>JAZFAV010000021.1:13885000-16385000 GCA_037954035.1 Rosalia funebris
TCTTTCGTGTTCGAATCCAGGGCCAGCCAAGACAGGGCGTTGTAGCCTTCAAGTACGTATCTGAAATTAAAAAACAAAAATAACAGACTGGTGTGCTTATTCGTTTGAATTTTCTTTTGGGGAAAAGTGTGGGGTTCAGGAGGAATGTGGGGATCAGGAGATTATTACGTGCAATTATGCGAAAATACAAACCAATTTTTAACAATAGTATTTGTCTTTAAAATGATATACCGTTCTTTCATATTTTTACTAGACAGCAAGTCAATCGGTCGATTTCGTATAATGTGTAGGGAGGGGACACGGACGGTACGCCCTGCTTCAGGTTGTCCAGTGTCGATAATTAGCAGCGCTAGGACAGTTACGTTCTACACGTGAGGGAGTGTACATCGTATTTGTAACAGGGAAAAACTTTTACGTGGGAAGTGATGTTGATGGGTTTAGATACTGTTAAAAGATGATCAAGGTATTTAAAGAAAAAATATCTTGGCCATATTTAACAGCAAACTGTGATCTTTTTTGCATTATTTTTATAATTGGTTTTGCATTAAAAAAAGTGTCTTCTAATAAAACGTTTAAAAATAAATAGATTCTCTTAAAATAATTAAAAATAAAATACAAGCTCTTAAAACTTAAAAAATATCCTCTTGAATAAGAAAAAAAACTAAAGAAAATTTTCGACTTGCGCCAAACAATAACCCAACCTGTCGTAAAATTCTGAACGAACGTTGGTCAGCATAAGAGGGCTAATAGTTTGAAATAAATTTTCAATATTAGCCCTCAGTTGATTTAAATTATTAGCTCTTTCATGAGGATGCCCGTATAACTTTGATTTAATATACCCCCATAAGAAAAAATCATCAGGGGCCAAGTCTGGCGATCTTGGTGGCCAATGAATTATGCCTCTCGTAGATATAATTCTTTGGGGGAATATCGTATTCAAATAGTCAATGACTATTCTTGAGTTATGGGCCGGACACCCATCGTGCTGGAACCGAACGTAGTCAAAATTGGGGTTAATGTTTGCCAATGCAGGAACAATTTGGTTTTGAAGAAGATTCAAATCAGTCTCCCCATTTAAATTTCCATCAATAAAGAATGGTCCAATAATATCATTCCCACAAATACCAGCCCAAACATTCAATTTTTCGGGATATTGTGTCCTTGTATTTAACAGGCGATACAGATTTTCAATAGCCCAATACCGTAGAATTGATGGATTGTGCCTACCATGTAACGGAAACGTGGATTCATCGGTGAACACGATGTTATAAATAATATTGTCATCCGCATTTGCACGTTCCATTACCGTGTTACAAAATTCCATTCTACGGTACTGGTCTTCATCGAAAATTTCTTGATGGGCTTCGTATTTATAGGAATGATATTTATTTTTCTTTAAAATTTTGTGAATTTTACCCACACTAAAACCAGTCCTCGGAAATTTTTGGGGATAGAAATATTTGAATCTTCTTCTACCATTGCACACGCCATTAATTCCTGCATTTCAGCATCCTCGTTAATTCTAGGTGTCTTGTGGCATTTACAACCTAAAATGCATCCCGTTGACTTAAACTTTTCGACTACTGTCGATATTGTGTTCAAGGCAGCGATCGGACGATTTACATATTTGACTGAGAAAAGATCCCTTATTGCACGTAATGAATGTCCTTGAAGAGACCATGATATCAAATCAATTTTTTCCTCAAGTGAGTACGTCATAATTACTAAGTTTTGAATTAAAAGAATCTATTTAAAATTACACGTATTACTACCAAGTTCACTCGTCTAAATGCCAAACACGTATGCGACTGTAAATGTGAAATCTAAGTCGTCAATCATCACGGCGCCGGCGTACGGCCGGATTCCCCACCAGAGCGGTGGCTAATTTTCCGAGAAGGACCGAACGGTGGAACCTATGTACAGTTTTAAAATGAAAGCATGGTATAGACGTTAATTTGTGTGATTAAATAAAGATTTAGATTGGGCAACGAAGAAGTTTCATATCGTGTATTGAGACCACATTCTGGAATAAAATACAGAAGAAAAAACTTAAATCATTTATAACACAAAGTTTCCAGATGGTAAGTTTTATAATCTATCGTGAGGTGACCGTTACTCTGTGACCGTCATATATACCGTTACTGTATCTACACCGTACACGGTGTCTATGAAATGTGAAGCCTCATTTGTCAAAGGCATACTCGCTTACACTACACTGACGAGACCCAAGATAACGTCGAAACCGGTCTGTAGTTAGCGGTATGCGGAGATAGAGAACGCTTTGCATCTTTCTTGTGATTTTCGAGCAATCCAAATCATTGTATTTTTAGTTCTATGTTAGAACAAAAATACGGCAAATTTCGCCACGTAATTCAGCGCCCGTCGACGGCACATAGCCGGGGGAACAGCTGTTGTGGCTTAATTTGTTTATCCTTAATGTTTAAGGAATTTACAGATGGATTGGAGTATAAACAAAACTCCATCTCACGACAGTTTTTAAGAAAATTAAATCTTTTGTGTCAGCGATTATCTTCATTGGGTAACCAAAAATAATGCATGATAAAATTGGTCTGCATTTTCTTTATTAGTCTCTGTCCAAAGCGACCCTCTTAATTAAGGTATGGAGCAAAAGGGGACGGATTTTAGAAAGGGATGTTTTGAACAATAGAAATTGAATGGAGTAGAGGAATTCTAACAGCAGCGAAAGGGGTTAGAATGAGATAAGGTAGGGAAACTCATGTGAAAATATCTTTTAAATGTATTTAATGATGAATTCCACTCCGTATCATTAAACTTTTAGAGATCTCTTTACAGAATTGTTAATTTTAACAGAAAATCATCTGTCAGTAAGTTTAAAATTTTTGAGTAGTTAAGTGATGTACGCCAATCTTCTAGAATGGTGTAGAACATCTCATTGATCATGCTGTAGACTTCTTCAGAATTTCAAAGTCTATTTAGGGAGAAAAAATCCGAAAATATTCGTATAGAGTTAAGAAAGCAAGAGTTAAGAATGGCCCCTTCGGATTCGTCCTCAATCCAGAGGTTCTCTAATAATTTGCATGGATTTTGAGACTTTCGTATTTACAACAAAATTCCCTTGTCATTATCAATGAATTATAGAAGTTCATTGATTTTCTTCTACATGAAAATGTTCTCGCGAGAAAATTCGTGTGAAGGCCAGAAAATCAGATGGATTCAAAGGTGTCTTCGGATTTGCCATAAGTCTAAGGCTTCTCTAGCAATTTGTTTCGATTTTCACACTTTCCTATTTTTAATCAAATTTCCTGTAGTCCATCGATTTTCATCCACAAAAAACATTCCCGGGAGAAAAAATCCGAAAATATCCATATGGAAGTAACAAAAGCAGACAAATTCAATGGCGCCTTCAGATTTCCTGTAAACCCAGAGGTTTCCTGGAAATTTGAGTCGATATTGAGGTTTCCTAATTTTCCACTAAATTTCCTTGCTATAGGCTATTAATTTTCTTCCACAACAAAAAAAAAAAAAATAAAACATTTTCGCGAGAAAAAATCCGAAACAATTCATATTCAACAGATATATACAAGAGATGTCGAATCCTACCTGTGGAGGGTTTTATTTTTTGAAACCTTATCTGATCGTGCAGAAACACGAGAAAGGGGTCGAGGATCGCTTTTAGGTATAATTCAACGCCTGGCGGGGCTTTAGCCCGAGTAGTTGTTTCCTAGAGCGATTATGTAATAGCTTTGCTATTCGGGACCTATTTTGATAACCGCTTGGTGGTTTGGTGGTTCCTTTCTCGATTTCCGACTTATATGTTACTGACAATTCATATGGAGATAAGAAAGGCTGGGAAACCCAATAGCGCTTTCGGATTTCATCTAAACCCAGAGGTCTTCTGACCATTTGCACCATTTTCAAACTTTCATGTTTCCGACAAAATTTGGTGATCAAAATGATATTTCCTGTTAAAATTGAATTTCCTATTGAATTTACCCTCGAAAATAATACTGTGTCCAGCACACAGAAACATGGCCTGAAAAATTTCCTAGTGGTTATTCACAAAATTTCGGATTATGGATTTGCGACAAATTTTAATTCCATAAGAAAAGTTCCTGTAAGTAAGTTATGCAGGAACTTAAAGTTAGTTTTCAGGAGTTTCATAAAAATTGTGGTAGTTATTAAAACATTGTATATTATATGGAAGAAAAAAATTATCCGGCTCGAAGGACCAACTAGGAGTGGACAAAACAAAAGAACAAAAATGACTTACCGTAAAACATCAGTGGTGTACTGAGAATCGAGAGGGTGCGACGTAACGACGGACTGTTGAAAGAGATCGTCGGAACTCTGCTGAACGTTGGGGCTGTGCAGGTGGAGAGCGTTCTTCAGGAACGCCGGACACACGCCTTCTAGATGCGGGCACGACGACCAAAACCACCTCGGCATGCGGCCCGTAGGCGCCGTAGACACCAGGTAGCCGAGGGCCAAAGGCTGCTGTAACACAACGCCCACCTCCTCGCTCACCTCGCTGCTCTTCGAGTTCATGCCGCCCATCATGGGCGTGCCCTCCCTGCCGACGTTAACGCCGCCGTTTGGACTGCCAGCGCCCGATTCCTCCCGCCTGGGGCTGCCGGTGGGGCTCTGCCCCCCACCCGGCACGATCTCCGGCCAGCAATTGAAGATGTCGCTGAAGTTCATGCCTTCCGTCATGTCGTCGTCGGTGAAGGCCTTGAAGAGCTCGTCGTCGCCGAGCTCTGCGGATATGTGCTGCTCCTGGAACGCCGTCTGGGAGGACTGCGTGGTGGCGCTGGTGGGAAAAACGAGGATATGTGTGCAGCTGACGTCCTGCGGTGTAGAGAGCTGGGAATTGACGGAGATCTGGCTAAAGCGCTCGTCGGGCGTGAACTGATCCGGCATCAGCCTCAGTACCGAGTCCGGCTCCAGGCTGACGAGGCAGGCGCTCAGGATGCACGGCACCGAGCTCGGGTACATGATCGAGCACTGGTTGCAGATCTCCTTCAGATGCCTGGAGGCTTTCAGAAGATTCTTGCGACCTAACAGCCAACTCCAGCCTTTCAGCTCGCCGTGGCCTATCCTGCCCAGCCTGCCGACGACCAGCCGCCACGGTCGCACATTCTGCGACATCACGCCCACGATGAAATTCATGAGTTTCTCCAAGCCTATCCGTCTCGCGGACGCCTTTTTTCTCCTGCTCCTGTTTGGTATATCGATATTTATGGTGATGGTTTCGAAGATCTCGCCGCGCTCGTCTGTTGCGACGGCCAAAAGCCAGCTCTGGTCCTCGGACAGGCAGTAACACAGGTACAGAACGGAAGCTTGGTCTTGGGTGCCCTTGCCGAAGGCCTCGACGGCCTCCGCCTTCTCCCTCATCGGCGCCAGGATGTACGGCGGCGTATATAACTTGTAGGGGGCGCGATTCTTCTCCTGAAACAAACAGGGTTACGTTTAAATACACCTACTTTTAAAACAAGATAACGAAATTCTGGACAATATAGACATCAATAACTAGTGGTTGCTCTACTAACCATTATGATAATGAACTAAATATCCGGCCCGAAGGACCAAACCGAAAGATATAAATTTGAAGTGATTTATAAACAATAAACAGAAAGGTTTATCGACATGTAGTGGAAACATAAACACATTTTGATAAAAGAAACTAATTGCCATTCGAAAATTGATCGCTTTCAATTTATACCGACTTTTTAAAATCGTATTAACAGTATAGCTTGATATTAATATCCTGTTCTATAATAAGAAAAGAATAATTTCGTGTTTAGCTTCTTTGATGCAATATTCACGTACACAAAAGATCCGGCTCGAAAGACCACATCAGTAAGTGGACTGCGAATAGAAAATTATTTTCAATATTATATGCAACTAATTACAGCATTGAGTATTAGGTTTCGACAACTATTTCCTGCCATATATTTTGAGTATTTTCCAGAATTAATAATCTCTTAACTTTTTTTCCATCACTGATTTTATGCATTTACATGGCTTTTCCATAATATGAATAAAAAGTACACACTATTACAAGTAATTTAATTGGCAGATAGTCTACACTGTTACATTCAGCTTCAAAATGATTAAATTTGCATCAAATAAAATATCCGGCTCGAAGGACCACGACTACTTGAAGAATCAGAAGACTATAAAATTTAAATTGTGGTCGAAACATGTGAATCAATTGAATTCAGGTAATAACAAAAAACTAATGAAAATGTCAAGATAAGCATGTAACTGATTAAATTATGAGTTTAAATATCTATTAAAATCAGTTAATTTAATTAATGGAAGCGATTTTAAGCATAAAATTGTAAACGTGAAAAATTATGGGGTTCAAAGGACCAAAACAAAAATATTTGATATTTCGTCTTAATTTTTATACGGTTAGATCCGGCACGAAGGACCAAATTGGCAATTTAAAAGCGACACTTAAAAACGGCACCATCATCGAAATAGAAGAAGACAGTCGTCACTTACATCTTTATTTTTGAGGAATTGATCCGTCATGGCGGCGGTTCCGAACCCTGTCAGCGACTTAACGTTATTGGAGTGGATAAGCAGCCTCCTGCACTGCGAGAAGATGTTGAAAGCCAAGGCCCTCATATGGTCGCTGTGCCTCATCCTGTCCCTGGCTTTGTTCAACTCCACGATGCTCTCCAACGATATAATCTAAAACAAACACAATATCAATTCTCGATGTTTCAACGTAACCTCGGAAACGCCTACTTGTACGCTGACATTGTTCCTGATGCTGTCCGGCAAGGCGGATATAACCGACTGGTAACACCTGAGAAGAGCCAGACAGGCCAGCTTCTGCAACTCAGGTTGATCGGTGCCCAATGTGAACGGTTCCACCAGGTACACTACGACGGACGGCACCTCCCGCTCGTCCTCGTCGTGCGAGGACTCAGACACGTTGCTTATCGGGGACGTGTCTTTCATCCCGTCGCCGTCTGAAATTAGAAGTATAAAACAAACTGATTTGTAAATCGGTGTCCCACACGGACACGTTTTAAGGCCAGTTATTTTCTACATTAATAACGCCGTTTATAAAAAACAAAAACGGTAGCGCATAAGAATTCTTTGCCATACAATTTGTGTTTATTCACAATCTTTCCCGTAAATACCTGAATCGCTTTTTGGCGTGGTAGGGGCCTTTTCGGAACTCGAGCTCGATTGGCTACCCGAATTGTCGGGGGTGCTGGGCGGCGGCATGGGACTGGGCGTCGGCTGATCGGAATTTTCTTGGGGCGGATCCAGCAGGGTCTTGTCCATGGGTACTTGCTGGAGATGAGGCGCCAAATGATGCTTACATACCTATAATGTCGTTATTTAATGCTTATTTTGACTTTAATGACAGCTTCATTGAGCTAATGTATGGTTATTTGCTTTTATGCATTATAATGTAGGATCTGGGCCGCACTAAAGTATATTTTTATGTATGTTCACTTTTAAAAAATTCGACTCAAAGGACTAAATAACACGTAATAACGTGATTATGAAAGTGAACATTAGAGTGAGCTATATTGGAGAAGGCATACAAATGAAACAATATATTTAAAATTATAAATTGCATACAGATACAAAATTTAATGACAATGAAGATATTTTTGTCAAAATCTTTTTTATTTAAAAATGTTTTATAGTCTGAACTTGGAAGTCTGAAAATCAGCTTACATAATTATTTTTCCTAAAGAAAATCCGGCTCGAAGGATCAGATGAAAATTAAAAATTAAAGACTTGATAGAACATCGTAGGTGGCAAATTCAGATTGAAATCAGGGGTCAATTAATTCAAACTAAACGATTCTGAATGTTAGCTGAAAATGTTTCGAAATAACTTTGCATGTTATTGATGCATTGCATGTTAAAATGAAAATTTTAAAGTAACTTAATAAGATACCCTGGCTATATACGATCAAATGACAAAACTGAGTACTTCAAATTAACAGAAACTCCATTACAATAATAAGAAGTAATAATAATTTCGGATTAGAATAACCCCCTTAAGCACAGCACAACTTGAAACAAATTTCAAGTTGTTTAAAGACTGCGTTTTATTGACATAAAAAATTGCTACCTTCCCAATATATAGTCAGTAGGGCTCTTATATGATGTATAATCATTCCTTAAAAATCCGGCTCGAAGGACCAAATTAAATAAATTCATCGGTATACATGTGAGGTAATTTAATCATTACATAAAAGTGAATTCAAGTAAATTACTGAATATATTGGTAAAAAAAATAAAAATTAACTCATTAAAAATATATTTAATAACTAAATTAAATAATGTTAAATTGTTGGTTGAAACGGAACATTTTGCATAGGGACATTTATACATAAATTATCTATTTCTATGAGAAAAAAATCCAGGAACCGTGCATAACCGTGGCGGTTTAATCATAAACGGTTTCAAATTAAACACCACAGGACCACACACACACACACAATCAGGATGAAACAAATCATTTAGTTATAAGTAAAATTCATGCATAAAAATTTTAAATACCTGGAAAAGGTTTCAATATGGAAAATATAAAATCAAGGCAATAAATTATGTGGTTTAACGGTGTTGATTCAAATTTCTAATTAATTCTGTCTTGGTTCCAACATCAAAGTGAATATCAGTAGTACATACACTGGATTCAAGGGCCAATATATGTTTAACAATTCCATTTGGAAATTAAAACATAGAAGTGGTTAAAAAATTTCCAGGTTGAAATATTCCATTTGAAAATATACGGCTCGAAGGACCAAAAAGAATAGAATAGTTTAAAATGTACGTGAAAAGGCGACAAAAGTAAAGGAAAAAAATTCAAGCGTCAGAAGAAATAACACAAAATTCTTGTGTTATTTCTTCTGATTCTCCATCAATACAATAAAAAAATCAGTAAAAATAACACCACTAGAGTACACGACAGAAAAACAGAATGCACTCAAAAATTGGAGAAATTAATTTTATAGTACCAATAATAGTACATCAATAATCAAAAATTGTAACACACATCACTCACCTGAGCATACAACTTCAACATGTCACTAGTCTCCCCTTCTCCAAGCAGCGTGAACCACTCCTCCACAGGTTCGTTCCCTATCTTCACTTTCGCAGTCTTCCCCACCCTCAGTATACCGTCTCTTAGTACTTTGGTGATGGGACTGTGCCTGCCCAGTTTGCACATCTCGTAGGCGGTAGACAACTCCTTGAAGAACGTCCTGACTCTGGGAAGGACCGCGTCATTATCGGGAGCCACCACGATGTAAGCCACGTCCCTGGCGTAAGAATAGGGCTCCAGCAACAAGCTCTCCCAGTGCTGCAGGGCGTAAGGCGATAACGAGAGCCAATCCTTGTCGTGGCCGACGATCACAGACGGGATGGGTTGGGGTTCGCATCGGTCGTCCGTTCCTGTAACGTAATAAAAACAGTGTTATAGCCTCGAGTTGTTTAGGGGCTTCGCGCGTCTTACCCCGTCCGGCCAGCCTGTGGAATTGCCGCCACGTGAGCGGTCCCTTAACGGCCGAGGGCGCTTCCCAGAGCCTCGTCTGGCATTTCTTCTGGATGGCTTCCTGCAGCAGTGGCTGCAGGTTTCTCATGACCCTGACGATGTCCTGATTGCACTGCGGACCTGAGGCCCGCAGGAAGGGCCATCTGTGGACGGCGACCGCGTGGGAGCTTTTTAGGAGTTTGCCATCCTCCACCTAAAAACGATAAATCATAAAATATATTTGAAAAAAAAATACAATGATGTGTAAACGGAACTAGAAATATTATTGTAAACCTTACTAAAAATCGGAGAGAAAAAATCGTGAATCGAAAACAACCACTCGGTTTATAATATCATTATTACCCTACCTTGCACAATCCCAAATTCTCCAGGAGGCTCTTGCTCTGTTCCAGGGCTATGCTGGTGACCTCGTTGCTGTCCGAGAACTCGAGTACGTTGACGGTGTTGGTGTAGAGACCCACTTTGGTTCTGATATATCGCGCGACGCGACACAGCGCGTTGGCAGTATTCGGTATGAAAACGAGTTGTTCCCTGACGAGTTCGAGCAGGCTATGAGGTAAGACGTCCAACTGTTCCCTGTCGATGTTCGGGTCCATCTTTATGGTGTTGGTAGCCATCAGGAAGGAGAGCAGGGAGGGTTTCTTCTTTTCGCCAGGGTCCTCGGCGATACCTGCAACACGTTTATTCGTGACTCAGAAATCTCAATGATGAGCCATTTAAAATTCCAAGTTACTGATATATGGTCATAGGACAGTATGTATACCCAGTAACTCCCCTTGAAGACGTACAGGTGGGCAGTGAATACAAGATTGGAAAGCTTTAAGTCACCATAATTCGAAATTTTTAAGATTCTGGAATGTCTAAAAGAAGTCGTAGAATCAGTAGAAAGTACTGGGAATTTGTTTTTGTAATTATTTGATTTAACCTGCTCTTTGATTAAACTAGTCCCAAATTAAATCTCCTTTCAAAGTTGTACACTTCATCAAGGGATAGCTTTTTCTCTTTTCTCTCATTTGAAAGTGAGACGCTGTATATGAATTACACTCACTAGAAACAATATCCGACTCGAAGGACCACTAACGGAAAATAGAAGAGGTTAAACGAAATTTGGGGGAAAACATCATAAGGAGCAAGATTAGCAGTTTTCTCGATGGCAGTCAGAGACAAATTAAATGAAACAATACAAAATTTTTAAATAATTAGTAAAAAAAATGATTTTCTGCCCAGAAACTTGTTTTTTCAGATCTGGATTAAAACGAAATTGATTACTTTAAATTAATTAACTGCCTCTATTAAAAATGAGATTATATTCAAATATAGAGAAAAATTCTCATCGATTGTCTGAGAAAATATTGGAAAAAAATTTAGTTTGGATAATGACAAATAATAACAAATATAAGGATCACGACAAATATAATAAATTTGAACTGAAGTGAATGGTCACTTATTAATAAGGGAAGCATACAGTAATTAAATAAAGTATATAGTAACTCTGGCCATTAATGAACCAACAACATAACCTCAAAATTTAAAATTTTTGGTGGTAAATCTTCTCAATTTTGGAAAATATGTCCTAAATTTGTATTCAATTTGTGCAAAAAAAAAAAAGTTCATTTCTTTCTACAAAAAGGAAAGTAAGATGCATACTAACGTAAGCAGAAACAAAACTGCCGAAAGACATGATGGCGTCTGAAACCTTTAAAAAGTCAAGTATAAAGAGAAGTTTAGAATGTTTATAATAGAGAAAGGTCAAAGCCTGTATTTTACCCTTTCATTATTGTCTCTTCATTTTAAAAGAAATATTTTATTGCAATTAATTTCGGTAAATCATAAAGCAATAAATTTCATAAGATCTTATAAAGTTCACCAAAATTTCAAGACCATATTTTATATCTAACCCAAAATAATCAGGACAAGTTTCCTATAATTTTTTTTGTGCTCGTCTTTGTGTGAAATTCCCCTCCGCAACTTGAGGTTTTAGTGTAAAACCCACAAAATTTTATATTACTTATATTACTATAAATATATTGTGCGAACAATATTATTATTATAACATTAAAACAAGCTTATTTTGCTAATGTTTGAACTTCAGTGAAACAAAATCAATTTCATAAATACTCGACGAATGGTAGTAGTTCAAACGTATCATAGGCTTATACTAGCAAATATATGCACAGTCACAAAGTCCAAGTATTCTATGCCTTGGTTCAATAAGAAAGGAAATAGTAAACTCCTGTGTAGGGCAGTTGGACAGAGAAATAACATATCCATAGTTGCTAAATGTTAGATATTGTTTTATCAGTTTAAATGGATATTATTTTTCTTGATGTCACACCGCATGTGTACGTATATACCCCCTATTTACTTACTGCCTGTTTTCACAATTATTTTATATTCCTATTCCAGCCATGTTTGGACAAAATAGGATATTTAACTTAAAAATGAGCTAAGGGGTGTTTAAAATAGACAATTTACGGACATGCACATAAAGAAAAACATGTAATTTAGATAACTTATAGATCAGAATTGTAAAAGTCCTACATAATGTTTCCCTTGAAATGTTGGCACATGTAAGAGCTGAATTTTATGACAGATTAGGTTATTGCGAACAGAAGAGAGGGGACATTTTTGAACCACTGATAATAAGTGTGTTTTCTTTCTATTATTTATTTCACTGAGTTACGTTTTGTTGATTAACTTTTAGAATTCCAGTTTTATTTTTTAGCAAATCTGTTTTATATTAGAGATTTAATTAGTGAATAATAGCAATTAGTCAACCAGTAACTACTCCGAAAGTCGATCGATCGAGCCGAGACGCTGATTCACTGACTCACCGTCCCCACATATAAGGTGGCAATGTCCCGATAACAAAACCGAGCATCTCTAATAATTAACCGAGATCACATCCAAAATTCCTACTCTCGCTTGCGTTGTTTCTGCCCTACCCAATCCCTCCACAAGCATGTAAAGCACTTGTCATCATGAAATAATGTAGAATTTAATCGTTGTCATTACAGATGTCTGTCCTCATTCCTCACTCATATAGGTTGACTTACTTATAGGCTTACTAACTGTGCATAATTCAAATTTCTGGCCGCTACTAACTCAGCGACTTTTCAGTAATTTTTCTTTATAACCCAGAATAGAAACGAGCTCAATTTAAAGTCACGAATAAATCAGTGCAATGACAAAAAACAAATTTTCGATAGCAAATTTTTAAGATTGTATAAAACACACACGAATGTGAACACTTAGATATTTAATAATTCATTAAATATAGACCTACTTCTACACGTATATATATTTTTTTAATTACTCACCAGTAATCTCGTTCTCGTCCTCGTAAAACAACCCGCTGCCATAGGCCAACCTCCTGTTCACCACGGCGGAGAAGCCGCAGCTACACCTGATGGAATCCTCGTCACCGCCGTGGTGTTCCTCGTTCATCATGCCGCCGTACGGCGGCGGCTGACCCATATTGCTGCCCAGGTATGGGCTGCTGGGTTGTGCGCTGGCGTGCTGCTTATCGCTCGTCGAATTCAGCAGGTAGATGCCGGCATCGGCCCCTCTGATGTTCCCCACAACTTTCCCGCCCGCATTACAGACGCACAACGTACAACTGTCGAAGTTGTGATCGCGGAAGATGTTGAACGCGGTGTCGGTAAGGAGGATGTTGAGAACTAAGCTCGACGCTTCGGGTGTCCTTTGGATGCTAGGCGTGGGCACTGGCTCGACCGAGTTGAGGTTCTTGTTGAGGTACGAACTGGCGGTGGACGTCGCCGGACTGGGCAACTCGTAGGGAGGCGGCGGGGGCCGGAAGCCGTTGTGTAACGGACTAGGAGGGAAGAGGTTCGTGTTTTGGTGCACGTTGTTAGGTATGGAGTTGGGCAGGGTGTTCTGGCTATTGGTGGACACGTTGTTGTTGTTGTTGATGGGCTGGATGGGTTTGTCGACGTGCTGCATCCAGGAGGGCTTGTAGGTGCAGTTAGGCGGAAGGCTGACAGGCGGCAGGTTTTGGCTTGGTAAGTTGGTCAGCGGTGCGTACTTGCTGCTGCCCACCAGCTTGCAGACGATGGGCGGTTTGAAGACGAAGCTCCAATCTTCTAGGAACCCAGGAGGGAAGGCAGATTTAGACATTTTTATAACCACTTCTTAAATATAAAAAATAGATAGTGATGAGCGTTTGCTTCCCAATGAAGTAGAAAAAATATAGTGCTAGAAAAATTTACACTAAACATTGTACAGCGAAAATCATGAAAAATTAAATTTTATTTTTTTAGTGCTGGTTTTTTTTTTCAAATACGTACTTCCCTACAAATTTGCTTATAAAATTGCAATAAATCGAATTAATTATGTTTATCAATATTAGACATCAAACTGTGAATATTCCAACTTCTTGAAAATTAAAGAATTTTTTGATTAAAATATTTACAGAACTATTAATAACAATCTGCAAAAAACAATATATTTGTTGAATAAGGCTTTTGATAGAAATCTGTAAGTGCTGAAGTTGATTAGATATTAATCACGAGTTTATATATACTTTTTTTATTGAGAACTTATAAATAAAAAATATTTTAGTTACTTTATATTGTTCTTACAGAACATTATTTGTAGTGTTGTGCATTTGAATACAATTCAAAGAATATTTTGTGGTGGGCCAAGTAGTTCAAATGTACAGTAGAGTTCTATTTCAGAAATTATATTATACATACTCTTCAGCAATCACCCATACTTTTCTCTTTGTTCTTAGTATTAACTACAATCAAAAATGATACATTGAAACACAGATTATATTCTCAGTGTTTCAAAAGCTAGTTGCAAATGAACATCTCTCAATGAGGAATAAAATGTTCACAAAACTATTAAAACCCGAGTAAAACCATTTTTAATAAGGAAAAACTTTGGTAGACATTCAAAAGTGCTTAAGTACTGAAATTAATACTGTCACCTAGTTATACATACATTCCTCTTTAATTGGGAAGCTTCATTAGAAACCACTTGCAAAAATATTTTCTTCATTAATTTTGTGTTCGATGCTGTATTTCTGGTATTATAGATGTGTATTTAAGAGTACAAAAATTGTCTTTAGAATATTTATTTTATTTCAAATTATAGATTAATAATTTGTAATGTTCTCATACTGAATTTATTAAGGAACAGATCCTACTTCTATGTCAATGGATATTTTTTGCTAGTAGATCAAGTAGTTCACATGTACAGTATGCTGGCACATGCAAATTTATTTCTTATTACCCTCTAGTTGTTATTATTTTGTAATTATATTGTGATACATTTTTTTTAATACTTTTATAATAATTTTCAACTCAGACAAAATTATGGAAAATAACACACATACATATTACTAACAAAAGAATTAGATGTGTATTAAATTCTTTAAATGAGATTAAATATAACTGAAGTGTATGACTATTAATATTTGCTGTTTGATAAAATAGTTCAAATGTATCATAGGCCTTTATTTCCACTACCATACAATTTTTTTAGCTTTCGTTTTTTTTTTCACATTACAAGTACATAAACAACAAATAAATCAGGTCGATCATTTTACTGACTTTAATAAAATTAGTACTTTTCATCCTCAAAAACTATAAAAACACAAAACCATACTCATAATTGCTCATTACAAACTTTTATAATAAAGGCCGTACTTAAAGCTTGAGGCATAATTATGAATATGAGCCATACTCATCTTCACGTAATACTTTCGGAAATTCTTAAGTAACACTTAAATAAATGGAAAAAATAGTTGAAATAAATGCCAAGTATTAAATACTTATATATAAAAAATTTAAATTAAATTAAAACGTTATGAATTGAATTGAATTTCTTATGAACATTTTCTAATTGCTGAAGTAGTTCAAATATACCATAGGCTTATACTTAAAAAATGTACACTATTGCAGTTCTATAGCTTCATATCAAGTTTTTTTATATTATTTCTAAATCTTCTGGAAATGTGGTAAATAATACATATAATCCTCTTATGAATAGATGTTGTACATAAGTACGTTTTACCAACAAAATAGTTTAGCAAACAGAAGACAAAAGTAGTTCAAACATACCGTAGGTTCAAGTACTTCATCATAACTTATTCCTCATTAATCACAAACTTCATAATGCAAGAAATATATGAAATAGTGACTCATGCCGAGTAATCTACTTTATGAAATAGAATTTTCCAAGGCCGGTGGAAAATTTCCAGATATTATATAATTTGTGCGTATGTGTGTGGTGTATATAAATATACTTGTAATGGCAGAAACAGGCAAACACCATCTCACAGATATAGCTCTACCACAAATTAAGATATTACCTATATTTTCTTCCTGAGGGCTTCCCATGTTGGGGTAGATCTCCTGCTTGACCCGGACGGTGCCGCCTAGATCGGTATAGTCGGGTGGCGGCAGATCGAGCTGGCCGCAGGGCGAGGACATGGGATTAGGCTCGAGACTGGGAGGCGTTGGAAACATCTTGCTCAGCTCCTCCGGTCTCAGGATGCCCATGGTGGAACAGCCGTGCCCCGACAGCCTCTTGTTGTCCTCGTGGTGGATGACAGCAGTGGAGCCAGGCGGTGTTTGCACCTGCATCTAAAACAGAATAGAATGAAACATCTGTGAAGTAAACAGCCGACAGGGAAAACGCACTGTGTCATAACTCACTGCCTCGTCGCTACTCGTGTAATCGGAATTGTCGAAGATCTGATCGAGGTCCTTGTACGAGGGCTGAAGGCCCTCCCTGGTGAATAGGTTGTCCGTCGTGACTTTCTTCACTTCCTTGTTCTCCTCTTTGACGCCCGGCTGGCCCCTTTTGAAGCCGTCCATGTTACAGTTCGAGCCGCCGCCGTCCTCCTCAAACTCGTAAGGGTCGCCCGGTCTTTTGATCCCGTGAGGGTGGGGACTCGCCGAGGCGGACGGATCCGTCTCCATCTGCGAAAAAAACGAGAAACTATATGGACAACAGTTTTTTTCGATCAGCATTACCACAACAGACAGTTACATTTTTTTTTTGTGGAAAGTTTTAATGAACTTCTAATGTGAAATAAATGTACAATTTTGTTTATTAAATACTATAAATAAAGTTAAGTTTGAAACTTCAACAAACCAAGTTTTCTGAAATCTGGTAATGGATGAAGTAGTTCAGATGTCTCACAGGCTTTTACTCATTTATGTAAAGTAAAACTACATGTAAATAAAATATGTGCCTTATATCAAACCTAAAGGACGTCTCAAGAAAACAGTTAAACACGGTAGTAAGTTAAATGGCTAAAATTTTAAGGAATCCTTTTTACAGATTTAATTTCTGTCGTTCCCTCTAGAATTTATGCACCTTCAAGAAACAAGATATTATTTAGATATAGTGATAAATATTGTAATATATCTATTAAATACTATAAATATGATAAAATTTCAAATTTCAAACAATATAAATATTATAAATGCATACCGATTGATCGAGTAGTTCAAATGTACCATAGGCTCAAGAAATTTACTGTGTAACTTCTCACTAGTATTACCACAAGGAATGAAATATCGAAATTAAATGGATTTAATCTTTTGTATATGTGAATGTTAGAAAAAATTATTATTTAAAAAAAATCCGTTTTTAGTCATAGCCAAATTATTTTTCATTGTTAAACAAATGTGACTATAAAATATTCACACCATAATTTTTCAGAAATAAATAATCCACTCCTCAAACTTAAGGCTAAGAAACTTACATTCTGCCCAGGTTCTTGCTTCACCTCCTGCTTCACCACGACCTGAGGGTTCTTATTATTGGCGGGCTCGCCATTCTGGTTCAAGACGCAGTTCTTCTCGTACATGGAATAAATATCGGGCTTGCCTATCCTATTCAACCGCTGACTCTCCTTCCCGTCCGGCTTGAACTTCTTAACGGGATGGTTGAGCCAAGCGTCTAACGTCGAATAATCGTACAGCATCTCCAGGGTCTGCTCCTCCTCCCCCAAGGCCACCTCGTACTCCTTACTGGTCAACATAGGCCTCTTCAGCACTGGAATGCTGGGTACGGTGATCTGCTGCTCCCCCTTATTCTCCGTAGGCCCGTTAGGACTGTTGGCCGTACTCTCCATACTCTTGGGCGGCTGATCGGGCGTGTGGGTCTTATCGGCGGGAGAGGGATTGGTCGTTGGAGGGTGCGGCGATAAGGTAGGCATGGTTTGATCGCCCGGAGGGACAGATGCTGGTTGCGAGTGTGGATTTGGAAGAGGAGATGGTGCTACGGAAGGAGGGGAGCCGACGGAAGGTATTGCCATGGATTCTTGCGTGCGGGGATATGACGGCGGGCCCCCTTGAGGTGTGTAAGAGCCGAAGCACCTGAAATCGGAGAGTAGCCGGTTAAGAGTTGGGTCAGAACTTCGGGGAAGCCTGGATGATTGCGGATGGAACATGGCAGAAATATCGTCACACTTTTTTATGTGGAGGCAGAACACAACAAAGAAACAGTGTAAAAAGCTTTTATGGAAATGAATATAACTAAATTTATTCACTTCTGGTCATTCATGGTTTCTAGTCTTATATGTTAACTGTAAAAGGATAATATATACAATGTGCTCTCGCAATTATTCTTCCACAGCTCTTAGTTTGTACTTAAAAAAAAAATTAAAACTGCATCGATCTGCAGGGTGTTTGGAAATAAAGCTCATATATTTCGAAAAGTGGTTCTACAGGTTGAAATAAAGAGTTTCTCTCAACATAAGCCAGTAAAAATGTGTGCAGGGACCTAAGTTCTGTTAAAATCGGACTCGCAGGTTGATCAATCTTAACTTATTCATGGAAAGGATATCTGAACCTATGTTGATAAAAACATTTCGTATTATTTCTAACTATAGAACCACATTTTCAAATATATAAGCTTTAAATTTGGACACCCTGTATATATTATGCTGCCTAATAATAAATAAAATTATACGTAGGTTAACTTTAGTACTAAATAACTGGTGATTAGTTAAAAACCCATTATTTTAACTACGGTCATTTATGTGAAAGAATTGTAGGGTCACTGAGCTTTTTGAACTTTAAGTTTGAAAAAAAAAAGATATGTAAACTATCTACTTTGACCGTAAATCCTACCTATTTCTTTGTAAAGCAAGTAAACAAATCTGAAACCTAAATAAATAGGCTTTATTTAACGTTTCGGTGCAAAATAAGAAACATGCTTAAAGAACACGTTAAATATTATTCTGTAAACCATTACCTAAAAATGCTTTTAATGTGTGAGTAAAATGATATATGTTCATTAGTAGAAACTGCATTATTTGGTTAAGAGATGTATTAATATGTGGCAGAGTTTACTGTCAGCCCGTCACCCCTCTTTTTATATTCTAGGCAATTTTTAAGCGGCAACATTACATACCAATTACAGACAGCTTTCAAACAATTAGTCGACTTAAAATTTGCCTAAACTATAATAATGAAGCGAGTGACCAACCTTTCAGATGTCAGTGGTATGGGGGAGCGCCTGTGGAAGGGCACGCGCCCCCGTCCCGCCTTTCCAGGCCGGGGGGACGTCCCGCTGCTCGCCGCCCACTTATTCGCGCCAGTCGGAGTGCCCAAGAATTTTCTACACCTGAAATTTGGGTACAGATTCAATGCCTAGTTCGTCACTTTTCGCCTTTGGGAATATTTGCTTAAAAAGTGCAGGCCAATAAAGTACAAACAACAACAAATTTTTTTTTTAACATTAACCTTGTGTGCAAGGTCACAACGGCCTCTGTATTTCACTGGAATAAAAGCAAATTATAACGTTATTTCAATATATTCTTGTGGTGGCAAAAGTAAAAAGTAGTTCAAATGCGCCGTAGGCATATATTTTAAAATGTATCGCCGTTTCCTGGATTGTCCAAGTTCTATGCGGTGTTTTGCTCTTTATATAATCCAGAACTTACAATTTCCAGAGAATAAACAATGAAAAAATGTTGTTAAACACATCACTTACCTAGTGAATCGAAAACTGTTCTTTTTACCCATTATATTTTATTTGTTCTTTAATACCTATTAATGACTAACAAGGCGTCAATGATTTCCTACTTCTTTAACAGCCGTCATCAAAAGTTTGCCTAATGGGCGGAAGTATCAGAAACGACCGTCCTCAGCGTCTATGGGTCCGTTGACGTATTCATTATAAAGGGTGGTCCAACCATAATGCACGATGTTAATTGTGAGTCACGCCTTAACGTCAAGTTTTTTACCCAACTTAATTTGACATTTCTTTGTTTCAGTGTTTGACAAATTCAACCATGGAGAGGTACACAATTGAGCAGCACGTTAAGATTGTTGACGCCTTTTACGAAAATGGGCGTTCAAATCAAAATGCATTTCGTGCACTTCGTGACTTTTGGTCAGCATAATCGACCAAATGTGTCCACAATCGGGAGAATTGTGCGTAAATTTCAGCAAACCGAGTCTGTAGGAAATGTGAAAACACCTGTGCATGCTCGCCCAATTCGTTCTGCGGAAAACATTGCTGTTGTTCGCGATAGTGTAGCAGAGCCGTCAACCTCGACTCGTCGTCGTGCCCAACAATTGAACATCTCACGAACATCACTGATGCGAATTTTGAATAAAGATTTGAATTTACACGCTTACAAGGTTCAATTGACTCAAGAGCTGAAGCCTATTGACCATTTCAAGCGTCGTCAATACGCCGAATGGTTGGTTGAACAGACAGAAGTGAATGGTGACTTTACAAAGAAAATCATCTTCAGCGACGAGGCACACTTTCACCTCAGTGGATTCGTTAACAAGCAGAATTGCCGCATTTGGGCAAATGAGAATCCACGAGTGATTGTTGAAAAGCCGATGCATCCACAAAGAGTGACTGTTTGGTGCGGTTTATGGTCTGGCGGCGTCATCGGGCCGTACTTCTTCGAAAATGAGGTCGGCCAAGCAGTTACCGTGAATGGTGTTCGCTATCGCGAGATGATAACGGACTTCTTGTGGCCAGAAATTGAGGATATGGACCTGGACGATATGTGGTTCCAACAGGATGGTGCCACTTGCCACACAGCCAACGAAACAATGGCACTTTTGCGCGAGAAATTCAATGGCCGTGTTATCTCACGTCGTGGCGATGTTAATTGGCCGCCACGATCATGTGATTTGACACCGTTGGACTTCTTTCTTTGGGGATAATTAAAAGAAAAAGTGTACGTCAATAAGCCAAGAACAATTCAAGAGCTAAAGGATGAGATAATTCGGCACATTAACGACATTGAACCTCAATTATGTCTCAGAGTCTCAATTGAAAATATGGACCATCGGATAGAGGTATGCCATCGAAGCCGTGGCGAGCATTTGGCCGATATTTTGTTTCACACATAATTGTCATAGATCCTTCTATCATAATAAAAAATATTAAGATAATTCTCTGAAAACTTTTTGTTTTATTTACAATTAACATCGTGTATTTTGGTTGGACCACCTTTTATTATATAGCATTATATAGCCCTGTATATTTCCCTTGTAAAAGAAAAAGTCGAAGACTACAAACAACAATTGTTGGAACAATTGACGTGTGAAGTAGTAGATTTATAATAAACTAATGTTAGTGACAGATGGACCTGCATATAATGGTATACCATTAGTTTACTTCAACCTGTTCTTCCGACTTTACTATATATAATCTGTTTGCTTCAGGCTCTTCACAGTATTTCAGTACATATTCCACACACTGAACACCATAACGCATTAAGGAATTTTATCCATTATGCCCGGAATTCCTACTCTCCCAACAAATTTAATTCCTACTCCCAATAACTGAAAAAGAAGATTATATAGAAATAGAACCAAGTTAAGGAGATAAGGTTCCTCTTGGGTTCTTAACCGAGTTGTTGGACCTATATTGGATAATATAACACAGAATTATGATAACTAATGTTCCTGGTGTTCAAACTGCTACTAAATTGCATGGTGCACTGGCGAAAGATTAATGACTATGCCACAATTGAACAATACCTAAGCAACGAACAGTGTATGAGTAAACACAAATATAGTGACATCTGTAGACATAGGAAATTCTTTGCACTGAAAAAGCTCAGTGTAACGCTACTGAAAATATAGGAAAAGTTGACGCTTTGATAATTCATTACATGTTTTACAACCTCTAAATAAACCTCTCTCTTCGATCCATAGGCCTTTTCAGAACCACTGTGACATACAAAAATTCAATCGAGTGAATCAATTTGATTATTCATTAGATATTTGAACATTTACCACCACTTCTAGCGAATATAATTGTGCATATTGTTTATAACTACATATTACATTCACCTAAAATTTACTTAATTTATATATTTGCAAATAGAAAAAATCACCTACTTAGAACAGGTACAGTTAGTCCTTCTTGTGGGTTCGCCAAAATCCCAATTACCGGTGAATTCCTTTTCCTGCTGTTGCCCTCCCTGCCCCCCGCTGAGTATGCACTCCTGCCACACGCGTTCTGGCAACACCGCGGCCGCTGTCTGCTCTCTCGACATGGAATTAATATGTTCCACAGATACCTACAACACATAACATAGAATCTAGCGTTTTCCCCTGAGTTTAAAATCACATCGTTGTGACTAAATTAAACTAAATAGCAACGTAAGGTTCTCTACAATCCCTGTGCACGTTACTTTATCATACTGTATAGCTCTATCCTTTTTCATTTGTCTCAATGAACCGAATGTGTTTGGAAGGCTTGTGGTGTTCTCTGCAGAACATATATTTTCATGATGAATATTTGTTTCTTGGAGTGACTGGAGGAAGGCGCAAACAGCGGATTTCTTGGACACCTTCCACCATATGCTGCCGCTTCCTAAGGAAGTTTTTAGGCCATCAAACCGATTTATGAGGAACTAAGCCAGAGCCGAGACGAGTTGCTAAACCGTTGTTTCGGAGGTTATACGCAAAATAGCAAAGTTTCAATGCTACTGTTTGGAAATTGGTTCTAAAATCTTATTAAAGTGGCAAAAAGTCTTGATTATAGCGACTGATATTGCTGTATGCACTTTTAATGATGATCTGACTAAATACTCTTCGAATTATGAAAGGTTTGGAGATGGATATTGGCGTCCAATCATACATTTTTTGTCTAGAAGCCGATGCTAAGCGGATCAAGCATGCCGAGATGTCTTTGACAGATGCAGCAAAACAGGCACGCTCTAATATAGAATGTTCGAGGAAAGAGAATAAGGAAGAATATTTACATATAGTAGGGCAGCTTTATGGTCCTGGGATAGCAGATTAATGGTAAAAATTCTTGAACAGTAGGATTTTTCATCTTTTCATGTCTATAACACATTTCAATACTTTAAACGCGTTTTTCTCGAAACATGATTTTTCAAAATGGCACACAGCATAACTCCAACAATTTTCATCCTTTTCTTTCGAATTCTTAACAATATCTTTAAAATAAAATTTTAAATTGAAATTTCTCTATGGAATTTTTGATAAATTAATTTAAACATTATTAACAAATGATTGCCCTTTTTTGTCGAAAATTTAACGTTCTTTATTTAGATACTCGCTAATCACACAAAAATCGGTATCTTCAAAATCCCCTACGTATATTCACTAGCTATAAACTTGTTGATTAAGTTATTTATTTTCCAAATTCAAATTTGCATCAGTTAGACTGCGTGACGCAGAACGCTTTAAATTCAACATGTTTCGCGAACATTATTCCAGTGTCGCTATTACTGAATATTCTTTGATAATAATTTGTTGTATTATACTTAAATGTGTGCCTAAGAACTTCCTTAAATATTATTATCTTATTACCTTTCCTTCCATACAAAAGAAAATTGTCAAAGAAGCCCCTATTTTTTTTTAGCTTATTACAATGGTGACACTTCTTAACTAAATAAAATTCTCACGATATACAACACGCAATACAACGACTAAAGATCGGACGATCGTTATGCAACCAGTAATTCTCGTAAGCAAGGGGAAAAATTCCTACTCCAAAAATTTCCATTCCGGAAAATATTCCGCCCAAGCAGATATAATCCAATGGGAATTTCCATGGTAGCGTCGTTGTTCTTCACTTACCGTGTACGACCCTGGCTGGGGCACTCTGCTGTTGATCTGCACCGGGCTGGGGGGCGGCGTCTGGATCAGTATGGGGCTGGCGCCCCTCTTCTCCATCCTTTCGCCGGTGGGGCTGGATGGCAGCCCGTTGAGAATGGTCAAGTTGGCGTTGTCGTCCAGGTCCGTTACGAGCACGTAACAAGAAGGATAACGCATCTTGACGCCCCCCACGATAACCTCCACCACGCTGCTGTCGGTGAGGCTGCTCGACTTGTCGAGGGGATAGAATTGGCTCCAGTCGTCCAGGAGGCGCGTGGCCGCCTCGGGGGACTTGAAGCTCTGACCGGTCAGAGTGCCGGCCAGACCGAAAGGTGCCAGGACAACTGGAAACGAATAACGTGCTTATTTAATCTCGTACCAGGCAGATGCAGGTGAAAGTACTTATTTTGTATACTCAGAATGAGGAGTGTGCTTTTCCTGACGAAGATAAAATTACTATTAACAATATTGGAGTAGACCAAATTTAATCATCTCCTGATGATGCCAACTGTATTGGCGAAACGCGCGTCGAGTGTAGCATATAGTGTTTTGTGGAAAACTAAGTCAGTGTTACTATTAACAAAACAAGAGGGGTAAACACTTTACCTCTGGATACCCGATGATATCCACATTATTTTCTTTATCCCTTTCTATTTTAAAATCCGTCTTAAATTAAATATAAGCAATGCACACGATGCAATAAAAAAAGTGTTTATTTAAATAGTTTTCAAGGTACTCAAGTATAAATAGTGCTTATAATTTTGCATATACACTATTCAAAAAAAGTAAGGGAACAGTAAATTTCAAAAAATTTTCAGTAACTCCTGAGATGCTGTAACTTTATGAAAAATGGTCGCATCGAGATGGGGAAAAACTATTTTGAAGCTTGAAGTTTCTAGTTTTGAAATCTTTTGGCAAACCAACATTGAGCCTGAAATTTACTGAAATAAACCAAAATCTCTGAGCTACGGTTATTGCGCAATCCAAAGAAATACCGCGAGACAAAAGTTTTACAATTTTGTTGATGAGCGCTCCCAGGCTCAGGAATTAGCTTATTATATTCCCAATAGCCCTGTGAATATTGAAATTGATCCATGGAACCGTTTTTCCCTCGAATGATCAAAGTCTTGCTAATAATTAAAGGAACAAGATTATTACTTTGATTGAAACACCATTTAATGATTAGCAAGATGGATAAAATTTCTACACTTTGTTTACAATTTCAAAACTGAAAACTTTAAACTTCAAAATATATATTTTTTTCATCTCGATACCATTTTTCATAAAACTACAACCGTCCAAAATCATTGAAAACTTTTTGGAATTTTTTGTTCCTTTAATTTTTTTGAGTAGTGTATGTGCTGGTTTTTCTTCGGTTCGTACCTAAAATGCATTCTAATACCAAACGTTAAATAAATATGTAGCAAATTACCAGGTATGTAAATATGAAACGGGAATTTGCCCATAGGTGGCCTAGCTGCTAATGTAGTTACCGTCATACCGCGTCATGGGCGCCATTTTCTTGTTTTGACATCTGATAAAGGTTTTTATCTCACAACAATACAAGATTAATATAACAACATCGTCATTAATAGCGTTGATCATGTCGAATTTTGTGCCTGGAAACTACAATTTGCGGACAGCATTGATTTTCTGTTACCATTTGAAGAAAACTGCTGCAGAATCGCATCAAATGCTCGGCGAAGCCTGTGGTGAGCATGCTCTTGGTAAATCACAGTACATTGAGTGGTTTAAAAAATTCAAAAGTGGGAATTTTGACGTGAGAAACGAAGAACGTGGAAGAAGACCACCGAAACTGAATATAGCGAATTGCAAGCATTGTTGGATGAGAATAACTTTCAAACGCAACAAGAACTCGCGAATCAATTAAATGTAGCAGGAGAAGCCCTCTTCATACGTTTCAAAGCCATGGGAAATATCCAGAAGATAGGAAAATGGGTTTCACATGAACTGAATGAAAGACGACAGGAAAAAAGCATTGTATGCAAATATAAGGATTGCAAAAATAGGATGTGGTATTTTAGGGCCTTACTTTTTTGCTTTTGATTTGAAAATTTGATTTATTCAAACAAGAGTAAATGACGCTCTCCACCAGAAAATTCAACAAAACGGGGCTCCTCATTATTTTGACTTCCCCTGACCGATGCATAGAGCAAAAAGGATCAACTGAATGGTCATCGCGTTCACCTGATTTACCCCCATTGGATTTCTTTTTCTGTGGTTACTTGAAATCCTAGCAATGTCGGATCGTGAATGGAAGACATTTTTAATGAATTTAAAATGTTTAGATTTCTGCCCGTGTGGTTACTTGAAATCCTAGCAATGTCGGATCGTGAATGGAAGACATTTTTAATGAATTTAAAATGTTTAGATTTCTGCCCGTGTGATTACTTGAAATCCTAACAATGTCGGATCATTAATGACACGACATTTTTAAAGAATTTAAATTTTTTGTGTAAAGCAAAAGTACTATTTACTGCACTGTACAAACATTTTAAACGTCCAGTACAAAGTACTGGATGTTTGAAAGCCGTTATTAGGTACTGAACGCATTATTATTCAGCAAATAAAAAACCCCAATTTTTTCCCCCTGAAATTCAGTCCCTTGCAACCGAAAGAAAGAGTTTTTTCTAAATTTATTGTTGAAAAACATCAATTTGATATTTAAAATATCTAAAACACATACAATGAGAAAAATTATACAATAGAGAATGGTGCCTTTTAAAATAATAAAAGAACATACGCTCTCACTAGTGATTGGTAGAAATATGTACCATCGAGAAAGAATGTAATGCGATGCTTCCAATACACTCTTACTCTCACGAGACAAGACTGAATTAATTTTTAAGTTACTTATGCTCTCGTGTCAAAATCATCATGTCCTTTATTAGCTTAAAGCATAATTAACTCGTCAATGCTTATATTTCTGGGTGTACCTAAAGACTCATTACATCCTTTTCCGATGATACTTCTAAAGCGCCTTACAAAACTACAAACTATTTATTAATAGTATTACAAGTTCATTACACGTCATTACATTAATTACTTCATACAAGGAAAAACGTTTGATATGTCGGTATTTTGAGAACCAAACCGCTATTAACTGTTCTCCCAGTTGTTAATTACATCTCTGCTACACACAACAGTATATTTAGATCCGGATTAAGTTAAGTCCACTTAATAAACCTTCCTACATGTTTAGAACTTTATTGAATGTGCTCGAATTTAACCAGGCATAGAAAATAATCTTTATATTTTGTGATAAATCCAAATGCCAGTACAAATTGTCAAACAGGCACACTAATAACTGTAAAATCATGAATCAACAATTAAGCCTCTAATTAAGTGAGCGTCAATTTCGTTGATTCACTTAAAAATAATTAATTCGTTGAGGACTGCACTAATTAATTTATTCGCATTTTAATTTATTGTATAAGACCTTATGAATCATGTGGTCGAATAACTATGGTAAATGTAATTTAAACGGAAACATTTACTTTGATATTGACACAATCGGCAATAATAGACAGGGTGTAAGAAATATAACTGAAATTATTTTAATTTAATAGTTTGAACCTAAACAACTAAAAAAAATTTATACTACACGGGTGCTCCACTCTACCCTTAATATTTTTAATAATTAATAATTTTTTATTTACACAATGTATATTTTAAGTAGGTTATTTCTACTGCGCATTCGACTCTCGCGGGCCGTCCTAGAATGCAGGAGCTGCACTTTCATAAGGTGGGTCAAAGTCAATGACGCAGTTGATCGCATGATAATTCAATTTATTGCAATGTTGTCAAGTTGTGCCAAATATCTGCGATTTTCTTTGATAATTCAAATAACAAAATAATCTGGAGAACGGTTAGATTGATGACTCATATTGTATCATGCTTTTTTTATTTGTTTAGGTCCAAGCTATCAACTCTTAAAATGATGGCAGTTGTACTTCATACACCCTGTATAGATGTTCCTTATCGATAATTGCTACTTACATGCATATATTTGCTACAAGGAAACCATGTGTTTCCGTGTAGATGTGTTTTATGTGGAACCTTTGGTGTAACTACGTTGATATATAGTCTCAGTTGGAACAATAAGATTTGAATTACGCGCCATTTGTGTTTGTGTCAAAGATACGGCGTCAATACTTAAGGACTGTCATCTACAAACCATTCGACGTTGACATTCTCCGATTAACAGTTCAACAACTAATAGTTTGTGTATAATTGTTTTATGAAAGTGAGCAATCATTTATAGTTGGCATTAAGAAAAATTCGCACAAAATTAGGACGAAATGAAACACCTACAGAGATAACAGCTCGTAACTTAATCAAGAAATCTGAGAAGAGATGGGTTCTGTTGATAAGGCAACACGAATACGTCCTCTTCGTGGTCGATCAGATGAAAATATTGCTGCACATTGAGAGAAAGCGTACGGGAGTATCCAAACACATCAATTCGACGTTGTGAATAATAATTGAATCTGTTAAGAGCTACCACGCATCGAATTTTAAAGAAAGATCAGCATCCGTCGGCATACAAAATTCAGTTGACACAACAATTAAAAGTTACAGGTCATTTACAATGTTATATATTTGTTAATTGGGTGTTAGAAAAGAAAGGTGGTGCTGATTCTTACAACAAAATTTTGTCACGATTGTAGCGACGCATTAAACTGGCGCATTAGCAAGGATAATGAGTGTGCCTCGATAGCTCAGCGGTCAGAGCAACCAACCGGAAATTGGGAGAGCCGGGTCCGATTTCCGGTCAAGGCAGATGCACTTTTATCCTTGCCAACGCCAAACGATGAAGCACATTTTCTTCTTGACGGATACGTCAGTAAACAAAATTGTCGATTGTTGTTTTGGGTGATAAAAATCCTCATGCTGTTTATGAAAAAGAAATGCGACACATGGGCGTGGCCAGGATTTTGAACAGGGAGGAGGCAGGGGGGGGCAGTGGCGGTTTTAGGATTTGGTCTTGGGAGGGGGGCGCGTGCAAACCAAGGGCGCCGTCACGCGCTAAGCTATAGCGCCGCAGCCGAAAATTTCAAAAATTTTTCAAGGTCACGCATTTTCCTGACACTTCATCACATATCAATTTCAATGATAAATTCACTTTTACAAAAATATTAACTTTCATAGTAATACTTTTTGAAATTGGTTACCTCTTTGAAATAATAATAATATTTAATTTTAATGATAATAAGAATTAGAAACTCCTTAATTGATCTAACCACTGACTGTAATAGTTAAACTGACTTTACATTAGCAGCAATAATGCAAACTGCAGAAGCAGGAAGAAGCAAATGCTTCTGTGCTTTTAGAAATAAATGACTGACAGTCAATAGCGTGCATATGCTGCTGCTGCAGTTTGTATTATTGCTGCTCATGTAAAGTTAGAAGTCTGCGCCCTACATTTGCAACTGCTGCAAATGTATCAGACGCGCGGGAAATTCGAAGCGCGACGCCTGGCCAGGGGGGGGGGCACACGCCCCCCTGCCCTCCCCTGGCTACGCCCTTGCATCCACAGATATGCACGGTTTGATGTGCATTTTGGAGTGATAGAGTAATTGGACCATACTTCTTTGAAAATGAAGCTGGAAATTGATGATTTAGATTTGAATATGTAGTTTCGGGAAGACGGTGCAACGTGTCATACAGCACGTGCAACCATAACTCTGTTGTATAAAAAATTTTCTGTCTCGCGGATGCTGACATCAATTGGCCTGCAAGATCATGTGATTTAACATAACTGGGCTTTTTTTTTGGGGTTATGTCAAGGGAAAAGTATACGCCACCCTGCCAGCAATAATCAATAACCTCAAAACAAACATTCAATGTGTTATTCGGGAAATAAATAGAGCCAGTCTTAGGTGCCCCTGTTATGGACAATTTTGTTATGCGAATAACATCATGCCAGATCAGTCGAGGCGACCATATGAGCGATATTCTTTTCCAATTGTAGCCGTATCGTCTCCATTTTGTGTTGAAGAATAAAAATCTCAATTTATCAAATATTATTATTTTTATTCGCAAATCACATCCTATTGTTCCAAAATGAGACACCCTATATAATTCCTCCTGGTTTGGTGTGCGCTTGTTTATGTTTGACGATCACATGAACTTTATGTGAATAGTCACTGAGGTATATAAGACTGTACATATTTTATTTGCATATAATAATGAATATACAGTAATAATAATAACATACAATGAAAAGTGTTATTTTATTTCTAAGCGAATATAGCAAACTCGAAGATTTATTAGTTGCATATTACGGTTCGCTTATCGTGTGTTTTGACCCTCTGTGTGTTGATGAGACTTTCGATTGATGAAAATCATTGAAATTGCACGTCATAGCACAAATAAAGGTCTCTGCCCACTACACCGTACCATACTAGGACCGTAACCGTATCGACACATGCAAACAAATATAATTTGCATCTATGGTCCGGCCATGGCACACTACGGTGTTGGCCGGTGATGGAACGGTCTAGTGGACGTCGTCTCATACAAATTATATTTGTTTGCATGTGTCGATACGGTCACAGTCCCAGTATGGTACGGCATAGTGGGCAGAGGCCATAAAACCCAAATGGACTACCTTAAACTGCAACGTGGACACATACCTTTAAGTCCCGAAGTGGACGCCTGAGCCTGCTGCATGTGCCACCTGGACAGCCTCCTCACCGGCGGGTGATGACGCACGTCGACCGACGCGCACACCGAACTCTCGCCGTGCACGAAGAACGCGAACGAGAAGCTCAGGTGCGTGTTGCCGACCTCCCCGCTTTTCTTCGGCCCGTCGCACGGCTGGACGAACCATTTCCCCAAGCGGATGAAGTCTCGGGAGAGGAGGCAGCGCTCGATGAGGTTGTGCAGCGCCTTGAAAAGGAGGGAGCGGCATTCGTAGGAGAGGCCCGACTCCCAGGAACCCTGCTCGCAATCTGTAAGTAAGGAAGCATGTCGTTATAAAATATTCACAGTTCAATATCAAATACGGCGGAAATACGAGAAAAAATTATTCGGTACGGTTTAGAGGAAAATAAAGTGGAAATTACCTGAGACGGTAATTTAAATATAATTTTTTTTCTGAAAGTGTATTTAATTAAAAGAAAAAACAATATAAGATGAATACCAGACATAAATACATACTACACGTAAAGAAAAGATTATTTAATTCACACAATTTATTAAAATATTTCAACAAAAACTCTTTATTCGCTTGAAATAAAGTAATATTTTAGGATTAAATAAACATTAATTTAAAGGAAAACTAACCGTGGCATTGTAAAATATTTACAGTTTAATATCGCCGTATTTAATAATACGGCTGAAATACGAAAAAAATTGCTTCGTACAGTTTACAGGAAAATGAAATAGAAGTTACCCGAGACGGTAATTTAAATATGAATTCTTTTCTTATAAAGTATATTTAATTAAACAAAAAAAAAAAAACAATAAGACGAATACCAGGTATGCATACATACTACACGGAGATAAAAGATTATTTAGTGAATGCAATTTATTAAAATGTTTTAACAAAAATTTGTGTGGATATTTCACTTGGAATAAGAGAATTTTTGGGATAAAATATAAATTTAAAGGAAAATTAAGCGTGGCGTTATAAAATATTTACATTCGAATTACGCTAAATACAGTGGAAGTACAAAAAATTAACTAAGGCGCCTCAAAGAAAAAAATTGTAATTAACATGTTTCTGTCTATTTCTCTAGGCTAATTGGAACATTCATATAACATACTCAAAATTACATACATTAATTAGGTCATGGCAGGTTATTATTGTACGTTCTTAATGGGAAATTTCGCTCACTACAGAATGTATGCAAAGGACTAGTTTTAATACTCGGTTGATTTAATCGATGTTTAGATTATGTTTCTTTTCCTCGTCAGAATACTAACAGTCTTAATATCGTTTAAATTAATCTGAGATTAAACAATTCGGCGAGGTCAAAAATACAAGCCCTTAACCAATGTTAAATATGCCAGCAATTTGAAACTGACAGTCTTAAGTCTGTGTATTAAAATGTGAATATTTTTTCTTTCCACAAAAAAAAATAACACTGCGAAAATAACTTAAGTAGTTCTGAAGTAGAACTGCGCTCTAATGTGGCTGTTCTACGTAGGCAAGTATTATCAAAATAAAACACTAGGTTAAATTTAGACTCCACATGCCAAAAGAAATGCTGTTAGTGAAAGAGAGAGACTAGTGTAAAGCAATTGTCGACAGGACATGGAATACCAACATCAACTGCGCTACTTATTGAAATAATGATACATACAAATTTATCAACCGTGAAATGAATAATCGAAAAATTCGAATTTATTGATTCAATTATTGATGTGAATGACACACACGATAAGAACTCGTAGTGGTCGTTCAGGACAAGACAGTTCACGAGAGTGTGGCCGAGAGTCCAGGTAACTCGATTCTTCATCGTGCACAAGAATTGGACATTTCAACAGCCACTCTTCACCATATTCTCACTAAAGATTTCCATCTCCCTGTTTACAAAGTCCAATCGACTTACACAATTTTTGCTAACAGACCATGCATAGCGAAGAGGGTTCATTGAACAACAAGAAGTGAATGCCGATTTTATGAACAAAATCATCTTCAGCGACGAGGCCCACTTTCACCTTGACGACTTCGTTAATAGGCAAAATTGCCGCATTTGGGGCTCAGAAAATCCACGAATTGATTCATGGAAGACAAATGCATCCCCAACATGGTACTATTTGGTGTGTATTGTGGTCTGAAGGAATCATTGGACTATTTTTTTAGAAAACTAGACAGACAATGCATTAACGGTAAATGGTGAACGTTATCGTGATATGATAACCCAGCTCTTTGTGTCTCAATTGGAAGATATTACATTTGAAGGCATGTGGTTTCACCAGGATGGTGCCATTTTCCATACCTGTGAAACATTGACAGTCTTGCACGAGTCTTTTCCTAGTAGTATCATCTCCCGTTTTGGTCACCAGAATTGGCCGCCACGATCTTGTGATTTAACACCTATGGACTTTTTACTCTGGAGTTTTCTGAAATCTCAGGTTTACGCCAACAAGTTCACGACCACCTAAGCATTGAAGGTCGAAATTAAACGCTGTGGCAATGAAATACCGTGACATTTATGCAAAGCCGTTATTGAAAACTTCGCCAGAAGAGTACCCGCGTATCATCAAAGCCGTGGCGGCCATTTACCAGATGTTTTGATCCATAATTCCCAAATGTCTACATTATAAATCAACAAATATCAATACTTTGTTACAGAAAACCATGTTTAATGTAAAATCTTGCGTTCTTACTGTAACACATTTTACGATATGAACAACTTATTCCAATAATAAACGAATTTGTCAAAACCATCTATCGTCGCCGTCATCCCTCTATTTTTAACCGACATTTATCGTCCATTATCGCAGCATGCTTTGCTGTGCCACTCCGTGAATATTGAATGAAAACTTTTGAATGCGATTACTTAATTTCACGGCCGACTAGATTAAAAAATTCGCTCGTGCAAATCCGACCTTCCGATAAGCAGCGCGTCCGAAATTTTAGCGTTTAAAATTCGCCCGCCTCCCACATGCGTAACCCACATCAATCCTCCTACGTAGTCGATGCCTTGCGGTGTACACGGGAGGCGCACTTCTTGGACTTCTCTCGGGATCCGCGAGCACATGGTTAGAGAAAGATGCACGCGAATCGATGGCGGAACAAGCTCGGGACCTTGTGCCGAAGTTGCGGCGCCTGCCGCCACATACGGTCAGCACGCGACACTCACCGGTCGAGGGCGGAGATATGGCAACGCCGCGCGATATTTCGAGAACCTACTAAGGAGGACTACCCGCCCGGATCGTCCTGACTCGGATCCGTCGGCGTGCGGGCTTCCGTCGGAGCAGGAATTCAGGAATGTTGTATTTCGTGTGGTGTATCTGCGTTTTTAAGCGCCTTTATGTCAATTCATAATTATATGACAGGTCGCGGCTTCTTATCACCTTGGCGACACTCAACGTAACGCAAGGTGAATATCTTATCAGCAGAAGGTATTAGAAGATGTTAGACGTTAGTCGTGATTCGTTAATTTGTAGTGCTAAACATTAAAGCAATGTCTAATACTCTGTATACAATATGTTCCCAAGGTGTCTTTTTTACAACAGTTATTCAAAGTGATTCTGAACTTGACCATAAACTATTCAATCCTGAACAGCATTCACAGAAGAACTAATTACGCCACGCGGTATTTCACTAATAACCTGTATTTTCTAATCTTTAGTTCTTCAATGCTTCAATACTAGCTGATCTACGTACGAGGGGCACTATTTATATTTTGAGCCTTGGCAACACTAAGTGTCATCAGACACCATCTGACGTTTCCAATGGAAAGTTTAACATGTTTGGCCATAACCTTCTTCAGAACATTTTATTATTTAAGCGCGATTTGTGTTGTTTACAGTGATTTGAAAATTGTATCTCAGAAAAAATTAACTCCTGAAAATCTTCGTGCGACGATTTATTACGAGTTTCGACGTGGATTAGCAAGACAAGAGGGCATCGATCAACTTATTTCCACTTTTGGTGATAAGTCGCATCCTTTGCCACTGTGAAACGCTGGTATAACGAGTTTAATCGCGACCGCCACTCGCTCACCGACGAAAAGTCATGAAGGTCGTCCAAAATCAGTTGTGCCAGAAAACATTAACGCTGTGCAAAAAACTGATAATGCAAGATCGTCATGTGACATACTGTGAGATTGAGACAACCTTAGGCATTAGTTAGGCGACTATCATATATAAAATATTGCATGATCATTTAGCTCTAAAAAAGGTTTGTTCTAATTGGATCTCACTTAATTTGAAAAAATCTCAAAAAGATGCTCGTGTCGATTGGTGCAAAAAAATGCTCAAGAAATACAATGGCGGTGCTTCCAAAGACGTATATAACATTGTAACAGGTGACGAATCTTGGATCTATGCGGATGAGAACGGAAAATAAACAGCAGTCGACTGTACGGGTATTTCAAGATGAACCAAATCCAACAAAAATGTTGTTCACGCTCAGGGAGCACATTGAAACAAATGGTCCCCTGTTTTTTTCGGCAAAACTGGTCATGTGGCAACAGTGCCTTTAGAAGAACATAAAACGGTCAATTCTGAATGGTACACAACCATTTGTTTGCCGGAAGTCTTTGATGAAATAAGGAAAACAAATAAGCGCCGTCGGATCATTCTTCATCATGACAATGCCTAAAGTAAATGTATAGTTTACTCATATAATTTAAATAATCAACCAGTAATATATGATTATTTTGTTGGTGGTAATTTTTATATGTTCTGAAAATATTAAAGATCTTGGCGTGTACTTTGATGATAAACTATCGTTTTCTGGGTATATTAATCATGTGGCTCTTAATTCATATAGAACCCTTGATTTCGTGATTAGAAACACAACATCGTTTAAGTAATACTTCTACTTAAAATGGTTATATTTCGCGTCTATTCGTACTAAGAAATACAATGGCGGTGCTTCCAAAGACGTATATAACATTGTAATTGGTGACGAATCTTGGATCTATGCGGATGAGGCGAAAAATAAATAGCAGTCGACTGTACGGGTGTTTCAAGATGAACCAAATCCAACAAAAATGTTGTTCACGCTCGGGGAGCACTTTGAAACAAATGGTCGCCTGTTTTTTTCGGCAAAACTGGTCATGTGGCAACAGTGCCTTTAGAAGAATATAAAATGGTCAATTATGAATGGTACACAACCATTTGTTTTCTGGAAGTCTTTGATGAAATAAGAAAAACAAACAAGCGCCATCGGATCATTCTTCATCATGACAATGCCTAGCTCTCACACATCTCGTCTAACAACCGAATGTTTGAACACTCAAAAAATCGAATTAATGGGTCATCCGCCGTACAGTGCTGATTTGGCACCCAATAACTTTTTTTTGTTCCCGAACATCAAAAATAAATGGCATGGACGATGATTTTCGTCGGCAGAAGAAGCCGTTGATGCGTTCAAAAACCATGTTTTGGAGATACATCAAGCGGAATGGAAAAAATGCTTTGGCATGAAAAAGTGTACAGATCATGAAGGAAAATATTTTGAAAAACGATAAAGTAATTTTCAATGACAAATTAACGATTTTTTTTATTACTCGTATTAGGCTCAAAATATAAATAGTACCCCCCGTAAACGCTACTTTTCACGTATTCTCATAAATACGAATCTAAATGGGTTTAGTCAGAAGACCTTGGAAGGAATTCCACTGTTTCTCGTCTGCTATCCATCTAGAAATTTGGCGAACGCCATCTGGCTGCTACACGACAAAGTGTCACCTAGGGAAGACTTACTTCGTCTAACGCAGGCTTGTCACCACGTGAGGTGGTAATTAAAGAATTATTGCCACTTAATTAGTCTCAGTTACACCAAGCTGTCCCAGAACTGCATATCACGATTTCATTTTTATTAGAAATCATCAGTGCAGGAATGCTAGACTAAGCCTGCATCTAACATGTGCAACCCAGAGTCAATGTTATATGGATTTATATACGTAGATTCAGTAGTAATATTCTTCACTTAGTAAAATCGTATTTATCCAGACGTACATTATTTGTTTATATAATGGTTTTAAATTCAAGACCTTCTTAACGTCCTCTGGAGTATCTCAAGGCTCAAATTTGGGAGTTTTATTTTTTATACTCCTATTATTTATTAACGATTTGTCCCTAATGCTTATGTTGCATCATATTGTTTTGCCGATGACTTAAAATAATTTTTAAATATAACCTGCTTGGATGATGACTTGAGATTACAAAAACTCATCGACCTTGTTGTATAGTGTTCGGAATATCAATAAACATGCATAGATAAATGTAAAGTTTGTTCATATAACTTAAACAATCAACCAGTAATATATGATTATTTTGTTGGTGGTAGTTTTAATATGTTCTGGAAATATTAAAGATCTTGGCGTATACTTTGATGTTAAACTATCGTTCACTGGGCATATTAATCGTGTGGCTCTTAATTCATATACAACCCTTGATTTCGTGATTAGAAACATAACATCGTTTAAATAATACTTCTACTTAAAATGGTTATATTTCGCGTCTATTCGTTCGAAATTAGAATAGTTTAGCCTTATTTGGTATGTCCAGTTGTGCATTAGATATGTAATTTATGCCATTATTAACACCTGTATATAGCCCATACACAGGTGTTAATAATATATGACCCATCGCCATATTACATACAAATATAGGTCGATGGTCCACAGCAGATAAATTTTAGATCATGTCTTACAGTACATTATGTTATATGGGTTTGGGCCTCATCAACCACTGATCGCATGGATAGTCCCTTGGCGATCCCCTCTTATCCGGGTCATTATCAAAAAATGCTATCCCATAAAAGGAGCAATTTGGGCACGTCCCCCGCCTTAAGCCTCGCCTCCTCTAGGATAACTAACAGGGGTCCCTAATATAAGGTACCTCTTCTCCTCAGTGCGGGGCAGGTGTAAAGAAGATGAATCGAGGTTTCCTCATCTTCTTTACAGTATTTGCAGACATGACTGACTCTCAGTCAACCTCAGCTTGTGCTTATATACATCCAGACTACTATAGTGGCCCGTTATGATTCCCACCAGAGTTCTGGCTGTGCCTGTTCAATTTAATTAATTCTTGGGCTCATTTCTCAATCTCTGAGTATTCGATGAAGATTTTGGTCATTCGACAAAATTCCCGTTACTCCTCTCCATCTTTTATTGTGCCGATCTCTTGCCCAGCCATTGATGCGGTCTCATACCAGATTCCGACTTATTCCTACTGCAGGTTCTGGTCCATAGAGGTTTTCCCTGGTCCCCAGTCTGGCAAGGTTATATGCAATTAGATTTCCCTTAATGCCATTATGCCCAAGTATCCATAAAAGTTCCACCGGTTCCTTCCTTGCCAAGTGGTTCAATGCTTCATAGCAATTATAGACCAGCTTCGACTTTGTCGTTGCTGAATTCAGGGCTGCCAACGCCACCCTGCTATCCGAGCAGATACATACTTTCTCCTGAGTCCGATTTTGGTCGGCCTCCAGAACACCGTATGTAATTGCAACTAGCTCGGCTTGGAGTGCGGTAGTGTATTTGCCCAGGGGGAAGATTTTACCTATCCCATCGCGTCGCCTATACATTCTTGACTCCATCCATGTACCAGATAAGGTACGGTACGGTTGAGGGGTAATCCAGCTCGACCTTCCATTCAGTCGGTTTTACTGGTGAGGGTGATCTTATATATTTCTTGTCAAACAGGAAGTGGACACCCGTACTGTCAGAGGGCATCCATAGGAGTACCTCCTTAGCTAGCTCTCTTGAGAGTCTATTCGGGTCCCTTACCTTCCTATTCATGTTTCCCATCCTGTGCATTGCCTTTATGGCTTCCGCTTTCAGGGTGACATCAAGAAGTGGTATCCTCGTCAGTATCCCCATCGCCTGGATCGGTGTCGATTTTGGGGCAACGGTTAAACTTCTTAGAATCAATCCCCTTAGCTTGTTAAGTTGGCTTCTGATTTTAAATAGATTCTCTCCCGCCAGATCAGTGCTGCATACGTCAGTCTGGGTTTGAGAATTGCCTCATACATCCATTTCATGGCCTCCGATTTCAAGCCCCAGCTATTACCAATGGCCCTTCTTAGTTGCCAAAGTGTTGCTGTGATCTTGGAACATATGTGACTTAGATGTTTTCCCCATGACAGTTTCCCGTCCAGGATTACTCCTAAGTATTTCACTTCGCTATTATAGCTTAGTTCTTGGCCACCAAGTTTCAGCGGACATGTTCTGTTCCACTTATAATTCTTAGTGAACACCATCACCTCAGTCTTAGATGGATTGACCGAGAGTCCCTATCCCTGCACCAATTCCCAATCTTGTTTAATGCTCTCTGCATTGTAACGAGAATCGGCTCCAGGAAAGGGCTCTTCGTTATTATTACCAAGTCATCGGCATAGCCAATTACTTAGTAATCCTTTAACCTGTCAAGCAGCTCATCCACTACCAGACACCACAGAAGGGGGGACAATACCCCTCCCTGTGGACAGCCCGATTCGACCCGGCCCTCGATGGTATTCTTGCCTTTATTGGCAGAAAGCTGTCTGTTTCCCAACATATGGTCTATCCATTCAGCGATTATTCTGGGGGTGTAGACTCTGCCTAGTGCTCCGCTAATCACATCCCTGGATATAAAGTTGAATGCTTCTTTAATATCAAGGAAGGTACCAACAACGTATCCTCCGGAGTCCAGTTGTGACCGTATCGATGACACAACCTTATCCAGAGCAGACCATGCACAGATGTTAATAATATATGACCCATCGCCATATTACATACCAATATGGGTCGATAGTTATCTTCGATGGTTATCTCCTTAGTAACATTAAATTTTTTGCCTAGCAGATTTATTAGTTTGTTTTATGTTTTAACCCAAGAGAATTTTTAAAACACAAAGGAGTTTTGGAGTTGAAGAACCAAAGAGAAATGTTTCATATCACCGATAATTCTCAGGACGTTACTAGAGCTTCTACAAAGAATTAACAATAAAAATCAATTTGCCTTCATATTTAAATATTTAATAGACACAAGTTGTATGTTCCCTTAATGAATGAACCCCCATAAATAAAAACCTATCCGAATCTATTCAATAGGCGATGATTGGGACCTTGAATATCTGAGATATATACACTTGATAAGATAACAAAAAATAACTACTCACTTATATAACATGATAACACATAACGTTTACAAGTGTAATAATAATCATACAAACTGTATACATGTATGTAATTAAATTTGTTTATTAATAAATATCGATTTTCTAAAAATACAAACTTCAATGTAAATCATTACTCTGATAGTTCTTTTAGTGTACATACACATAAATACATACCCGATTAAAAAAAGTAGTTTGCAGTTTTTATTAAGTGCATAATTTTTTTACAGTGCAGATAAAATACAAGGTGGCCCATAAAGGAATTCAATTTTGAAAAATTTACATTAAAAAACAGCGAAGATCTTTTGGTACAATTTATTGACTGAAATTTGTAAATAACTAATGAGAATTTATGGTTTAAAAATCACATCGTCCAAATGGTATCATCTGTGTTGATGGCACTTCTCCAATCGTGCGCGAAGGTTTTGAAATACCTTGGTAAGCGTTGGTCTCGAAATCAATGCAAATTCGTGCAGGACATTGTCCTTCACCTGAAGTATGGTTCGAGGGTTGTTACAATAAACTTTACTCTTAAGGTAACCCCATAAGAAGTCCGCTGGAGTAAAGTCGGGACTTCGAGAAGGCCACGGAATATCCCCCCTTCGAGAAATCAGATTTTCGGAGAACATCTCTCTTAGCTTTGCAATGCTTACATTAGAAGTATGGCAGATCGGGCCATCCTGCTGGAACGACATATTCATATTGTAGTCGGGCAAGTTTTGAAACTGTGGGGCTAAAAAGTTTCTTAGCATTGCTGTGTAGCGTTTCGCCTGCGATTATCTTCGAAAAAGAAAGGTCCAATTATTCCCCACGTCGCAATTGTAGTCTAAACAGTAACCTTTGGAGAGTGGAGTGGTTCTTGATGTTTCAGGCGTGGATTCTCGGAACTCCAATAGCGACAACTCTGTTTGTTTACAGAACCGTTTACGCGAAAATGGGCTTCATTTGAGAAAAGAATATTGTAGAAGTTACGAAAATTATCCAACATTACACTTGCGAAATCTAGTCTTCTTTCAAAGTCGGCAGCGTTTAATTCTTGAACTGATTGGATCTTGTAGGGGTGTAATTTTAAATTGAGACATTAAATTCTTTACATACTCGTCCTGGAAATTGTAAAAACTGCTGAGCGTTTGCGATTCGACATTTATGGATTAGCGTGGACTGATTCACTCACCTATTGAACATTTTCGACAGTTCGTGAAGTCCTTGCGCGGCCTTGGGGTCGATTTGAACCACTCCCTTCAAATCGTCCAATCCACTGTTTAATTAAATTTGAGCTTGGACACTCATTAATGTCATGCAGTTGTGATGATTACGGAACATGCGACAAACAACTACGTATATACGATTGTTTTCGTAAAACGCTCTGACGCAAAAAGCACGCTGTTCACCCGTGTACTGCGGCATCGTGACTGAAATTCCCAAAACCGAGCTACACAACGGTGATGCGTGCGCAGTTCTCCCACTTCGCATTCAAACGCTACAGCGCAATAAAATATGGATTCCTTTGTGGGCCACCCTGTATAATCAACTGATAAGTAATTTTTAAAGTAAACCGCTAATTTTCGTCATTTCTAACGTAAACTGAACCGTATGCGCGCAAGTAAACAAATCATACACACATCCGTTTCCTATTATTTTTTTTAATTTGTTTATTAGTTGACAATTAGAATTTACATAATATTCTATGAGTCAGGGTGCTGGCCTAAGAGCTATAAAGCTCTTTATTTAGTGTGATGAGGAACTTCTCTAGTGAGAAGTCCCTTTTAGTTCTCTTGTAGGTCGGCTGCCCAGTGTTTTTCCCTATTGAGGTGCGGTTCAACCAGTGGCTGCATTGTGCCATTGGGGTGATTTTCTAGCTTGTGGTGATGGATACATTTTTCTTTGATGGCATCTTTAATAAACGGATATTCATGTCTGTATATAATGTTTGATTGCTTACGTACCATGGTGCATTAGTTATTATCTGGAGTATTTTTGATTGGATTCGCTGGATTATGGATATGTTTGGTTGGCTTGCACATCCCCATAGCTCTATTTCATAAGCCCATATTGGTTCAATTATTGCCTTGTAAACTAGGATTTTGTTTTATGGCAGAGTTCCTACCAATAAGCCAATATGGTTTCCTTGTTTTTAAATCGATTTGTTTCCGTTTTCTTGAGATGTGAGCTTTCCAGGTGAGTCTACTGTCCAAGTATATACCAAGATATTTTGTAGACTGAGGTATACCTCGTAGACTGAGATATACGAGTGTTCAAAAAGTAACGGAATTTTTGTATTGTTGTATTAGTTCCGGGTTATATTAGTCCGATTCGCGCGATTCTTGTTGTTGTGTTGGTAAATATGTCTGTACATCGTTAAACATATCGAATGTTTAGTCTGTTGTTAGCTATCAAAAAAGTTACATGTGTTTTGGTACGATCGGCGATTATTTATTTATTTAAAAAATGCATCAGAGAATTTGCATTAAATTTTGCTATAAGAATGTAATAAAGTACATCAATGTTTTCAAAAGGTTATATATTGCTTTTGGTGAGTCTGTTATGAGTAAAACAGGGGTTTACGAGTGGTATAAGTGTTTCCAAGAAGACCGTGAAGACGACGAGCGCCCTGGACGTCCGTACTGGGACAACTGGTTTTCATCAACAACCGATGAAAACGTGGAAAAAGTGAAAGAAATGGTTATGAACGATCGCCGATTCACGATCAGAAAAGTCGCTGATGATGTTGGTATATCAATTGGCTCATGCCATGAACTCTTTTCGGGTGCTTTGGGTATAAAACGTGTGGCAGCAAAACTTGTTCCAATATTGTTGAATGTCAAACAAGAAAAGGGGCGAATGGAAGTTGGTCAGGAGTCGCTAAATGAAGTCAACAGCGATGCAGAACTACTGACACATGTCAGGTGATGAAACATGGGTTTACGGATATGACTAAGGTTCAATCGTCCCAGTGAAGGCATTCTGGATCGTCAAGACCGAAAAAAGCTCGACAAGTGCCGTCGAATGTGAAGGTTATGCTCACTGTGTTCTTCGATTTTGCCGGCATGGTGCACCAAGAGCACTATGGCTCGTGGTGCACTATGATGCGTGCAATTTTTGCAAAAACAACACTGTAACGATGTCCGAGTCTCCATATTCGCCAAATATGGAGACTGTGAGTAGTATAGCAAAACCAGTTTCAGCTCACCCTCGGATTTGTCCGCGGACATTTGATGCGGATGGTATGTGGTCATTGTTGATCTGAAGAACTCTTGGCGCAGGTATAATGCAAAAACAACACTGTAACGATGTCCGAGTCTCCATATTCGCCAAATATGGAGACTGTGAGTAGTATAGCAAAACCAGTTTCAGCTCACCCTCGGATTTGTCCGCGGACATTTGATGCGGATGGTATGTGGTCATTGTTGATCTGAAGAACTCTTGGCGCAGGTATAATGCAAAAACAACACTGTAACGATGTCCGAGTCTCCATATTCGCCAAATATGGAGACTGTGAGTAGTATAGCAAAAACCAGTTTCAGCTCACCCTCGGATTTGTCCGCGGACATTTGATGCGGATGGTATGTGGTCATTGTTGATCTGAAGAACTCTTGGCGCAGGTATAAAACAGGTGTGTACAGGTATAAAACAGGTCTGTACCGGTTTAAAACAGGTATGGCAACCTGTTTAATGACGTCATGTTTTTTTCCTAATACCACCATACCTGTTTTAAACCGGTACAGACCTGTTTTATACCTGTACACACCTGTTTTATACCTGCGCCAAGAGTTCTTCAGACCAACAATGACCACATGCCATCCGCATCAAATGTCCGCGGACAAATCCGAGGGTGAGCTGAAACTGGTTTTGCTATACTACTGTCCCTCATGGTTCTGTTTTAAGTCCTTTGTTGTTTAATATATTTATTAATGACGTGACATATACCCGTGCGATTAGTGGTCAACAGTGTTGTGATATCTTACTTGTTGCACGTACACAGAGATATACCCGACAATCTTTCAAGATGGAAAAATTGTTTTCGAAATCATCCTTGATCAACGAATGTCATAAATGCGTCTTGTAAAAAAAAACACGTATATTTCAATATAATCTTGAAGATAATGTTTTAACTAGATCTAAAACTCTTCCGCATCTAGCCACATCGATCCGATACTGATATTTAATGATCATTTTCAAAACGTTATCAGTAAAGCTTTAAAAGAACTTGGCCTTATATATAACTGACGATGACGTCCTGTGAATACAAACACTACAATCCTTATATCGATGTATTACAAGGTCTAATGGTGTCCTAATAATTATATGTATGTACATCAACATTGTCGAAAATATTCAAAACAAACGTTTCTATAAAATTATTATCTTAGGTTACACTGACTACGCCTTGCTATTGACTGATTTTAGTATTTTTGGGCTGGATGTCAGACGATTTTTATGAATTTTTGGTCCTAGACCAATTTCTAGACAAGAATAAATATTTTATCTATCAATGACAACGTAATATTTTAAAAAGTTGTTCCATCTTCGTTATTTGTGATAAATTAAATAAATATTCAAACCAAACTGACATTCAATTGCAACAGCAATGACATCACGCAGTATTACGAACATTTATCGGGTGTATGTATCATATATTATTTCTGTATTGTCCTGTTGAACAATTTAATTTTAATAAATAGATAAATACTCGTATTGAACTATATATATTTTATTAATTTAAAATGTCCTAGTTATTTTATTTGTACTAAGACACTGAAATGTTCGAATCAGAAGCTTTAAGAATCTCTAGAGCCTAAAAATCTGGTTTAAAACAACAGGAGACACTTAATTATATTGCACGAGCGCCAGTGTATAGTTATACTCGTATTCACCGTTATCTAGACTTCAAGTAATGAGGATCGCAAGTTTTTGCACAAATCATCATATTTAGCCGAGTGCCTACCAGCCGTGTACCCGTTCACTACCGTTATTGCATTATTTCAAGCATCCGTTATGGTTTCGTGAATTGGAAACGCCCGAATGTACATAGAAATATAATTTTCAATTAAACAGAATTGTACTTTTATATTTAATGTGTCTTCTTAATATCGATATTCACTTTAAAAATGAAAAACTTCAAAAAAAAAACACTTACAAAGGTATACAGTGAACAGGAAAAATGTTGCATAAAATTCACAAAACTATCTAATTTCTCTTTACATTTCGGTTTATTAGCTCGATCATCAGAATAGCCACTGCACTTTTCATTGCTTACGTATTTTACTATGACGACGGTATAGTAACAAGAAAGGAAAGGAAGATTAAGATGAAGCAAGAAAATATACTCTTTTATACGTACGTACATACGAAATATATTTTAGCAAATATATACATATTGGCCGGCACACCATCCTGATGTAAATCCCTTAGATAATAATTGGAATTGTGTAAAGAGTACAAGGCTCCATCGATAGACGTCGTTGTTCAATAGAAATTATACATTGCAAATATGCCAAAAACATATAGGTTTACAATATTAAAATTTGTATAATAAAATTAGTTTGTAGTTAGGAACGCAGGAGCCTGTTGTGTTTTATTATTTCTGTTTATATTAAACTGTTTTAATATTTCTCTTTTTAGAATAGTTCGCGTTAGAACTATACACACAAAAAGCGGCAGGCTACTAGGCGAACCAGGGGAATTAACGAGTGAACTTCTCAGATACACAAACCAGAGTAGGGCGTGTAATCAATTACGAGTATTAATATAGAGAGAAACGGGAGCTAAGATGTAGCATAGTCTAGTGGAGCGGAGACTAAAACAAAGCTTTCTATTCCTTTTCGAAAAAATAAGTGTATCTTTATCTTAATTGTAATATTTTATTGGGTTGTCCAAACAGTCGTTTCGTTTTTTCCAAATTAACCACTTACGGCACGGCCTATGATGTTATGCGCACAGCTGCAGCTTTAAAGCCTTCCTCCCTATTTAACCCTCATATTTATCAGTTGTTTACTGCCGTTATACTCATGAACTTGTTTGATTATTGTTGTGTGTGAATTTTATTGAAAATGAGTGAAACCGAGCATTTTAGGCACGTGTTGTTTTTTATTTAAAAAAGGCAAAAGAGCCACTGAAATTTGCTTCAAATTGTGTTCTGTGTACGGCAAAAATGTTATTCAAGATCGAACGGGTCAAAAGTGGTTCAAGAGATTTCGATCTGGCGATTTTTCCCTCACGGACGCCCCGAGGTCAGGCCGACCTAAAAAAAAAAAAAGTCGTTTCCGAGCATATACGAGCCTTAGTTGAGGCAAATCCTCGTCAAAGCAAACGTGAGCTTGAAGAAAAAATCGGGATGTCAAAGTCTAGTGTACAGAATCACTTTAAACAACTTGGGTTTGTCAGTAGACTCGATGTTTGGGTTCTTCACGAACTGAGCGAATCCAATTTAATGGATCGCATCAACTTCTGCGATATGTTAAGGATACGTCAACGTAGCGATCCTTTTTTTGAAAAATAAGGTTACTGGAGATGAAAAGTAGGCCATTTACGACGTCAGCCAAAAAAGTTCGTGGGGAAAGTCCGGTGAACCTTCTCAATCCATACCAAAGACAGAGCTTCACCCCAGGAAAAATTTGTTGTCCGCCTGGTGGGATTTCAAATCATTTATGTCCGCTTGGTGGGAATCATTTATTTTGAGCTACTCCCGAGGAACGAAACAACAAATTCGGACGTTTACTGCCAACAACTACAAAAATTGAGTCAAGCCATGCAGGAAAAGCGTCCAGGACTTTTAAATCGTAAGAAGGTCGTCTTCTATCACAACAACGCTCGACCTCACACTTCTCTACAGACCCGGAGGAAATTGTTGGAGTTTGGATGTTTTACCCCATCCACCGTATTCTTCAGACCTCGCGCCCTCGGATTTTCATCTATTCCAGTCCATTGATAACAGTTCACGAAACTTAACATTTGCCAATGACGAGTAAGTTAGAAATCATTTAAAAACGTTTTTTTGCAAGCAAACTGCAAAGTTTTTATGAAGCTTACTGAGAGATGGGAGAAAGTTATTGAAAATGGAGGAACGTACATTATTGATTAAAATAATTTATAATAACTATAATGTTAATAATAAATATTTATGAAAGAACCGAACAAACTTTTTAGACAACCCGATATTATATATATAATAATTTGATTTACGAGGTTGCCAAAAAGTATAATTAAATGGCCTTTTGGCGGCTTTCAGAAATTCACTTTATTATTACTTTCTCGTTCAGAATGACCTCTCTTACAGTTGGAAAGATCGATGGGCGAAATTAAAGGTTTTTAATGAGTATATCCAAATAGGCCTTCTTATTGGCTGGCAACTGATTAGGTCACTACTTACTTAACTCCACAATAGAGTCTATTTGAATATTTCTTATATTATAATTGGTTTTCAATTTTTTCCTTAAATTATACTTATGTAATTATTGAGATGTTAAGGTACATTCTTATAATAACACCCCTTGTGATTGATTAATTCAGTATTCATTTCATACAAGCAACTAATTATTTTAACACTAGTGTCCTTAATTATGTAAATACAGGCAAATTGCATTGCCAAGCAAACAACTTCCAGAGGTTCTGGCATATTAGGAAACAAAAACTCGATCGTCTTGGTCCAGGCACTCATCGGTGTGGGTCTTGGTCGATGTTGCCAATCAGTGTTTTACAAGTAACTGTAGCAACGTTTTTCAGGTATTCGAAAATTCGAAATTGTCGAACGAATTACTGATTATGTACTACGGATGAGAGTGATGGATACTACATACAATTTTTAAAGCCTTGTTATTTCTATCATTTACACTGATTTAATCGACATCGAACATTGCTGCGTTAAAACAAATGTTTGCTACCCCAACCCATTACTGCGAAACCGTTAATTATTTTTTGCTAATCGACCCTAACGACTGTGAAACTGAAAATATCACGCCGACATATTGATAATTCCTACACGCCTGTCCGCGTTGATAATATCGCCGCCTTTCCGCTACAATTTTCGGCACGATAAATTAGAGGTCGCGCCACGCCGGCCGCGCCGGCTTTATCGAGAGCGCAGATCCCAGCGTAAACGCACTTAATCCGGCATCTAAACGAGACCTCCAAGCCTGGCAGCGTGCGTCTACTACCGACCGATAGCGAGCGTACATTCCGCGCCACAAAACACTTGAAAGCCGACACGCGTCACTGTTTACCAAACAACCTCGATTAAAAGCCAACCTTTGTACGCCTTGATTTGTTTTATTTCTCTCTTTTTTTTTTCTCCGCTGCGCGCTTAGTCGCTGTTAAATTGCGACCGTATTGAATGTGTATCGGAACCGTCTTATCGTTGAGGCACCCAACTACACCAATCGAATGACGTTGCGTGCCAGTGAAAGTAGCCGATTTAGTAACTGGTCGATTTTTACTTTTCTTCGCGCAGGCGAGGGAGAGCGCTATCTATACGACGTGCGTATGTGATACCTCGTGACGTGAATTAACGTCAAAAACTTATAACGTAATATCAAAATAATGAATAAGTATTTCCAAAGTAAATATACCTCTGCAAGCAGGGGCGTAGCGTACATGAATGCGAGTGATGCGTCGCATCCCTTAAAACATTGGCAAATTAGTGTTATTTAAAAGTTCAATCGATTTATTCAATTATTAGTTTTTTTTATTATTTTAAACCGACCGCAAACATATATTATTTACTTTAAACGCTACCATAAACTTTTTTGTTTCAAATTGGCCGTGAAGGCGTCCGAAATTATTGGACTCCTGCGTTACTTGCTGCAGTGCTGAAATGCGATGGTCCACGTTACATCCAAGCTACGTGTTAGATGGGCGAAAAGGTCAGTGATCTTATGCAGTCAACAGTGGAACCTCGAGTGGCTGTTGTCGTTATTTCCGGACTCAGTTATGCGATTATGTGAACGCATCTTGGCGACTGTCGCCATAACACAAGGAAGATTTGGAAACGCTGTTTCAGGTAATTGTAGAAAATGAAAATGAGGAATGGGATCGAGAAACCGTTATTTGTGCTAGAGGCATTTTAACTTTATTGCGTGACTTTGATTTTATTTTTTTCTTAGCAGTGTTTTCTGCAATATTCCCACATTCCTAGAGACATTTAATTCCTGAAGAAGATAAGAAAAGCAGCTACAAACGATTGTTTTATGAAATTTTTGACGTTATTGCTTTGAACATTAGTGAACGGTTTAGTGAAATTTCTAAAAATTCTTAAATCTAGATTCCACACAATTTATTTCATTCGTAAAACGTTTTCCTGACGAACTTTTTTCTTCTTTAGTAGATACATATGGAACATTCTTTGACGCAAGTCGTTTAAAAAGTGAACTTTCAGTGATTTATAGTGATCCCGATATGAAAAAGTGCACTGTGTTTGAGCTTCACCAATATATTATGTCCCTTCAATTATCTTGTTTTCCCGGAGTCATCAAAATTATATCGCTTAATTTTGACTATTCCTGCCACAAGCAGTTCCGCGGAAAGATCATTTTCATATTTAAAGAGAATAAATACTTATGTGCGAAATTCTCAAAAGCAGAAAGACTGTCAGCTTTAGCATTAATAAATATTGAAAGTGCCTTGTTAGAAGATATGAGATCGTCTCCAACATTTGAAGACAGCAATGATAGACGTTTTCGCTAACAGAATCTGAAGAATTTATCTTGTTTAAAAATTAGGATATATACCTCGGCATAATCATTTTAGGTTAATGTCTTTTTTATTTTTACCACGTTCATATGGCCTACCATACATCTGACTATACTCGTACGTCTTCCTCTTATAACATTTTTATCACATCCCTAGACTCTTTTCTCACGCTATGCCCCTGGTCGTAAACACTGCGAGAAAAGGTTTTGATAACATTAATGACAACGGTTGTCACGTTTTTTTTACACAGACCTGCTGGTCTTTTCATTACAAAGGGCACAGAAATTTAATTGAATATATTGTTATACTTTTCTTTGTATAAACTAATCCACTAACATCACGTAATGTCTATGAAATAGACGATAATGACTATAACAGGTAATAATTTTTAAAGGTAAGTAAGTACATATTACCCAAATATGCACCTGTCTTTAAAAGCACCATGCGGATCAGGATCTATAGGATATACAATTTTAGACGCTTAATTTGAAAAGTATTGCCTTTTCAGAATTGTTCTTCAAAATTATGAGTTCTTGTGTATACAGAGAAAAATAATTTTTTAATGCTACAATTCCAATAATTTCTTTTTATTACTAATAATTGGTGTGTATATCAAAGAGAGACTTGTTTATATGATTATCTCTAATAATTTAATAACATTATTCATATCACCAACATTTCTGCTCTATATTGGTAATATACACTCCTGGACAAAATTAGCAAAATCAGCAAAAAAATCAGCAAAACATTTCATTATTTCTTATAATTGTTCGAAATTTCAAATCCTTAAACATGTTATGTAGTGACCTAGGACGTCATCTGTCACTACTGATAAACAATTACAATTGTGTGATCAATTTAAAGTAACAATTTGTAATTGTTAATAGTATACATTTTTCACTGTTTAAAGTGATTTGTAAAAGGCAGTAAATGCAGGTAAAAACTTGTTAGGAGTTAGACAATCAACAATTAATCGAACAGTTAAACGTTTCAATGAATTTGGAAGTTATCCCAAAACCGTCGCAACCGATAAAAGATTGTACGTTGACAGATGCAAGAGATGAGCGATATGGTATGCAAGTCGCCTTAAGAAACAGGCATTCTACCAGTTTAGAGCTAAGCAGAGCCCTAGCAGCAGCTCGAAATGTAGCAATTTCTGGACGGGTAATCTGGAGAAGGCTTAATGAAACAGGATTGGACAGTAGAAGAGGAGCTATTGCACCACCGCTCACTAGAGAACATTGAACTAAACTGCGTTTTGCAAGAGAACACGTAACTTGGACCATTAACAACTTTAAGGCTAAGCAGTACAAGCCCTTCCTGTCGAATAGCAGAATATTCCCCAGGAAACTATTCATCACTTGATCAATAACATGCCCCAGATGAAAGGAGGCAGTGAGAAGATCTACACGACACTGAATTCAAATGCTGACAATTTAATTTCACCTCAATTTCTTTCTTCTAAAGTTTTTCATTAATGCCGTTTTCATTGCATTTGGCATTATTGCTCCTTTCTGCTATTTATTCATGTTCTTTCCCGAAAATACCATTCCCATTTGTTAAACTTTTTGTTTCAATGTGAAAATTGTTGTTTCAATTAGTTGAAATCATTTAATTATAATATAACGTAGGTACTACGATTTAAATCTTCGAAAAAATAAAAGTAATAATGTGAAGTTTCACTGATGTGTTAATTTTATCAAGGAATTTATATACTCTATGAAATTTTAAAATATAATAATAAAGGATATTATTTACTACTTTTTAAAACTAAATCATAATTTATTAATTCGAATTTTTTATTGTTTTTGTGTACTGCGTTAAACGAAAGAAAATATAGGAAATTATTGCGCCTAGCAATATTTTTTATATTTATAAATAATACATTTTTAGCCTGACTAAATGGTATTTTGAGTAAACATTTTCGCCTACTATGTGAGAAGAGTGAAAAATAACATTTTACTCTTGAAAATGGTTTTAATCAGAATTAAAATTAAATAATAACCCCTATACATATTATTAAATAAAGTTTTAAAACCTTAAAACGGATTTTTCCGCACGTAGAACATCTCTACCTCGAAATTGAGTGGCCGAGAAAAAATAAACCAACACATAAATGCAGAATATCTGTCATCTAATCAGAATCAGTCGAAATCCGAGCAATCCGACAGGATTTAATTGAGTGATCGTGCTAACAAAAAAAAGTACCATTGTGCTTTCTCATGACCTATGAACATGGTAGAATGTGTTCTATCCACCTCAAAATCAATGTGTCGTCTGGGAGACGTCCCCGATCAGAATCAGTCAACACCCGATCGATCCGACATGATTTAGTTAAGTTATCGTGTTGACAAAAAAAAGTCTCAAATAGTCCACCATCGTGCTTTCTAATGACCCATGGACAGGGTGGGGCGTGTCCTATCCACCTCAAAATTAATAGGTGTCGTCTGGGAGATGTCCCCGATGAGAACTGGTCAATACCCGATCGATCCGACACGATTTAGTTGAGTTATCGTGCTAACAAAAAAATGTATCAAATAGACCCAATGGAGGGTGTGGTGTGTGCTATCCACCTAAAAATCAATAGGTGTCATTTAAGAGACGTCCCCAATCAGAATCAGTCAAAACCCGATCGATCTGACACGATTTAGTTGAGTTATCGTGCTAACAAGAAATTTTAATGCCGACGACAACGACGACACACACAGACAACATTTTTTAAAAACCTTTTTTTGGTTTTTAGGCCGAGAAACGAAAAATAAACGAAAAAAAAATGTCTTTCATTTTTCTTTACACGATTACATTACTTTTCCGCTAGTATAGTTGAGTGCGGAAAAGTAAAAAAACTTTTAGCGAAACACAAACCTATTCACTAGGCCTGGGCTATTGGTACTACGACTCTAAAATAAAAAAAAATTGAGTTGATCAATATATGACTTAAAACTAAATGTCATGGGCACTCTTTCCTACTTCCAAATACAGGAAATACGAAAATATTGAATTTGCTTTAGATTTAACCCACTCTATTTTTAACACACGACTTAACTTAGTTCTTAAAGGAATCGAACTTTACGAACATGCTGAAACAATTTTATACACAAGATATAAAAGTATGTGACAATATTTGGCATATTTGTTAAGTATTTGTTAAACATCATTATCTCCAGCAACAGTAAAAAATATTATTATTCGCGTAGAAGATACCACAGTAAAAGACCTGTTAACCTTGAAGCGACCTTGAAAACAGCCTATTCGAAAATCTGTATATGACGTTTATTACCTGCCTACCACCTGGTAGATTTTTATTTAGTACAAGACGATTATTGCTTTTGTGCGTCGTGTAGTTTAGAAGAAAATCATCCGTTTCCATGAAATTGAGAAATCACATATTTTCTATAAATTTTTCCTAAACGAAAGAGAATATGTAAGGATCACCATAATGTCATTAACACTCGTACCCGTACTTTTCCTTGTAAAATTTTGCCCTGACCCAATTACAAATTAAAACTTATTGAAATGTGTGTGTCGCTTCGAGTTTCACCACCGGTGGTAAACAAACTATTTATTTATTTTTACGGAGTCATGGCCAACGCAACATAACTGCATTTATTTCCAAATATATTACCGGTGTTTCTTCAGTATACGTATTCGTGCTTACTTTCAGCAATGCTTGGCTTTCTAGTAATTACGACAAGCATCAAGAAAAAACAACGCTATGTAGCTGTTACGAATGAATAGTTATCGTATTATCTACATTACATGTTAGTTTCATCTAAACATATTTGATTGGCTTTTTCTTAAACTTATCATACTTATTAAAGGCTGAAATAATACACTAACATAAATTCATAAAAATAAAAAACGATTTTTTTTTGTTGTAAATTAATGCAATATACGAGATCTGTTTTAAAAAGTAACGGGAATTTTGTAATTTCGCGGGTTGTATTAGCCCCATTTGCGCGATTTTTTGTTGTTGTGTTGGTAAACATGTCTGAAAAGTATCTGTACATTGTTAGCCAAATCGGATTTTGTCAGCTGTCAAAAAGGTTACATGTGTTTTGGTACGATCGGCGGTTATTTATTTATTTAAAAAATGCATCAGAGCATTTGCATTAAATTTTGCTATAAGATGGAATAAAGTGCAGCAGTGTTTTAGAAATGCTAAATATTGCTTTTGATGAGTCTGCTATGAGTGAACCAGGGGATTACGAGTGGTATAAGCGTTTTCAAGAAGGCCGTGAAGACGTTGAAGACCCTGGACACCCCAGCACATCAACAACCGATGAAAAGATGGAAAAAGTGAAAGAAATGATTATGAATGATCGCCGAATCACAATCAGAGAAGCCACTGATGATGTTGGCGTATCAATTGGCTCATGCCATCAAATTTTTTCGGGTGTTTTGAGTATGGCACGTGTGGCAGCAAAATTTGTTCCAAAATTGTTGAATTTCGAACAAAAACAGCGGCGAATGGAAGTTGCTCAGGAGTCGCTAAATGAAGTCAAGAACGACGCAGAATTACTGAAACGTGTCATAGCAGGTGACGAAACATGGGTTTACGGATATGACGTCGAAATTAAGACTCGATCGTCCCAGTGAAGGTATTCTGGATCGCGAAGACCGAAAAAAGTTCTACAAGTGCGCTCGAATGTGAAGGTTGTACTCACTTTGTTCTTCTAGGTTACCGGTATAGAGTACCACGAGTGCGTACCACAAGGTTAAACGATCAATAAGGAGTACTACCTACAAGTTCAACGCCGTTTGCGTGAAGCAATTCGAAAAAAACGCCCGGATTTGTACTGAAACAATTTATGGCTTTTGCACCACGATGCACACTTGTTCGTGAATTTTTGACGAAAAACAACACTGTAATGATGTCCCAGCCACCATATTCACCAGGTATGGCTCCGTATAACTTCTTTCTGTTCCCAAAAATAAATATAACCCTAAAGGGTTGTCGTCTTGCAAGCATAGATGAGATTAAAATCACATCACTGAGAGAACTAAACACAATCCCAAAGATCAAGTTCCAGAAGTGTTTCGGGGCTTGGAAGAAGCGCTGGCAAAAGTGTATAATATCTAATGGGGACTACTTTGAAGGGGATAACATTGATGTAGAATAAAATTCTTTCTAAAAAACGAAAATTCTCATATTATTTTTTTACACACCTCGTATATTCGAAATGTCTCGTAAATGTACCTAGCGGAAGAAGGCAGCACCGTCAACCCACAGAAATAATCGAAATAATTATTGTTGTTACCTCCTATATTTTATTACTACCTATGTCACTTATGGATAGAAATATACAATAACACATAGACTACATCACACATATCCACGAATTTCATTTTTAAGTAATCCAAAATCTATGACTGTAGTGACGCATTAAACTGGCGCATTAGCAAGGATAGTGAGTGTGCCTCGATAGCTCAGCGGTCAGAGCAACTAACCGGAAATTGGGAGAGCCGGGTTCGATTCTCGGTCGAGGCAAAATGCACTTTTATCCTTGCTATCGCCAAAGTGGTGACCCCGACGTGATGTGATTCGTCATTCCAGTATATGAAACCTCCCTTACATCTCAAATTCGCGGATTCGATTCCCGTCCTATCCATTGCCCTATAGTCCCGGGGGTTACCGAACAACGGTTCGTAAGAATGGCGAACGCGGTCACATTCCGTTAAATTGTATCGAGACAAAACCATGTCTCTAGGGAGGCAGTACTGTAGTGACGCATTAGCAGGGATAATGAGTGTGCCTCGATAGCTCAGCGGTCAGAGCAACTAACCGGAAATTGGGAGAGCCGGGTTCGATTCCCGGTCGAGGCAAAATGCACTTTTATCCTTGCTATCGCCAAAATGACCAACGTTTGGTATATAACCAACATTCAATTGGTGCAAAATTTTTGGTGCAAATAAAAAAAATATTTTTCTTTTTTTTTTTTGCTGTTCCTGCATCTGCATAAAAACGAAAGGTTCTGCTTCCATAGTAACTATTGAATCTAGTATTATTGTAATGAGCGAAGACTAATGTGCTAAATATTGAAACTATTCTATCTGTGGTATTTTAATTAATGTAATACCTATTATGAAACATTAGCTGTAGAGCAAATAATGAGAAGTAGTAAAATATACCCCATTAATTTAGCGTCTAGAGCCGCCACTGGTTAGAGTACTGACCACTAGGTGAACAACACTTACAAAAAAATTGGGAGAAAGTTTTGGTTTCAACTGGAAAAAATAGAATCGACAAACGACGAACGGTCTTCACCGAAAACTTAGAAGGAATCGAACCAGAAGGAGGTTACTTAATATAACGCCGGTCGTCGTAAAAATTGTCTAGATGAAGTGGAACGAGGAACAAGTTCGGAATGAAAGGTAGCAAAATCCGATTACGGAGCTGGTACACGTTTTGTCATGAGCGCAAACTTGCCGACCCACTGATCTACTCCGGCATCTCCTGGCGAGTGTACGTGCGTTTCAAGGTCACACGCCGAATACGTCCGTGGTGCACTCTCGCAGGGGTTTCACAGATGGAAATAGTAAAAACTCACAAGCATTAACGACCATAACGACATAAGACGTATAAAAAGTATAAAAAGTCACATCATACGCTTTGAAAAGGCACCAAATAAGTACAAAAGAATTCTGGAGCACAGGGCCGGACTCATTTTTAACCAGTACACATACCTAAGCGCGTGACTATTTTACACACTATTAAGTTTACGAAATGTTTTCTAAAGTCCGGCCGGTGTCTATTCAATCATGTAGCTTTAATTATTGATAGAAATCTTATTATTACTACATATCACGTTTAAATATCTAAAAAATATTTCAACTAGTTCTGGTTATTCGAAACGTTTAATAAACTATATAGTTTATTTCATCGCATCGCTATTTTCCAAATAAAAAATCTCAAAAACTTCCGGTGCCTTATTTTTATAATTAGGCTCAGGTAGACTGTTCCGTTTATCGGCAAGATAACAGAGTTTTTTATTTGGCAATTAGCGATGAAATGAATAGTATATGTATAGATATATGTATAGATTACTGTTTGTACCACTGAACCCTTGTTCAGTGACCTTTCTACAACACTTTATAGTGATGGATGGTCAACTAGTTAAAAACGGTTTAGATTTTGTAAAAACCTTTTTTATAACTCAGACCACGAAATGTGGTCCGAGTCGAACGACGCCTCTCCACGAAAACAACCCCATGACATTATTCTCTCACCTCCATGTTTAACAGTACCTTAATGAACTTTGGATCAAGTCCTTTATTTGATGGACGTATAACTTAAGCCTTTCCATCTAATCCTACTAAATTGAATCTGGTTTCATCTGACCAAAGTGGTTCTTCTTCCATCGGTTATATAATCGAAAATGTATGTAGTTTTGACTTTCTACGAATATAAATATGCGGAATGAAAGCAATATTGACAACTTCTCTTTTATTTGATGTTAAATTCGATAAGAAAAATTATTTTATAAGCTGTATAATAGGAACATTGTATATTTCCCTAATTTTAAAAATGTTCATCACTGCAAAGTGCGCTATTTAAACTGAGGCGCTTCTGTTAGCTTTCTCTCTCGTGCATAAATACTGTTTATACGAGGGGGTATCCACAAGAAACCGAACTGATGTTGTGGTGGGCGGAATTTTTGTAGTACCGCATTCTGCCGCTAGGAGCGTAAAGAGCTACCATTCCCGAATCAGTAAGCAAGCGTCGTCGCTGAAGAAGATTCCGTTAGGCTTGTGTGAATTTTTTATTGAAAGTCGTTTTATGTGCTCGTCGTTTTTGCAATGGCTGATTCTCGTGACCAGGGCGCAACCGTAAAATTTTGCTTCTTGCTCGGAAAAACTGGCCCAGAAACTCTTGTAATATTACAAACGGCCTACAAGGATGATACTATTGGGGAAACTCAAGTGTTTGAGTAGTTTTCCCGTTTCAATAGAGGTGAAATGTCAATTGGTGACAAACCTCGCTCTGGTCGCCCTTCCACGACTCGAACCGGTGAATCTGTTGAAAAAATTTGCAAAATTATTTTGGAATATCGACGACGGACCATTGACAAAGTTGTGGAGCTGTCTGGAGCGACTTGACGTTCAATTCGGTGAATTTTAAAGAAAGATTTTGGGATGAAGAGTGGCTGCCGAATTCATGCTTCGACTGTTGACTGCTGAATAAAAACAAGGTCGCGTGGAGGCATGTTGTGCTTTGAAAGAAGAGAGAAGAGAAATGATCCAAACTTTTTTCCAGGAAAGAATTTTGCCGACGTTGCTAAGGCGAAGAAAAAACGACGGAAGCGCTGTAGGGCATCATAGAAGACGAATTTCAAAAATGTTTAGAACACTGGAATAACAGATTAGACAAGTGTACTAGTGCCAGTGGACGGTAGTACTTTGGACGGGGTTGAAGGTTTTTTGTGCACACATGAAACAAAACAATTAAAAAAAAAAATTCTGTTTCTTTTAGATACTCCCTCGTATCTACAGAACTTTATGTTTATCCAATACGCGTATATAATCACGTGACCGTTTTAAAGCTGCACGCTTATGCAATATAATAATCACTATACATTGTACTTTAGTGAAAAAGTGTTTTAATGTTTGGATAGTGGTAATTCAGTAATTGTTGTTTTTGTTATATTAATTCATTATTCTTCTTGATTATCCACATATTAATACACGTTAATACGTGCATTAATATGTTTTAAATAATTCAAAATGCTATTAATAACATTTGTTTTTAATAAAGTTACTTAAAGTAGGCCAAAATAGTTCTAGAAACATTTTAAACGTTTACTTAGAAAGTTTCAAAACATCTGTGCACAGCAACGATATAGAGTACGTAAAAAGTTCTCTAGAAAAGTTGGGAAAGACACCCAGTGAAAAACAGAACTATATACAGGACCGAATTGAATACGCGTTTTAATAGTTAAGATTATTTTAAATATGTACGATGGTCATTAAACATACATTGACCTGTAAGTCTGAAATAGTTTATAAAAATATTTCAGTGCTCACACAGGAATCCTCGCGTTTTTATTATTAATTCCTTATCATTATTAAAGCCGTTTACTTCGGCGGGCCGCAACAAAGACGGACTACCAATCGATACGCTGCCGATGTCCATTTCTATAGCAACGACATTGCCACCGCATGTTACACAGAGATCTGTTATGGGTTTGCTTTCATCTCATCGCTGTTTTCACTGTTTACGCGGCCTTACGGATCACGTCGTGTCTTTGAATTTGTTTTTATTTATGCAATATCGAAAAGATTCACGTGTGACCTGACAAAAAACACACACAAAAATTACTGCAAACCTAAATCGATACTGACTCGGAATTGTTAGAGGATATATTAGAGGAAATGATCTATATTGTAATGTATGTGAACGAATTATCAATTCGTCTAAAAAAAGTAGTTTTTGAGGCGCATTTTTTTCTATTTTCTATTTTTTGCTATACCGTTTTCGCGTACGAGTACGATTCCACTCGGCGTTGCGGCTCGTCGCAATAGATGCTTTAATAATTTTTAAAGTAATGTCGATTTTAAACGCACAAAAGTTTGTTGAATTTTAAATGGTTCTAAACTTTTTTAAGCTTTAATATTTCTTTGATTGTCTAGAACAGGGGTTCTCAACTTTTTTCAACACACGTGCCCCTTTTTGTGTATCATTAACTATGCGTACCCCCAAAAAAACACTTTTAGTTCTATTAAAATGTGTTATATTAATTAAAGTTAAAGTTTAACTGTTAAACTGTTAAGTTTAATTATAATTACGAATAGAAAATTTAAATTAAAAACAAGAAATTTTATTTTACTGGACATTTTATTACAAAGTTCTTATTAATCAACTTAAACTTTTGTCACAATTAAATTCTAGCACGTATCAATACAATTTTGTATACTTTTTGGTAGTTAACCACGTACCCCTTACAGATTTTCGCGTACCCCCAAGGGATACGCGTACCACCGATTGAAAATCATTGGTCTAGAACAAAATTGTCTAAAATAGCGCAAAATAGTGTTTGAAGCATATCAGATATTCAAGTTCTAGAACCACTTGTCGAATACAACAATGTACAGCTTGTCAAGAATAGGAGAAAGTGTAAGATTCTCTATGTATGCGTAGAATAATGAATGAGGCAGCATTTGAAAGGAAAAGGATGCTCACGCGGCCAGATCGAACGCAATCCACATCTTTCTTTCACTGACTATCACTCGATATTAACTCTCCAAACCTCTCAATGCGACTGAGTAAAGACCAGGCTATTTACTGCGCACCTTGATCTTGATACTTGTTCCTATTCTTGACAAACTGTACATAACATTAAAAGTCGTATGGAACATTCGAAAAGTTTTAAATAAACAATTTAATAAACAAATTAACGAAAGTTGTTTATTTGTTACCAAACCTGCAAAATGCAACAGTGTATATTTTTTTTCGAACAAAGCAATTCTGATCAAACGCAAGAATTACGCCGCATAAAATTATATTTGTCACAAGACTAAGAATTATTAGTATTTTGAAACAAAAAGATGTTTCTAAAGTACCGATAAAGTGTAGTGATCGTCAATTTCGAACAAACATACTCTATAATAAAATATAAAAGAAGTACATTCTAAAACTAAGAACGTAATGAATTACACGATGTAAAACAATTTCTTAGACAGCTTTTATAGAGATTAATAGTCAACCAACTACTATTACAATTTACGACCCAAGGTCCCTGAGCGTGAACGTTTCTTCCTGTCTGCTCTACAAAAAACAAATTAAGAACACAAGTGATAACTGTGATAAAAAATAAATCTCCAGATTTTTTCCGTTCTGTACAAAAAGATACATTCTTTGTAATGATCGGTTTCCTTGAATTTTGCTTCGTTAAATTAAAGAATTATTCTTTATTCATAAAATGGTTTAGTTCTAGAAAAAAAAACGCTTATTTTAAATCTATGAATTATATATCTTTGGTTTTATGATACACTTCAACTATATTTTATTCATTATACCAAACTACGATAGCACCAAACGATCAAAGAAGAAGATACAAATTCGTGTAGCACTCTCAAATTGGACTGTTTCATCTTCAATTCTCTGCCGAGGCGAGACTACTTTTCATTCCGACTACACAATTATTCATACGTTTAATTCTGTATGTTAAAAATATATCACCATAATATAAGACCTAATGCATGGTATCATATTATGGTCGAAAGCTCGAAAGAATACACACATTTTAATCACTAAAATTGTCGGTCTACTCATCAGCATTACCCATAGCACCGAACAGAAACTGTCTTAGTTTCTGTTCAGTGCCCATAGGCCATAATATTGTTTAAAATACTATTCGCCACTGTTGCTAATTTCACGCCTATACTTGACTACAGCATTCACGGCCAACGTCGACAGTCCCTCGCCATAAATATGAATAAATGCCTAGACGAAAGTTCAATAACATCGAGTCAGATTATCGGCGACTAAACGACATATTGTTTCTAAAAATAATAATAGCAGTCTGTGGTATGCAGTTATACATCGTTAAATACCAACGGGAAACCGATAGAAAAGAATACTACACATATTCAAATTAAAAGCGGCAGTGCATCCGTTTTCAATCTGGGCATCGAAAATATAAAAAAAAAAACTACATTTACTACGATCAGATCTCAATTATCAACATTTTGTAATGCTTACAACATGTACGAGGTGCGTTCAAGTTCCAAGGTCTTCGATTTTCTGTTTCATGACTGGGAGCAGATAGACACATGCGATTTGGTTTACAATACGTGTGAAGTCTTTGTGAATGCGTGATAGAGATGGCAGCACTGTACGGCACATATATCCTCTAGTGACGGCGAGAGTTAGGAGTGTTGTTGACACTTAAAATGGCGACGTTTTCGTTACAAGAACAGCGAGTAATCATTCGTTTTCTCCACTTGCGTGGTGCAACTCCCATTGAAGTTCATCGCCAGTTGACTAAGACATGTGGTAATGGTGTCATGAATGTGAAAAATGTGCGTTCGTGGGTCATACAGTTCAAAGAAGGCCGAACGTCGTGATAACGAACCCAAAACAGGCTCGGCCTCGCACCTGCACGAGGACCTGAAAAGTGTCCCCACGCAGGTGCGGAAGATGTCAGGAGATGCCTCAGGAAAAGTGCGGGAAGTGTCCTTCAGGTAGGTGCTACGTAATGATGTCGGACGACCACAAGGCTGCGTGCGTGGCAATTTCCCAGGCGATGTTGACACGTGATGAAGGCATAAATGGGACTTTCTTTTCATCAATTGTGACAATGGATGGAGACATGGATGCCGTTTTTCAATCCTGAAACGAAGCGCCAGTCAGCTCAGTGGAAGCACAGAAACTCACCGCCACCAAGAAAATTTCTGGTAAACGCCAGTGCTGACAAAATGTGGTGGCTATTTTTTGGGATAGCGATGGCGTAATCCTTACTCATTGCACTCCAAAGGGCACTACGGTGACAAGTGCATCCTACCGACATGTTTTGAAGAACAAGCTCCTTCCACCACTGCAACAAAAACGGCCGGACCAGGCTGTGCGTGTGCTTTTTCGTCAGGACAATGCACCAGCCCATCGGGCATACGCGACACAGCAGTTTCTTCTTGAAAACAAGTTTGAAGTGGTTTCTCATGCTCCCTACTCACCGGATCTGGCTCCTAGCGATTTTACGCGTTAGGCGTCGATGTTCTGTTGCGGATGAAAAGTATGTGTCCTATTGCGATATTGTGTCACGATAGTAAGTTACGCGTCGGAGTTACATGACGCTTCGTTGTTGCGCGTTTGGACGCGCCTTAAGGCCACGTTCAGGTTGGCGCACCGCCCCTCCCACCAAGACCATAGCACTGACCGTAGCACAGATCCTAACATTGCACCTGGTGGGCCACGTTGGGGGCTCGACCCTCAACCTCCCTAAGCGCAGGAGTAAGATTTGGTGCCGTAAAAGAATAGAATATCCCTTTCTTTAGTTTAGATTTTAAACTCTACAAGATCGATACGTCTTCCTCTAGCGATGAAGAAATTGCGCTATGTTCCTCTGTGAATCAGCTTTATTTGTTGGCAAAGAAGAAAAGAATGGGTGTTCATTCTTTGAACAAAGTACGAGGCCAATATGAGGAATTCCATCACCTATTTGCAGATTTGAAGCAGGACTCGGATAAGTTTTTTGAATATATGAGGATAAATGTTATTACCTCTAATTATATACTAAGCTGTATCGAACCAGATATTCAAAAAAGGTGGACGAACTGTCAATATCAGCCTATATCTCTCGAGGAGTGCCTCATGTTAACAATAAGAGTTAAGAGTTCAATTTAGAGTTAAAAATTTATACTAACATTTTTAAAATGTAAATAAAAATATTACCTATAAATAATTGATAGGTGTGAAACCAGTAGATGTAGTAGGATCTTGGTATCCTTCAAAAACGTTACTTTCCGATGCAGAGCCATGGGGAGGTGGTTGAGTTTGAAAGTAGGATGTTGTGCCAGTAAAAGTTGTAAAACTTTAATTCTAAAATTTAGTTTCTTTTTCTTTGATAATGTACGCACATTGGGCAAAATTCTGTCAAAGAACGAAGCATCTTCATCCTTCTGTTCCATTGTCCTGTTCTCATTATTCCTTATTCTGCTTTCCTCCATTCTCTTTAGGTATTGAACTTTTTCTTGCTCCACTTGTAACAGACGTTCACCAATTATATCTCTTTTCTGGCCTCTTCCTCCGCTGAAATCAGGACACATTTTTTTTATGAGGCTGATAAAGGTGACCGAATAGGTTAGCCTTGTTGTTCGGTAGCAGACGCAAGAGATGCTTCTTCATCCAACGAGATATCAAGTATCCCTGAATGCTGTGTACTGAGGCTTTCGTGTTCATCATCCTCATCAAAGTTTCCTCCTGACGTCCTAGCAATAGATTGGTCTTTGGGGAACAGAAGCGAGGTGAAACGTGACTAATCTATGGTCTTCGTACCTTCTTCATCACCTGACTATGACGGTGGTAGGTAATTCAATTTGTCTGCAACGTCTCCCTCATCTCAGCGAGAGAACACGGCAGCTATTAATTTATTTTTGTCCCTGTTTGATAAAGTATGGAAAACGACTGGCAGGTGCGAGGGTCGAGGCTACGAAAAATGCTCCATTCCTTGGGTTGGTGCGAGGATGGTGGGAGGGAGAGGGTCAGGGTCGAAGCGTCACTATGGCCATATCCATGCTTCTCGCTTGTTCATATTTTTCGTGGTGCGAGGCAATGTGCGGTGCTAGGTGAGAGGTGAGGAGCGGTGCGCCAACGTGGACTAAGGCTTCGAAAATCCAAAGCGATTGTCCTCAACAACCTCTTCATCCCCAAGGAGCGACTGTTTGGTGTGGTTCCTAAAGTTGCGGTGTCATAGAACCGCGTTACCATTACTGCCAATGGATAGTGATACCGAAATGGGCTGATCTAGTTTTCTAGGTCTACAATTGTAGAACCGGATCTGGAAGACGTTTATATCGAGCAGGATGGGACCGCTTGCCATACAAACCGTGAAACGACATCCTAATTGTGCGAGTAGTTTCCTGGGTGAGTCATTCCGCGTCACGGGAGCTTCAATTGGACACCTACATCATATGACTTGACACCGTTTGATTTCTTTCCGTAGGGTTACTCCAGAAACCTTTCTCAAACACAATATTATAACTGCGAAATTTTCCATAATTATGCGAACAAATTATGGAAAATTTCCTCACAACAATTACCATTTGCAACAGAAGCATAGGCGGCCATTTGGAAGATATTGTCTTCAACTTTTAATCGCATAGCATGTACTTTGTGTTGGAATAAATATATCACTACTAAAAGAAAAAATTACTTATTTTTTTTTTATTTATAATGAAGCCTCTTAATGCAGGACCTATTATATCATAATTGTATACTTATATTAAATTGTTACGTTATTACAGTGTTCTATTTTTGTTCTATTGTATTATTTCCTGTAATTCTACAATAAAAGTTGTCCTATGATTAGTGAACGTAGGTATCACACAAAATTTGGATAAACAAATATCTAAAGAAAAAAATTCCATCACACCTAGCGCCTTCCGTTCGATAAATTCCCTTACGAAAATCGTTTTCGCAGTATTTATTTTATGCGGAAAATTTGCAGTTAATAAAATAGCGCTTGCTTGCAACTTTACAACGTTGTAAAAGATTGTTTGAATTCCGTTTTTATGCGTTCTATCCTTTGACCTCGAAACGGTAGCGACGACGCGATAATTAAATGGCCAATTACAGGGGGAATTTTAAAAAACGTCTCAAATTTACAACTGAAAACTTAGTAAATGTTGTTAGCTGTTCTGAGAATAAGAACACGTTATTTAGTAGTTACATTGTTTATTAGAAACGGGAGCTTTCTCTTCCAATGTTGGATGGAAATAACTTTTATGTAATTGTTATCTATAAAGTGGGTTTCGTCAGTAAATAAATATAAACACTCCATTTTTTTAAACACTTGTTTATTACCTCGCTCCGTTTTATCTAAAATGAAGCCGCGGCTAACAGGTAGGCGTATGCATTTTATTTTATGCATAAAATACGTACAGTGGCTCTCAAACCTATTCCTACCTTTAGCGATAATATCCATGGCGTTGTCTATTATTTTCTAGTTTGCGAATTCTGCATTATAGTGTACGTTGGTTGTTACTTCCATATTGGGACAATACATACGCAAAAAAAATCGTTGCAAAATTGACTTTCATTTGTTTAAAAGATATCGAGTCACAAAACTATTCGTACGGTTACTCAGAGTCAACTTATTGGGTAATAATACCATCTACCGAGAAATCTTAGAATTAGTCTCTGGTTGGCTGGGAATCCCCAGAAATACGTAGTTAGAAATTAGTTTCTTATAATGTGCATAAATCTGTCAACATGGGGCGTAAAAAGTGCGAAACTACAGTGAAGGAACGAGAATAAGTATTTCAGTGTCATAAGGATGGAAAGTCGTATAGTGAAATTGGAAAATTAATAGAGGGAATTAAGTCACCTATACAGTATATTGTTAAAAAAAAATACAAAGAGAAGGGGCAGCAGTAAATTACAAATACAAGACTTGAGGGCGGAGAATTTTAACAAACGTGAAGAACGATACTTGATAAATGAGGTTAACAAACAGCCCTTTATTTCGACTCCTCATTTAGCCAACACGGTATTAAAGCGCTTTAATAAAACTATCGTCAGTGGCGAAACATGCCGTAGATTACAGAGAAAGAACGAATTTCACGCTAGAGTAGCACGAAAGAAATCATTTATTAATAAAATTAATAGACAAAAAGGTTGACAGTTGCAAAAAATATATTAATATGGAGTTTTGGAGACAAGTTATATTTTCCGATGAAAGTAAGTTCAATTATTTTGGCTCTGACGGACGAAAATTCGCGTGACGAAAAACCAACACGGAATTGAAATTTCAACATTTAAAACTAACGGTGAAGCATGGAGAAGGATCTGTGATGGTCTGGGGATACATGAGTGGCAGTGGTGTTGGTAATTTTGAAGTTATCAATGGAATCATGGATAAATTTAAATACCTAAACATTTTACGAGAAATGTTGTTTCGAGAAGGAGAAAATTTGGGTTAAACGACGGATACTACTTCCAATATGATAACGATCTTAAATATACGGCGTATATTGTAAGATAGTGACTGTTATAGTATACCTCATCGACTCGAAACCTCCCCCAAGTCCCGATCTCAATCCAATTAAGAATCTGTGGTGTGAAATTGAAACACGAGTAATAAAACATGAGGTATCGAGCAAGGAATCCCTAAACATGAAGCTTGACGAAGTTTGGAACAGCATTGATGAAAATGTTACTCAAAATTTGGTTAGCAGCATGTCAAGGCGCCTGCAGGCTGTTATTGCAGCAAGGGCGGGCCAGCAAAGTATTAGATTTAGGGAAAACATGTTTTCTGTTGCAATCAGTAACCGTACGAATAGTTTTGTGACTTCTGTTACACATATCTTTTAAATAAATGAAGGTCAACTTTCCAATAGTGTATTATTGTTTCCAATTTTTTGCATATGTATTCTCCTAATATGGAAGAAATAACCAGTGTACAACACTACATTGTAGAATTTACAAAGCAGAAAAGATCAGACAGCGCCATGGGTATTATTACCGAAGGTACGAATAGTTTTGAGAGCCACTGTATATACTTTGTGAACGATAAAAAAAATCTATGTTAATATAAAATTGAAATTACAACAACCGATGTCCGAATATAAACCAGGTCAGTAGTGATAGTAATTGGGAGCATATTTGCCTTAAATTTTCAATGTTTGCCTATCGCTTTAGCGTCAGTTATAAAATGTTAAATAAGCGTTTCTTTCTCACGTGTCCGCTAATAAATTTTATCAAACACTCCACGACAATTACAGGCGATAATTAGAGAAAAAAATGATTCTAATAATAGGTATTATAGTAATACTATGTCGCGCTTTCGATTTTTCCGTTCCTCTGTAAATAAACAACAATTACGTCTTGAATAAGATATCGGTTAAGTTGCTTGCGGATTTTTTAATTTTCAGATAATCTGCAGTTTATTAGAACACATGTAATAGTTTACTAAAGTCACTATTTAATGTTAATAGATTTGGTTAGATATTACTTTTCCGCACTCAACTATACGCGGAAAAGTAATGTAATCGTGTAAAGAAAAATTGAAAAATCTAAATTTTCTTTTGGGTTTATTTTTCGTTTTTCGGCCTAAAAACAAAAAAATGGTTTTTAAAAATATCTTGCTGTGTGTGTGTCGTTGTCATTTATTCTTGTTAGCACGATAACTCAACAAAATCGTGTCGGATCGATCGGGTTTTGACTGATTGTGATCGGGGACGTCTCCCAGACGACACCTACATATTGATTTTGAGATGGATAGAAAGAACACACTCTACCATGTACATGAGTCATGAGAAAGTACAATGGTGAAATATTTGAGAACATTTTTATGTTAGCACGATCACTCAATTAAATCGTGTCGGATCGATCGGGTTTCGACTGATTCTGATTAGGGACGTCTACCAGACGACATCTATTGATTTTGAGATGTATAGAACACACTCCATCCTGTCCATGGGTCATGAGAAAGCACGATGGTGGACTATTTGAAAAAAGTAAAACTGTCGCATAAAAAACATATTCTGCATTTATGTGTTGGTTTATTTTTTCTCGGCCACTCAATTTCGAGATAGAGATGTTCTGCGTGCGGAAAAGTCCGTTTTAAGGTTTTAAAACTGTTTATTTTTTTTATTAATATACTCGTAGTCATGTGCATGAAAATAGTAATGCAGTGTTACCATAGGAACAAACTATTATATTTAATGTTTATTTTGACATAATATAGAAGTTCTAACTCAAATAATAGTTTCCTTTAAGAGTATCAAATATCCTAGGTTGAGATAACATTGAGTCTATTCTGCATCTCAAAGGACTGTTTATCAGTAAAATAGTTACAAAATGAGACCTGACAGGTTGTGCATTAAAATAGCAATAATATTATAGTTTTGTGTTTTGAATCAAAAAATAAGGATTAACAAAAATTGTGTACACTTTTGTCATTTAAGCATGTAAGTTAACAAAGAGTTAATTAAAAGAATTTTGTTATTCATTGTATTTTAGTAAATATGGGTCGAGAGAAACATTGCACAAAAGAAAAACGTGAATTAATATTAACCATGTTAAATTCTGTAAAAACTTACAAATTTATTGACCATGCATTGAATTGTTCTGAAAAAATGATTGCTAATGCAAAAAAAAATTATAAAAACAAAAGAAAATCAAGGTAGAAAATGTAAAACTACTGCAACAGAAGACAAGGCATATTGTCTCTCTCGCAAAAAGGAGCCCATGTATCCGATCAACACAAATAAAAAATGAATTAAATCTATTCGTCAGCACCTCGTCAATAAGGAAAAGATTACTAAAAGTTGATTTAAAATCAAGACGGCCCAGAAAGGTTCCACTACTAAATTGTAAACAGATTGCTAAGAGACCATCCTTTGCAAGAGTACAGATTCATTGGAAATCATTAAAATGACGCAATGTACTGTGGACTAATGATACAAAAGTGTTATTTAACCCTAACATCAAAGAAACACACGTATGAAGACCCCCATTACAAGCATGCAATCCTAAGGACACAACAAAAACAGTAAAACATGGCCGTTGTAGCGTAATGGCTTGGGTCCGCTTTTCGTGGTATGGTAAGTCGTTTTTACTGTATTAGGAAAACCATGACTGCAGATGTTTATCTTCATATTATACAGAATATAATGCTGCCTTATATACCCAAAGCACAACGTCCGTGAAGTACAAAACTGGTTATATGATAATAAATTACAGGTTATGGTCTGGCTACCACAGTCGCCTGACTTACACCCAATTGAAAATTTGTGGGTGGATATAAAAAAGGCGGTTGTTTTGCTAACCGCCTTTGCTTGCGCCAAGTTGCTTTGTTGTATTGCCCATTGCTAGCTGGACATTTTTCCCATCCCTCTGAGAATTTGTGGATTCCATGTCAAAAAAATTCTTGCTCTTTTGAGGCAAACTAGACATCGAACCATTTTCGTACATTTCCGTAAGAAGCGAAGCCCTACTCATCAAGTGCGTGTTCCATCGACGCAAATAAGTAGTAATAGGACGGAGCCAAGTCTGGTAAGTAAGCCGCATGCGAGAAAGTATTTCCCAACTAAACGCCCAATCGTTTCCTTGACCGGTTTTGCTGTGTGTGTGATGGCGCTTTATCATGAAGAAAAATCACACTGTGTTGCCTTTTTTGATATTCTGGTCGTTTTTCACGCAAAACTTGGATCAAATCGATCATTTGTTGTCGGTAGCGTTCAGTATTAACGATTTGGCCAGGTTTTAGAAGTTCATAGTGGATCATACCCTTCTGATCCCACCAAACACAGAACATTGTCTTCCGTCTATAGCGATTTGGCATTTCCCAACTAAATGCCTCGATCGTTTCCTTGACCAGTTTTGTTGTGTGTCACGGCGTATTATCATGAAGTAAAATAAGTTTGTGTTGCCTTTTTTTATACACTGATCGTTTTTCAAGCGAAGCTTGATTCAAACCTATCATTTGTTGTCGGTAGTGTTCAGTATTAACAGTTTGGCCAGGTTTTAGCAGCTCATAATAGATCACACCTTCGCCTGGAATTACCCATGATCCTTTACGCTTAGGATTCTCAAAATATACCCACTTTTCATCGCCAGTCACAATTCGATGGAGAAATGATTTTCTGTTGTACCTGGTGAGCAAAATTTCGCATATTCAACATGTTCAACGCTATTAAAAACGACGTTGTTGTATGAAACTTGTATTGTTGTGAGATAAAAACGTTTATCAGATGTCAAAACAAGAAAATGGCGCCAATGACGCGGTATGACGGTAACTACATTAGCAGCTAGGCCATCTATGGGCAAATTCCGGTTTCATTGTTACATGCCTGGTACACGTGTCTCCCTTTCGCGACCCCCGTAAAACACCCGCGTACCCACCGACAAATACTGAGCGATCGAATCCGCGTGGCACCCCCGCTAATCGGGGGAACATTCCAGAACCGTTGCGGATAAATTCTAAATATCACAACAACCCACTTTGCGTGCGATAAAATCCTTCCAACGAACGATTTCGTCCTTCCTGCACCGTAACCAAGACGACGGGGCGGCGAAGCCTCGCATCGTTTGCTTCCAGCCTTCGCGGGGGCAGAGGCAGGGCGGGAAAAGGGAAATAAAAGTCGACCTTCGAGGCCGTATTTGTCTCCTGGCCATTCCCGCTGGATGATGCCTTTCCTGACATGCTGCGACGTAATAATAATGGAAATAGGAACACGGGAAACCAACGACGGCCGGAAAATTACTCGGGCAGCGTTTTCACAGGCAATTTGAGTTAAGCGCGCCGGTTATCCAAGCTGACGGATGACGGACTTTTCCAGTCGCTTCTGCGCCCGGAAGGTTCGAGGGGCTTGCTTTTTCGTTCCCGATATATGTATAAAAAACGGGACGATTTTTTATATGCGGAAAAGGGGACTGAACTGAAAATTAACTGAGGATACAACGTTGTTCGTCCGCCAGATAATTAAGCTCAAGTTTGGCAGAAAAACACTAAAGTAACATGCTTTCTGTAGCAGTTTTTTTTTTTGGCTGCAATATACAAAATTGGAAATTTCAATGTTTCGAATGTCGTTAAGGTAGTTTCTCCGGAAACTCACTTTTCTATAGAATTTCATCAAATTTCGGGTACACATAAAGAATGAACTTTCCGAAGGAAATTGCTTAAATGAAAAATGTTTGCCGGTACAATAAGGGAGATATTCACCATCAAAATTGGAACTTTTTCCATGGTCTGAATGTACCAAGTTGACTAAAAGTTACCTACACATTTTACATCATAACTTGAAAACTTTTCTATACATTTTTTCGAAAAACAACTCATCTATACGTTAGTTACGAATATTTCGACTTAAAAAAAATCGGTTGTTGCCCGATTTGTTGAAAAGATAAACATTTTTAAAATATATCAGTTTAAGCTTCGCTCGGTAAGTCGAGAATTTGTCGATTAGCGTCTGGCAACGCAGCGGCATGCATTTTACCAGTCGCCACTTAACAATATATAAAATTGAATTTAGTCTTAAACGGCTTTCCTCTTTTATTTTTTAAAGTGAAAGGGCGTTTTTACATTCACATCTAAATTTTTTGCCAAGCTCGCTTCAATTCAACAACACGTCGTCCAATGCTTAGGTTACTCTGTTTACTTTTCCCAAGATTCATTTGTTCAATAAAATTTAAACGTTTCTGTATTACTTTCCGCTTTGCAAATTTTCCTTTATTGTTCCGCAACTGATCACAACAAAAATTCACTTTTTATTTTTCTGTAAATTTTCTTTCGCGCTCCGAAAAAGTTTACAGAGTCGGGTTAAGCTTAAGGCATACATAATCACAACAGATTAAAATACGACACAACGCAACGTTGCCATGTCCTTAGTTTCAACTAATAAACATGTAGTTGTGTGTATGCGTATTCATGCAGTGTCTGAACAAAAATAATGAACACTAGACTACTGATATTTCAAATATTTTACGTGTACCCGCGCATTTATTTTTGGACCGGACGGTACCGGAGGAACCATCTTAACTATAGGAGGTATGGAAAAATGGATACCACATCCTCCATCTCTTGTTTAAAGGGAAACTCGATGGTAAACACTATAATTGGGGCACTTTCCGTTTTAGTTATAAACCAAAATTATTCCTTAAAGTTTTCCATACATGTTGGTAATCTCAGTTGTTTGTGGAATTAGAGAAAAATTATTTGTACATTCTTTTTGTTTTTGCTTTTTTGAGTAGAATAAAGTACTTTCGAAATATTCTTTCAGTGGAACTAAAACAAATCACGCACACGCAAAATATTCTTAATACCTTTATTACCACTGGAGATGTAACGTAAATTTTATTTTGTTAAATATACTCCTTGACAAAATCAACGCTTTTAATTATTTCTTATAATATTTGTAATAGCGCACCCTCTATGAAACCACATGTATACGGGGGGAGCTCCAAAACTCTAAATATTAACAACTAAATGCGCTGTTATTTTGACCTAACCTAACCTAACCTGACTGTCTACTTATTATGGTTAGGTTAGATTCCTTCAAAATAACAGCGTATTTAGTTCACGTAATATTCATAGTTAACTATTGGAGCCTCCCCCCCCCCCCGGTACATCGCAGTGTATAGATTCACATGTGGTTTCGTAGAGGGCGCCCACGATTAAGAACATCGTGATAATTAATAGGTTTTATGGCGGTTTAATATATGATATGTATAAAAGAAGTATTGTAGCATCTACTCGTATTGATATTAGCTATCTACATAGTGAAGTGAAAGTTATTTAATAAGAAATAGGAAAAGTGGAAAATGCATTTTCTCGAAAACTGTGTCCGAGCTGAATGAAACTGAAGCCAGCACCGTCCATCATTCGTCTCCAGCACAAAAATTTGGTACAGTTTTACAATTGTAAATAATTACCAAATTAATATTTTTTTAAAGATGTTATTTTCACGATTTTTGCTAGTAGACGGTCATAGAGAACCATTTTGAGGAATGACGATGGTTAGACGTGTTGCTTAGACATAAATAAATACGTTTAACAGTTGAATATATGATTATTGTTTACAATATATCGATTTAAAAGTTCGAAATGGTGTATGAAAATTATGAAAAGTTTAAGATTAGAGTATCATTCAAATTAATTATAATTCCGAAGTTGCATTTCAGATGTATTTTAATCATTATCCAGAAATAGATCAACTTAAAAATCTATTTTTGCTAGATCAAAAGAAAATTTTAATAATCATGCTTCTTACTAGACCAATAGCAAAAACTTCTGTCTACAAATAATATTCAAGGTGCTGGGGAGAACGTATCTATTTTATTGGTGTGTAGTGGTGGTAGATCCTTCGACTTGGAGTCATCAAATTCAAGCCAGATCCAATATATCAGGATGACGAAGATTATCAATTAAAAAAAATATATATATTTAGACCTTCATCATCATGAGGTCATCAGTCCTAAGACTGGTTGGACGCTAACCTCCAGCTTCTCCTATCTTGTGCTAACCTACGCATTTCGCTGTAGGATGTAGGTTGTGCTACAACCTACATCCCTTACTATTTGCGAGCAGTAGTCTAATCTAGGCCTACCTCTGCCTTTCTTCACTCCTATTTCTGCCTCCAAAATATCGCAGACTATTCCCCCATGCCTCAGCAAGTGGCCTACCATTCTATCTCTTCTCTTCTTTATGTTTTACCACATACTTCTTTCCTCGCCGACTTTCTCTAATACTTCTTCGTTTCTAACCCTATCAGTCCACGGTATTTTCATCATTCTTCGATATCACCACATCTTAAAAGCTTCTAATTTCTTCCTACTTGCTTCCCCTACCGTCCAGGTTGCGCAACCGTATAGTGCCGTGCTCCATACATACGGTTTTAAAAATCTCTTCCTTGTTTCTAAATTTATTACCCCCGAGCATAAAAGTGCTTTCTTTTTGTTAAAAGCTACTCGACCCTGTGCTATTCTTTGTTTTATATCTTTATTGCTTCTTCCATCCCAATTTATTTTACTTCCTAAATAAGTGAAGTCTTTAACTTCCTCCAATCTTTCATTATTAATTTGTACTTTCGTTTTTGCTCTGCTCTGTCGCCCTCTGCACACTAACACTTTAGATTTGTTTTTATTCACCCTCGTTCCGTATTCTTCTGTCAACACTGCCCCCATTTCGTTCAACGCTGATTCGTAATTACTCCTTACTAGATGCTAATACTGCTATATCATCCGCGAATCTCAGCATTTTTAGTTTTTGTCCCTGTACTTTAATCCCGAAATCCACTTAGATTTAGACCTTATATGATAAGAAAGCAACTCCGGTCACCCTATCCTGAACGACGTGTAGATTTTTACCACCGATATCTTGGTAAGATTCATTATTCTTCAGAAATGTCATTTGGACTTTTGGATCGACGTTAATCCCTATCGTTCTGATATTCAAAATCAAACACGCTTGGGTTTTAACGTTCGGTGTGCTCTATATAGTAATCGCATTTGAGCTTACCAAATTTATGAATAACAGCTAAATAATCAGCACTATTATTGAATGATAAAATCATCACATAATCGAATATTTTTAGACAACCTTGCAATGAAAACTGAAATATTTTCCTTTTGTAAAATAAAACACCATCTTATAACACTAGAATTATAGATAGTATGCTTTTTCATTTTTGAATAAGTACTTTTGGACTTGAGCTGGTCACTTTCTTGTTTGACGGATCATAAAGATTTCAGAGCATTTATTTACTTCCCTTATACGATTTCATCAGCAAATAAAGATGTTTTCATGACCGTTCGTGACTTTGAGGCGTTCTTAATAAAGTAAACCGAAAAGGGAACATAAACCGTTTACTGCCCTTACATACTCAAGTGGGACTCGAAGCATAAGTGTTAGATTAATGACAACCTAGGAGTAACAAGGACGGGCGATACCATCGCTTATAAAGTCATTGGCGGCCCTCGATGAAGATTGTAGACATGGCTCTATTACTGTAGGTTTAATTTTTGTTTAATTCTACACGTATACGTTTATATCAATACGAAATAAAAATTGTTTTACATGTTTGCTATACCTAGAAATGTGCATTAATACACTAGGCACAAAAATTAAGGAATGTAAAAAAATCCTACATTTTTCCGGTGATTTTCAAAGAGCTGTAACTTGGAGGAAAATAGTTGCAGAGTTTTATTTACATTTATTGTACTACAAAGCAATTCGGGGTAGATATTGATATTAAAATTTTTCTGGTAAATTTGAAGCGCTGTTAGCGAGGTCAAAATCTGGTGAATGCAGAGGATGAATTTACAACAGACCTGTTGCACTTAAACCTTTTGAATGATATATTTTTAAATGAACAGAGGCTAGACAAGATTCCTGTAGTCTCTCATACATCTGCCCTATTGGACGTAACAAATTACTAATTCTGGCAACATTATAAAAAGCATTAAATTCATCTCCTTTTATATTATCTAGTACATTTATGTTGAACGAATGAAGGTAAAAATAAAGCGTTTTTCATTATAAATAAGCTGTTCTCTCGGTGTAGGAGCGAGTTAAATATGTCGATATGGAAATAAAAACCACATGATCATCAATCATTTTAAGAGAATACCAAAACCCTATCTCGACTTGGCGAACAAAATTGGCATCATCGTAGGACGATTAAAACTAATTGCTACGATTGGACAAATATGATTCGATTGCTTTGAATGTGTTCTGTACACACACGATACCACAAACTATGTAAATTAAGTTGCGGGATACGACATCTTCATCCAGTAACGATGTTTTTCATACGTTTTCTGTAAACAAACATACTTTATTGTTTATTTTAATTCAGCTCTGCAACTTTGCACGATTATCGAGCCGTGTAGCCTGTACTGACCTTTCTAATAATAGCGTGTTGCTGAGTTTTAATAGAAATGTTAATTGGTCTTTGTACAGGGAGGCGACTTAAATCGGGCCATAAATAGACCTACACATTTCGTCGCACCCACTAGGCAACGACTTTAAATAGTGCCACGATGATGCATCAATCGATCAACTAGTTTTCGCTGACATTGATGCAGATAACGTGGCGCCGGTAGACAGTGCACGTTTTATATTTCATCGCGTCTCCACAGTGACACCTAAACCTAAATGGCTATGGCACTATGCGCAGAAAGTTATGCGGTTATATACGTTACTAGAGTTTAATATACAATGATAGTCATGTGAAATGTGACTTTGCAATACCAACTTACAGACATGTAGTGAAAGTCACTGCAGCCATCATATGGGAAGTGTGGAGCATAAAGAAAACATGGAAAACGACATATCGTACTGAATATTTTTAAACGACTTTATATTGTCTTAAATAGTTGTAAATAATATTCCGCATTCTATTGCCGAAAATGCCACTTTCCATGAATTTTGGGAAAGTATGTGCCGAATTGGAAATTATCAAGTACACGACAACTGGCCACATATTTAGCGCAAGTGTCTTGCAAAAAATACCACGAGACAACGAGGTAAAAAATTATGGATACTGTAACCCCCCCCTCTCTCTCCCTCTCTCTATCTACTTTTTTATATGAGACTGAAACTGAAAACATTCTCTTGCGAGAACATTCCATCATCCGAAGTTGCTTGATATCATATCTGTAGAATATAATAGCAATGAAAGCTCATAGGTTCATGGCTACCCCTGTCTATCTCTTCCCTTTCGAAGAGAGTAGACAGACAAGTCCGAAACCCAGATATGGATAGGTGGAAATAATGTTCTTGATAAACAACAAAAAAAAATTTGTAACAGTTCGCTTATTTAAAATGATGGCTGGCATACGCAGAACCCTACAATATGCCGAGAAGAACCCCTCTCACAAAACACTCAGTCAATTTCCCCATTGGCAAGATATTAAGAACCTTGCTTAAGAGCCTTGGCACGAATTTGAAGTTTTGCAAACGGCTTGTTGCCGTTTCTGATATGATTTGTATTTAATATTTCCAAACTTTTAATTTATCTCTGAAAATTAATTTAAATCGCGTCTAATCATTCTGACTAATTATTGAATGAAAATAAAAACAACTTAGATAAAAATTTTATATGCTAAATTACTTTAATAATATTACGAAAGGCTGACATAAAGGCTGGCGTGAGATTTTCAATATTTGTGGACGAAACGACAGATATGAAAACAAAAACAAATAGTGCATATAGTGCGCAATTTAAAACGTATTGAATCAATTGCAGAGTATTTCCTTCATATTTATAATTCAATTGTATATTTACAACCTCGTCTATAAATAGCCATCAGGATAAGAAGGAATATTCTAAATTCTCAAATATTACCGTTAGATCCATATTTCTTGCCTCCAAAGAAATATTTGTTCCTGATGAACAAATGGTAGGATTTTGTCTACTGTCAAAATATTACTATATTGTATACATCTATAGGTACATAACTTTTTGACTAGAAATTAATTGATATTCTACAATGAACAAAGACATTTCTGGTAAAGAAAATCTGGATAAATGAGGAATATGTTGACTAAGACTATGACCATTTTTTGGTATATCGGAAATAAACCCTTCTCTCAGTGTGTCTATTGGGTTTCATGAGCATTTGTTCCAAAACATTTTCTACATTCTCAAAAATGAATAAAGACAAATCCAAGGGGTTTTGCATACTTTTACATGAAAGATACATCAAGATTTTATTCGATGATACAAAAGTTTTGGTATTTGAAAATCTTTTGTTGCATATATGTCCTTTGTTACATGATACTTTTAGTGTAGGTCAATGAAAACAGTCTTATTTATTTTAGACATTTCTAATCTGTTTTTAAAAATTAATTACGTACAAAACAAACAGCTAAGGACATCACATTCTGTGACCAACGTTACAATGTTTACTTGCGAGGAATAAATATTACTATTAAGGACATAACATTAACAATATAAGTAGGTCGTACGTTTGATTGAAGAACAGAATATTTATCGGTAAGAAATAAACTTTAAAGAAACGGGATATCGACGTAAGCGAGTCTTTTTCTGTCTGAATACATTGGCCACATACACTACTCAAAAAAAATAAAGGAACAAAAAATTCCGAAAAGCGTCCCCAGGCCCAGGAAATTTTTTTCGGACTAAATTAATCCAAAGGCCGGTTAGCCTGTTTATTCAGTTTTAATTTGCTGCTGACATATCAGTGGTTGAATGAAAAATGACGCTTTTATCTTTGATCATCGATATCTCAGAATCTAATAAACTACAGCGAATCGAAGGACGGTTTTGAAAACTTGAATAAAAGCTTGAATAATATATATGACAAATGTCGTTTTTGAACACAACATTTTTTTAACCTCGCTATTAATTTAATAAAGGTACAAAAAATGACTTATTCATGAGTATTGTAAGCGAAATTGTAGGCAAAGTAAAGAAAAATATTTTTCCCAGGCTCTTTCAATAAGGACGCTCGATTTTTAAACGTAAATAAAACAAGTTGTGTGTGAGATCTCCACTCAACTTTGTTTTTATTTGAAAGAATATTTTATGGCATTAAGTATGGAATATAATGTCGTTCAAATGTCTGCCGCGGCTTTGCTTAGTGGCATTCAGAAGGTCCGATTTTCGATGACTTTGTCACAAATCTGGCTGAATTTGCGACACGGCGTTCGTTAGCGTATCAATTGTTTGCGGTTTATTCGCATAAACCTGCGATTTTTAAGATAGCCCAAAAGAAAGAAGTCTGAAGGCGTTAACGAGATAATCATGCCCTCAAATCGCTCGTGCAGAATGTCCATCGTGGCATGCGCTGTGTGGCACGTAACACCGTCCTGTTGGAACCACATGTCGTCAGTATCCATATCATCCAGTTTAGGTCACAAAAAGTTGTTTGTCTGTAGTGGTCGCCGTCGACGGTTATACAATGCCAGATTCGTTTCAGAAGAAGTACGGACCGATGATTCCGCCAGATGAAAATCCGCACCAAACAGTGACTTTCTTGGGATGAATTTGGTGCTAGTGTATCAAGTGTGGATTGGTATCGTCTCAAATGCGACAATTTTGCTTGTTCACATATTCATTCATCCAAAAATGGGTTTCGTTGCTAAATATGATATTTTTTAGTGAAATTCGGGTCAACTACTCTAGAACCCAATCAGCGAACACACGGCGTTGTCTATGGCCGCTTGCCTTAAGTTCCTGTGTCAGTTGGATTTTATACGGATGCATACCCAAGTTCTGATGCAAAATTCGCCAAGTTAAAGTCGCAGAAAGGCCAAGTTTTTGTGGACGACGAAAAACTGACTGCCTCGGGTTTTCCCGTAAGCTCTCACGCACAGCAGCGCTGTTTTCAGCAGACCTTGCGTTTCGGTCACGTACGGGTGTAGGCAGATTATTTATCAAACCGGTTGACTCGAATTTGACCACCAAACATCGAATGTTTGCACGGAACGGAGCACTGATTTTGAAAATAAAATTTGATGATTTGCACACGTTGTTGAACGCTATAACCTTCCATGGTGATGTGTCATAAACTAGATACTGAACAATTCACAGGTTGTAGATATAGTGTCGTAGATAGTTGTAGATAAGTAGATATAGGGTCACTTGAGTGTGGGAAAATTCTAATGAGCGTGGGAAAATATGTCGGCATGCGTCAAAGGAACCGCCAGAGATGTTAACGTCAAAGGTGACAAATGACATTAGTTAACGGCATGCGCCAGCAGTCGTCGGGGGTCTTTGGCGGCATATATCAAAGGAACCGCTAAATAGGTGTGATAGTTCTCACGGTGGAACTTGTTTCTCGGCGGTCGAAGACTGTCAATGGGGAAGCTTCAATTTTATTTCAATATTATTTAAAAAAAAGCCCATTGCAGTAATTCTTGTTAACATACCTTTTCTTCGAAATCCATTTGAGAAAATTAATTAAATGCATAATCAAAATAAATATAATGAAAATAGAAATATTTTCACAAAAGCATAAATACAGAATATTACAAATTATATTTTGAGGTTACTACAGCTAACCTCAAAATGTAATGTGTAATGTTTTACTAAACATCTGTCAAATTTGTTGTGAATCATTTGAGAACATGGCCGCTATAATGTAACAAATTTCGAGCGTCCCTATTGAAAGACCCTGTATTATTATTTTATTACCCTTATTACGATCCGTACGTCTATGACGCGCAGCACATTTCCCGCAGACTAATCACACAAAACTCTGGCGCATATGATATAAAATTCGGTTATCCGTGTCGATTAAACGGCGCTTCGGCTCCGCACAGGCGTTTACGACGCTCCTAAACTAGTCCGTGCAGTCGGCGACCTGTAATTTCTAGCCGAGGTCTTGTTACAGCAACTAGAAGCTAAAAGCCGGCAGGGAACACGCCGGGGTTCATTGAACGGGACGGCGCGGGAGAAACTCCGCCGCCACCGTCGTCGTCGTCGATGTCTGAGTGCTCCGTCAGCGTACGCCGGACATCGTTATAACAAACAGCTAATAAAATGCAACAGGTGTAAAAAGTGTGGAGTGGCTAATCGCGGTTAATCTGTGCACGAGAGCTCGTTCTATTCATTATAACATAACGCTTCTTAGTCTTTAAGTCGACGGAAACGGTTTAATTTTGATGGAAGATTAATTCTAGTCTCGGTCGGTTGTTCACACAGCTAGCACACAATCGTAGCAACTTCGCAGTCGGCAAAATGGCCTATACGAGGGAGTATCCAAAAAAAAAAAAAACGAGAATTGACTTCTTTGGCGGCGTTCTGATATTTGACGAGAATGGAGAGTGAATTGAAAAAAATGTAACGTTTCCTGATTTCGTTACACGAGAGAGAAAAAAGATATAACGTATAGAGAGAAGAAGAAAGAGAGCTATACATTTGGTATACCTAAAACACAGGCTTCGTTACAAGACAGAGTACACAGATATATAACATAGAGAGAAAGAGAAAGAGAGCTATACATCATATATATCAGTTTAGGCTATCCGCGTCTCCCTATTGTCGCGCATGCGCGCGTTATAGATGTACGCGTCCAGACGCTATATGTTAACAGCTGAAGCAACACGCGTGTGTACCGAATATTTATCATTGTGTTTTGTAATTATTTACGTTATATACATCTGTGTTCTGTGATTATTTGATAATATCCTTGAACCGTTTAACTTGTTAAAATCTAGAAGATATAATATATTTCATTCACCGCTCCCTACTGGTTTACAGCCACACAGGTGCAAATGCACTTGGAAGAGGCGAAGACAAAATCCCTTTGATTTTCGGGGGGATATTTCAATGTAAATGTCGGATCCAATGATTCTTTGACGTTGATTAACTTTCTTCGAGAAACATTTGGCCTGCTTATAAATAACAATCCCAAAGAATCAACAACAAAATCCAGAACAACAATAGATGCAATTTTTACACGTTATCTAGAAAATATCGAATCACGAACATATATTTCATATTTTAGTTATCACAAACCTTAGGTTAGCACAAGATAGGAGAAGCTGGAGGTTAACGTCCAACCAGTCTTAGGACTGATGACCTAATGATGATTATCACAAACCAATCATATCGGTATTACCAATTGAACCACCAGCCGATGATAGTGTAGATAATGAATAAACCGAATATTTTTTACACAAATTTTATATTGTTATACCTATTTCTTTTGAAATTATCCCTCTCCCTTTCTCTCTCTCTCTTTCTCTCACTCTTAATCTCTCTCATTCTCTATTCTAAAGAAGTATTCACTTCTATCACGTGTACTGTGCTGCACATGATATATTTTTTATTTAAGATAACATCTTGAAATCAGTCTTTAAAATACTCTCCAATATATAACACTTACTTAGTTTTCCACAAAACACTATACACTACACTCGTTTCGCCAACGAAGTTGGCATCATCTGGGGATGATTAAAACTCAATTAACAATTTTAATCATCTCCATATGATGCCAACTTTGTTGGCGAAACGCGCGTCGAGTGTATAGTGTCTTGTGGAAAACTAAGTTAGTGCTATCTTCACACCAAAGGATTCCGACTTACTCCAGTATTAAGATGGCTTCACGGTCAAAGGAACTGAATCTCTATCATAAGGTTAGTGTTAAGATTTAATGAGCAGATATTTGGCTTCTAAAAGCCGGCAAACGCCGTTCAGTTTTTCCAAACTTTATTCACACTAAAATTTCATCTTCACGCACTTTAATGAAGATCGAAAAATGTGCAAAACAAAAATGGCTAGAACTAGAAATCATGTATATGTATATTAAACGAAGTATGCTGGAATTACAAGCATATGGACTTTACAAATAGCTTACCCATAAGTTGAATAATTTAGAACACGAGCAGTGGTGTGATTTTAGAGGAACGTGTTTCTATCAATTAACACAAAATTTATTAAGAAAATGTCGTCACAAAATCAGAAATTAAAAAATTAACCAGTAATCGGCAAACAATAGATTCAGTTCAAAGGAAGAGTTCCTCAAAAAGTTATTTCCATTGTAGAAAATCATTCCTCACAATCGTTGGAAAAAGAAGAAATTGATATCCTCAACAAGGAGTTAAATTTTGCATTACCTGCCTCTGAAAAGAGCCTAGATAAGATTGTTGCAAGTAAAAGTTTTAATCATCTTCAGATGATGGCCAATTTTGTTGGTGAAACGCACGTGGAGTGTATAGTGTTTTGTGGAAAACTAAGACAGTGGTTATCTTCACACCAAAGGATTCCGACCCACTCCAGTATCTTTTATTTGGATACTCGCTAATCACACAAAAATCTCAATATTTTCAAAAACATTTAGTTTTTTTTTTCCAGATTCTTTGCGCCAGTCACCTGCGTGCCACAGTGCGCCTTCGATATATCGCGAGAATGGCTCCAGTGTCGCCATTATTGAATACTTTTTGATTTATATAAGTTTATATTTTAAATATTTGCCTAATAACTTCCTTTTAAATATTACTACCTTTTTATCTTTACTTTCATAAAAAAAAAAACTGTCAAAAATGCCCTACTTTTTTAGCTTATTACGGTGGTACTACCTCTTAAATATTAACATATTAAATAGTGAACAAGTAAGATAATTCCTTAACATATACAGTGGCAGGGGTGTTTTTCTAATTTACATGAAATCTAACCTATAGAAAAAAAAATGTATACAAAGAAATTTTTAAAACTTCTATTCCATTCTACTTCCTATACATATAAAGCAAAATTCCAGGTATTTATTCTTATATCTCCGTAAAAATTAGATAAGCATTAACACCTATTAAATTGCTATGAAACGAGACAGCAAATGTTTCCACGTCTATTAACTAACACATAGTATGGTTCGATTCAGAAATGAACCGATATAAAACAAACTAATGGAAGTTGTAAATCGGCTATAAATAGAACTAGGTAGTAGTACATTACGGTTGCTGATAAAAAAAAGTCATAAAAGTGGATTTCCGTTCAAGATTCTATATCGTATCATTTTACGCGGATGCTATTATTTATTTGAATTGAACTGCATTCGAAATAAAATAATAACGGATAAAAATTGCATCACGCGTCCTATTTACAGTGGCCAGCAAAAATATTCGTACTTAGTAAAATTGTCACAAAATAATGTAGTAGTATACCATGTGCTTATCAATTATAACAGACAATTGACTTCACAACGGAAATGAGTAAAACAACTACTACGTTTTTATACCACTATATTTTCACAGAAACGTGGCTGCAGTTTCGACAATTATGTCATTTTCAAACGATGATTCAACTAAGAATCGTTTGAAAATGACATAATTGTCGAAACTGCAGCCACGTTTTTGTGAAAATATAGCGGTATAAAAACGTAGTAGTTGTTTTACTCATTTCCGTTGTGAATTATGAACTACCACAGAGTAACGGCTTCCTCGATTAATTTCTTGACAATTGACTTATTTTAAAATAATTTAAAAGTCACTGTCTAAATATATTAGCACGCAAAAGTATTCACACCTCTCTGCGACGCCATGAAAATCAAGAAGGGATCAAACCTGCATCTGATGCCATTATATAATACAGGGGCTTTCAATGCGGACACATTTGCTAGGTTATAGCGGCCATGATGTTAAAGCAACATCCGTCAAATTCGGTGGGAATTGTTCAGTAGTGTATGGCAAATGGGGATTTGCCATACACTAAGGAAGGTTATAACTTATAACCTTTATAAGTTATAAAATCCAACTTATCCAGGACCTTTTAGTCCATAGACAACGCCGGCACCGTGTGTTCACTGATTGGGCTGTGGAGCAATTGGAAGTTGACCCAAGAATCATCTTTAGCGACGAGGCCCATTTTTGGATGAATGGATATGTGAACAAGCAAAATTGCCAGATTTGGGATGACATCAATCCACACGAGATATACCAGCACCCAATGCATCCCGAAAGTCACTGTTTAGTGCGGACTTTGGTCTAGCGGAATTATCAGTCCATACTTCTTCTAAAACGAAACGATCCATGATAAGGAACTTCTTGTGGCCTAAACGGGATGATATGGATACCGACGATATGTGGTTTCAACAGGACGGCGCTATGTGCCACACAGCGCATGCCACGATGGACAGTCTGCACGAGCGATTTGCCTTTAGACTTCTTCCTTTGGGGCTAACTTAAATCGCAGGTCTATGCGAATAAACCGCAAACAATTGACGCCCTCAAAATCAACATAACGAACGCCATCCAGCAAATTCAGCCAGATTTATGCGACAAAGTCATCGAAAATTGGACGTTCCGAATACGCGCTACCAAGCAAAGCCGCGGCGGAAATTTGAATGACGTTATATTTCATACTTAATGCCATAAAACATTCTTTCAAATAAAGGAAAAAATTGAGTGGATATCTCACACACACACAACTTGCTTCATTTACGTTTAAAAATCGAGCGTCTTTATTGAAAGACGCTTTACATTTAAAATATGGTAAATTCCCAGCTCGGTTATCTACAGTACCAGAAGAATTATTAATAACATCAAATGAATATAAAATGTATGTTTATGTTAGTAGAGGTGCTACGGAAAGGTCGTAGTTTTCTACCTTGTACTCACTGAGATGTATGTATCACTAGATACCTTCTCTTTAAAATTACGGTTTGTATTTACTTGTAAATGGAAAATAGTGTTTAGTAAACGGTTATTTTCATTTTTTCTACAAGTTAAAGTTTATAAAGAAGATGTGGTGCAACAGTACAACGAGATGATTTTAGCAACAGTCATCAACTTAACAATGTATTTATAAATATTTTTTTTTAATATTATTGGAGTTAGCTTTATGTTGTCTATCATTTTAGAGCATTGTTATCAATTGTATATTTACCAATGTTAGTAGGCATTGGTAAACAAAACATGTGAGCGGCACATAAAAATATTTACGAGACGGCACATTCACTCAATCTGGATCTCTCTGTATATCAAGTGGTTCCCAACACGTCGACGGGTTTTTGTTAAAACTTTTTACCTTGTTTAATTAACAATTTTAACATGTTATAATTAATTCTGTCAAGACGAATCTTCTGTCAAAAACATACTTGCAAATTTATGAAAACGCGCCGGCTTTTGCCGGGCCGTTGAACAAACCCGAACGTGGACCAATTAGCAATTATTATTTTTAACGCTTCGTCTGGTCGCATTCGCGTTTCGAATCCGTGCAAATTGTACCCGCAAGGGCACTAAATCAATTAACAATATATTCATTGCCTCGAGACTGCGTTGCGTTTATCATTCGTTACCCCGAATTGTGGCCGACATCAGCGTCAAAACCGCCTGGGCCTCGCCGAAAACTGCCCCCTGGAGTATTCACTGATCCGTGTCGTTTTTTTAAAACGCCCCTAGCTTTACGCGAATGCGGACCGTCCGATATCGATTCGGTCTTTTCGAGCGAACGAACAACGGAAAAATTTTTGGACGGGATTAAAATTTAACGCGATCGGCGGGGTTCGCGTTTTGTTTCTCCGATAAGGCCATTTTAATTTTTTACTAGCTTTCGGCGAAGTTTTAAAACGCTTCAGCGGGCACAAGTAAAAACAATCGAGCACAGGTTATCTTTAGCGAAACTGTACACTTTCCCGTACTGTTCAATCCTGAATTTAAAACCCAACCTAAGGCAAAGCCTCGACTTTTGCAGGCCTTCACGTAACCTTTTAAGGATGTTCACGCGGCGTTTTTAATCAGCTTGATCTTAAAATTTGAAGTTCTCTTATTGCATATAACAATATTTTTTTACAATTTTATAATTACAATTATATTATACACTACTGGAAAAAATTAAGGGAACAAGAAAGTTTCCTAATTTTTTTAGTGATTTTGGAAACGCTGTATCTCAGTGAAAAATGATCGTATGGTGATACGATTGATGGTTTAAAGAATCTTGAAGCTTTAAGTTTCTAGTTTTAAGATCTTTGAACAAAAAATTTTTGTAAGCTACAGTTATCGCACATCATAAGAAATAGCGGAAGACAAAAATTTTCCATATATTTTTTTATTATTTTTGGTCCATTGAATTTTTCTTAGTTAAGCCAATGCATTGGATAGTTAACCTGTTTATTCGGCTTTAATTTAATTTTTTTTATTCTCTCTGCGTCGATTTTTCGCTGAGATATCTGCCTGTAAATGAAAAAAGATCCTTTTAATTTGATCATCGATATCTCAGCAACTAATAATCGTACAGTAAATCAAAGGGTAGTTTCAAAAACTTAAATTATAGCCTACAAGGAACTATGTACTGATTTTTCCGATGAATTCCGAAATTGCTTAGATTTTTGAGTAAAATACCATGGTATAGTCTTTCAAAAGTTTTGGAGAAATAGATACAAATGACGTCTACCTGGAAAGCTTCATCCATTGCGAAAGCAACAAACTATGTAATAAGGACCCAATTTGTAGATCTGCCCTTAACAAATCCGTGTTGACACTCAATAATTTGAGACCTTGTATGAGACAATACTACATCGTACAGTATAATTTCGAAGACTTTGTTAGGCCATTGTTAGCTATGTAAGTTCTAACGATGGTAGTAAAGATTTCTAACAAAGGCAATTGCCACATTACAGGCTGTAATATGTTAGTTTTCGAGGCTATACAGGTTGCCCAATAGGTGTTTATAAAAATACAGTTTCCAAAATCCTTCCAATTTTTCAAGAGTCTATAAAACCAATAAAATAAGATGCTCAAACTTAATTCCTCCAGCTATTAGAAAATATGTAGATAAGTCTCTGTTGAAGTCCTGTAACATTTTTTGCAAGTATGTCTGTGTGAATGGCTTTCAATCCAAATTTTTGCTTTTGTATTGAGGAATAATATAGATTTCTGACAACCTCGTAGAAAAAAATCAGATCTGGAATTCGAACTTGCCATTGAATACAACCTCTCCTTAAACAATAATTAGGAAGTATTTAATTTGTATGATTGCAAACACTTAAGGTCTCTGCACACTACACCGTACCATACTAGGACCGTAACCGTATCGACACATGCAAACAAATATAATTTGCATCAGTTTATATCAGATAACGTCCACTAGACCGTTCCATCACCGACCAACACCGTAGCGTGCCATAACCGGGCCATTGATGCAAATTATATTTGTTTGCATGTGTCGATGCGGTTACGCTCCTAGTATGGTACGGTGTAGTGGGCGCGGTTACGCTCCTAGTATGGTACGGTGTAGTGGGCGCGGTTACGCTCCTAGTATGGTATGGTGTAGTGGGCAGAGACCTTTATGCAGTAATCAGTTATCATAAATTAACAAAAATAAATAAAATAAAGTAACATAAATTTCGGAGTGCGCTAAATGAATATGAAATACTTTTCTGGATGAAAACTGATCCAAATTTTATAATTTAGCAAACATTTTGCAGTACTGAAGAAACCTGGTAGATATCACATTACCATTTTTGAAAATAAACAACGCCAGTATGTACGAGTATATACAGGGTGATTCAGCTAACCCGTTCATTAAAAGTTTATGAACTTCCCATTGGAATTCATTTTTTAAAATTTGGAATCAGGGGTTAGCGAGGACGATCTATTCAACTAAAGTATTTTTGCTTTTCTGACACTTCCGATTATACCGGAAGTAGCTATCAACTTCCTTATTTTAAATAGAACACCCAGTATATTATTACATTTTTGAATTACCCTGCTGATTTTAAGTGAACTTTCTTAACAATTCCCTATACCTATCTTCAGGAGTTTTTGAGATATTTTAATTTTTTCTAACCGGAAGTGTCAGAAAAGCAAAAATACTTTAGTTGAATATATCGTCCTCGCTAACCCCTGATTCCAAATTTTAAAAAATGAATTCCAATGGGAAGTTCACAAACTTTTAATGAACGGGTTAGCTGAATCACCCTGTATAGTGGAGAATGTATCGTTTTAGTTTGCTAAACAAGAACATAACCAGGATAAATGTTTATCTGGAAACTATGAGCCCTATACATAAAGTAAAACTAGGTAGGTATATTCCATCTCTACTTTACGTTATGGAAGTCTCAGATTGTCAAAAGTGGAAGTATGGAAGAAAATGTTCTGAACCCGTATCTGGATCCGAAAGGACCATTAAAGGAATATCGTTTGTATATTTAAAAAATTATTGGTAGATTTTATGGGTTCTCCGTTTTGTTCCCTATCGAGCAACGCAGGAATTTACAGCATATTGCCGATTTTTTTTTTTTTCTAAGAAAATCGTATTTCGAAAAGTAATCTAAAAATAAAACCGGCCGTGGTGTGACCTTGTGTTCTATTCACGATCTACGGGATGTAGTACGATGAAGGTGAGCACGAGAAAAACAGATATTATCGAAAGTTAATTAGCTTTATTGTTCCGATAAATACCTTTTATAATCAGCGACGCAATCTTTCAAATGAAGCCATAAAAATGTATACATTAAAACGTAATACGAGGGTGAATCAAATATAAACGATCCTTTTTTTTATTTTTTTTTATTTGAACTTGAAAAAAAAAAGAATAACAGATTATTTTTCTACATAATCTCATGATCTGGAAACACATTTTTCCCAGAGTATAGGTAATTTTGTAATGCTCTGCTCGTAGAATGAAGTTGGTTGTGCCTACAGACAATTGCGCACGTAGGCCTCAACCTCCTAATCGATGTTGAATCTTTGCCCTCCCATGGCTTCCTTGAGAGGACCAAAGAGGTGAAAGTCGCAGGACGATAGATCGGGGCTATAGGGAGAGTGTTCAAATGTCTCCCAGCCTAATTCCTCAAATTTATCTCTGGTTAGGGCTGCTGTATGGGGACGAGCATTGTCATGGAGAAGTTTCACTTCTCTCATCGGTAGGTCACGTCGTTTGCGGCAATATGCAAGTCTAACCTCGCTTAAAATGTCGCAGTAATACGCCGCATTAATGGTCCCGCGATCATGCAAAAAATCGAGGTACAACAAGCCACGCTGGTAAAAAAAAACTGTAGCCAAAACCTTGCCTGCTGACAGCCTTGACTTGGCTTTCACTGGCCCAGCCTTCCCTTGACGTCTCCACTTCTTGCTCACTTGTTTCGACTCAGGGGTATATTGGTGCACCCACGTTTCATCGCAGGTGATAACGTGAGTGAGAAAGGAGTCTCCCTCGTCCCGAAATTTCGCTAGGAGACGCTCACACGCCTGAAAACGATGCAATTTCTGCTCAGTTGTCAGAAGGCGAGGGACCCATCTTGCACACACCTTACGAAACCCTTGCTCCTCTGCGATGATCAAAAAAGTGCTTCCATAACTTATTCCAACCTTAGATGCAATCTCGGTGGTGGTCAGACGCCTGTCACCCTCAAGAGTTGTTGAACGCAGACGATGTTGTCGCTGATGCGAGGCCGGCGGTCATGGTTCTCATTTTCAAAATTCTCGACCCTCCACAAACTGTTTATGCCATGCAAACACTCTAGCTCGGGACAGTGTCTCTTCCTTGATCTGCGCAGTCAATCTCATCAGGATTTCAGCTGGTTTTACACCTTCCGTGGCGAAAATCTTGATGATAACACGCTGCGCAATTAACGAAGGCACCTCCTGCTCAAACATCGTCACGACAGGTACTGAAAGGAACGAGCGAGGTCGCCCACCTGCTCTTCCCCCTCCTGACATCCCTAACCAACACCCCACGAAGCGGGAACCCTCACGCGTTACTATTGCATGCCCAGGACCAAAAGTCTCGTTTATATTTGATTCACCCTCGTATTAGTATCGTTATGAGCTTAGGATTATATGGATTTAAGCATAAAGGATTGATAAAAAAGCTATGTGACTATTTGTTGAGGTATAAAATATATTTTGGATTTTGTTTTCGACAATTGGACATTGCATCGAAACCAAAACGAATTTTCTGCAATTATTTTATGGCCATCTTTAGTCTCAGAATTATCATTTTCGTGATTGAATTTGTCTATTCTTAAAACCCAAACCAACTAAATTTAGATGCTTTCTTGCTATTTTTGTTTCATTGAAACGAGATCCGGCAGTTACTTTTTTCTTTGTCCTTTCGTGTGTATTATGAATAGTAACTCCCTTATTGCTTCCTAGTTGCCGATTTTTTTTAGTGCATTCATTCCCTGGCCTTGTATGAGTCGCCCGGATATGTCAGATACATTGCGCATGATTACGCCATTTTCACTTTTATATTGTTAGATTTCTTTTATTATTTAAATAATATTTTTTGGGATCTCTACACTTACTTACTCTGGCTATTTATAGTATTATTATTCAAAATTAACACACTTGGGTGTTAAATTATTGGTTTATACTAAATATCGTTACCAACAATGTGATGTTAATTTTTGTTTGGAACATGCTAAAATGAGGAAGAGGTGTTATAATTCTTTACACTTTAAAATAGGCGGTTACTTATAAGTTTTCTTTGTAATTCACGTCCAATATTTTCAGTGGCCTATTAGACGTTTTGGAGAAACTACAAATAATTTGAAACTGAAAATGTGGGGGTTTTGTTAATTCAACAATGTTGCTAAATAACTCTAAATAAATGACAAACAGAACAAAACAAGAAGGTCGAAGTTGTCAATATTTGACCTCCTGTTTTGGACACCCTGTGTATTTTGGAGCATTTTTAATTTATACATAAATAAGCTCCATATCTCTATAATGTATGCGAAAATAATTGGTTAATGAAAGTGACCTTAGCGAAAGTTATTAATTTCTATACAGGGATTACTTTTCGCATAACATTTTATTAAAATCGAAATATCTAAAAAAAACTATTAGCTTTAAGGATAGGGAATGGTATTGAGAGTTACCCCAAAATAAAGAGTAGAATTCGAATTTGGTATACAAAATATAGTATGCCATTTAAAATAAGGATGTTTTTGCCGACTTCCGGTATAACCGGAAGTGTCACATACTTGGCATTATTTTCATTAAATAGAGCATCGCTAAAAACACCCACAAACAAATTTTCAGTTCCAAATTATTTGTAGTCTCTCGAAAGCGTATAATAGACCACTCACCGTGAAGTACCCTGTATATAACAATATGACTTTTACATGAAAAAATAAGTGTTTTTTTCTGAATTCAAAATATTGTTCAATACTAACTTGTCAATAGCTGGTTGCCCTGTAAAAATCTTCCAAATTTATTGTTTTACAACATTAAATGAGTTCCTTTGTGTAAATTTAATTATCACGATTAAAAACTAATGTGAAATTTTTATTATTGTATTGTATTAATTAAAATAAGCGTTTAGTTAAGTCTCCACCTCATTAAAATGTAAATTGTGTAAGATTTGATTATGGGATCTCCCAGATACATTGCGCCCGAATGTGTTTGGGTTCAAACTGCGCCCGAATGTGTTTGGGTTCAAACTGCGCCCGACGCCGGAAGGTTAAATAATTATTTAAATCTAACCAATTTCAGTGAGGAAAATGTCGTATTTCAGAGCACCGAAAATGTAGTGTAGTAAAAACATATTTAAAAAAAATTTATAACTTTTTTATAGCTGGTTTAAAAACTGTATACAATTACTGAAAATCACTCTGTATATAATTCCGTAGTTTAACTTGCAGATGAATCAAATAAACAACGATCAAGCAGTTTCCCAATTTTTACATTTACTCTGACTGTTGGTGTTCCAATATTATATTTCATAATTACAATTGATTCAATTCTACTGCTACCATTAAAATTTAGGCAATTAGCCCTACCATTCCGGGAACCGTAAGATAAATGACGGGACTCCTAATGAGTTTATTAATAGTAATAATAATAACAAATTCTTAGATAACAGATATAACCCGTCAAATGTGATCGAAATCTCGTGATATTGAAACCAAACCATTTTCACACTTAGACTCGCAAGCAAATGACAATTTATAGAATTTGCGGTTTTCATAAAATATTTAATTTCGCCGACTATAAAATGATACTAGCACTGACGATGTAGGAAGTGTTTGTGTTTAAAAATAATTTAAATTGAATGGAAGCCAGTAGACAAGAAAATTTACTTGCCCATCGTGCGGTCCCGATTGAAATCCATTAGACTATTTTATAATTTGCCCGTATTTTATGTTTCACTGTATATTATGAACTCAACAAACTCGGAAGAAAATTAATAAACAGAAGCTATTAACTGCTGTTCTTCATTTAAATACCTAAATTAGTCACAGGGCGTCGTGGTATTTATAATAGATTGGCTCGTTTCTTTTCCAGTGTCAGTTCAATTAGCCTCCCCCTTGGCGTATTCTACCCCGATATTGATTTAAATCCGTTTAAAAAAAAATTGTAAGTGACTGAGGCCGAAGACGTAATTGAGAGATTTATTTTCTTAAAACCCGTCAGTGTCAATGTGCCTAATTGAAATCGCAGTTAAAAATGGGCTTGTCGCGCAATAAACAAAGCCGAATATACTGCGGATCCCGTTACCCAACACCGGATTTAACTGGAAGTGACAACCTGGGGAAAAAAGCGAGATAATTTCGAAATGCAATGCCCCGTGAAAATAATCCGAACGACTAATTATCAGGCAGCTATTTGTGCGGCTAATGACCAACGGGTGGCCGATCATTAGCCGGTGGATCGGCAACGTGTTGGGGTTCGATGAAAGAATTATTTCCGCGTCGGGAAAATGAGGCAAGCCGTAAATAGGTGATTAAAAATAAAATATGCTTTTACGATGCATCAAATAACATAGTGGGAAGATCGGCGAAAAATTTGGATTGAGATTTCTTGTTTTAAGCAGTCCCGTAGGAAATTCAACGGGTTTAGGCCAGGTCGTCGTGCAGGCCATTCTCGAGTATTCCAACGTAGTGCACCGTTTTAATTTACTCGTAAATGTCCATTTTAAATATTCTCCGTAAATCTAAATGGAAGGAGGATGTCGTGTTATTATAGAAAAGGGTCTAATTTGATGTATCAGATATAAAAGGTGTTACAATAAAAGCGCAAGATGTGAATTTTAAATAAAACATGGTTTTCTGTAGCAAAGTATTGAAATAGTTATTGATTTATAATGTAGATATTTGAGAATTATATATGAAACAACATATCCGGTGAATGGCCGGCAAGGCTTTGGTGGTACACGAGTACTCTTCTGGCGAAATTTTCAATGACTGTTTTGCATAAATATGGCGGTATGTCGTTGATACAGCGTTCGATTTTGGTTTTCATTGCTTGGGTGATCGTGGGCGTAAACCTGATACTTCAGAAAGACCCACAGAAAAAAGTCTCTACGTGTTAAATCGTAAGATTGTGGAGGCCAATTCTGATCACCAAAACGGGAGATGACATGACCAGGACTCGTGCAAGACCGTCAATGTTTCACGGGTGGTATGCCAAATGGCACTTCGTGCTGAAACCACAGGTATTCCAGAGAGGTCATCTTCCAATTAAGAACTGGATTATCATATCCTGATAACGTTCATCATTTACCGTTGATGCATTAACTGCCTCCTTTTCAAAGAAAAATAGTCCAATGATTCCTTCAGACCACAATGCACACTAAACAGCGATATTTGGGATGCATTTGTTTCTGTTAAGTCGTATTCTTATTTTATATTTTAACGCCGCCTCTGTCCTTATAATTTTATTGTATATTTGTACGTTGCGCGTGTGCGAGCGACATGTGGTCGTTTCTGGCGAACCCACCAGTAGTAGTAGTTAGAGTTGATTGATAGCAATCACCATCTTATGTAGCAAGTAGAAGTCTAGCAACGTTTATAACAAGAGATGTAGTCAAGGTTCTAATGTAACCAGTTTGTTAACATATTCTTTAATTGTTCGAGAGTATTATTATTGCAAGTATAAAAAAATTACAGTCCACAACAAGTGCAAAGCCCAGGGAAGTAAAGGCATTTCCCAGCTGAAACAAAAACAGTTTCTCATGAATCATTCGTGGATTTTCTGAGCCCCAAATGTGACAATTTTGCATATTAACGAAGCCATCGAGGTGAAAATGAGCCTCGTCGCTGAAGATGAATTTGTCTACAAAATCGGCATTCACCTCTTGTTGTTCAATGATCCAATTGGTGAACTCTCATCGCTGTTCATGGTCTGTTGGAAGAAGTTGTTGAGTCAGTTGGACTTTGTATGCATGGAGATGCAAATATTTAGTGGGAATACGGTAAAGAGTGGCTGTTGAAATGTCCAATTCTTCTCCACCACACTCTCGCGAACTGCCGTGATGTTTTGTTCTGAACGACTACTATGAGCTCGTGTCATGCGTTTTACTTCGATAACTACACCAATCAACTTTTTCGAGTATCCCTAATATTGATAAATGATCTCTGATGATAGATCTCCTATCTGTTTCCTATCGACCTGGTACAATTATTGACCTATCGAATCATGACAGCCAAAAGGGCGCGCAATTCAAATCTTGCGCTCTTTTGCCAAAATTTTGCCAAAGAAGTTTCGTCTTGAGAGGATTTAAATATATATGCCCCAGAATATACCATTGTAGTGTAATTGCCGTGAAGGGTTGTATTTTCAGGGGCCAAGCGTGAGAAAAGAATCTAGGGATGTGATAAAAATTTTATAAGGGGAAGAGATATAGTCAGATGTACGGTAGGCCATATGAAAATGGTAAAGATAAAAAAGACACTAACCTAAAATGATTATGCCGAGGTATATATCCTAATTTTTAAAATGAAGATCAATTCTTGGGTTTTTGTTTGTCCAGCGAAAACGTCTATCACTGTTTCTTCAAATGTTCGAAACGGTCTCATATCTTTTAACAAGGTACTTTCAATATTTATTAATGCTAAAGCTGACAGTCTTTCTTGTTTTTGAGAATTTCGCAGATGTCTTTATTCTCTTTAAACATGAAAATGATCTTTCCGCGGAACTGCTTGTGGCAGGAATAATCAAAATTAAACGACACAATTTTGATGACTCCGAGAAAACAGAAGATAATTGAAGGCACATAATATATTAGTGAAGCTCAAACACAGTGCTCTTTTTCAGATCAGGAAAGTTCACTTTTTAAACGATTTGCGTCAAAGAATGTTCCATATGTATCTACTAAAGAAGAAAAAAGTTTGTCAAGAAAACGTTTCACGAATGAAGTAAATTGTGTGGAATCTAGATTTAAGAATTTCAGTTTAGAGATTTCATTAAACCGTTCACTAATGTTCAAAGTGATAACGTCCAAAATTTCATAAAACAATCGTGCGAGGTGCTTTTCTTATCTTCTTCAGGAATTAAATCCAAACGCATTATTTTACTTGGTGGTTGATTTTCGAACAAAAATCTATCCATACGGTCTCAAATGTCACTAAACTCGTTTCTCACTTTTTGAACATGTGATTTGAAATCGGCGATCTTTTTATTACAGTAATTAATATATAATATTTTTGTCTGTAGAATTTCAAAAAGACTCTCGGAATGTGGGAATATTGCAGAAAACACTGCTAAGAAAAAATTAAAATCAAAGTCGCCCAATCAAGTTAAAAGGCCTCTAGCACAAATAACGGTTTTTGATCCCATTCCTCATTTTCATTTTCCACAATTACCTAATACAGCGCTTCCAAATCTTCCTTATGTTATGGCGACGGCCGCCAAGATGCGTTGACATAATCGCATAACTGAGTCCAGAAATAACGACAACACCCACTCGAGGTTCCACTGTTGACTGCGTAAAATCACTGACCTTTTCGCCCATCTAACGCGTAGCTTGGATGTAACATGGATCATCGCAGTTCAGCACTGCAGCAAGTAACGCGGGAGTCCAATAATTTCGGGCGCCTTCACGGCCCATTTGAAATAAAAAAATGTTTGCGGTCGGTTTAAAATAATTAAAAAATTATAATAATTTAATAAATCGATCGAACTTTTAAATAACACTAATTTGTCAATTTTTAAGGGATGCGACGCATCACTCGCATCCATGTACGTTACGCCCCTGCGTATTTTGTTAAAAAATAAAGCGCATTTTTGTGTTCCATGTTAAAAAAGCAATTAGTCACCAATATTAACATACACATTTAAAATATATGTCTCTATAGGTGAAGTCTTTACAGTGAAAAAGTTATTGTTATTAATAACAAAAAAAAAAAATTATTATAAAATGTGTTTTATCCTGTTTTTTTTTTCTTTATTATTTGAGTTTAGAGTTGCCGGTCATCTTCTTCGTCAATCTAACATTCGTCAGTATTGCTGTATTATTTGAAATTGTTAGTAGGCGTTACAAAAACATGTGAGCGACACAAAAATATTTCGGAAGCGGCACATCAATCGATTTGCATTTCTCTGTACTGACTTTCGTTACTCGACCATCGGAAGTGAGAGGGCGAGCTCGGAGCTGTCGAGCGAACTAAAGAATTATCACGTCTTGGAAAAAAATCGAGAATATACCTTTGCGCCCACCTTGCCGCCCATGCACTCACGCGGTGAACCTCCTCTCTCGCCTGACCTTTGCAAAAAGGTCAGGCGGCGTGTACGGCGTCGATCGCTTGTTGCGCCTCCGTCCAGAGCGTCGTCGTATCACAGGTGCCCATTTATGCCGTCGTCATGGCTACCGCGTTCGATACAGCATTGCCAAATCTAATCCTATCCCCATTATTGGCCAATTCGGAAAGTTGCTACGCAAAAAGGCTGATAATAGCTGCTCGATGAATGCTGAGAGGATTTCGTACGTTCCAGCGTAATACACGGAGGATAAAAAATTCGAGTAGCCGTTAAGGCCGATTTGTTAACAGTCTTTCAAGTTTTTAGTCGTTTATCCAACAATAAAACTTGAACCAATTAATCTTGTCTATTTCACATCTCCACGTGTCTCAATTTGCCCATCTTGCTTACATGTCTAAAGGATCTTCAAAACTATTGTAAAAATGTTTCTGGGGTAGGTTGGAACCTTTGGTGTGAAGATAACCCTAACTGAGTTTTCCAGAAAACACCAAAATACTACACTCGACGCGCGTTTCGCCAACAAGGTTGACATCATCTGGAGATGATTAAAACTCTGAACTTAACGCGCGTCGAGTGTAAAGTGACGGAAATTCTGGGAGTGATCTCTGTAAATCTTTTGGGTATGCGAACTTTACACCTCAGGACTCAGAATTCATGTTCCTTTTATATTCATTCACGTGCATGTTGGGGTAATGCGTACTTACTTCCTTTAATAGATAAATATCACCGGATACATACTTGTACAAGTTTTTCTCTCATTATATTTACACAATACACATGAGTATCCTCGTTTTTCAATATTGAAAATCTGACCTACACAGTTCCCACCAAAGTAAAAAAAAAACAGATTTTCAAACACACAATTATTGCCTGCCGTTGCTTCTTGATGAAAATTTTTTCATGTTGACTTTCATTTTACCCATGAATTATTCGTGAACTGTTTCATTTGATTATGTTTCATATAAGATCATGTCAGCCCCACGAGACTAATTTATATACGTATGGTCGTACTCAATACACCCAATACATGGTTGGTCTGGAAGAAAACTGCGACATCTCAAAAAAGAACAATTTTCAGGAAAGTGATTTGAAGTTCAAAAAAAATTTAATTATAATTTTTTCAAAGATAGCAATAGGCAGCAGGTCGAAATTTTTACCTCATAACCTTAGTACTCTTAGTAACAATCCCCTATTACATATTTTACTCTGTTTAGTCAATAGGGATACCCACACTTCTACGAGTTTCCTCCTCCCATTTTGAGTTATAATAATTTCCTACAAATGTATTCATCAATTTTTGGATTTAGGATCTTGTTGCAAAGGCAAACAAATACATTCATCGGATTCAATATGGCTTATTAAAAGCTTTTAGTAGTGGCAATGAAATAATAAAGAATAATTGGAAATAACATAGGACTTATTTTTAACACAACTCAGTTTACAGCTCACAATTTTTTCCACTCGCTCAAAATATTTTTAAAACTGCCTGCGGAAAATGTTTATATTCAGTTAGAAACTATTTACAAATTATTACAGTCTTATAATTACACAGGCCTACAAAAAAACAAAAGTTGTGTGTGCTATGGAATGAACCATACTTATTTTTTGTATTGTTTTCCCGCTGAACACGAATCTAAAGCCAGAATTAGGGGTTACCGATCAAACTTCTAAGAAAAACCATAAAAACCGATAAAAATCGTAATCTACCAATTTTTTTTCTATATGATGGTACTATTCGTACATTGATTTTCATTTCCGCACGTTTGTCTTCAAAATGATCTATGTAAGGGATTTCTGCTTCATCTCTTTCCTCTTTTGTTGGTTTCTCTCTGCAAAACAGCGCGCCTTCGCTGGCTGAATTATCAGGGCAGTCCATCACAGTCCAACACTCCGTGGTAACAGCTTTCTGACGGTACTTGTACCGATCGTGTAAAAAACAAGAACTTAAACTACAAAAATAATGCAAAAAAATTGTTTTCAGCGTAAATTTGTGCTTCATCAAAACTATGTGGTTATAAAAGTTTCTTCTTCGCCATATAGAAGCCAGCATTTCATGAGATCCATGGTTTCTAATGCTATTTGCTTATAGAAATTTTCCTTAAAGATAAAGAATTCGTTACAACTATGAGTGATCAAGAAAAGGCATCATGGTTGGGTTTTGAAGAAGTGTTGACTAAATTTGCACTGTGGCAAATATCGGTTTTTATGGTTTTTCTTACAAGTTCAATCAATAAACCCTTAATTCTAACTTTAGATTCTTGTTCAGCGGAAAAAAATACAAAAGATAAGTATGGTTTTTTCCTTAACACGCACAACTTTTATTTTTTTGTCTGTGTTATCCAGTGTCTACTAAATTGCTTCTAAGGTACATAAACAACATAAGATGGTGACATCTCTAATGGGTGAGATTACATGGTCTTCTCCAAAACGCGCAAAAGAAAAATATAATGCAATAGTGTCGTCGAGAGCTCCCTACCAACAGCCAGGATCTACGCTTGTGAGAGAGAGAGAGAGAGAGAGAGTCCATAAGTCTTGAACCGATTTTGAATTATTTTATGGGAAAAAATGAAAATCTTTCTTTTAAAGATATCATAGTCTTCTTCTAAACCAATGACATGTAGACAAATTGAAAATATACACCGATGTTCATGAATAACGCAAAACTTAATTTTCCATTTAATTTATTACTTCTAAGCATTCTTATGAACCACACCAATTATTAATTCTAAAAGGGCGATATTTCAACCAAATATTAAACAGCCTTCAACTACTGCAGTATTTTGCAAAGGTTACTTGGATTTCTTGCATAATTTCTTTACTTATGGGCTCAAGAGACTTTCACAAAGATTGTAACCCTAATGAAATAGATGAATATCAATAAATACTGTCAAACAGTAACTGGCCTGTTCTTCCGATTTGACGCGGTTTCATATTGTTTTTTAGATTTATTTATCGAAAGGCTCTTCGACACACCAAATAATGTCGTTGATTTAAAAATGAAATACAACTTAATTTGTACTCCAAGGAGGTTACTGGATGTCAAACTAAAACATGAATACAAATTCCAATTTTTTTCGCGAATTCACATACATTCTCGGAAATCTGGCAACGCAGCGCCGAACAATTCGCTCCGCTTCGCGGCACGTGAGCAGTCTGGTCTCCGGTGACGTCATTACGAAGGTTGCGATTAGCGGGGCATCGGGGGTGTGTTTATTGGTCGATGCTACATGGGTACGCGCGCGGCCTAAGCGGGGTTCCCTCGCCTCTCGGTGGGAGCCCCATTTGCCACCTACGCGCGCCAAACCGTGTGGCGTTCCGCCGTAAACGGCGGTGCCAGGGAATCGATGGATCTATCTGGAAACTACCCATAAATAGATCCATTCCTCCTGGTATCGTAGTCACACAACTGAAGAAAATGATATTGTAATCGTCCGGTACCTGGGCTACGTGATCACGCGGTATTTTTCAGCTTTTCGTAATCTAATTATAAAGACAAACTAATAGGATTTACTATATCACTGTTTGCCCTGTCTTGTACGAGGGTGGATCAAATATAAATGGGATTTTTGCTCCTGAGCGTCTACGGTTGCTAGGACCGGACCCGAAGTTCTGGTATACTTGGGTGGGGTCGATTACGAATGGGAAGGGGTTGCCTATTATCCATTCCATTCTCAACCAGTTAGTCAGTGACGCTCACTATGTGGGAGCTAGAGGTGCACCCCGCTGTTTGGAGGTCTGTCATAGGCTTACAGCACGGTTTGTAGAAGGTGATGCATTTTTGAGTCCGATTGCCACCTGCGACGAAACGTGGGTCCACCACTACACGCCCGAGTCCAAACAACTCAGTATGGAGTGGCGGCGGAAGCCTCGGTGAAAGCCAAGACTTGACTATCAGCTGGCAAGGTTCTTTCAACCGTTTTTTCGAGGCATTTTGCTCACTGATTTTTTGCATGAGCGACGCACAATCAAGCAGTGGCTGCTTACTACTGCGAGCTATTTAACCAGATGAGACGAAACCAACCGATTCGAGAGGCGATCCTCCTTCATGACAACGCCAGGCCCCATACTGCAGCTCTAACGGTCGAAAAACTGAAAGAAATGCACCGGACTGCATTTGAGCCTCCCTAGAGACCGGACTTATCACTCTGCGTTTCATTTGTTTGGGCCGCTTAAAAAAGCTCTAGGAGGACAACGATTTGAGGATGACCTGGGCGTAGAGGGATTCGTGCGCAAATGGCTCCTGACGCAACTAGCCTCATTCTACGATACTGGGATAAAAAAACCTTCCTTCTAGCTGGGAAAAACGTATTTTTAAAGCAAGAAACTATGTAGAAAAATAAAATATCTTTGTCTTTTGTTTTTAAATCAATATTTTTTTTAAATAAAGTCCCGTTTATATTTGATCCGCCCTCGTATATAGTTTCATATTGGTTCAGGAACTTCCTTGTTATGTGGGAGGTCTTCAGTATGATACTCTTGTGCTTTGGCTCAAAGATGTAGTTCGGCTTTAAGCTAAGGCTAGTATAGTTAACCCCCAGCTTTTTGGTGTTAGTTCCCAAGTTCCCATATTCTTGGTCATTACACCGAGATGATTATTGAAGTGATTTCTGCTCTATCCAGGCCTTAGATATGCTTAATTTCTATTATTATATCCAATTTTACAAAACTAGAAATTATTTTAATTACTACATGGTTATATTTACAACCATGTTTCTTGTATGATATGCGAGTGGCATAGAAGGTCTAGAACTAGTCACCAATTATGTAGGTATGTAAGTTCCAATAACTGATAAACTCAACCACAGTCAACGCCTCTGGAGTAGGAAATCCCCATTTTATCGAGGGAGCAAAGGACAAATATGCTTATTATGATATTATCAAAAAGAATCTGAATAAAGTGCTGGGAATTAGCAATAATTTTTCATCTTATCAAGATATTGGCCACAAGCGTTCTTCATATTTGGCCAAAGAATGGTGTTTGTATAATTGTCCAAAAACTATAAAAATACCGCCCCAGTCACCTGATTTAATCGCTATAGAAAATCTGTGAAGTAGAAATGGAAGTGAGAAAATATGAAATTACAAATAAGGCAGGATTGAAAAGACTGGTTAAGGAAAAATGGGAAGATTCAGCCAAGCTACACTGAAAAACTAGTGGTGTCTATACCAGACCGTTTGAAATAAGTATTAGAACAAATGGCCTCCAACCAAATATTCATTTTATTTAAGGGGGTATTCTAGCCTAGAGGCCTAAAGTTTGGGTGTTTTTCATAAGAAAAAAACAAAAAATATTTTTACTATCCTTTTTTCACAACATATTTATTGATAGTTTAGGAATATAAAGAAAAATCTATGAAAAAAAAAAATAAAAAATTAGAAGAATTATGAGCTGCTAAAGGTGGGGGTAAAAAAAGAGGTAAGCTGGTTGTCACGACTGCCATCCTTCCGTTCATCTGAAACAAAATTTAAAAGAAGATTCTTAATTAGTAAGAATGTCGTCATAATTGGTACCAAAGGAGAAAAACAAAATGTCCGCAAAATGGCGGCTGTTTGAAAATAAACAAAATTACCTTTTTTTTCCATTTTTATTTTTTTATTAAAAATAGTAAAAAAATATTTTGATACAAAAATGATAACGACGATAAAAAGTCATATGCTGTATGTCCGCGCCAAATTTTATATCAATAGGTTGGATATAACTTGAGACATTATATCAACCAAGTCGAAAAAAGTGGTTTTGAGAAAAACGCGTTTAAAATTTTGAATAAAAATTTAAGGCAGCCGCCGCGACAAAAGTCAAATAGCCACTAAAACAGCTACAACGTAAATATTTTGAATTTTCAAATTTCCTTTGGAGGGCATATTCAAAATTATAGACTATAATACCCCGTTAATGACGGATTTTTTATGTATTTCTTCTTTTACATCATTTTCATTATCAGGTCATCATTTTGAATTGTTTCGTTAACGTTTTAATAAAATGGTAATTTTTTTGGTGGATATTTACCTTCCACTACGAGTGGTTCATGACATTGTATGCTATAAATGAACTGTTGGCAGATTGGGGTTATACGGTTGCTGTTGTACAAAAAATGAACGTTGGCAGATTGGGAGAAAAATATTGATTAATAATTGGTCATAATCAAAGTTGACTTGCACAACGCTCTTCTTTGTTTGTCCTGTTTATTCTCAAATATTTGAGTACTTTTCAAAGATAAATAGCTTGTAACTGTACAACACTTTGTTGCATAAGATATACATACTATATTAAATATACAGGATATCCGGATAGTTTCTGAACATAAACACAATCTTAATATCAATTAAATTAATCAGAGTAAAACATTTCAACATTCGAAGTCAAAATACAAAACCTTAACAAATTTTAAATATGCCAGAAATTTTTAGCTGACAGCCACACCTATAAATGAACTGTTGTAGCTGTATGCATACAAAAAATGGACGTTGGCTGATTCTGGGAAAAATATCGATTGCGTCATTATCAAAGTGGACCTGCGAACGATATTTTTTCTTCGCCCTGTGTATATCCCAATGAATTTATCCTATTATCCACTTGCTTGCTGTATATTGACCGTGAATAACGGTTAATTTACGCTGTACACCGGCTCTTTTTTTCCTACTGCCATTCCTGGACAGAATTATCCGCTATTTAGTTCCCGACTTTTTTCCCTCTCGCCGCGTCAAATCGTAAAACAATCACAGCCTCTATTTACGGGGGTCCGCCGCTTTTACGGCTGTAAACACGACGTAAAAAGCTTATAAACGAGCCGGTGAAATATTTTCTAAAACGGTACGACCACAACAGCCCCGCGTAGCTAACTCTATTAGACAGGGAAAATCGTCGGGCCAGATCGGGGATGTGACCGACCTAGGCAGCAGCTCATCTGACACCTACCTATAAAATCTGATTGCGAAGGAAAGCAAGCGACAAATTACTCTTTAATTGGCTTGAATTTTATGTGGCCCCGGGCACAGGCAGAGCGAGAGAAAGAGAGAGAGAGAGAGAGTGGTGGCGCTATTAAATTTTTTAAATCGTATGGATGCCTCGTTTCCTCGTCGTCGTTTGCCCAGAGGAGATTGCTGTTAATCAGCGATCGAAAAATGTCGGTAGACTCGGTTAGCTTGAAGTTGATTGGAGTTTAATCTACAATTATACATGTATAGAGTGTCTCAGTTGGAACTATAGTATTTGAATTACGCGCCATTTGTTATCTGTTAAAGATAGTATTAATATTTAACGAATTTCATCTACAAACCATACGACGTCAACATGCCGCAATTAACAGATCAACAACGAATAGTTTGTGTACAACTGTTTTATGGAAGTGAGCAATCATTTAAAATTACATTAAGAAAAATTAGCACAAAATTAGAACAAAATGAAGCGAATGATAGAATTAACAGTTAACGTAACTTAATCAAGACATTTGAAGAGATGCTGTTCACGAAATGCATCCACATAGATGCACGGTTTGGTGCGCATTTTGGAGTGGTGGAGTAATTCGACGATATTTCATTAAAAATAAAGCTGGTAATGTTATCACACAAATGAGCAACGCTATCATGACATGTTAAACAATTTATTTTTCCACCAAATTGATGATTTGGATTTGAACAACATGCGGTGTCCACAAGACAGTGCAACGTGTCATACAGCTCGTACAACCTTAACTCTGTTGCATACCAAATTTACTGATGTTGTCTCGCGGAATGCTGACAATAACACAGGCCAACAAAGATTTTATAATCGGACTTTTGAGTTTTTGGTTTAGTTAGGTACATATCTACCATGAACTACAGAAACACTGTTTTTTTTTGTTTCTATCGCGCATCAATATTTGTAAATGTACATTGTACAATAACCAGTTTTTAAAACCGAGGATCTATAAAATAAAATTTGCCTCAATCTTTGCGGCGCCCTTGTGTTTAATAGGTGGTCGCTGTAGTACGTTTTTAATGTGTATACGTTTACTCGTGATAGCGCGTCGTGTTTTTATCTTGTTTTAAAAATGCCTAGAAGTTGTAAAAATACGCCAAATATATTTTGTTATAAACTTACCACCTGGTTCAAAAAATGTTATTTATGCAAATTTGGTTGAACCGCAAAAAATTCTTTCACCACCACTTCATATTAAATTAGAATTAATGAAGCAATATGTAAAAGCTATATATAAAAATGGAAATTGTTTTAAGTACTAATGTAGCAAATTTCCAGGTCTTTCTGAAGCAAAATTAAAGGAAGGCAGTTTCGTAGGACCACAAATAAAAAAAAAATTAATGCAGAACCAACAGGTTCAAGAAACAATGACCAATGACGAATCTTGGATGTGCTTTAAGAATGTAACAGAATTTTTTTTTCGAAATTATAAACATCCGCAGTATGAGGAAATTGTCAATAAAATACTGGATAAATTTAAACAACTTGGTTGTAATATGAGCATAAAAATTAATTTTCTGCATGCTCATCTTGACTACTTTCCAGAAAATCTTAGTGCTGTTAGTGAGGAGCAAGGTGGAAGGTTCCATCAAGACATAAAGGAGATGGAAAGGGGGTACCAGGGTCGATGGGATGTGGCGATGATCCAGCAGATTACTGCTGGATGCTAAAAAGAGAGCATCCAACGAATGATTACACAAGAAAAACTACAAAACGAAGTTTTTTGTTAAAAAGGGAGAGTTTTTTAAAGAAACTAGAGACTCAAAACTGTGTTATTGCATTTTACTATGTGTTTTAATGTTTATTAAATACAATGTTTATTAAAATCTCATTTTTCCTTTACTTTTTAATTTATTCTGATTATTCAGTTGATTAAAAACCTTACGTGAGGGGCAAAAGCGAAAGGTAGCTATTAAATCAGCGTAAATAAATCACTTATCAAACCCAAAATGTCAAAATTTGGAGGCCTGTGTAATTGGTCTGCGAGATCATGTGGTTTAACATCACTGGACTTTTTTCTTTGGAGTTGTGTCGAGGGAATAGTGTACGTCATCCAGACAAGCAAACATTCAACGCGTTATTCGGGAAATAGAGCCAGTAGAGCCAATAGAAACAGGTATTGTAGTACGTGGGAAAGAATTCTGTTGACCAGTGACCGAGTATGGGAAGAAGAAAATTTACATCGTCATTGGTCGAATATCGTCTTCAGTAATCAGGTTTCATTTTGGGCATGGAAGCTCCTCAACCGTCCTTTGGTGTTTTGTACCACGCGTTATGAAACATAATGTATAAACACATTACAATCCCGATATTTCACCCTCAAAACACAAGTTATTCCCCTTGTCACCGGACAGAAATTACAACTAGAAGGTTCACTCTCCGGAGGTAGGTACTTTTATCTTGAGCTTACAAAAAGCATGCCGCCATGCAGCTGTTAAACGGTGACCTCCTTGAGTATATGGGGGGGGATACTTCGTACGATATTATACGTGCTAGTTAGCTAATTCTCGTTGGACGATGATACGGGGTAAGGAGGGAAACTTAGCGGGCGGAGCTTAAGAGTGAACCTTCTAGTTGTAATTTCTGTTTGGTTTCCTTGTATAAGTCATATATTAATCTAGAATCCGTTCATTTACAAAAAAAAATCTCAATTCTCAAGAATTTCCAGTCAAACGTTATCGAAAGCAGCGGATTTTTAGCGAGCAAAGTGTAGGATGTGCTCGCGGAAAATGAAGCCGTATACCACTTTTATGGAGTGATAACGTCACGACGATGTATCGGCGTGACATCGCTACGCCGCCCAACGTTAACGCCGGGCGGCGTGTTTCCGGGGGCGGTACATTATACACTTCGGTGGCGGTATTTCACTTCGCGATAGCGTTTGGTGCGCGCCACCAAGATCAATAAGCAACGGACGCCTCGGGGGGTCGATGTAAACTCGAAGCTAACGCGGGCCGTATTGACAATTTCAGGTCGCGTAGGTGTTACTACACGCGTCGGTTACTTTTTTGTGTTATTCGGAAGGTTGGGAATGGGTTTGATGATATGAATAGTTCTTCAGCCAATTCTTTTTTTATAACGTCTGTGTTTCTCGTACTAACGATCCTTTAAGATTCACCAGCATGAACTTAGCAGAACGTTTTGATTTTTAAAAAAATTTTTAGTGTCCTGCTAACTTTGCATAAAGTTAGCAGAATATCTATCATAAAACAATTTTTTTGTTAAAAGTAAGTAAGTATATAGGAATTTGCCGCTTTTTAGCCGAAAACAAATTGTGTAAACGAAATTTGAAAAAAAATTAAGGCAAAACGGAAATAACGAAAGAAAATACATAAACACGAAAGAAAATTGATAATTTACATTTCCACAAAAGAACATTAGATCTTCTGCTAAATTACGGGGAATAAAATAAAAAAAATTTGTATGAAATCCCAAACCCCAGAGTAATTAGTTAAGTTAAATTCCTTGTATATTTATATTTGCTTCATGATTAATTCTAAGAAATCCAACAGACTGATAAAGACTGTTAATTTTAAGTTTTCAGTTCCCCATTCAGTAACGTATCAAATGTTTAGGTTTTGGGCACGTTTGCTTGTGTCGCAGATCTATCTCAACGGCTTTCTTGAGGTAGGTCATCTATATGTATAAATTCAATATTATAGCCGTTAAGACAACACAATAATTTTAGCGGTCAAACAGTATGTAACGAAATAAATATTTAAATAAAATTTAAAATCGTTTGCCAGTGTTTTTCTTAAGTAGAAAAACTCGCGCGCACAAAATTGGAAAAAAAATTGCAAAATGTGACACGGCGAACTCCCTTGCTTCCTAGCTCCAAACAACTATTCTCGATATGGTGTCGTTTTTTTTAATGCATTACCTTTTTGCCTTTGGCTTTGTAAGGGTCACCCGGATCTGTCAGACGCATTGCGCCTGATTACGTTATTATTTTCACTTTTATATTTTGTTAGATTTCTTTTACTATCTAAATTAATATTTTTTAGGATCTCTACATTTAGTTATTCTGGCTTTTTATGGTATTATTATTCAAAATCAATACATTTAGGTGTTAAATTAGTGGTTTATACTAATTGTAAATATCGTTACCAACAATGTGACATTTATTTTTGTTTGGAACATGCTAAAATGATAAAGTAGATTTATAAATTTTTACACTTAAAATAGGCAGTTACTTTTCTTTGTAATTTTCGTCTAATATTTTTTTTATATAAAACTTTATGACGTTTTCATGAAGAAATAGGTGCTTTATTTTCTGTATTCAAAATATTGTTCAATACTAATTTAGGTGTGTGTTTTGTCTTTAAAACAGAAAACAAACTTGTCAATAGCTGGTTCTTTAATAAGAATATTCCAAATTTATTGTTTTACAACATTAAATGAGTTCCTTTATGTAAATCTAATTATTGCCATGAAAAGCTAGCACGAAATATTTATTATTGTACTGTATTAATTGAAATAAGCGTTTAATTGAGTCTCCACCTCATTAAAATCTAAATAGTGAAATATTTGATGTGGGATCTCTCAGATGCATTGCGCCCGAATGTGTTTGGATTCAGACTGAGCCCGACGGAAGGTTGAAACGAGATTAATGGTTGTTCTGCTAAGTTCCAAAAGAGAAAATCCAAAAATCGTAATAAAAAATTGCAAAGTTATCACGGCGAATTCGAAGACGTCACGATTAATTACGAGCACGAGAACGGTAAATTTGTGTAGGAAAACTGAGCTTTAAAAGCCATTTTCAAACTAGATGCATGGTTGTTTTGCTAAATTTCCGGGAAAAGAATTCACTATTAGATTAGATTAGACTAGATTAACTAAAAAAAATGCGAACGGTAAATGCCTGAATAAAAACTGACCCCCATAAGTCTCTTTCAAACGAGACTAATGGCTGTTCAGTGAAGTTCACAGAGAAAAATTAATAAATCGGAATAAAAAAAATTGCAAAATCACCACGGCGAATTCGGAAATATCCGATTAATTAAAGGAACGGGAGCAGTAAATTCCAGAACGAGAACTGACTTCCAATAGACATTTTCAAACGAGATTAATGGCAGTTCTGCTAAGTTCCCGGGAAAAAATCCAAAAATCGTAATAAATAATATCAAAATCATTACGGCGAATTTTGAAACATCTGAAAATGTCTTATGGGGATCAGTTTTCGTTCAAGAATATGCTCTTTCCGTTCTCGTAATTAATCGTGACGTTTCCGAATTCGCCGTGCAAATTTGTTACTACGAGTTTCGGATTGTTTTCCCGGGAACTTAGCAGAACAGCCATTCATTTCGCGTGAAAATGCCTTATGGGGATCAGTTTCAGGAATTTACCGTTCGCGTTTTTTTATTTAATCGCGACATCTTCGAAATCGCCGTGTCACATTTCACAATTTTTTTCAGATTTTTTTATTTTGTTCACCGTAAGCAGAACAGGTACGAATATTAATTAATTCGTCCTCTGGTCTTTTGTGCAGACGTGAACTATTAATTTTCTTTCGTGTTTATATATTTTCTTTCGTTACTTTTGAGTTATTTTACTATTAAAAAATATTTTATTTTGCTTTAATTTTTTTTTTCAAATTTTATTTATACCATTTGTTCACAGTTAAAAAGCGGCAAATTCCTATACATTTACTTTTAACAATTTCTCTTTTGTAAGATGTTCTGCTCACTTCATGTGAAGTTAACAGAACATTCAAAATATTTTAAAAATCAAAAACTGTTAAATTATCACTTTCACGATTAATTAACGGCAAATAATAAGCCTATGCATTTTTCTATTCTCCAAAGTTGTTCTGCTAAGTTCATACTGATTATAAACACCCAGCAAGCCAAACGATATAGTATAGGCTCACGCTCTCGGTTACTTCGTCTTCGTTCGTGCCAATTTTCGAGCCCGCAAAGTAAACAAATACCGAAATACCATTCGGTTAAAAAAAGAAAAAAGAAACGCGAAACGCACGCCTGTACATAATCTTTCTTTTATTAGGATTTCCACTTGTTGACGCCCCACTAACTTGAACGAGGCGACTATATAACACCGTTCGCCCTAGTCACGAAAGTTGTTTTACTATCAGCGGCTGGTAATTGGCCAATGGTTGCATTATTATTAATGACAGCTTAGGCGGATGATTGTAAATCGTGAATAGTTATGTAATGAATGAAATGAATAATGTAGTAATAATGAGTCCGCTAAATGTCATTCATCGCTCGTTATTTACTTTGTTATGTCCACAATATATAAATCCGATAAAAGCGGTTATGATCCCGCTTGTAATGACTGGGATAATGATGGTAATCGATTACTACTTAAGGTTTGTCCAGGCGAAGATCTTAATTTAACATGAAGTATATTGAACAAGTCTTAGCGGCTTATGTTCAGTGTTTACAACACCTGGTAATGGAATTAAACTAGAAGCTTCTATGGACTTGTTTGGTTCTCCTTGAATTTGGTTGGCCCAAACTGGAATTGGTATTATCATCCATTGCAGGAGGCATCCTCATGGGCCAGTTCTCTGGACAACTATTGTGCAAAGACTAGTAAACGTTTGAAATGGTGGATGGAATTATGTATGGAAAGGAACTCTTTTCCAGGTGGAGATTAGTATAATAACGATCGGCAGTTCTGCCCACATACTCGGTATTGTATTTATTCTATGATGAAGTTACTATCATGCTACATCGAGCCTTAAACAGACCCAACTAATGTCATTGGACCCAGCATAACCCCCATTGAATGACCGAAGGATCCACAGAAATTGAATATTTGGGCGGGAATTAAAAGTGAAAGAAATTATTATGAACGACCGCCGAATCACAATCAGAGAAGTCGCTGATGATGTTGGAATATTAATTGGCGCATGCCATGAAATTCTTTCGGATGATTTGGGTATGGAACGTGTGGCAGAAAAATTTGTTCCAAAATTGTTGGATTTTGAACAAACAGCAGTGAATGGAAGTTGGTCAGGAGTCGCTAAATGATGTCAACAATGATGCAGAACTACTCAAACGTGTCATAGCCGATGATGAAACATGGGTTTACGGATATGACGTCGAAACTAAGGCTCAATCGTCCCAGTGGAGACATTCTGGATGGTCAAGATCGAAAAAAGCCCGACAAGTGCGGTCGAATGCGAAGGTTATGCTTACTGTGTTCTTCGATTTTACCGGCATAACCTTGTGGTAATAACTCATGGTGCACAAGTTCTTACCACAAGGTTAAACGATCAATAAAGAGTACTACCTACAAGTTCAACGCCGTCTGTGTGAAGCAATTCGAAAAAACTCCCAGATTTGTGGCAAAACAATTCATGGCTTTCGCCACCAAAAACAATACTGTAATTATGCCCCAGCCTTCATATTCGCCAGATATAACTCCGTGTGACTTTGTTCTGTTCCCAAAAATAAAGAGAACCCTAAACGGCCGCCGTCTTGCAAGTATAGATGAGATTAAAATCACATCGCTGAGAGAGCTAAACACTATCCCAAAGATCGAGTTCCAGAAGTGTTTCGGGGATTGCAAGAAGCGCTGGCATAAGTGTATGATATCTAATGAGGACTATTTTGAAGGGGATAACATTGTATGTAGATCATAATGTAGATAAAAGGATAACATGTAGACAAATAAATAAAATTCTTTCCAAAAAACGAAAATGCCCGTTATTTTTTAAACAGACACGATTGAAAAAAAAATGTATCACGAAAAAACTTACCGGATATGTTGAGCTCGGGTGCCACGAGCTCGTTCAGATCGGGTTCTTCGCCATACCAGAATATCCACAGTTCCTTGGACGCCGCCAGGCTCAGGGGCGGCGGCTGGGCAGGCGGCGGCGGCCCCAAATCGAACATGTCGGCGGGACGAGGCGTGGAGACGCGCCGCCACACGCACAGGATGTCCGCCGCCAGGCATCGCGCGTAACTCCTCAGCACGGGGTCCTCGAGAGGTTCGCCGTTGATGCCTCCGCCGCCGTGACCGCCGGCGGTGCCTCCGCCACCGCCGCCCCTGTCCCCCTCGCTCCACACGAGCTTACGCCATTTTATACCGGAGAGTTCAGTCTGAAACAAAAAAGGAAAGTGTCGAATTATCAGAAAATAAGGTACAAAAGACAGTTTAGTACTAAGAACTGCGGACAAGCACTACTATGTAATACAATCCCACATTTCATTTTAGCATAACATACATATATATTTAATTCAATGAGCGATAATGGGAACTAAAGCCGCCCGTCGTGAGTACGTGAGTGGAGTTACACGAAAGTAACTTCGTGGCAGCCGAGGTGCCGTCATGTAAACTTAAGTTATTTGAATCGATGTAGATACAACGAATTATGTTTAGCTTTGCCGTTATGTTTAACTACCCGTTATTTCGTTCATTGTTCAGTGTGAATATGTATATTCTTACCTCATCTGTGACTTTTTGAAAGTTTGCAATAACACGCAACTTTATGCACACAATACGAGAAGGTTCATATAGGAGTTTTCTGATAAAATATGTCGGATGTCAAATAATATGTTTAGTTTGTAATTTTCGAATTACAAACCAAGGTAATTACCGAAATTTTCTGTACTAACCATAAACTCGATAGGTATTACAAAATTTTTACTGCTATATCCTTAAATGGGACCAAAAAAAATTACTACTTGTATTGATGTTGTCATAAAGGTGTTGCATAGTGTAATCAAAGCTTGTTTTGTACTTTACGAGAAACACTCTAAATCCTCTCAAATTCTTCTAAAAGACTAAGGCAATGAGGCATTTCAAAAGTCAGGTCATCTAACTCTGCCCTATTTCTTATACGAAATCCTACACTGAGAAAAGAGATTCTTTGATTCTATAATCTTAGTTTCTTTAAAATCCAGTTCGTTCAGTTGAAAACATAGTCTTCAATTTAATAAAAAAAATTTGTTGTATAAATCGTTTGTGAAAAATACATATACTGGGCACAAAAATTAAGGGATGTAAAAAAAAAGTCTTACATTTTTAGGTGATTTTCAAAGGGCTATAATTTGGAGAAAAATAGTCGAGATCAATTTAAGAAAAAGCAAATTGAAGTTCCTAGTTTGAAGTTTCTAATTTTCAGATCTTAATTTTGCTTTGAATGACGATAATTCAACGAAAAATCATCGTACCAGGCTCTTAGACCACTCAAATTAAAAAGGAAGAAATACTCTAAAAAACCCTTATGATGAAAAAACTGAAAAAAAATTCTGTGGACCTTTTGAAAGGCAATTAAAATTTTCATTTTTTTTACGACGGTTTTCTTATGGTTACTCAAAAATTGCTGATTGAAATGTTGAACTCAAGATCTGAAAACGAGAAATTTGGAACTTCAATTTGCTTTTTTTTAAATTGCTCTGCGACTATTTTTCTCCAAGTTACAACCCTTTGAAGATCGCCTAAAAATTTAGGATTTTTTTACATCCCTTAATATTTGTGCCTAGTGTAAAATCCCTCCACCAAATCCCTCATGCATGTATTAAAAAAGAAGTGTGTTTACCAGATCTACTACGATACGTAAATTATTATCAATTATTAATAGTTTTAAAAAACCTAAATATATTTCTTAATAGTATCCTAACACATTTATTGAAAAAGAGACCTTGGAGTTCGAAATACTTCACTGACTGAAGCTAGTACGAAAAATGGACCTTGTCCTTCCTCACCCAGTACTGGTCAACATAGCAGCCATTGTTTCAATTCCATCACCAAAGTTATAATGATAACTAGCCCAATACACAACTCACCAACAATATGAAACGAATATGGTTTGAATGACATGAAAGAAATAACAACGGAAGAAGTACAAAAGTTAACAAACTTTTGTACTTCTTCCGTTGTTATCCTTCATCTGAAATGAGGATTATTGAGACAAATAATCCTCATTTCAGATGAAGGATCATGATGCCAAGATAAGCTGTTGCTAATAGACAACCTTAGATGGATCATTGAGGTGGATGAATTGATCTATCCGGAACAGATAGGCAAGGCATGTTGAATAGCTTAACGAGATGAAACATTAAAATTCCCAGCTCTCTGACGATCAAATTCACCAGTCAGATGTTCCAACTGATTTATCATCCTTCCACTTCATCGCGTTTTATTTGTTTCCATTCCCGACCCATCTCCGACTAACAAGACCTTCCGCGGACTCCAGGAGGGCGTTTCTTATTTTCCCGCTTAATTGGCGCCTATAGAGTCGACTTAATTTAACTAATTGATGAGATGGCGCGTCCACTTTGAAGAAAAGTTTCGCACTTAGCGCGAAAACCGCCATCAAATTGGTAGCAGTCAGACGTTTACTTAATTTAATAATTGGGTCAAGTTAAACAATCCAGTTCGAGGTTAACTAGAAAATTAATAATAATTCCACGTGCCACGATTGGACGGCGCTTAACTAGCGTACGGTCAGGGCGCGCCTCTAGAAGTAATAAAATTACGTTATAGAAGCGATGCAAATTTTCCGGCAGTAAAATTACGGTCTCTAAAATACCCGAAGTTTATGCATGTGATCAGATGAATGCGAGCGATTTTATTTTTCATTCTCTCGAAAAAATCTGAGTACACCGAAAAAACAGTTTATTTGTATCGAAATACTTCAATTTCAATATTTTTACAAATTATTCGATTCCAAGTTTACATTTACCATAGCGCTTTAATTTAGATGTTTAAAAGAAACTGTTTGATCTTATTATAATTATTTAATTTTGTGCAAATATGTATTCATTTCAAAAAATGCTGTATATCGCATACTGACTGAAAATTTGATCATAAAAAAGCTGTGCGCAAAATGGGTGCCGCGATTACTCAGAATGGAACAAAACAGCGCCGTGAGGATGTTTTGATCGATGTTTCACAGGAATAAAGCTGAGTTTAGCCCCTGAGACGAAGGAACAGTCAAAACAATGAACTTAAAGGGGAGAATCGACGCTAAAGACAGTTCCATCTGGACGCATCATGTCATGGCGTCAGATTTTTGGGATGCGCCTGGGATAATTTTTATTGATTATCTTCAGAAAGGAAACACAATCAACCTGTTGCAGCACTTAAGTAAGGAACTCAAGAAAAAACGGATGCACTTAGCGAAAAAGAAAGTTCTGTTTCATCAAGACAATGCACCAGTTCACACATCCGTTATCGCGATGGCCAAAATCAATGAGTTAAAGTTCGAATTGCTTCTTCACGCACCCTATTCGCCAAATTTAGCCCCCTCGGATTATTTTTCTTTCCAAACTTAAAAAACGGCTCGGTGGTAAAAGCTTTGTCAACAATGAAGAGGTAAAGTTTGCGGTTGATGGCTATTTTGAGTAGCTCGGCGATTTTCACTATAAACAGGGTATCGACTATTGAACATCGCTAGGAAAAGTGCTTCGCCAATTTGTCGAATTTAAATTCTCCATCGGCGGTCTCTCCAGCTCCTCGTTTATCAATCCATCTCTTATAGGAAAACATTAGTTCATTGAAAACGCATTAATACAAAAACGGGTAAATCCCTTTTATAAAATTGTATCCACAGAAAAAAGTCCACGGGCTTCATTAAAACTTGCCCTGTACGATGATTTTTCACAGACTTATCGTCGTTCAAAGCAAAAAAGTCAGTTTTGATTTTGATAATTATTTAAAATTGCTCTGCGACTGTTTTTCTCCAGCCCTTTGAAAATCACTTAAAAATTTAGAATTTTTTTACATTCTTTATTTTTGTGCCTAGTGTAGTTGTGATATTTAAATTTATTTTTCCCGCTGTATTTTCCAAAAATAAACCAGTTAAGGGTCACGATAAAAGTATTTTTCTTCTTTTACAAGATCAAATATTCGTAATTTGAAGTGTTTCTGGAAAAATTAAAATGAAAAGAGGAAACTTGTATGGTGGAGGGAATGATTAATCATAGTGTCACGAACGCCTCGAGCGATCCCGAACGCCGGGAATATTCGAAACCTCGTGAGCGTGCGGTGTTGACTTCCAGTGCGTTCTATACTAGAAGGTTCTCGAGAACAGAAAAAAGGTTCAGAGAACATTCTCGAACATTCCATAGCAGAGCACCCACGAATGTGGCATATCACTGAACTCGTCTCATCCTAAAGAGGTCGAAGATTGACGTTTCGAGTAGGTTAGAGAACATTCTCAAACTTTCCATGGCAGTCAAGAAAACCCACGAGTGTGACATATCACTGGACTCGTCTCACCTTGAAGAGGTCGAAAATTGACGTTTCGAGAAGGTCAGAGGACATTCTCGAACATTCGATAGCAGTCAAGAATACCCACAGGTGTGATATATCACTGAACTCGTCTCTTCGTGAAGAGGTCGAATATATAGAGGACGTTTCAAGAAGGTCAGAGAACATTCTCGAACTTTCCATAACAGTTAAGAAAACCGACGAGTGTGGCATATCACTGAACTCGTCCCGTCGTACAGAAATCGAGGATCGACGTTTCGAGAAGGTCAGAGAACATTCTCGAACATTCGATAGTAGTCAAGAAAACCCACAAGTATGACATACCACTGAACTCGTCTTGTCGTGAAGAGGTCGAAGATCGACATTTCAGGAAGGTCAGAGAACATTTTCGAACTTTCCATAGCAGTCTTGAAAACCCACAAGCGTGACATATCACTAAACTCGTCTCATCCTGAAGAGGTCGAAGATTGACGTTTCGAGAAGATCAGAGAACATTCTCGAACTTTCGATAGCAGCCAAGAAAACCCCTAAGTTGTTCACATCAACCGCTTGTCACCATTCGGGGGACGATCAGTACTAGGAGGGGGGCAGTGTCACGAAAGCCTCGAGCGATGCCGAACGCCGGGAATATTCGAAACCTCGAGAGCGTGCGGTGTTGACTTTCAGTGCGTTCTATACTATAAGGTTCGCCAATTTCCTTTATCTAGAAACGGCTGGAGAGACGTTCCACTGCCTATATAAGAACTGTGTCGTCCGTCCAGTGGTTAGTTGAATTTGGACCGCGATAGTGAGCGATACGGTGCGAAGAAAGTGATATACAGTGCGAAAGTTAGCTTATAAAGTTAAACTAGAAAGAAAGTTAGTTAGTTAGTTGGACTTGTGAATAGTTGAGTTGTAAATAAGTGTTCGAAATAAAGAACTTTCTGGTAAATTCGTTACAATATAGAGGAAAACAATGGGGGGAAGTGTTACTATAGGTATCCAAGATTGTGAGGTGAAAATTTCAGACTCTTGTCTTACCATCATTGAGAAAATTTGAAGTTGAATTCTTAAAAATTTCAAATCACTTTCCTGAAACTTGTATTTTTTCGAGATATCATAGTCTTCTTCCAAACCGACGATATAGTTTCTTTAATAAACCTAAAAACGCCTTGTAGCTAAGATTACAATAAATGGTTTTTCATTATGTACATGGTAAAGTTGTTTTGTATGTATGTAGTACAAATCAGTAAATTTAAAGAAGACGACCTCAAGAATAGTCAGTCACTTCTTCAAATTGAAATTTTTGTGATTTTTATATGACAAGTATGGTTTATACAACTCAATCTAAAAACATCAATTAAAGCAAAGCTACAAAAGAAAGGGGACACATTTCTTTATATTAGGTATTTTGAGAATCCTCTTTAAATTATACATATTTACTTGAGTTCTATGAAATAATCATGATCAACTCGATGATTTTCATTAAAATAAAATTTACGTTTCTGTTGCAAATCAGAATTTTTTATTCTATAATGAAAGAATTATATATTACATTAATGAAGAAAAATGAGAGATGTTTTTAAGAAATACATTTCACTCGTTATTTAAAATTTTTGACCGTCCCCCAATCCCAAGCACCACCACTGAGACATAGAAAAGTGTATTGGATATGAAAACATGACTTGTTTTTGACTTGTCATTTTATATTAATCTTTCTTCTCGCTTCTTCAACTATTATCTCTGATATATTACGGAGTGGCAACCAATATTTAAAATGTCCATTAACTCCTGTCATATTCCTGTCATTAATAACGTCTTCTATAAGCAACGTCTTCATGTCGCAGGCAATGGATTAGAAGATCAGTATATAGCTTTATACTCTTTTTTATAACAGGCACAACGAAACAATTAAAATAAAACAAAAACATTTAGATTAGACCAGGCTTATTTAAAGTATTGCCTGCCAGACACCCCTTCCGACAAAACTAAAAAGAAACCATCCGGGCTGTACTTTTAGGGGAAACATCGTAAAACTAGTTTCCATACACTAACGTCGACCCAATGGACGTTGTAAACGAGCTACCTACACGTATTTACCCCCTTATAAAGCATTTCGATGCAGGTGGTGCTCGAACCTCCCCTTGTGTAAATAGAATGGAAACGATGTAGACAACCGACGCAACGCTTTTACATATAGGGTAACTACCAAATATGGGCACTAAAATAACTCGACTACACGCGTTTTGCGTTAACAAATTAAATAGTAGTCAGGGAAGTTTATTTTTAAACTGTAACCTTAAGGGGGTAAGTAAAACGAAGGTCGGTATCGTAGTATTTGAAAATAGGTTTCTGATTTTCGCTTTAAATTTATTCAGCTTGTGTTTTTCCAAGTGAATTTTATATTAACAAGGAATAACCAAGTAGGGGTAGTGTTACGTCCCTGAGATCTTAGTTGCGCTAACAAGTTTTGTTTAGTTAATTTGTTAATAATGGCTATTCTATGAATTCCTCTATTAGATATGGTTTTATGCATTTTATATGTAGAGGTAAAATTAACTTATTAACCCACTATAAATATTATATTTCGCTTAAATTATTTATGCCGTGGAGACTGTTAATTCCCTTTTATATATTTTAATTTGTAGCATTTCATATATAGTGTATTGTACAAATAAAAAAACCAAACTACAATGTATGAAATTCTATAAATTCAAAAAAAAAGTCAGTTTTGACTTTGGTAATTAATTACTGGGGAAATACGAGTCGTGCAGAAAATTCAAGTAGTTTTTAAAAACTGCGAAGTATTCTTTACAAGTCGTAGTTATTGGTTTTTGATAAAAAAAGTTTTGGCGCGGGAATGTCGACTAAAAAATAGGTAAAAAGTTGCGTACTTAGGGATATTCGCTTAAATTGGCATAACCTTGCAAATAATGGATGGACTAAGGATGTTGACTGTTTATTTTCAACCTCAAGGTATCCCAAAGAAACACTGAAAATTTCAAAGTGCTGCGATTCATTGTGTTCAGAATGATGGAATTTGTCGCTTTTGCAAAAATCAATTCAAGGATGAATTCTTCGTTTATTAATCATTTTTTGAGGTTGAAAATGTTTTTTAGCAACAATCCGTATTTCCTTTATCAAAAAAATATTAATTATTGTAAGAAAAAAAATTATTTTATTTTCAAAACTGACTCTTGCTTTGAAGGACGATAATTTGACGAAAAATCATCATAGTAGGCTTTTAGACCGCTCAAATTAAAGAGGATAAAACTATCTAAAAAAACTTTATGATGAAATCACTGAAAAAAAATTTATTGAAGTCCGTGGACCTCTTGAAAGGCTAGCAAAAATTTAGGAAATTTTCCCGATGGTTTTTTTATGATTACTGCGAAAAAATTAACTCAAGATCTGAAAATTAGAAACCTGGAGTTTCAATTTGATTTTTTTCAAATTGCTCTGCGACTATTTTTCTCCAAATAACAGCCCGTTGAAAATCACCTAAGAATTTAGGATACTTTTACATCCCTTAATGTTTATACCTAATGTATTATATGTGAATAAAATATCTAAAACCTTATCTACCTTACTCGCTACTCACATTACTTCACACAAACTGCATATCATTAATTACATAAACAAACGCACACCAAAAACGACAAAATTGGATCTCAATTCAGTTATGCAATAAATGATTTAACCATTATTTAAGGATTTATTAATTATTGAATTTCTCTGAAGATGGTAATCAAGACTGAAATAGTAGAATAAAAATGTTTTTATTTCTGTGTTGCAGAAATCCTAGGAAATACAAAATAAGTATGAGTTATACAAATAAATTTTGCAAGTGTCGGAGAGAATGACGGCATGAAATAAGGGCACACAAAATGTTCTGAAGCTGTGTTCCTTTGTACCCTAGAATACCAAAAATGTGGCAAACCAGGAAAAGCATCCAGGGTCAATCAAAAATATGACATTCTCAATTTATTTAACAACAAATTGCTTTTGGAAAATAATGTTTTAAACAAAGGTTTGGGGGATCAACAGCGACATTCTTTAGAACAATAATACATATAATTTTGATCATTACAGAAAAAATATATATATAAAAAAAATAAAAGAATATCGCATGCCAATTTACTTTACTCGTATATTCCAATTTACTTTACTCGTTTACTAGTATTGTTGTATCAACGTTATCGATTGTATCCAAGCTTCATTAATATATTTTAAGTCGTTAGTTCTATTTTGGTGTTCTAGATAATTACATGCTTTTGTTTTTTTATTTTGACTGTTGGCTAATATATAGGGTAGTGCTTCCTTGTGGATATCAAAACACTGATGGATAAATACTGATAAACATCTATGTTAAACTCTAACTGCTTGTCCACAAAAGTACAATCACAACACAATAAATCATTCTTTATGGAGATCATTTTAGGTTTACATAAATTAACACTACATACTATGTCCACTATCATTAAATATTTTGTAATTTAATAATATTGTAATATAGTTGTAATATAATTCTAACATTGTAATATAATTATCCAAAGCTGCCAAGTAATTCACCTGTTTGAAATGAATAAAATGGCAGTATCATAGTAAAAATGCCTGAAATTACTCCATATTCTTTCATGAAACATTTTTCTACAAATATGTAGAAGATTAAAAACTTTCATAATACGCTAAGTTTATTTATTCATTGTGTTATATATTTGACAGCAATTAGAACGTAAAATGAATGTCCAGAAATGAATGTTACCAGCGGTATATTGAAATTAATAACTCCAAAAATCATATTACATTGTTTCTTGATGATACCTAATAAAATCAGACAACAACAATAAAACTAAATTGTTACCATAGTTTTATCTGGAAGCTCTGTAAAATTATTTTACAGATCTTTTTTCTTTCAACATTTATTCAACATCTACATAAGGACTAATTAATTATAAAACGAGTATAGTAAGTTGGCATTCAATAGTTTTTTTTTTGTAATAAAACATATTAAATGCGAAGAAACATGATTTACTTGAAATCTCAATCATTGAAAATCAAAACGTACTGGTATTCCAAACTGAAATTCAACGAGAATATGTAGAAACATATAGGGTGTTCTATATAAAAAAAAAATGGTAGGTTTACTGTAACATATCCGTAACACTCTAACGCAGAGCAATGTGTTACACAGTATTGTAGATGTTCTCGTTCCTAAAATCATTGTTTAAAATATTCTTTTGTAAAGGTTATATTTTGGGGGGAAAAAAAGGAACAAGCGCTATTTTTAACTAACCCTGTATTACAAAATTAAAATCGTTTGTAAATGAGATGAGACATCTCTTTCACAGCCTTTTAAGTACAAGTTCGTCAATAATAGGAAAGTGAGATTATCTATGTATGCGTAGAAGAAAGAGTGAGGCAGCACTGGGAGGGAAAAGGATGCACTTACAATACCAGTTCGAACTCTGTGTACGTTAACATTCAATATATGTATATTCATCGATATTCACCCTGCAAAGGTCTCAATGCGACTGAGTAAAGACCAGGCTATTTACTGCGCCCCTCGTGGGCGGTCCGATAGCGCGGTTTTGAGACTTGTTGCTATTCTTGACGGCCTATATGTAGTTTTATTATTTGAGCCCAATCCGAGGCAGTTCATAAACAAATTGCCAGGAGAAAATGAAGGCAAAAAATAGATTTAAGATTTACTACCCATCTGCTAAAACACAGCTTGAAATGGATTTTGCAAAATGATAAGATCGAAAATATCGGCGTGATTCTTGTACGCATTGGAAACAAGAAAATTACATTGATCGGTGCGATCTACCATCACAGTTGCCCGATATTAATCCCATTGAAAATTAACGCTAGTTTAGTACACCGTATATTGTGTTTGTTCGATTTTTGAATAATCGAAAGTAACTTGGAAATTACGCTTGTCATTTTCTTGTTCTACGGACTGTACGCAAAAACTCGGGACTCGATCGGTAGGTATTTCATTCATTATATGGCAAGCAAACCGCTGGCCGCCTCACAGGCATTCCGCTCATCGCTGGAAACCAAAGGCCGACAAAAACCGACGGCCTTTTGTTACCTTCGGGCGGATTCCTAGCCAACTGGATCCGAAAAAACGCCTGGTCATTACCGCTAAACGATGGCGATACGGAAACTAGACGAATGCCATTACGCATTTCTGCGTTGCAGACATGAGCTGCGGCCAAACGGGCCTTTAGTACTTGCCGGTACAAATGGACAGAACGGGGCGATCTCGATCACGGACCTCGGTTGAACGCTCGGATAGAAGCGGCAACGTCGCGGTCCGTAAATTCTTGATAGAGACCGTGTCGTGTCGAGAGACGTCGACTTCTGCATAATATTAAATGGCTCGTCTGTTACAGGGTGGCACAAAAAATATTGTCGTAAAACGACTCAAATCGCCACACGCTTTTAAACCTTCTTCCATTTTCTTTATAATAACTAGTGTACATAATGCAACAGAGTTTTCGTCAAATTCTATTCCAGAACAAACAAGGCTGTAAAATAAGGTCTCAATTACCTCCTAAACTTCTAGACACGAGTCCACTGTTGTTTTTAAGAAATTTATTTATTAGAACGATTATTAATTAACACAAACGATAACATCTATTTCCCCCATTTTCTTACCCCATAAGTCATAGAGTTCATTCCGGGTACTGAAACTAGCCCCTCTTAATTTCAGTTTCATTTTAAGACACAATTCGAAACCACTGGCATATATACCGTATCACTCGTTTCAAATTTTGGATAGATCTACGTTGGTTAGTAGCGAATAGAAATAGCAAAATAATGTACTGAAAAAGAACAGGCGTAAATTAGACTGTTGCTCCTGTTCTATTTATGCTACGCATAATTATTTCTGTTATAGTGTCTACGATAAATTTATGTTAACGCATTATGTTTCTGTCGTCTGTTTGTGTTCACATAGGTTAGGCAGATATGTTGTGAAGACATGGACGGACACTGTGGATAAATAAAAGAACAAGACCACAATTTTTGTTGGGTAGCAATTGTCACCAATATGTACCGACGCACGCGAGAAACCACGCTGCGCGCTGTAGGCATGGCTTCTCACCTGATAGACTATGTTCCATATTTTTGTTATTTATTTTGCTTAATTTTCATGCCACTCGACAAAAAAAAAGAGCCGCAAAAAAAATGTGACTAGTAGTTATTGGAGCATTAAAAATGCATCAATACATTCCAGTAAACTTTAATGGTGTGCACAAATCTTGACAGAACTGAAGCAGAACCTATCTAATCTTAAAATGCAAAATTATGATGATAACATCTATTGTTTCGTAGGAGGGTCAACCAAACTAAAGAAATACGAAGGTATATGTGCAGTCAATAGCGCAAAAGTGGGCGGGGCTACAACGCATAGCTTATCTTGGTAACTATGCCAATATACATTTTTCACACTTTACATTATTTTCCTATTTCTGTTTTCCCCTAACAAACCTACAAATTCACTCAAAATAATTGTTTTATTACGGTACTAAGCTAAAATTCGTTTTAAGAAATTGGGCTAAATACATTCTGGGAAATGGCCTACATAGTCGATATATACCTACCGTCGGTTTAAAAGAAGGCTATGGGTATCTCGAAAAAGTACCCGTTTCAGGAAAGTGATTTGAAATTTTTAAAGAATTCAGCTTCAAATTGTCTCGATGATGGCAAGGCAGGAGTCTGAAATTTTCACCTCATAATCTTGGATATCTATAGTAACACTTCCCCCATTGCTTTCCTCTATCTGATTAATAATGCCTTCCACTTTTAGCGTGATACTTAACTGATTATTGTTGGAAAATGTAGTGAGAAAAATTGAAATTATAAATTTAAATATCACAACTATAAAGAGTGTGATTAAAAAAAAAAAGGTATATTATTCTTCGAAACTAAGATAAATCTTTTCCCCGTAATTTTTAGTAGTGTAAATAATATTAAATTAACATTTTGACTAATTATAATATTTCTCAAAGTAATCGACCCTTTCACTTAAAGAACCTGAAGACAACTGAGATGACATGGTCTGCTTCAAAAGGTGCATTAGAAAAAGATGATGCAATAGTGTTAATAGAGCTCTATTGGCGCAGCCAGTTGAACTACGCTTGTGAGAGTAGTCTTTCATAAATCTTGAACCAACTTTGAAAAAGCCGAAAAATTAGGTTTTTTTGAGATATTATAGTTTTCTTCCAAAACCAATATTATACATGGACAAACGCCTTTGCAAATTCTAGAACATTACAAATCTAAAAACAGTTTTTCTTTATTCTACCGTTTATATACACTAGGCACAAAAATTAAGGGATGTAAAAAAATCCAAATTTAGGTGATTTTCAATCCAAAATCTTTAGGTGATTTTCAAAGGAGAAAAATACTCGCAGAGCAATTTAAAAAAAAAAGCAAATTGAAGCTTCTAGTTTCTAGTGTTCAGATCTTTGAGTTAAACATTTTTTACCATCAGCAGTTTTTGAGTAATCATAACAAAATATAACTTCTTTCTATTCAAAACGTCCTATCCTGTTAATATTCTCACGCCTTTATGGCATCGATCGGTGCGACTGCTCAAAACCGCTCCAGACTAAGCGTGTCCACCCTATAGAGAGACAGCCGAGAGGTCGTTAACGGCCCAACAAACAATGCGCCGCACATGAGTACAAACAGTTGAAAATATCCAGAACCGTCGTTTGTAATTCCATCGCCACCTTCTTGTAGCTCTGTTATTCATAAGCGATAACAGTCGAATCTATTTCGAAATGCGATCGGCGATTTTCAGACGGACCCAACGACCCAAGGCGACGGTCTAGTGGCCTGCGAGATCCTTTTCTCGGAACCCGACCGTAGTAGCGTCGCTCGCGGTCCAAAATTAATATACGCTTCAATTGTGACCGAGAAGAGAACGGATCTAAGGCGAGATTTTCTTGTAAACACACAGAAAGTGAGATAAGGTACTACAGGTAACATTCCGGTTTAAGAGGTAAGAATGCGACGAGATAGCGGCCACTGGCGCGCGCGTTCATTCGTCTGCGGGGGCGATACTGACGGACAAATCCGTTGAAAATATTGTGCCAACATGAACGCTTTTTCTTAACAGTCTATGAAGATACATTCATTTTTAACAGCTTTAGATTGTGTTACAACTGACTATCTTAACACTTATAAAGGGTTTTTCAATAAGGACGCTCGATTTTTAAACGTCAATAAAACAAGTTGTGTGTGAGATATCCATTCAATTTTTCTTTATTTGAATGAATATTTTATGGCATTAAGTATGGAATATAACGTAGTTCAAATGTCCGCCGCGGCTTTGCTTGGTGGCAGGTATTCGGGAGGTCCAATTATTGATGACTTTGTCGCATAAATCTGGCTGAATTTGATAGATGGCGTTCGTTATGTTGATTTTAAGGGCATCAATTGTTTGCGGCATATTCGCATAGACCTGCGATATTAGATAAACCCAAAGAAAGAAGTCTAAAGGCGTTAAATCGCACGATCTTGCATTAATCGTGGCTTACGTTTCCTAGGCTAACCTTATTTTACGAGGGGCATTCAAATATAAACCAGAATTAGTTTTTTGTAGATTAAAACCAAAAAAATAAAAAATATCAAAAATGCTTTTTCTACGCAGTCTCCCTCTTCATTTACCCATATATTTCCCATCGAATTGGTAGTTTTTTTTTATGCCATTACTGTAAAACGAGAGAGAGGGCGTGCTTGGAGCCAATTACATTATTCAACCATCATTGAAACGTTGCTCTCCTAAAGCCCCTTTTAATAATTTAAATATGTGAAAATCACACCGTGCTAGGTCCGGACTGTATGGTGGGTGTTCAAGGATCCCCCAGAATTATTTCCTACAATTTCCGAAGTATTTGGTTTCCCGTATAGGGCCTGGCATTGTTGTGAAACAAAATGACGTCCCTGACGGGTCGCCGCTGTCTTTTGCTGATAAGCGGTTTTCACTTGGTTCAAAAGAATGCAACAATAAGCAGCATTAACTGTTCACTGGTCATGAAGGATATCCAGCAAAAAACGCCTTTTGAATACAAAAAAACAGTCGCAAGAACTTTCCCTGTTGATAAACGCGTTTCGCCCTTCAGAATAAATTCTCCTTGTTTCTGCCATTCTTTTGTTCACCTGCTTGTTCTCGGGAGTGTAACGATGAACACAACATTCGTCAAAGGTCACAATGCGTAAAAGGTCTCTCCAATCCGATAACGAGCGAGAAGCCGTTCACAGATATCAAAATGAACGTTCTTTGTTCCTCTGAAGGAAGGCGAAATCTTGCAGCAACCGATCTTATCGAATACGATCAAAATGGATGTTTTTACCTAACTGTTCTCGCGATATTCGCCAAAATTTCAACTGGACGGACCCTCTCCCGTGTCAAAAACTTACTGATGACGTGTTGCGCAACAGACGAGTGTACATTCTTCTCGTTCCTCTTTGCTACTGCCCTACTAATATTCTCAGGGCTGCGTCGGCGACAATTCTCACGTCCTATTACCCTCTCCTACAGTTCCCACCAGTACCCCCCAATCCAGCCCTGTTTCTTCCAAGACCGCCCACCTGAAATTATCGTTGTTGTATTTGAACGTCCCTCGTATCATCTGCACGTAAGGGTCGATTAACGATATACCGTTTAAGGTCACGTGGTGCGACGGCGCCCCCGAGAATGTTCCCAGACGTTGTAGCAGTGAGCTAAATAAAATAATATCACCTTCGAGCCATAAGAGTGAAACGAACGAAAACTATCACCGAAGGGGTTAAAGCCTTCTGAATATGTACACAAATCGAGTCGAATGTAAACACTAGGGGCTTTAATGAGCCGGCGTTACTGTAAACAACGAAAGTATGCGGCAACCGCATCTCAAGATTTTTCCCGGTCGAGAAGCTTATTTAAACGTCACAGATAACTTGATACTGCTATGTTGCATTCAAAAACGATCCTTAATTCTACTCGTATGTATGTAAACATATTATGAAAGCACTTTCCTACACTAAAAAAATACATTATCAGCTCAGACAATATTTTTGCCAAAAGATCTCCAAACTAGAAACTTCAAAATGGTTTGTTTTTCATCTCGATACAGCATTTAAAAATGTTTCATAAAGCTTTTTTCATAAAGTTATAGAAGTTCAAAAATCACTGAATATTTAATTTTTTTGTTCTCTTAATTGTTTTCAGTAGTGTATAACACTTTGTATGCCATTTGCTAATAATCTTCACTACAAGAAATCGAGTTAATTTATTTATGACCATTCATATGAATAAAACTAATAATTAAATATACAGGGTGATTCTTGCAGCCCGTTCATTAAAAGCCCAAATTCCTCTGTAGTATTATCAATGTTGTAGCACTTGCAGTAATAGTGGACATGGCTCTTATTTCATACAGGATGCTCTATTTAATCGCCCATTTTTGAAGTCTGCAACATTTGCAATCAATTTGCTTAAGTACTTAATCATCTCACGATCTTTCAATATTATCACCGTTTCCTGTAACTACCCGATCGCCTCTTGATTAAGATGATCTGCGACATTTTGTTAACGCGATTCATTTGGCTTGCATGTAGACCAACAGTACCGTGGAATTTTCCTAATACAAACACCACTGTTACGCCTCGAAAGAACGACTAATGTAAGTCGTGGAAATGACGCAATTTCTCGGATTAAAAGCCAAAGTACCGGCAATTCTATCAGGTGTTTTACCCGTGAAACGCAATCATTCTCTTGCGGTGAAAGTGACACGAAGAAAGCGGAGTGGGAGGTCGTAAATATCTGCGGTTAGCCGACTGAAGATTCTTCGGGAATGTATCAGTGTCGAACTGGAGCAAATGCTTCCGATGGTGTGGTGTGAAGTAGCGATGAAAGGGGGTCACTTGGTTTAACGCATTTTCAAAACATTTACAAATGTTCGAGACAATTTTTTCGGTGTTTGAACCTCATTCAGAACAAGCGTGTCAAAGTTGAAAGCTTATCAAATGATGAATATATTTTAATTGCTGTCACAAAACTTCAGGATCTTGTTTCTTGTAATTTATTTGACACCGATTGACTACGAGAGGTGGAGATTGGACGTGAAAAGTGGAAATAGTGACGAATACCGGAGTCGTCTGTATTCTTCTATTTTACTCCCCTGTTAAGACGACTTTTGTTAGTTGTTCAGTTCTCTGTCCCGTCCCAGTCAGTCAGGAACATTTACACCATTGTCAGGGTTATGCTTAATCCCACTTATTTCAGTCAAAATAATTACGTATTGTCACATAATATGATTAAAGTTTACAATTAAAGATATTTCCAGATTTTTATTGAACTTAGTATTTTAGATATTATATTTTTTGCCGTAACTTTGCTATCAACACGATAGTGCACCTCCTCAGTACCAGTACGCTTTTCCTGTTCGCACTTACTTGGATAACATCTCTCCACAACGATGGGTAGGGCGACGTAGACCTACAGAGTGGCCACCTCGTCCCCCAGATCTTACATCCTTTGTTTTTCTTATATCAAAATCTATATCAATAACCCGAAAATATAAATGATTTAAAGGAACGAATTCAACAAGATATATACAATATCCAGGAAATAATTGACAGAGTGCAGAATGAATTTATTTTGAGGCTAGGACATTGTGAAATAGTTAATAGGCAACAGTTTGAGCACATTATTATTGGGTTGCCCAAAAAGTCGTTTCCTTTTCCGAATTAACCACTTATGTCACGGCCTATGATGTCATGCGCACAGCTGTAGCTTTGCAGCCTTCCTCCCTATTTAACCCTGATAATTAACTATTGTTTACTGCCGCTATACTCGTGAACTTGTTTTATTGTTGTTGTATATGAGCTTAATTGAAAATGAGTGAAACCAAACATTTTAGACACGTGATAGTTTTTTATTTTAAAAAAGGCAAAAGAGCCGCTGAAGCTTGCCGCTAGTTGTGTTCTGTGTACGGCAAAAATGTTATTCAAGATAAAGTGGTTCAAGAAATGTCGATCTGGCAATTTTTCCTTCACGGACGTCCCAAAGTCAGGCCGACCTAAAAAAAAAGTTGTTTTCGAGGATTACCAAGCCTGAGTTGAGACAAATCCTCGCCAAACCATACGTGAGCTTGCAGAATAAATCGGGACGTCAAAATCTAGTGTACAGAATCACCTTAAACAACTTGGGTTTGTCAGTAGACTCGATGTTTGGGTTCCTCAGCGAATCCAATTTAATGGATCGCATCAACATTTGCTATATATTAAGGATTCGTCAACGTAGCGATTCCTTTTTGAGAAATGTTTACTGGAGATGAAAAGTGGATCATTTACGACGTCAGTCGAAAAAGATCATGGGGAAAGTCCGGTGAACCCTCTCAATTTACACCAAAGGCAGGGCTTCACCCCAGGAAACTTTTGTTGTCCATCTGGTGGGATTGCAAAGAAATCAATTATTTTGAACTACTCCCGAGGAACGAAACAATAAATTCGGACGTTTACTGAGAACAACTACAAGAATTGAGCCAAGCCATAGGAAAAGCGCCCAGAACTTTAAATTGTAAGAAGGTCGTCTTCAATCACAACGTTTGACCTCACACTTCTTTGCAGACCCGGAGGAAATTGTTGGAGTTAGAGTAGGATGTTTTACCACATCCACCGTATTCTCTAGACCTCGTGCCAGAAATCATTTAAAAACGTTTTTGCCAGCAAACCGCAAAGTTTTTATGAAAATGGTATTATGAAGCTTACTGAGAGATGGAAGAAAGTTATTGAAAATGAAGCAACGTACATTATTGATTAAAATAATTTGTAATAACTATGTTAATAATAAATATTTATTAAAGGACGGCAAATTTGAAATACCTTTTGACCCCTTCGAGTGTATTTGCAAGAAAAAAATATTTTGCGATCTTTTCCATCTCTTCGTTAGTGTTATTTACTTAATGCATACTATAATTATGTTGTTTACCGGATCATGTAATTGGATTTGTACGTATTAAGTATGTACCCAAATAAATAAACGAATATATTTTACTGGTCTACCGACTATTTATGCACCAGATCGAAATTACGCGGAAGCAACGGCCATTTCTCCTCATTATCGACTACCCGTTAAGCATCGAAAGAACGTTTCATCCCCCATCATCGAGACGGCGATGGCTGATCCCGAGTTTGAGGCGCGTGCCCCTAATTACCGCGCGGTCACGTGGAGAGCGTTCAGCCCCGACCACCCAGGGCATTCCACCCCGCGCGGAGGGGGCGGGGGAAGGGTTGGTTCGCCTCTGTGTTAGTGTTATATGGCGGCGTAACGAACAACCGAATCAGCTGTGTGCGTGTGCGGATTACGATCGTAAACCGGTTATTATAGCCCATAAAGGGCCGAAGAAGGCGCTATTCTGGCAACCTGTTGCCCGTCCGACCGCTTCCAATTCGATCTGTAGGTTTCGAAACGTGGACAAGACGATTGGATGCCGGTCAGGCAATTATCGCGTTCCTCATGTCGCCTCGGTCTGTAGCTCTTGAATGTCTTTATCTCCGTGCAGGCTATGGATTCATGTGCGTAGCATCGGCATCCAAAACGTGCCAATTATATAGAGATTAATATATACTTTTTTAATTTAAATATATATGTACTTGCCTATACAGGTAACTATTGCCGCCCAATTACAAGCAGCAAATGAATTCCAATCAGGGAATCAGAGGAGATCGACGATTTTCACTATAAACAGTGTATCGAAGCTATTGAACATCGCTGGAAAAAGTGTATCGAGCTAGAAGGGGACTATATAGAGAAATAAAGATATTTTTTCAGAAATTTATTGTGTTTTCTTTATTAGGTTGGGTACTTCTGAGACTACCCTCGTATGATCTCTCTGCATTATACAAATCATTTTTCGGGCATATACGAGGGTGAATCAAATATAAACGAGACTTTTGGTTCTGGGCATGCAATAGTAACGCGTGACGGTTCCCGCTTCGTGGGGTGTTGAGTAAGAATGTCAGGAAGGGGGGAGCGCAGGTGGGCGACCTCGCTCGTTCCTTTCAGTACCCGTCGTGACGATGTCTGAGCAGGAGGTGCCTTCGTCAATTGTGCAGCGTGTTATCAAGTTTCTCGCCACGGAAAGTGTAAAACCAGCTGAAATCCTGACGAGGTTGACTGTGCAGTTCAAGGAAGAGACACTGTCCCGAGCTAGAGTACTTGCATGGCATAAACAGTTTGTGGAGGGTAGTGAGAAAGTTGAAAATGAGAGTCATAACCGCTGACCTCACACCAGCATCACCAGCAACAACATCGTCCGCATACAACAACTTCTTGAGGGTGACAGGCGTCTGATCACCAATGAGATTGCATCTAATGTTGGAATAAGTTATGGAAGCACTTTTTCGATCATCACAGAGGAGCTAGGGTTTCGTAAGGTGTGCGCAAGGTGGGTCCCTCGCCTTCTGACAACTGAGCCGAAATTGCATCGTTTTCAGGTGAGTGAGCGTCTCCTAGCGAAATTTCGGGAAGAGGGAGACCCGTTTCCCACTCACGTTATCACCTACGATAAAACATGGGTGCATCACTATACCCCTGAGTCGAAATAAGCGGGCAAGGTTTTGGCTACAGTTTTTTGGACCACTGTGGCTTCTCGATTTTTTCCATGATCGCAGGACCATTAATGCGGCGTACATTACATTACTGCGTCATTTTAAGCGAGGTTACACTTGCATATCGCCGCAAACAACGTGACCTACCGATGAGAGAAGTGAGACTTCTCCATGACAATGCTCGTCCCCATACAGCAGCCCTAACCAGAGATAAATTTGAGGAATTGGACTGGGAGACACTTGAACACCCTCCCTATAGCCCCGACCTATCGCTCTGCGAATTTCACCTCTTTGCTCCTCTCAAGGAAGCCATGGGAGAGCAAATATTCAACAAGGATGAGGAGGTTGAGGCCTACGTACGAAATTGACTCGAGACACAACCAACTTCATTCTACGAGCAGGGCATTACAAAATTACCTACACGCTGGGATAAATGTGTTTCCAGATCAGGAGATTATGTAGAAAAATGAGCTGCTATTTTTTTTTTCAAGTTCAAATAAAAAAAATTAAAAAAAAAAGTCTCGTTTATATTTGATTCGCTCTCGTATTTTTCAATAGAACTCAAAGGTGACGTACAAGAAATAGCCTCCAGTTCAAAGGCTGGCCATGCCAAACATTGATAGCAGGTGTTCCAGCAAAAACGAGGCGACCTGTATACCACATCGGTACCAGTACAGAAATCGTCTTACAAATGGTTTGAATCGAATTATATTGAAACCGAAGAAGGCTTTAGATCGTCCGTTAACGATTGCCTACAAGTTTTTATACAGCTTAGGCGTATTTTATCTCTTCATGTGAACGATGGCGGAATGGCGAGTCGGTGGGTTCATTCATGGTTGCGTGGTATATCGCACGACGTTACGTCATAACGGAAATCAACGGCTTACTACGGTTTTTTATTAGCATAGCGGAATTGCCCATAAAAGATTAGCTTTTGTTAAGTTACACTACAGGGAATGAGAACAGGTTAATTAAATGGATTAACACTTGCACGTGGTGTTCTATTGTTGCAAAATCGATCACAATCCGTGGTACATAATACATACATTTGCGCTTGATTAATATCGGTTTCTGAGTACTCGAAGACTGAAGACTTTTAGCTGGATTGACTACGTTTGTTAAAATAATGGAGACTCCTGAAATTTACCAGATGATGATGAAGCTCTTTAGAACTATTCACGAAAAGCCGTCAAAGAGCTTGAAATGTGTATTACTGCTCAATGGAATTAAGTTTGCGTCCATTCAAGTCGGAGTCTACGCCTGCTTGTTGAAAGTGACCCCTTTCTTACCTGCCGTCGGCATGAGCTCTCTCTGAGTGAGGAACAGCGCATCAACATAAGTTTCTCGCAAAGCTAGGCAAGAATGGCCGTGAGATTTTTGAGTGTTTCAATCAAGTTTACGGAGGGAATTCTCTGAAGGAACCAACCGTAAACAAGTGGTTAAAAAGGTTCCGGGAGGGCCGAGAAGAGGTGAAAGATAACCCTCGCCCAGGATGCCCCTCCACATCGGGTGATGGAAGCCCTGGGGCGAAGGTCTAAGGAGCCGTGGGGCCTAAATGGGGGCTCTGGGGCGGGAGCACTGCGACGCACCTGTCTGGCAATATGTTTTGATCTCAATATGACCCGTGCCGGTGATTCAAATTTTTTTGAATTAGGTAAAAACGCAAGTTTCAATTTTCTAACCCATTCTTTAAAATACTGTATGATGTTTAAACCTTTTCTCGCTTTACCTCTCAGTTTTTACTGGGTGGGTGCTCTAACGGCATAGATCCCCTGACACCATATACCCTCCATAGGGTCTAGTAAAGTGTTAAAAGGTTTGACATTTAATTACGCGTGTCTCAAATTTTTGTGAATTAGGTAAAAACGCAAATTTCAATTTCCCATGGTGCTGATGACCTGTCGCCAACCCGACGCACCTGTAATTAATACCTGTCTGGCGGCATCCTTTGATCTCAATATGGCGCGTGCCGGCGGCAAACATCAAAGGATCGAAAAGTTCCCACGGTCTTCAAAAAGTTCCCAGGCCCAACCGCCCCTATACCTTCTTCTCGGGCTTGTGTTCTTCAAGACCGCCGATTGACAGTTAGAATGATAGCTGAAGATCTGTCAATCTCCAAAACAATCGTTCACGAAATGTTCCCAAGCGCTTGACTCCAGAACAGAAAGCAAGGAGGGTTGCTTGCTGAGGATTGATTGGAAGCAGAGGAAGGGGGGGACTTTCTCAACCGAGTCATCACTGGAGACGAATCTTGGTTTTACGAATTCGATGTGGAGCTCAAATCTCAAAGCAAGGAGTGGAAGCAAGCAGGGAACCCGAGAACAAAAAGGCGCGAAAATCAAGGTCCAATGTGAAGACAATGTTGATTGCTTTCTTTCATTCTCGGGGCACTGTTAACCAGAAATTTGTCCCTCCCGGCCAGACAGTGAACGGAAATTTCTATGTTGAAGTTTTGAGACGTCTCAGAGGTCGTGTGGCCCGAGTTCGACCGGATTTGGCACAAGGGGGCAGGTGGATCCTTCATCACGACAATGCGCCCGCTTACACGTCGCTCGTTGTGCGTGAGTTTTTGGCCCGAAGCTCGATCACCGTGACAGAACACCCGCCTTATTCACCCGATTTAGCCCCTTGCGACTTCTTCCTGTTCCCGAAATGCAAAATGGTGCTTCGAGGGCGGCACTTGGGGGATGTGGAAGCCATCAAGGCAGCAACGACACGGCAACTGAAGAGCCTCACAACTGAAGACTTTCAGCGATCCTATCAACAATGGAAACGGCGTTGGCAGAAGTGCATCTTGTCTCAGGGGGAGTACTTTGAAGGGGACCATATTGAAATACCTGAATAATTGTAAAATAAAGTTTTTATTCCATTTTTATACGTATTTTCCGGACAAACCTCGTATGAGCGAACTAGAGGTTCAACTAATTCACAGCTAACTATTTACTAAAGTTTTTTTAAATTTAAAATTAATAATTAAAAAAACCAGTTTTCTATACATATAGTTATAACGCAAATAATTATGGAGAACTAATATTATGACCACTTTTAACACAATTAACAGTTCAAACGAAATATTTTTATTGGTTTCTACTTCGTTACACAAATGGACAAAAAATTACTTAATTTCTAAACCCCCTTGCGTACGCCACTGGGAATACACGTAGGAAATGACACTTTGTGTTTTCTGACACACTTACCAAGAACATAGTGAATGAAATAGTACGTACTATACAGAGCCAGGTTTTTTTTACTATGCGGTTTTTTTCCAGCCGCACGAGTTATTAGGCGTCCATAAATACTTTTTATGTCATTTGTTTAACTGGACGGGTATATCAACAATGGAATATTTGATTACTGATATTTGAGTAATGTACTCGTACGTGTAAACACAGTTGGCGGCGGATTTCATATTGGAAATATCGACGTCAGAATATTATATCAGGGAATTTCCTCTAACAATGTAAAATAAAATTGTTAAGCTGAAGGCATAGATTTGATAGATTTTAACATTTAAGCTTTTAAACTAATTACGTATACATATTATACAATCTTATAATTTTTAATGTCTATTGAAAATTGGGACAATATTTTTTTATGGAAATGAATTATGAAAATATTTGTTAATACCTGCAGATATTCAGCCTTAACCTGCATTTTCTAATTCTACATCGAATACCTACGTTGTTCCTAATATTTATTTGTAATTATATACACTCCCTGCTCAATTTATTAGACTCACCCCTCATTGCGCGGTTTTTTAATTTCTGGCATATATTAAAATCAGTCTTTGCATCTGATGGGTATGCGTATGTTACAACAAATATGTAAATATTGATGGATGCATAACCAAAAGGTTTCGATTTGATTACATAATTCAATCGGTATTGCAGAATTTTCATGCAACGGTCAGAGACTTTTTATGCTCTGTATGTCTATTCCAGCTCAAGCTGGAACATGTGTTGATTTTGGATGAAAATAATTGTTTTGCTTTAAACTTTTCCTATTTTCATTATAGTAATTCAAAGGTGAGTAATGATTTTACTATATAATGCCATTATTTATGGTTTTTATACTTTTTGTTACAAAAACTTGAGTCGACTAACCCCTAAATGGATTTTTTTAGATGGGTAAACGTCAAGATCTTTCTTCAAACGAAAAATCGTCTGTAATTGCACGTTTACGAAATACTGAATACAGTCAACGGGAAATTGCAAACAAATGTGGGATATCCCAATCATCAGTTCGACAGTTGAGTCAAAAATTGCAAGCGGACCTACCTGTTGGTTCGGCTCGGACAGATCGCGGTGGCAGAAAATCGCTGATAACTCCTAGAGGGTAGAGATTCTTAAGAAATATGGCTGTGGAATACAGAAGGGTGAAATAAGGAATAAGTTTCATGAGGCAGGCTACAAGGTATCGGTGACTACTGTACGAAGAAATTTGTACGGTTTGGGTTTTAAATGTCGAAGACCAGTTAAAAAACCAAAACTAACACCAGCCATGGTCAAGAAGAGGCAGAATTGGGCTATTTTGCATAAAAGGCTTTCTGTCGATGACTGGCAAATGGTAGGTCATTAAAATGTATTTTGTTTTGTGGTTTCATTATTTTTGTTGCATGTCTCCAGGTCTGCTTTAGCGATGAAGCAACTTTTCAAATTATGGATGATAAAACCCAGTTTGTTCGAAGACGTCCAGGTGAAAAGTTTAATACAGATTGTGTAGTAAAGAGAGTGAAGCATCCTACATCTGTGTCTCTCATAAGTGGGAAGGGATTGGGAAGGCTTTATGTCATAGAAGGCACCATGCGGCAAGATGAATATAAAAAGGTTCTCCAAACAAAATTGATCCCACAGATGAGGGAATGATTTGAAAATGGTCGTAAGATATTTATGCAAGACGGGGCCCCTTGTTATACAGCCAAGAATATAAAAAAATTCTTAGCAGAACAAGGAATACCTTTATTACCATGGCCAGGGAACTCGCCAGACATGAACCCTATCGAGAATGAGTGGGAATGCTTAAAACGAGAATTAGCAAAGGAAAACATAACCAATAAGGTTCAATTAATGGAGAGAATAATTTATCATTGGAACCATAATGATCAATTAAAGGAAATTGCAAAAAACTGCATAAACAGTATGCCTCGAAGGGTGGACGCGCTAATAAAAGCCAAAAGCGGTTTGACAAAATATTAGTAGAATAAAAATATGTTCAGTATTCAATATTTATTCAATAATAAAGAATCAGAAATATGAAACCACGCTTTATTCTCATGTACATATACTTAACAAAGCCAATATTATTTATACACCTCAAAAAACAACAATTTTTCAAGTGAGTCTAATAAAGTGAGCAGGGACTATACATACTTAAATTACTCCGTCCTTTGAAACAATCCACGTTATCATTTGTATCGATCGTAGTTTTTCGTGTATTTAAATAAGTCTATTTGCTGTGTAGTTACAGTTACCAATTCCTCCTATATCCGTTCAAATTGTGTTCAGTGACAATGAAGTAACAGGAAACATTGCCGTGCACAACTGTCAAGGTGCCGCTTGACCTTAAGAACACTTCAATTTTACAAGTCCTCAGTCAATAGTTATAAATAAAAATCGTCGATAAAAATAGAATTCACAAACTTATTTTTAACGGATAGCAATGGATAACTTCTACCAATATTCATTAACTAAAAATTCATCAGGTTATAATTGGGTGAACGTAGACATTTTGTTTTTTGTTTTCTTTACAATACTAAATTACATAAGAATTAGTAATTACTACTGCGACCCAATTTACATTTCAGGATACCATACACGATTTTTAAAAGCAAGTCCCTGTGACGCCGCACTATCTAAATTCTGGCAACAATTTTTGTTTAGGTCATACAATTAGTGTGATTGGAGATCAAGGATTTAGTCATGATTTTCTATCGATGTTCGCATTTAAAATTTCACTATAAAAATTCGGTCGAGACCCACGAAAAAACTGCCATTATTAGGTTTGATAGCACAGGCCAACAAAGATCTTGTGATCGGACTTTTTTGACTTTTTGGCTTAGTTACATACCATGAACTACAGAAACACTGTTTTTTTGTTTCCATCACGCACCAGTATTTGTAAATGTACATTGTAGCTTTGTAGTTTTTAAAACCGAGGTTCTATAAAATCGAATTTTGCCTTAGTATTTGCGATGCCCCTGTGTTTAATAGGTTTATAATTTATACACAAGTGTGGGGGATTTACCGAAACAGAGTTAGTCGGTGGGGATATTCCGATTTTGTACTATTCGGGTATTTACATAGTCGCTGTAGTACGTTTTTAATGTGTGTACTTTTATTCGTGACATCGCGTCGTGAGTTTTTATTTTGTTTTAAAAATGCCTTAAAAGTTGTAAATATACACCAAATATATTTTGTTACAAACTTAACACCTGGTTCAAAAAACGTTATTTATGCAAATCTGGTTGATCTGCAAAAAATTCCTTTGCCGCCACTTCATATTAAATTAGGATTAATGAAGCAATATGTAAAAGCTATAGATATAAATGGGAATTGTTTTAAGTACTTATGTGGCAAATTTCCAGCTCTGTCTGAAGCAAATTTGAAGGAAGGCATTTTCGTAGGACTACAAATAAGAAAATTAATGCAGAACCAACAGTTTGAAGAAACAATGACAGCAATTGAAAAAGAATCTTGGACATGCTTTAAAAATGCAACAGAATTTTTTTTCAGGAAATTATAAATATCCGCAGTATGAGGAAATTGTTAACCAAATGCTGGATAAGTTTAAGCAACTTGGTTATAATATGAGCATAAAAACTCATTTCTGCATGCTCATCTGGACTACTTTCCAGAAAATCTTGGTACTGTTAGTGAGGAGCAAGATGAAAGGTTCCATAAAAACATAAAGGAGATGGAAAGGAGGTACCAGGATCGATGGGATGTGGCGATGATGGTAGATTACTACTGGATGCTGAAAAAGAACATCCAACGAATGATTACGCAAGAAAAACTGCAAAACGAAGTTTTTTGTTAAAAAGCGAGATTTTCAAAGACAAAAAAAAAAAGAAATGAGACTCAATACTATTTGTGTTGTTGCTTTTTACTATGTTTTCAATGTTTACTAAATATAATGTTTATTAAAATGTAATTTTTCCTTTAGTTTTTAATTTACTCCGTTGATTTAATTATTCAGTTGATCAAAAGCCTTACGTGAGGGGCAATAATGTACGAGGGTGCAAAAATTAAATATTTAGTTTGAGATATACCTATAATGTGGTGGAACAAACGAGACTGTAGGAAACATGTAAACAGTTCACGGAACATACCAGAAAATTTATTATTTCCAGCCACCAATATATTGAATATACTAAACAAAACCACAATCGATAATAAAATATTATTAAATATAACGCCGCGATTTCTTTTTACTCATTTTATCTCGTATTTATACCATCAATGCCATCGGGAATAAATATGGCGCGTAGAATGGATGTGGAGCAAAGCAGGACTACTGTTCTTTACCCGTATCATCTTTTCCGATTTTTGTGCAAGGGGTTACATTCTAAAAAATCGTGGGCATATCAAGCTCATCAAAACCATAAACAACGTTGGACGAATGCTTATTTAACAGTCCTCTGGACGTGACGAATTAATTTCACGAAACAGTTGATCGGCATTGATCAATTCGTTGCCTAAAAGATACATGTTAGCGGTATGTTTAAGTTATTTTTGAAACTCCCTACGCGATTTGCGTTACGTAATTAAAGAGATATGTTTACGTTAGTCTAATCTCCGCTAGAAAGTCTATTATAAATAGAAATAATCGTCGAATATTTCTATTGTGGTACATCAAATGAGTTGGGGCAAATTATCCAATTACGTCTAATATTGAATATTTATTAATTTACGATATTCAAGGATGGTATAGTATAACTTTATACGGTTAGTAGACCATGGTCCTCTACACTATGCGTTTTACTACTATACGAGGGTAGTCCTAGAAGTACCCGACCTGACGTACTATAGATGGCGGTTGTTGTTTGAAAAGAATGACTATGGTAGAAAATACCAACCTTATAATGCTTACGTTTGAAGTTTGACGACGCTACGTTGTTTAAGATTTGTTTGGCAGCCATTAATAGTGAATGCTCTCAGTGAATTTGTAAACATGGAAAAAATTGGTTATCGTTATGTGATACAAAGGCCTCAATCCAACCGATATCAAAGCAGATTGTACTCTGGAGGGAGGGGGTCTGCTCCTTCATTTACAACAGTACAATACTGGGGGGCAGAGTTCAAACAAGGCCGTACGAGCTGCCAAGACGAACATCGCAGTGGTCGACAAAATGAGGTGACCACGCCAGAAATGGTGAAGAAAATCCACAAAAAGATATTGGATGACCGTCGACTGAAAGTGCGCGAGCTAGCAGACATGGTAGGCATTTGAAAAAGTGTTGTACATCGCATATTGACTGAAAATTTGGACATGAAAAGGCTGTGCGCAAGATGGATGCCGCGATTATCCACGATGGAACAAAAATAACGTCGTGAGGATGTTTAACTCGAGTGTTTAGCGAAGTTTCACAGGAATAAAGCCCAGTTTTTGCGTTGATTCATAACCATGGATGAAACACGGATTCATTACTTCACACCTGAGACGAAGGAACAATGAAAACAATGGACTGAAAGGGGAGAATCGACTCCAAAGAAGGAGAAGAGGGTTCCATCTGCAGGCAAGGTCATGTGTCACTTGTTTGGGATGCGCGTGGGGTAATTTTCATTGATTATCTTCAGAAAGGAAAAACAATCAACGGCAAGCACTATGCAAACCTTTGAGCGATGAATTCAAGAAAAAACGACTACATTTGGCGAAAAAGAAAGTTTTGTTTCATTCAAGACAATGCACCAGTTCATACATCCGTTATCGCGATGGCCAAAATGAATGAGTTAAGTTTGAATTGCTTCCTCACGCATCCTATTCGCCAGATTTAGCCCCCTCAGATTATGTTTCCAAACTTGAAAAAATGACTCGGTGGTAAAAGATTTGCCAAAAGGTGGCAAAAGATTGAAGAGGTGGAGTTTGTGGTTGATGGCTATTCTGAGGTGCTCGACGATTCTCACTATAACAGGGTTTCGAAACTATCGAACATCGCTGGGAAAAAAAGTGTATCGAGCTAAAAGAAGGCTATGTAAACAAATAAAGATATTTTTTTCCCCAAATTTATTGTGCTTTCTCTGTTAGGTCGGGTACTTCTGTGACTACCCTCGTAATTAAACATAAAACAATATCCTCTCGTTCTACGGCCTTTGCCTCCTTGACTAAATACTGACTTGGTACAATTTAGGCATGGGCCAAAGTGGCTGCGATCAATATTACGCACAATCCTTGACCCATTTGAAGTATGTCAGGGCGGACGCAACCCACCTCGTGTTCTGAGCGTCTGATGAAATGAATCGAGAGCAAAGCGCGAGCTTCAATTTGCTCGAAAGGCCTTCTACTGAGACCTTCTGGCGATGGGTATAAAAGCGAGTACGTCCTTGATCGAAAAACGAGGGCCAGAGGTTATATAAAAGGGGTGTTAGGAAGAAATATTCGATATAGGCGTTCGATGTAACGCTAGGATAGGATAATAAAGAAAAATAGTAGGGGTGACTGGGTATGCTTTAGACTTGACAAAAGAAGGATCTTAATACCGGGCACTTTTTGTCCGGTTCTATAACTAGTTATGTTATGCAGTTGTTATGAATTAACACAACTAATTTTTTTTTTAATATAAGAAAAAAATATGAGAAAAGAATTCATTTTAAATATAAATATACGAACAGTTTATGTTGCATCAATCAAGGCGGCTTTGAAAAATAAATGATAGGATGTTTTGTAAACGATTACAAAAATCTGTAATTTTTAAGTACTGTTTGTGCAATTTAGCATACTGAACCCTTCTTCCATTTGAAAAAAGAATGACGTAAACATAAAATCTTTTAATATTTGCACGCTTATAAAATTGAAAACATGAATACAAGCCGGATAATTTATATATCTATATTAAAAAAAATAGGAGGCCGTGGATAAAATAAAAAAATATATCTGCACTTTAGTACTTAGGACGTTCATAGTTCGGGTGCTTAGATGAAATACATATTTTACTTAATTCAATACTTAACAAAACAGAATATATAATAGATTCACTTATTTTTGTAACATCAATATACAGGTTATTCAACTATCTATTTACCTCAAAATTAATTGTTTTATCGAATCCTAGATCGGAAAATAAAAATTAAAAAACAAATGACATCAAGCATCAAAATGTGACAAAATAGGGTGTCATTGTACTGACAATACTATTTTAGATAGGAACAACTAATTATAAACAGGATGTCCCATTTGAAATTCGAAAATTTCGTTGAAACAGGAATGGGCTAAACGTATTTATATATACTTTATGGCATTAATGACGTATATAACTATTGAGTTGTCCAAAAAGTGTGTTCGGTTTTCAGAGTTAACCACTTACGTCACAGCCTATGATGTCATGCGCACAACTGCAGCCTTTAAGCCTTCCTCCCTATTTAACCCTGATAGGTACGTGATGCTTTTTTATTTTAAAAAAAGGTAAAAGAGCCGCTGAAACTTGCCGCAAATTATGTTCTGTATACGGAAAAAACGTTATTCAAGATCGAATGTATCAAAAGTTGTTCAAGAGATTTTCATCTGGCGATTTTTCCCTCACGGATATCCCAAAGTCAGGCCGACCTAAAGAAGTAATTTCCGAGCATACAGGAGCCTTAGTTGAGGTAAATCCTCCCAAGTCATACGTGAGCGTGCAGAAAAAATCGGCATGTCAAAATCTAGTGTACAGAATCGCCTTGAACAACTCGGGTTTATCAGTAGACTCGATGTTTGGGTTTCTCACGAACTCAGCGAATCCAATTTAATGGATCGCATCAACATATGCGATATGTTAAGGATTCGTCAACGTAGCGATCCATTTTTGAGAGATATGGTTAATGGAAAAGTGGTGTTCATTTACGACAACGTCAGTCGAAAAATATAGTGGGGAAAGTCCAGTGAATCTTCTCAATCCACACCAAAGGCAGGGCTTCACCTCAGAAAAGTTTTGTTGTCCGTCTGGTGGGATTCCAAAGGAATCATTTATTTTGAGCTACTCCCGAGGAACGAAACAATAAATTAGGATGTTTACTGCGAACAACTACAAGAATTGATCCAAGCCATGCAGGAAAATCGCCCAGGACTTGTAAATCGTAAGAAGGTCGTCTTCCATCACGAGGACGCTCGACCTCACACTTCTCTGCATACCCGGAGGAAATTGTTGGAGTTAGAGTGGTATGTTTTACCCCATCCACCGTATTGTCCAGATCTCGTGCCCTGGAACTTTCATCTATTCCGCTCCATGGCTAACAGTTTACGAAACTTAACATTTGCCAATGACGAGGACGTCAGAAATCATTTAAAAACGTTTTTATGAACATGGTATTATGAAGCTTACTGAGAGATGGGAGAACGTTATTGAAAATGGAGGAACGTACATTATTGATTAAAATAATCTGTAATAACTATAATGTTAATAATAAATACTTATGAAAAAACTGAACGAACTTTTTCCGATAGTTTTACTCACTTCTTGTTTTACCTATAATTTATATTTATGTCTTATACATAATCCTTAAATTCCATTAGTTTGTCTCTAAAGGCAAAAAAGTTACAGGGGTGAGCCACATTTAAGAATCACCCGGTATGGCTGTCTGACTTTTATATGTCCAAACTCTAGTATTACAGGATCATAATCTAATAAAATACACAATTAAGGATAATTTGTGCCTCATCTGTCTTTGGCAGAAGCTGGTACGCCACTGGTACAACAGATCCACCAACTTAATGGTAACATGACAAAACCATCACACAAGGTAATTTTTTCTCACGTTACATTAAATATATTACCTTATATGCAATCTGTAAACAATTCATCGATAACTGAAACTCGTCGACTGCTCTAAACAAATTTACATTGTTAAATACACAAACAACAAACAGTCGCCTATAGAATTAAATTCCGCCAAGGTCGCGTGAAATTCGTGGGGGCTACCCAAACCGGGCGGTCGATTTTATAATACATTTAATGTACCACCACAGTGTTTCGACAACTTTACCTGTCTAGTATCAGAAAGCACGTTAAACAGAGAGGTTACAGGCAGCGAGCGACGAGGGCAACTACCTAGATAAGATGCAGTTTAGGCGCAGGTGGGGGCAGTGGCGCAACACTGCAGTCGCGAGCTCGTGTTGCTCTGTAGTGGATACTACTGACGGGCATAACCGAATGATTTCCATAATCGGATTTTATAATCTGAATTATATTAATAACCGAACGATCGTTCACATACTTTATATCATTTAAATATAGGGTGTCTCAGTTGGAACTGTAGGATTTGAATTGCGAGCCATTTATGTTCTGTCAAAGATAGTTATGATCTAGTCTAAGACTAATGAGCAACTTATTTCTAATCTTATTATACTAAATTACTCAAATTCTAAGAGGCACCCATCGGTCTTCTTAGCCATTTATAACAAGTATGGCACTTTTTCTTGGGCACTACACAAATTACTCTGCTTTTAATTTCATTCAAGCCACTACACTAACTCGTGGGATTTAATTCTCTTCAGTCTTCTTATTTGGTTGGAGTTTTCAAGGAGCTTGATGGCCTCGATATCTCATGTTGTAGAAGTCTTCCTTCGTGGCTTCTTGCAAATTTTTGAATCTCTATCTCAACGTTTTCTATTCCAAGATCTCGATGGAGATCTTCATTTCTTATATACATATGTACCAAGGTGCACCAACGATGTCGGTAGTACATTATTTTGATGGATTTGTATAATTTTAATATTTCACTCCCTGGCACAACCCCAAAGCTGAATACCATAAGTCCACACCGGTTTTAATATTTGCTAAGACAAGAGGAGCTTATTACGTATCGACAAGGCTGAGTTCCTACCCAACCCAGTTTTATACCTAATTCTTCTCATTTCTTTTTTACGTGGACCTTCCAGCGGAGCTTCGTATCTAAGGTAAGAGCGAGATATTTGGCTGTATTGGTATATGCGACTACTCGTCCATTCATACTTATTGAAATATGTTCCATGTGTATTAGTGAAATCGATGTGAACTGATTTTTATTCATTTAATTTAACTTTCCATTTCTTGGACCAATTTATTAGCTGTTTCTATATTACTTTTGCCCCTTGTTATCTTGGCTAGTTGTTATTCTAGTATCGTCAGCAAAAGTAGCTACAGTATTATTATCTACCTCTGGGAGGTCATACGTATACAGAAGGTAGAGCACAGGGCCTACAACACTGCCTCGTGGGATTCCTGCTTTGATTTCTTTAAGGACAGAATAGGCATTTTCCTGCTTAATTCGAAAGTGTCTGTCTGATATATGGGATTTTTAAATATCCTCACATTGTTTAGGAAGGATAATTTTTTATTTATAATGTAGTCCCTTATGAGAAAAGTTGAGAATTATAATAATTGCAATTAATTTCCGATTAAGATTTATCTGCGGAAAATGTCTCGAGCCGCCACTGTTGGAGTTACGCCCAATGTATAGCTCGTAGTTCGCGTTCCAATAACCCATCCCAGTTAAATCTATGCAAACAAGCTATTTCACAATTGTAGTTACAGGAAAAAAAGTAGCTTTTGCATCACTACGCCATTGCATTCGCCTCGCTTGGCGATTACACACTTTTACATGCCTATTTGAATAAAAAACAAACTGCGATTTTATTCATACACCTATGAATGTTTATTCTCGTATATTTTTAACACATCACATTAGATTTCTGACCCACTTTATTCGCTTGCTTGTTTTCTTTTATAGTCGGCCAGAACAAGTTATGTCGCCAACAGACAAAAGAATATTTCTGTATCAAAGCACAACGACGTTCCTCGGTATTTATAAATATAATTTGAAAGATTTCGTGAAGTGTTGATGTAGAACTGAAAGAGGAAACTAAATATTACGAGGGGCGTTCGTATAAACGAGAATTATTTTAGAGACCAAAAAAATAACCAAAAATATTTTATTTTTCTATTATTACACAAGCCTCTTTCCCCCTTCGTTTACACATTTCCCCCATCAAATGTTTATTCCATCACTGAAAAAAGAGAGCGGGATGGTATGGATCCAATTGCACACGAGTCCCCACACTGACATCATCGTTGAAATGCTGTGCTCTTAAAGCATTTTTTATCGGTCAAAACATGTGAAAAGCGCACGACGCCCGGTTAGTCCAAGCTGTTAGTTGAAGAGAGTGTTAGTAACAAGCAGCATTAGTTGCTCTCTGCTCTGATGATGCGTTGCGCAAAAGACGAATACGAATACATATTGCTCTTGCTCATCTTTGCTACTGTCACACTAACATTCTCAGGGCTGCATACGCGACTATTCTCGCCTTCCATTGCCCCCTCTAACAGTTTCCACCAATATTCAACCCACCAATTATTCTTCTTCCAAGACTGTACGTCTAAAATTCTTGTTTGTATTTTAATGCCCCTCGTATATACTAGCACCTTAGACGCCACTTAAATAATTCCGAATTAAGGTATAATGCATCACATTTTCTACTGAGAAATACAGGGGAAGAAAAAAATACCAGGAATTCAAACTGGATTTGTTTTCCAAAATCTCGAGTCACTTTACGAGTATTTTCGAATACTGAAATGAGATTTAAAAACTCGAGTGAATTAATTATTAGTGAATATTATTTCAATATTTAGTCTTGTTTTATTCATTTTATTGGTAAAACTAATGGAAAATATACATACACTATTTAAGACTCATTTATATGTACAGTTTATCAATAATAGGAACAAGTCTCAAAACTGCAATATCGGACAGCCCACGAGGTACGCAGTACATAGCTTGGTATTTATTGGCATCGAGACCTTTACAGGGTGAATATCGATGAAGATATGTATACATTGAATGTGAATGTACACAAAGTTCGATCTGGCGGCGCGTAATGTTCCTCCTTTTCCTTTTGAATGCTGCCTCGCTCTTTCTTCTACGCATACACTTTTTCCTATTCTCGACAAGCTGTATACTTGATTGTTACTCGTTTGGGAAGGAAACGAACAGTTTTTGAAATTGTCAATAATCAAATTTGTGTCCTTCAAAAACTGTTAAAACTTTTGAGCAAAGTGTAGATATTAGTTATATATTAGTTTTTTTTATGTTTATCTACTAGCAACAAATAACATTATTTTGCCTTTGCAATAGTTACAATTTTACCTTTTTGTATTTATTTATTCCTTGAATTGCACAGTCAAATTCTGAATTTCGGTTGGAGGCTTTGTCTTTTTCATAAATTAATCTAATCTATGGTATCTAATTATTAAGCAGACGTTTCTTCTTTAAAGTTATCCTTAATAATACAATAATTCGGCTTATATATAATTTATTCCATTTTAAACGTTTTTGGTGCAAAGAATTTGAGATTTATTACACTGTAATATTAAATTTATATTGCTCTATTTAAAACTTCTGTGTATCCTTAATAACAATTATAAAGTGCCGTAAAACTGTAAATTCAATAGTTTCCCTATAGCTTATATTAAATAAATTGGAACATTTCTGCATAACCTATTGAAAAAAAAAAAAATTAAGAACAAACAGACGTTACGTCAATGTCCATTTTCTACATATAACGACGTTGTATGTTGGAGTTATTTAATTTATACGTTCTATTTATTTTTTGACTTGCATAATATATGCATGTGAGTAGACGGTACGCCACTGCGTACAATCAAAATCAGTTCTCTATAATGACAATTCTAGAGACTATATCACAATTTTCTAATGTAAGTCGTTCTTCCTTTTTTCGGTCTGTTTCATACAACGCAGGACTTTCTCTTCTTTCATACCGGAAGACGAAATAAATGTAAATGTTATTACCATAATAGGCCCCTAGTTATCATTACATTAATATGTAGATATTATATTTCGGTTTTTCGACTGTAGTAGGTGTAACATGTTTTACTTGCCTTATATTTCCTGGGATTTCGGCCAATTAATCGAAATAAAGAACTTGTTAGTCCAACGTTTTGGTGTTAGTCATCAGAGATATAACTGCAATTACACAAGCCTACAAATTTTGACATTTTGAAACTTGATTTGGGTTTTGAAAGTGATTATAAGTGAGTTATTTACGTTGATTTCATATCTACCTTCCGTTTTTACCCCTCACGTAAAGTTTTTGATCAAGTGAATAATCAGAATAAATTAAAAATTAAATTTTAAGAAACATTATACTTAATAAACATTAGTAAAAAACAACACAAATAGTTTTGAGTCTCTAATTTCTTTCTTCTTTGAAAGTATCCTTTTTAACAAAAAAAACTTCGTTTTGTAGTTTTATTTGTGTAATCATTCTTTGGATGTTCTCTTTTCAGCATCCAGCAGTAATCTGCCGTCATCGCCACATCCCATCGACCCTGGTACCTCCTTTCCATCTCCTTTATGTCTTGATGAAACCTTTCACCTTGCTCCTCACTAACAGTACCAATATTTTCTAGAATTTAGTCCAGATGAGCATGCAGAAAATGAATTCTTATGCTCATATTACAACCAAGTTGCTTAAACTCATCCAGCATTTTGTTGCCAATTTCCTCGTACTGTGAATTTTTATAATTTCCTAAAAAATTTCCTGTTACATTTTCAAGGCATATCCAAGATTGTTTCTCAATTTCTGTCATTGTTTCTTCAAACTGTTGGTCCTGCATTAATTTTCTCATTTGTGGTCCTATGAAAATGTCTTCCTTTAATTTTGCTTCAGAAAGAGCTGGAAATTTGCCACATCAGTACTTAAAACAATTCCCATTTTTATCTATAGCTTTTATATAATGCTTCATTAATCCTAATATGAAGTGGCGGCAGAATAATTTTTTTTGATCAATCAAATTTGCATAAATGACGTTTCTTGAACCAGGTTTCGAAACAACCACAGACATAACAAAATATATTTGGTGTATTTTTACAACTTCTAGGCATTTTTAAAACAAAATAAAAATACACGACGCGATGTCACGAGTAAACGTACACACATTAAAAATGTACTACAGCGACTATGTAAATACCCGAATAGTATAAAATCGGAATATCCCCCACCGGCCAACTCTGTTTCGATAAATCCCTCACACTTGTATGTACGTTTCAAACCGATTAAACACAGGGACGCTGCAAAGACCGAGACAAAAATTAATTTTATAGAACCTTCGTTTTAAAAATTATAAATGTACAATGTACATTTACAAATACTGGTGCGTGATGGAAAGAAACAAAACAGTATTCCTGTAGTTCATGTAACGAAACCAAAAAGTCAAAGAAAGTCCGATCAGAAAATCTATCTTGGCCTGTTATTACTAAATTATAAAGCAACTTTCTAAATTATTTCTTGACTTTATTTATCTACGTCTATTAGTTACGTGGAAGTTCTGGAATGATATGTTCCTTTGTTTTATGTAATCAAACTGATAATGCGTGATTTAAAAACCCGAAACCTTATAACCGAAACCCGAAGTAATTCAAGACTAGTGTGAAATATTTCCATTCCATTCTCATCCAAGACAACTCCCGAAAAGACACGTTACTTCCACATCATCCTGGTAAACGAAACAATATCGCCCCGACATCGAACCGAGATAAAATCGCCCCGGCCACCGCTAACCTTAGGACAAACATCATAAAACTACCCAGTTCCTGACCCGCAAAAGGGTGCCATAACATAAATATAGATCACGAAGGGGAAGCTCTTAACTTCGTTTTCGGTGAAATCGCGCATCTGGCTCGCTATTTTATGCGGCACGAAGTTCCCGATTCTCGGCGGGGCGAGGGTGGAGTGGCTACGACTACGTGCGGCCCCCGACCACCCGAGGGGCGTACGTTCGGGGGGTGAAAGTCTGGACGGACGAAGCCGTACGTTGCGGGTCCAAGTTGGATTACCAGGCAAGAAGACCCCACAGAAGGAGAGAGAGAGGGGGGGGGGGGGTTGATTTATGATGACGTCGGGTAATACGAGGACGGGGTACGTTCGAAGGGTTTTCGTTAATGCATAAGTAAGGAAGATATCTAACAATAAGTTTAAACACTTTAAACTACGGTTTTAAAAAGTAATATAAATATTTCAAAAATGGTCAGGTATCTTTTTAAGGTAGTTTCCCCGGTAACGTCCGAAGAAACTATACTCTATATTTAGACACTGCATGTATACGTAATACGTATACACACATAGTCCCTTCAAATTAGAAAATTGAGGGCAATTTTTCCTACAGCTAAGCGAGACCTATTCATATATTGTTTTTTTCATTTTTTCGAAATTCTGCTTAGTTGCGCCGCTAGGGCGCGCTGAAGTATTTTTGAGCTGTTTTCCGATTTTAAGCCAAAATTATGCATTGTAGAGAAACATATAGAAGTTGTAGATATAAGAATTTACGACACATTTTGTTTTGTTTTTTTTTAAGTTGCACGGTCTTGCCACTAGAGGGTGAAAACCGTTTTATTTTTCTTTTGTAATACTCTTGTGCGAATGAAAAAAACACCCTACCGCATGATAATTGTAGCAAGATTGATAAATATTAGACTACTTTAAAAAATGTTTACCTTGCTCTTAAGACACTGATTATTCGACAATTCCTATTCAATCTGTTGTTCAATACGGTTAGCAATAAAAGACCAAACTGCTATTCTGAAGCTCCCTTGGCAACAAGGACTGATACTGAAAAGTCAAATTAGATTTGAAATCCATAGATTGCAAATATGTAAGGGATGCCAAGGTAATAGCAGATTCTTTTGTCAATAATCCGTTTAAAATAAACAGTTTTAAAACCTTAAAACGGACTTTTCCGCACGTAGAACGTCCTTATCTTGAAATTGAGTGGCCGAGAAAAAATAAACCAACACATAAATGCGACACAGAATATGTGTTTTATGCGACAGCTTTACTTTTTTCAAATAGTCCACCATCATGTTTTCTCATGACCCATGGACAGGGTGGGGTGTATCCTATCCACCTCAAAATCAATAGGTGTTATCTAGGAGACGTCCCCGATCAGAATCAGTCAAAACCCGATCGATCCGACACCATTTAATTGATCGTGCTAACAAAAAAAATTCTCAAATAGTCCACCATTGTACTTTCTCATGACCCATGTACATGGTAGAGTGTGTCCTATCCACCTCAAAATCAATAGGTGTCGTCTGGGAGACGTCCCCAATCAGAATCAGTCAAAACCTGATCGATCCGACAGGATTTAGTTGAGTTATCGTGCTAACAAGAATAAATGCCGAGACAACGACGATACACGCATAGCAAAAAATGTTTAAAAACCATTTTTTTGTGGTTTGTAGGCCGAAAAACCGAAAAATAAACCCAAAAAAATTAGTTTTTCACTTTTTCTTTACCCGATTACTTTTCCGCGTATAGTGGAGTGCGGAAAAGTAAAAATTTTACTAAAGATTAAGTTTTGATTGAAATAGCAAGCATTCTTTTATAAATCATCAAAATTTAATGTAACTCTATGTACAACGCTATATACAATGCTATATACAACGAAGCATTGCCTACAATGTAAATGTGAATTAAATATCTTTATTAAACAATGTATTTGAAACAAAAAATATGGAAGATGTTTCGGAATTATGCTATCGTCATATGCAACAATTATTCTCTTTAGTTCTTTTTTGAAATTCAAAGGAAACTTTTGCTTAATAAAATTATTCAAAAATATACACAAGATTTTCATAATAAATACACTAGATTTCACATAAACACGAAGCTATCTTATTTCCTCTTTTCGAGATAAATACAGTCATTATAAAGACATTTTCTCGGGGTTAGTATTGTCACCCACTACACAATTTAAAATGTTAGATTAAGCAAAAATTCAGTATGTTTCAGTATATTTTCAATATAAATGTTGTTGTAAAAGCTGCGTGTTGTTCTTGTTATCGTCAGACCATTGAACATACCAATTGTTACCACAAAATTTTGTTAATACTCGTAGAAATGATTTTGATGGTGACTGTCAATAAAAATAGGAAGTATGAGGTTTGACGTTATCAACTATACCCGATATATTTATTTTAAGTTACGAATATACAACATGCTAGTTTAGCTCAATATTCATAACTCTGTTTTTATTGTTTGCCTTATATTTCCAGGGATTTCGGCCAATTAATCGAAATAAAGAACTTGTTAGTCCAACGTTTTGGTGTTAGTCATCAGAGATATAACTGCAATTACACAAGCCTACAAATTTTGACATTTTGAAACTTGATTTGGGTTTCATAAGTGATTATAAGTGAGTTATTTACGTTGATTTCATATCTACCTTCCGTTTTTACCCCTCACGTAAAGTTTTTGATCAAGTGAATAATTAGAATAAATTAAAAATTAAATTTTAAGAAACATTATACTTAATAAACATTAGTAAAAAACAACACAAATAGTTTTGAGTCTCTAATTTTTTTCTTCTTTGAAAGTATCCTTTTTAACAAAAAAAACTTCGTTTTGTAGTTTTATTTGTGTAATCATTCTTTGGATGTTCTCTTTTCAGCATCCAGCAGTAATCTGCCGTCATCGCCACATCCCATCGACCCTGGTACCTCCTTTCCATCTCCTTTATGTCTTGATGAAACCTTTCACCTTGCTCCTCACTAACAGTACCAATATTTTCTAGAATTTAGTCCAGATGAGCATGCAGAAAATGAATTCTTATGCTCATATTACAACCAAGTTGCTTAAACTCATCCAGCATTTTGTTGCCAATTTCCTCGTACTGCGAATTTTTATAATTTCCTAAAAAATTTCCTGTTACATTTTCTTACATTAAACTTTTGCTTAATAAAATTATTCAAAAATATACACAAGATTTTCATAATAAATACACTAGATTTCACATAAACACGAAGCTATCTTATTTCCTCTTTTCGAGATAAATACAGTCATTATAAAGACATTTTCTCGGGGTTAGTATTCTGTCACCCACTACACAATTTAAAATGTTAGATTAAGCAAAAATTCAGTATGTTTCAGTATATTTTCAATATAAATGTTGTTGTAAAAGCTGCGTGTTGTTCTTGTTATCGTCAGACCATTGAACATACCACATTTTGTTACCACAAAATTTTGTTAATACTCGTAGAAATGATTTTGATGGTGACTGTCAATAAAAATAGGAAGTATGAGGTTTGACGTTATCAACTATACCCGATATATTTATTTTAAGTTACGAATATACAACATGCTAGTTTAGCTCAATATTCATAACTCTGTTTTTAAATATTTTTTTTCAAAAACTCCAGATATGTCGACCTTATTTTGTAAAAACGACATCGGACTGTCGTAGACATTTTATTTTTTCCTGTTTCTAATAAAAATTAATTCCTAAATTTTGCAAATATAACAGTACCTCATATTAGGGGTTTCCTATTTATCTTTTATAAGGTAGAGGGTTCTTGTTTAGGAAAAGTGGTAAAACGAAGCAGCTTTGTCTTCAGAATGGCGCTGTATAGTAAATATTTCTATAGAATACTTGAATACCCTTCAAAAGTATTTCGAAAAGTATTATATAGACACGAAAATTACAGGTTACAATTTTAAGAAAGCTTCCCATTTATCTATGAACACCCTGTATATATTTTCCACTATAAAATTATATTTATAGAGCTTGTAACTCACGCATATTTGGTGCAAAATTTTCGTTTTCTACTTCGCCTAATTACATCAATAATTGCCAAATGCTTTGGACTAAAATGCAACCCTTAAAACGGTTAGCAGGATATTTTCTTCTATACTCGCCCCTATCCACTACCTAGAAATCACCAAAAAAATTATCGTGTTGTAACGACGATTGTGTCATGTCATGAGGTACTTTCGAAAAACTCCTGCATCGAATATACTTAAAAAGAGTAGAGGGAGAGATCCATGAAAATAGGGTGTGAGACAACCCTCCATTTCACCACGCCGCCGATGCCCGGTTTATTGATTGACGACAACATCGTGATGGTCCAGCCGCACAGTGGTACGCTCATAATGTACAGCGTGGCCCAAAAATCATGGCTTGAGAAGTAATTACGTGAAATTTGGGGATGACAAAAATTTACCAAATTACATACTACAATTCTTACAAGGATTTTTTCTCAGCTTTTTACATACAGGATTTTAAGTGGGTTCAGAATGATACGAATTCTTCAGTTTAATCAGTGGTGTTTCTTAATGTGTTAAGAGCTTTCAGACACATCTGAACTGCACATCGAATATATTCTGCAACATAGTGAAGGATATGAAGTAAACGAATTCAATGTGCAATAAATTCGGACTTAGATAAATTCTGAGCACAGTAACGGCTCTCAACAGTAAAACCATAGGAAAAACAAATACACAAAATTTTGCTTGCCTTTTAAAGGGTCCACGGACTTCAATGAATTTGTTTTCAGAGATTTCATTATTAAACTTTTTTAGATAATTTCATCCTCTATAATTGGAGCGGTCTAAAAGCCTTGTACGATGATTTTTCGCTGAATTATTGTCGTTCAAAGCAAAACAATCAGTTTTAACTTTAGTAATTAATTACTCGGGAAATAATGATCGTACAGAAAATTCAAGTAAAGTTTCAAAAACTGCAAAGTATTCTTTACAAGTCGTAGTTACTGGTTTTTGATAAAGAAAAAAAATCAGTGCGAGAACGTTGATTGAAGAAGAGGTAAAAAATTGCGTATTTAGGAATATTCGCTTAACTTGGCATAACTTTGCAAATAATGAATAGACTAAGGATGTTGCCTATTTCTTTTCAACCTCTCAAAGTTTCCCAAAGAAACCCTGAACATTTCAAAGCGCTGCGATTTTTTTCATTGTATTCGGGAATGATTGAATATATCGTGTTTGCTAAAAATAAATTTAAGGATAAATTTGTCATTTTTTGAGGTTGAAAATATTGTTTTAGCAAAAATCCATATTGCTTTATGAAATAATGTATTGTAAAATTTATTTAAAAAAAAAAAGTATAAACAGACATTTTTGCTTTGAACGACGATAGGTAACTCTGCGAAAAATTATCGCATCACAAGGCTTTTAGACTGCTCAAATTAAAAAGCATAAAATTATTTAAAAAAGCTTTATGATGAAATTACTGAAAAGAAAACTTATTGAAGTCGGTGGATCTTTTGAAAGCAAACTAAAATTTGGAAAAAAAAATTCCGAAGGTTTTCTTATGATTACTCAAAAACTGATGGTAAAAAAAACTCAAGTTCTAAAAACTAGAAACTTGGAGCTCCGATTTGCTTTTTCCTAAATTGCTCTGCGTCTATTTTCCACCAAGTTACAGCCCTTTGAAGATCACCTGAAAATGTAGGGTTTTTACATCCGTTAATTTTTGTGCTAGTGTATAATTTCTTACTTTTGAAGTATACACTGCATGAACTATATCCGCAATATTCATTTATTTATTTCTTGTTTATAGGCGACAGAACTGTGGTACATAAATAAATCACGTGGCCAGGTAGCTCTACACCTATATTCATCCCCAAAATATACTTCTTTCGAGATGTATGTACACCCCCACGGCTGTACCTACTTTCTTGAAAGACTTCGTATTAACATATCATCCTTCCTGCCTTCACAGACCTTAACGAAAACTACAATAACATCATTTCAGCGGTCAATGGTGTTTCGTCGGCTATGATTATCCACACTGTTGCACTCGTCTCTTGGCGGCCTACTTTGACATTCCATTCAGACCATCAGTCGATGTGCTCGAGCTGCTGATTCGACCAGCAGCAGGTCAAAACTCCCGAGTTATATGTGGGGGATCTTGTTCGGTGTAGCCGGTTGGATCCTTGTGAAGGAACCGCGACAGATGTTAGGATGGACGGGATATAGTATAGTCTATTCAAATACCTGTGTGGACCAAAATAGGCCCTTAGAAGGTTCTCGAAAAAAAAAAACTCGTATCATCGAGAATAAAAGTATGTAATGAGATAGTTTTGCTACGTTTTCTTTAAGTGATAAGAGTTAATGATGGTATCGGTCTCATAATTGACTAAAATAGGTAACAAAAAGTGTTAATTTCTTTACAATTCGTTTATAATGAAATCCGATATACAGTGCTATTCAAAAGTCCCCTCCCCCCCTCCTATCTTTTTAACGATTATACATAAACTAGTGAAATTTGGTAACTGAATATTAAGGGTTGTAAACTTCCCTACTAGTGATGATAGATGACGTATGCGTCAAAGATGACGTCACAAGGTCATTGTGACCAATAATTTTAAATGGAACCCTATGGCAAGCGACACCTCATTTAAAGGGTATCGAAAAAACCTATTCAATGATATTAATATTGTTTGTATTTATGGTAGTTTTGATGGATTAAATCAGTAATCAGTAAACTTGGATAATAATTTTAATTACAGATTCAAGAATCAGTACCTACTTATAGTAATTGTTCGAAGTGAGCTCCATCTACTTCCTGACAGTAAAGCACCCTATTGCGAAACTCTTCTCGTACTTTTTCAAATGTGTCTGCGGAAATAGCCCTACATTCTGTAACAATACGTTGTTTTAAAACATCAATATTGTCAGGCTGAGTGGCGTAAACCTTCGATTTAAGATACCCCCACAGAAAAAATCTAAAGGTGTGAGGTCCGGTGATCGAGGCGGCCATTCCATTGAACCTCGTCGTCCAATCCATCTACCAGGATATTCTTCATCCAAATACCGTCTTACTGCACCGTAATAGTGTGGAGGAGCACCATCCTGTTGGAATGCTATTTCCAAAATGTCGAATTTATCTTGATTATCTTCAAAAATTTCAAGGATTAACGGTTCTATTGCATTTTGCAACATCTGCAGATACACCTCACCGGTTAAGTTGGTATTTAAAAAAACAGGCCCAACGAAGTGGTTTCCCAGTATACCTGCCCAAACATTGACCTTCTCGGGATACTGAGTATGTGTTTCACGAAACATGTGAGGATTTGCGTCACTCCAATATCTCAAGTTTTATTACATGTGTATTTACATGTTTATTATTATTATTATGTGTATTTACATTTCCATTTAGATAGAAAGTACTTTCGTCACTGAAACAAATTGTTTTGACATAGTCTGGCTGCTGGTTAATTTTAGTCTCCATATTTTCACAAAATTGCAGTCTTCGGTCTGGATCGTCGTCTGAGAGTTGATGAACCATTTTTAATTTGTATGGGTGAAATTTGTTTTTTTTCAACACCCTGTGCACTGTACTTTGACTGACTTCACAGGTTGATGCAACTTGAGTTGTTGAAGAAGTAGGATTTACTATTACTTCTGCCAGTATATCAATTTTTTTCTCATCAGAAATTTGTGGTCTGTCAGATCGTTTTGCATCATTAATACTACCCGTTGTTTTAAACTTACGAAGAAGCTCTCTCAAATAAGTCCTCGAAACTGGGCGATCGGGAAACCTTTCATTAAAAATGCGTTCTGCTGCATGAATATTTTCTCCAGTTTCACCAAGTATTAGGATCGCTGCTACTTTATCACCTAAAACACGTACCATTTTTCTTCTTGAGGCACTTAAACGTTCAGCTCACAACAGTTTAACAAATTATTGAATGTACAAATATTTTAAAATTACCACAAGGTACTAAAACAGTTAAACGTTCGATCAACAATTACATTAACTGATTTAATTCATCACAGCTTTGCGGTTTTTGAAAGCCAGTTGTCAAAACTGCCGTAAACAGACACAATATTAGTATCATTGAATAGGTTTTTTCGATACCTTTTAAAGGAGGTATCGCTTGCCACAGGGTTCCATTTAAAATTATTGGTCACAATGACCTTGTGACGGCATCTTTGACGCATACGTCATCTATAATCACTAGTAGGGAAGTTTATAACCCTTAATATTCAGTTACCAAATTTCACTAGTTTATGTATAATCGTTCCAAAGATAAGAGGGGGGAAGGGGACTTTTGAATAGCACTGTACGTGCCCGAATCAAAGCTTAATATATAATGATTCCTGTAACGATAGAAAAAATAAAGTTACTACTTGGGGAAAAATAGCAATTTCGCCCAAAAATTAGTGCCAAAATTATTCTCAATTTCTTTAAATAGTATTGTAATAAAAACTCGCTTTCATATTACATTTATTTTAATTTCCAAAGACAACTTGGAAAATTTTACAAATATTTTCAATTAACAATTTTTATTTTTATACGAAATTTAAAAAAGGCCACTACATTTGAACGAAATGTCAAAAATTTAGATTCACTGTACAACAAACTTCATGCAGAATCCAAATACGAGCGAGGTCCAAAATACAAGCCATTAACTAATTTTAAACATGCCAACAATTTTAACCCAACAAAATAACCTTGTACCTAACAATTTGTCACATGAACCAGTGACGCACTGTCGTAGGGAACATGATGTTTTTAATTTCTTATCGAATTGCCTCAGAATTTAAGTTTTAGGTTTTTAGTGGTGGTCACTATCCTGCTGAATTTATGTCAGAAACTATCCTCAAAGCCTGTATAAGTATACTAAACTTTATCGTGCGTAAAAAAGGGCACTATTTTTTCTATTATAAATTAAATATTTAACATTCTCATAATTAATAACAATTAAATTTCTGATTCACAAAATCATAAATAATTTAATTTTAAGATAATAATTATACTGGTATTGTTTTTTACAATTAAATAATTTTCTCGGTGTAGCTTTGATCGATCCACCTTTCAGCATTTCAGCAAATTATCCAAGTGCCCACCTTATACACAGTATGTTCTTGAGGAATGTAATCTAAAATTAATTTGAAAACTATTACGGAACAAATTTTCACAAAAAAAAAACCAAGTAGGATTAGCAAGATTTGCAAATGTAATGATTAACTAAAGTACCGTCAACTACAGATAACAACAATTATCTCGATAATAGTTATGCAAAGGAAAATGTACGAAAGTTCAGGACCGGAATGAAATAAGTAAATACTGCGTGGCTGAGAGAAATGCATAAGTAGCAAGATAAAGGGTAGTGTAAAAGATTATTAATAAAACATTTCAATCGAATAACGGATATATACACAGAAAAATTTATTTACTCTATTTCTTTGAATACTGCATCATCCAGTTAATGTTCTATATTCGATTAAAAATAGATTCGCTATATAAAAAATCATTCCTGTTAAATGTATAAATTCTGTTTATTTAATTCTCTTAATTTCTATTAATTAATATTCTTAATAATTCTTAATTTCTATTTTTTTCTTTTAGTGATTTTTCCCGTTTCAATTAATAAAATCATTAAACTGTCAACGATGGTGTGTACACTTTCAAATACATTTTAATAAACAAAACGAAATGAATAGAGGTAATGGTTTAAATATAAAGCATGACGCGAGTTTATGGATTATAATTAGATCTTTATGATGCATTCAAATTTGATAGTAATTCTATATGGAATAGATGTGCGATGTTGTAAATTGTAATCGAATAGCATTATTGATATTTGAAATCATCGGTACAACAGTGACTGAAAGCGTTTAAAAATAAATTGTTTATGCTATCTTTCATGAAAACAATTAGAAAACCAAAATAATTAAAGGTATAATAAGCCACTGTTAAAAATTTTATGTGTCACTTTTTCGAAAAGGGAAAGTGACAAATTCTTTTCTATCAATAAAATTAAAAATTATTCCACATATTTCATATTGCTGAAAATATGAAAATTTCCTTTCTTTAGCTAAACCACAGCCGGCTATGCTTTAAGCACAAGAAATGCAAGAAGCATGTTTATTCAAGTAATTTAAAAAATTAAAAAAGATATTTAAAATTTGTTAAAAATTATTTGGTTCACAAAAGTGCCTCTAGAATACGCAAATACTTTCCTATTATTCCACTGACAATCGAATTAAAGATATTTACAAAAAAACCCTAATTTTTTTTTATTTCATTTTGATTTTTTCCATCGAGTTTTTCGATGAAAAAAATTAGTACAAATATAAAAATTTCCTTTCTTTAGCTAAACCATAGCCGACTATGCTTTAAGCATAAAAAATGCAAGAAGCATATTTATCCAAGTAATTTGAAATTAAAGAAGATATTTAAAATTTGTTAAAAATTATTTAATTCACTAAAGTGCCTCTAAAATACGCAAATACTTCCCTATTATTCTACTGACAATCGAATTAAAGATATTTACAAAAAACTCCTAATTTTTCTTTATTTCAATTTTGATTTTTTCCATCGAGTTTTTGTAGAAAAAAATTAGTACAAGAATTGCAAAGGGCTGATATTTCTTACAATTATCATAATATCCCTTATAGTTATCGTTATAAATATCGAAACTGAGTGGCTGGATGATTTCACCAAATAAATATAATGTACCTAACCTATTTGCTTCGCCACGATGGAGTAAACCAGGTAATATAAAGTAAACGCATATTTTCTATCTGTAGTTTATAATTTGTTGTCTACTTATTATTTAATACTAATAATAAGTATATAATATTACCAAACATTTATTTTCTGCGATAACTACATTCCAATAAGAATTATTAACAATTGTTAAACCCTGAAGAAATGTGCCTATTTTAGTATAATCAACTTAAGCCTAAATGGTGTGTCTGCCCTAAGAAGCAAATATAGTCATTGCATGCCCAAGTTTATTAAAACTAATAGATATTAGATGTCTTAAAAATGTGTATTTAAAAAAAACGGAGGATTTCGTTTGGCAGGTAGCTCATCATCATGAGGTCATCAGTCCTCAGACTGGTTGGACGCTAACCTCCAGCTTCTCCTATCTTGTGCTAACCTACGCATTTCGCTAATGGTGCTACAACCTACATCTCTTAATATTTTCGAGCAATAGTTTAATCTAGGCCTACCTCTGCCTTTCTTCACTCCTATTTCTGCCTCCAAAATATCGCGGACTATTCCCCCATGTCTCAGCAAGTGGCCTACCATTCTATCTCTTCTCTTCTTTATGTTTTTCCACATACTTCTTTTCTCGCCGACTTTCTCTAATACTTCTTCGTTTCTAACCCTATCAGTCGACGGTATTTTCATCATTCTTCGGTAATACCACATCTCAAAAGCTTCTAATTTCTTCCTACTTGCTTCGCCTACCGTCCAGGTTTAACCGTATAGTGCCGTGCTCCATACATACGTTTTCAAAAAACTCTTCCTTGTTTCTAAGTTTATTATCCCCGAGCATAAGAGTGCTTTTTTTTTGTAGGTAGCTAAGTTATATTTAATATTTGATTCTAGTTATCCATTTAATAACATATTTATCTTGCCCAATTATTAAAAATTAATTTAATAATTGAGAATATTCTTGGCTTCATCACACGTGGCACGTGAGTGGCTACATCGTTACTACATTAACACTGTTTGAATTATAATTGTTGTTTTCAGTAAGGATCCCCACTACAAGAAGAATTTTTAATAGGTATCCAAAGGCATCTGGGTATCAATCAATGAAACACCATTTATTACTTAACCCGGAAGAACATTTACGTTGGGATGGCATAATAATATTTAATTGGAAAGCCCGATAATACAAAGTACTATTTGAAATATGATAGGAATTTGGTTGCGTTCTTCACGAATATATAAATATTTTCTAGACTTGCACTAGCACATACATATATACATATAATATACAATGTTACTTAAGTTAACAGAACAAAGTTAATTTGCACGAATTTTATAATCATAGCAGAACATGCGATAAGACTATAGGTATATATGAGCTAAACAAATTTTTCTTGCGCATTTAATTAGCATTTTATTAATATTCAATTCTCCATATGATATAATTGTGTTCTGCTAACTTAAGAGACATGATCATAATATTTAATTGGAAAGCTCGATAATACAAAGTACTATTTCAAATATGATAGGAATCTGGTTGCGTTCTTCAAGAATATACTTAAATATTTTCTAGACTTGCACTAGCAAATATATATATAATATACAATACACCAATATTTCATTAGCTCAGTAAAGAAATTAACTTTGTGTATTAAAAAGAAAAATAATGTGTATTTTATTTCAAAGGCGTTTGATTTTCCTTCATTGTATAATATGGACAATAAAAGATGTACAATTGAAATAAAGTTTACACCTAAAAGTGTAAAGGTATTTGGTATTGAAATACCAAAAGTGTACCGATAGTTAGCTATTTCGCTGAAATTATTAAAAATATTATTTATTATCACAAATATACTGTTACTTTTTACCGTATATTTATTTACTTTTTACGATCTATCTACGCAACGAGCTCCTTAATAATACACAATTTCAACGTCCCACGTTATCAAGACATTTCATGCATTTTTGCCGCAATCTGAATTATTCAGAAATTACAATACCTGCGTTATCTGCAATTATCTCACCAACACAAGAATTCTCTAAATATAATTGTCGAGGTTCGCCTCCCGGTTTACACTGATTTATTTAATCTTTGGTAAACATATTATCTATTAAACCAAAGAATAATAAAGTATGCAACATAAACTCAAGGTCAACAGAAACCACAATCGCTGTACAGCGCAAAATTTGTAAACAATTCCGCCCGGCCCGGCTATACCCATATCCGTAAAATATACTATCTGGTTCGTAAATTTTACCAAACGCTGAAATATGACGACCTAGAATTTTCTTTTTACGTACGCGTTAGCGGACTTCTAATTGCGAGAGAAAGCCGAGAAAATTGTTTCACGTGCGCTGCCTGTGTATGCACTTTTCCCATGCACAGCTGGGTGATTTTCACAATTTTATACAAGATGAGCATATTGCATCGAACAATCCCTCTACTGTTTAGATATACAGCGTGTTCTCCTCCTTTCCTCCTTTAGACATGTAAAATTAGACTTACAGGAACTTAAAAAAACTAACACCCAGTAAACTCCAGCGCCTATATAATTAAGTTTTCACATATTTCTCACACTGTCGCGTGACATATTCTTAAATAATTGGCAAGTTTCCATTGTCACGTCCAATAAAAATCAACATTTTAATTATTTACCTTTGAGGAGAGAAGTTCTACTAAAAAAAGTGATTGACATCACAGTTCTGTCAAATGCGGTAAAAAAAAGTTTTTAGTTATGCAGTTAGGCAAAATAAATGAGATTGAAGGGTTTTGGGACACACCACATGAGCCGCCCTAATATAATTGCGTTTCTTAAAGTAATGTTTTTAAGCCTCCTTTGCCTTAATGCAGACAAAGTCACCAGAATTCTTCTATGGCTTGAAAATATTACTTATTTTCAATAATACTCTACAATAATATCTTTATTAACGAAGACTTTACCCTGATTGTATGCGCCTACAATTTGAATATTAACGAATTTAATGTGAAATACACCCCCTAACGCGTTTCTATTTGTTTTGCCACCCCAAACATTAACTCTTTACGAGGGACACTATTTATATTTTGAGCCTTGGCAACATTTAAGTGTTGTCAGACTCCATCTGACGTTTCCAATGGAAAGTTTGACATTTTTGACTATAACCTTCTTCAGAACATTTTATCATTCAAGCGCGATTTGTGTTAGTTACAGTGATTTGAAAATTGTATCTCAGCGAAAAATTCGTCATGTAACATACTGTGAGATTGAGGCAACATTAGACATTAGTTTGACTAGCATATATAAAATATTGCATAATTATGTATCTGAAAACAAGGTTTGTTCTCGTTGGATTCCACATAAATTGGAAAAATTTCAAAAAGATACTCGTGTCGATTGGTGCAAACAAATGCTCAAGAAATACAATGGCGGTGCTTCAAAAAACACATAACATTGTAACAGGTGACAAATCATGGATCTATGCGAATGAGATGGAAAATAAACAGCAGTCGACTGTAAGGGTGTTTCAAGATGAACCAAATTCAACGAAAATTGTTCTCGCTCGAAGCACTTCGAAACAAATGGAAAAATTGGTCATGTGGCAACAGTGCCTTTAGGAGAACGTAAAACGGTCAATTCTGAATGGTACACAACCATTTGTTTGTCGGACGTCTTCGGTGAAATAAGGAAAACAAACTAGCGCCGTTGGATCATTCTTCATCATGACAATGCCTCTCATACATCTCGTCTAACAACCGAATGTTTGAACACTCAAAAATCGAATTAATGGGTCATCCGCCGTACAGTCCTGATTTAGCACTCAATGACTTATTTTTGTTCCCGAAAGGCAACAATAAATTGCGTGGACAACGATTTTCTTTGACAGAAGAAGCCGTTGATGCGTTCAAAGCCATGTTTTGGAGAGATCCCAAACGGAATGGATAAAATGTTTTGACAAATAGTTCGAACGCATGCAAAAGTGTATAGATCATGAAGGAGAATATTTTTAAAAACGATATAAAGTAATTTTCAATGACAAATTAATGTTTTTTTATTACTAGGTTCAAAATATAAATAGTGCCCCTCGTATACGATATTTTGGGACTAATTTAGGTATACGATATTTATAAATAATATATTATTTATAAAACGAACCATCAAATCTACGGTAATAAAACAGCCGAATATTGAATAGTGTAAATTATTCTATAATACAACAAACAGATTTAACATTGGCAGGTATATGCTTGTCACAACATGCCAATAAATTATGTAGTTTGGTAGTACAGTCGTGTTGAAGACTTGACTTGGCAAAGAATAAACTATTAGCCTAGAACACTGATCACTACACATATATGTAGGTATTCGTGGATAAAAATATATTTATCGAAGTGATTCAGTGTATTTGTATGTTGTAAATAATTTATTCATAATCTACAGGGTGGACTATTTAAACAGCGAGATTTAATGAGAAAAAGGTGATGCTGATTTTTGCAACATGCAGCATCGCCTTCTTTGTTTCTAACATCCAATAAACAATGGTACGACGTTGTAAATGGTCTGTCTTTTAATTGTTGTCAACTGAATTTTAAACGTTGATAGGTGCAGATATTTCTTTAAAATCCTATGTGTGGTGGCTTTTGACAGATTCAATTGTTGTGCACGATGTCGAATTGATATGGGACACCCACTGAATAACAATGTAGAGGTGTTGTTGGATACACCCGTGCATTTTCTCACTGCAGCAATATTTTCACTTGACCGACAACGACGAGGACGTATTGGTGTTGCCTTCACATCAAAAACAGAACTGTCTCTTCAAATTTTTTGATTAAGTTACGAACTATTAACTCTGTAGGCGCGTTATTTTGTCCTAATTTTTCTTAATGAAATTGCAAATGATCACTCACTTTCATAAAACAGTTGTACACAAACTATTCGTTGCTGAACTGTTAATCGCGGCATGTTGACGTAGTATAGTTTGTAGATGACAGTGGTCAAATATTGACGTCCTATCTTTGACATAACACAAATGGTGCGCAATTCAAATCCTATAGTTCGAACTGAGACACCCTATATAATTTTCTGTGGTATTCGCCGACGTTTTTTATCATTTCGGATGCACAGAAACGAAGCGGTTTTCTACCTCTTCGTCTGGCTAATATTATCTGGCCTTATATCTTATTCCGTACTTGTTTTAATGGATATTACAATTCTTAGGTTTATTGTATGTATACAAATCCTTCCATCTACAATCTCATGTCGCATTTATCAAAGAAAATCAATCAAGTGGCACTTTATTTCAATTTTTCGGTCGCCAATCCAAAGTTCCCCACAACGTTTTAGGCGAAGGCCAAGCAAATATTATTATTTTGTAATAAAAACAGGTCCGTTATCACAACAAATTCAAGAACGGGAAAAAAAACAATTGCGAACCAATTGGAGGTCATGTTCTAGTTTGGCGTACAAGCAAATTTACGATACAGGGAAAAGGTTTAAAAAAAAATGTCGCACACAAAAGTGTGTTACCTCCTGTTATGCGTTCGGTTATTGATCCCCGTAAAAAAAAACAATCGAATCACTTTGAATGAACTGTTAATTTGCATTTATTTTGGAATGTTTAACGCTTTAAGAGCGAAGTTTTCACTTTCTCAAACTGGGGGTTTCGTCATATCGCAAACAGAGAAATTTCTGTTTTCAAGTAGCATTTTGGCAATGTCACGTTCCATATAAAGCGATTTATCGTGGCTTGGATGGTTTTAGAAAAATTGTTAAATGAAATGTATCAGGAAGGATCCAAATGTGAATAAAATAAATTTTTTATACAATTACAGTTTATATAATTTATACAATTATAACAAAGAGTTTATATAATTACAATAAAGAAAATTAAAAAATATTGGAATAGAAATCTTCGTAATTATAAATAATAATTAAATCAAAATAAAAATACTTAAAAATGTGCCAAGCTCGTGATAATACCAACGATCGTCAAACAGTGAGCATACAAATGCGTTCTATAGATCATTTTTAAATTTCTTTGTGCTAAAAATAATCCAGGCAACGAGGACCAAAAAAGGCCAAATAGCGGAAATAATTCATGTAGAAGCCAATTTTGGCACAGTTGTAGGAGAAGGTGTCCTTAACAACATATTAAAAGTACTGATGGATGGGAGTGAAGCTAAGGGGGTGGGGGGCTGTAAAGATAATTTGTTTTCAGTTTTTTGTTAATAACTCGAAAACTTACCTCTAGCTAAAACATGCGTATATACTAAATTAATCTAGATAAAATTCTCTACAAAAAAAGGTTCTATACACTTTTTCGCTAGGATCAATAATTAAGGAGATATGGAGGGGGAAAAAAGGCAGTTTTTTCCCCCTCCTTTCCTTTCCTTTCCGAGGCGGCGTGTGCCTCGGCTCATGTATGAATGGAGCCCGACACACATTGATGATGATGATGAAAATTCAGATTTTGACTAAAATTTATGTTCCAGATACATCCTTGGACACAAATTTCTTTATTTCATTTTTAACAATAAAAACAATCTTTTAAAAAAATTTCAATGTTTCCCTCTCCATTACTCCTTAAGTATTGATTCTAGCAAAAAAGAGTATAGGACCATTTTTGTGGCATGTTCTCGCTAGAGGCAGTAGTTTTCGAGTTATTAACAAAAAACTGAAAAAAGGGACCTTTACAGCCCTCCCCCTCCCCTTAGCTTCACTCCCACCCATCAGTACTTTTAGTATGTTGTTAAGGACACTTTCCCCTAGTGCAGAACTTGGCTTCTACATGAATTATTTCCGCTATTTTTCCTTCGTTGCCTGGACTAAAACTGCTGCAAGCAATATTTAATAAATATGTATTAAATATACACTCCTAGATAAAATTAATACATCAGTAAAACTTTTCATTATTTCTTATAATTTTCTGAAGTTTTAGATCCTTAACATTTTGTGTAGGTGATCAAGGATATCCTCTGTCGCTACCGATAACCAATTGCAATTGTTTGACAGATATTACAATAAAGTAAGATTTTGTAATTGTTTGTTAATAATACATTTGTAAAAGGCAATAAATTCATTTACGTTAGTGACTTTTTTTTTAATGTAATGTAATCGAGTGAGGCCCGGTTGTACAATGTCCCGACAAATGTACCCGACAACTATCAAGCCGATATAGTTGCCGGGAAGATAAACATGTGAACCGTATTACAATCAATAGTTGTCAGTAGGATTGCTCTCTGTGAAATAAAACGAAGTTGGCAACCATTGTCCCCCACATCTAGTGACCAATGTGACCATTATTCATAATAAAATTGAGTTGGTAATAATTCTGTACTACATTTAACAGTAAACCTAACTTTGCACGGTGTTTGTCATATTATTTTAACGTATATCAATTATTATAATATTAAAAATAATGTTTAATTTATATGAAACTAGTAGCAGCAGTGATGAAGAAAATGAACTGCTAATCAATATATTTCTAAATAGGCGAAAAGAGAAGCGGATTAGAGAACGAGTAAACCACATTGATTATTAGGATGACGACGATTTCTTTATACGTTTTCGTTTGAGAAAAAACAGTGTTCGGCAACTATTAGACCTTCTTGTGGAAAGATTAGAAACCCCTACAGACCGGTAAGTTAAATTATTGATGAAAGTGATATTTCTAGTTAGGTGTTTTTGTTAATAGAAAATTAATGTTTATTCGTATTTTTTTATATTCTTGTATGTTACACAAATGCAGCTGTAACTCCTATTACTCAGTTGTTGCTGACACTTAGGTATTTTGCGACAGGAAGTATGCTCATTGTTGTTGGAGATTTTTGTGGTGTACATGGAAATGGCGACAATGAAGATGGTGGCAATTATGCAGCACGTGCAGATTTCATTGAATATTTTTCAATATTGTTATAAATAATTAACATTTACTGGTATAATTTTTTTATTTCTTGGAAAAAAATATATTTCTAAAATAAAGTTACAAAAAACTAAAATGCAGTTTTTTATTAATTATATAACATTATTTTGCATTCTCTTAATTTCTAACTTTAATTTTTCTACTGTCAGTTCATTAATTTGGAGCTGTTGCGCATGTATCTCTCGATTCATCTGGAGCTGTTGCGCATGTAGCTCTCGTCCTCTCTGGTGCTTGAGATTAAATTCCTCCTGGAGTAATTTAATTTTTAAACTATTCAGCTCTGTCTTTGCATCAATCCAAGGTTGCATTTTTTGACCAGCTGCTGATATATTTCTATTCTCGTGCAACCTTTTCCTGTTTGGCGTTTGCAGGGCTGGGTGCCTTGGTCTTTTTAACTGAGCAGGGCAATAACTGCTCCAAGTATTATGTACTGAAATACAAATAAATATTGTTAAATAAAATAAAATTTATATATATATATATATATATATATATATATATATATATATATATATATATATATATATATATATATATACATTATATGAAATTAAATTTACCTTCTGCAACATCTGTTTTACTATTCTCCTTGACAACAGTAGGGACGTTTGGAGTAGGTTCTTTTGAAACTGTAATAACATATACTCATATGTGTGGTGGGGTTAAATTACCTTTTTTATTACTTGCGTCACTATTTGCTTCCTTACTAATTAAAAAGGTGTCTGAAATACATGGAAAATCATCTTCTGAAGTACATGGTGGTAAATCATCTAAAACTAGCGAACTTTCTTCTTGAAACAGGCAGTCGTTGTTGGTAATTAAAAAAAATCATACTTATTCATTATTACGAAGTTATTACTATTAATCTGCATACAGTTTACAAAGTGTATCAATTTAGTATGATTTTTTTTCAGTTATATTATTCATATGTGCATTCTATAGTATACTACAGAAACATACCTATGGGGGTATTAAAACATGTAGGAACATTGCCAGCCATTGCTTCAGCATCTACAAAAACCATATTATTAACTTTCACTGGGTAATTACTTTTAATACAATATAGGTATAAATTTTATAATACAAACAAAATTATAATTAATGGTAGGGTTTATAATATCTGTAAATAGATACTGTTCGTATATTCAATATATCCCAAAACATTACAATTTTATTACCTATATAATCATTATCAAAACGAGAAGGTATTCCATCAGCGCTTAATTTTATTATTGCCCTAATTTTTTCATACAGTGGATCAAATGGCTTGGCTTCACTTGGACCTCCGCCTGTACACAATATATCAGTTCGGCATTTTGCTCTTCTTGTCTCTTTTTTTTAGTGTTTCATATTTACTGCGAAGTTGTTCTTCCCATGTCCGATTTTGTGTACCAAGTGAATTAAACTGAAGACAAACTTTTTGCCAAGCAGTTTTCTAAATCAACAAATAAAATATATTTACATTAACATACAGAAGCAAATATAGAATATAGAAGCAAATAAATTAAACTCACCTTGTCTTTCCATGCCAATGCATCAGTTTTTTTGTTTTCAATTATATGCACAAACCTTTCAATGATTTCAACAAGTCGCCAACATTCTTCCTTTGTGTAATTAGCTGTGCGCTTGCTATTATGTTCCTTTTCCATTGTATATAGAATATAGAACTTACCACGAGGCAAGGCAAACTGTCAACATATATTATGGTGTTTAAGGTTAGGTACCTACGTGTTCCCGCCTTTATCATCCCGATACGAAATGATCGGCCGCTTCGAATACCCGATAGATTATCTCGCTGACAAGGTGACCAACAAAAATATCCGTCTATTGTAATACGCCAAAAACCGACGTATCGGCACGATAACACTATCGGGTAGTATATCGGCATATTGTACAACCAGCCCTGAATGAAACATCTTGTCAAGTACACTTAGAGTAGAAGAAATGAATCGGTCACGCAACTTAAGAGAAGATGAAGCAGTGAAAGCGGTAACTCTGGTTAACGAGGGATGTAACCCACGATTTGTGGCTAATTTGTTAGGAGTTAGGCAATCAACAATTAGTCGAACAGTTAAAAGTTTCAATGAACTTGAAAGTTACTGTAGAACCCCAGGGCAAGGTCGTAAGAAGTTAGATGCAAGAGATGTGCGATATTTTATGCAGTTTGCCTTAAGAAACAGGCATTCTACTAGACCAAGAAATAGATCAGCTATTGCCCCACTGCTCACCAGAGAACATAGAATTGCTAGACTACGTTTTGCAAAAGAACACGTGATTTGAACCATTGACAACTGGAAGCCAGTTTTGTTTTCAGATGAAACAAGAATAAGCCTTAATTCACCAGATGGACGTCAATGAGTCTAGCGAAGGCCAAGAAAGGGGTTTGCTGCTTGCAATATATCTCCGAGGATCCCATTTTTTGGTGGATCAACAATGTTCTGGGGAGGAATTTGTTTCGATAGTGGTTGCACACATTTATTTCCTATACGGAGAAGATGCATGAATGCATATTTCTACGTAGAAAACGTAAGAGAACATGAATTGCCACTTGTCCTGTTTTTACCAGTGGCGTATCACAATTTTCTTCTGAAAACCCTAGAGTAGAATGCGTACGCACGCCACTGACTAATTTACGAAGTCAATATTTTTCCTGTTATTAGGTCATTATCAAATTAAGCTACGGCTAAAATTTCGTATCCATTATCTTCTAATGTTCGAAAGTGATTAGAGAAAAACTAAATTTTTTCCAATTTTTTTCAAACCCTGTAGCTTGGAAACGAAAACCCCTAGAACGTAACTTCATATGAAAAAAATTGATTTTTTTTTACTGAAAAATCCACCGTTTAATTTATTCCCAATATGTTACAACCTGTATTTATGTCATATTTAATTAAGTATTTGAAGACTGGACTATTTGAGAACTTATAATATAATTTTGCTCCTACTAGTTGAACTCTAATCTAAATGCTCTCTACTCTAAAAACTCCAATCTAAACTCTAAAAAAACTAACAAATAAATAAATATACACAAAAACTAAAAATCGATGGGAATATTGAATTCATTTTTATACTGTTTTTAGACGTGTTTAAATTACTGGATAAAAAAATAAAAACTAAATTTTACATTTAGAATTTACGTACAATTTTTTTAGTGCACCTTTTTTTCTTGCGGTTGGGTATGTATATTAGTATATTAGAAACACGAACAAAAATAAATGTTTTTTTTTTATAAAAATTTAATTGCAATTTTAAAAACACATTTTCGCGATTTCCTCTAATACATACAAATATCATGATTCATGATTATGTACTTATATTTAACGAAATACAACGAATGCGAAAAATATATTACGTAAGAGCGGAACAGAAGCAACCATAGAAATACCCAACTTGTCATTAACACATATTATAATTAATTACTATTTTTTTTTTCGTAAAGTAAGCTTAATTATTTTTAATTTATGCCTAGATCTGCACTAGATATCCTCGATCGTTGCAATTACGGCAGCTTTCTAATATTAATAAAGCGGAACAGCTCAAACGCAAAAACTCCGACACAAGCACGTATCCGCTAGGAACCCAAACCGCATCGAAAATGCGCATTATTTGTCAATAGTTGTAATTGTTTTTAGTAGCGCGAAAAAAGCCTCTACCCAAGCTAAACAAACAGTCGCAATCGCATTCTAACGTCGAAGTAGGCTAAACTCAGACAGGTCGCTCGGCTTTTGTCTGGGACTGTACACTCCTGTCACCAGCCGTGATAGGGCGGCGTTGCCACATCCACTTTGCATACGTCAATGTCAAATGCAGGCAGCCGAACGCGGTACGAAAGAAATATGCGGAAAATACACGTTACCTATTATCGAGCTCGGAGCCAAATTCGATGCGTCTCGATGGAGGAGACGTCTTACCGATAAGGCAGGGAATTAAATAAATCGGAAAAACGATACATAGGTACATCTTTCCCGCGGCTAAAACAATGATTCGTTCTATCAATAAAAAGGAAATTCGTTACGATAGAAAGTACGCAGCACTGGAAAGTGGGTAAAATTCCGCAAGGAAGTGCAGTTCACGCAATAACTGAATCGTTTCCTCTCGAATAAGTATGCGAAAATGCATGCACTAACTTTTTTACAACTTTATTAAATGCAATCATTATAAATTTGATCAACGACCTTAAAATGTCAAATTCTTCATATAATTCGAAAGGAAAAAAGTAAGAGTGACCTATATTTATATAAATTCAATATATTCTAGTCGTATTACATTTAAATGTTTCTGCACTATGTATATTTATATAATTTAACAACTTGGTTTTCTATTAAATGTACTATAATAAATTTAAATTGAACTTAAATGTTTATGTATTTGTTTAAATACGTCTATATAGACGGAAAAACGTTTACAACCTCATCTTCTATCGTAAATCGCAGATATCAATATAATTTGACGATTATGACTCAATTTGTTTTATAATTTTCACTTTTCAAAAATCAAGTCGGCCCTTATAGACACTTTATTTATATTCGGTGGTGTATATAAATTGCCTTTCCCACGAAATGTAACATTTTAAGTGTATTCAAATACAGCTCGTCAAGAAGGAAAAGCTTCAAAACTGCGATTGTTCGCTCGATCTGGCCGCGCGTAAAGTGCCATCCTTTTCCCTCCGAATGCTGCCTCACTCTTTCTTCTACGCATACCTAGAGAATCTCACACTTTTTCCTATTCTTGACGAGCAGTGCATTAAAATATTTGAAAATGTTATTGAAAGTATATGCCCCTGTCAGAAATAGACTTGGTTTGTACAATCTTTGATTTCAAAATATTCAACTGCCCTATTTCGTACTAAATTCTTTAACTTAACGGAATGAATTGGAAAATAATATAATTTTAATGAACTGAAAACTTAATGATTTCCGCTTCTATTATTATCTTTACAGAAAACCAATATATCGCTCCTAATAGGACCAGCTCCTTTTTCAAACTTATAATTATTTTTTATTTTCTATTTATATCAAAAGATCAATTGGACTCGAAAATATTTGTCATTTGCAACATTTTTCATTTATCAAGCAACACTAAATTTTCTTAGGCATATGTAAATACTGTTCATTTTATTACTATTTGCCAAATAAAATACTGTCTTATCTTGCCGATAAACGGAACAGTCTACCTGAGCCTAGCTATAAAAACAAGCCACGGTATGTTTTGAGATTTTTTATTTGGCAAATAGCGATGAAATAAACTATACATACATAATAAACCTTTATAAGATACCTACCTGCATAGAAGCGATTGTGTTAATGGGATAAATTCGAGTCATACAAGAATTTTTCCCCAAAATGTCAAATAAGACCTGTCAATAAATCGAAAGAATTTCAGGATTGTTAGCGCTAATAAAAAAATTGTGCGTAAGGCAATGTAAATAGCTCCAAGGTTATATGGCATTCATTCACAATGAAACGGTGGTAGGTAAATACCATCTTACTCTCAACGATTATTATTTTTTGTCTACTCTCTCTCTACTCTACTACAATTATTACGACTGTCGTCAAGCGAATTATAAACAAATGTCGTATCTCTTGAGACAAATACGTGACGTGAATCCGCATTACTTAAACTATTTAGCTTCTTATATTATTTTTAGATATTTACTAAGCTGCTTACACAGTTTTGTAACGACGTATCTGTTGTTTCACATTCCGTTATCGTGTTATCAAACATTCAAGCCCATTATAAAAATATTGTGGTTTCTTATACAAAGAAAACATAAACAGCTAGGTAATTTGACTACAGAATAAGAAAATAGCACTTCTACAGGCACACACAAGGTCGTTGTACATAAAAGACAGGTCTAGCAGGCTTAGAAAACGCAGAACAAGCGTGCGATCTAGATATCCATGGAGGAGAAACATTCAAGAGTCCGAGACCGTTACGTGCCCGACGCGGCAACACCGCTATACCGAACTCGCGTTCGTTCACACGGGATTATGGAACACCCGCAATGTTCTAGGAGTTTTTCCACTTAAATGCGTCAAGGAGATACATTCAAGTACAACCCAGATATAGAATAACGAAGTAGAAACACACTGAACATTATCTGCCGTCTCACTAGCGAGGGGCAGATTTTCAGCAATAAAAAATTTCTTATCGGTCATAACTTTTTAATCTAGTAAACAAAAGTCAAAAGTTACGTTGTCAGTTGCGTGTTTATTATTACGAAATAACCTTGCGATTTTGATAACGACTAAAAAAAGTAGATATTGAAATTATAAAAGCTGTCAAAAACGTATCGAAGAAACCGCGGTGTTATTTTCGAAATACATAGTTGACATGTTGCGGGAAAGCTCAATTCGAGTGCGAACAACTCACGAATTGCGTAGACCGAACGCATAATTGTTAAAAATAATCCACAAATTTGACATACATTCCAAATTTACCGGACGTACATTTGTTGTAACATTTCAACTTACCAAGGCAAAGAAATTAGTGTGGCAGTCTTCTAAACTAGCTCCGTTAGTTTGAAAGTTTGGATGCGTCATATCTGATCCATTATTAAAGGTTTTCCTTCACAACACAAAACTAACACTGCACGTCACTTAAAACTTAAAACCGCACCAGAAAACCTTACATTTACCGAGATTTTCACCTTTCTATCGCAACTGCAAAATGGCGGACACCACGAAACAACAAGCCGAACTAAAATCAGCCAGATAGAATACCAAGACTAATTCTCAATACAGTATTAGCACCGAACTACGTCTGTGTACCATCTGCACAATTCTGATCACTGGCAGCTGCGCAACCTTTAAACGTGTGTCCTGGCTTTGCTCGTACGCAGATCTAGTCGAAAAATATGGCGGCGTTTGTAAGGCATGGCGTTTTCAAAACAGGGCAACTTGTATCACCAAAAAACGTAAATATTACTACTCAAATTAATAAAACTTTAATCCTCACAACTTAGTAAAACATCACTGCTTAGTTCTAGATGCACTATACCCACCAGTCTTTCTTTACAACACCGTTTTTAGCGTAACTGTCTTCCACTTGTTTTAACTCACTCGAATTGTTACATTTTTAGCTCGTCCCGAGGTCGTATGCCACTAAAGCTGAGAAGAAAAAAGGAATCGACAGAAAAGTAGGCCCAAAAATAGATTCCACAGCACAATCCTTGGCCGCTAAAGGGTATGTACTTCAGTTAGACCACTTTAAACTGCGTCTGCCTGTCGAAGGGAGCCATTGCTTTCCCGTTGTTTGACTGCTATTCCGCGAGGGGGCGACACGCATCAGAGTCAATAAATTTGATACTGCGCGTAGGATAAAGGCCCCAAACCCACCGATTCAATGGAATATTTATATTTTCCCAATTTGAAATTGTAATAGCTCTGAGCATTTTTGTCATGTTTCTATTCTACGCAGCCTTCGGAATATACATTCCAGTGTATATTGCATTTATATTATTCAAATACATCTCTCAATAGAAGAAGAGAAACTATAATATCAATTTAGCTTATATCTACCGATAATGTTAATGTCGCGATAATACAAGATACGCGGTTTCTTATGTTTAATTTTGACGAAATAATCATTCTCTATTGCTTTGTATTACCAGTGTGCCAAATATATTTTAAGGAATGACAATAAAGATAATTATTTTGATAGTCAATATAAAATAAAACTAGAAATACACATTTCATGCTGATAATAGTGATAATATTTGACCGCGGTACTGAGAGATTATTTTTAAAACGAGTATGTTCAAAAAGAAATATTATGGAAATGTGTTTTCTTTTATTAGACATTTTTTTAATTTTTATACCACTTTGAAAATGAAAAAAACATTGAAATGAAAAACTATAAATGTAACCCTGTTTGCTTTTTAAGTAAAAAAGACATAAAAGAGAGTAATATGTGAGAAAACATTTCTTAGATAATTTAATACGTTAAAAGACATTTCTATAGTTTTAAATTGATAAAACTGTTTTAATAACTGAATAAAAATAACTAAATATTATATTTATTTTAATTAGTTTTGAATTAACCCAGTATTGCATCAGTTTTCTTGAATCTGTAGTTATGTAAACTAATATAGGTACCCTATTTAAAATAAAGAAACATCATCTAATAGCGTTAAGCATGATTGTGTATTTTTTTACTCTATCTATAGTGTGCCTGTTCAAAAATTTATCATACTCACTATATCAACAATTCTGGCCACATTACAATTAATTTAAAATGAATTTCTAATTATAGGAAGGCAAAAGAGTCTTGTATTTTATATAAAGTATGTTTTTCCAAAGTGCAAAAAGAAAAAGCCAAGATATGTCCAGTGTTCAAGAAAGGTGACAGATGCAAAATTAAAAACCATAGACCTATTATGATATGTAATTTTTGCAAAGTATTCGACATTCTGTTGTATCATTCTCTTATACAAGTCTCAAATTAATGAGTGTCAACACGGATTTCCTAAAGGTATATCTATTGCAACAAATTTAGTCCATACTATGGTGTAATGTTTCTGTATGAATTATTAAATAATTGTATTGACTATTCACACTTGTTATAACAAATTAACCTCCATGTTCCTAAATTGCCTGTACTTAAGAAATGTTTTTTATCTTTACACTATCCTAAAACTAATGTACATTTATTTTCATTCATATATAAAATTTGTATAGATTTTCAAACAATACAAAATAGGGTAGCTATTTGCAACTCTAGTCTTACAGACGTACATAATCTCATTCTATGCTCCTCTATGTGAATGAGCATTTATTTTACTCAGTTCATTTTTTACAGTTTCCTACGTGCACAGAAAGAATACATCCCTCCAGCAGATCTTGAAACTAAATTAGATACCATATTTAAATCCATCTTAGGAGCAACGACAAACGATACTAAACTAAGTGACGTTAATTTAAAACTTAAAGTATTTAGCGAATGCTCCAGTCAAATAGGACATACAGTACCAAATTCATTGTTACACTGTATGGAAACTTTAGGTGATCTTAGGAATTTTTATAACAGCCCCGTGGATGTGAGGACACCTTTAGACAAAATGAAAAATATGGAATTACCGGAAAACCTACATATTCAATTTGATTATCACAGATTCCATCCAGGTGATTTATTTTTAACTAGTAGTATTGTTTCATTAAGTGCTTATTTTTTTTAGATGCCGACACATTATTTGGAGGTGTAACAGCATTTAATGAAAGTTCCACTATAGTTACAGGTCTAAAATATAAAGGGAAATATCGTGGGCATGTACAAAAAATTAAATTCCCACATCTTTAGATTAAAATACATATATTAGTATATTGGTTTTGATTATTTAATGTTCTTTATTTTCCCTACCACACTAAACCATTTCTCTAACAAATTTAACGTAATTCACAATGAACAAAGGTTTCGGTATTTATATATTTTCTTGGTCAATAACCCGTAGACGTGCCACACCCAATAATTTTAAATTTTACCGCAATTGGCGATATATGATTGTTCGAACGCAACAGTTGCGTTCGATTAGTGCGAACACAGCTGAAGGTTTGTTCAGCGAGTGTGATAAAATTGAACAGTTTTCCTCGCGTCTAAATGTGTCATAAAATAATATATGCTCTTGTTGCATGAAATGTACGAAAAATGTTAGCCACCTTAAATTTTTGATTAATACTGATACAGATATCTTGAATCACAATATTTATTACACATTGAGTTTCTGGGATGACGTCATTGGTATATGTACTTATTTCGATTATTAAAAACGCATTTTTGCTATTTTAATGTACATGATAATATGTATACACTCGTTAATGTACTCAAGTTTATGATATGACAAGTAATTTATAAAAATAACAAACAACATTTCAAATTCAAAGTATTTTTTTTTATTATAAAGTAATAAATGTCCTGTACGATTAACAACTCATTATATACAAATAAATATTAATTAAAATGTCAAAGTTTGACCAATAACGTATGTTGTATAGAACATTTATATGGATTATTTTTGGTATAAAATTTTAGATTCTTTAAGAACCAAATTGTGTAATGCTGGAATGCAATATATGTTTCAGATAATGCATCTGTAGGTACATTCATATGTATGTGATATATATTTACTATATAATGTATTCATAATTTTACCCAATAATAACAATATAGATCATCTTGGAGTTTTACTTATTTATAATTGAGATTATAAAACATACTTAAAATTTATAACAATGGTTATTTGTTAGAGATGTAATCAAATATAAAAATCAGAAATAAAGAGAAAAAATATGCAAAAAAGAATTTTATATAATAAATATGTTATTGTAAGCATATCTATAATAGGTTACAGTTTCTTTATAAGCTACTTTTCATTTTAATGCAAGAGGAAAACACCTAATTGTTTAAAATAGTTACATAGATAATTGTCTCTGCAACTTAATTTAGAGAATGAATAGACTAATGCAGGATGAACACGACTAATTCGTGTCTACTATTCTAGGTCTCCAACACTAGCAATGTCGCAGGCATAACATAATAAAAATTCTTTCATATGTGTAACTATTTAGTGAACATCATCATAGTTTTTTTTATATATATAGAAGTTATCTAATTTATGTGATGTACTATTTTTGTTTATCCGAATATATTGAATGGAACCTTGAAATATAAAACTTCCCTACCCTATATCACTTTCGTACTGAAAATTAAGCCAAAGAGAGACATTAGGTAATACATTTCTTTAACACAAATACATTCTAAAAACCAATATGAAGGCGTTTAACAAATGTCTGTTTCCATCCAATGGATATTAATTAAGTGGATATATTGGGCATCCAGAAAATATACTCAGATGTAGACCAAACCACATCAACAAAATATATTTTTTAACACATTTAAATTACATATTCGATTCCTATGTACCATTTCTTGGTAGCACTGATCGATAATGGAATATCAAACTGAAGCCACTATCCTTTTTAGCTTCAGTATCAATAAAAAATCAACACCAAGATCTAAATTATATTTTATGAGAACACTGAATGTCATTAATAGGACAACTGTAACTTTATCGATCAATAAAGAAATAATATAGCAGTATTATTGAATTGCAAGTTTAAAAATCAGTTAAATTATTCTTAGGTATATATTTATTATGCATAATAAGCCAATAACACTTACTGAAATATATTTAAGGGTTAGCCCATAAATATATTTTCTTGATCCAGTTTCTCACCATTAATTGCATAACACAATAAATATTAATGGATATTATAAGTTTGATAATTTTGGGAAGTCTCTTACTACACATACTGTATAAATAAAACAATCTCCAGTAGAATTACCTAAATAGGTACCTATGCAATAGGTATTCTCTTTGGGATTCATAATACCAATGACGTCACGCCAATAGCTTGCAATATAATCACCTAAAAATAATATAACCAAGTGATTTTCTGAAATGCAAAGTTACTTTAGTTACTGTAATATATATACTGAGGCTAAATACAACTTACTGCTCTTTATAAAATGTATTAAATATTAATAACAAAAATAGACTATTATTTACTGTTTCATTTGGGCGATAGCAACTTGGCAACTTCAGGGTACATCATACAGTCTCCTACTTTATCTTTGTCACTTTTGCTTTCAAAATAAACCAAATAAACGCTGATCTCTGTGGGTAATCTGTGCGCTGATCTATTGTCAAATAACATGAAAACGTCAAGTTGGTGATCTTGTGGTTTATAATTTATTGCGTTGTAGTAAAGGAACATGGGTCCTTTTCTGGCTTTTGGCATAATTGTTAGTGCGTTGTTCTTTTTAATATCATGGTAAGACCAGCCCTTCGTTAACTGTTAATTATTTTCTAATATAACCTAATTTGCAGGATATTACCGATGATAATCGCTTGGCATTTCGAAAGGAAATATAAAGTGTGTTTAAGAATCGGCAGAATAGGGCTGCCGTATTTAAAACTTTGTGATATACACTTGTCGAAGAACGGATTTAGTGTCGTAATTAACGTAAACTCTATTCGATTCATTTAACTGATATGCATTTTCTAGCATATTGATGAAATAGGCGTTAAAAGCAGCTTTCTAAACTCGGAGTTAACTAAACTTGTTACTTTAGTTGTTAGGGATGTTAGAATTAATAAGGATTTAAGTACAAAAGTGGCAGGAGAGACAATAGAAAGTTCCCCAAGTTCGAAGGGTTTAATCGATTTTAGGGACAAGAAAGTACCTCATTTTATTACTAGTTTTGCTCAAGTAAGCAGAAATATTTTATTGAAATAAGGAATTCAAATTCATTTACTATAGTATATTGTAAAGAATCCTTATAAACATATTTCAAATATATTTTATTTGCTGTTTTATGAGCTAATTAGTCTTGCTCTGATTATTAAAGATAAATATACAGTTATACTTTACAGGATTTACAAGTTACTACACTACATTACAGTGTTATAAATTCTTGTTTTGTGTTTATTTTCTTTGGTTTGATTAATAGTTTATGGCAGTCCATGTTTACAACATTTCTGCCATGTTGCTTCGTTCTGAGACGCCTGGTTGCCTAATTCACGCTACTGCAAGTGAGCTCCATTTAGATGGGAGTATATTAAAGAATGCTAAATGCCTATTGGTCACCTTGAACCTCTCAAATGCGGAAACCAAAGTATTACGGCATGCCGAAAATCAAACTAAAGAAACGAAATTAGCCGAGTTTTGCTTCGGAATTTCCATGGAAACTATTTTGGTAGCACAGGGACCTCTCTCTGTTGAGGTACTTAAGATGTTTCAAATGTATTGCGAAACTCAAAGTCGATGTAATTTACACTTCTACTAGTTTCTTTTTTTAGAAACTTGACATTAGGATGTCCCATACAAGTGCCGTGATAAATGGGGGTTTCTATAATTTAGGACAAGACACAAAGAGCAAAGACATTGCTGAGGTTGGGAGAACGTATACTTATTATAGAGAGGATGACATTTTTCAAAGAATTTGGCCAATTATTCCAAAGGTATACTTTAGTATATATGCTATCACTATTATCTTTTACAAATTCGACGTTTTCAGAATTGTTCTTTACATATCGATGATACCTCTTTGACTGGTGTTACAGAAAATAGCCAAATTGAATACAATTCTTCTTTAAAAGCTTTAGCTTTGAACTACAGATCTATACAGCCAGAAGATAAAGGCAGTCTAAATGGTGGCTCGTCTGTGCTTTTCAACTTCTACATGTCTGATTTGTTGTTGCAAAATAGCAGGGAAAAATTACTCGAATTAAAACATATTAATGTGGATGCGAAGGTATTTATTTTTCGGTACATTGTCATAACACATTCCTAATTATACTAGCAAATAGTAGTCATGTTGATAGTTTATAACTTACAGGTAAGTGCGAGATTTTCTTAAGTCTACGAAAAAGGCGAATCTACTTTTATTGCCTTATTGTGTCAAGATAATTTTTATTTTACATCAAGAAGTAATAGTTATTTTTCTGTGGTAAAAATATGCTATAATAATCTGCAAAAAAGAAAAACAAAATCATGTAGCGTATTATTTTATGTACATGAAATTTAGATGTTGGTAAAATGTTATATTGTTTATAGAAATTAAACGACCTACTTGCTATTTATTTTAGAAATTAATCTAATATTATCGAACATGTTTTCTAAATACATACTCTACAATATTTCATAATCATTAACATCTAATTTTAGCAAGAAATCAGGAGGATATACGAATATTATTAATATAAACTTTCAGATTGCATTTTAATTTTTTCCAACAAGGCTCTTCAGAATCCGATAAAAGAAATGTAAAATATGCTTTAATAAAATTTATGTAGAAATAGAATAGTATCCTGTATCGAGTAATAAAATAATTATTGAGAGTAATTGTCCCTATCTATAAGTTGGTAGTGGTGGTATTGGTGATATTACCAATTCGCTTGAATTATTTAATATTAATTTTTTTGATCAGTGTAAAATGTGTAAGACCAATATGTGGTATTGAATTACCTAAAAGAATTAGGGTATCAAATAATTCTTATGATTTATTAAAAATTAATGTTACGATTTATTAAAAATATTACAGAAGTAAAATAACTTCTAAAGTTAAGGTTTAAAAAAGTTTAAAGACTTAAGTCATATAATATATAGCCAACATATATATATATATATATATATTTTAATCAATTACAATCCTGAGGCAAAGATAGTAAGTGCTGTGTAATAAAAGAAAACAAACAAAAATCAGACTTGGTCCTTATTAATATGTGAATAGTGGCCACATATATAGGGTCTTTCAATAGGGATGCTCGAAATTTGTTAGGGCGCATTACGTGATTTTTATCCTCGCCACAACTATCTCGCCGAGTCGACTATTCGACGTTTGGTGGCCAAATTCCAGTCAGCCGGTTTGATAAATGATCAACCAACACCCGTACGCCACCGAAACGCAAGATCTGCTGAAAACATCGCTGCTGTGCGTGAGAGTGTATGGTAAAACCCGAGGCCGTCAATTTCTCGTCGTTCACAAGAACTTGGCCTTTCTGCGACTTCAACTTGACGAATTTTGCGTCGGGGTTTGGGTCTGCACCTGTATGAAATATAACTGACCCAGGAACTTAAAGTAAACGATGATAGGCAACGCCGTGTGTTCGCTGATTGGGTTTTGGAGTAGTTGGAAGGGCCCAAATTTCGCCAAAAAAATCATCTTTGGCGACGAGGCCCATTTTTGGGTGAATGGATGTCTACAATCAAAATTGTCGGATTTGGGACGATACCAATCCACAAGAGATACACCAGCACCAAATTCATCTCGAGAAAGTCACTGTTTGGTGCGAATTTTAATTGGCAGAATCATCGGTCCGTATTTCTTCTAAAACGAAACTGGCATTGCCATAACCGTCAACGGCGAGCGCTACAGATCGATGATAAGCAACTTTTTGTAGCCTAAACTGGGTGATATGGATACCGACGACATGTAGCTCCAACAGGACGGCGCTACGTGCCATATAGTGCATGCCACGATGGACATTCTGCACGAGCGATTTGAGAACATAGTTATCTCGCTCAGCGGCGACATGAACTGGCCACCAAGATCGTGCAATTTAACGCCTTTAGACTTCTTCCTTTGGAGCTATCTTAAATCGCAGGTCTATGCGAATAAGCCGCAAACAATTGATGATCTCAAAGTCATCAGTCACATAACGAACGCTATCCAGCAAATTCAGCCAGATTTATGTAAACAAAGTCATCGAAAATTGGATCTCCCGAATACGTACCACCGCGGCGGACATTTGAAGGACGTTATATTCCATACTTAATGCTATAAAATATTCTTTCAAATAAAAAAAACTGATATCCCACACACAACTTGTTTCATTTACGTTTAAAAATCGAGCGTCCTTATTGAAAGACCCTTTAGAATAGTATTGTGTATCGAAAAATAAATTAGCTATTGGGAATAATTATCCTTAAGTTGGTAAGATATTACCAATATATTAATTAAGATAATATTAATTTTTTTGGTCAGTGTAAAATAAGTATGACTAAAACCTGGTATCGAATAACCTCAAAAAATTAAGGTACTTACCTATTTTTGTTTTTATAAAAAAGCTATTACAGAAGTAAAATAAACAACTTTAAAGTCATGTAATATATAGACAGTATATTCTTTTTTAATCAATTAAAACCACTGGGAGCCAAAATCAGTTTGTGCTGTATAATTAAAATAAACAAATAAAAATCAGACTTAATCTTCATTAATATGTGAATGGTTGTCACATATATCTGGATGATGTTTATTAAATTGTATTTCCATGTCTCAATTTATGTAATAAATATAATTTGAGGGGAAAATTCCAGATTAAGAAATAATTTAGAACTTTTTTTGCTTCTGTTTCCTATCCATAATATTTATCCCATCACTACATATAATGAGTAATTTAATTAGGTTCTTCATAATATATTGCAGCTAAAAGACTATATAGTGAACATATACCTTCAGCAAAACTGTTTGCTACTCATGTACGACCATAACACCATCCACAATTGGGTGTGTACAAACTTTCCAAAAAATAAACGGACATCCGCCTTGAAACTCGACAAGTTAAAAAAGGAAAGCGATTCGTTCAACGATCACTTAGTTGTGAAAGAAGAGCGTTCACCATTCGAAAAGATGGTAGAAAAACTATCCATAAATTTCTGCGCCGAATTATCGCAGGTCCTAGCTATAGTCAAATTAAAGGAACAGAACTCATCTGTTGGCTTCAACAGGATTCGGTTAATGTTGGATCAGTCACAAGATAAGAGAGGTACGATATATACAGCAGTTCTAAGACGAAAGAAAAAAATATTAAATTTGTTTAGGTTGTATGTACAAGTCGTATTTGGCGAACTTGCTTTTGCAAGACCGCCATTGGACTATGGATTTTTTGGTGGAGTCGCTCTGGTGGTCTTTTAAAGAGTGGAGTCAAGACACTAACGTTTCCAAGGTGATGCACATCTGGGGTACCCCACTGTATCTCGGCATGGGTTTAGTCAAATTTTGCACCAGGCAAAATATGGAAATTAAACTGGGTTCGTTATTGGATACCGTCCAGTTGGAGTGGTCGTTAGAATTGGCAGATTATGTTCTCTTAGCAATTAAGTATGTTCTCATTTTGCTTTTATTCACTTGTAGTAGTAATGTTTTCAGGTGTTTCAAGCAATATGGAAAATTGGAGATGAAAAAACCTTCACCTCCCAGAAAACACGAGGACGATTTTCAGAAAATAACGTTCAACCTCGTTGTGACACATTTTAATTTTTTCCTGCAATCTCAAAACAGAGGCAAGCACTAAAAGTATTAAAAATAAAAATAAATATCATAGATTAAGAAAGAAAAATTTGAACCAGATTCTAGAAACTACTAACTTTGGCATTAGGTATAGGAAAGGATTTTTCTTGAATCCTAAATACAGAGTGGGGCGTTCCAGATTCTCTGGTTTTTTCTCTGGGTGACAGTACAGGCTGTGGCGAAGATAGAGAGGTGGGGATGGTCTCGTTCTGTCCGGTCACTCACCCCGTTTCAGTTCCCATGGTGGTTTGGTCAGGTGTACACCGTGGCTTTGTTGCGCTGGTCTATTACGAGAACAACAGATCGGTGATCGCTACGCAGAGTTTTTCGCCGACGTTTCAACATTCCTCGTGCGCGTTCTGTTCCTGATGCAAAAACAATTCGTGCCTGGATTGGAAATTTGGAAGAAACAGTAGGCACACGACCTCGAAGAACATCTCGAAGACAAAGAATGGTAAAAAACCCCCGAAAATGTTGAGCGTGTGAGACAAACGATAGAACAACGGCCAATACGTTCTGCTCGAAAACACTCCATTGCTTTGATGATGTCAAATTGAAGTTTGAGAGGATAATTCTTCATTATGACTTGCATTATCATCCTTAAAAGATGTTATCACAAGTGTTCGGTATGGCAGATCACGCAAGCCGCAGATTCTTGTGCCATCAAATGCTTGACCAAATTCCAGCCACATCAACATTCATAAGCAATGATGAGGCACATTTCCACCTCAGTGGAGCAGTAAATAAACAAAACTTTCGGGCCATATACTGGGCCACAAATAACCCCCAACAGCTTCATGAAAGACCTCTACATTCGGCCAAAGAGACAGTTTGGTGTGCCGTTAGTGAGTATGGAGTGATTGATCCATATTTTTTTGAGGCGGAAGGCGTGACTGTCACCGTTACTACTGCTCGGTATGTGACTATGTTCGGAACATTCCTGCAGCATAAATTAGATGCTCTAGCCGAAGAAGAGGACCTGGGTGACCTTTGGTTCCAGCCGGATGAAACTACAGCCCACACTGCATGAATGTCTATGGCTGTTTTGAGGGAAATGTTCTCTCACCGTCTGGCTTCTCTGATCTGAGGGGGGATATATTGAGTGACCTGTGCGCTCACCACATTTGCGATTTTTTCCTTTGGAGGTACCTACTTAAAGAAAAAAAGTTTTTAAACATTGCCCTCACACCCTAGAAGAGTTGAAAGACAGAATTGCAGAAGAAATTCACGCCATACTTCAGAGAACGCCTTCGACAATGTATTGACGTTAACGGGCATAATTTTGGTGGCATTATTTTTAAAACTAGTTTAATAAAATGGGGACAACTACTGTACATAAAAATAGCAAGTTTTTTTCTGTATCTCATTCCGTTAATTTTTTATTACCCTTCAAAATCGGGGAACCTGGAGTGCTCCACCCTGTAGATACAATTGAAAATTTTATCGTTAGTCCAGTCTTACATAAAGTCAATTTAATTTTTAGAATATTTTGTATCTCGTCTAAACACGATAAATCTGGACAAAGGCTCGAGTATTATGAACGTAAAATTTGAAGAATTCAAAATATTCAGTCTCAACAACACTGGCGACTATTACACATGCATCCGTACGGAAGACATCTCCAATTACAGAGTGTTCGTGAAAACGGTCCATCTAGAGATAGCCGAACAAAACGACCATCAAAATAGGGAAACGACCATAACCTTGCTAGATGTAATTACAACTTACTGGTCGACTAATTTCCATATAAAATCCTTGCTTTTAGTTAGGGATATAAAGGAATTTTTAGCTGGGGTTAGAACGGAATTGGGCATTCAGAGTGTTGTGAATAAGCCAGAGAGATATATTGACAACCTGAACGTGTTGGGCAAGTTAGAATTTCACATTGAAATCAGTGAGAGCCACAACGCCAAAATTGCCTTAGGTAAGAGTTTTTGTGCGGTAGTTCAAATGTCCCAAAATGAATGGTTTCTTAATAATTTATTGAATATATGCCTGTAAATATGGAGTCAGAATATAGCATATATACTTTTATCTTTTCAAAAAATAAAACCCGCCACAGGTAGGATTCGATATTTGTCCCGGATTAGAACCGAAAGACATACAGCTGTTTTCAATTTATCAATTCTCATCAGTGCCGTACACGGTACGCCGATCCAGGACAAATGCCGAATGGAATTTGTGGGGTATACATCTTTATCGATACGATCTATGTCAGTAACATATAAGTCGGAATATATAGGAGTATATACTTTTACACAATTTGCTTTGTTAAAATTGTATGAGTTGAGTACTCATATTGAATAACATTTGTTTGTTTGTTGAGGTACAATAATGGCAGCTATATTTCTTACACCCTGTATGGCAGAAATAAATGTAACACTTAAAATTCATGAGAAAAATTTAGATGATTATTAATCAATATATACGAGGCACAAAAATTAAGGGATGCAAAGAGTCCTAAATTTTTAGGTCATTTTCAAAGGGGTAACTTGGAGGAAAATAGTAGCAGAGCAATTAAAAAAAAAGCAAATTGAAGCTTCAAGTTTCTAGTTTTCAAATTTTGAGAGTAAAATTTTTTAACGTCAGCAGTTTTTGAGTAATCATAAGAAAACCAACGTAAAAATTTTGATAAACTACAATAAATTTTTGAACAACTACAATAAATTCTTGAGAAATGTAAAAAATCTACTCGAAATCCAATTTTTAGCTATAGCGTTAGCTGCTTGTTATAAATTTCAGATGATCTTACCGTCACTAAAAAGTGCGAGGATCTTGCACAGCCTACGGACGTCACCGTAAACACTTCCCTTATAATATCCATAGACGAGGCTGAAATTTTCACCTTAAAGGGAATAGATTTCCACAGAATCAGGAGTCATCCCATTATTCAGGCCGAAAGGTCAGACGTAGGCAGTTTTGTGATACCATTCAACAAGACTTGGGGCATTTACATAGACTTATTTAAAGCTGTTTTCCCACACGAACACAATTTTGCCGAAGCCGTTCAAAATCAGTTGGTATCCATATTCAAGTGGCTCAAAATCGTTCACAATATAAAGAAGGATAAATCCAAGGATAGTTCTTTGCCCAGTGATTTGTTAATAAATGTAATTATTTCACGAAATAGTGTTATGGTTTAAAAAAAAATTGTGTTTTAGATAAAAGAGTTTTTGTTCGAAATGAGCGATGACCCATTTGAGGTTAAATTAAGAGACAATTTTGAACTACTCGAGGATGAGTACAACGAGAGTTTGAAAAGGCAAAAGATGCTAAAAGATAAGGTGAAATGAAGGCAACATTAGTTATTCTATTAGTTATAGGATATTTTTTTAGATTGGGGATTTACTTAAAACGCACTTGCACATGCCAGCAGGAAAAGTAGAGGAACTATATGCGACTTTAAAGAAAAAGAACGCTGAAATTTACGTACAAAGGTCCAAGTTAATGTACAAAGCTGCCCCGCCAAGGACACGTTTGTTTGCATGGAACATGACAAATGTAGAAATATTAGTAAGTGTTTATTTATTTTTATTATATACAGGGTGGTCCAGTTTCTACGCCAATAGAATATGAAAAAATAATGAGTTTTTCCTAAAACACGTCGTTTTTGACATTGAATATCTCTCGAACGAATTACAATATTAAAAAAGTATTTGTAAAATAAATAAATTTGCAAAAATGTAATAAAAAAGCTGTTGTAAAATATCTCCTGGAACGAGGGTAATGTTTCCCTATTACAAGCGTCCGAGCATCATCAGTGGCGTCATATTAGGAGGTAGTGATCCTTTCTCTTACTGGAATTTCTACGCCACTGATTCTAGCCACTAATTATTTTTTAGATTCTATGATATATTTCTTGTACAATAAAGTTCGTAATGTTTTCATAGAATGTACGTACTGTTTTCGAGTTAATATGTTTTTAAATAACTTTTCAGCTACAATTTAGGAGGAATATCTTTAAAAATAGATTCATTTCGTTTAGCTATTAATTTCTGTTATAAAGATAATCAGTAATGTGAAACTTAATTTTATTAAAATTACTTGTACCAACTTTTGAATTTACTATCTAATTATAGACTTTTTTTAATGGAACTTAATTTTTTATGTTAACAAAAAAAACTGTTTAAAAAATCCACAGATTTATTTTTTTTTAAGTTTAAACATGAATATTATAGTAATTCGTTACCCCGCATCTAATGAATTGCTTATTATTTTAAACGAAGAAGTTTAGGTTAGTGGTTAGGACGAGTGGCGTAGAAATTCTGGTAGGAAAAAGGGTCACCACTTTCTTAGTTCACTGCCACTGATAATGTTCAGACACTTTTGTGATAGGGAAATATTAGTGTTCCTAGAGATATTTTACATCACCAAATGTTATTTAATATTGTAGTTCATTCGAGAAATGTAGGGTCTTTCTATAGGAATTCTCAAAATTATATCAGTCAATTTCTCGTCGTTCACAAGAACTTGGCCTTTCTGCGACTTCAACTTGGCCGAATTTTGCGTCTAGACTTGGGTCTGCACCCGTATAAAACTAAGTGACTCAGGAATTTAAAGGTAAACGACCATAGACAACGCCGTGTGTTCGCTGATTGGGTTTTGGAGCAGTCGGAAGTTGACCCAAATTTCGCTAAAAAAATCTTTAGCGGCGAGGCCCATTTTTGGATGAATGAATATGTGTGAAAAGTAAAATGTCGGATTTGGGACGATACCACTTCACACGCGATACACCGGAACCAAATGCATCCCGAGAAAGTCACTGTTTGGTGCGGATTTTGGTCCGGCGAAATCATCGGTCGGTACTTCTTTCAAAGCGAAACTGGCATTGCCATGACCGTCAGCGGCGAGCGCTACAGATCGATGATAAGCAACTTCCTGTGTCCTAAACTGGATAATATGGATACCGATGACATGTGGTTCCAGCAGAACGGTACTACGTGCCACACAGCGCATGATGGATAGTATGTCCATCTCGGCCTGCGATTCTGCACGAGCGATTTGATGGCATGGTTATTTCGCGCAACCGCGACGTGAATTGGCCATCGAGATCGTGCAATTCAACGCCTCTAGACTTCTTCCTTTGATGCTATCTTAAATTGCAGGTCTTTGCGAATAAACCGCAAACAATTGATGCCCTCAAAGTCAATATAACGAACGCCATACAGCAAATTCAATCAGATTTATGCGACAAAGTCATCGAAACTTGGACCTCCCGAATACGAGCCATCAAGCAAAGCCGCGGCTGATATTTGAACGTCGTTATATTCCGTACTTAATGCCATAAAGTATTCTTTCAAATAAAAAAAAAAAATGTGTGTATAACTCACACACAATCTGTTTTATTTACGTTTAAATATCGAGCGTCCTTATTGAAAGACCTCTTAATTACAAAAATCGTTTAAAAAATAAAAACTCCAACACCCTGTATCTTAAAAACGGCGCGTTTATAGGACAATGTTTACCAAGCAAACCCTATTATTTTTCTATGCTCTATCGTTCTCTGAAGATTCCGGCATGTAAACCTGACCACCCCGTATAATATAACTTGTTTTTTGTTTTAGATTTTAGCGGATACCACTATACATGGTGCAGTTAAAGTGATTAATGTGATGAGGGAAATAGACGCGGATACGCCATGGCCAGAGGAGGCCATGGAGTTTTCCACTTTGTGGTGTCGCGTGGTTTCGTTGCGTTGTGCCGAGTGGAAATTTCAGCTCAGAGATTTTCCTCAGCCACTGCTGGACATAAGACAGTGTTATATATGCGGCCAATTAGTTGGGGCAGAACAAGTAGCACCGAAACGCGGTAAGTTTTTTTTTTTAATTGTACATTATATGCATACAGAAAACACTTATATTTATAACTTTATGTAATAACGAAATCATGAAAAAAGTTTTGTATAAGTTTATTCTAATATTTTTGTAACTGCTGATGATCCAAATTTATTTCTTGTAACCAGTGTTTAATATTTTGGCCAATAGGTGAGTATATACAGGATGTTTCATAATATGTGGGACACTCTTCAAGGACTTATTGAGGACCTCAAAAAAATTAAAGGAGGTTCGATTAGCATATGTCCAAAACCATTTTGATACTAAGTAATAATAAAAAAAGTTTTTTATAGCTTTTAATTAAATTAAGATAAAAAAAACCTCCTTACAGATGGCCGCATTTTTTAATCAGTGGCAGAGTTAGATGGGTTTACTTTAACAGATCGTTGAATTAAAAATTCGACGGCTCTATTTAAAATTATTCGTTAATTGCCTACCTTTCTTAAACGTTCATCTATTTTTTGGATGTTTTTTTTTATTATATAGGTGCTGATTGGGAAAACTGTTAGCAGGCAGATGCTTTGTCTCTGTATGCTAATCATTTGATAAAATACTTGGTAAGTAACAATCTTGGTAAGGCAAAAGCAAATATACCCTTAGGGAGAATTTCAAACTACGCGTGTCCGTTCGGTTTCGGTCCCTCAAGTAAAATTTTCGTAAAGAAATCGCTAATAAAAGACGCACGAACAACATATCTCAATCATTGAACACTAAATAGGCTAAAAACGGTAAAAAGGCTGAATTTTGATTTAATAAGTCTATAAAATTATACATATGAACTTCGCTGCGTGTTCGTCGTTTGATTGCGATCTTATTAATATAGTTTTTTCTTCTGTAAGAAAAAAATCGTTTTCACTCATCATGCATTGTGTTCAACCGGTAAATACGAAACTGACGAAAAAAAGAGAAAGCGCTAAAAGCATCCGTTTTGTTCGAGTTTTAATGATAGTCCTTACTATCCATTAAAAAAAATGGATAGTACGTAAAAGCGGATCATGAAGTCCGAAAAGCTGTATCACAAAGAATAAGAGAATAACATACTGTATCACACGAAACAGCCGCGTGCTCGTTCGGTTCCAGTCCAGCTGACACAGTTTTAATTTTTATGCGAAATGGTGATCACTAATTAATAATTGTAACATTTGAAAATAATGCAAATTTAGACAACAAGATTATATGGACGGCAAAGCCGCCTGTTCATTCGGTTCCATGTTCGCCGATAGTTTTGGCTTCTGTGCGAAGTGATAGACAAATTTAAGAGCAAGAGCAAAATTAAGAGCAGCATACGAGGGAAATGTCCTAGATGGAGGAAACCATAGAGGTATCAGCCGTCGTCACTGTCTTTCAGTTCGTTGATATATGCACATCGAACACAATCTTATTGCCTCACTACAACACACCGTAGTTTTGGTGTGTTGTAGTGAGTGAGTGAGTGTAGTGTTCCCTTGTAACACTAAACTACTACAACAATACAAAAAAAACTCTGAAACGCTACTGAAAACGGAAGAGAAGTTGACGTTTTAATTATTTAATTATTGTAGAACTAGATGGGTTAAAAATGAATTTAAGAAGCTCTACGAGGGATGTGCAAGGGAACACTGCACAAAATAATAATTGTATCTTTTCTTATGTCATTTGACATTAAATTCTTATCTTTTTGTGAAAAATTTTATGAAGTTTACATTTTTGTTTGGGATTTTTCTTAATAAACCACTGTTTCCACTTATTCAATTATCATTTTCCTTAATATTGATTTAGTATTTGAAAATATATCCAGGAAGCAGATTTTCTTTGTCTCAAGTTCTATCATGTTTCATAACAAGTTATGTTTAAAGGTGTACATCTGTTGTACATTTTTATGTTATGTATAAGATTTTATAAGCCTATAGTTTTGTTCAGTTTACTTGACATACTCCTAGTGCCTTAGAGGATTATATTTAACATGAATATTTAATTATACTGTACTATTTATTTATTCTATAAAAATCATATTAATTCTTAGATATTTTATAAAATACCTTGTATTATATTGATTGATACATTTTTCGACTTTTCTTATCGAGCAATTAATATAAACACAATTTGATACACATTATTTCCTTACAGGTTGCCACATTTTTTGAAAATATTCAGCCTCACAATCAGTGGCGCATTTAGAGGGGGGTTCGGTGTCAATAATCAAATGTATATCTGCAAAATTGTCATTCCTATAAGGCATTTTCACAAAATTAATCACAAATTTAACAGCACCAAATTCTACACCAACAAAAATTTCAATAGTTTTTTTCAACGGAAATATAACTAATCATAATTTTTCCAAGTGACAGGCCAATGAGTCAATAAAATATTTTGAAATTTTAAAGAGTAATTCAAAATGTAGTTTTCTAACTTACTTAAAAAACAAAAATGTAAACTAAATAATCGTCCATGTCGGAAGAAAATCTGTTTTGCCGACCAACAGTCATAAATATAAAAATCAGCAAAGTCATTTTTTGTACATAGTTAAATGCTATATCCAAAAATTTAGGGCAAATAATTTTCATTCAGGTCATACTATTTTTTTAATTTAATTCAACGCTTACCGAATCCCTCTAACTCCGCCACTGGTAACGTGGGAGGCTTGATATTTTCACAAAATATGGTAGCCTGTAAGGATGTATTGTGTACCAAAATGCCAAATTAAGATAAATAAATCATTTATCGAAAATATAGAAAAAAAACTAATTTTTACGCTCAATATTTCAAAAACAAAAGGATTTTGTTTTGAAATAGTCAATTGTTTTTAATATCAATATTTAATTATACTATATAAGACTATTTATATTCAAATTCATTTTAACATTTGGTGTTATATTCCTTAGAATTGCTTATAACTCTGTTGTATGAATGCTGTTTCAAACGTAGACCTCTTCTTTCTACCGATAATCGGTAATTCCGATATGAATTCGTAGATATCGGTGGCAAACCCTATGAGATCTAATAAATAGTCGAAAGCCATCGCCATTAGATCGTCGGTTAACGACAGATTGTTCGCCTTCTTCATAGTCCTACCCTGAAACGTAAAAACACAGTTTATTTTATGTTGAAAGTTCTAAAAAAAAAACGGTGGCAATAATGAGACGGTAATTAATGTTTAACGTGAAATATTTAACTACAATGCAGATCTTATTACAAGAGGATGTCGTCATACCATATAGCGCAATATATGGTGTTATATTTTTCATTTTAATTCATGTTTTACTGTATTACTAATAATAAGTAATGTAGTAACAACAAAATAATATATAAAATCAACTAACTGTGTTTGAGAGACTTTATTTATTATGGAATATAATTAAGTTTAATTTATTTTCAAATCGAATTTCTAAGCTGTTAAGGCACATTACATCATAATTATGTTAATTCTCTGTCACTACCGATAAAGAATTTCAATTCTTTGACAGATGTGAGATCGTAAGAAGTCTATAGATGCAATAGATAAGTAATATCTTATGCAAGTCGCCTTAAGGAAACAGGCATTCTATCAGTTTAGAGCTAAGCAGAGCCCTAATAGCAGCTCGAAATGTAGCAATTTTTGGACGAACGGTCAGGAAAAGGCGTAATTAAGGAAGTAGACAGGAAAAGACTAGCTATTGTACCACTGCTCACCAGAGAACATAGAGTTACTAGACTGCGTTTTGCAAGAGAACACGTAAATTGGACCATTGACGACTGGAAGCAAGTTTTGTTTTCAGACGAGACAAGAGTAAGTGTTAATTCACTAGATGGACGTCAACGAGTCTGGCGGAGGCCAGGAGAGAGGTTTGCTGTGTGCAATATCTATTCGAGGATCCTATTTTTTGATGGATCAATAATGTTCTGGGGAAGAATTGGTTTCGATGGTCGTACGCAGTGGCGGTTTTTATTGTAGGTGCATTTGTGCAATGAGCTCCCTTAAAAAAATCCTAAAAATACCTATTAGGTGTTTACTATACATTACATTATCATTATACATATAATGATAATGTAATGTATAGTAAATATCCGATATCTAACAGTCTCTCTTACAGCTTGTTAGATGTCGCGAGAGTTGGCAGCCCTAGAATTTATCAGATTTATCCACGGAATATTAAATCAACTCTAAATACATAGCGCATTCAGTTTTCATCTAGCACAAATCGAGGACCGTTTAACCATGTGTTAGAAAGAGAGGACTCGGGCGCGTGAAACAGGAGATTTCTATACGCATGTATATGAGATTTGCGTGCATTGCACGGCCACGCAAAGCAAAGTTTATTCTGTAAGCTTTGACGCAAGTGTATTCATCAGGTTGTCTGTTGTATTGTATTGTATAGCATTGTATTGTCTGTTGAATCTGGGCTGTTTACGTGGTCACGTGTTGCTTGTATTTTTATAACCACAACGAGAGGGAATAGATCGCAATGGAGGCATATTCGGTGGAATATATAACGGAATTTTAATACACGAACTGTATAAACCGTTTCTGAAAATGCTGATATTTTAAAAGTATACTTAGAATGTGTTTTTGACACTGCGGGAAATGATCACAATACAAAAAATCAGGTTCAAATGTTATTGGGCTATTTAAATAACAATTACTTTAAATACTAGCTTGCGTTTTTCGCCAAGGTCATACCTCATTGTGAAATCCTTTTTAAAGGGTTTCAGTCTCGATCATTGGATGCTGTCAAGATGAGCAGTTATTTGAATAATCTTGAAGACGCAATTATAAAAATCCGGACAACTAATTCCTCAAATTCGCCTGGAAAAAAAAACAATACGATCCCATGACATATCATTTTCTGCACAAACTAAGGAAGTGTGTGATATATTAATTACCCAAACTAAAGACAGATTTGAGTTTAGAGAACCTGTTAGCGTCGAAACTATTTTCCTCCAATAAATTTAGTGACTTTGAGAAACAATTCCCCATTCAAGATTTTGACAATGTAACGAAAACTTACGGATTTTTGGACAAAGTTAAATTGAAATGTGAATTAACGGTTATATATATAGCAGGGAAGATTTTCGTGAAACACCAAGTTGTTTAGCAATTTTGCAATTATTTATAGATCGAAACCGGATGGACTGTTTTAGTGATACTGTTTTATTATTAAAATTAATTTGTACCATACCCATAACAAGTTATGAGAGTGAACGCTGTTTTTCGACGCTTAAAAGAATGCAAAACTTTTTGAGAAATACAATGGCGCAAGACAGACTAAAATTCACTTTGCATAAGTATGGAGAAAGTGCTAATTGCAGCGATTCCAGATTATTAAAATCTGGATTTTAATGATCTTGTAATTGACGTTTATTGCGAATTCCAAGAACAGACGAATGGATTTTCTATATAAATAACCTCAGGCTTGGACATAGGTAAGTTTATTTTAAGTTTTCGTTTGTTATTATTTTATCGATTGCACCCCCAGACAAAAATTACACCGACCGCCACTGGTCGCACGGATTCGGTTCCTATGCGGGGAGATCCATGAATACATCGCAGAAAAACATGTGATGCCATTTGGCCCAGTTTGTCGGGGACAATTTTATTTTTATGCAAGATAACGCCCGGCCCCACTTTGCTATAGAGGAACTGGACAGAAATCGAAGGCGGTTTCTGTCCAACTCTAGACTGGCCACCAAGAAGCTAAGATATAAACCTCATAGAGGCTCTATGGGATGCATTAAAACCTTATTGGTCAGGCGCCATCAGTTAGGTGCCACATGCCTGCCCCTATGACTCTTAGAGCTCTGTTAGACGAGGCTTCTTGGATGGCGCTACCTGGATCGGGCGACCTAATCAACAAGATAGTTTAAATTGGGTGTTTACATTGAGTGGTGTCACTTTCTATACAGAATAAGTTTCGCGATCCAGGTAGGGCCACCCAGGAAGCCTCGTCTGACAGAGCCCATAGATAACTTGAACAACTCGTTCTTGTCAAATGGGATAACAGTCCTTAGGAAATCATTCATCACTTGATCAATCATGCCTAAACGAATGGTGGTAGTGATAAGAGCTGGAGGACGATCTACACGCTACTGAATTCTTACGATTCTATTTCACCTCCATTTTTTTAAATTTTTCATTAACACCGTTGTCATTGCATTTGGCATTGTTCCTTTCTGTTATTTATTCATGTTTTTTCCCCGATAATACAACTTTAATTTGTTAAACATTAGTTGAAATAACTTAATTATAATACCACGTAGGTATTATGATTTAAATCTTCGAAAAAATAAAATGTGAATGTTCACTCATGCGTTATTTTTGTCCAGGGTTTTGGCAGTTTATATTTATATTTAATAAACGCAATGAATAGCAAAGTTAGAACAGTATGTTTTTAATGTGGAATATTTTTCTACCATCTGTATCAGATCATGAAAGCATAATATGTCATGTGATGTTATATATTTTAACATCTTTATTGTTTTACTTTACGTTTTATTTTGCAATAGTGTTTAAAAATACATTATATAAAAAATATATCTTAAAAAATTGACTTACATTAATAAATACACTTTATTTACAATAAAATATAAATATCATAGATATAATTACAATAAATTAATCTTAATCTATTTTCAAATAAAATTTGTTAGTAGTTATGACACATTTTCGCCATAATTACGCCAATTGTTCATTCCTTAATTTAATAGATGATTATTTTTAGTTTTTGCAGTCCTAGTTTGCATTTTGTTTTGTCACATATATTAAGACAGTCTAAATGTAATATAATTAATAACAATTCATAGAATCGTGTTGTTATAATTGATAATCTAAGATATACATACATATATGAAATGGTTGAAGGATTAAAAAATGAACAAGCTAAATATTTTTTTTTTAGTTTCCATTTCCATTTAGTTTTTCCATAAGTTTATGTTATTTTGAGACGGATATTTCTAAATGTTAATTGCAAAGTGAAAATATTTTATGTTATTTATTTCGATCCTGAGGTGGTAATTATTTGTACGGCGCCTTATCCACAACATGGTCCCGGTATCTGAGGGAATTGGGGCAGTTGTGGCCATTGGAACTGGGGAATTTGAGGTATGCTAGGGATTTGGGGTAGTTGCGGTAATGGCGGTAATGATGGTAAAGACGGGAAATTAAACGTCCTGGAATCCTGAAAATTACAGAGGAAATTATTTATAAGGTGCATTATTTTTTTTTAATTTGTTAATAATATTTCATCCCATAATTAAGTTGTTAACATTAACATGAAAGGAGCATGCAAAATTTGTTAATATACTTACTTGGTAGAAATTGTTATGTGAATAATTTCTTACATAAAATTAGTGTTTGCAATATATGGTTTTTGCAATAACATATACACGATTTATATAAACATAATATCTACAAAAATAATAAAAAAAATATAGACCTATGTACCATAGGCTTTTTCAAAAATTTCTGAGTACTATTTTTTAAATTACCCATTTTGAAGGAAATAATTTACTCTCAAAGAATTAACACGGTTTCTTAGTTGAAGAGAGTAGTACACAATATATACAAAGAGCAAACTGCTGTTATAGAAGTAGAAGGGGAAAAAAGGGAAGTAGGTATTAGGAAAGGGGTAAGACAAGGATGTACGCTATCACCACTAATTTTTAATCTGTACATCGAAGAGGCGATTAATGTGGTAAAAGATAGAGTGGATTTCGGGATTAAAGTATAGGGACAGAAATAAAAATGCTGAGATTCGCGGATGATATAGCAGTATTAGCATCTAGTAAGGAGAAATTAGAATCAGCATTGAACGAAATGGAGGCAGTTTTGACAGAGGAATACGGAATGAGGGTGAATAAAAACAAAACTGAAGTGTTAGTGTGCAGATAGCGCGAGAGCAGAGCAAAAACGTACAAATTAATAATGAAAGATTGGAGGAAGTTAAAGACTTATTTAGGAAGTAAAATAAATTGGGATGGAAGAAGCGATAAAGGCATAAAACAAAGAATAGCGCAGGGTCGAGTAGCTTTTAACAAAAAGAAAGCACTTTTATGCTCGGGGGTAATAAAGTTAGAAACAAGGAAGAGATTTTTGAAAACATATGTATGGAGCACGGCACTATACGGTCGCGAAACCTGCATGGTAGTGGAAGCAAGTAGGAAGAAATTAGAAGCTTTCGAGATGTGGTGTTACCGAAGAATGATGAAAATACTGTGGACTGATAAGGTTAGAAACGAAGAAGTATTGGAGAAAGTCGGCGAGAAAAGAAGTATGTGGAAAAACATAAAGAAGAGAAGAGATAGAATGGTAGGCCACTTGCTGAGAAATAGGAGTGAAGAAAGGCAGAGGTAGGCCTAGATTAGACTACTGCTCGCAAATAGTAAGGGATGTAGGTTGTAGCAGTATTAGCGAAATGCGTAGGTTAGCACAAGATAGGAGAAGCTGGAGGTTAGCGTCCAACCAGTCTTAGGACCGATAACCTCATGATGATCTTTGAATCGAAGTTGAATTCGAAGGCATTTGCTTGCGTTCACCATGATATCTTTTTTGAAAAATTACATAGGTATGGAATTCGTCCACTAAATTGTGTTAAAAGTTTTCTTGAAAACCAATGACAATATGTATCAACAAATAATGTATCATCATTCAGCAAAAGTGTCGATATTGTGCCGCAGGCTCAAGTTCAATTTTAGGTCGTGTATTCTTTGTTATATACATAAATGACCCTGAGATCACATCTCGCTTCGCCGAATTGGCTTTATATGCTGATGATACATCGGTAATTGTTTCTGATAAATCAGATCGAGTTTTAACCATAAATGCCATCGAATACTATCCTATATGAATGAATGGTTTAACTAAAACTATTTATTTTGCAACACCGAAAAAGGTAAGGTCATGCGCTTTCATAATAGACAGAAGACATGTAAGAACACTGTTTTAGATATACTTCTATAATTTCTAGTGAACATAATGTTAAATTCTTGGGTATAACCATTGATTAATGTCTAAGTTGGCAAGTGCAGTGTTTTAACTTAATTTTCAAACTTGACTCTATGTTTACTAACTAAAAAAATTTATAATATTCTGTTCTAATTCACTAAGCACAATAATTAAGGAACATAAAAAAAATTGGGTGATTTTCAAGGGACAGTAACTTGGAGAAAAATGGTCGCAGAACAATTAAAAAAAAAAGTAAATTGAAGCTCTAAGTTTCTAGTTTTCATATCTTGTGTTCAAAATTGTTTAGCAATTTAAATCAGCAGTTTTTGGGTAATCATAAGAAAACCATCGAAAGAACAATTTCCAAATTTTTGCTTGTCTTTCAATAGGTCCACGGACTTTCAATAATTTGTTTTCGGTAATTTCATCATAAAGCTTTTTTAGATGTTTTTGTCCTCTTTAATTTGAGTGGTCTAAAAGCCTTGAACGATGATTTTTCACTGAGTTATCATGGTTCAAAGTAAAAAAAGTCTACTGCAAAGTATTCTTTACAACTCGAAGTTATTGGTTTTTGATAAAAAAAAATCGGTGCGAGAATGTTGATTGAAGAACAGGTAAAAAACTGCATATTTAGGGATATTCGCTTAAGTTGGCATAACTTTGCAAATAGTGAATAAATTAAGGAATGTTACTGTTTTTTTTTTCAACCTCAAGGTATCCCAAAGAAACCCTGAAAATGTAAAGCCGATGTGATTTTTTTCATTGTGTTTGGAATTATTGAATTTGTCGTGTTTGCTAAAAATCAATTCAAGGATGAATTTTTAATTTTTATTGATTTTTTGAGGCTGAAAATGTTTTCTTTAAAAATGTGAATTATTGTAAGAAAAGAAAATGAAAAGAAAAATGTTACAAAAAAATGTCAAAACTGACTTTTTTGGTTGAACGACGATAACTCAGCGAAAAATTATCGTATATGGCTTTTAGACCGCTCAAATTAAATAGCATAAAATTATCTAAAAAAGTTTTATGATAAAATCACTAAAAAAAAAGTCCGTGGACCTTTTAAAAGGCAAGCAAAAATTTCGGAAATTACTTTCTGATGGTTTTCCTATGATTACTCAAAAACTGTTGATGGTAAAAAAAAAGAAAACTCGAAATCTGAAAACTAGAAACCTGCAGCTTCAATTTGATTTTTTTAAGAATTGTACTGCGACTATTTTTTTCCTTAGTTACAGCCCTTTGAAAATGACCTAAAAATTTTGATTTCTTTACATTCCTTAATTTTTGTGTATTATGATCAAGTGGATTCACGTTTACACTATGGTATATTTTTGGGACTCGTTACTCTATTAAAGCGCTGTTTTTATTGCCAAAAAGAAAAAAGATACTAAGATGTATGTTAATTATGCCCCCTAGAGAAACGGGTATAAAGTATTTTTAGATAGTTTAATATTTTAGCACTACCTTCACTATATATTTTCGAAATGTGCCTCTTTGGGTATGCGAATAATAGGAAATTTCTCCATAGAAATTAAATTCACACTTAATCTACAAGACAGGCTACTTTCAGACACGATTGTATTATTTTAATGTGGCTTATAACTCAACTAACTGCTTAGGATTAAAAATGTTCAATAAATATGACCTAGTCGTTTAAAACACTGTGAAAAATTAACAATATTTAAAAGAGGATTAAAACCATTTGTTACCGATTGATTTTTATACAAGATTGATGAATATATCACTACTTAAAAATATCTATATAGCTTTTAAGACACTAACTATTAGTATTCGATCTGTATTATGGGGAAATGAATGTTACTACTATTATTATTACATTTTTAAACTTTTTATACATCTCCTAACTAAAACTCTATAAAATTAACTAGAAAAATTATATATTTTCTCATGATTCGACCCATAACTGTCACTTTCAGGTCAATATAGCATATACATTAGTCACAAATAGTTTTCTTTGTTAAACCACCATTTATTTCTTTAAGATTATGATGTTAGCACACAGAAACAATTCTCTCCAAATTATCACAACTTACCCCTCCATTCTTTCTCTGTTGACAATCTACGATAACCAAGACACTAGCAAGTAGTAAAATATAAAAACATCGCGTGTTATTTTTCATCTTCTAGATTATTATTGTCTGAAAAAAATTACTTGTGGCTCTGACGGATTCGCTAATGCAACTACAAATATAAATTATTGTGAAAACTTTTATTTCTGTCATATTAGTTATAATGGCTTTATTTGTCCTTGTATTCGTCAAAATGGATGTGGCGTTCCATATCTTGATGGGATTTGATGACCTTTTTCGTGCAGCCATTGTAGTACCTGATTTGAATAACGTCGTTATTGTTATTTTTTATAGCATGTAATGTGTTTTGTACTAATTAAAGCATAATAGGTGTGTTTATTATAACCGATATAGTAGTTGTAGGTCTATGGTTCACTTTATTTTATTACACAATTGTAAATTATTTATATTATTACCGACTCATCCTCTAAAATAACGGACACATTCCACTGAAATAAATGTTTTAATTCTCAAAATTGACATTTATTGAACAATATTTTTTTAACTTTAATTGTAAATACTGTTTGGTTATTTTGAACTACACTACTCAAAAAAAATTAAGGGAACAAAAAAATTCCGATTCCGAAAAAATATTCACATTAATTTTTGAAAGGCTGTAACTTTATGGAAAATGGTCGTATCCAGATAGAAAAAAACCATTTTGGAGCTTGAAGTTTCTAGTTTTGAAATCTTCAAAGCTAGAAACTGCAAATGGCGTAATGATGAGTAATGATAGTGATGAGAGATGAGTAATTATAATAATGAGTAATGAAAGGGAAATTGTAAGCAAAGTAAATAAATTTTGTTTTCATCTTGCTAATCATTAATTGATATTTCAAAGCCATAATCTTGTTCCTTTAATTATTTTCAAAACTTTGATCATTTGGGGCAAAAATGGTTCGATAGATCAATTTTCAAATTGATCTATCGAATCGTTTTATTTACAGAGCTATTGGTAGTATAATAAGCTAAAAAAACCTAGCAACATTAATATTTTCTTCAATATTTGTAAAATGGCGATAGATTTTTTAAAAAGTCAGAAAAAGTAATTTTTTGTAATTTTTTCAAATTAATAGCAAGGTAAAAAAATTGTGCTCAATAACGACATTCTTTTTTTATAGAGGTTTTATTTGAGTATCCAAAACCATCCTTGTATTCGCTGCACTATTATTAGTTCCTGAGACATGAATGCTCAAAGACAAAAGCATCATGTTTCATTCAACCACTGATATTTTAGTAACAAATGGTGGTACAGAGTCCGTTAAAAAACCAAATTAAAGCTGAATAAACAGACTAACCGGCCGTTGTATTGATTTAGTCCGAAAAAAAATCATTAGCCCAGGGATACTGGTTAAAAAATAATTTTGAAAACTTTTGTCATGAGATATTTCTTGGATTGCGCAGTAACTGTAGCTCACAAAATTTATTTTCAAAATATTTCAAAACTAGAAACTTCAAGCTTCAAAATGGCTTATTTTTCATCTAGATACGACCATTTGTCATAAAGTTGCAGCCTTTCAAAAATCACTGAAAATTTTTCGAAATTTTTTTGTTCCCTTAATTTTGTTGAGTAGTGTACAATTTTACATTATAAGTTGTAAAATCTATATTGTAATATTTTTCTTTATTGATTCATCTTTTACAAAGCGTATAAGAAACGGAGTATTCTTAAATGTCAACAGCAATGAGTTTTTTCACATCTATAGAACAGTTTCTGCGGTAGATACTGTATGTATAATTTTTGTTTTAGCTACCCGCACAGTTGAGGTACACCTGGGAGAACCTTTCGAACCGTTTACGATAGAACGGGGAATGTTGCCTCTAAAATATTACCACGATTTTAACTGTGAGATAGAGTCATATAGTTATGCCTTTGGACCGTGTTGGGAGCCAGTGATAGCGCAGTGCAATTTAAGTAAGTAGTTTAATTGATAACAAGCAAGTAAGATTTTCCCTAAAATCCAACCCTGAAGTTCTTGTTATTTGACTACAAAGGACTTTTTTCTCGAGAGGCATCTCTTGACAAAAAGGTCCTTTGTAGTCACATAGCAATGATTGGTGAATGTTGAGATGGTTAATGTTTAGGTGAAACGTTTTTGACCAATCTCAATATTTTAAGAACACCCAGCAGTTACCTTCCAACTTGTTCAATTATTAATATGGCCTGAGATGGAGTTCTGAAAGCTCAAATAACAAAATATATATAAAAATATCTTGACACTTATAAGAGGCACCTCTTATACAGGGTGTTTGTACTATTTTTGTAAACATTGAAGGTTTTAATCATATATCTGCTCCCTCACGTGACCCGTCACCACCGCTATCTTTTTGGGACAAAATGAGACTTCTGCTTCATGGTAGACTTACGATGGTGGTGCAACAGTTGACGGTATTATTGCACGCCTCCCTAGATCCCTATAATACAACAGAGGAAATGGCGTTGACTTGGGAAAGAGTCGTGATGGACTGGACAAATGGTAATTATATAATCAACTTTATTAATAATAATTACTATGATAATTAGTGAACATTAGTTGATTGGTATATCAAAATTTGCTATACAGTTCGTTCCTTTTCTTTAAATTGGAAATGTTATTAAAATAAAATCTCTTGGTGACGGTTTCCACTCTAACCCATTAATTTTAAATTAAAACAATGAGTATATAATAGATTTGACAGAATGTAACTTTTATTCTCTGTACTTTAAATTGGTCAGAAATACATTTTCGAGAAGTTTGAGGAGTAAATACCATACATATTATATTATTAATTTAATTGTTATTCCATTGTTATTTAGTTTATTCCATGTTTGCCCTTTGAAGAATATTAAAAAGTTGCTTGTGTCGTTTTTATGCATTATTACACGCATTTTTGTGGAAAACACATGTAATATTAAAAAAAAAGCGATCACGAAACCGGAACCGAGTGGACACTCACATTTTAATAAGAAAACATTGTAGTATGAAAAACCAAACATGTTTATTGTTTTTTCTTGGGATATTATCGTATCATTGGACTTTTGACTTGATATTTTACGTCTGCTATGGCATCCCAAGCGTAAATTTGGCTAGTATTTTCAAAATAATTAGATGAATTCTACAGTTGGGTGGCATTTAATGTTTTTTGTTTTGAGACTCCAAAAATTGTATGATGAACATATAAAATATTTATACAGTGATCACCAAAATGATTGCACTAAATGAAAAAAGTGATTATTTGACTTCTTTAAATTTTTTTGGGCTAATATTTTTTGTATGTTTAGACGCTAAAATAAACATATATTAAATATACTGACTGATTTTTAGTACAGGCGGAAAATGCAGTATTTTATCAATAAGAAAAATGAGCATTTTTGCGTTTGAAAAATTGCAAAAAATTTTAAGCAACATTCAGTTTTATAGTTATTATTTTTTTTTACTATGTAAATCTATCAGTAATAAAATAAAATTATTTTTTAAGTTATTTGCAAATAGTTATTCAAATTCATGAAAAATTTATATTCAAAATTTGATAAAAATTTAACAGTTAATTTTTTTTCAAACCATTTTCAATGTAACCTCAATTTAAAAGTTTTTCAGTTTGGAAAGGGTTAAAGGTAACCTGGGGGGACCTCTTACTAAAAGCAAATATTTATTAGAAACAATTTCATATACTTTTAGGTATTGTGTTAGACTTTTATATACAATGCTTTTGTAATGAAAAAATTAATTAAAAAGTCAAGGAAAAACTCTTGGACCCGTCAAATTTGATTTTTAGTTGTGCATTTTTTGAAATATAATTAATATATACACGGTGATTGGTATAGGAGGTATGACGTAATGTTTTTAATGTCAACCGCCTTTTTTTATTACGGAATGTGATAAAAATATTAATTATATTTTAAAAAATGCGCAACTATATAAACAAAAATTTACGACCCGAGAGTTTTTTCCAAAAGTTATTTCTTGAATTGTTAACAAATATATTCATTACTGTACGAGAGCACTATAGTTTGGAACATCGTACCATTTTATGTAAATAAATTTGAAGCAATATTCTTTGAAATCAATACCGTATTCTTATTATTACGTAATATAATTCTAGCTAAATTTGTGTACAAAGGGGATCTCAATATTTTCGTACGAACAGCTTCGAAATACGATGACGTTCAGCTGCTAAAATTGCCCAACCTTAAACTGATATTAGGCATTCAGTGGGTCTGCTTGGGCGACCCCAACGACCACCATAACGTCATACAGTGCGCACCCGACAAGGTCCCCGAATATTCCAGCAATCAGGTACGATCCATCTACAAAACCCCCGCATAAAGCTCAGATTCTCGAGGGCTCTGTTGTAGGTGCACGATTCATTTCGAGCATTCCGTTCACAAAACGTCAATTTAAGCATCGTTTTGGAGACTAGACCGGTCCCGAACGATCCCACCAGCTGTCCCATTTTGCTTCTATACGGGAGCACCTTGAGGTGGATAGAGAGCCTTAAATTAATTCTATCTGGCGTAACGAGGCCTACGAAAAGGGGAAAAGTGTTCAATAACGTACGGCCGAGGAAGATTCAGCTCAGCAGGCACTATAAAAAGGTAAGCGGGATGTATTTTTGAAACCGACGGGTAGACCTAAACCTAGAACAGTAGTACTGCTCGACCTAAACCCAATTATCTGAGGCCAGCGTCAGGGTGAATGCATTTTTTAAATCCGAACTTTGATTGAAATATTTTATTTTTTTATTTTGTTTTCCGCTTGTAATTTTTTAATGCTTGGTTTTTCATGCATTCGATCCTTACTACTAAACTGGACAATAATTTATTACATAGTGTATGGATTTCAATATACAGAGTGTTTATTTTTAATGGTAATGGTGGCAATTTATTATGTCTACTCTTTCCTCACCCTAACAGAAACTTATAAATGGATTTACTGCAAAAACAGTTAGCTAGATTTCCTTCGATTTACTATTTAATTTGGTGCTCTTAGGTCATAGAATAATTTTTTTTTTAGTGAATTCTAAGAAAGTTACTAAACATTGGGAAATTCGATTCTAAAATTTTACTGAATGTAATAGTTTACTGCATCTTAACAAAACGTTTCGCTAAATAGAGACAGAAAAGAGTGTAGAATATAACAGTAATAATTTCTCAATGATGCCAATTCAGTTGGTGAAATGTAGGTTAAAGTACCCTATATTATTTTATGACTTTTTTCCTAATAGTAATTTTTATTGGTAACTATTTTATTTTATTATTAAGTATATTTTCTGCTGCAAAAATCCTTTAGCAAAGAGGTTACTATTGATTACTACTATACTTTGAAAAACATAACTAATAAATAGTGACTATTTGCATGAAACGAATAGTTATTAAAGAGTTGATAAATTTATGGTAATTAAATATCAAAATACATATTTAGGCGTTTTATTTGAACATTTCGTAATTTTTTTTTATTGAGTGGTAATTGACCAACATCATAAATTTTGGTCATATTAACCTAAAATAAGGCTTTAAAAGGCCATAGATGTATATTGGGGACGAAAACTTTTATGAAACTAAAAATTATTGGAATAACACCCTGTAGAAAATTTTAGAAACATTGTCACGACAAACATTCCTCAAAGTCCATGTCAACGCTAACAAATTCTATAGAATATTTAAAAATTCTATTAATCTGTCTCATAAATTTGCAGTATTTATATAATTATTTATAAAAATATAGTGCCTCTGTTTACAAACGCATAAAAATGCATTTCTATTCAATTCAGTCTTGGCTAAACACAAATTTTTCACGAAAAATCTTGTGACAAGTTGATGTTTGCCGTTCACCATATTTTCCAAAAAAAAAAAAAAAAATGGATATACATACAAGGTGATTCATATTGGAGTACTGAGTCGATCGATATTTTTTTTATTAATGTTGCCCCTCTTACCCAACAGGTAAAACCTATTTACAAAAAAAATCCATTACTTATCATGATAACTATACAATAAAATGTTCTTAAGTTTTCTTGATTTTCTGAATTTATATAGGGTGATTACAAATGAATAAATATACAGAGTTTCAGGATAGATTTTTGCATAACTTTAGCAGGATAGTGACCCTACTACTAGAGACTTAAAACAAATTGTAAGGCAATCTAATAAAAAATAAAAATGCCATCATTCCCTTATAACAGAACGCCAATGTCTTTATTGAAAACTGGAATTTTAATTTAATGTTTTTGATAGTCCTTATCCAGTTAGACCAGTCACATTAGAATTGAAGTATACTCTCCAGTTATTTTCGCAGTTTTTTTTTATGAAGAGAAAAAAGATTTCCCCTCACATTTTTAAACACAGGCTTGAGACTACCTCTTCTCCATCTCTTCAAATTGTTTGCATGTTTAAAATTTGTGAAGGGCTTGTATTTTTGACCTCGCTGAACTGCCTTACTCTGAGATTAATTCAATCGATGTTAAAGACAGTGTTACTGTTCTGACAAGATAAATGAATAATAATCCAAACACTGATTAAATCAAACTAATATTAAAACTAGGAAACCCTACAAGATGTTAATATTTTTTTTATTTTGTGGGGTGTTTTAGATTTGTTCTTGTATTGCTGGGTATCTGAGGTATGTTTAAAGAAAATTATGCTATTTCTAAATGCTCAAGGGATCTTGACTAGCTTAAATTTTAATTTTAATTTACAGTAATAGTTTATATAGGAAAAATGACATCACTGACATAAAATAAAAAAATATAGGAATTAATTGGAAATTAATGGATTACATTTTCTTTACTGTTACGCATAATTTAGGAAACTATTGAACAAATAAGAAACTTTAAAAAGATAAATACTGACAAAAATTTTTTATTAACAAATTGCTATTATAGGTTAATACTAATTTGTTTAATAGGCGAATTTCTCTATTTTCTAGCATATTGGTTGTTGTTTTCTAAAAAAATTATGTATATATTTTTGGAATTAGCTCTTCAGGAGAATATAAAACCAAAAAATATATAGGGTGATCAATTAAAAAATACCATGTCATTACTTTAATATGAATCACCTTGTACATTTTTTGGAAAATACAGTGAATTCAAACACAAGCTCAATCTGTTTAGACTTTTCACGAAAACTATTTGTTTGTCTGTATATCCTGTCTACATTTACATATGCATAAATCTAGGTGCATTTGTTGATGGGATTGCACAAGTTTCAAGTCTGCTACTGGATGTCGTTCTCTATGCACAGAGGGTGCGAACTCTATGGCGGCAGGTTATCTTCTAGTTCAGGTACAATTTTAAAGATAACCATTACTCTGACATTACTTTCGATCGATTTTGTTGCTTCAGAACACACTTTATCGTTAGTCAGCATCGATGACGGCCTGAAACACAGACCCAAATCAGAGTGGTCCGTTGTGTATATGAACTCCGAACTGAACGACCTCGAAATATGGCTAAAGAGTGCCATACAGGATGAATCGGAAATCGAAGTGCCTTCCCCCAGGAAACCCGTGGAAAAATATTTCTGCCTGTCGGTAGCCAAGGTGTCTTACGGCAGAGAGACTGTCGTACACAACCAGAACATAAACGAGAGGAACAAGGATATCCCTACGCATAGACTGGTGGTGTACGACTTGAGAGGGGCCTGGACGAAAAGCAACAGGAATGTCGCTTTTTCGCTCTTCGACACTTTCATGAAGACTATGGTGAGTTTTGTGTGAGGTCATTGTGCGGTGGATCTAATTAGTCACCACACATTCTCATTTCATTGCAGAGGATGAAGAAAAACTTATCGACCGAAGCACTCAAGGGCTTCAGGAAAGATAACAGTTCGACGCCTTTGAAGAGGAGAAACACCGACCCGTTAAATACTCCCCCGAACGCATCAATACAGGTAGGAGAATGTCGGGCGATGCTCTTCCAGTGGTTTTGTTTTCATTACTATTTAAGGCGATCCAGAGCTCTGCCGTCCAAGACGCTCCTTCGCCGATCAGCAAACTCCAATCTGGACTTGCGGCTAACATGCTTCAGCAGTTAATCGCCGAAGCTGATAATAACTCTGTGGTCTACAGCGATGATCTGTCCGCCGTGTCGAGGCAGCAGCACTTGCAGGGGCTGCAGGCTTGCCAGGAGGATGACGTCCAGCATAAGAACTGGCAAAGTAAGTCATGTATTTGTTGATAGATTAGAAAGTTATTATTGTGACGATTTTCTAAGTCAAGTACTTTGGCTAGTATAGAAGTAATATTCTTTCTACTTTGGTTGTGACAAATTGAGGTAAGTAATCATTAAAGCGTCTATTTCGGCGAGCTGCAACAGGGTCGAACTCAGGGCGTTACTATTACACAGCGATAATTCACAGAAAATACATCAAAATACTATCATCATCATTAGGTCATCAGTCCTAAGACTGGTTGGACGCTAACCTTCAGCTTCTCCTATCTTGTGCTAACCTACGCATTTAGCTAATTGTGCTACAACCTACATCCCTTACTATTTGCGAGCAGTAGTCTAATCTAGGCCTACCTCTGGCTTTCTTCACTCCTATTTCTGCCTCCAAAATATCGCGGACTATTCCCCCTTGTCTCAGCAAGTGGCCTACCATTCTATCTCTTCTCTTCTTTATGTTTTTCCACATACTTCCTTTCTCGCCGACTTTCTCCAATACTTCTTCGTTTCTAACCCTATCAGTCCATGGGATTTTCATCATTCTTCGGTAACACCGCATCTCAAAAGCTTCTAATTTCTTCCTGCTTGCTTCCCCTACCGTCCAGGTTTCGCAACCGTATAGTGCCGTGCTCCATACATATGTTTTCAAAAATCTCTTCCTTGTTTCTAAGTTTATTACCCCCGAGCATAAAAGTGCTTTCTTTTTGTTAAAAGCTATTCGACCCTGCGCTATTCTTTGTTTTATGTCTTTATCGCTTCTTCCATCCAAATTTATTTTACTTCCTAAATAAGTGAAGTCTTTGACTTCCTCCAATCTTTCATTATTAATTTGTACTTTCGTTTTTGCTCTGCTCTCGCGCCCTCTGCACACTAACACTTTAGTTCTGTTCTTATTCACCCTCATTCCGTATTCCTCTGTCAACACTGCCTCCATTTCGTTCAATGCTGATTCTAATTCCTCCTTACTAGGTGCTAATACTGCTATATCATCCGCGAATCTCAGCATTTTTAGTTTCTGTCCCTGTACTTTAATCCCGAAATCCACTCTATCTTTTACCACATTAATCGCCTATTCGATGTACAGATTAAAAATTAGTGGTGATAGCTAATACCTACTTCCCTTTTTTCCCCTTCTACTTCTATAACAGCAGTGTGCTCTTTGTATAGATTGTGTACTACTCTCCTATCTCTATACTTCATTCCCGTGCTCTTTAGTATCTCGAACATGTTTTCCCATCTTACGTTATCAAAAGCTTTTTCTAAATCTACAAATCCTATATAAGCGTTCTTTCCTTTTTCTATTGTTTTCTCTAACATTACTCTTAGCGCCAGAATAGCTTCGCGAGTTCCCCTATTTCGCCTAAACCCGAATTGGTCTTCTCCTAGTATTTCCTCCGCTCTATTTTCTATCCTCTTCTGCACTATTCTGGTTAAGATTTTTGACGCATGGGAAGTTAGGCTAATCGTTCTAAAGTTCTCGCATTTGTCGGCTCCTCTCTTTTTCGGTATAGTAATACGATAATGTTCCTCTTATAATCCTCCGGCATCTCGCCCGTTTCGTATATGTATTTTACCAGTTCAAACATCCTATTTACTACTTTCTGTCGCGCACATTTCAAAATTTCCGCCTGTATTCTTTAGCCCCCTTAGTGCTATTTCAAATTCCTCTCTCAATATAGGTTTTCCTACATCTTCCCTATCGATGCTAGATTCTTCCTCTAATATATCTCGTAATTCCTGACCCTCGTATAAATTTCCTAAGTACTGCTTCCATCTATCCGCTTTCTCCTCTCTTCCGATCAGTATGTCCCCCGATTCACCCCTAACGTTTCTACTTATTGTTCCTATATCCCTGAAGTTCCTCTTAATTATTTTGTAAGCCTCATCGGTCTTACCTACTTGCAACTTATCTTCTACTTCTTTGCATTTATCCTCTATCCATTGTTCTTTCGCTTTTCTACATTTTCTAATGATTTCCCACTTTATTGACTTATAAGTTTTCAGTCCTTTTTCGTCTCATCTATTTTTGTAGCCTCGTCTCTTTTGCATTAAGTTTAAGATTTCGTCCGTTATCCAGGGCTTCCTAGCTTCCCTTTTGTCGTGTCCTAAAACTCCGACTCAGTTTCTGCTTTCTTGATTTCGTCCTTACTCGCTTTATTTATTAATTGATCTGTTTTCTCCTGGAACTTATCTTTCATATTCTGAACCCTCAATATGTCTACATTTATACGTTTCTTATCCTTCCGGGTTTTCAGATTTTTGAACTTTAATCTAGCTTTCATGACTACCAAGCTATGGTCGCTGTCTACATCTGCTCCTGGATAACTCTTACAGTCTTTTACTTGATTTCTAAATCTCTTCCTAACCAGAATGTAGTCTATCTGAAACCTGTCTATCCCTCCTGGCATTTTCCATGTGTACCGCCTCCTAACGTGATTCTTGAACAATGTGTTCGCGACTACCATCTTGTGCTTCTCACAGAATTCTATCAGTCTGCTACCTCTTTCGTTTCTGTTTCCTAATCCATAAGGACCCACAAATTCTCCTTCTTTCCCCTCACCCACGACTGCGTTAAAATCTCCTACTATTATTAAATTTTCATGACCCTTCACAAATCCTATTACCTGCTCTATGTCCGAATAAACGGCTTCTAACTCTTCCTCACTGTGGCTAGAAGTAGGCATGTATACTTGCACTATTAATGTTTCCACTGGCTTCGAATCTAACCTAACCATCATTACTCTCTCGCTGTATTGTAGGTAGCTATATACACACTGTCCTGCGTTCTTCCGCATTACGATCCCTACTCCCGCGTTTTCATTTACCGATCCTGTGTGTATTACCCTATAGTCACCGCTCCAAAAATATCCTACTTCCGGCCAGCGCATCTCACTTATACCTACTATATCTAATCCTAACCTATCTATTTGTATCTTCAGATTCTCTAGCTTCCCTGCCTGTCTCATGCTTCTGACATTCCACGCTCCGACTCGTGAAATGCTGCACTTCTTACTATAATAATAGCAATAGCACTCGATCACGTCTCCCGGAACAGTCCTCACCCGGAGATCCGAACGGAGGACTATTTTACCTCCGGTGATTTTTGCCCCAGGAAACGCCATCATTAATTTGGGATAAGTTTTCTGTTAGCTGTTCTGAGGATTATAATGTGGTGGTTTCCTCTTGCCTTCCACATCGCAGTCGTGCAAAATACTATATACTGTATAAAATACTGATCTTTTTTTTTGTTTTGGTTATTTATTGATGTAAATTTGTTTAATGCAACTACTTGTGTAATACTTGTGTATTTCAATTGAAGGTACCTAAAAATGTTAACCCTCCGCCGCGCGTAGCCGATCTGTGAGATCCGGCGGTCACTTTTTTCCTTGCCTTTTCGTGTGTATTATGAATATTAACTCGAATTACCTCATAGCTTCCTAGCTGTAAACCACTTCTCGATATGGTGTCGATTTTTTTTAGTGCATTCCCTGGCCTTGTATATTCCTCCGACATTTGTTTGTGAAAAATAGCGCCTCGTAGGTGACCGCCTTCTTCTTCTTCTTCTTCTTATTCACACAGGTCTCGCTCTAACTACTATATTTTCCATCACAAACGTCAAAGTTTCTATTTATATTGTCCGAATTTAATTTCTAATATTGTTTTTCAGTTCCAGAAGTGTCAGGAGTTTATTTTTGTATACTACTTACTTTAGGTAGCTCAAGAGAAAAAAAATCGGACACAATTAAGTCGGGTGATCTTGAAGGCCAGTTCAAGTTGCAATTTCGAGAAACTATTCTGTTGAGAAACATAATGGCATGTGGCACCGTCCTGTTGAAACCATAATCTCTCGGGATTTTGTAAAGCAGGAAATAAAAATTCCTAACCATTGACAGTTATTGCGTTTTCTTTATTATACTCAAAAAAATATGACCTGTTCACTCTAGTTGAAGGCATTCTACACTATACTCCGGTTTCAAAATAGTGGGCAGTAAGGTATAGAACACTATTTTTATGAGGGTAATACGATTCAACAAGTCTTGTGTCTGTTTTACGTGTAAATTGTAGAGACCACTCCCTGCACTCTGTGATCTCTGCTCTCTTTAGTCGCGCGCAAGACAAGGCACGCGCCTTGTCTATTTGTCTTGTCTGGTCCACATGTTGCGAATTACTTACTGCCTACAATTTTGAAACTGGGATATAAACAGTTACACGAATTGGATATAGCCCTTTTTCTTGATTTATTCGCGGACTTTCAGTGGCCCAGAATCATATATTCTGTTTATTAACATGTCCATTCAGTTGAAAGTGTGCCTCGTCACTCATAATTAATTGTTGAATAAAATTAGGACTTTCTGTAGCTAATTGTTGAAGAGCTACACTATACTGTAGACGATGTTGTTTATCGTGAGGCTTAATTCCATGAACTAGCTGTATTTTGTTTAAGGGAAAAGTGCAAATCAAGTTTCAGTACCCGTCTCGGGCTAGTCCTGGCAAATTCCAGTTCCAATTTGATTGTCTTCTGGTTAAACTTAGGGAATCGTCATTTACACTCCCCTTACTCGTTTGATATTCTCCGGATTTCTGGCTAAACGTGGTTTACCTGTTTTAGAGCGATCTCCCACACTTCCCGTTTCTCCAAACTTAACGATAACACTACGAAATGTTCTTTTAGTGGGCGCATCTCTGTTGTTAAAATGTACACGGAATATTCGTTAAAATTATGGATTTCTGATTTAGAAAATAAAATTCAACAATTTTTGTACGTTGATAGGTGCTCCATTATGAATTTTCCAAATTTTCTTTACAATTCTGAAACAAAATGGAAACGAAAAATTAGAAGAAAAAGTAGAATGCATGAAAATGGGATACCTACCTTTTGGCCCACCCTTTATATTCCGATTTTAACACATTTTCCAATAAAATAAATAGGACTTTTTGGTAGCGGGTTTTATTACACTGACAGTCTAATCAGGTCATGGTATTCTTTTTGACTTTGTTTTAGTCGCTCTAGTAAACGCCCAGGTCTTACTCAAAGGTTGCGAGACAAAAGGCTATGTGATATTAAGTGCCGCCAAGGCTGAGATCGTTCAAAGAATACACCGACCAGCCTGGAAAGACAGAACGCTCGTCTCCAAAACTACGTGGGTGGGAAGTCTGGAGTGTATGCAGTACTATGCTACCGTTAACGCTGGGGAAAATGATACAGTTAACGGTAATAATTTATTTCTCTAAAGAAAAAATATTTTTTCTTTAAGTTATTTTGCTGGTTTTAAAGGAAACAGAGTTGTATCTATCTGATTCGTATGTTTGTAGAAAATATTATGTGGCTAACTGTAGACAATATCCAAGAAAAAGAGTCCGCTGAAATATCGGAACCATCGGAAGTGCCTAACATGGTGGGGAGCGGGGTGTCGGTTGGAGCGGTCGTTAGCGACACTGTGGGGCCAAGTACTTCAAGACAGGTAAGGTATTTTAAGGGGGCTACACAGGGTCAGATGCACGGCGGGGCAACCGGGGCGGGAGCCCCGGGGGCCCCACACATTGACGGCCTCCGCAAACCTTGGATTCGAAAATTTTATAACATTAAATTTTTTTAATCTTTAAAAAAGTAATGAGCAATGAAATATATCATCAAGAAATATTAGGCTCAATCCACTGGATTATGGAAATCCTCAGATGCCCAGATATCACCCAAGGAAAAATTTCGAGTAAGAAGTTTTATTCCAGTAATTGATCAGCTTTCAGCATCTTTGAGTGATAGGATTCGAGCTTATGGCGTTGTCTGCGATCGATTTGGTTTCTTGAATAATTTAGAGGATTTGAGTTCATCTGAGCTACACAAGGCTGCCGACAAGTTAGTAAAAATTTACAACGACGATCTTGAAAACAGTCTTGGGAACGAATTAGTCCAGTTTGTAGCCTTGATAGATGCCTTCAAGAAGAACTACAATGTCGACAGTGAACCAAAAGAGATGTTTCGGCGCTGCATTCCCTAATATTGAAATTAAATTGAGAATGTATTTAGTGTTGATGGTGGCTAATTGCAGCGGAGAACGTTCATTTTCTAAAATGAAAATTATTAAAAATAGGCTGCGTACGACGATGACGCAAAAACGTCTAGCATATCTGTCATTGCTCAGTATAGAGAGTGATTTACTTCGAGAAATAGACTTCGGAGAAATCATTAAGGATTTTGCCTCTAAAAAAGCACGTAAAGTGTCTTTCGCTTAAATATAGTAAGTCTATCAATTGTTTCCCATTGTTCATCACTCGTCAGAAAGTAATAAAGATTTTTTTAAAATTACAAAAAATAGAACAGTATATATCTTAATAGTGGAAATTTGTTTTTTAAATGTAAAAATAAAATTATCGAAAGATATTTATTGATTGAAAGGGCCTCCACTTTTTTCATTTCCCCGGGCCCCGACACCCCTGCATCCGGCCCTGGGGCTACACATCCTCTGTTTATCTGTGCAGTTTATTAGGTGTGTCATCATGTCTGAGCGATAAACTGTGTGATCTGCGCAGATCAGATCGATATTTACGCAGATGAAAAATCTGTGCATTCGGACTCTCTTTTGCAACGATAATCTGCGTAGTTTTTGCAGTTTGTTCAGTTGACACAGTTTGTTCAGTTGACTTTCTGTTTATGTACATGATGATCACGGTGTCAAAAATAGATGCGGTTTCGGTGTTTATACCAATCTTTGCACTAACGTTCACGGTGTTTTTTCCTTCTTCTAGCAACACAACTGCAATTATACAACAAACTACGGCTCTTCTTTTTCAGTCACCCATTGCATTTTATTTATTTTTAACGCTTTCTGAATTAAATCTGTCGTAAGTCACGAGGGAACTGAACTAAATCGAACGAAACTGAGCCAAAAACTGAACGTAGCCTACACACCTTCGGTTCAGATAAATATACAGATTTTCAGTTATTTACGACAGATAACTGCACAGATAAACGGAAGGTGTGTAGCCCCCTTTAGGTCAATCTCGCGTTTGTTTATTGGGAATATTTATACTGCAAAGGTTGTGTTAACCAACTGGTTAATTGTGCCTTACTTAGTACAGCTAATATGAATTTTAGTGGTAGAATAGAGAGCAGAAATCCTAAGTAAAATCGTTTAAGGTGTATCACTATACACACAAACGACTTGCTTATGAAATTTTATTTAACATTTGCATGTTTCTTCCACAGTACACTATTATAAATGAATATTTTTACCTATGAAGAGTAAGTCAATAAATCAATATATTTCAAAGTTGTTTTACCTCTTAATATACGAGGGGATACCCAAAAGAAACCGAACTGATGTGGGCGGAGTTTTTGTAGATCCTCGTTTTGCCGCTAGGAGCGTATATAGCTACCATTCCCCGGTTAGTAATCCAAGCGTTGTCGCTAAAGAATGGGCCGTTCGACTTGTGGCAATTTTTTGGTGAGAGTTTGAACGTTGTTTTGTGTGCTCGTCGTTTTTGATTCTCATGAACAGCACATGGCCGTAAAGTTTTGCTTCTTGCTCAGAAAAACTGGCATAGAAACTCTTCAAATGTTATAAACGGCCTACAAGGATTATGCTATTCGGAAAATTCAAGTGTTTGAGTTTTTCCGTTTCAAAAGAGGTGAAATGCCAATTGATGACAAACCTCGCCCTGGTCGTGCTTCCACGGCTCGAAGCGATGAAAATGTTGAAAAAATTCGCGGAATCATCCTGGAAGGTCGAAGACGGACCATTGACGAAGCTGTGAAAATTTTTGGATAACAATTCGCGCACAGACAGGGCTGTATGAGTAGGAGTGTTATCGTGGTGGAAAAACCAGTCGCCCGACTGCTATAAATTGTTGCGCATCAGGCCACTTCCACTGCAGACTATTGCGCAATCTTCTCAAAACTTCCTGCCCTGGTAGAAAACCTGGTCAACTGTCTGACTCTGTGGAACAAACTCTGAGCGGACAACTTTTCTCACATCGAAAAAACAAAAAGCGACGAGCACACAAAGCAACTCTATGCTTGGCTTACTGACTTGGGAGTGATAGCTCTATATGCTCCTAGCGGCAGAAAGCGGTACTACAAAAATTTCGCCCACCACATCAGTTCGGTTTCTTTTGGGTACCCCCTCGTATAATCATAAAAGCAGAAAAAGGTAACTTGCTGTGGGAAAACGAGTTTTTCCAGAGGAAAAGACTTCTTTTTGCTTTTATAGTTGCGTCAAATCATAGAAGAGATCATTGAGGTTATTTCCCATGCTGATTCAGAAAATATACAGAATTTAGAGATTGCATGAAAATAAATTGTCGGGAGTTTTCCAGGAAAAACTACTTTATTCTATTTTGTTGATTTACTTCAAATTATAAAGAAGACCAATAGGAAATTTAGTATCTCATTTTTTCCGTATTGTGAATACGTCATGAGACAACAACGGTAGAGTGTTAAATCAGTCACCCTGTATGATCGGATACTTTTGAAAACTTTTGTTTATTAAAATATCTGTAAATTATTTAATTTCTAAGGTTTATAAGATGAGTTTCAGTTAATTCTTCAGCGCCTACATTAAAACAAACTATTTATTATTACTTTAAGTACTCGTATCTTTGTATTAAATACATATATTTATTCAAGTATTTACAACAAACAAATGCATAATGTATAATAAAGCTAAAAATTTAAGAAAACATTGTGCAATATAAATATACACATTGTAAAGTTTGATTGTGACACACCAAGAAAACATCGCAAATATTTTATCACTGGACCTCAGATCTGGTTTTTAGTTGCAACGGATCGTGTCGAGGTGCAAATGCGAATTTTTCTATGCCGACTATGGCGACATAAGCGTCGATCCCGAGGGCATCGCCGAAATACCCCCACCCCCACAGGAGGAAGTAAGTCCGTGGGAGAGCAGGCAATCGGCCGTCGACGCCTTCACGGTCATGCATCACGACCTCGACGTTTGCACAAACTCCCTACAGGTACATATCGTTATATACACTACTCCACAAAATTATGAGAATAAAAAATTCTCAGTGATTTTTATAAGGCTGTAATTTTATGAAAAATTGTCGTATCGAAATGGAAGAAAAAATGGTTTGAAAGCTCGAAGTTTCTAGTTTTGAAATCTTTTGGCAAAAAAGGCCTGAGCTACGGTTACTGTTAAATTTTCCAATTTTTTTTATCGATGGTTGACTGAAAAATTAGGCTTTTGTCTTTGATCATCGACAGCTCAGGAACTAATAATTTTACAGTGAATCGAAAGATGGTTTTGAAAATTTGAAGAAACCCTCTATAAATGTCGTTTTTGAGCACAAAATTCTTTTTACCCTCGCTATTTGAAAAAAGTTAAAAAAAACTACGTTTTCTGACTTTTTAAAAAATCAACCACCACTTTGCAAAAATTCAGGAAAAGACTAATGTCGCCAATTTGTGTTTAGCGTATAGTCACAATAGTCCTGTAAATTTTCAAATTGATCCATGGAACCGTTTTTTTCCGAATGATCAAAGTTTTGAAAAAAATTAAAGGAACAAGATTATTGCTTTGAAACATCATTTAATAATTAGCAAGGTGGGAAAATATTTGTTTACTTTGCTTACAATTTCGCTTTCAATACTTGTCGAACTAAATACTCGTAAAAAACAATTTTGTCTCTGGGTATTTTCTTTGGATTGGGGAGTAATTATAGCTCAGAAAATTCGTTTTTCTCCATCTCGATTCGACCATTTTTCATAAAGTTACAGCTTTTCAAATATCCTTGAAAATTTTTCGGAATTTTTTGTTCCCTTAATTTCTTTATACGGTGACACGTAATCACTAAACCATTCCTCCAGTACGCTATGTTACTGGACATCGTCAACAATCTATTGCTGTACGTGGAACCTCACAGGAAGGAGGCTCTGGAGAAGTTGGCCAGGATGCGGTTCAAATTGCAGCTGCACAGCGTGGAGGACCAAAGGAAGCCTATACAGAATCAGCAGACGTTGGTTAGAAGCACCCAGAGTAAACTTAGGCGTTTAGAGAAAGAGACTTACTTAGTCAATAAAGCCTTAGAAGAGAACCCAGAAGACCTGGAGTTACGGCAGGATTATCTCCGGCTGGAAAAATTAGTAAGGAAACCGACGACGGCAAGTTGACTGGTGAAATAATTGTTTTTCTGCAGATGATCGATTGTAAGAATCAGTTGAATGCCCAAAGCGAAGAGCTGGACATGATGTTGTCATGCTATAAAGAATCACAGCTGTTAGCCAACGCCCGATTGGCCACTACGAGAAGCGACAAGCCTCTGACGATAGTCAGGGCAAATGAAATCTGCTTCAAGCATGCGCAATGGAGGTTGACAGAGGCCGATGGGCAGATCGGTATTGCCGATCTAGTGTTGAGTAACTTTTTGTAAGTATTCGATTTGAAAATCTTTGATTTGTTTTTAATTTTTTTGTTTTAGGTATACGAAAAATTCCAAAAGCGACGATTCGGTCGAGCACCTGCTTGAGCTTGGCTATCTGCGTATGACGAATTTATTACCCAATGAAATTTACAAGGAGGTGTTGTGTCCAACTGAAATACAATTCGATATGCCCATAGAACACAAGGTAAGTTCCAAGTGTGTAACATTTTCCGGTCAACATTTTTTTTTTTGAAAAAAGTATTTTTGTACGACACAGGTAAGTTCTGATTGTGTACAATTTTTCATTTAATATGGGAACAATTATTATGTAGGTGATTATGTTATTGTAATTGTTATGTTAAATTGTAACTTACCGTATGTAAAACATAAGGTAAGTTACAAATTTTTTTAAAATAAAAAAAATTATGTTATATTTCGTTGTTATCGATGTTCAACAGTATTTTGATCAATTAAGATGTTAATAGGACAGTTAGAATTTGATAGTAAATCAGCGTTGCACTTATTTTTTTCCTCGAAGAAGTCTTAAATATAAAGTAAAATGTTGATTAACTATTAAGTTCTTATTTTTATTTTATCCATTTGATGAAAGTATATTTCAATCTGTTGACCCAAGTTTTAGTCACAATATAACAAGCTAAATAGCAGGAAAATATAAATATAACAGTACCTTACCTTTCTTGCAGAAAGGACAGCAAATGAAATTATTGCCTACATTCCCTGAAATGTAGGCAATAATCAATTAATATCTAGAGTTAAATATGCTCTTGCCCAAAATTATTACGTCCTCTATTTATCAAAAGCATAATTTACTCGAAATAAAACCAAATTTTGTGTTTATGTGTATGTTTGAATTTCAGGGACATGTATCGAGTCTCATTACTTTATTTCTTGATGGTACTACACTTATTATAGGGACATTTTAATCTTTATTAGATATATGGATTTTAATAAGGAAATATTCAAACATATTTTCCGAAAATTAACATACATATACAGAGCGTCTGTCAAATAGTTTATACCAATGGATAATTTTTTAAATAATTAAATATTTTGTTGCAATAATTTGTGTGTGTGTTTGAAAATAAATTAAGCATGTATTAAATACACCCAGTGATTTTTCGTTTAGGAGGTAACACACCTGAAATTAAGTCAATAAGAAACATATGTTATTTTTGAAACATTGTGAAAATATATACATTTAATTTTATTTATTAGTAAGCCAGTACTTGACAAGTAGAATGCACGGCTACCCTTTTGAGGATAACGAAAATAATACTAGATTTAATAATAATAGTAATAATTATAACATTTATCGGCCATTTATAATACCACAAATATAAAATGAAGCTAGAAATAAGTATAAAAATGTTCATTTTCCATAAATTAGATGCGAACATGAAATTTGTAGTTTTTGTAGAGGGAATGTAAGAATAATTTACCATTTTTTTATGGTCATGGTCATCAAAATCACTTCATATTTACATAAATGACGGTTTAAAAGAAACAACCTGGACAAAGTAATACAGAGACATTGTAATTCATTTGAAGTATTGTTCTTTTTTTTTTTAGTATATTACATAGATTTTTTAGTATATTGATTTACATACTTCATTATATATGAGGTATCCCTTAAAACAAAAATCAAGAAAAATAGTTTTTTTATTTTTAGACATCATTGAAAAAAACAGGAGGAAATATGATTATTATTTTTGAGACACCTCATAATTTCGAGGTAGTTTTTGAAAATTTCATTCTCATTAAAAAAAAAAAAAACATTACACTGGTACTAATAAGAATGAACTAGTCTAAAAAAAGAAAGAATTCTGTAAATAATTGTGATAATTCTGTAAAAAAAAAACCAGAAAATAGATTAAAAATCCTGTTAATGTTAATCCTGTGTTAAATTTTCAGAGAATTTGCAGTAAAAATAAACAAGACAAGAACGTATGATATATTGAGTGGTAAAAAATAATTATATATGATAAATAATTTTGACCTAAAGATGATTTATAACAACATATTTATAAATTAATTTATTAATTTATATGTATAAAACTTAAAAATTTGCTATATATAATTCATTAGAAAAAAAAGTTTATCATTAGTCAAATAAATATGTTTATATTAAATTATCTTTATCTGTATTGAATTATTTATAATTATAAACAAAGATGTATACGAATAGTCTCTTCTAAAACAGAAACTAAAAAATTATTTTTTACTATTATGGCATTTTTGGGTTTCAAAATGTACGAATAATTATTTGGCATTCTCAAAATATAAAAACAACTATGGCCACTTCTTCAAATGTGGATTTGTTAAGAACAAAAAGCAGGTTAATCATACTTCATTGTTAAATTCTCTGCAAATGGCGATGCAAGATTACAAACAACAAAACAATAAAAAATCAAAAACCCTTATCAGTATTATAAATACAAAATATATAACAATAAAGTTTGTAACAAAATTAACCACATTCTTCTTTTTAATTAAATGATTATATCAACTTTGAATTTTAAAAATCCTGCTGGATGTTTGTGTCCTTTATTAACTTTAATTATGGGGATTTATTACATAAAAAGTCCAGTCCAGTCAATTCGCAAGACAAAAAAAAAAAAAAGAAAAAAAAAAAGGGCATTAAAACAGAGTTGGCAAACATTTCTACTTATATAGTAGAGTAGTTGAATCCAGCAGTAGTCTGGCAAAGTTTTTCATTTCAATCGAAATGTAATATGTAATTTATTGTGTGTCTCTATGTTATGGTGTTGTTGGGCATTTTTTACTACTATAGTGTAATGTGGAAATTTACTATTTCTGTTGCTGATGTTGACGTTACTTACCAGTCCTTAATTATAGTAATATTAATTACTATGCTTATAACGAACAAATGTAAGTAGTCAAATAGTCGTGGCATCTGTAAATATTTTCACAATGATGTTATCAATGAAAGAAGCTTTTTGATCTCCAGTTCACCATAAAAAGGTTCCATGTTATTGACGTTATTTCTATGATATATATGGTTTTCCCTTTTTTCTTGTCATGAAACGTATAGTTTTTTCTATTAAATATGGATTTACATTTCTTTAGAACTGACAGAATTAAAAATAAATTCCATATTTGAAAAACTACCATTCGAGGATAAAAAAACAAAATCAAGAGACCAGTTTTCCAGAAATACCGAAATATTACAGGTCACGATCTACGTTTCACTGACCACGTTCATCATCAGATGATTAAAATTAAACTCTCAAGACATTTAAGGGTATATGCTTTTTTTTTGTTTTTTGCCATTGTCATGGTCTCATCTTATTGATGGAAAAATATGCTATCAACACTTTCTAATAATTAAGTAGCTTTAGAAAATGAATATATTTTATCGGTTTTTAATTCTACAAAAGTCGTCAAAAACATTTCTGCTGCCTTTACACGACAAATACTGTTTTGTGTAATTTTCTAGAAGGTCTTGAGGATATTCTGCAGAGAAAGACCACCTGTGGGAGGCATTTCCGTCAAAGAACACTTTGAAATAAATCTGGTCCCTCTGACCATAGGCCTTACGAAGAAATTTTATAGTACAATGATGAAATTCTCATTTCCCGAAAGGGAAGCCGAGAAGAGCGACTACAGCGATAGGACCAGCGAGGATGGAGAGCCCGAACAGAAGGGCAAACGAATCAGGTCGAGAAGAAACCGAGATTCTAATTTTTACGTCCACATCGATGACGTTGAAAAAATGAAGGTAATTACTTGGTGGAAAAATTATTCTACTAACTCTTATTCCGTCGTATTAATTTATTCCGTCGTATTAAAGGAAAGGGCGGAAAAGAATAAACTATTCGTATACATCAAGATACCCGAGGTTCCCGTCAAAGTCAGCTACAAGGGCACTAAGGAAAAGAACTTAGAAGACCTGCGTGATTATTCTTTAATAATACCAACATTGGAGTACCATAACATGACTTGGACGTGGCTGGATCTGCTTATGGCTATCAGAAATGATAGTAAAAGAGTCATTTTGTCTCAGGTAAAGTTCACATATATAGGCTGTCTAAGTTGGTACTATAGGATTTGAATTGACCGCCATTTGTCTGTCAAATATAGGGCGTCAATATTTAACGAGCACTTACCAGCTTTACTTTCAAAGAAGTATGCTCCAATTTCTCCACCACTTCAAAATGCGCACCAAACTGTGCATCTCTGTGGATGCATTTCTTCGTAAATACCATGTGGATTTTCAGCACCCCAAAGTCGACAATTTTATTTGCTGATGTACCCATCAAGATGAAAACGTCAAAGTGCTTCATCACTGAATTTTTAAAAATTTGAAATTTTATTGCAAAATCAGCGTCTCACCTTTCTTTTGTAACACCCAATTAACAAACGTACGACGTTGTAAATGATCTGCAACTTTTAATTGTTGTATCTACTGAGTTTTGTATGCTGTCAGTTGCAGATCTTTCTTTAAAATCCGACGCGTGGTAGCTCTTAACAGATTCAATTCTTGTGCACAACGTCGAATTGGATGTATTTAGATACTCCCGTACACTTTTTCTCACTGCAGCAATATTTTCATCTGAACGACCACGACGAGGACGTATCGGTGTTGCCTTATGGATAACAAAACCCGTCTCCTTCAATTTTTTGAATAAGTTACGAACTGTTAACTCTATATGCGCTTAATTTTTTCCTAATTTTGCGAATTTTTTTTTAATGCAACTGAATGATCGTTCACATTCATAGAGCAGTTGTACACAAACTATTCGTTGTTCAACTGTTAATCGTAGCATGGTTTGTAGATGACAGTCGTTAAAAATTGACGCCCTATCTTTGACAGAACGCAAATAGCGCGCAATTTAAGTCTTACAGTTCAAATTGAGACACCCTATAGAATTGTACATACCGACTAAATTATGTCTTTAATTTTATTTCTAGGCAATAAAACAGAAACTTCAAATTAAGAGAAATACGGGTGCCTCGGATGAGAGCTCGGCACCGCAGGAGGAAGACAAGGCTAGGATGTTATTTGGAACTCGACATGTAAGTTTTACATCATACATTTATTCCCCCTTTTTTATTTATAATAACGCTTATTATAACCATTACCAGCGTACATGAAAAGAAAAAGAAGTGCCTATATCATTCTCGGTAATTAAATTGTTTAATTTTTTATGCCAGCCAATAAAATTTGCAATGTAATACATTTCAAAAACTACATTCTTAATAATTGCAATTTAGTATTCTACTATTTCATCATATTTGTGTTTTTTTTTTATTTCACTATCTACTCTTATGTATTTGACAAAATATTCAACTTATAAAGTTTTCCCAAAGTAAATAATAAATAGTTAAAACAATACAATTAGACAATAAAGATCCTTTTTTCATATAAATATAATTTGCCATTTTTTATACACATTTGCTTCTTGTTTATTTAGCAACCCGTAAGCACATTATAGTTCGAGGGCAATAGCGCTATTTATCTATTAGTAGCCTTTTCTATTAGATAATATACGAGGGCGGATCAAATATAAACTGGACTTTATTTAAAAACAACAAATATTGATTGAAAAACAAAAGGCAAAGATATTTTATTTTTCTACATAGTTTCCTGCTTTACAAATACATTTTTCCCAGCGAGAAGGAAGGTTTTTTATCCCAGTATCGTATAATGAATCTGGTTGCAATCAGGAGCCAATTGAGCACGAATCGCTCTACGCCCTGGTCATCTTCAAATGGTTGCCCTCCTAAGTTTCTTTAAGCGGCTCAAATAAATGAAAATCGCAGGGCAATAGGTTCAGGCTGTAGGGAGGATGTTCAGTGCATTTCTTTCAGTTTTTCGACTGTTGGAGCTGCAATACGGGGCCTGGTCGTGAAGGATTGCCTCTCGAATAGGCAATTTGCATGAAACTTCTATACGCCTGAAAAAATATTTTTTCTGCCATATAATAAGTACTTAATAAGAATAGTATAGTCATTTTTCATGAAAATCTGTAATTTTTGCGTAATTAATAAAATTAATTGACTCATTTATGTAAACAAAGTCACGTGTCCGAAAACGCTAGTCTGATTGGTCCACGTCACTGTATGGGGAAGTATCCCTATCGTCACTGTTTTGATTTGGTTTAGTGCTAACAGTTTGTAAAATCTGTAACAAGTGCGTTTTATAAAGTGCTTAACGGTATGAAGCCGATAAAACACAAATTTTGTAAGTATTGCATCGTGCCAATGTCTACAAATACTACGGTATCAACGCCCGAGAAATTGTTCTTCTCGGTTTCCAAAGAGGAAAGAATGCGGAAGAAATGGTGCGTAGCAACGAAAAGGGACGAAAAGAAAAATATAAAGCAATCAAGTTCGACGCCGCTATATCGTTGCGAGAATCATTTTATTGTGAGTACCTAATAATATTTACTTGTTTTGGATGTATTTGTACATAACCCCACTTTCACGTTATATGCTGTTTTCATATTACTTGCTGCATGGAATAGTTAGGAAATGTTTGTTTTGGAGGTCATTAGATATAGATACTTAAATAAGATTTACATTTGAATCGTTTTTACAGTTGGAGGAAGTTTTAATTTCTCTAATTTCAATACCCATAGATTGTGAATTTTCCCCTAGAAAGGAAAACATGGTCAAGGAATCAATCTTTGGCAAGTTATCAGATTGTCCTTGCACAAATCCACTGTCTGTTTCCATAGTCTACACACAATTGTTCAATATTAATAATAATAAATAGATTCGCAAACCGAAAAAGGAAAATTTAACGAAATTACACTAAACGCCCATCTATCTCAACAAAATAATATACAGTGACGTCACGCGACAGCCATTTGCATTTCTTATGTTTGCATGTGCCGATAATAATTTCAAATTTCATTTATTTATTTTGTGTCTATTATTGCACAAAAAGTGGTAAATTTAACGCTGTATGGATTTAATGACCTATAGAATGTTTTGACAACATAATTAAAAATCATGCAAATTGCCTATTAGTTGGTTTGGTCTTTTGCGGCGATATGCAGCCCTCACCTGGTTCAATAGCTCACAGTAGTAAACAGCATTGATTGTGCGTCGCTCACGCAAGAAATCAATGAGCAAAATGCCTCGCCGATCGAAAAGAGCGGTTGAACGAACCTTACCAGTTAACAGTCGAGTCTCGCCCAAATGAGTCCACTTGTTCTCGGCCTTCTTTGAACTCTTTATGCCAGACAAACACACGAGTCGTTGAGAGTATTTAGTCCCTGAACTGTGCAGTCAATCTACGGATTTTCGCCGTTTGACCTCCATCATGAATAGGAAATTTTATAATAATGCGTTGCGCAACAGCGGGGTGCACCTCTTGCTCCGACATCGTGAGCGCTACTGACGAACTGGTTGAGAGTGAGTAATGGCCTGCTCTTCCCATTCGTAATGACCCCACCCAAACATACTAGATTCTCAGGCCCGGTCCTAACAACTTAGATGCTCAGGAACAAAAATCCCGTTTATATTTGATCCACCCTCGTATGTTAAGGAATATTTCTTGCAGCAGATATAATAAATTTCATTAATTAAGCTTGAGTCTATACTTTTTCATGGCGCTGTATTTTTTTTACTTACAACTCATTTATCGTCTGCTACTTTATCCCATGAATTGTCATTATTTTATGGTTTCTCTTTCATGCAGGCTCCGGAAAACAAGAGCGTAAGGAAGGGAGTGAGCGGAGTTTTTAGGTTCGGCAAATGAAAACCCTATAAATTTTAAATTCCTCGCCTCGCTTTTCTCTATACTAAACGCGAAGAAGCCGCTTTTTATCGAAGCATAGTACGTGTCAAACACTTTTATGTCAATTAATGTGATCCCAAGATAAAGTTTATACGTCTTTAAGTGCTTGCAGATGTTATTTATTTATTTATTTATATCACACTTATTTTCGTACATAAGCTTTTATGTAAATATACAGTTGTTTAATTATTTTGTGGTTATTTAAACACGTGAAAAGGTATATGTTTCGTTATAACGGATGCGGAAGGTCGGGCGGGTAAAGAGCGGTAATCTCGCTCGGCTCGCAAATACACCCATCAAGGCCATTATGCCTGTCAATGAATATTGGCGGAAATTGAGATTAGGGCATACTGTAGTCGGGGCGCGGCGTCATCGGCTGTACGGCTGGGGAGGTGACGCACCCGCTGGTGCGTCGACCGTCGTGACCGAGCGATGTGCGCGTCATTCGACAACCGCTACGGTACGCTTGACAGTCAGTCAGTCAGCCAGCCAGCCAGAGTGGTAATCGAGTTAGAGAGTTGTTACTACCAGACAACCACTGAACGGAAAGAGAATGGCAGATACGGAAAACCAAAATTCCGCAACGCCCGTCACGGGATCCGGCGGCGCATCTTCTTCGTCGTCCGGAGCATCTCCTCAGTCACAATCGCCAGCGAAGAAGGAAAAGAAAGCGAAAAATCCAAGAACAAAACCTTCCCATCCTCCCACATCGGAAATGGTCAACAACGCCATCAAGGGTTTAAAAGAGAGGGGCGGATCTTCCTTGCAGGCGATCAAGAAATATATCGCGGCGAATTATAAGGTAGACGCCGAAAAAGTAGCACCGTTCATCAAGAAATACCTAAAGGCTTCCGTAGCTACCGGAGCACTGGTACAGACCAAAGGTAAAGGCGCTTCGGGATCTTTCAAATTGACGTCGGCCACCTCGGGAGTCGCGAAACCCTCCGCCGCGGAAAAGAAGAAGAAATCCCCGGCAGGGAAATCCAAGAGATCGCCCACCAAAAAGATCGCATCGGCAGAGAAGGCTAGTTCCGGAAGCGGAGTCGGAGCTAAAACCGAAGGAGCCAAAAGGGGTAGCGCAAGCGGTGGCGGCCCCGCCGCCGTCGCCGGTTCCCCGAAGATAAAGAGAACCGTAGCCGAAAAGAAAGGTACAACTGCCGCCGCGAAATCTAAGAAAGCGACAACGACAACGACAGCGACGAAATCACCTTCGAAGGCGAAGAAATCCAACAAGGCGGGCCCGACGAAGAAGCCGAAAGCGCCCAAACCGAAAACGGCCAAATCTCCAGCTCAACATCTCCTTCTCCGAAGTTGAAAAAGGCCGCTTCTCCAAAGAAGAAATAAATCGCGAAGCAGCGTTGCAACGGAAAAAAAGGGCGGCAACACAGGAGGAGCCGTCGTCAGCGGCCGAGAAAGGCGCTACAAATGAGCGACCCCTGGGTCACCGTAGAGTTCATGGACACGTATGAGCTCCACATGTCCGTAGTTGCATTTCGGGATAGTCTCTGGCGGCGGTGGTGTCTGATTGCTGCTGATGAGGATGCCGAATATTCCAGCTCGGAAATGGCAGGCGTTGTGGATGCGACGATGGGCTCACGCTGCCGGCGCGCAGCGGGCGTCGATGACGTGGAAGCGGAAAACGTACAAGGTGTCTTCTAGGTCGGGGATGACGACGACGTCCTGTCGTGTCGGTAGTAAAAATGGTAAGAACAACTCATCTCCGTTAGCAGTTTCGTGCAGAATCAGCAACATAATAAAACACTGTCCACATCAACAACTTTATTGCAACTAGCAATAAAAATGTACAACACAATAAATACAGTACAACACATTAAACAGCATAAAGATAGTGACAAGTAAAGGGTCTTTCAATAAGGACGCTCGATTTTTAAACGTAAATAAAACAAGTTGTGTGTGAGATATCCACTGATTTTTTTTTATTTGAAAGAATATTTTATGGCATAAGTAAGTAATATAACGTCATTCAAATGTCCGCCGGCGGCTTTGTTTAGTGGCATGTATTTGGGAGGTCCAATTTTCGATGACTTTGTCGCATAAATCTGGCTGAATTTGCTGGATGGCGTTCGTTATTTTGACTTTGAGGGCATCAATTATTTGTGGTTTATTCGCATAGACCTGCGATTTAAGATTTCTGCCTCAAAGGAAGAAAAAGGTGTAGCCAGTACACGTCGCCGCTACGCGAGATAGCCATGCCCTCAAATCGTTCTTGCAGACTGTCCATCGTGGTATGCGGTGTGTGGCACGTAGCGCCGTCCTATTGAAACTACATGTCGTCGGTATCCATATCATCCAGTTTGGGCTACAAGAAGTTGCTTATCATCGATCTGTAGCGCTCGCCGTCGATGGTTATGGCAACGTCAGTTTCGTTTTAGAAGAAGTACGGAACGATGATTCCGCCAGACCAAAATCCGCACCAAACATGACTTCCTCGAATTGCATTTGGTGCTAGTGTATCTTGTATGGATTAGTATTATCCTAAATCCGACAATTTCGCTTGTTCACATATCCATTCATCTAAAAATGGGCTTCGTCATTAAAGATGATTTTTTTCGACGAAATTTGGGTCAACTTCCAACTGTTCCAGAGCCCAATTAGCGAACACACGGCGTTGTCTATGGTCGTTTACCTTAAGTTTCTGGGTCAGTTGGATTTTATACGAGTCCAGACCCAAGTTCCGACGCAAAGTTGCCAAGTTGCAGTTGCAGAAAGACCAAGTTCTTGTGAACGACGAGAAATTGACTGCCCCGGGTTTTCCCGTACACTCTCACGCACAACAGCGATGTGTTCAGCAGACCTTGCGTTTTGGTAACGTACGGGTGTTGGCTGATTATTTATCAAACCCGTTGACTCGAATTTGGCCGCCAAACGTCGAACAGTCGATTCGGCGAGGATAGTCATGTAATGCGCGGAAGGTTTCTTGAACGAAGATTCGCTGATTTGCACACGCTGTTGAACGCTATAACCATCCATGGTGATTTGCCATACATTATTAAATAATTCACAACAAATTTGACAGGTGTTGCTTTAACATGACGGCTATAACCTAATAAATTTCGAGCGTCTCTATCGAGAGACTGTAGTATAATCGTGACGGCTGTATTACGACTGACTGACTGGTGATGCGCCAGGAGGCCTGCTTCTATCCATTATGTACTGGTTTATGACAATACAATGCATGCATGCGGATAATGTAAGTTGCTATACCTACCCAAATAGTATTGCTTTATTATGTCTTTTGACTCCATTCAATAAACTGGTTCCTTCAAAACGACGTTGGACATCGATAAAAACCAATTATACTTATTACCATTTTTATTTTGTATATAAGAAAATAGAAATAAAATATAATAAATAACAATTAGAATTCAGGCACAAATATCTCCGTTAGACACCCGATAACGCGTCTCTGCATACCATTCATATCAGCTTGTTTAGAAAGTGTGCTCAGGGCGTAGGAAGCAGAAAAGAGCACGGTCGACTTTTCAGGAACTAGCCGCTCCAGAGTTTTATGCATATGAGTTTTAAAAGTGTCGAAGTACAGTTGAATAGTGTCGTCCAGTTGTAGGAGGTCATCTTTTTCGAGTAACGTGGTAAGATGACCCAAGGCCAATATGACCTACAATAAGATACAATGTCGCATTTTTATATATATACAGAGTGTATGACTGCCATTATTTTAACAGTTGATAGTTTGGACTTAAATAAACAAAAAGCATTATACAACATGGGTCCTCAACCCAAACGTTTTCCAGATCCTTTGAATTATCAAAGTAGACGTCAGATATTTGGCACAACTTCATTGCAATAAATTGCGTCTTGGATCTATCATGCGAGGGATGCGGTGATAAAATAGGTTATTGACTTTATGAAAGCATACCTCCTGTATTCTATGATGGCCCGCAAAGGTCGAATGCGCAATGGAAACAGCCTAGTTAGAATACACATTGTGGAAATAAAAAAATATATTAAAATATTTTAGGCAATTTTTTTTTTGCGAGTTAAGCACTCATGTTGCATAACATTTTGTTCGTTTAGGTCCGAACTATCAAGTTTTTAAATAGCGATGGTTATACTTCTTAGACTTTGTGTACTAAATTGGTGTAATTTTTTTACCTTTTCCACGAGGTGGTCACAGTGTTTATATTCGCCGAAATCTTCCATACTTTGTGAGTTTTCTAATGCTTTTAATAGAGATATCCAGATGGGGTGGAAAAACTGACCGAAATGTTCTCTGAGGGACGGAGACGATAGCGCTACCGCTGCGTTTATTCTCACTTTGAAGTTTCGGAAGCTAATTACTAGCTCCATTAACGATTTGAATACAGTGGACTAGAAAAAGAATTGTCATTTGCTACACGTTTTTTTTATATTTCAAAAACAAGCTCGTTACTTAAGAAAAACTTTGGAATAAAATTTCCAAATTTAGAATGCATTTTCACATACATATATTATCAATACCACTTCTAGTTTCACCGAAATGTCACCAATTTTAAATTATTAAATGGAACACCCTGTATAATTTAACGTATTCCGAATTTACATGAAATTTCTTATACAATAAATGTTTGACATTTTCCACAAATATGGTGGACTTCTTGGACTACAAGTCCAAAATATTTGACGGAAATGTCTAACATTTAGATTCATTGTATAGCAAGTTTCACACAGTCAGAATATGTTAAATACAGGGTGTTATATATTATATAATACAAGGTGCTCTATTTAAAAATTCTAAATTGATGACAGTAAAATCTGAAATAGCATTGATGAGAGTGATAATATATGTACAGTTTATTTCATCGCTATTTGCCAAATAAAAAATCTCAAATGGCTTTTATCTCATACCGTGGCCTGTTTTTATAGCTAGGCTCAGGTAGATTATTCCGTTTATCGGCAAGGTACGAGAGTTTTACTTTTCCGCACTGCACTATACGCGGAAAAGTAATGTAAAATTTTTTTCTAGGGTTCATTTCGTTCTTCGACCTAAAAACAAAAAAAAAAAGATTTTTAAACCATTTTGTGTGTGGGTGTGTCGTTGGCATTTATTCTTGTTAGCACGATCACTCAACTAAATCGTGTCGGATCGATCGGGTTTTGACTGATTCTGATCGGGGACGTCTCCTAGACGACACCTACTGATTTTGAGGTGGATAGAACACACTTTACCATGTTCATGGGCCATGAGAAAGCACGATGGTGGACTATTTGAGAAATTGTTTTTGTTAGCACGATCACTCAATTAAATTGTGTCGGATCGATCGAGTTTTGACTGATTCTGATTAGGGACGTCTATCAGACGATATCAATTGATTTTGAGGTGGATAGAACACACTTTACCATGTTCATGGGCCATGAGAAAGCACGATGGTGGACTATTTGAGAAATTGTTTTTGTTAGCACGATCACTCAATTAAATTGTGTCGGATCGATCGAGTTTTGACTGATTCTGATTAGGGACGTCTATCAGACGATATCAATTGATTTTGAGGTGGATAGGACACACCTCACCCTGTCCGTGGGTCATGAGAAAGTACGATGGTGGACTATTTGAGAAAAATTGAAAAAGTAAAACTGCCGCATAAAACACATATTCTGCATTTATGTGTTGGTTTATTTTTTCTCGGCCACTCAATTTCGAGGTAGAGATGTTCTACGTGCGGAAAAGTCCGTTTTAAGGTTTTAAAACTGTTTATTTTATTTGGCAAATAGCGATGAAATGAATAGTATATCAAAATGCACTTCTATAAAAAAGTTAACTTTCTTCCTATAAGAAAATCTGCACGTGTTTCATACCTGCCAGCTTTTGTTGATCCTACCAGTATTATTTAAACTATCTTGATATAATGCAGGATTCTTCATGGCATTGCCTAATGCATAGCACGCATTCCACCTTACCTAAAATATTCCTGAGTAAACTGATGGTAAGTGTTAATAAAATTTACTTTTCGTAAAAGAAAATGTATTTTTTACATAATTTTTTTTCATTCTAACAAAAATCTGAAATGTAAAATGATTATGAATGTTCATAGATACTTATGAAAGAATCTGTTAAAGTTTAATAAATCGCGTGAGGTACGAGGGCGTAACCAAAAAAAAAAAAAGAAGAATTATTTTCCGTAGACAAGGGGGTTAAGACTGGCTAGAGTAAAAACGGAGGCCATCCTCCTCGCCAGACGGAGAAAGCCACCGCTCATTGAATTTCGAGTAGGACAAGCTGCAATCGAACCAGGAAGAGCACTGAAGTATCTAGGGGTGTGGTTGGACCCGGGACTGCATTTCAGACTTCACGTAGAAAATACAATGGCAAAGGTTGGGAAGGACAGTGGCGGCTCTGGAGCGACTTATGCCCAACGTGAGGCGTCCCAGAGCGTCCAAGAGGAGGGTCCTTGCGGGAGCGGCACAGTCTATCCTGTTGTATACCGTTCCCGTTTGGGTTGACATTTTGGATGTGGATAAATGGAGGATGGTTGGTAGTATGCAAAGAAGCGCGGCGTTACGTGTGGTGAGTGCTTATAGGACGGTGTCTGGGGCTGCGGTGCTGGTTATGGCCGGTATGCCTCCGATCGATCTTCTCGCGAGGGAGAGAGAAGAGGTGTACGGGGGGCCTGAGAGGCGGGATGCTAGGGAGACACTGTGGGATGCAGGGACATGCGCAGCATGGACTAGATCTATTATCCCAACCGTTCGGCCATGGGTTGAGAGGAAACACGGGGAGATAGGGTACTATCTCACACAGATACTATCGGGCCATGGATGCTTCGGGGAGTACCTGCGTGGGATAAAGAAGGTGGATGGGGATGAGTGTGTATACTGTGGAGAAAGGGACAACCCCGAGCATATGTTGCTCAGATGCCCGAGGTGGTCGGATGAGAAGGAAAAATATATGTTAGGAGTGGATCGGCATGAAAGTGTGAGGGAATTGGTGAGTGGGATGGTGAAAAGTGTGAATGTCTAGATGATTGCGGAGAGAATGATTGTTAATATAATGAGGAAGAAGAGAGGGAGCAAGGCCCGAACCCCTAATCGTTTCGACGGACGGGGGACGTAGGGCAATGGAAGAAAACTGCAACATGTAGAGAGTGATTGACCTCTACCTCGATGAGAATCGTGAGTGGTTCCGAGGTAGGTGGGACACAGATCAGGATGGCCACTTGTACGGCTCGCGCAAGAACCGGCTACGTCCCCCTTAAAAAAATACAAGGGGGTTGGCAGTGCTGCCCTCTCCTAGTAGGTACGTTTGCTAGACACTCTGCTCAGTTGGCCAAGTATCGTTCACGTGAAACCATCGCAGCGGATAGTGATTTTTTTCTTTTGTTTCTCTTTCTTTTCTTCGTTTTCCATGCTTTGAGAAGCTTATGGGAAAGAGGCCAGAATTGATACGAGTGGCTTTTAAGCCAGGCCACAATTTACGAGTGGTTTACTCGGTTTAGAAGGGGTCAAATGTCACTTGAAGATGTACTCCGCTCGGGTCGAGCCTCAACTTTCAGAACAGACGAAATGTTCAAAAAGTGTGCTTCTGCGATCGTCGTAGAACAATCGACGAATTGGATAAAACAACTGGAATTTTCTGGAGTTAATGCCAAATAATTATAACTGAAGATTTGAACATGAGACGCATCGCGACAATGTTTGTTCCACGACTGCTTTCAGATGGCTACAGAGATAACCGTCTGAGAGTGCGTCGGGAATTGAAAGAATCGACACAGATAAACTCTGATTTTTTGTCAAAAGTCATCACAGGACATGAATCTAAGGCTAGGCGCAAATTGAGGCGCGTATGTTGAGACGCAGTTTTGACGTGACTTGCGTAGCGCCCGCGTCCAAAGAGCTATTGCGCAACACGTGTCACAATCCAATTATGACACGTGTAGCGCGTGAAACTCTGTCTCGACCACAGTGCGCGAGCGAGAGCAGACGCGAATTGCGCCACCTCGCGTCATGCTCCCAATCTGTGCTGTTTCATTAAATTCTATAGGTTACAAAAACACGCGCTGTGCTGTGTCGCGTCACACGCCTCAATTTGAGCCTAGCCTTAGTGTTACGGCTATGACCTCGAAACAAAACAGCAGTCTAGCCGGTGGTTTTCATTAGCCAGGCCAAAAAAGCGCGGGAAGTAAAATCAAACGTGAAGTCCACGATGGTTTGTTTTTTCCACATCAAAAGAGTTATTCACGTCGAATTTATTCCTCGGGGCACCAAGGTGAATCAAAATTACTATCTGAAAGTGTTAAAACGATTGCGTAGGGCAGCGAGAAAAAACGACCCAAATTGTGGTGGTCGGGGTACTAGTTTCTTCATCATGACAACGCGCCTGCCTACATAGCATCGAAAATTATCTAGCCGCCTGCGACTATTCCGAAGAATGAAGAAAAACCTAAAGGGAAATCGTTATCTGTGCGTAGAAAAGGTTAAGAAAAATGTGGACAGTATTTTGGAGACATGTTTTCAAGATGCTTAAATTAAAAGAAAACAAACAATTCTTGTTTTTTTTTTGGTACCCCTCGTATTTTGGATTTTTGGTGATATGTGAATAACAATAATTCATAGTCAGGTAATATTATAGACACTAGAGATTAAACTAAAATTTTGACGAGACTAACGATAATACAATGTTTTATATAAATTTTACTGCAGGTAATTTCAAGGATTCAATTTGAATTAAAAAATAAAATTTGTGGTTATATGTGGACGAGGCAATTGATTCTAAAAAAAATCTGGTAATATTACCATTGTATCATCGAAGCTTCGATGAAACACCTGCAGAAACATACTTGATGCTGCAGATATTTCAAGATCTCATCTAGTTTGTGACAATGCTGCTTAACAGGGTAAGTGTTGTAATGTTCTATGAATTATTGCTTACATTATTTTATGTTACGTGCCTATTATGCGCACGCCAATGGTACCCGGACATTTTGCCCGTTCTACGTATTAGGTTTCAACCAATTCCAATTTTTTTAATTTTGAGAAAATTCGAAGACAAGTTATCTTAAAAATTTTATAAATCTGACATTTTCAAAGAAAAAGCTGTAACTATCTTAACAAGGTGAATATATACTATAGGTTATTTGAATATATCTGATTGTTACTTGTATTGTACACAGGGTGTTCAGAATTTAGTTACATAAAACATTGTAGAAAAATGTAACAAATTTTTTTTCAAATAGACACCCTTTATACGAAGGGACTGTTGAATGCACAAATAAATTATGTATCAATCTATATTAGATTAAACCATTCTTCAAATATTAGCGATTTTATTCTCATATTTTGTCTTTTCTTTAAACTCGTTAATAAAGATTAACAATAAAAATTAATAAACCAAATTGCAATTAAATTAAAGTGACTAAGTTAATTAAATAAATTAAACAGTTGTCTGATTTATACAATGAGTCGACTTGATTTCGACTTTTACCCCAAAAACTTTTAATGCACGTGTTGCGTGAATCACCCTGTATGTGGGACAATGTGTATAAAATAATAAAGTCGGTATTGGGGAAGTCCGGAACTAACATGAAGTGCAATATAAATAAAATAATGTCAATTTAAATGTTAATGCTTCCCAAAAACTTACTTTAAAATTGAAACTATGGGCACACGTGACTCTACATACGTCTATTGACAGCCGTGATGGTTTTTGTATATATTAGTTTTAAGTATTGTAAATATTAGGAAGTAGAAATCCTTGTGCAATATATTAGCTAGTTCTCGGAACCAGAGCACATGTTTCTTAGGGGTAAAAATGCGGTCATCTTAGGACTGGCTAAACACACCAGGCCATCGACTTTTGCGAAAAATTTAAATCAGTCAATTCCCGCATCTCGCCCCGAAACATCCTCCTTTTCGATGCTAGCTTGATCGCTATTTAATTTATATATTCTAAATAAACGTAGCCATAGCAAAAACATAACCACTAATATCATTTCACTACTACAAGCACCCCGAGACCTCCAGAAAACAAAAATTGTCTCCTCCCTTATAGACCCTCCTCGAGTAACAAGACTCCCTCTCCTGACGGCGATTCAAGCGACGCGGTTCGTCCGCATTGTCTCCTGATATGACCTAATTCCCGGGCGTCGTGCTTGGCGCCCACGACAAGAAATCCCCTGGGAGGTTGACGCTGACGAAGCGAGGCAGCAAAAGAAAGCGACCAAAGATTAAGAACAAGCCGAGAAGAAGTCCCTGCCAGCGGGACCTAAAGGCGTCAGGATCAAAGGAGGTCGAAGGGAGCAAACCGCTGCCAGTGGCGCGGTTCTTGTTTGCGGGCGGCACTTGCCTCTCGCGTAGAGAGAGACCCGCGAAAGCGGAAGCAAAGCTCGGCTTACCTTCGTACGACGGTCCGGGTCTACACGATGGGCGAGTAAAGAACGGTAATCTCGACTTGCCGACAAAACCCATGAAGGCCATTACGCTTGCCAATTAATATTGGTCCCTTATAGATATCGCGAACAAAAATTACTAATTCAAGACATAATTTGAATTAAAAGAATTAGAGTTTCGTTTGCATACTGTTAACATTTTTCCAATACTTGCAGTGTATTGGACAAATAGGATAAACCTTATAACGCCATTGATTATACCCACCTTCATATTAGATCCAGTAGTACAATTCTTAACTAAAGTGTTAAACGCTTGGTCTATAATCTCCACAAACACAGTCTTCTTGATCAATTCGGATGTAATCAGCTGTAACAAATTTCCTATGGCACGCACAGCATTCATTTTGATCTTATCGTTATCGCTGGCACCATTCATACTCGCGTGCAACAACTTTAAGATCAAACTTTCTGTGATCTCCTCGAAATTGTACCCTGCATTTCTAAATAAAAGAAAACCTAAGCAGTTAATGATTACACCCAGCCAGAAGTGATGGTATTCCATCACACACCCATCTCACATTCTTTTATATAACGTTAACTTACTTGTTTAAGACTAAAGTGTCGCTTAAGTTTCCTAAAGACCATGACGCCTTCACCCTAACCGTTAAGTTTTCATCACGTAGAATCCGCTGTATAGATTCTGCAGTATCAACGACAAAACCGGGATCCTATGTTTTTAACATCAAAATAAATAAATAAACTTAAGTCACCTTAATATCCTTCAAAACTCACCTCCCTTAATGATGGATATAGCACACATAAAGCTAACGCTCTCACGGCTGCCCCCTTTACGCTGTTTTCCTCATCGTGGATGCAAGAAAATAACATAGTTATACACACGATCTGTTTGTCTCTCTAGAAAGTATTACACGTTAGATAATTATATAAGATATAATTTACGGTCTTACTGGTAATTGTTCAAAAATGAGTGGTCCTATGCTTCCTAGGCAGTCGCACCCAACGGCTCTCAAAGATGGGAACTCTTCGCATTGCACCAGTTGAATCAACGGTCCATTTAGAAGCGTTTGCCAAAACAGTAAGCATTGTTCTATGGATATTACGTCTTTTGTGTCTAAAATTGTTTTTAAAAGATGTATAACTTTAACCTGCCATTTAGTTTTAAGAATGCCTTATACAGTTTTTGAAAATTTTAAACTGACTGACTATAACAATAATATTTATGGTATTCAATACTACAAGTTTACTTATGAGGGAACGGAGTAAGATAATAATAATGTCTACATGATAAACTGTTTTGAAATAGCCCAATATCATTGTTAACTTCGTTACACGTTCTATTTGAAAAATAAAGTTGACTAAGCGTTCTTGAGAGTAGTTTCTATTTAGATTTCTTTAAATATTATAATTGTGGCAAGCTGGTCTTACATCATATAGGGTGTCTCAGTTGGAACTATAGGATTTGAATTGCGCGCCATTTCTGTTCTGTCGAAACACCGAAGAGTTTGTGTACAACTGTTCTATAAAAGTGAGCGATCATTTACAATTGCACTAAGAAAAATTCGCACCAAATGAAGCGTCTGCAGAAATAATAGTTCGTAATTAAATCAAGAAACTTGACAAGACGGGTTCCGTTATTGATAAGGCAATACTAATACGTCCTCGTCGTGGTCGGTCAGACGAAAATATTGCTGAGTGAGAGAAAGTGTACGGGAATATCCAAAGACAATAATTCGACGTTGTGCACAACAATTGAATCTGTCACCATGCATCGGATTTTAAAGAAAGATCTGCATCTGTCAGCACACAAAATTCAGATGACACAACAATCCATTTTATGTTGAAGTTCTTTATTTCGAACACTTATTTACAAGTCCAACTAACTAACTTTCTATCTAACTTTAACTTTATAAACTAACTTTCGCACTGTATTACACAATGTCACCTTCTTTGCACCGTATCGCTCACTATCGCGGTCCAGATTCAACTAACTCCTGGCTGGATGACACAATTCTTACATAGGCAGTGGAACGTCTCTACAGACGTTTCTAGATAAAGAACTTCGACGAACCTCCTAGTATAGAACGTACTGGAAGTCAACTCCACACGCTCTTGATGGTTTCGAATATTCCCGGCGTTCGGGATCGCCCGAGGCGTTCGTGACAATAACTTCAACGTAAGTTATGTAGGATCTATAGTTCGAAACGAGACGCCCTTTACATTAGAGCACATAAGTAGACTGTTATGGAGACAGTTTACATTATTTACATTTATTTTGCGATATTTTGAATCATACATCCTTCAAAGTATTTTCATTTATTTTTTTTAATAATGTAATTGTAGCAACCTGGCCTTATTTCGTCTTTGCCTGGCACCATTCGAAATTTTTGGGGAAAGCTACATTAGGGTAAGTACATAACTAGACTACCCGTTTGTTTCTTATAAAATTTCAGATGAAATGCATCTTGGAGGATGGTTTTTTAATTTTTTATAATGTAATTGTAGCAACCTGCCTTTCCTTCACCCTTCCCTGGCCTCATTTGATATTTTTGGGCATTATTGCTATTAGGGTACGTAAGGAAAATGCCAACAAGATATTTCACATTATTTTCTTTCTGATATTTGGAATTATGCATCCTTGAGAATGGCTTTTATTATTTTTTTAAAACAATGTAATCGTGGCAACTTGGCTTTACACCATCCTTTTCTGGCCATGATATTTTTGGTCAATTAGGGTACATAAGTAAACTGCCAAGGAGACATTTTACATTATATTTCTTCTGTTAGTTGGAATTATGCACCCTTGAATGATTTAAATTTTTTTTCTAATGTAAATATGGCAATCATCCTTCCCTGTCCCCGCTCAACATTTTTGAGCAATACTCATTAGGGCACATAAGAAGACTGCCAATGTGCCTTGAGTGATTTTTTTCTACTTTTTTTTTTAATATTGTGGCAACCTGGCTTTTGTATCGTCTTTTATATGCTACTATTCAGGTACAGAAGGGGATTACCTCATTTTAAATTACTTTCATTCCGATGCTTTCAATTATGCATCAGGCAATGACTTTTTTTATAATGTAAATGTGGCAATTAAAGAAAACATCGGGCAAAAGGAACATATTATTTCAATTCGTACTTCCTAATTTTTGTTTCATGAAGTGTTAAGAGAAAAGCATCCACAAACTTTTAACGTTAACTCTGAAATATTACTTCGATTATTTGATGTTATTATTACGATGTAATATAAAGATAAATATAAAAAAAATACTGACTTAGAGGTAACATAAATCATAGAATACAATGTAATTATTTGATACCATGATATCAATATGTAAATTATTTATCGAAGAAATTCACTTGATATTCAAGAAAAATGAAATACTAATTGTGGCAAATGCAAATTAATTAGGAATATTCGAACTTATTTAAAAGTATATTTATTCTTTTCCCAAATTATTTTTAAATGGTAAATTTCCATTTCTAATCTCAATTTAAAGAAAATCTTACTAATGCATAAAATTATTTTAATTTATTTCAATATGAAATGAATTTTTGTAACGTAATCAAATTAAAAAAAAAAAAAAAAAAAAATAGGCTCTGACCTTCATTACTGATGTATTTATCCAGGGAATGTCCTATGAAGTCTATAGCTCTCCCGGCATACAGTCTCAAATCAGCATATCTATCAGAAAGGGAGACTTCGAGAGCCTTTATTATATGACCCATATGTGGTGCCATTAGAATATCAAAATAATTACGACTCATCGCAGATAGCACCTGCCAGGACTCTAGCTTGACTGGCGCCGCTACTACGGCATGGTTTCCGTTCCTAATTTTCGATTCACTCTAGACCAATCAAGGAAATACTATTATGAATTATGACAAAAAAAAAAATGCAAGAGACTTTCCAGTACACAGGAGAACGGAATATGACGTCATATGCTCACAAACCAGTTTTGACACCAAACCAGTTTTTATTTAGGAACACCAGGGTCCTAAGTAAAGAACACGCCCATTTGAATCATACTGTATACTTATCAAAATTGTACAGGTGTTTTGTTGTGTAGTTCTGTCTATGTTCAGACAATTTGCGATTTTATTAAGACATTATTGAGATTTTAAGATGCTTCTATGCATCATTTGATTTGAATTTTGTTAATTACATTTTATTTATAAGTAAGATTATACTAGATAAGATTTTAAATAATACTGTTTTCATTAAAATAGTCTTTATACTATGCATAATTCATTTATTAATTCAATTTTAACACATAATGGGTCCAAAAATGAAAATAAGTTAAGTTATTCATAGTTAGACTCGGCAAATTATTCAAATGTTGCAAAGTTTAACAAAACTGAAGCTGAAGAAAGATACATATTCTCTTAAAAATACAGGGAAATCGGTGCAAATGCGGTTAGATACATTAAAGGTTAAATAAGATTATTTTAACCTTAAGAAAGAACACAGCAAGCATCCTTTGAAACGGATATTGGGAAAACAACTTATTGCAAATTCAGAAAACCACATGACTGAATCACCACTACTTCATTTAGTACATCTCATAAGAAAAGGACTCGTATATCTTTGAAGGAGGTGTCAGTAGAGGGATTAGTTAAAATTAGATCAATGGTGTACAAGTTTTACATTATATTCTGTCTCCTATACACAAAATGAGACAGAATTAGATATGACAAGTCATTCGGCGTTACACCTTCCCCCTTACCGTCCAGAATAGAATCCTATTGAAAAAATAAGGGCCTGATTTAAAAATTGGGTAGAAGCTCTTATACAATATTCAAGTTGTCTGATATTGAAAAATTAGCGAGATAAATTCTCCAACATTACAAGGGAATGGATTTCGGGATTAAAGTACAGGGACAGAAACTAAAAATGCTGAGATTCGCGGATGATATAGCAGTATTAGCATCTAGTAAGGAGGAATTAGAATCAGTATTGAACGAAATGGAGGCAGTGTTGACAGAGGAATACGGAATGAGGGTGAATAAAAACAAAACTAAAGTGTTAGCGTGCAGAGGGCGCGAGAGCAGAGCAAAAACGAAAGTACAAATTAATAATGAAAGATTGGAGGAAGTTAAAGGCTTCACTTATTTAGGAAGTAAAATAAATTGGGATGGAAGAAGCGATAAAGACATAAAACAAAGAATAGCGCAGGGTCGAGTAACTTTTAACAAAAAGAAAGCACTTTTATGCTCGGGGGTAATAAACTTAAAAACAAGGAAGAGATTTTTGAAAACGTATATATGGAGCACGGCACTATACGATTGCGAAACCTGGACGGTAGGGGAAGCAAGTAGGAAGAAACTAGAAGCTTTTGAGATGTGGTGTTACCGAAGAATGATGAAAATACCGTGGACTGGATAGGGTTAGAAACGAAGAAGTATTAGATAAAGTCGATGAAAAAAGAAGTATGTGGAAAAACATAAAGTTGAGAAGAGACAAAATGGTAGGCCACTTGCTGACACATGGGGGAATAGTCCGCGATATTTTGGAGGCAGAAATAGGAGTGAAGAAAGGCAGAGGTAGGCCTAGATTAGACTACTGCTCGCAAATAGTAAGGGATGTGGGATGTAGCACAATTAGCGAAATGCGTAGGTTAGCACAAGATAGGAGAAGCTGGAGGTTAGCGTCCAACCAGTCTTAGGACTGATGACCTAATGATGATGACAAGGGAATGGGGAAAATTGCAATTATTGCTTCTATGCTGAAAAGGATAGGACAGAAAAAGAACATCTTCTTGATGATTTAATAGAGCAATTAAAATTTAAAAGTGAATCATTGGAAGAGGATGCAGAAATGGAATTTTCCTTTGATGAGTCTGAGATGATTTGGACAATGATTTGTGGGTTGATAATTTTGGAAGAATTAGAATAATTATAATTAAGGTATAAATAATATTTTATAAATTTATAAATAAATAAGTTTCTTGATAAGTCTTTTCTTTATTACATAATTTCTTTATAGTACTATTATACAGGGTGTAAGAAGTATAACTGCCATTATTTTAACATTATTAGTTTTGATACTGATAGGAAGAGAGGAGAAAGCGGATAGATGGAAGCAGTACTTAGGAAATTTATACGAGGGTCAGGAATTAGGAGAGATATTAGAGGAAGAATCTAGCATCGATAGGGAAGATGTAGGAAAACCTATATTGAGAGAGGAATTTGAAATAGCACTAAGGGGGCTAAAGAATAATAGAGCGCCGGGTGTAGATAAAATACAGGCGGAAATTTTGAAATGTGCGGGACAGAAAGTAGTAAATAGGATGTTTGAACTGGTAAAATACATATATGAGACTGGCGATATGCCGGAGGATTATAAGAGGAACATTATCGTTACTATACCGAAAAAGAGAGGAGCCGACAAATGCGAGAACTTTAGAACGATTAGCCTAACTTCCCATGCGTCAAAGATCTTAACCAGAATAGTGCAGAAGAGGATGGAAAATAGAGCGGAGGAAATACTAGGAGAAGACCAATTCGGGTTTAGGCGAAATAGGGGAACCCGCGAAGCTATTCTGGCGCTAAGAGTAATGTTAGAGAAAACAATAGAAAAAGGAAAGAACGCTTATATAGGATTTGTAGATTTAGAAAAAGGTTTTGATAACGTAAGATGGGAAAAAATGTTCGAGATACTAAAGAGCGCGGGAATGAAGTATAGAGATAGGAGAGTAGTACACAATCTATACATAGAGCAAACTGCTGTTATAGAAGTAGAAGGGGAAGAAAGGGAAGTAGGTATTAGGAAAGGAGTAAGACAAGGATGTACGCTATCACCACTAATTTTTAATCTGTACATCGAAGAGGCGATTAATGTGGTAAAAGATAGAGTAGATTTCGGGATTAAAGTACAGGGACAGAAACTAAAAATGCTGAGATTCGCGGATGATATAGCAGTATTAGCATCTAGTAAGGAGGAACTAGAATCAGCATTGAACGAAATGGAGGCAGTGTTGACAGAGGAATACGGAATGAGGGTGAATAAAAACAAAACTAAAGTGTTAGTGTGCAGAGGGCGCGAGAGCAGAGCAAAAACGAAAGTACAAATTAATAATGAAAGATTGGAGGAAGTTAAAGACTTCACTTATTTAGGAAGTAAAATAAATTGGGATGGAAGAAGCGATAAAGACATAAAACAAAGAATAGCGCAGGGTCGAGTAGCTTTTAACAAAAAGAAAGCACTTTTATGCTCGGGGGTAATAAACTTAGAAACAAGGAAGAGATTTTTGAAAACATATGTATGGAGCACGGCACTTTACGGCTGCGAAACCTGGACGGTAGGGGAAGCAAGTAGGAAGAAATTAGAAGCTTTTGAGATGTGATGTTACCGAAGAATGATGAAAATACCATGGACTGATAGGGTTAGAAACGAAGAAGTATTGGAGAAAGTCGGCGAGAAAAGGAGTATGTGGAAAAACTTAAAGAAGAGAAGAGATAGAATGGTAGGCCACTTGCTGAGACATGGGGGAATAGTCCGCGATATTTTGGAGGCAGAGATAGGAGTGAAGAGAGGCAGAGGTAGGCCTAGATTAGACTACTGCTCGCAAATAGTAAGGGATGTAGGTTGTAGCACAATTAGCGAAATGCGTAGGTTAGCACAAGATAGGAGAAGCTGGAGGTTAGCGTCCAACCAGTCTTAGGACTGATGACCTAATGATGATGATTAGTTTTGATCTAAACTACAAACATACAAAAGTATAAACTACATATTTATACAACAAGAATGACTACTATTTATGACAAAACAATGTATAAATCACCTAATTTTAGGTATAGTAAATACATTATAGGACAAAAATAAATGTAAAAACTGCAAGATCTCTAAAATTCGTTGAATAATAGAATCTATAGTCAAAATAATTTAATCTGTAGAAAATAATTTTTATTGTATAAATATTTGTACAAATTTGTCAAATCTTAAAGGGCAATAAAAATTATTTTCTATAAATTAATTTTGAATATCTTGCCCTTTTTACTTTTATTTATTCTCCCATAATTAGGTGATTTACGTATTTTGAGCACTCATGTTGTATAACACTTCTTTCTTTAGGTGTGAACTATCAACTGTTACAATACTGACAGTTATATTTGTTACACCTTGTATACAGAAATATCTCTCGAAATAGAAAAAAAATTATTTAGTATGTGCATAATTCACTGCTTGTATCATAGAAAACTATATTGTAGATAGATTATACCATTGCAAAACAATGTTTGTATAATTTAGCATACATTTTATATTTGTTACAATATTTCTAAAATAATTTTTTTTTTAGAAAATAATACAGTAGGCTGTACAAGGTGTTCCCATTTCTTAGAATTCTATTAAGAATTTTTATTTCTCATTCTGCTTCATACGTCCATTTTGTAGCAAGACATTTTTTAAAACTTTTCCTTATAATAAAAGCTGCATGTGAACTACTGCACTGTCATTTTCTTGAAACAGTTTTCATTGTATTTAATTATTTTATACTGAAAATTCCACAAAAATGGCAATAAAAAAATGTTCTGCTTGCAGATTATATTCTCATGCTAGACACCACGGCATTGTAGCAGTAATTGTATTGTCATCGTTCCTGTGCTGAACTTCTCCGTTATCCTATGAAAGGAAGTCTACTAAGGTACTAAAAATACATACCGTTGCTGTATCACATAAATTTGACCCTAAATTATTAAGGCACTTTTTTAACAGCCAAGGAACAGCGGGTGCCTCAGCATCATCATCATCATCATCATCGGACTCGGAAAACAAAGCAAAATCAAAATCATCGTTCAGTTCGTTTTCATCTTGTGACACTTTCTGCCTCTGCGACTCATTCTGGGGCTCCTGTCTTAACCTTATCATGATTTCCTTCGTTTCTGGAATCATCGGCTCCGATGCTAAAATGCACCCCAGCACTATGAGAGCGCTTACTTGTACGGTGGGGTCTAAAAGAGATTGTCATTACAAGGAATGAATCAAAGGGTAAACGTGCCTGCCCTATTTACCCTTATAGTAAATAAAAGTCTTTACGTTTTGTACGACTTTGGTAATAATGCCGGGCGACATCTTGTGATAAGGCGTGGCTTGAACCAGGGCAGCGAAACATTTTAGAACATATGTTAGGACGGGTACTGACATTTCGTTTAATGCACAACCAAGGCCCCTGTGTAATTCCTCTAACATAAACCCTAGCACCACGGAAAACGGCGTGAATGAGGTACTTCGTTCGCTATTAAAAAAAATATGACAACAAACGTCAGCGTATTAGTCAAAATGCCAACCTTGACTCGGCTTGTGACAAATAGTATTTGGACGAGGTCAGGAGAAGGAGGAGGACGTTCAGAGCAGCCATTCTGCCTCTGGCCGACAGATCCTTCAAGATGCACGTGATCAAATTATGGTGTCCGGACATTGGCCCTTCTGGGATGAAACTGGACCAATACGAGAATATCGTTGACTTGTCTGTATGCTGAAAAAACGTGCCTCAGACAACAGGTGATCATTTGTATAAACTGATTTTTGCGTACCTTAACGACATTATAAAATAAATTTAATGCTGCCTGACGAATTCGTCCGTGAATGTGAGGGATTTTTGCCGCTTTTCCAGTTTCACTATCCGAAAACTCTGAGTCGCTTGTTTTTAGCCGAACCCCTGCACCTGCTGAACTGAAATGAATCAATATCAAGAAATGAATACTGCAAATTAAATGTGGTTAGTGATATTCCATTTCCGACAATTATAGCAATTTTTTATTATCTGTTAAAGTAATAATGTTAGAACTTACTTTGTGGCACTGTCCGAGTTGTAATCAATGGACGTGGTAGCTGGCCTATAACCAGTATTTTTGTTATCAAAGACATACTCCTCAGTGTTCTTTGTCTCCTTTTTATTTGAGGGTTTGTGTTTTCTATGTCTAGTGAGCTAGATAAAAACATGCAGACAATAAAATTTCTACTTGATTATAAGTAACTGTATTTTTTTTTTCTAACAAGAAGCATAATTGAAATAAAATATCAATGAAATAATGTATAAAACAATAGTATTAATAAATAAGATTATTGAAAATCTCCCATTAATAAGTGAAAATTTAAATCATTTAAATTTATATCATTGTTATACAAACAAAATTCAAACATAACCATTATTTATTTTTCTTTTATATCTCTTTTATTTTATTATGAAGCTTTTTACTAATTTTAATGCCCATTTATTTAAAATATACAATATATAGCATTCTGCAAACTTCCGTAACATAAACTAAACACAAAATTAAAAAATAAACACAAAACACGATAAAAATTGGCATTTGATTTATATCAGACAGCCTCTTCCTTTTCCCTTATCTCATTTGTGATGACATTATGTATTCGTGTTACTTCACAACACTCACCTTTCCCGGTTTCCTCTCCCTACCAGCATTATTAGGAATTTCTGGAATACTTAAAGTAGATGGTAATACTTTTTGTGGTATCAAAAAGTCAATTCCTTTGATTCCATATAGCATGAACGTTTTTATAACACCCAAAATGACCCCTAACTCTTGTCTCAGATACTCTGGATGTTGGATTACTATATTATGAATACCACTTAAACAAACCTTCAATATCTAAAAAGAATTCAATATTTGTATGTCATGGATTTGCTAGATATATTTAACCAAACCCAATACTGACCTGGTTGTGTATTAAATGTTCAAAATCTGGTTTTAAATTCAAGAACGACATAAATATTTCTGCACATAAATTAAATTGGGCAAACAGATCATCGCGACTTAGAAGTTTATGATCACTTGGGGCCACAGTGCAAGCTTCTAGACACTGTACAGCTAGAAGAATTATTTCAGGTGACTGTTCGCCGCTTTTAAGATCCAATAATAGTTTAATTTGTTTAGTAACGTTGTGGATAAGCTAAAAGGAGTCATTTAAATTGCATATATTGTATGAACAGATTGGTTTTACTAAAGGAATACTGTTAACATTACTCCTCAACAGCGCGTCTAAGGCTTGTAAGATATCTGAAATGACAGAATTATCCCGTATTTTGAGTCCACTTAAACACCATTGTATGGAAACTGTTAACGTTCTTCCTTCCACAACAACATTTTGTCTATTTACGAGGTTCCACAGCAACTGGCTACATTTTTGAACCAAGATTTTATCATCAGTCGGTATAAAACTACAGCATTGGTTCACTAAAAGAACAGCTTTCTGAAAATTACGGAGTTATCTAAATGTTAGGTTAGAAGTATATTTGAATTACCGTATGGCTTGTGACAACCGTATATCTATAGTTTATGGAATTTAATTCATCTAAAGTTTTACTGAGTATGTTACGGTCTCTTTCAGTACGCCCAAAAAGTAAATTACCAATTTTAGACGACAGATTGTTGAAAATTTCAGAGCTATCAACGCTTGCAGCCATTTTTAAATTCCGTCATGAAAGCTACTGGTACCAACTTAAGAACTTTTGAAATTCCCGAGCTTATCTCATTTAAATGTCTTATATTAACAACATGCCTATATTTCTGTGTTATTTTAAATACATATAGGAAGCTAAGTTGGAAATTAATATGAATTTGAGTTATAAACGCGTCTAACAAAAGATTAATGATGTTTTACTTCAGTAGACTTTAAATTGGTTCTATTGGTATTTCTGAAATCAGCTGTCTGCGATAAAACAGCTGTTGACGAAAACCATCGAACTGCGCCGTAGGAATCCGCCAGTTCTCTCATCCAAGTCAGTCGGTGTTGAATTTTTGTAACTTGCGTGTCGAACTTACGTCAAATTTCTTCATGATCCAGGGTCGGAACTTTAAAAATTTGAAAGTGACAGACTGCCAATTGACTCTTACTTGTTTATTATGTAAATTGATGGCTGCCTTGTTGTTATAATGACCGGTAGACGCGTGTGATAAGTGGTGGTGTAGTGTAGGGTGTAAAAATAATGTATATTTGAGCTGAAAAGTGAAGTGAAACTGCAAAATGGCGGACCTGGAAGCTGTATTAGCTGATGTCAGCTATCTTATGGCTATGGAAAAAAGCAAATGCACCCCAGCTGCTAGGGCTAGCAAGAAAATAGTGTTACCAGATCCTAGGTAAGTTACAAGGTCAATCACCCTTGGAATGACAGATCATAGGAGGCTTAAAACAAGCACACTAATTACTATAAATAAGGTGATAAGTAGGCCTAATTTCTTGCTTATCGTCTTGTGTGTCTTTCATATTTTTGTGGTTAAAGACGGTAAGTCTTAATTTATTCCCATATTTCCTTCGATATATCACGACATTGTGTTTAAACAGATATTATTGTTTGATAAAAATACCCATGCGGTAAACCGTAACGTGTACCGACTTTATAAACAAAACATTTGTGGGGCAAAAAAGATGATAATTTTTTGCGTTTGGCATTGTTCGAGTATGTAACACATAATTCTTGTTAATGTTATTCCGAGTTCGCCTTCTTGAACTATTAGTCATTCCATTACTATGCTATTCATAAAGTAAATATATTTTTTTTAATTATAAGCATGAAAATGTAATTTGATGAAAACTTTGTTAATAGATACTTCATAAAGTAGAACAAATATTGGTAGACATTTATTTAATGAATCTGTATTCTTACATTAAGTTTATAATTAGACAGATTTGGGTATTTACATACATGATATGGATACGCCTAGATTTTTTTAAAAGTAATATTTGGATATGTGTAAAATAAGACACGTTGGGCATTAACTGATTTATTCAAAGTGGTCTTTTTCGAACAAGTGGTACGGGGGATGCGGTGATGATTCGTGTATTCCGGCTAGACCTTGCGCATCCACCACGTTGGCATGTCATTTAATCGGGATGTTATATGACAGATTTCTAATTTGTAATCAGTTTTATAGTGTTAAATAATTTTATGTCTGTGTATTTGCTCCTATTTGTCTTGCTTGACAACAATTGGAGGTTAATAATCGTAACAGAATCGATAACATTAATAAAATTGTTGGGAACTCTGAGAATTTTTGCCAGTTTCTTTTCCATATGGAAAAGTCTCCTATTCTAAGAATTTCTTCACATAATAAAGACCTAATAGGTACTTTATTTTCAACTATTCCTGTATAGACTGTCTAACAAACTGTACTTTTTTTAGAGAGTACTACATATTTTAATTAACAAAATAATCATTTTTACAGAAAGATCGGAAACAAAAAAAACTCATAAGTTATACAGTACTGTGAGAAAGTCTTTGGATACTTTGAAAATTTAATATAAATAAAAGTTAAATAAAACCTTCAGGCAGTAAAACCATGGAATATGTAGAAAAACGTTTATTCGAGTAAAATCAATAAGTATTTATTTTAGAACTGACCAAAAAATTGGTATTTTGTATGTCCACTTTTATTATGTAGAACGGAGTCGATACGTCTTGAAGCACTAGCTGTTAGTTTCTGTATTGTATCGTCTGGTATCTGTCTGTCTCCATTCTTCTTGAAGGACTTTCCATAGCTCAGCAGTAGATGTTGGAATACGTTCAGTCTTCCTTCGGTCCAGATAATCCCACAGATGTTCAATTAAGTTGAGGTCCGGACTTTGCGGGGGCCATTTCATTAATTGTAATTTTTTCTGTGCAATCTGTTCCTGCAAATATTTTTGTACCAGCTTAGATGAATGTTTGGGGTCATTATCTTGTTGCAGAAAAAATTGTTGCCAATTAAATGAATACCAGAAGGAATTGCGTGCTGTTTGAGAATGTTCCTATATTGCTCTTTGTTTAATCTATTATTTTTTACCAAGTCTCCAATTCCTGCAGCAGAAAAACAGCCCCCCACCCAGTGGCGGCTCATGATGAAATGAAACGGGTGTTCTGCACAGGGCCGATCCTGGGGTATTGGCCGCCCGCGTGCAAATTTCAAACGTATCCAAACTACTGGCGCCGTAGGGGCCGCAAAAAAATAGCGCCACAGGCGAAAATTTTGAAAATTTTCAAGGTCACGCGATCCTGATCCTTCAGAATTTTTATGTAAAATCCGTTTATACAAAAATATAGACTTTCACAAGAAAAATTTTTGAGTTTTAATACCTTTTTGAAGAACATTTATGTTTGCCGTCATATTCTTTGGTTAAGAGAAAAGGCTTGTAAGTTGAATTTTCTACTAGAGGGTCTATAACACTTAAAATATTTTCCGAAAGAGTTTCAGCGTCACATTTTGTAGGTTTCAGGTATGTCCAAAAACGTTCAATCGGTTCACCATCGAGAATATATCTTAAAACTACCACTAACTGTGTATTTGCAGATACATCAGTTGTTTCGTCTGCCATAACTGCCAAAAATGAAGGTTTGTTAATTTCTTTAATTATTTCTTCATGACATACTTTTAATATACAGTCTAAAAGATCATTTTGTATTTCTTTAGAGGTTCCTTTAAATACTGAAGCATTTTGTAGATGCTCGCTTAAAGTTACATCAAGCTCAGCAGAAAAATTTATCAAACCACGAAATATCCCCGGGTTTTGAGAGGTTTCAGCTTCGTCATGTCCTCGCAGCGCCAGTTAAAGGGCCCCACAAAACTTTATGCAGTTTATAATTTTTGACAAAACGTATCTCTTTTTTGTCACATTATCATTATGCTTTTGCACATTTATCCAATAAGCTGAATCTAGCTGCGTTTTAATATTAGTTGTTCCTAATAAAGCTAATTCCATTGTATTATGTAGATGGCTTTTGGAGTTGTCGTGCTTTTTTATTTTTTCAGTTAAGTGCACCAAATTTGTCACCCCTACCTCCGTCCATGCTTTATCATCGCCAAAAAGTAAACAAGGAAAACAAAATAACGCAATTTTTTTGGCCCCCCAAATCCAATTGTTCTTCGAATAAATGTCTCTATTAAATTGAAGTTTATATGCTTTTCCGCGGCTAACACCTGCAGTCTCAATAACAATATCGGGCAATGGCCTACCATTGTTTTTTAAATCAATTTTTTTCTACGTAAGAGTATTTAAAAAATCGCTTCACATGAACTAAATTATAAACTAAATCCATTGTCACTATCACAGTATATAAATATTAATAATTAGTACAATAAATCACTACACAAATTCACAAAACAGTATTTAAAATCTCAAATTAACACGAAATACGAAATAGGTACGATGTACGCCCGCCCGAGGAGTAGGAAGGAGTAAACATTCACTGATGTTACCTTAGCTGGAAAAAATACAGCTCACTGACCGTGTAAAATCGCGCATTTACGAGCGCCAAGTGTGGATTGTCGCGGGAGTTGAGGGGGAGGACGGGTGTGCCGAGCCGTGCTGAGAACTACCTCGTGTGGCCCAGTTCAATGTGCCGCGACGCGCTCGCGTAGAGAGTGTAGAGACCCAGATAATTCATCTGGTCTACTACTCAATAGAGGACGGCGGGCAGAATGCGACTTTAACGCAATAATTTGGTTAGCTGCACTAATTAACCAGACTATTTTATTAATAAACTTTAGTAATTATTATGTCGCGAAAATATACAAATATGTAATTTTTTTGGCAGTTCTGCAGCTCTGCAGCACCTATACACCAGCCGCCCCTGCCCACACCGTCAAGGACCCTCCACCGTGTTTTATAGTGGGTTGTAAACAGTATTCCTGATAAGCCTCTCGTACTCGTCTACGGACATATTGTCGCCTTGCACTACCAAATAGTTGAAATTTGGATTCTTCAGTCCATAAGACACGACTCCAGTCCTTGGCAGTCCAATTTTTGTGTTCTCTGGCATAAGTTAAGCGTTTTTGTTTATTATTGCGACGTAGAAGTGGTTTTTGCCTCGCTACGCACCCGCGAAGGCCTGACTTTAGTAGTGTCTTACGGATAGTAGTAGAATCGACACTAACCCCTTGCGCATTTCTTAAACTTTCTGTCAGTTCTTTACTCGTTGCTTTTCTATTGCGTAACGAAGTTAATTTTAAATATTGCACTGCACCTTATGTTAATTTTTTAGGGCGTCCACTTCTTTGTTGATCTTCAATTATCCCTGGTTTTTTTTATATACCTTGTTACAATGTATCCTACAGTAGACCTAGCAATATTTAATTTTTGGGAATACACACTCTGGTCTTTATACAATGTAATTACGGCACTACGATCTATTAGTCATATTTTAGCCATTTTTTTCACACAAAATTGTTCCTCGCGATGTTTAATGCATTTTTACTTTTTTTTTTTTTTGTAATATCGGCTAGTTTTAACGCCTTACTGCGTAAATCAAGCGAACAAGTTTTCTGCGAACAACAGTGGTATTTGCAGCGGTTTATCATACACTGAATGCTGATATTGGAACTGGTGGTTTTATCCCTAAACGAGAATATGCAGGTATCGACAAGTCAGTCATCTGCATACGACTATTTGTCAACATTTGCAATTTAACTGAAATTTGGCCAAATATGTCACAGCAGCGTAATTTTCTATATTGTCCTTGCATGAAAAACTTATTACTTACTTTCTACTGAAGCGGAATTTAAATATAATAGTTTTGCAGACTTTTATACACAAAATTATTAACAGTCTATATGTGTCCAAAAACTTTTTCACAGTACTGTATATTGTTTTTGCAGAAAAATAAGGAAATAAAGAGTTCGTAAATTGTTATTAAAAATATTAAAAACTATGAAAAGTGACTAACTAGTATTGAGTTTTTTACATTACTTTAAATTTTTTTACTTTAGTTATATAAAGAGTGTAGATCGGAAAACTCGAGGTCTTTTTGTTTCGTCTAAGGCTTAGTGTTTCTTCGAGAAGGTTTTTACTTTTCATTCAATACAATATAAACAACATGTAATAAAAACCATAAGCTAATTAAGAATTTAAACACAAACGTCATAGAGGTGATGTTTTCTTTCAAGGATCTGTCAGATATCAGATCAGATCGACACGATTGTCATTATTACCGTTGATTCTGAGCTTTATTCTGATAAATTTTATTGCCTATTTTGCGATTTGGATGTGCTTAACTGTTCATATTCATTTATTTGGATATGTGTATTAATTGTTTTTTCTTGTATTTAATTGTATGTATTATAAGTACTACTATGTAATTATACTTAAACGTGTTTGTATGAATTCCTTCTTTATACACATGGCGACTACCAATTTGTACCAAACGAAAAAGAAATTGCTACAGTAATTGTGTATGTTTATTATTTAGTATAATCAATTATACTAAGCGAGTTTTAGTTAATGACCAAGACGCTTATCTTAAAATCGCCAATTACAAAGATTTGTTATTTCGAAACTTATGAAATATTTATTTTTATTTATTAGTTTTTTACTATGTTTATCTACTAGTAACAAAGTATAATTGTTTTTTAAAGTTCACTCCAAATAATTACAATTTTATACAAATTTGGAATTTCAGTGCTTGACTTTTTGTTGGTAGATTAATAACTTATAAAAATTATTATAAATGTATTTATTTTTCGTTAAGCAAATTCTTTAATAATTCCGTCTACAAAAAGCTTGTCCGGATTTTTAAAATTTCACTTACATTTATTATTAAACATTAAACAAAGTCAGTTTTATTGAAATAGTTGTCGCCATTTTCTTTCTCTTGAAATAAAAATATACAACTCCTAATTCAAAAACATATTTCTTTGATATTTAAAATATATGTATTGTATTGCTTCAATGCACACATTTTATTGACTCTATTGAAAGAAAGTCATTTTTGATATCAAATCATTATTTTTCTGTGTGTAAATACACATACACCAAGAAAACTGGAAAAAGAGTCTATTAATTTCTAATAAGATATACCTAACTAAAGTAAAATATCGGAACAATTGGAACGTTATTTAGATCAAAATATATACAGAAAAAAAAAACACGTCAAGAAACTGGCGAACATATAAAACCTGTCAAAAACTCCAAGTAACCATTTTCTAAGTAACCAGCTTCTGTATACGAGAAAATACTGTTAAAATTTCAAGAGACGACATTCTGTTTTTATTAAAACAGAACTGTTAGTAACGTGTTCCAAAAATTATCAACAATTTCTCTACGCCCTATTTTTAATAGAAGTTGAGTTTGAGATATATACAAAAACATGATAACTGCTTTTAATATATACAGGGTGAGTCGGGAGGAACGGACCAAACTTCAGGAGTGCATTGTACGCGTGAAAATAATGTAAAAAACTCAAATGTTGTTATTCAATTTTTATTTGTTTTCAAGTTATAGCGTAATTAAAAATAACCAAATTTCATACATTAACGTTTTGGTAAACACAGCGTTATAAATGTTCAAAAATACCGCCATTCACCTCTAAACATTTTTTTCTTCTTCTATGAAGAACGCCTGTAGCTCTACTGATTGAGTCATGTCTTTGTTTAAGATCGGCTGCAGCATTTCTAATACGTTGAATTAGTGCATCCCGAGAGTTCACTTTTACTTTATATACTTCATGTTTTAACCAGCTCCATAAGCAATAATCTAGTGCCGTGAGGTCTGGAGATCTTAGAGGCCAACTAATAGCACCACCGCGACCAATCCAACGCCCTGGAAACCTTTCGTTCAAATGTTCCTTGACATGACGAGCGAAATGTGCAGGAGCTCCATCGTGCTGGTAGTACATTTGCATTCTGATGTTTAAAGGAACATCCTCTAGTAGTCCGTGTAATTCATTCTGTAAAAAAATTAAGTAGTTGCCTCCTGTGCGGCGATTCTCCAAAATGAAAGATCCAATTAAATAACCATCGACCATACCACACCACACGTTTACCAAAAACTTATGTCGAAAGTTAGTTTCGACTGTTGCGTGGGGATTTTCATATGACCATGAAAACTGTTGCATGACAGTTGTGAGTATTATCAATGCCGTCACGGGTACAATTTGCTTGTAGGTGCTGTACTTTCTGTACATGGTATGGATGCAAGCCTTGTTGGTGGAGTGTGTTTATTACTCTTGTTTGTGGAATGCCCAATTGAATACTAATTCTTCGTGAGCTGATAAATACATTTTTATTAGGATGTCTGTGATGTGGAAACCGTTGACGATATTCTTCAACAGCAGTTCTAGCATTCCCATTACAAAAACCATAAACAAACACCATATTTGCATATTCTGAATTTGAATACGTTTGAATACGTCTGAATTTGCATATTCTGAATATTTGAATACTTATACTAGATAAACATTTTTAATTACGCTATAACTTGAAAGCAAATAATAATCGGATAACAATAGTTTAGTTTTTTTACATTATTTTCACGCTTACAATACACTCCTGGAGTTTGGTCGGTTCCTCCCGACTCGCCCTGTATATGATCGAAACGTAAATTTTGATCTCGCTATGTAAAATTTTAAAATTGACACATCGGAATAGAAGATCCTAATCGTAAAAGCCTATCATTCCCAGGGTTACTCATTTCAATGAACATTGTTCTCGTAAATGCCGCATCGAAAAAAAAAAAATGTTTATAATACAAATTGACCTAAATTGAAACCGTTTTTTGTTTCCTCTACGAAATGTGACCATGACAAATAATATGCTTAGTAAGAAGAAATGTAGAATATTGGCCAGCAAACATATTCGAACGAATGAAGAACGATCATGAAATGAAATATTGTGAAATATCGGAACCGATATTTCCAATTTCTACCTCTCGTGCCTCCTCTAAATATGCATTCACATTTATCTCAATCAAGTGTCTATCTGATTTTCAAAAAACACTTGGATTTTTAACGATAATGATGTTACAAATATACCTTAACGTTCGTACAGGGAAGTTCAAGTTGATTGAACGTGCCGCTTCCTGAGGATTGATGTGCCGTTCACCTATGTTTTATGGTACCTACTAAAATTTTCAAGTAATTCAGTTGGCAATACCACTGTAATAAGCTAAGCTAAACAAGTACTTTTTTTGACAATATTTTTTGGATGGAAGAAAAGGTAATAAGATAATAATATTTAAGGAAGATATTAGGTATATATTTAAGTATAATACAATAAATTATTATCAAAAAATGTTCAAAAATGGTGACACTGGAGGCTGTCTCGCGAGACATGTCGAATTCAAGGCGCTCTGCGACACGCAGTGTAACTGATGCAAATTTGAATATGGAAAAAAAAATCACTTAATGTAAGTACCGGGTTAGTCACCTAAAATTGACCCCTCCTTTATTTCTCTTAATTTCAATCGAATCGAAAAATTCAAAAAAGGATTTTGCATGATTTTTTATAAATTTTTTGAATATTTAAACAAATTTTCAAAAACTCGAAAGGATGTGATGTGGAGAACATATCTATATGTTCTCCACGTATCCTCTGTTTCTATCAAGGCACAGTTGGCATCTTTTAATAAATTCATTTCTAACGTTTTCAAATAAATGAACATTTTGCCGCAATTTTTCTATTTCTTGACTGATACAGTCTTTCAACTCATCCGAGTTATTATATACCGAATTTTCTTATATGTTTTGTTTTAGTGTTCCCCACAAAAAGAAGTCCAAAGGACTCAAGTCTGGGCTATTAGCAGACCAATGTATAGGACCGATTTTTGTGTGATTGGCGAGTATCTAAATAAAAAACGTTAAATTTTCGACAAAAAGGGCAATCGTTTGTTAATAAATAATGTTTAAATTGCCTTATCGAAAGTTTCGTACGTATTTTACTTCAAATTGTTATTTTAAAGATGTTAAAAATTCGCATGAAAAGGATGAAAATTGTTGGAATTATGCGGTGTGCCGTTTTGAAAAATCATGTTTCGAGAAAAACGCATTTGAAATGTGTTATATAGGTACACGAAGAAATAAAAAATCCGACTGTTTAAACATGTTTACCATTAATCTGCTATCCTAGGATCATAAAGCTGCGCTTCTATATTTAGATATTGTTCTTCATTCTCATTCCTCGAACATTTTGTGTGTGCCCGTGTCTCTTTCGCTGAATCTGTCAAAGACATCTCGGCGTACTTGATCCGCTTAGCATCGGCTTCTAAACAAAAATTGTATGATTGGACTCCAACATCCATCTCAAAACCTTTCCAATAAAGAAGAATATTAGTTAGACCATCATTAAAAGTTCACATAGCAACATCAGTCGCTATATTCAAGACTTTTTTGCCACTTGAATAAGATTTTGGAGCCAATTTTCAAACAGTACCTAACATTGAAACTTTCATTGCTATTTTGCGTGTCGTCTCTTAAGCAACGGTTTACCAACTCGTCTCGGTTCAGATCCTTATAAATCGGTTTGATGGCTTTAAAAACTTCCTTAGGAAGGGGCGGCTTATGATGGAATGTGTCCAATGAATCGGTTGCTTGCGCCTTCTTCCAGTCACACCAAGACTGAGCACTTCTGCTGCAGATTTTCGTCGGTTGATAATTTATGACATAAGGTCGCCCAGATTTCATTTTTCATATTTTCCAAGGAGTTCGGATTCCGACATACTGCTAAGCCATAATAAATTGTAATGGAAAGAGCGCGAAATTTCAAGAAAAACAATTTCTTTTAGGAACAAAATTTTCTGACCCATATTCTAAAAGATTCAAAGAATTTTCGAAGCTAATAAAATCGATTTTTTGAACAATTTACAGTGGTGTTATTCCTTAATAAATATCCTTTTACTGTAGATAAATGAATAGGAATTTATCAACCATATTTAAAATGTGTTTAATAGAGTTGCTGACTAATTGCAATTTAAGAAATCGAGTAAAATACCACCCCACGGAATCCTCCAGTGATAGCATATTTTTCAGACATTTAATATTTACTAGTTGTAATAAACTTGGCCATGCCAATGACTGCGTTTACTTGTTAGGACAAACAAATCATTTGGGCGTAGGTTGGTTATTCAAATATCATAAATAGGCGCATTGTTTTAGGTTTTAACAATTAAGTACTAATTCTTCTTATTGGGATTTAGTGCTCGCTAAAAATTATTATTAAATTATAAGTAGATACAAAATATGCATTTATATTATCTTGTTTACTTTACTTATTCGGTGAAATCATCCAGCTGTTCATAAAATTCAACATACCATTCAGTTATCCTGGTAAATGTTTTTAATAAACTTGGCCAATACAATTAATTTTTGGTTCTTGAGGCACATACCAGCATTTGAGTATCTCAGAGGCCACATCCACTTAGGAACATGAAAAATAGTCGATCTTCAAGATGAACTTTCTTGGGAACTATTAATGATAAATTGATAATATTAAATGATCTTCTTCTTCTTCTTCTTCTTCCGTCTAAAGTAGGTCTATGACCTGTTGCTCTTCGATGAATATCATCGGTACTATGAGCTGGATCTGCTTTTACAGAGAGTAGGCAGCTAAACCTGGCCCTCTAACCCTCCTCTTTCTTCCGGACTTGGGACCGGCAACAGTACTACTGGGCTACTCAATACACCCAGCAGCACTGCAGGCTGAAACGATGATATTAAAGATAAATTTATTGGAAACCTGATGAAGTGAACATGATTTAAGAATATTGAAAACCGGAAGAGATATGCCCGCCAGAAGTAGAGCGTCTATTTTGCGACCCGGTTTGCGGTAACCCTTCTCCTGCTAAAACTGATCATCTGAAATCAAAGATAGTAAGCTATCATGAAGTAAAGTGTATACGAAACATATTCTCCGACGATCTCCGAAAATTGTTCTTAAAAAAACAAAAAATGTCATGTGCAGCACAGTACACGTGATAGAAGTTAATACTTCTTTAGAATAGAGAATGAGTGAGATTAAGAGTGAGATATTGAAAGAGAGCGAGAGAGAGAGAGAGAGAGAGAGAGAGAGAGAGAGAGAGAAAGGGAGAGGGATAATTTCAAAAGAAATATAACAATATAAAATTTTTGTAAAAAATATTCGGTTTATTCATTATCTACACTAACATCGGCTGGTGGTTCAATTGGTAATATTGATATGATTGGTTTGTGATAACTAAAATATGAAATAGGTATATGTTCGTGATTCGATATTTTCTAGATAACGTGTAAAAATTGCATCTATTGTTGTTCCGGATTTTGTTGTTGATTCTTTGGAATTGTTATTTATAAGCAGACCAAATGTTTCTCGAAGAAAGTTAATCAACGTCAAAGAATCATTGGATCCGAAATTTACATTGAAATCTCTACCGAGAATCAAAGGGATTTTGTCTTCGCCTTTTCCAAGTGCATTTGCACCTGTGTGGCTGTAAACCGGTAGGGAGCGGTGAATGAAATATATTATATCTTCTAGATTTAACAAGTTAAACGGTTCAAGGATATTATCAAATAATCACAGAACACAGATGTAAATAACGTAAATAACTACAAAACACAATGATAAATATTCGGTACACACGCGTGCTTTTTCAGCTGTTAATATATAGCATCTGGACGCGTACATCTATAACGCGCGCATGCGCGACAATCTATAGCCTAAACTGATATAACGTAGAGAGAAGGAGAAAGAGCTATACATCATATATATATATATATATATATATATATATATATATATATATATATATATATATATATATATATCTGTCTTGTAACGAAGCCTGTGTTTTAGGTATACCAAATGTATAGCTCTCTTTCTCCTTCTCTCTACGTTATATCTTTTTTCTCTCTCGTGTAACGAAATCTGGAAACGTTACATTTTTTCCAATTCACTCTCCATTCTCGTCAAATATCAGCACGCCGCCAAAGTAGTATTCACTTAAAAAAACGGCACATGGAACTGAAGTACGAAAATTCGGTAAAAAGACTCAATTACGCCAAACACAGTTTTGGCTATTTTTGAAAAATGCGTAATTCTGTTAACAATGGCTTAAAGCGTGACTGTGCCAAATTTCAAATGAATCTGTCCATCGGTTCTCGAGATATGACGGTCACCGTTTCGGATTCAAAGGACGTTTTCTTTTTTAGGATGATGAATTCTCGTGCTTGTTTTATCTTTCTTAGCGCGATAAATTTTGTGCGTATACATTATTACAATATAGTAGGAAAAAAGGTGCATGAAACAATGATTCCGCAAGTCTGTCGCTGATTAGTTAAGTCGATCATTGTTCCGCGCCCGACGAGGGCGCTCATTGGGGGGCGCAGCAGCATTAGCCGCTCTCTGTCCCGTGACAGAGAGCTTTATATTTCTGTAAATTTTAAAGACATCGACTTGAAACTTTCGGAATATATTCTTAAGCCTTCATACTATAATAATATATAAAAAAAAAAAAAATAGAAAATTTTGAAAATTTTAGGTCGATGTCCCTTAAGTTGATTAATCAGAAATAAAAAAAAAACATTTTCATTCGTCCACTCGGTAATGCTCAAAACTGAAATTGACATAAGGAATTCTGTCAGTGTCCTTACCGACGAAACAGGCTACAATTAATAAAAAGCATAATCAAAATGGGATTAGTGTTTTGTGAGGAAATTAACTTTGGAATTATTACCATTTCTGAGGAGTGGCGCGTTAATTTTCATGCGAAGTGTACAACAACCCCCGAAAGACATTAAAAGTTTTTTTTACAATTTAAACTTTCAATTCGACTTGCTGATAAAATTACGCGTAAAATCATTAAGTGTGTACCTGGGGGTAGATGTTTGGCGTCTTTCCGTCTGCGTCTGTTATATCTTTTTCGAGCAAGTGCCTCCTGTTATTGTTGCAGTAACTTTTGAGATATGAATCGAGAAAATTACTTTTCCAGTTACGCGCAACCCGATATAAACTTTATAAGGCAATAAAAGTTTACGAGTTAACCAGAGTATATCCTGAAGGAGTACGGGGATCAAGACAAATTGCCCCGTTTGTAGATATATTTATTTCTTAACGCTTAATTAGGTTTGTTGATTTTATAAGGTTCATGAAGCGCTTCGCTGAAATTGTATATTGTTTCTTAAAATAGACTCGTATAATATATGTATGTATTTGCTTCGACGTCTAAGAGTTCTATTCAATTCTTGTTAGCAATTGTTTAGGTTATTTTCTATGTTATAGCACCTTTACACATAAACGGTCTCTGTACACAGTGGCTCTAAAAATTATTCGTACCTTCTGCGATAATACCCATGGCGCTGTCTGATCTTTTCTGCTTTGCAAATTCTACATTATATTATACATTGGTTGTTACTTCGATATTAGGAGAATACATATGCAGAAAACTGGAGACAATAAATACACTATTGGAAAGTTGACTTTCATTTCTTTACCAAGTATGTAAATATGAAATCGGAAATTTCCCATAGATGGCCTAGCTGTTAATTTAATTACCGTAATTCCGCGTCATTGACGCCATTTGCTTGTTTTGGCACCCGAAAAAGTTTTTTATCTCACAACAATACAAGTTTCATACAACAATTTCGTTTTTGATAATGTTGAACACGTCGAATTTTGTGCCTGGAAACTACGATTTGTGGACAGCATTGATTTTCTGTTATCATTTGAAGAAGAATGCCGCAGAATCGCATCGAATGTTTGTCGAAGCCTACGGTAAGCATGCTCTTGGTAAATTACAATGCTTTAAAAAATTCAAAAGGGTCAACTTTGACATGAGAAACGAAGGACGTGGAAGACGATCGAAAAAATTTGAAGATAGCGAATTGCAAGCATTGTTGGGATGAGAATGACGCTGAAACGCAACAAGAACTCGCGGATCAATTAAATGTGACACGATAAGCCGTCTCCATACGTTTGAAAGACATGCGAAAGATCCAGAAGATAGGAAAATGGGTTTCACATGAACTGCATGAAAGACAGCCGAAAAACCATTTGCAAAATGCTGCTCGCCAGGTACAAAAAAAAGTCATTTCTCCATCGAATTGCGACTGGCAATGAAAAGTGGATATATTTCGAGAATCTTAAGCGTAAAAGATCATGGGTAACTCCATGCGAACCATCGGCATCGACTGCAAGGCCAAATTACTATGGACGGAAGACAATGCTCTGTGTTTGGGGGGATCAAAATGGTGCGATCTATTACGAGCTGCTAAGACCTGGCGAAACAGTTAATACTGAATGCTACTGACAACTAATGATCGATTTGAATCAAGCTTTGCGTGAAAAACGATACCAGAATATCAAAAAAGGCAACACATAGTGATTTTGCTTCATTATAATGCGCTATCACACACAGCAAAATCGGTCAAGGAAACGATTGAGGCGTTTAGTTGGGAAGTACTTTCGCATGCGGCTTATTCACCAGACTTGGCTCTGTCCGATTATTATTTATTTGCATCGATGGGACACGCACTTATTTTTATCATTTTCATATAATAAACGTGTATTTTCTATACAAAGAATTCCTGTTTCATATTTACATATCTGGTAAAAGATATGTGTAACGAAAGCCACAAAACTATTTGTCGGTTAGTAAATGCAACAGAAAAATTGTTTTCCCTAAATCTGATATTTTATTGGCCCACCCCTTGCTGCTACAGCCTGCAGGCGCCTTGGCATGCTGCTAATTAAATTCTGAGTAATATTTTCATTAATGCTGTTCCAAACTTTCTAAACTTTAACTTTTAGGGTTTCCTTGCTCGATACCTCACATTTTCTTACTCGTGTTTCAACTTATAACCATGGATTCTTAATTGAATTGAGATCAGGGCTGGGGGGTTCGAGCCGATGAGGTACATTATATAACAGCCACTGTCTTACAACACACGCCGTATGCGCTCGAAACAACATTTGCTCGTAAAATGTTTAGTTATTTAATTTTATCCATTATTCCATTGATAACTACCAGATTACCAACACCATTGCTACTCATGTATCCCCAGACCATCACAGATCCTCCTCTGTGCTTCATTGTCGGTTTTAAATGTTGCAATTTCAATTCCGTGTTGGCTTTTCTCCACACAAATTTTTGTCCTTCAGAACCGAAACAATCGAACTTACTTTCATTCCTCCAAAACTCATGATCCATATTAATATATATATATATTTTTTGCAAATGACAACCTTTTCGTCTATTAATTTTGTTAATAAATGGTTTCTTTCGTGCTACTTTACCGTGAAATTCGTTCCTTCTCAATTTCTCAATACTCTATGGCATGTTTCAGCACTAACAGTTTTATTAAAGCGTTTTAATATATTTTTGGCTAATTGAGGAGCCGAAATAAAGGGCTGTTTCTTAACCTCATTTATTAAGTATCGTTCTTCATGTTCTGTTAAAATTCTCCGCCTTATTTTTTTATTTTTTTAACAATATACTGTATACTTGACACTTATTCCTATTAATTTTCCAATTTCATTGTATGACTTTCCATCTTTATGCCACTGAAATATTTGTTCTTGTTCCTTTACTGTAGTTTCGCACTTTTTACGCCCCATGTTAACATGTTCATAAAGTTAACAGGTCAATTTTTGCGAATCGGTCTCGCAATAACATAAATATTTGCTGGTTTTTAGCCGTTAATTAATCGCGGACGAAAAAATTTCGTCGCTTTTTAATTTTTCGATTTATTATTACTTAAAATTATAATGATAATAGTTACAAAAAACTAAATAAAAAACTATACTTACTCCCACATATTTCAGGGATCTTCTACGCTGATAAAATCTTCCAAAATAACTTTTTCTTCTGACAACACTAATAACACCAGTAATGGATATGATAGTTTTTAACTGTTACAAAAACTGTGTCCTACATACCAACACTGCCATTTAGACATCCGTAGCGAAATAAGCAATTTATAATATATTTCTGTAAATGTTCCTTTTACGGAACAGTAGGTCCAACTGGGTTAATACGGGGTGTCCTGCTAACTTCATATGAAGTTAGCAGATCGCATAAATAAAAAATTAATAAAAAGAAAAGTGAGGTAGCTTAAAATTTGCCGCTTTTTTTGCCGTTGAAGAATGGCTATAAGGAAAATATTTCGTTTTATAAACGGAACACTTATTTTGTCGAACATAAATTCTTGCAAGCGAAAATGAAGGCTCCAGATAGACTTGTACTTGTTCATTTCATTTATTTTCATTTCATTTTCACTTGTACTTGTTCATTTCATCGCTATTTGCCAAATAAAAAATTCTCTTATCTAGCCGATCAACGGAACAGTCTACCTGAGCCTAGCCATAAAACAAGCCACGGTATGTTTTGAAATTTTTTATTTGGCAAATAGCGATGAAATAAACTATAAATGAAAATAAAATAAAAAGCTAAGGTATTTCGTCACTGAAGCTTGAGAATTACAGTCGTTCGAACTAAAATTTAGTTCTGCTAGGGAATGAAGGGCGAGTATTTATTTATTTTTGTAACATATAAATTATAATATGACCTAAAACATAATTACATACAGGAAATTGAAAACGTGTCAATAACCGAGATTTCTCAGTAAAGCTGCCTAGGGGAGAATTAAAAAGAAACTCAGTAGTATATTGCATTGTGAAAGAGAAAAACGCTTTTTCGTTAAAGACAAATACAAACAGAAATTTATACGATTTTCTCAAATCTAAATTGTTTGAAAAATATCCCCTGTAGAAAGATAAACGTATGCCCGATATAGCATAGTATATACTGATAATTGTATACCACATCCTTGTTGGATAAAACACTAATCCGTTATTTTTCCACAGAATATATGTAATACAGTGTGAGGCTTTTGCAGAGGCTATCGGAGCTTTAGGGCAAATAATACTGGATTTGTTAATGGAATCGAGAATATCATCGCCACTTTAATTTAATCATTTTAATTAGATAATCTTTTTTAATGAACACCCTGTCGATATTTTTATCACAAGTTTTTTTTAGAAAACCACATAAACGATAGCGGTTTTTAAGATTGTGTTTGCTGAATATTTCAAATTTAGCCGAATTTAATTTAAATAAACCTGCTTAGAAATCGAATTCGGAAGAAAACTGGGCTTTATAGAAATTTTAAGTGTCTAGGGAATATAAGAGAAATTAAAACAATTTTACAAGGAAAATTTTAAATAAATTTAAGGCGATTTAAAAAAAATTAGAGGAATTGTAGAAGAAACAAATTAACTGAACTTGAATTGCAGTCGCCAACAAAAGTACTCATACAGCTCCGATGTATTAAAATAAGATAAAAATAAACAGTTTTAAAACCTTAAAACGGACTTTTCCGCACATAGAACATCTCTATCTCGAAATTAAGTGGCCGAGAAAAAATAAACACATAAATGCAGAATATGTGTTTTATGCGATGGTCTTATTATTTTCATTGGCGACTTCTTCAGTGCCGTATCAATACGTTTATGATCGAACAAAATTATTTTTTTTCTTATTCATTCGTATATGATACAGGCCGAATATAGGTATATCTTTTTCGTTCAATGCAAAATCAACAACGCGTTATATGTTTATGTTCAAAATCTCAGAATTAACATAAACATTTACATCGTGTTTTCTCATGATCCATGGATAGGGTGAGGTGTGTCCTATCCACCTCAAAATCAATAGATGTCGTCTGGTTGATGTCCCTAATCAGAATCAGTCGAAACCCGATCGATCCGACACAATTTAATTGAGATATCGTGCTAACAAAAAAAAAAAAAAGAAATAGCCCCCCTTTGTGCTTTCTCATGACCCATGAACATGGTAGAGTAAGTTCTATCCACCTCAAAATCAATAGGTATCGTCTGGCAGACGTCCCCGATCAGAATCAGTCAAAACCCGATCGATCCGACACGATTTAGTTGAGTTATCATGCTAACAAGATATTTTAATGCCGACGACAACAACACACACACAGACACAAATTTTGTAAAAACCATTTTTTTATTTTAGGCCGAAAAACGAAAAATAAACGCTAGAAAAATTTTTTTTTCCATTTTTATTTACACGATTACATTACTTTTCCACTCTGGTATAGTTGAGTGCGGAAAAGTAAAATATTACCAAACTGTTATTGTAATAAAACTATTTTTTTTTTAAACACATGATTCATGTAATATAAGAATATAATATAAATGGTCTTAAATACAGTGTTTTATATTAATGTTACAATAATACCAAATATACATACATATTAAAAGTAATATCGGAAAAATATTAGTATGGGAATAAATAATGAATAAATAAATGATAAGACAAACTTAATATTTTATGGCATGGCCTTTTGCTTCAATAATCTCCGTAAAACTAATTTCGTGGTCACATCAGAACCAATTTTAGGCCATTCTTCTATTAAAATTCGTTCCAAATCCGGTTTACTTTTATAAAGGCATCGGATGCAGGTTCGGGTGCACTGTGAATAAATATGCATGCTATTTTGTTGTAACTGTTGCAAACATTTTCATGAAAATTTGTAATCAGTGACATTAAAAAATGATTTTACAAAAGATTGTAGATGTTATAATTGATATCCACATGGTCGGACATTTCAGAATAAAATTGTATTAGATATGTTATCTTATTTTTATGACAATTGTAAAAAGTGTATGAATACTTTTGATGCCTACTGTAGATAGTAGTAAAGGAGTTTGAGGAGTTTCGTGAAGTACATTATAGGAATTTAACATGGATAGGATTTCGTGTTAAAAAATTTAAATCATGACATATTACGAGCAGTAAGCCATTGGAGGATTTTAGTGTAGACTCAAAGGAAAACGAGGGAAACAAGAGAATTATTAAAAACTCCAACCGGGTTTGACCCTCGATATTTCCTTTCGCTTAATTGAAGAGAACGTCTGATCTTAATGTATTAATTTAATACAAAAGGTGGTCCAACCAAAACGCACGATGTTAATTGTAAATAAAACAAAAAGTTTTCAGAGAATTATCTTAATATTTTTCATTATGATAGAAGGATCTATGACAATTATGTGTGAAACAAAATATCGGCCAAATGCTCGCCACGGCTTCGGTGGCACACCTCTATCCGATTGTCCATATTTTCAATGACTCTGAGACATAATTGAGGTTCAATGTCGTTAATGTGCCGAATTATCTCATCCTTTAGCTCTTGAATTGTTCTTGGCTTATTGACGTACACTTTTTCTTTTAAATATCCCCAAAGAAAAAAGTCCAACGGTGTCAAATCACATGATCCTGGCGGCCAATTAACATCGCCATGACGTGAGATAACACGGCCATTGAATTTCTCTCGCGAAAGTGCCATTGTTTCGTTGGCTGTGTGGCAAGTGGCACCATCCTCTTGGAACCACATATCGTCCAGGTCCATATCCTCAATTTCTGGCCACAAAAAGTCCGTTATCATCTCGCGATAGCGAACACCATTCACGGTAACTGCTTGGCCGACCTCATTTTCGAAGAACTACGGCCCGATGACGCCACCAGCCCATAAACCGCACCAAACAGTCACTCTTTGTGGATCCATCGGCTTTTCAACAATCACTCGTGGATTTTCATTTGCCCAAATGCGGCAATTCTGCTTGTTAACGAATCCACTGAGGTGAAAGTGTGTCTCGTCGCTGAAGATGATTTTCTTTGTAAATTCACCATTCACTTCTGTCTGTTCAACCAACCATTCGGCGTATTGATGACCGACGCTTGAAATGGTCAGTAGGCTTCAGCTCTTGAGTCAATTGAACCTTGTAAGCGTGTAAATTCAAATCTTTATTCAAAATTCGCATCAGTGATGTTCGTGAGATGTTCAATTGTTGGGCACGATGACGAGTCGAGGTTGACGGCTCTTCTGCTACACTATCGCGAACAACAGCAATGTTTTCCGCAGAACGAACTGGGCGAGCATGCACAGGTGTTTTCACATTTCCTAGAGACCCGGTTTGCTGAAATTTGCGCACAATTCTCCCGATTGTGGACACATTTGGTCGATTATGCTGACCAAAAAAGTCACGAAGCGCACGAAATGCATTTTGATTTGAACGCCCATTTTCGTAAAAGGCTTCAACAATCTTAACGCGCTGCTCAATTGTGTACCTCTCCATGGTTGAATTTGTCAAATACTGAAACAAAGAAATGTCAAATTAAGTTGGGCAAAAAACTTGACGTTAAGGTGTGACTCACAATTAACATTGTGCATTATGGTTGGACCACCCTTTACAATTAGTATTTTATCAAATATGATAAGGAGATTTATGGAAATCTCGATGAAGAAAATATTCGAAATCTCGATGAAGACACTTCCAACCTGGTGGAATACCGGGAAGTCGCCTAAAAATCAGGAAATCTAGTATTCGTTTTTTATCAGATTTTTAACACGGCTACAATTTCTTCCACGACGCTTTGCTTTACGTTAAGCTGTAGATCTAAATAATTATTTTATATTATTAATTATCATGATTAAAGACCGGCAATATTCTATTTATCGTGATATTCCAGGAGCGGATTCAATTTTATTGTCGCTTTTGTAATGTCCAACGTAAGAGGAGCAATAAGTATTTCATGGAACTAACAACACTTTACACTAGGCATTTGTAAAGTTAAAGTACGAGGGTAGTCCCAGAGGTACCCCCACCTTACGTATAGATTGCGGTTGTTGTTCGAAAAAATGACTATGGTAGAAAGAACCAACCTTATAAAGCTTAAGTTTGAAGATTAACGACGCTACGTTGTTTAGTATTTGTTTGGCAGCCATCAATAGTGAAAGTTCTCAGTGACTTTGTAAATATGGAAAACATTGGTCATCGTTATGTGATACTTTTAATACTTTCATTTGAAAGGCTTCAGTCCAACCGATATCAAAGCGAAGCTACATTTTACTCTGGGGTAGTCTGCTTGCTCCTTCGTTTACAACAGTAAAATATTGGGTGGCAAAGTTTAAACGGGGCTGTATAAGCTGCGAAGATGAACATCGCAGTGGTCGACCAAATGTGCTGACTATGCCAGAAATGGTGAAAATCCACAAAATGGTACTTATTGGATGGAGTTAGCACTTTCATTGCTTCATCTTCTCTTAAGTTTCGTGGACGATCCACTTCTTCTACTCTAAGTGTACTGGATAAAGTGTTTCATTCACTTGATAACATTAAATTAAAAACATACGTAACTAAATTTATTGCCTTTTACACATAATTTTAAACAGCATTATTAACAAATAATTACAAAATCTTACTTTACATCTGTCAAACGATTGCAATTGTTTATCAGTAGAGACAGAGGATATCCGAGGCTGCCTACATAAAATGTTTTAAGGATTTAAAACTTCGAAAAATAATAAAAAATATTGAAAAGCTTTCCTGGCGCGTTAATTTTGTCCAGTAGTGTATGTATGGCCAGATCTGAGTGTAAATTATCTAGCCAGCTGGGAATAATTCGGGCGTGGGTTCGATTCCCACATGAGTCATCTGGGCGTGTCCATGTGAATGTTGGGAGCTAGGTGGAAGATAGCAATAAGCCAAACTCCGCCCCCATAAAAACGAAGGCAAAAAAAAAAGAATGTTTAAAGAACTGCTTTAAACTGTGTTTATATATCGTTTTTCCGCTCAATCGCCAGTCATAATATTACAATACAATCCGAAGACGACGGGGCAGCCTTTACATTATTTATTTATTTTTTAAATCCGATTAAAATTTATCCGAACCTCGGAGACAATGTTACATAAATATATCTGGTTTGGAAGACTGGCAAACGTGTTGTTTAACAAAATTTTACCTTTACACATACGTATAAAATTCGCATGACGTCAAACGTAGCATTGAATCGGCTCGCATGCGGTATTTCATTTATAACAATCGTTTTTGCTTGCGAATATCGACGGTCATACGTCAAAGTGGTTAAACATCGAAACGGAAATGTTGTTATAACTTCGGCGGTTGGATGCTTATATAAATTTTGCACGTACGAATATTCTATGGATTTAATAATCGTCTGTTTATTCTTATTGAGAGTGCAATATATGCTGTGTATTCATACACTCGCGGTCTGGTATTTATTAGAAAAAAAAAAAAAAATACGTTCCAGAATTAGTCAATGTTAATAGCATATTTTATTTTCTGAACAACATGGATGGTGAGAATTGGGAGTGATACTTCCAGTTCTTTCTTTCCATATTTTTAGAAAAAAAAACCAAAAACCTCTTTGAAATAGAATACATACGCGCCCAGGCTCATAATATTCGGCCAGGCGTAATTTTACAACTAATATATTTAAATAAAAGTAATAACATTCTCAAAACTATTTTATTAAAGAAAAATATTGGCAACAGAAACAAAGTATAAACTTTTAACTTAAATACGATGAAATATTGCGTTATGATGTGTCAGTGATAAGTTTGTTAATTAAACATAAGATTCGCGGTTCAGAATAGTTTTACCGCTTCATCAAAACTGTGTTACATCACCTTTATTAATAATAACAGCTTTTATTCTCGCAGGCATTGTATCTATCAGCTTAGCGCACTCTTCAGGAAGCTGCTGTCCCAATTTTTTGCAATTTGGTGCGTAGATCGTTAACTGAACGGGCTGGATGTTTGCGCAACTGTTTTTTCATTTTACGCCACAATGTTTCTATCGGCGAGAGGTCTGGACTGGTAGAGGGCTATTCCATAACAGCTGTAAACCAAGCTTTAACAGTTGCTGTGTGACACGCAGCACATCCTGCTGGAAAATGTACTGCGCGTCAGTACCATGACATATTGATATTGACGGCAATACACTGTCTGTCAAAATTTGTTTATATTTTTCTGCTGTCACAGTACCATCTACGAACAATTTTCCTACGCAGGGAACTTCACTTCCTAACCAAACAGTCAGGATGATACGGGTTCCTGTGGGGTTCTTAGCAGACGTTTTGTGGTATCACCCAAAAAGATTTCAAATTTGCATTTTCGTCACTCCAAATTAGCTGGTGGCCTTGTTGTAAAGTCTAGTGCCTATGTTCTCTGGCCCACCGTAACCGATTGATTTTCTGTCGTTTAGTTAATAACGGCTTTTCTTTTGCCAGGAGGAGAATCCGGTGAATTCAAAAGTAAAATGTAAAGAATCAAATTTGTGTCATATTTTCTTTATTGAGCGTTTAGTTGTATACAGAAATATTTTTTCCAATGGCTTGCTTCTATAGCACCATAATTTCTTTTGCACTGGATCGTCGGTTTGTTGTTACAATCATCCTCTTCAGAGTATGTTGATTTAAGCGTGAAATTTGGGATGGTTGACCAGTTTTCTTCCTTTGGGCTGTGTATCCAGTTTTTTTTTTTTATAAAAGTTGATAATGCCTCACTGTAGATTTAGTCAGCCAATACGTAACAGATATTTTCTGCGCCGAAATTTCCTATTTATTAATCCTAATTAATTAATAATATTAAAAGCATTAATAATTGATTTTCGCATATCGTCACTTAACGTCAAGCCAAGTGCCATATTCTTTAGAAAATTTTAGCAGATGCGACCCGTTTCACTTTGAAAATTATTGTGATTCTCTTTTGTTTTAAAACGCTTAGCGTACTGCATTTCTACAATTGCCCGAACTATTCTGAACCGCGAATCTTAATGTTTTTTACTAACAAAATTATTATTGACACATCATCATAACGTAGTAATATTTCATCGTATTTAAGTTTCTGTTACCAATATTTGTCTTGAATAAAATAGTTTTGAGAGTGTTATTACTTTTATTTAAATATATTAGTTGATATGCTTGGTCGAACTATTATGAGCCTGGGTTCGTAGGAACATCAAGCTCGAAGTAGCGCTTGCGTTTGTTTCATCGAACAGTGTCTATTAAGTTAGCAGTACAAAGTTAGCAGAACATAATTATGTCATATGGGGAATTAAGTGCTAATTAAATGTGCAAGAAAAAATTTTTTTGCTCACATATTTTTTTTTATCGCATGTTCTGCCAACTTGCAAAAAAGTTAGCAGAACATTAACGTAAGATAACAAATTCGCGATTTTTAATCCCGGGATAATAAAAGCAAATTATTTTACGTTACTTTACGAATTTGTCATTTTATGTTAATGTTCTGCTAACTTTTTTGCAAGTTAGCAGAACATGCAATAAAAAAAAATACTTATGTGAGCACAAAAATTTTTTCTTGCGCATTTAATTAGCACTTAATTCTCCATATGACATAATTGTGTTCTGCTAACTTTGTTTTGTTAACTTCATAGATATCATCGAACATCATGTTTTATGGTTTTATGGCAAATAATAACTGTGATTTTGTTAAAATCAAACACATATCTGGGTAATTACTTTTAATAAACATGGCCATAATTCTTAATGTTTGATTCTTAGAACATACTGGTGATATATTTCGTACAATATTCATATATTTTTGAGAAGGTTTTGTGACTTCTTGAAGTCTTCTATGAATGTTTTTACATAGCATTGAAAGGTGTATTTAATTTTCAGTTTTTGGAAAACTATTATACTACAAATACGGAAAACATATTTAAAATATATGTGAATAATACATCCTATAAATAGTACGTGAATAATACATCCTATAATTGTCTTTACAAATAAATAGATAAATATTACCGAAATGAATTAATTACATTGTTAATTATTACAGGGTTTAGCCAGATATTTAACAACAAATTGAATTATAGTAATAAATACTTTACTGTTTTGTAGTTGATACTTCTAGTTTACTGTCGAATTTTACCATTGCATGTTGAATTAAAATTTAGAGATTTTTTTTGCTAACGTCGCCCAAAAAGGCGTAGGCCAATTAAAAATATGTTTTATGTAAAGAACGTCCCGTGTGAAGACTTCCAATTTGATCTCCATCGTGAGTTATAAAATTGAATACATTCTAAGAGAATTATCTCATCAAATAATTTGCAATAATTTTATATATATATACATTTTTTTTTTTTTTTCATGTCACTGGTTCGATTTAGATATGTTTTTTGGGTCATAATTTCGTCCAGGAATCGACTGCCCCCGTTATTTTAGCAAAAAATCCATTTAAATTAATTACTGGTTGTTTCACTCATTTTTACTTTTGTTCTAAAATCATTCTATGCCGTGAGATACTTTTTAATTGAACATCTTTCAATTTGAAGATAGACGTTTTTGTCTCTACATCTTTCTATTTTGTTCACTTTACTATTTCACTTGTTAGAGAAGATACTACAGGATTAACTACAAAGTACTAGCATCGATATTTTTTATCAATTCTTTACAGAACCAAACTTAGGATAAATATTATTAATATCTTCGTAATTACATCTTATAAACCTTCAAAAATATGGTGTATGTATGTAATCCTTATCGATGTTATTCCAAATTGTGTTTGATTGATTATTATAGTTCGTTCAGAATTCGACATGGAACCTAAACTTGAGTTATCCACATGGAATGGTTTTATACATGTTCTATAAGGTTACTGTTTGAGCTACAAGCTGGTCAATAAAATACAGTGAGATGCTCTTGAAAGGACTGGCTATATGGCATCAAATAAGGTTATAGAACATAACAATCGGGAACAATCGATTGTCATCTCTGACTTCTACTAAATGTGCGTCCACAAAAACAGTCCCTCATTGACTCTCAAGCCCTATTATTTTCTCAATTCCAGGGGCGGCTGGTGTATAGGTGCTGCAGAGCTGCAGAACTGCCAAAAAATTAGATATTTGTATATTTTCGCGACATAATAATTACTAAAATTTATTAATAAAATAATTTGGTTAGTTGGTGCAGCTAACCAAATTATTGCGTTAAAGTCGCATTCTGCCCGCCGTCCTCTATTGAGTAGTTGACCAGATGAATTATCTGGGTCTCTACGCGAGCGCGTCGCGGTACATTGAACTGGGCCACACCAGGTAATTGTCAGCACGACTCGGCACACCCGTCCTCCCCCTCAACTCCCGCGACAATCCACACTTGGCGGTCGTAAATGCACGAATTTACACGGTCAGTGAGCTGTATTTTTTCCAGCTATGGCAACATCAGTGAATGTTTACTCCTTCCTACTCCTCGGGCGGGCGTAAATCGTACCTATTTCGTATTTCGTGTTAATTTGAGATTTTAAATATTGTTTTGTGAATTTGTGTAGTGATTTATTGTACTAATTATTAATATTTATATACTGTGATAGTGACAATGGATTTAGTTTATAATTTAGTTCATGTGAAGCGATTTTTTAAATACTCTTAGGAAGAAAAAATTGATTTAAAAAACAATGGTAGGCCATTGCCCGATATTGTTATTGAGACTGCAGGTGTTAGCCGCGGAAAAGCATATAAACGTCAATTTAATAGAGATATTTATTCGAAGAACAATTGGATTTGTGGGTGCAACAAAAAAAATGCGTTATTTTGTTTTCCTTGTTTACTTTTTGGCGGTGATAAAACATGGACGGAGGTAGGGGTGACAGATTTGGTGCACTTAACTGAAAAAATAAAAAGCACGACAACTCCAAAAGCCATCTACATAATACAATGGAATTAGCTTTATTAGGAACAACTAATATTAAAGCGCAGTTAGATTCAGCTTATTGGATAAGTGTGCAAAAGCATAATGATAATGTGACAAAGAAGAGATACATTTTGTCAAAAATTATAAACTGCATAAAGTTTTGTGGGGCCTTTGAACTGGTGCTGCGAGGACATGACGAAGCTGAAACCTCTCAAAACCCCGGGATATTTCGTGGTTTGATAAATTTTTCTGCTGAGCTTGATGTAACTTTAAGCGAGCATCTACAAAATGCTTCAGTATTTAAAGGAACCTCTAAAGAAATACAAAATGATCTTTTAGACTGTATATTAAAAGTATGTCATGAAGAAATAATTAAAGAAATTAACAAACCTTCATTTTTGGCAGTTATGGCAGACGAAACAACTGATGTATCTGTAAAAACTCAGTTAGTGGTAGTTTTAAGATATATTCTCGATGGTGAACCGATTGAACGTTTTTGGACATACCTGAAACCTACAAAATGTGACGCTGAAACTCTTTCGGAAAATATTTTAAGTGTTATAGACCCTCTAGTAGAAAATTCACTTTACAAGCCTTTTCTCTTAACCAAAGAATATGACGGCAAACATGAATGTTCTTCAAAAAGGTATTAAATTCCAAAAAATTTTCGTGTGAACGTCTATATTTTTGTATAAACGGATTTTACATAAAAATTCTGAAGTATCAGGAAAACGCGTGACCTTGAAAAATTTCAAAATTTTTAATTATCCGCAATTATTTTCCGGCCCCTACGGCGCCAGTAGTTTGGATATGTTTGAAATTTGTACGCGGTCGGCCAATACCCTAGGATCGGCCCTGTGCAGAATACCCGTTTCATTTCATCACGAGCCGCCACTGCTCAATTCTAATATAAAAAATGAGAATATGTTAATCTTACCATTGCATTGCGAGCTACTTTTTTCAATATCCTGAAATATAACTGGGGTTTTGAAGTTTTTTTAAAAGAACTAAATTTTTTATGTATACCAGAAATGACATAATAACTTTAGCATGTTCTTCTTTCTAGTATTTACACGAGTATCAAGCCTCCATACAATTATTTTTTTTATAAACGAAATAGTATTAACTATTTTTCCTATTTTCTCGAATGACGCGGATTTTTTTGGATGACACTGTGTATAAAAAATTAATGTCGATGGAGATTTTCTATATGAATGTAGCACCTAGGATTATTTTCAAACATTTCGAAGCCTTTAATTATGTCTTTTTTTAAGTTCATTTCTGCAAAATAAATTATCCCGTTCCTCGTCCCGTTACGAATTAAAAACGTTTTAATTTCTCTTATTTAACTAATCCGAAACCCAGTTCTATGTTGCCCGACAAGGCCCAACGTAAATATGTAAAGCTGCATACAATTTTAATCAAACTTTTTCAGTGCCTTAGGGCCTATATAATGGGATAATTACGAATAAACTTTTAAACGCGGGGACCATAAAAAAGTTGTTTAATAATTTGCGTCCTTTCCTTCGATGATGGGTTTTCCACGATGCCGGTGATTACATGGAACAAAGATGTTCAAACTTGGCGTATAAAAATGGCAGGTGTGTAACGTATTAGACTGAAAATCGTGTCGACTAGTACAAGTATTAAGAAATATACATATACACAGTGCTTTTGGAAAATATACATAAATTCGTTAATAATTCAAAAAATAACTTTTGGAAAGAACTCTGGTGCCCGTCGAATTTTATTTTTAGTTGAGCATTTTTTAAAATGCACTAGACACAAAAATTAAGGGATGTAAAAAATCCTAAAATTTTAGACGACTTTCAAAGGGCTGTAATTTGGAGAAAAATAGTCGCAGAGCAATTTAAAAAAGGCATATTGAAGCTCCAAGTTTCTAGTTTTCTGATCTTGAGTTCAAATCTTTTTACCATCAGCAGTTTTTGAGTAATCATAAGAAAACCATCGGAAAACAAGTTTTTCCAAATTTTTGCTTGCCTTAAGGGTCCACGGACTTCAATAATTTTTTTTCAGAGATTTCGTCATAAAGCTGTTTTAGATAATTTTATCCTCTTTAATTTGGGCGGTCTTAAATCCTTGTACGATGATTTCTCGTTGAGTTATGGTCGTTCAAAGTAAGAAAGTCAGTTTTGACTTTGGTAATTAATTATTCCGAAAATAATGATCTTACAGAAAATTCAAGTTCGGTTTTAAAAAGTGCAAAGTATTCTTTACAAGTCGTAGTTATTGGTTTTTGATTAAAAAAAAAATCGTTGCGAAAATGTTGATTGAAAAAGAGGTAAGCGATTGCATATTTAGAGAAATTCTCTTAACTTTGCAAATAATGGATAGACTGAGGATGTTGACTATTTCTTTTCAACCTCAAAGTATCTCAAAGAAACCCTGAAAATTTCAAAGCGCTGCGATTTTCTTTCATTGTGTTCGGAATTATTGAATTTGTCGTTTTTACTAAAAATTAATTTAAGTATGAATTTTTCATTTGTTTATTCATTTTTTGAGGTTGAAAATGTTGTTTACCAATCCCTATTTTTTTTTTCTATCAAAAAATGTTAATTATTGTAAGAACAAAAAAATAAAAAAAAAAATCCGGAGTAATTAATTACCAAAGTCAAAACTGATTTTTTTGCTTTGAACGACGATAACTCAGCGAAAAATCATCGTACAATGCGTTTAGACCTCTTAATTTAAAGAGGATAAAATTATCTAAAAAAGCTTTATGGTGAAATCTCTGAAAAAAAATTATTCAAATGCGTGGACCTTTTGAAAGGCAAGCAAAAATTTGTAAATTTTTTTGCAATTATTTTCTTATGATCAAAAATTACTTTCTTACTCAAAAACTATTGATGGTCAAATTTGAATTCTAGATCTGAAAACTAGAAACCTGGAGCTTCAATTTGACTTTATTGAACAGTCATTTCTCGGAAGATAAGTTTCCTCTACATCTGGATATAAAGTTATTAGTTCACGAACAAGGTCGTGTCGAAGAAAATCCAAATATCTTGCACCAGTTAGGTTCACCTCAAAGAAATAGGAACCTAGAATTGCTCCATCGACTATACCGTACCATACGTTCACTTTATGGGGATTTTGAGTGTGATATTCCATCATCCATCTCTTCTCGGTACGATTTAAAGGTTTTATCTGTCAGCAATAAAAAAGACGCTACGCCTATTAACAATAAAACGCTAAAAGGTTCGCTAAGGCTACTATCAGGCAGCAAACGGTGTACACTTTGAGTATTCAGTTTAGTTGACTTTTTAAATAATCATTCTATTTAGTATTTTGAAATTGCAAAATCGCCTTTCTTATTTTTTTATCTTTTTGTGCTCTTTTACATTCCGTAATAAAAAAGGAGATTGGGGCGGTTGCCATCACCGTGTATTTATTGATTATATTTTAAAAATTGCGCAACTGAAATAAAATTTGACGACTTCGAGAGTTTTTCTCAAAAGTTATTCCTTGAATTTTTAACGAATTTATTTACTACTTTATGAAAGCACTGCTCTTTTTACGAAGTTATTAGGAGGAACTTGGTAATGAAACTTTTACAATAAATTATACGGTGTACATATAAATTATAAAATAATCCTATTAAGGGTTCTGTTTTTTAATTATGTAGGGGTACAGTCTACAATGTTAGGTTTCGAATATCAAGAGAAAAAAATGTTCCCCCAAACACTTATCTCAAGTTTTGTTTCAATTATCACGAATTATGATAACTTTAGACGTAGTTAAATGCCCATGTTCTCTCGGTTTCGGTTTTTTTGACACCAACTTTATTCGTATGTGAATCTGATGTCCATAAGTAAATTATACGTGACACAAGACAGGGGCGGATCCAGGACACCGCGCTAACTTACACGCTGTAGTTAATTTATTATTTCCCATATTTTCGTGGGGGGATATTGGATGGGGCGATGTAATGAGAAAATGTATCATTGCATTCTTTCTCGGTGGTACACAGTTGTCTGTCATACACAAAAGCAGTTATTCAATAGGAATAACTGCTTTTGTGTATGACCTACGTTTAAGAACGCACTTTTTACCACAGTAATAGTTTTAGCAGTAATATTTAGTACTCTTCTACTACATATTACCCAGATCATTTACTCCTAGTACAAATCTTTACAAAACCCACTAGGCACAAAAATTAAGGGATGTAAAGATCCTAAATTCTTAGGCAATTTTCAAAGGGCTGTAACTAGGAGAAAAATAGTGGGAGAGCAATTTAAAAAAAAGCAATTTGAAGCTTCCAGTATTCAAATCTTGAGTTCAAAATTTTTTAACATCAGCAGTTTTTGAGAAATCATAAGAAAACCATCGGAAAGAAAATTAAAAATTTTTGCTTGCTTTTCAAAAGGTCCACACTTTAATCGAGACGGATAAAGAGACGGCCGGTCCTCTTTAATTTTAGTGGTCTAATAGTCTTGTACGATAATTTCACGACTTTGGTAATTAATTACTCGGGAAATAATGATCGTCTATTTCAAGATCTGAAAACTAGAAACTTGGAGCTTCAATTTGCTTTTTCTAAAAGTGCTGTGCGATCATTTTTCTCCAAGTTACAGCCCTTTGAATATCACTTAAAAATTTAGGATTTTTCTACGTCCTCTAATTTTTGTGGCTAGTGTATTACAAATCTGAGATTAAAGTTGTAAAATTAACATATAAAATTATTCCGTGAAGATTTAGCATAACGAAAGATTTTGTTGATTAACCAGAGAACATCCCCTTTTCGATACGTCTCATCAAAGTTTTTGACTACGAAACTGCCTTTAACGAAATTCCCCCAGTCTAATCTAAACCATGTCGTTTATTTCGAATCATTTCCGGTCACGACTTGTCTCAATCTCGACTAACAATAAGACACTTTTGTCTCGAGTTTTGGTATATTTTCCTTAATTTAATATTCTTTATTTTGATTGATATTTGTTTATTATTCTTTGTATTCAAAATACCTAATGTTCACCTAGTTACTAGTTGTATCGCATTAGTAGACTACATAATTTCGAGAACATATATGCTAGAAAACAAATGAGAACAAATGAAATAAAAATGTAATTACAAAAAGGAAATTACATTCTGATTATGGTTAAATGCGGTGATAAATTCGTAGCCAAGAGGAAGTATGCGAATCATTTAATAATAAACAACTAGAACACATGATCGATCGATTCGACGACAGTGGACAAAATAGTTTGTTGGCAAATTTTACCAGGTTGGTGAAAGTGAAAAGTAGTTTTTGAAAACTAAATTGAGAAAACCTTTCATAAACTTATTATCAATCTTGTGTTTAATCGACTCTTTACTTATTAATGGTAGTTTAATGTAATCTTATAAATTATCCAATTTTGTAAATATTGACAGTTTTTTTCCCAACATTTATTCCAAGATTGCTTTCATTGTGTCCAGTTTTTATATCTGGAAGGAATAATAGGCAAACGTCTGATGTATACATTTTTTTCTGTGCTAATATTATGAATGTTGCCTCGAACGCGTTTCATAAACACTTTTGTAGCCTCTTGAAATACTTTTTTCACACCTTTCATTGAACAGCATGCAAACAGTTATATGCAATTACAAAATACGTAAACAATTTTGATTTTTTCTTTTCAAGTTGGCGATGTTCGCTTAATAACGATTTCTTTAATAAAATAAGTAAACAAAGATAGTATTTTTTCTGTTAATTTGAAAGGTAGTTCAATAAATATAGTTCAGAATGACGGTTTGCTTTGATTGAGAGATATTTTATAAAATAAGGTGGCCCAAGTTAATGGCGGCCTTCCGATAAGGGAAATTCAGAGCTATTTTGAGAAGAGCACATATCCTAAATAATTTACTAGCCAAAAGCCAATGTCGGGTCGTGATAAGGGTTGGGTTCACGAAAATATGTGAACTTACATATCTTGTGAATTTAACATTCGAGGCGGGAATTTTACCTAATATTTAAAAAATAGGCAAGGTTGTGCCTGTTTTCAAGCGGGGCGATTTTGATTCATTGGAGAACTACAGACCAGTCACTGTGCTTTATGATTTTTCTAAAATATTTGAACGTTTGATGACATTAAAAAAATACGATGTATTAACAACCAATCAATATCGGTTTTATAATAGTATGTCAACTGTCACAGCTATTTACTCCTTTTATGATTTTTTTGCATTTAATGGAAGCTGGCGAATATCCTGTTGGAATATTTTACGATCTCAGTAGGGCTTTCGACTGTATTAATCATGATGTAGGTTAATATTTAAGTTATATGACCAAGGAGTACGAGGTCTGACACTGAACTGCGGCACCACTTTTCTTGAAAACAGGAAACAATTTGTTACTATGAATCATAAGGGTTTTAATCGTGTAGAAAGGTATGATTCTGAACAAATGTGCTTCCCTAACAACAACAAGGGGCTCTACAGGGCTCAGTTTTAGGCCCTGTATTTTTTTATTATATATTTATATGATATCAACAGCCTTTCGTCTAATGCTTACTTTACAATATACGTCGATGACATGTAGTTAACAATTTTAAACAAATTGGACCAACTTTTGTATTTAATTGTAATATTTTATTAAAAAAAAATAAACGACTGGTTTTATCATAATTATTTACGCTTAAATATTGATAAAACACGGGTTTTAAGATGTCATACTAGTCAGGAAGATTGTGAAACTTTAATGCTATTTATTGATAACTCTCCTTAGTATACTAATGCAGATAATCTAAGATTTCTGGGTGTGAATGTTTAAAAAATCATTGTGAAATTATTGTAACGAAATTAGCATCTATTGCATATTTATTTCGTAATCCTCCCAATTGTTATGGTTTTAATTTGTAGGAGGTAGGAAGTAATTTTAATTGGTAGAAGGTAATTTTATATTTGCATCTCATGTTTTTGTTGCTCAGAAGTGTATTTTAAGTATGACAGGTATTTCAACCACATACATACTTTTGTCAATATATTTTAAACTGTATAATATACTGACATTACCTTGTATATAAATATATTTTTAAAACATGTATTTATGTGTCTAAAACTTTTAACAAATTTATTACAGGCAAAAATATAATCTTCCCTTGTTAGGGTATAAAATTAACATGCCACTCCCCTAATTATATATTGTGTAAAATGTTTAATTGCATGTCTGACGATTTAAAATATGTTAAATGAACGTTTTTTAATAGGCTAAAAAATATGTAATAAATAAATGTTATCAGTGTTTGAATAATGTCCATTCTTATAATTGGTAAGTTCTATTTCATTTTTTGACTATTCCTATACATATATACGAGGGTAATCTCAGAAGTACCCGACTTCGTAAAGAAAACACAATCAATTTGGGAAAAAATGTCTTTATTTCTCTACATAGTCTCTTTTTAGCTCGATACACTTTGCTTTTTATAGTGAGATTCGTTGAGCCCCTCAAAATAGCCCAACCGCAAATTCCACCTCTTCATTATTGGCAAGTCTTTTACCACCGAGCCATTGTTTCAAGTTTAGAACCGGAAAATAATCCGACGGGGTTAAATCTGGCGAGTAGGGTGCATGAGGAAACAATTGAAACTTTTAACTCATTGATTTTGGCCATGGCGATAACGGATGTGTAAACTGGTGCATTGTCTTGATGAAACAAAACTTTCTTTTTCGCCAAATGCAGCCGTTTTTTATCGATTTCATCACTCAAACACTGCAATAAGTTCGCGCAATACTTGCCGTTGATTGTTTTTTTTCTTTCTGAAGACAGTCAATGAAACTTATCCCACGCACTTCCCAAAAAAACTGACGCCATGACCTTGCCTGCAGATGGAACTGTTTTCGCCTTCTTTGGAGCCGATTCTCCCCTTTGAGTCCGTTATTTTGACTGTTCCTTATCTGAGGTGTCAATAAATGGAGCTATGTTTTGTCCATGGTTATGAATCGACGTAAAAACTTGGCTTTGTTGCTGTGAAACTTCGCCAAACACTCGATTGTGAGTAATCGCAGCACCCATCTTGCACACAGCTTTTTCATGTTCCAATTTTCAGATAATATGTAATGTACAGTGCTTTTTGAAATGTCTACCATGTCTGCTAACTCGCCCACTTTCGCCCACCATCTAATACTATTTTATGGATCTTCTTCACCATTTCTGGCGTGGTCACATCATTTGGCCGACCATTGCGATGTTCGCCTGGGCAGCTCGTAGGTCCTCGTATAATCCCGGCCACCCGATGTTTTACTGTTGTATACGAAGGAGCAAGCTCCCCCAGAGTAGAATCTAGCTCTGCTTTGATATAGGTTACACTGAGGCCTTTCAAATGAAAGTATCGTATCACATAACGATGACCACTTTTTTCCATGTTTACATATTCACAGAACGTTCACTATTCATCGTTGCCAAACAAATACTAAACAACGTAGCGTCATTAAACTTGAAACTTAAGCTTTATAAGGTTGGTACTTTCTACCATAGTCATTCTTTTCAAACAAAAATCGCCATTTATACGCCAGGTGGGGTATTTCCGGGACTACCCTTGTATACCTAAATGGAAAGTAAAGAGTCGGTATTCAGCGACGAAAACTAATTTATCACATATCCATCTAAATAAATCACTAGTCAATATTTTTCATTGGGTCGTGATAACGGAGGATCTACGAAAATAACATGGGGAATGAAAAAAAATTAATGTTAAATTTATTAAATGGTGCCATTTAATAAATTGGTATGGTGGTGGTAAACAGATGAAAATGTTTAAAATGTGTGCGATGCCATCGTGTTTGATCGTCTCAGGATAATCGACTAATTGGAGAAAGGAACGGGAATTTCATGGAGTTCATGTAAAAGAAACTTTTCTGAATATTATGCGACGCGGCAAACTTTGTTTTACGACTGCTTTCCGATGACCAGATCGAGAACCGTCTGAGTGTATGCCAGGAATTCAAAGAACACACAAACTGTCCCTGATTTTTTGTCAAAAGCCATCACAGATCTGGACCCCGACCCCGAAAAAACAAAAAAAACGAAAACAACAATCCAGTCAGTGGAAGACGCCTTCAACGCCCAGATTAAAAAAAGCACAAGTGAAATCAAATGTTAGGTTCATGATGGTTTATTTTTTCGACATCAAAAGAGACGTTCATGTTGAATTTGTATTTCAGGGCACTATAGTAGACCAAAATTACTATCTGGAAGTGCGCGGAGAACTGATTTCTTCCTCATGACAATGCACCTGCTCACGCAGCGTTGGAAATCAATCAGTATTTTACAAAAAACGGCACGAAAACGGTTTTGCACCCCCCTTACTCGCCCGACTCAGCCCCCTGCGACTTTTTCTTATTCCTAGGAATGAAGAAAAACTTAAAGGGAAATCGTTTTCAGGACGTAGATGAGGTTAAGAACAAATCGCTGAAGGCATTTAACAACATTCGTTCAGAAGAATATAGAAAATGTTTTGAATAGTAGAAAAACCGTTGGGACAAGTGCATATCATATCACCGCACAGTATTTTAAAGGAAATTGATGTTTTAAAGATGTTATCTTAAATTAAGATTTAAATAAATCTCGTTTTTTGGATACCCTCTCGTACAACAAACATACTAAGGAAAATGTTTTAGTATTTGTCATAATTTTCAATGCGTCACAGAGTACATTAAATTTTATACTTCGCTTTGAAGTATTGTAAGGAAAAATTACCTATAAAATATATGATACGTTAGGAATTCAAATAAACTTCTTAGATATCTACATATATTTCTACTGTGAACAAACAATGCATTAAAATTTCACACTCGCCCCGCTATCGCCTATTAATAAATTCAATAAACAGCCAGATAAATAAAACGATAATTTGTGGTGATTATTTAATTTATATTATTTTCTAATTTTAACCGCCGAGTACTGACTTACTTGCAAATATTTATGTAAAAAAAGATATATTAGTCGCCATTTAACAAGTGTTTGATTCACTTAACACTTGATGTTTCACGAGCAGGGCATTAGGCTGAAGTATTTATATAAATAAATGCGCGGATCAAAGACGGCCTCGCTGTTTCGTAAACGGATCCGAAACTTTTTTTATATTAATTACCGGCGTTATAAGTAACTAGCGAAATACGCCCATTTGTTTTTTATACGCTTCCATAGCGTCTTCTAAAAGGTGGTGCAACCAAAACGCACGATGTTAATTGTAAATAAAACAAAAATTTTTCAGAGAATTATCTTAATATTCTTTATAATGATAGAAGGATCTATGACAATTATATGTGAAACAAAATATCGGCCAAATGCTCGCCACGGCTTCGGTGGCATACCTCTATCCGATGGTTCATATTTTCAATGATTCTGAGACATAATTGAGGTTCAATGTCGTTAATGTGCCGAATTATCTCATCTTTTAGCTCTTGAATTCTTCTTGGCTTATTGACGTACACTTTTTCTTTTAAATATCTCCAAAGAAAGAAGTCCAACGGTGTCAAATCACATGATCATGGCGGCCAATTAACATCGCCACGACGTGAGATAACACGGCCATTGAATTTCTCGCGCAAAAGTGCCATTGCTTCCTTGGTTGTGTGGCAAATGGCACCATCCTGTTGGAACCACATATCGTCCAGGTCCATATCCTCAATTTCTGGCCACAAGAAGTCCGTTATCATCTCGCGATAGCGAACACCATTCACGGTAACTGCTTGGCCGCCCTCATTTTCGAAGAGGTCCGGCCCGATGACGCCGCCAGCCCATAAACCGCACCAAACAGTCACTCTTTGTGGATGCATCGGCTTTTCAACAATCACTCGTGTATTCTCATTTGCCCAAATGCGGCAATTCTGCTTGTTAACGAATCCACTGAGGTGAAAGTGTGCCTCGTCGCTGAAGATGATTTTCTTTGTAAAGTCACCATTCACTTCTGTCTGTTCAACCAACCATTCGGCGTATTGACGACGCTTGAAATGGTCAGTAGGCTTCAGCTCTCGAGTCTTGTAAGCGTGTAAATTCAAATCTTTATTCAAAATTCGCATCAGTGATGTTCGTGAGATGTTCAATTGTTGGGCACGATGACGAGTCGAGGTTGACGGCTCTTCTGCTATACTATCGCGAACAACAGCAATGTTTTCCGCAGAACGAACTGGGCGAGTATGCACAGGTGTTTTCACATTTCCTACAGACCCGGTTTGCTGAAATTTGCCCACAATTCTCCCGATTGTGGACACATTTGGTCGATTATGCTGACCAAAAAAATCACGAAGTGCACGAAATGCATTTTGATTTGAACGCCCATTTTCGTAAAAGGCTTCAACAACCTTAACGCGCTGCTCAATTGTGTACCTCTCTATCGTTGAATTTGTCAAACACTGAAACAAAGAAATGTCAAATTAAGTTGGGCAAAAACTTGACGTTAAGGTGTGACTCACAATTAACATTGTGCATTATGGTTGGACCACCCTTTATAATAGCAGAAGTAAAGCATAAAGAATTGTTCGATAGAAGGAATGCAGCCTTTTGAAATTGAAATCCGAGAAAAATGTCGCCTGTTAATTAAAAAAAAAAAAAAAAAAGAGAAATAAAGATAATTTATTATTACATGAGTCGAGTATACTGTTGCGTACCTAAATTATTTAGATTTAGAAAAATATGATATAGTTCCTTAAGTACGCAGACAAATTTTAAGGGGTGATTCTCTGTAGGATACTAAGACAAGAAGTTCATATAGACATGTGTCCATAACGTACAAATTTCCAAGATACAGGGTTTTAAAACCTAATTTTTTTAGGTTCATGTTCTTAGACAGCTTTAAGGATATTTAATTCAAAATCAACACGTATAATACCTTTAACGGTACTCATAGAAAAACGTTATTAACTTTTGAATTTTTCTACACCCTCTCGTAGCGTCATTTATAACAGCAGAAGTAAAGCAAAAGAATTGTTCGATACAATGAGTTTGAAATTGAAATATGACAAAACTGTCCGCTATTAATTTAGAAAAAAAAATGGTGTAGAGGCAACTTACTTTTAACAGATGGTAATGTCTTAAATTTATTTTTTGTCTTCATTTTTTTTGGCAGTTCGTTCAACTGTCTTTGATTTGGTTCAGATAATAGAACTATATATTCATAAGGGTGTGAAGGAAATGATGTTCTTCTCACTTACAAACGACTTTAATTTCGTAATAAACAGTTTTAAAACCTTAAAACGGACTTTTCTGCACGTAGAACATCTCTATCTCGAAATTGAGCGGTCGAGAAAATATAAACCAACACATAAATTCACAATATGTGTTTTATGCGACAGTTTTACTTTTTTCAAATAGTCCACCATCGTGCTTTCTCCTGACCCATGGACAGGGTGGGGTGTGTCATATCCACCTCAAAATCAATAGATGTCGTCTGGTAGACGTCCCTAATCAGAATCAGTCAAAGCCCGATCGATTCGACACGATTTAATTGAGTGATTGTGCTGACAAAAAAAAATTCTCAAATAATCCACCATTGTGCTTTCTCATGACCCATGAATATGGTAGAGTGTGTTTTATCCACCTCAAAATAAACAGGTGTCGTCTGGGAGACGTCCCCAATCAGAATCAGTCAAAACCCGATCGACCCGACACGATTTAGTTGAGTTATCGTGCTAACAAGAAATTTTAATACCGATGACAACGATACACACACAGACAAACATTTTTGAAAACCCATTTTTCATTTGGTTTTTAGGTCGAAGAATGAAAAATAAACTCTAGAAATTTTTTTCCATTTTCTTTACACGATTACATTATTTTTCCGCTCTGGTATAGTTGAGTGCAGAAAAGTAATAAAATACCCCATGTCCTCCGCCATATGTCTCAAAATATGAGTTTTAGAAAATGTTTTAAACAAAGGCTTTAAGGATCATCAGGCATGTACTTTTTAACATATTCCTTCGCGTTACAGTGTTGCGAATATGTGAAAGTAAATTTATCTGTTTTTATAGAACGCCCTATACGTTGATATTACATGATATTACATCAATATTGCATGAGATTGAGTTTACTGTTACATACCTAAATGATTTAGATTTATAAGAGAATCATATATAGGGTGTTAATTAGGTAGGCACATACATTTCAAAAAATAAAAGCCGCCACAGGTAGGATTCGACATTTGTCCCGGATCGGAACCGAACGATATACAGCTGTTTCGAACTTATTAGTTCTCATCAGTGCCGTACACGGTACGCCGATTCAGGACAAATGCCGAATGAACTGTATGGCGTATACATCTTTATCGATACGATCTCTGTCAGTAACATATAAGTCGGAAATCGAGAGAGGAACCACCAAACCGCCAAGCGGTTATCAAAGTAGTTCCCGGAAATATCCACAGTGTGGGATGCTAATATCAGGAGAATAAGGAGGTAAAAAGTAAAAATACGATTCTGTAGCAAGAACTCTGACAAAATTCTAGTTTTATGACGTCTGATATTATCATGGAAAATAAGGACGTTGCTGACTTCCCCTGTCTTCTAAAATTTTGCATTACGTCAGTCAGAAACTAAAGATACTGCTTTGGATGCCAGTTGGGATGGAAGTAACACGATCAATATTCATCGCCCACGTTCAACATGCGCTTATGTTTCATTCTGTGTTGATAACGAATTTGTGGCGGTTGCTCTCCAATCGCTAGCTAAAATCTCGCGGGGAATAGGTACAGAAACACCCAACCTTTTTGACTCGCCATCTAGATCACCAGATCTTCTGGCATTGGGTTTTTTATGTATACGCAACGAGGGACGACTAATACTGTTAGTTTATGCAGACGGTTGTTTCACCACCGCAACTGCTCGAGAAATATCGTATAGTCAACATGGGTATACGTATATATTGTTTATTGTTAAACGCTGTTGTGTATTTATTGCTTTCACATTCACGTTTTCAGATAATTCATCATGGTGTATCGACGATTCATCAATATTTGTTCACTGAACAAAAAAAAATAATTGAGCGGTAATGCGCTATAACATTGTGTGCAGTTTGATGCATTCGGCCAAAGCCGCGTCGTGTTCACGTAATAATAATTGTCAAGGATTCATTAATTTGCGCCAACAACTCTCGTTCCTGTCATAGCAACCCGTGTTGTTCATACACGTGTTTCGCGAATATTTATTGTCCTGGAGCGTATATCGCTGTAGTAATTATACTGGGTCTATATATTCAACTGGTTAATTAAAAATGTAACATGTTTCGGTGCATTTAGATTCTAAAGCTCCAGGGCTACTAAAGGATAAACGCAAAATTGTTGTTTGGACCACAGTTTTTCCTAGAAGAATAATTTTGTGTATTATGTTCAATTTTATCGTCATTATTATTATCTTTTTTTGATGGGCTGTGAAGTTTGCATGCACAAGTTGAATTTCGTCTGAGGTCTGCTTATTTCATCATTATGGACTATTTTGAGTTCTCTTAACAAATAAGATTTTCAGAATTACTTTTTTTATTATCTATGAATACTCCTTAGGACACTCACGGACATTACAATCTGATCGTAAAGATCAATAAGTAATTTTTTTCTAACTACTTAAAAAACTTTGAACTAAGGTCGTACTCAACAGTATCTTTAGATTTCTAATAATCTAGGCACACTAAAAAACTAACATATACACTAAGGTGCACAATGTTCTGCTTTGTCACATCATTGAACTAACTCAAAGTGTTTGATTCTCTCGAGTCTTCTTGTCACGGAGCTGAATCGCTTCGACGTTGACGTGTTGGAGAAGTCATTGTTCATGACCTCTGACAATCTTGGATCTGGCTTGTTCAACAGTATCTATACTCAGGTCCCGATGGAGGTTACTGTTTCAGATGCACCAAGGTACATCTACGATATTCCTTAACACATTATTCTGAAACCTTTGAATGGTTTGTACATACATTGGTCTTACTGGTCCAGCCCCACAGCTGAATTCCATAGGCCCATACCGGTTTAAGTATCTGCTTATATAACAAGTTTATTATGTATAGTTAGATTGAAGTTTCTTCCAATCGACCAGTACATTTTTCTATATCTAGTTATAAGTTCTTCTTTTTTTTTTTGATATGGGCTTTCCAGCATAGCCTACCATCAAGGTTAGATATTTAGTTGTATTTGAAAATGGAATTCGTTTTATCATTTATGCTTATGGGATATATATTGATTAGCTCTGTTTGTAATGTTGACTAATACAGACTCTGATTCATTTCATTTTATTTTATTTTTGGAGAGTTATTATCTACTGCTAATATATCATCATCTGCAAACGTTGCTATGGTGCCATTTTTCAGTCTAGGAATATTACTTGTGTACAAAAGGTATAAGACAGGTCCTAGTACACTTCCTTGCGGTGCTCCTGCGTTAATTGTCTTAAGCTCAGAATATCCTCCTTGCTTAGTTCTATAATATCTTTCTGAGATATAGGATTCCAGAATATCAGAAAACTATTTAGATATATACATCTTCATTTTATGTTTTAGACCTTTATGCCAAATTTTATCGAAAGCCTGTGCCACATCAAGGAAGACTGTAGAATGGACTTTCTTTTCTTCTAGTGGTTTTTCTATTACATTTATAATTATGTGAATCTGATCAATAGTGGAATGTTTTTATCTGATTCTAAATTAATGTGACGGGATCAGATTATGTTCCTCTATGATTGATTTTAGTCGTTTTAATAGAACTTTTTCGAATAGTTTCTATAATATAGGCAGGATAGAAATTGGCCTATAGGAGGAAATTTCACGTGGCGCGGGTGGTTTGTCAGATTTAGGGATCATTCTGACCTCTGCTACCTTCCACACCAATGGTACTTACCTTAGTTTAAAAGCTGCATTTACAAGATGTCATTTTAACGATTGCTTTTATGGGGAGCTGCTTCAGGATTTCTCCACTAATTAGATTAAATCCAGGCGCCTTTTTTGGATGTATATTTTCATTAATCTCTAATGGTGCCTTTGGGGGTGGTTAGATTGATCTCCACATCTTCGTGGTTGATTTCTTGATCCAAAGTATCATCACCTTCATTTGGTTGAAATATATTTTCTGAAGTGAATTGCAAATCTGTCAGCTGTTTCTTGATTATTTCTCGCCCACTTACCATTTTCCATTCTGATTGAAGAGATTTGCGTCTTTTGAATCTTTTCTTAGCTTTCCATAGTGAATAGTCAGTGCTACTATCACTTGTCAGTTCACTTAGGTATGCACTAATTGATTCGTTTTGAATACGTTGGATTTCTCTTTTTAGTTGTTTGAGTGGCATTGTCTAGGTTAGTCTTGTATATTGGCGCTCTAGACTGATGCCATTTTCTTCTTAATTTTGTTTTTTCGGATATTTTCAGAATTACTGTAGCAATACTTGGAACTAAGAATTTTTCTGATCAAATCATTCTCAATCAGGTCCTAAGTAATTTTTTCGTCTGTTAATATTTGCAGATGGTTCAAAATCATCAGATGGTACAGGGTGGGCTTTCTATGTAGCAAATAATAATACCGCATATCTTTTTAAACTATCCATAGATTGTATTAATTATAGTGGAGAAGCCTGTACTATATATCAAGCTCTAACTTGGGTTATGGACACACATGCATAACACTTGATAGTCTAGGAAAGACCAATATTAGTATTTCAACCGACATCGATACGGTCACAACTGGACTCCGGAGGATGCGTTGTCGGCACCTTTCTTGATATTGAAGGAGCCTTTAACTTTACATCCAGGGAAGTGATTAGCGGAGCACTAGGCAGATGCTACACCCCCAGAATAATTGCTGAATAGATAGACCATATGTTGGGAAACAGACAGCTTACTGCCAATAAAGGCAAGACTACCATCGAGGGCCGGGTCGACTCGGGCTCTCCACAGGGAGGGGTATTGTCCCCCCTTCTGTGGTGCCTAGTAGTGGATGAGCTGCTTGAAAGGTTAAAGGATTACCAAATAATTGGCTATGCCGATGACTTAGTAGTAATAACGAAGGGCCCTTTCCTGGAGCCGATTTTCGATATAATGCAGGGAGCTTTAAACAAGGTTGGGAATTGGTGCAGGGAGAGGGGACTCACGGTCAATCCCTCTAAGACTGAGGTGATGGTGTTCACCAAGAAATATAAGTGGAACAAAACATGTCCGCTAAAACTTGATGGCCAAGAACTAAGCTATAATACCGAAGTGAAATACTTAGGAGTAATCCTGGACGGGAAACTGTCACGGGGAAAACATCTAAGTCATATATGTTCCAAGATCACAGCAATACTTTGGCAACTGAGAAGAGCCATTGGTAATAGCTGGGGCTTGAAACCGGAAACAATGAAATGGATGTATGAGGCAATTCTCAAACCCAGACTGACGTATGCAGCACTGGTCTGTCGGGAGAGAGCCTGTTTAAAGTCGGAAGCCAACCGACTTAACAAGCTAAGAGGATTGATTCTTAGAAGTATAACCGGAGCCCCAAGATCAACACCGATCGAGGCGATGGGGATACTGACAGAGATACCACCTCTTGATGTTATCCTGAAAGCGGAAGCCGCAAAGGCAATGCACAGGGTGGGAAACATGAATAGGAAGGTAAGGGACCTGAATAGACTCTCAAGAGAGCTAGCTGAGGAGGGACTCCTATAGATGCCCTCTGACAGTACGGGTGTCCACTTCCTGTTTGACAAGAAATATAAGATCACCCTCACTAGTAAGACCGACTGGATGGAGGGTCGAACTGGATTGCCGCTCAATGGAGACATCTGGTACACGGATGGAGCTAAGAGTGGGAACAGAGCGGACGCGGGGGGTGTATAGGCGACGCGACGGGATAGGTAAAACCTTCCCCTTAGGCAAATACACTACCGCACTCCAGGCCGAGCTAGTTGGAATTACATACAGTGTTCTGGGGGCCGATCAAAATCGGACCCAGGAGAAGGTATGTTATCTGCTCGGATAGCAGGGCGGCGTTGGAAGCCCTGAATTCAGCAACGACAAACTCGAAGCTGGTCTATAATTGCTATGAAGCATTGAACCATTTGGCAGGGAAGGGACAGGTGGAACTCTTATGGATACCTGGGCATAATGGCATTAAGGGAAATCTAATTGCAGATCACCTTGCCAGATTAGGGACCAGCGAAAACCTCTATGGACCAGAACGTGCAGTGGGAATAAGTCGGAATCTGATCAGAGACCGCATCAATGGCTGGGAAAGGGACCAGCACAATAAAAGATGGAGAGGAGTAACGGGTTGTCGAATAACCAATCTCTTCATCCAATACTCAGAGATTGAGAAATGGGCTCAAGAATTTAAATTGAACAAGCACAAAGCCAGAACCCTGGTGGGAATCATAACGGGCCACCATAGTAGCCTGAATGCATATAAGCACAAGCTGAGGCTGACTGACAGCCCGGCCTGCAGATACTGTAAAGAAGACGAGGAAACCTCGATTCATCTTCTTTACATCTGCCTCGCACTGGAGGAAAAGAGGTATCTTATATTAGGGACCCCTGTTATCCTAGAGGAGGCGAAGCTTAAGGCGGGGGACGTGCCTAAATTGCTCCTTTTATGGGATAGCATTTTTGGATAATGACCCGGATAAGAGGAGATCGCCAAGGGACTACCCATGCGATAAGTGGCTGATGAGGCCCAAACCTATATAATATAATAATAATAGTAATAATAAATTTTAACCGAATCAAAATCAGTTCTCGCATTACAAAACCCTAAGCAACATTATAATCAAAGCAAAATATCACTGTAATAAGCTAAAAAAGTGTTATTGTGACAAATTTTTTTTTGAATAGAAGAAAAGGTAATGGCGATACCGGAGCCATTCTCGCGAGACATATTTGAAATTAATATAAGGCGCTTTGCAGCACACAGTGTAACAGGTGCAAATTTGAATCTGGAAAAAACTCACTTAATCCATATGTTTAGGTATAGCTAGTGAAACACATAGGGGATTTTGAAAATATTGATTTTTGTGTGATTAGTGAGTATCTAAATAAGAAATGTTAAATTTTCGACAAAAAGGGGCAATCATTTGTTAATAAATAATGTTTAAATTAACTTATCGGAAATTCCGTAGGTATTTCACTTCAAAATGTCATTTTAAAGATATTGCTAAAAATTCGCATGAGAAGGATGAAAATTGTTGGAGTTCTGCTGTAGACCGTTTTGAAAAATCATGTTTCGAGTAAAACGTATTTGAAGTTTTGAAATGTGTTATTAGCCCAGTCAAATTAGACAAATCGGTGGAAAAAAATTCTAGAGGTTTGAAAATGGTCTTAAACGCTTCCTTTAGACTTGGGTTAACGTGTGTAAAAGTCCTCGAGGGTGGGGGGTGAACTCGAGGAGGGGGAGGAGTTTAAATGTTCCCCTTTTTAGTTTTTCGCTTGTATCTCGGAAACTATTACTCCTACATAAAACTACTTTATATACAAAATTGAAGCTGACAATATTTCCTACAAATATGGTCCTACACATTTTTGTCCTAGGACTAACTTGTTAAGAGTTACAGAGCTGACAAAAGTAACACTATTTTAAAAATTGTGCTTTATTCGCATTTAAAACCAAATTACAGTCTACAATTGTCTTGTCCATTAATATTGACGATTTTAATTACATTATGAGTAAATTTAATTGTAACGAGTAAGTAAATCGAATGTATTGGGTCAAACAGTTCATTATAGGGTGTCAAGGGGGTCTTCAGGGTTGTCTTCATATGCTGAATTCTCATCTTCAACTGGAGGGCCATTGGTGCAAGCGCTGTTACAACCGCATATTGAAGAGCAATGAATGCCTTAAGGCATCCACAGCGTGTACGACAGTATTTGGTGCAGCTGCAGAATAGTTTTGATACGATTACAGCTGGGGCAGCGTGATGCAAGGTTGAAGATCTCCATGTGCTCCTCTCATCCAACTCCAATCAGTAGGTGGCAGCTTGTTGCCCAGCCATTCCTGAACTTGCAAATAGACTCAAAAAAAATGTATGAATGTTGCAGTGCAGAGCCTTTAGTTGCTGGTACAGAGGGGAGGTCTGGCCTCACCCTTGTGGTGGATTTTAGGAAGGCCAAGTAGCGCTGTTTGTTCAGGTCTGTTACTCTTTCGTTATACATTGCTAAGAACATCTGTTCCCCTGTGTCTGCGACTTCCTTGTGCGTTGAAGTGTTTATGTAAAAGACGTGGGAGATGGAATACAGGCTGCTGTTAGTCATGAATAATTTAGCAATCGATGACTTGCCTTTTCGGAAAATTGCAGAGGTTGTATCGCAGCCGCTAAAATTGTGAATGAACAAGATGCTCTTGGCAAAGTCATGTTCCTGCAATTCCGTGGAAGAATAAGTTCTGCTTTTCTCATTCCCCTTCTCTGGTTTGAAAAACTTTATACTCTTGTTCCCTTGGAGCTAAAGCAATCAGCAGGATCAGCAGAAGATCCACATCTTCGCCGATGACAGTAATAGAACAACCAGATTCTGCTTTTTCCAATGCACACTTCAGTATCGTTTTATCAGCATCAGCATGTCTAACTCCAATTCCCCCAGCAATGATTTTCTGATATTTTTTTCGTTACTTAAAAAGTGTTATTGTTGAGCCGTCACTGCCATCTCTTCAGTAAAGTCAATATCGACTGATGCGGTGATGGTGGTGGTTCGACGTTTTTGTTCTCCACGTTTTGTGCTGTTGACAGTGTCAGAATAACCATAAAAAATGACAGTGCAGCATTCACCATAGTGTTTTTTAATGTAAATCACATATTGATTAAATAACACTGAGAAGGTTGATTCTGTACCCCACCTGACTCGATGTAGGAGGAATCCGCTATCAATCACATTAGCGTGAAGCTTGAGGTCTGGAGTAACGGGGTAAACAGGGAGAATATCATATAATGCAGACTTCTTTGTCTTTCGCATCCCTTTTTCATTAAATAAAGATCATGGAAAAGGTGTCTGTTCGTAACGGAGAACGTCTTCTAGATCCTCGTTATTCTTCTTGGAAATGGCTACTCGTTGGAATATTAGAAGAGGATCAATCACCTCCACAACGTTGTCAACTTTGATAGTACTGCTCACGGGTGCCAATGTTGAGACTTTATATGAAATTTGACTTGGCTTCCAAATTTCAGAAGCTCATAACTCGGCAACCGTGCGTCTTAGGACAAAAATGCGTAAGACTATTTTTGTAGGAAATTTTGCCTTAATTGTATATAAGTCACAGTATTTAACTGTGTATAAATCAGCTTTAATTTTGTATATAAAGTATTTTTCTGTAGGAGTGATAGTTTCCGAGATACAAGCGAACAACTAAAAAAAGGGACATTTAAACCCTTCCCCTTCCTCGAGCTCACCCCCCACCCTCGGGGACATTTGACACACATCAACCCAAATCCAAAGGAAGCGTTTAAGATCATTTCCAAAACTCTAGGATTTTTTTTCCACCGATTGCTCTTTTTTTTTTGTCTAATTTGACTGGGCTATTATAGACATAAACAAATCAAAACTCCTACTGTTTAAAAATGTTTTCCATTAATTTGCTATCCCGGGACCATAAAGCTGTCCTTCTATATTTAAATATTCTTGTTTGAATTAAAACACATTTGTACGTTATTGATAATGATAGTATGAAACGGAACTTTGACATAATTTTTTTCAACAGTATTATGATTTAAGCTACTATTTTCCAATTTATGACCATCCTTAACTACGGTAATTTTTGATATATCAGTATATACGTAATATATACGTATGTAATGACAAAATATTAAACATAAAATATGAACGTCAGCTTTCCAAGTAAGTCTTACATAAATACCTAATACAGCCTTGCCTTAAAGTTAAAATTCAGTTGTTAATCGTATTTACACTTCAAACTGATAAAGTATTTTGTTTGTATTGCTGATATTTTTTTATCGAATCGTTATCGCCGATACATTTCTTTTATCGCACGTTGATAACGGCAGGGATGGATGTACACGATACCACTTAAAATATTTATATAAATTACAGTTGCATACGCATATGAATAAATCATGGTTTATAAATAATATAGATTACTTGGTATTTTATCGGCATTTTCAATTGCTATTGCGGATAAGCGATGACGCTAAAAGGGGCCTAAATGGAATGTACAGCCACGAAAAAAAAATCAATTTCTATCCTCGTAATTTGAAAATCTAGAAAGGTTATGATTAAATTATTTTGAATGGCACCGAACGACTGCATATTTTCAACCTCGTTAGCCGTTATAACCTCTAAGAAACCGAAACAGTTTTTACTTTTCCGCACTCGACTATACTAGCGAAAAAGTAATGTAATCGTGCAAAGAAAAAGTGAAAAAACCAAATTTTTTTTGGGTTTATTTTTCGCTTTTCGGCCTAAAAACAAAAAAAAACGGCATTAAAATTTCTTGTTAGCACGATAACTAAACTAAATCGTGTCAGATCGATCGGGTTTTGACTAATTCTGATCGGGGACGTCTCCCAGACGACACCTATTGATTTTGAGGTGGATAGGACACACCCCACCCTCTCCATGAGTCATGAGAGCACGATGGTGGACTATTTGAGAAATTTGTTTTGTTAATACGATAATTCAACTAAATGTGTCGGATCGATCGGGTTTTGACTGATTCTGATCGGGAACGTCTCCCAGACGACACCTATTGATTTTGAGGTGGATAAGACACACCCCACCCTGTCCATGGGTCATGAGAAAGCACGACGGTGGATCATTTGAGAAATTTTTTTTGTTAACACGATAACTCAACTAAATCATGTCGGCTCGATCGGGTTGTGACTGATTCTGATCGGGGACGTCTCCGAGATGACACATATTGATTTTGAGGTGGATAGAACACACTCTACCATGTTCATGGGTCATGAGAAAGCACAATGGCGGACTATTTGAGAATTTTTTTGTTAGCACGATCACTCAATTGAATCGTGTCGGATCGATCGGGTTTCAACTGATTTTGATTGGGGACGTCTACCAGACGACATCTATTGATTTTGAGGTGGATAGGACACACCCCACCCTGTTTAGTGGTCATGAGAAAGCACGAGGGTGGACTATTTGAAAAAAGTAAACCTGTCGCATAAAACAGATATTCTGCAGTTATGTGTTGGTTTATTTTTTCTCGGTCACTCAATTTCGAGATAGAGATATTCTACGTGCGGAAAAGTCCGTTTTAAGGTTTTAAAACTGTTTATTTTTTTCAAATTTCACTACCTATTTTTTCATTGAAATTGAATCTCCTTTCTATTATCTAATAGTTCAACAGGATATCAGAAGGAATGTAATAAACAAGCGCAAGAACAACAAAAAGTATAATAGATGGCGTAGAAAGTGTCTTAAATAATGTAGACATTGCTGCTGAAAGAACACTGTTTATAATCATGCGAGGGGGTAAACAAAAAAACTTATTTATTTAACTATTTTCAATTTAAGATAATATCTTGAAACAATCTCCTTTAAAACACTCTCCATTAGATGTTATGCACTTGTCCCAAAGGGTTTTCCACTGCTCGAAATATTTTTTATATTCTTCTGAAGTAGTGCTGTTAAATGCATCTAGCGATTTTTTCTTGACCTAGGTCTGGCGAGTAAGGGACGTGTGAAACCGTTTTCATGCCGTTTTTGTCAAGAACTGGCTAATTTTCGACGCTTTGTGGTGAGGCGCGTTGTCATGATAAAGAAACCAGTCCCGCGATCTTCATAATTCAGGTCGTTTTTTTCTCACTACCTCACGCAATGGCTTTAGCACTTTCACATAGTAATTTTGGTTCACTGTGGTGTCCTGTGAAACAAACTCAACGTGAACGACTGATTTGATGCCAAAAGAATAAACCGTCATGTCATGGACATCACATTTGATTTCATTTGCTGTACGTTATTTGAACTGGGCGATGAAGATGTCTTCCACTGACTGGACACCCACTGGTTTCAGGGTTATAGCTGTAATACTAAGATTTATTTCCTGTGATGACTTTTTGACAAAAAAAAATCAGGGTCAGTCTGCGCCTGGTTTTTCAATTCCTGACACACTCAAACGTTTCTCTCTTTACTTATCGGAAAGCAGTCGTGAAACAAACTTTGTGCTGACGTATCTCATTTTTAAATCTTTAGTTAGGATTCTTTGGTATAAACTACAAGAAATTCCAGTTATTTTGTCCAATTTATCGATTGTTCTGCAACGATCGAACATAACATTGCACACTTTAAGTTCTCGTCTCATTTTGGACGTTGAGAGGCGACCAGAACGGGGTTCACTTTCAAGTCACATTTGACTATTTTTGAACCGGACAAATCACTCATAAATTCTTGCTTTATTTTTAGAGCTTTTTTCCCATAGGCTTCCCGAAACATTGAAACTGTATATTACTGTTCTTTATAACAGGAAACAGATTTTGATATTGGCGCGTTGCTCCTTAAAGTTTGCCATCGCAATACCTCTGAAAGCGTTGGGACGGATTTAAGGGTAATACCAGTGTAAATTTTTCAAAAAAATCGTTTTTTTGAAGTGAATACTTCTTTGGCGGCGTTCTGATATTTGACGAGAATGGAGAGTGAATTGTAAAAAATGTAACGTTTCAAGATTTCGTTACACGAGAGATAAAAAAGATATAACGTAGAGAGAAGGAGAAAGAGAGCTATACATCATATATATCAGTTTAGGCTATCCGCGTCTGCCTATTGTCGCGCATGCGCGTGTTATAGATGTACGCGACCAGACGCTATATATTAACAGCTGAAGCAGCACGCGTATGTACCGAATATTTATCATTGTGTTTTGTAATTATTTACGTTATTTACATCTGTGTTCTGTGATTATTTGATAATATCCTTGAACCGTTTAACTTGTTAAAATCTAGAAGATATAATATATTTCATTCACCGCTCTCTACTGGTTTACAGCCACACAGGTGCAAATGCACTTGGAAGAAGCGAAGACAAAATCCCTTTGATTCTCGGGGGAGATTTCAATGTAAATTTCGGATCCAATGATTCTTTGACGTTGATTAACTTTCTTCGAGAAACATTTGGTCTGCTTATAAATAACAATCCCAAAGAATCAACAACAAAATCCGAAACAACAATAGATGCAATTTTTACACGTTATCTAGAAAATATCGAATCATGAACATATACCTATTTCATATTTTAATTATCACAAACCAATCATATCAGTATTACCAATTGAATCACCAGCCGATGATAGTGTAGATAATGAATAAACCGAATATTTTTTACACAAATTTTATATTGTTATATTTCTTTTGTGAAATTATCCCTCTTCTTTTTTTCCTCTCTCTCTTTCAATCTCTCACTCTATACTAGCTCAATACATCTTTAGAATAGAGAATAAGAGAGATTACATTCTCTATTCTAAAGAAGTATTCACTTCTATCACGTGTACTGTGCTGCACATGATATTTTTTTTATTAGCTTCAATTTTTTGAGCCTTTTAGAATATGGAGCAGAAATTTTTTTCCTAAAAAATGTTTTTCCTTGAAATGTCGCGTTCTTTCTTAAGTGCGTCGGACTACTCCGAAACGACACCTAGCCCACTAGAAAGCCTATTAAGCGTCAAATAAATACCTGATGGGTTGGTGCAGTCTAGGTACAGCCTAATGTTTTACCTTATGATTTTTAACTTCTCTAATACACAACACATGTCGTTAAAATATGTTTATGTTTAGTCAGAAGCATTTACAAACAAAAGTACGTTATTATAACGCCAAAACATGTACAAAAAAGACAATTATCTCGTTTGAAGTCACGGTTTTTGTGTGTAGTGCTGATTTCTAACAGTTTATTTGTAATCTCAGAGTGCTTATAAGTTACAATGAGTGACGCAAAAGTCCTATCAGTGCAAAAATCGTATCCAACGCGGCGTCGGAGCAATACGTCATGGAGACGACCATTGAATAGATTTGAAGCTGAGAGCGGTTCGAAAAGAAAAGAGTAGTGCTTCTGCCAAGAAATTAAAAGTTTCTGATGAAAATTTAGATATTAATATGAAATCTGCAATAGAATTATAAATTTTTTGCCGCCTTCTCTGTCATTTAGCAACACGTGAAGTGTAAAACGTGCGACCCAGACATCACGTTTCATAAAATAAGTCCTCGCGGCTTAGGCTTCAAAATAGTTATCGCTCCTTAGAAAATATGAAAATTGAAATTTGAGCGACCTTATTTCACAAGTTATGAACCGATGGAAATCCGCAGCACGAGAAGTGCGCAGAGTCTGGTTGTTAATGGAAGAAGACCCAAGCAGCGGATTCGTTGGACATCTTCCATCATAAGCCGGCGCTTCCTAAGGAAGTTTGTAAAGCCATTAAACCGATTTATCAGGACCTGAGCCGAGACGAATTGCTAAACCGTTGCTTGGGAGGCTACACACAAAATAGCAGTGAAAGTTTGAATGCTACTGTTTGAAAATTGACTCCAAAATCTTATTCAAGTGGCAAAAAAGTCTTGAATATAGCGACGGATATTGCTGTGTGCACTTTTAATGATGACCTGACTAATATTCTTCGAATTATGAAAGTTTTGGAGACGGATATTAGCGTCCAATCATACAGTTTTTGTCTAGAAGTCTACATTTTTGAATATTTTTTGATAAAATTTTTTGTATTATACTTAAATATATGCCTAATATCTTCCTTAAATATTATTATCTTATTACTTTTTTTTCCATATCCAAAAAGAAAAAGAAAACATCGCTTTTTGGCTTTTTAGCTTTTTATAGTGGTGTTACCCCTTGTTGAGGCCACTTTAGGTCGAAGCGGATTGTTTTGAATTTAAATCTGTCGCGCTACACAGTTGGCAATACACAGTTGGCAATTCCGTAATGTTCCCCTAAATTTTCCTAGTTCCTAGAATTCATGGATTTTCCTTTCGAGAACGCACGTGTTATCTGTAATTAAATCCCATCGTAGTGAAATCAAAAACTAAACAATATTTTACAAGTGACTATACGACCAATATATATTCTCAAAATTAGTGCCACGGATATTCTTCACACGGCCCCCATCGATGAGAATAAATCAGGAACTAGAAATCGACAGCCACCAGCCATTTGGAGTTTCGTGCCTCGCCATCCACTGGTAAATAAATTCCTACCAATTCCAATACATATACGTTACCAATTGTACAAAATCTAAGGTCCTTCGTTCCAAGTTTCGTGTTTACTGTACATCAGTTTTTCACCGCAAATCTTTTCGTACGGCCTACAGCCGACCATTCATCGTATTTACCCTTCAGGTTTATACACCCCTTAAGAAAAAAATTACTCTGCCCCTTGCGATGGTTTCGCATGAACGATACTTGGCTAATTGAGCAGGGGGAGGGTCTAGTAAACGCAACAAGTGGGAGAAGATACCACTGCCAATCCACTTGTCTACAGAAAATGAAAATATCGGATATGAAACATGCTGGCGCTTGAATAGATGGAAACCTTTCCTCGCATGATTCATTAACCCGCCTAGCTATATGTCATGTAACATAATCTAACATGATAAAGTTGACAGACATGTATTTGCAACAAAAAATGTTTTACAACGCATTACATCTAGTTCTTGTTCAGTGGCGGCGACAGGGGTGGGCACGGGTGGGCGAGCGCCCAGGCAAAATTCTTTTCACCCAACCAGTCACCCAACCTCTTATAACACCACTATATTCGCACATAAAATAATATATTTAACGCCCTCGTCCACTAGATATTTTCTGATTATTTTGGCCCAACCGCAAAATAATGCTAGCGCCGCCACTGTTCTTGTTTGACAGACTGCACTTGCAGTGTATCATTTAAAACAAACTAGTAATTTTGTCTGAAGAGCGAGATTGTTTCAGGAAATATAATGCAATTGCAATTAATTATTATATGATTATTGTTATAATAATGTTTCGAATATTCTTACGTAGCTAGGCGTCCTTTTATTTATTGCATTACGTTTATTCCCTCGTTATTAACCATTGTCTTTTACGATAATTGGTAATTAATTTTATCTCCCTGCATTTTCCGCTACTGTTGTATTAACGTTTACGTAATCAAACGCATTCCTCGGCGAGGGGAAGGGGGGACGGTGTCTGGTAAAAAAAGGAAACGTCTTATCGAGTCGTTACCTATTCATTCCGTTTACATAACTACTTCCTTGTGTGTGACGTGTTCGGGGAGATTTAATTTTTTCCACGCCATTAAAGTTTTCACGTAGTGGTTACGGCTTACATGTATGTATGTATGTGTATAAACGGTCGGTTTAAAATATGCAAATTAAAACTCGATATTTACGTGCGCGTATAAGCAGAGGCTATTTTAAAACTTAGTTCAATAATCAGAAACTCCAGCTAATTATCTGAATATGTTCAGCTTGTGATGAAATAACAAGTTACGACACCAAGTGGAAAGATCGTCAGGATTTTATTAATTACACTATTTTTTATGTTGCATTGTTAATTTTTTATACTTATTTGCCTATTACAATCAATTCTATTTATTCACTATTGGTATAGAGAACATTAAAATTAGTAAAAAAGAACCAGCTTAATCGGAGACAAAAAAATCAGTTTTTGTGCCTACAAACATTCAATTTATTAGTAAATAATATAATAAATTGTCTAATGTTTTATTTGTAAAAAATATTATACAGGGTGGTTATAAAGTTGACGGTTAATATTTAACAGGAGATGCCTTAACAGATTGAGAATCTCCATGCCTCGTTTATATCGGGTTGTCCAACAAGTGCGTTCAGCTTTTTCATAAGTATTTATTATTAACACTATAGTTATTACAAATTATTTAGTCAATAATGTACGTTCCTCCATTTTCAATAATTTTCTCCCACCTCTCAGTAAGCTTCATAATACGATTTTCGTAAAAAAATTGCGGTTTGCTCACAAAAAACGTTTTTAAATCATTTCTGACTTCCTCGTCATTGGCAAATGTTAAGTTTCGTAAACTGTTATCCATGGAGCGGAATATATGAAAATCCAAGGGCGCGAGGTCTGGAGAATACTGCGGATGTGGTAAAGCATCCCACTCTAACTCCAACAATTTCTTTTGGGTCTGCAGAGAAGTGTGAGATCGAGCGTTGTCGTGATGGAAGACGACCTTCTAACGATTAACAAGTCCTGGGCGGTTTTCCTGCATGGCTTGGATCAATTTTTTTAGTTGTTCACAGTAAACGTCCGAATTTATTGTCTCGTTCCTCAGGAGTAGCTCAAAACAAATGATTCCTTTGAAATTCCACCAGACGGACAACAGAACTTTCCTGGAGTGAAGCCCTTTGGCCTTTGGTGTGGATTGAGAAGGTTCACCGGACTTTCCCCACGATTTTTTTCGACTGACGTCGTAAATGATCCACTTTTCACTTCCGGTAACCATATTTCTCAAAGAGGGATCGCTACGTTGACGAATCCTTAACATATCGCAGATATTGATGCGATCCATTAAAGGATTTCTGCAAGCTCACGTATAGTTTGGCGAGGATTTGCTTCAGCTAAAGCTCCTAAGTGCTCCGGAACGACATCGTTAGGTCGGCCTGGCCTTGAGACGTCCTCGAGGGAAAAATCGCCAGATCTCTTCAATCACTTTTGACACGTTCGATCTTGAATAATATTTTTGCCGTATACAGGACACAATTTGCTGCAAGTTTCAGCGGCTGTTTTTGCCTTTTTTAAAATAAAAAACCATTACGTGTCTAATATGCTCGGTTTCACTCATTTTAATTAAGCTCACACACAAAAATAAAACAGTTCACGAGTATAACGGTAGTAAACAACAGTTAAATATCACGGTTAAATAGGGAGGACGACTTCAAGGCTGCAACTGTGCGCATGACATCAGGCCGTGACGTAAGTGGTTAACTCGGAAAAGCGAAACGACTTTTTGGACGCCCTGATACCACTGAACAGAAATTACAACTAGAATGTTCACTCTAATCTTCGCCCTCTAAGTTTCCCTCCTTACCCCGTCTTTTCGTCCAGCGAGAATTAGCTAACTAGCACGTGGCCACCGAACAAAAATTACAACTAGAAGGTTCACTTTCCGGAGGTACTTTTATCTTACGCTTACAAAGGGCATGCCGCCATGCAGCTGTTGAACGGCGGCATTCTTTAGTATATGGAAGATACTTTGTACGATACTATATATGCGCCACGTAATAGTTAGCTAATTCTCGCTGGATGACGAGACGAGGTAAGGAGGGAAACTTAGCGGGCGAAGCTTAGAGTGAACTTCTAGTTGTAATTTCTGTTCGGTGACCGTACGAAGTATCTCCCATATACTCAAGAAGGCCGACGTGTAACAGCTGCAAGGCGCCATGACTTTTGTAAGCGCAAGATAAAAGTATCGCCGAAGAGTGAACCTTCTATACTCCGGTTTCAAAATATGTAGTGGACAGTAAGGTATAGAACACTATTTTTATGAGCTGGTAATACGATTCAACAAGTATCGTCTTTGTTTTACGTGTAAATTGTAAAGACTACTGCCTGCACTCTGAGATCTCTGCTCTCTAGTCGCGCGCGAGACAAGGCACCTTGTAGACTTGTCTATTTGCCTTATCTGGTCCACATGTTGCGAATTACTTACTGCCTACAATTTTGAAACCGGGGTATAGTTGCAATTTCTGTTCGGTGCCGATACTTTGTTTTACCTACACACTATTGATCATTATTAAAACAACATTATTTTTAGTCGCTATTCGTCATTGTCGACTCTCTAAGCACTGGGGATTTCGCTAGGTTCAACCCATTATGGCCAGCTGAAATACTGATAAGATCTAGGACATTTTACCCATTTCCTTAAATAAGTCATAGGTGTAAAGTTTGTAAAATATAAAAGTCTACTTAGGTGTGACCAGGAATTTGTGGGTATTACTAAAAAGTTACTAAGAGTTAGTAGACTTTTCAAGGGAATTAATTATGTTCTTAGGGAATTCAGGCATCATTATCATCATCATGAGGTCATCAGTCCTAAGACTGGTTGGACGCTTACCTCCAGCTTCTCCTATCTTGTGCTAACCTATGCATTTCGCTAATTGTGCTACAACCTACATCCATTACTGTTTGCGAGCAGTAGTCTAATCTGGGTCTACCTCTGCCTTTCTTCACTCTTATTTCTGCCTCTAAAATATCACGGACTATTCCCCCATGTCTCAGCAAGTGGCCTACCATTCTATCTCTTCTCTTCTTTATGTTTTTCCACATACTTCTTTTCTCGCCGGCTTTTTCTCAGGCGTATTGCGTAAATTATGAGATATTATTTTGAAAAATCTTGAGTATTATCCGGGCATTAAAATTGAATTGGTACACAATATTAAATACCCCCCGTAAATACTAACACACAACTCCGCTGATGTAGATAAGGCGGATTAACAAAGGAATCTTATCTGTCGGGAAATATGGTTTCCACATTGTCATCATCGTGGAACATGGCTCTGACCCCATCCGGCCTCTTTAATTTGCTTACACAATTCTGCTCGGTTTATTATCAATTACATCAATCCAGCACGGTTTGCCGTTTTGTCGGGGCTCCGGCTTCGGGCGAATAAAAATGCTTTCCTTTTTTTTATGTTAGCAGATAATTAAAACACGCGTATTGTTCGGTTAATTAATAATACGTTGATGCCACGCATCGTCGACAATATTTTTAAATGGGGGCTATAACAGATGTGTGAATACGTAGGCAAGTTATTTTTCAATGAGGCACAGTTTAATATGGTGCTTTTACTGTTTCTAATTTTTGATGGAAGAGATAAACAATGATGTACGGGCGACTCTGAATTGTATATACAGACTTGACAAGGACAAATTTTGAATGGACTACTGATGTGTAATAGAAAAGAAGATAAATGGAAAAACTCATGTTCTAGAAAGAAACAGCTTAAATATATGTTGTTGTCGTTAACGACTTTGACCTAGATGCTACCAGGAACCTAATTTTTAAACAATAGAGGCGTGGAGATGCATATATAAGGTTATGGAAGTGGCGGCAACTTAATATGCGTAGTGTTGTATTTGTTTTAGGTGACCACCAAGAGAATAGTCATATATTACTGGCTGCTTCTTTAAGGTGTACGAGCAAACTTTACATGTATCTATGTTTATTGATAGTTTATTCTCCGAGCACCACGCCACAACAAAATCGCGTGCATTAAGTTCCTGCACCACAGCCAATTTGTAGGGATGAAATTTTGGTTCTTCGTGAAAGATTCGCTTCATAGAACGAGCAGACGACCCAACAGCAGCTGCATGTTTGCGGACAGAACGCTGAGGGGATCGCAAAACAGAAAGCCTTACTATGTCAATGTTTGGGGTGACCTTGCTGTTCGTGGAAGCCCAGGTTTTTTTCCTTCAGATCACCAGTTTCCCTGAAGTTGTTTACCCATGAAACAATCGACTATTGGCCAGGACCACGACAATGGGGTGCAATATTGAAATGGGTACTGAATGCACGTCGCGTGGCGATGATTGCGCGATGGCTAGAAAAGTATGCCTCGACAGCGAACGCGCGCTCCACCTTTGTCCACTCCATGATGTTAAGTAAACCAAGCGGAGCTACAACTTTATGCTCCGCCCTCTCGAATGTGCCTACTCCTCCCACTCTCCTAGGAGCAACCATCGCTTTAGGGCGCCAAATTCAAATAAGCAAGTTGCTCTGCCACACCTTGTATTATGTACTATATGAAGTTACTACTGAATCTATATAATTGAAAATTTGAAATTAGTACATTTATGATTCACCCTGTGAAAGGTCTTCGAAAAATCAGTATACACCACATCCACTTGACTTCTATTATCTATGTGATTTGCGATTATTTGGGTAAATTCTGCTAAATTTGCAACTGTAGAGCGTTTTACTACAAACCCATGTTGATTAGGAGATAAAACGGATTGCACATCAAGATAAATAACATTTCGAAAACTTTTGCAAGATTTGGCAGAATAGGGATTGGGTGATAATTTCTTACATCAGGTGGATGGTTACTTTTTAATATAGGACAGTTAAAAAACGTGTTGCTAGAGAGTATTAACAATGATAGGTGGCCCTATTAAGACCTCTGAGCAATATTTAACAAGAAAGCTTGGGATCTGATCATCCCCATGGTCCAATTTGTTCCAAGTTCGGATAATGATTGACGAACGTCCGTTTCTTTAAATTTTTCAAAATTTTCTGCATCGATGCAAATTGAATGATCACTTGTGGTTACTTGTATTAGTTGTGACTATACACAACTTGTGTTTTAGCCTGCACATCGTTAATAGAAGAGACACGAATTCATTTAATTTACAATTTTATTTCGGACAACAAACTAATCATATATATAGATATATATATATATATATATATATATATATATATATATATATATATATATATATATATATATATATATATATATATATATATATATATATATATATATATATATATATATATATATATATATATATATAATCATATATATATATAGATATATAGATATTCAATGAATACGTGGCTCTCTCTCTTGCTCGTACGATGCTTCCTAAACTATTCCCCCTTCAAGCAACTTAGACCTTGGACTTAGCGTATGAGTGGGCGTTAAAGACGAAGGATCGCACGAAAGGAAGACGCGGATAGCCTAAACTGATATATATGATGTATAGCTCTCTTTCTCTTTCTCTCTATGTTATATATCTGTGTACTCTGTCTTGTAACGAAGCCTGTGTTTTAGGTATACCAAATGTATAGCTCTCTTTCTCCTTCTCTCTACGTTATATCTTTTTTCTCTCTCGTGTAACGAAATCTTGAAACGTTACATTTTTTCCAATTCATTCTCCATTCTCGTCAAATATCAAAACGCCGCCAAAGAAGTATTCACTTCAAAAAAACAGTACTTCTGTAGTTCATGGTATGTAACTAAGTCAAAAAGTCCAATGACAAAATCTTCGTTGGCCTGTGTAATTATTCTTATAATGAGGTGATTTAATCCTTACTGAAAATAAGAATTATAATTTAAACAGTGTTAATGTAGTAGTAACGTAATCAACAATATTATACCCTAATCATTAAATTCATTATTTAATAGCTGGGTACATTCTTGATAAGATTAATGTGTTATTATTAGTAAATGCATAATAAGAATGGCAAATATAAAATATCACTTAATTGCCTACGCAACGAAATCCTCCAGTGAGTTTATTAAAATTTAACATATTTTTATCAGATCTATTAGTTTTAATCATCCTGACCATGACAATGACTACGTTTATTTCTAAGGACAGACAAACGATTTAGGCATAAGTTGATTATTTACAAATATTAAATAATCGCATTTCTTCAGGTTTAAAGAATTGTTAATAATTATTTGTTAATAAAACTTTGGTAATAGTGTTGATAAAATTATTTTTTATTAATGTTATTATTAATTATAATTTGTTAATATCATTATTTAATTATAAATTAGGTATTATTAAATAATAATTAGACAATAAATTGGAAATAATATCCAAATATCCAAATATCCATTTATACGTGTTTACTTTATCATCGCAAAATATAAATAGGTTAGGTACATATACATAATATCATCATCATTAGGTCATCAGTCCTAAGACTGGTTGGACGCTAACCTCCAGCTTCTCCTATCTTATGCTAACCTACGCCTTTCGATAATTGTGCTACAACCTACATCCCTTACTATTTGCGAGCAGTAGTCTAATCTCGGCCTACCTCTGCCTTTCTTCACTCCTATTTCTGCCTCCAAAATATCGCGGACTATTCCCCCATGTCTCAGCAAGTGGCCTACCATTCTATCTCTTCTCTTCTTTAAGTTTTTCCACATACTTCTTTTCTCGCCGACTTTCTCCAATACTTCTTCGTTTCTAACCCTATCAGTCCATGGTATACATAATATCTATTCGATGAAATCATCCAACGACTCATAAAATTTAACACATTATTTAGTCATATTAGCGAAAGGTTTTAATAAACTTGGCCAACACAATTAATTTTTGCTTCTTGGGACACCATAAGGGCATTTGGACATAATTTGCTTTAATCAGAAATCACGAAGGCTACGTGGATCTGTACTGTAGAATAATTACCACGCAGGCATTATAATCCACCCCACGCAGGGTAAAATGTGCTATATTTCGGTGTATTTATATTGGTTTTATACCTAAAATGCATAAAAGTTTACAATTATAGTGGTGTAAAATTTTACCAATTACACTGATGTTGCTTCAAACTAAAAGTAGTCAAATACAACACCTTTTTACACAACTAAAATTGATAAAGTTTTACCAGGGCCGATTTTTAGTTTAAAAATATACAATGCAATTGTTTCCTTAAAGTTTTCACAGTTACAGTACATATAAATTTTGCAACTAGGGGGTTAGAAACTAATGTTAATATTTGTTTAAATAATTTTCGTTAAGGTCATTGCACTTTCAATCATGTTGAAGTTAACACCCGCCCACTAACATTCCTAAATTGAATGGTATGAAATCAAACATCCTGTAAATTGTAAAATTTTTTATATTTCAAATAATCGTTTAATGTCGGCTGTCAGTAAGTCCGTTACACAGGGAGATCCCAATTGATTGTTTTTTTACAATTACCTTACAAATTTTGTTTGTTCTGTTCACATGTTTTGTGGTGCCTACTAAGATGTACAAGTCGTACACTTGGTAAGAGTTTAGATTAAAATATAGGATGAGCTGTACATCCAAACTAAAATAATAAAGTAAATAAACAGTTTTAAAACCTTAAAACGGACTTTTCCGCACGTAGAACATCTCTATCTCGAAATTGAGTAACCGAGAAAAAATAAACCAGCACATAAATGCAGAATATCTGTTTTATGCGACAGTTTAACTTTTTTCAATTAGTCCACCCTCGTGCTTTCTCATGACCACTGAACAGGGTGGGGTGTGTCCTATCCACCTCAAGATCAATAGATGTCGTCTGGTAGACGTCCCTAATCAGAATCAGTTGAAACCCGATCGATCCGATACGATTTAATTGAGTGATCGTACTAAAAAAAATTCTCAAATAGTCCACCATTGTGCTTTCTCATGACTCATGAACATGGTAGAGTGTGTTCTATCCACCTCAAAATCAATATGTGGTCTGGGAGACGTCCCCGGTCAGAATTAGTCAAAACCCGATCGATCCGACATGATGTAGTTGAGTTTTAACAAAAAAAATTTCTCAAATAGTCCACCGTCGTGCTTTCTCATGACTAATGGACAGGGTGGAGTGTGTCATATCTACCTCAAAATCAATAGGTGTCGTCTGGGAGACGTACCCGATTAGAATTAGTCAAAACCCGATCGATCCGACACGGTTTAGTTGAGTTATCGTGCTAACAAAAAAAATTTGTCAAATAGACCCAAGGGAGGGAGTGGTGTGTGCTATCCACCTCAAAATTAATAGGTGTCATCTGGGAGAAGTCCCCGATCAGGATCAGTCAAAACCCGATTGATCCGACACAATTTAGTTGAGTTATCGTGCTAACAAGAAATTTTAATGCCGACGACAACGACAGCGACAACGACGACACACACACAGCAAAAATTTTTTAAAAACATTTTTTTTTTTTTTTGGTATCTAGACCCCAAAAGAAATTTTGTTTTTCACTTTTTCTTTACACGATTACATTACGGAAAAGTAATAAAAAAAACTATTTTATATTCATTTGGTATTAATAGACCTATTTTTTATTGTATCGACTTGAACTTATCGATAATATTTTAAATATGTACCATAAAGTTGGTGACTAATTATATATTTTTATAACGAATCGAGGAAGATTTTTTCCCATGTAACACGAGGACTACACTTTATTTTATAACAAAGTAATAATGAACAGACCAGTATTATTTTCACGAGAATTAAATTAAAAATGGCGACACAAAGTACGATGTGCACCATTTTTATTAACATTAAATTTAAAAACAGTATCAACATTTATTTACAATAAAAACTCAAAATATCTACCGCCAATTAGTAAACAGAGGTGTATTCGCCTTTTTAAATTATTAAAACCAGTATTAAAACAACAAATCTACTGTCGTCAATAAGTCAAGGAATTTTAAGATTTTAAATCTTGATCCTATGGTCAACATTTCAAGATATTGTCACTATTCTATGGTCAAACTTGGGTCAAGATTTTAATCTTGACTACTCAAATATAGAGTATCTCAGTTGGAACTATAGGATTTGAATTGCGCGCCATTTGTGTTCTGTCAAAGATAGGGCATAATTTTTTAACGACTGTTATAGTTTGTGTACAATTGTTTTATGAAAGTGAGCGATCATTTACAGTACCATTAAGAAAGCTTCCCACACAACTAAAACAAAATGAAGCGCCTACAGCGTTAACAGTTCGTAATTTAATCAAGAAATTTGAAGAGACAGGTTCTGTTATTGGTAAGGCAACACCAATACATCCTCGTCGTGGTCGGTCAGATGAAAATGTTGCTGCAGTGAGAGTACGGGAGTATCCAAACACATCAATCCGACGTCGTGCACAATATAATCTGTCAAGAGCCACCACGCATCGGATTCTAAAGACAGATCTGCATCTGTCAGCATAGAAAATTAAGTTGACAACAATTAAAAGTTGCAGACCATTTACAACGTCGTACATTTGCTAATTGGGTGTTAGAAAAGAAAATAGGTGATGCTGATTTTTGCAACAAAATTTTGTTCAGCGATGAAGCATATTTTCATTTTGACGGAAAATTGCAAAAATTGTCGAATTTGGGGTGATGAAAATCCATATGCTGTTCACGAAAAAGAAATGCATCCACGGAGATGCATGGCTTGGTGCACATTTTGAAGTGGTGGAGTAATGGGACCATAGTTTTTGAAAATAAAGCTGGTAATGCTAACGGAGAAGATGGGGAACACAATTGTGACATGTTGTCAGTCCCTGACAATAGTCCCTACTGAGACCCCCTGTATAAAATTTCAAATGGGAGTATCATTTAAAATGCATTTGGGGCTATTACGGGTGAGACGATAAAACAGAATCTGCTACCAATCGTCGAAACTCACAACATATTCCATGTGGCATGTTTTGAGATAAAAGTACAATGTTTGAAGTAACCATAGGAGCGATAGTTTATCTCAGACCCATTATTCACTTCACCTTGGACATCTAATTACACACACGTTCTTCACTAATTAGGCGAAAACGTTAATAGGTCCCGAAGGCGACATGGTGACACCAACATGAAGTATCGGGAAACGGAAGACGCGTCGTCGTCCAGAAATTATTTTCTCGACATCGCATTAACATGCATCATAGTGGGCGGTGTAATTTGCATTTCAGGCAGCCCTGAAATTAATCGCGTACCGGGTCGCCGTGGATTTTGCGGGCAGGGCGCCAGAGTGCTCTTAAAAATAGCTAATTAGAAAAGAGTTTGCCGTGAGATGGATTTGTTTTGGCATGTCCGGTTGGTCGATTGGTGTAATATTTCCTTGAAATTCGTTCTCGATTCGTTAAACCTTTGTGACATTCCAGAAGAATAAAATATGCAAAAAATAAGAAAAATATGTATCGGGCTGTCAAAAGAGATCGGAATTATCGTTTTCACCTATAATGTGGTTGTTCGTATATGCTCATCTGAAAGCTAAAGCTTTCAACAGCAGCTATACTAAATGCCAATTAATAGAAAATGCCATTACCAAACAGAACATTCAGTTAATATTTTTTGAATATTAAGGCGTGTGTGTGTTGAATATCGAAGTAGGGTGAGGCCTATTAGGGAACTGGCGATATTCTTTAATTTTCGTCTTCAAAAATCTCATACTGTTTTCATTGAAAAATTCGCAGCATCCATAAATTGTCTGGGCAGTTCTATCTTTAGAATGGGTTAGTAGATACTTTAGAGGATGTTTGTGATGAATATCGAGATACGGTGGGGCTTTTTATAGAAATATCGTTTTTTTTTAAATAATCATCTCTAAAAATTTCATATTTTTTTCATTCACAGGATCAATAATTTTTTTGTTTTACGCAGTTCTACTTTTAGAATGAGATAATAGTGACCCTATGGGATATTTGTGGCGAATATCGAGGTAGGGCGGGGCCTATTAGGGAAATGGGTATTTTTTTTTTATTTTCGCCTCTAAAAATCTCGTTCTATCGTCATTGAAAAATTCGCAGAATCTATAAAAACTTTTTTTTTTGTGCTGTTCCATCATTAGAATGGGTTAGTAGAGACTCTAAGGAATGTCTGTGGCGCATATTGAAATAAGATGGGGCCTATTAGGGCGATGAAGTTTTTTTTAAATTATCGTCTTCAAAAACCTCATACTTTTTTCATAAAGAAATTCGCAGCATTCACAAAAAAATGTTTACGTAGGTTTATCTTTAGAATGAGTTAGTAGAGACTCTAAAGGACTTACGTGGCGAGTATCGAGGTATGGTGGGGCCTATTAGGAAAATAGCGATTTTCTTTAATTTTCGTCTCTATCTTTTACTTTTTTCATTGAAAAATTCGCAGAATCCATAAAAAATTGTTTGTGCAGTTCTATTAGGTCTGTGCAGTTCTATTAGCATATTAGGGAAATGGAATTTTTTTTAATTATCGTCTCTAAAAATGTCATACGTTTTTCATAAAAAAATTAGCAGCATCCACAAAATGTTGCTTGCGCATATCTACCTTTAGAATGAGTTAGTAGAAACTCTAAGGGACGTACGTGGCGAATATCGAGGTATGGTGGGACGTATTAAGGAAATGGCGATTTTTTTTATTTTCGCCTCTAAAAATTTCCTACTTCTTCATTAAAAAAATTGCCGAATCCATATCTTTAGAATGGGTTAGTAGAGACTCTAAGGAGTATCTGTGGTGAATATGGAAATAAGGTGGGACCTATTATGGACATTAACTTATAAGAAAGGAACCACCAAACCGCAAAGCGGTTATCAAGTAGTTCCCGAATAGCAAGGCTATTATATAATCGCTGTATGAAACAACTACTCCTCGGGCTAAAGCCCCACCAGGCATTGAATTATATCTAATAGCAATCCTCGACCCCTTTCTCGTGTTTCTGCACGATCAGCAATGTTTCAGAAAAGGAAACCCGTCACGGATAGAATTCAACATCTGTCCCGGATGGGAACCGAACGACAGACAGCTATTTCGAACTTATTAGTTCTCATCAGTGCCATACACGGTACGCCAGTCCAGGACAAATGCCGAATCAAATCTGTGGGGTATTCATCTAAATCGATACGATTAATGTCAGTAAATTCGATTTAGATAAATACCCCACGGATTTGATTCGGAATTTGTCCTGGACTGGCGTACCGTGTACGGCACTGATGAGAACTAATAAGTTCGAAACGGATGTCTGTCGTTCGGTTCCCATCCGGGACAGATGTTGAATTCTACCCGTGGCGGATTTTCTTTTCTGAAACTATTGTGGACATGGCGATTTTGTTTTAAATTATCGTCTCTAAAAACCTCATACTTTTTTCATAAAAAAATTCGCAGCATTCACAAAATATTGTTTGCGCAGGTCTACCTTTAGAATTAGTTAGTAGAAACTCTAAGGAATATATGTGGCGAATATCGAGGTAAGGTGGTGTCATTAGGGAAATGGAGGTTTTTTTTATTTTCGCCTCAAAAAATCTCGTGCTTTTTAAACTGAAAAATTCCCGGAATCCATAAAACATTGTTTGTGCAGCTCTATCTTTAAAATGGATTAGTAGAGACCCTAAGGAATATATGTGGTGAATATCGAAATAAAGTGGACCTATTAGGGAAATGTCGTTTTTTTTAATTATCGTCTCTAAAAATCTCGTACTTCTCTCATCAAAAAATTCGCAGGATCCATAAAAAAATTGTTTGCGCATATTTATCTTTATAATGAGTTAGTAGAGACCCTAAGGGATATATGTTGCGAATATTGAGGTACGGTGGGGCCTATTAGGAAAAAGGCGATGTTTTTAATATTCGTCTCTAAAAATCTTGTACTTTTTTCATTGAATGATTCACAGAATCCATAAAAAAATCTGTTGTGCTATTCTATATTTGGAATGGGTTAATAGAGACTCTAAGCAATGTCTGTGGTGAATATCGAAATAAGATGGGACCTACTATGGACATGGTGATTTTTTCTTTAATTATCGTCTCTAAAAACCTCATATATAATTTTTTCATAAAAAAAATCACAGCATTCACAAAAAATTGTTTTCGCAGGATTACCTTTACAATGAGTTAGTAGAAACTCTAAGGGATGTATGTGGCGAATATCAAGGTAAGGTGTGGTCTATTAGGGAAATAATTTCAATAATTCAAGAATTTCATATAATTTTCATTGAAAAATTCGCAGAATCCATAAAATTTTGTTTGTGCAGGTCTGTCTTTAAAATGAGTTAGTAGACACTTGAAAGGGTACCTGCGATGAATGGTGATAAGGTCGGACCTATTAGAGAAATGGCCGTTTTTTTTTAAATTATCGTCTACTGAAAGCGATTCCAGTAAGTCACTCAAAATCAATCCAGAAAGATTTAGAGATTTGCAAGATATTCGGACATATGTCGACGTTGCCTGTAAACATTTATTGAAATAATCAGCAATGATTATGTGGCCACAACTTTATTGAATTGACCGCGGATGCTTTACATCGATTTGGTGTTATAAATACTATTGAGTGGTGTAACTAAATAAATAAATAAAATATATAGACGAGACGAGATATAGACAACTATATTTCCATTAACGACAGGTACCACATTTTTTTTGTTTAAAGTCCTGGACCATTTTTTTTTAAATAAAAACGATCTTTTTATTTTAAAATATATACTTTTTCTTGGCCTATTTATACATTTTATACAACCGACTGACGTCAAAACGCCAATCAGTATATTTTATGTACAAGTTTAGTCGTTTAATTTTAATAGTCGTAATAAATGCTAATATCCGCATAAAAACAATGAATAAATTACCGGAGATAACGCTTGCTTCTAAAAACAAAAAATCATTCATTAACAACGTTTTAGGATAAATTAGTTTATTTTTATCTGAAATTTATCTTTACCATCTCGAGCGGATTCGGCGGGGATTTCGATTAAACGTCAAACGAACGGCGGTATTTCGCGAGGACACTCGAAGATATAATTAATTCCCGTGAATTAATTTAACTTGCTCCTGCGTTATTTACATGAGAAAGCTTACCAACAAATATAATTACTGTATATTCTTGTTCGCGTTATGAGGCACTTTGAAAGGTCTTTGTCGATTAATACTCGGCGACTGTTAAGTGTGAAGCTGCATATGAAACCGCGTGAGTTTGTAATTGAATAATACAGGCCAACAAAGATTTTGTGATTGGACTTTTTTTGACTTCTTGGCTTAGTTACATACCATGAACTACACAAACCTGTTTTTTTTTTGTTTCCATCACGCACCAGTATTTGTAAATGTACATTGTACAATAATTTGCAGTTTTTAAAATCGAAGTTCTATAAAATTAAATGTTTCCTCAATCTTTGCTGCGCCCCTGTGTTTAATCGGTTTGAAACGTACAGACAAGTGTGGGGGATTTACCGAAACAGCTGGTCGGTGGTGATATTCCGGTTTTATACTATTCGGGTACCTACATAGACGTTGTAGTACGTTTTTAATGTGTGTACGTTTACTCGTGATATCGCGTAGTGTGGTTTTGTTTTAAGAATGCCTAGAAGTTGACAAAATACACCAAATATATTTTGTTATAAACTTAACACCTGGTTCAAAAAACGTTATTTATGCAAATTTGGTTGATTCGAAAAAAATCATTTGCCGCCACTTCATATTAAATTAGGATTAATGAAGCAATATACAAAAGCTGTAGATAAAAATGGAAATTGTTTTAAGTATTTATGTGGCAAATTTCCAGCTCTTTCTGAAGCAAAATTAAAGGAAGACATTTTCGTAGGACGACAAATAAGAAAATTAATGCAGAACCAACAGTTTGAAGAAACAATGACAGAAATTGAAAAAAATCTTGGATATGCTTTAAAAATGTAACAGAAAATTGTTTTGGAAATTATAAATATCCGCAGTGTGAGAAAATTGTCAATAAAATGCTGGATAAGTTTAAGCAACTTGGTTGTAATATGAGCATAAAAATTCATTTGCTGCATGCTCATCTGGACTACTTTCCATAAAATTTTGGTGTTGTTAGTGAAGAGCAAGGTGAAAGGTTCCATCAAGACATAAAAGAGATGGAAATGAGGTATCAGGGTCCATGGGATGTGGCAGATTACTGCTGGATGCTGAAAAGAAAATATCCAACGAATGATTACACAAGAAAAACTACAAAACGAAGTTTTTTGTTAAAAAGAGAGAGATGTTCAAAGAAAAGAAGACATTATAGACTCAAAACTATTTGTGTTGCTCTTTACTATGTGTTTTAATGATTGTTAAATATAATGTCTATTAAAATGTAATTTTACCTTTAGTTTTTAATTTATTTTGATTATTCAGTTGATCAAAAACCTTACGTGAAGTACACAAAAGGAAGGTAGATATGAAATCAGCGTAAATAACTCACTTATAAACACTTATCAAACCCAAATCAACTTTCAAAATGTCAACATTTGTAGGCCTGTGATAATTGTTTGTATTGTCGCATTTTCATTCGTAGTATTATTGTATATCGATTCTGTAGCTATGGTGATTGAACAATGTTGTATTTGACGTGACTTAAAATTTTTAGCATTGGGGAAATATCGTGATTTTCGAGTAACGGGTAAGCCGGTAACAGTGATTTTGAAATCACTGAATTTACATAGTGATTTCAATCACCCCAGTGAGTATCTCAACACTTATAACTGGGAAGAAAGTGCCTAGTGATTTTTTTTAAAGGGAAACACCTTTGTGTCTTATGTAGCGATTTTAGTCACCCCCAGTGATTGTCATAACACTTATAACTAGGAAGAAATTACCGGATGATTTTTTTAAAGGAAAATCTTTGGAATTTGAAGAAACCTTTGTATCTCTCGTACAGCGATTTCGGCCACCCCAGTCATTGTCATAACAGTCATAACGGGGAAGAATATTTCGGGTGATTTTTTTAATAGGAATTAACTTTATACTTCTCATATAGTGATTTCACTCCAGTAATTGTCATAATATTAATATCTGGGAAGAAAACATCGAGTGATTTTCTGAGAAACACTTTTGTATATGTTTACGTTATAAGTTTTTTAGAACTTTTTTTTTTATATAGCATGCAGTGGCGGCCGGTGTAATTTTTGTCTGGGGGTGCAATCGATAAAATAATAAACGAAAAATTAAAATAAACTTACCTATGTCCAATCCTGAGGTTATTTATATAGAAAATCCATTCGTCTGTTCTTGGAATTCGCAAAAACGTCAATTACAAGATCATTATAATCCAGATTTTAATAATCTGGAATCGCTGCAATTAGCACTTTCTCCATACTTATCATGCAAACTGACTTTAGTCTTTCTCAAAAAGTTTTTAATTCGTTTAAGCGTTGAAAAACACCGTTCACTCTCAACACTTGTCATGGGTATGGTACAAATTAATTTTAATAATAAAACAGTATCACTAAAACAGTCCGTCAGGTCTCGATCTATAGATAATTGCAAAATTGCTAAGCAACTTGCTGCTTCACGAAAATCTTCCCTGCTGTATATAACCGTTAATTCACTTTTCAATTTAACTTTATCCAAAAATCCATAAGTTTTCGTTACATTGTCAAAATCTTGAATGGGGAATTGTTTCTCATAGTCACTAAATTTATTGGGGAAAAATAGTTTCGACGCTAAGAGGTGTTCTCTAAACTCAAATCTGTTTTTAGTTTGGGTAATTAATATATCACACACTTCCTTAGTTTGTGCAGAAAATGATGTGTTATTATGGGATCGTATTGTTTTTTTTTCAGGCGAATTTAAGGAATTAGTTGTCCGGATTTTTATAATTGCGTCTTCAAAATTATTCAAATAACTGCTCATCTTGACAGCATCCAATGATCGAGACTGAAACCCTTTTAAAAAGGATTTCACAATGAAGTATGACCTTGGCGAAAAACGCGAGCCAGTATTTAAAGTTATCGTTATTTAAATAACCCAATAACATTTGAGCCTGATTTTTTGTATTGTAATAATTTCTCGCAGTGACAAAAATACATTCTAAGCATTTTTTTAAAAGTTCAGTATTTTCAGAAACCGTTAGTACAGTTCGCGTATTAGAATTTCGTTATATATTCCACCGAATAGATAACGTGCAATGCACGCAAATCTCATATATATGCGTATAGAAATCTCCTGTTTCACGCGTCCGAGTCCTCTCTTTCTAACACATGGTTAAACGGTCCTCTGATGTGAGCCAGATGAAAACTGAACGCGCTATGTATTTAGAGTTGCAGATTTAATATCCCGTAGATAAATCTGATAAATTCTAGGGCTGGCGACTCTCGGAACATCTAACAAGCTCTAAGCGAGACTGTTAGATATCGGAACATTCTATGTATAATGATAATGTAATGTATAGTAAACACCTAATAGGTATTTTTAGGAATTTTTAAGGGAGCTCACTGCACAAATGCATGTACAATAAAACCGCCATTGAACAGAAATATTTTACATTACTATTTATTCTCAGTATCAAGACGAATATACCAAATTTTAAAAACATAATACAAAGAAAAATAAGTGTTATTGTGTTTAATAAAAATACAAAGGAGGAGTCAAAAATTAAAGTATATTAAATTTTGCTTAAAATTGAAAATCTTGTAGTTCGAAAACAACGAGACCTAGAAGCATGTGGTATGGTATCATTTTTACTTTTAGGACAAAACAATTCTAAATCCATTATATCACAATATACAATGTGGTCTAATAAATATGAAATATATTTAATAAAGCCATTTTGGCAACGTTCTTGAGTAATACAAAAGCATTCCCAAATACCTACCGACTGGACGAAACCGGTGAATGCAAATACTTGCCCAAAACAACGTCCGAATTAAACCGCAGACTGCAAGATAAATTTCTAAGTAACCTAATCGGGCGCAAGACGTAAGAGGAAAATTCCAGGTGAATTAAAAGTACCAACGTGACACGCGAAGATACCGTGTCTATGTGCGAACTGTTTTGTATATCAATCATAATTATGTCCGACCGACGAAGAAGTATTTAATTTCGTTGCCCGAATCCACCTCTCTGACGTCATACGAAATAATTATAAACAGACGTCAAAGATTAATACCTATTTTAAATGCCTACATAATTAAGATTAATTTCAACACAAATATCCGCGTAACCGTGCACGAGAAACCGCGAAAGGCACCGTTGAAATATCAAAATTCACTTTAACGGAAATGAAATGTGGACAGGTGCAGGCCTGCGTGACCAGCAAAGGCCAAACAATTACCCGAAACATGAAGGAGGGTAGAGAACCCTATGAAATTGCGTTCTGCCATATACTTTAATCGTTTGATGAGAGCTCGGCTTGATTTTGATGATTTAATAACAACTACATACGGATATTTGCACCGTGACATTTGCAGTTGGTAACGCTGCAGGCTGCTGTTAAAACTTACTCCTCGTCGTTGTGTTTCTTTACGAGATCCTGCGAGGTACGTGTTTGTGGAAAGACTGTTTTTTTAGGTGTCGCTCACATGTTTTGTGAACCCTACTAACATTTTCAAGTCAGATAATTGGAACAATAATTCGAACTGACAGATAAAACAACCTAAAAGTCAGGGGCGTAGCGTGAGAAAAGGATCTAGGGATGTGATAAAAATGTTATAAGGGGAAAAGGTATAGTCGGATGTATGGTAGGCCATATGAAAATGGTAAAAACAAAAAAAAAGACACTAACCTAAAACGATTATGCCGAGGTATATATCCTAATTTTTAAAATGAAGATCAATTCTTCGGTTTTTGTTTGTCCAGCGAAAACGTCTATCACTGTTTCTTCAAATGTTGGAGACGATCTCATATCTTCCAACAAGGCACTTTCAATATTTATTAATGCTAAAGCTAACAGTCTTTCTTGCTTTTGAGAATTTCGCAGATAAGTCTTTATTCTCTTTAATCATGAAAATGACCTTTCCGCGGAACTGCTTGTGGCAGGAATAGTCAAAATTGAACGACACAATTTTGATGACTCCGAGAAAACAGAGGATAATTGAAGGGACATAATATATTGGTGATGCTTAAACGTAGTGCTCCTTTTCATATCGGGATCACTATAAATCACTGAAAGTTCACTTTTTATACTATTTGCGTCAAAGAATGTTCCATAGGTATCTACTAAAGAAGAAAAAAGTTCGTGAGGAAAATGTTTTACGAATGAAGTAAATAGTGTGGAATCTAGATTTAAGAATTTCAGTATAGAAATTTCACTAAACCGTCCACTAATGTTCAAAGTAATAACGTCCAAAATTTCATAAAACAGTCGCGCATAGGTGTTTTTATTATATTTTTCAGGAATTGAATCCAAACGCATTATTTTACTTGGTGCTTGATTTTCTAACACAAATATGTCTATACGGTCCCAAATGTCACGAAACTCGTTTCTCATTTTTTGAATATGGGACATTTCACGTGAAGCGGACAACGAAAAAAATGCGACAACCTGAAATTCGTTCGTATTCGGGATAATTGTACTTCTAGAAGGCATGAATGTAAATACATAATCTTTTGTTTGTATGAGCCTTATATGTCAAGTTACTGACTTCTAAAAATTTATATTTAAAACGGTGTTTTATATAGAAAATTGACTTTTCTTTTTAATTATTTAATTTTCTTATTAATTTTAATTTAATGATAACTTATGATAAATGATCCTAATTCACACAGACCAGAGGAAAACGGATCCGTTCTTGCCAGTGATTTACCAAATTATGTGGGTCGAATTATCGGCTGGGGAAATTTCGGTAACGCGATGTCGCTCCCCTGGACTATGACCTAACAGTTACCATCCCGCTGGAATGTCGGTGCCGGTGGGGCGAAAATAAATGGGTCTTTTTTCGCGACTCGAGCAGGGAGATCTAATTCTAATTTCGTTTACTTGTACGTGCCGAGAAGTCGCCGTGAAAGCAAACAGGGAAAGTCGCTAGTGTTTCTGAACGGACCGAATTAATAGTCTTGTGTATGGAGCTGGCTTCGGGGCCGGTACGAGGCGGCAGGCGTTACTGGATAACGATCGTGATATGGTTTATAATCAAAATATTATACGGGATAGACTAATAGGTCTAGTGAATATAAGAAATACATACTATAAGGAAATTCTTGAGAGATTCCTTGAGAAAAGTCGATTTTTATGTTCAAATCAGTCGCACAGAATATAACACCAAGTCGAGATGTTAACTCCTCTTCAATAAACATGTATCTTGACCTTCGCTTGTCTGTTTCTAATAAAATTATTTTCGCAACAGGACTATCACAATTTGATGAAATTGAGTGGTCAACTCCTTCTCCCGATTTGACACCGCTTGATAATTTTTCTATTATTATTGCCTAGGAGTTGACAAAATACACCAAATATATTTTGTTATAAACTTAACACCTGGTTCAAAAAACGTTATTTATGCAAATTTGGTTGATTCGAAAAAAATTCTTTTGTCGCCACTTCATATTTAATTAGGATTAATGAAGCAATATGGAAATTGTTTTAAGTACTTATGTGGAAAACTTCCAGCTCTTTCTGAAGCAAAATTAAAGGAAGGCATTTTCGTAAGACCACAAATAAGAAAATTATAGCAGAACTAATAGTTTGACGAAACAATGACATAAATTGAAAAAGAATCTTGGATATGCTTTAAAAAAGTAACAGAACTTTTTTTTAGAAAATTATGAACATCCGCAGTATGAGGAAATTGTCAACAAAATACTGGATAAGTTTAAGCAACTTGGTTGCAATATGAGCATAAAATTAATTTTCGTGCATGCTCATCTGGACTATTTTCCAGAAAATCTTGGTGCTGTTAGTGAGGAGCAAGGTAAAAGGTTCAATCAAGATATAAAGGAGATGGAAAGGAGGTACCAGAGTCGATGGGATGTGGTGGTGATGGCAGATTACTGCTGAATGCTAAAAAGAGAGCATCCAACGAATGATTCCACAAGAGAAACTAGAAAGCTAAGTTTTTTGTTGAAAAAGGAGAGATTTTCAAAGAAGAAAAGAAATTAGAGACTGAATACTATTTATGTTGTTGATTTTCACTGTGTTTTTTATTGTTTATTAAATATGTTTATTAAAATGTCATTTTTCCTTTAGTTTTTAATGTATTCTGATTATTCGGTTGATCAAAAACCTTACGTGAGGGGCAAAAACGGAAGGTAGATATGAAATCAGCGTTAAATAACTCACTTATAATCACTTATCAAACCCAAATCAACTTTCAATATGTCAAAATTTGTAGGCCTGTGTTACTTTTACGTGGGCTAATGTTAAGCTATACATAATTTGTCTACGTGGTTTCGTTATAATTACCTTTGTGGTTGCTAGACTCGTAATTAATGTCTGTAGGTATGTCAAGTATGTCGTCTGGAATGTAGGTATGCACTTTTCGCGTTTTATATAGAAACTCTTTCCGTTATAGAAAGAAATAACATCGGATTTATATTAAAGAAGCCCTTATCGCTGGAATATTTTAAAAACGTAATTTGCTGTAAGGTTTTCTGCTTTTCCCAACTCGGAGCTGGGGAATTATTATTGAAAGAAGAAGCGGTTTACGAGGTAAACATTGTTAAAAATGTGGGTCCATAGTAGCTAAGAGTTAAGATTATTAATTCATGTACCTGCTTTGCGACGGTCGTATTTTCATTAAGGAATTTCTCTTTGTCTCTACCAGCGAAGTAACTTCGTCATTGGCATATGAAAATTCAAGTGAGAGTAAACAATATTTTAGGGCTGCTAAAATATTTTCACTCTATAAAAGTACTCTCACAAGGGAAGTATCAGAGGCATCATATTAAAAAGAATATCGTTCCAGAGTAAGTAGGCCACTTCAAGGATTTCATTTTATTGTCCATAAATTTTAATATAAACATTTAGCGTTCCCGTTCGAGCCACATTCACAAAAGAATTAAAAATACATCTCCTATATTATAAAGTTCATTGAATTCTGTAAAAACCATATATAGCCTATTAAAAAGGTGGTCGGCAAGATGCTAAAGCGAGTAAATTCATTATATAGGGTCTTTCAATAGAGACGCTCGAAGTTTGTTAGGTTATAGCGGCCATGTTGTTAAAGCAAAATCTGTCAAATTTGTTGTGAATTGTTCGGTAGTGAGTCGACTACTCGAAGTTTGGTGGCCAAATTCGAGTCATCCGTTTTGATAAATAATCAGGTAACACCCGTACGCCACCGAGACGCAAGGTCTGCTGAATACATCGCTGCTGTGCGTGAGAATGTACGGGAGAATCTAAGACAGTCAATTTTTCGTCGTTCACAAGAACTTGGCCTTTCTGCGACTTCAAATTGGCGAATTTTGCGTCGGGAATTGTGTCTGCACCCGTATAAAATCCAACTGAGGAATTCAAGGTAAACGACCATAGACAACGCCGTGTGTTCGTTGATTGGGCTCTGGCGTAGTTGGAAGTTAATTTAAATTTCGCCAAAAAAATCATCTTTAGCGACGAGGCCCATTCTGGGATGAATGGATATGTCAACAAGCAAAATTGTTGGATTTGGGACGATACCAATCCATACGAGATACACTTGCACCAAATACATCTCGAGAAAGTCACTGTTTGGTGCGGATTTTGGTCTGGCGGAATCATCGGTTCGTACTTTTTCCAAAACGAATCTGGTATTGCCATAATCGTCAACGGCGAACGCTACAGATCGATGATAAGCAACTTTTGTGGCCTAATCTGGATGATATGGATACCGACGACATGTTGTTCCAACAGGACGGCGCTACGTGCCACACAGCGTATGAATTTTTTTGCCAGAAGATTTAAAAGCTAGTAATTGTAAGCTTCAAAATGGTATTTTTTCATCTCGATACGACCATTTTTCATAAAGTTGAGTCACTAAAAAATCACTGAATATTTTTCGTACTTTTTTTGCCCCCTTAATTTTTTCGAGTAGTGTAGATAATAGATAATCCTAATTGCACTTTCAAGTGCATTCGATGGTTGTCCTATGTATCTCTGTATTATCATTTAGTATGCAGCAAAATTAAAATGCCAATGATGATGATGATGACTTCCAGCTTCATCTGTTATCAACTTCTTGACTCGTTCACGTCAAGATCCTTCCTTTTTTCCTTTTTAAAGTCTATATTTACACCCAGTGATGTCCCATGAAAAATAAATCTCGAAATTTGTAAACATTGTAGTGCAACTATCGCTTATTATCAATACCGATGAAATCGTCAATCAAATACCAGTGGCAAACCAGTGTATTTATGCGTTTAGCGTAAAGAAAACGATAAAATCTAAATATATAATATGAAATGACCATAAAACAACAGCTCTGTTTAATAGATTTTAATCTGGACGATTGTTTTCCTCGAATGTGCTTCAATGCGATGTTTGGGAAACCTCGCGATTTACGCATATATAAGCTTTAAACGTATTATTTCCTCATATATTCTCAGGATTTTGATGTGTTTTTCCCCAGTTCTGCTTCGTTTAATTTTCGACATATGGGTACCTTCATTGCCGTTCTTGAATGTTTAAAAGAATGTAATGGTGTTTAGGTACGTTGTTCTCGAGCAAACGCTTCAAAATTATCGCTGGGGTTTGTGTAAATAAATGTCTCATTGGTCGTATGTTGCCGGGATCATTAACTGTTATTATAATTAGTATAACATTGATTCGACTCGTAGTATAAGGGATAGACAAGCATATACAATAGCTTAGATGAAGAATACATTTTTAAGCGTTTGGACAAAACTTTAAATCCATCCAATCTTCGTTTTTACAATTCTGACGTAATAATAATAAATTTAATTTTCTTGATGACAGTGACGTGAAGAAAATCATGGTAAGCGTTGCTGTTTCAAAAATTATAGACGCTGTTGCATCTATAAGTACCTACATCAGACTATCCACGTTCTTTTCGTTTAAAAAGTGCCAATACGCCAATATTAATTGGCAGGCGTAATGGCCTTAATGGGTCTTGTCGGCAAGTCGAACGAGAACGATCGTGTAGACCGGGACCGTCGTACGAAGGTAGGCCGAGCTTTGCTTCCGCTTTCGCGGGTCGCTACGCGAGAGGCAAGTGCCGCCCGCAAACAAGACCCGCGTGACTGGCAGCGGTTCGCTCCCCTCAACCTCCTTTGGTCCTGACACCTTTAAGTCCCGCTGGCAGGGACTTCTTCTCTGCTTAATCTTTAGTCGCCTTGTTTTGCCGCATCGCTTCGCCAGTGTCAACTCCCCCCGGGGGGTGGGGAATGTCTTGTGGGGGCCGAGACCAGCACGACGCCCGGGAAGTGGGTCATATCAGGCGATCTTCCGCGACGATGCGGACGAACCGCGTCGCTTGAATCGCCGTCCGCCAGGAGAGAGAGAGAGTCTTATTACTTGGGAGGGGTCCTTCTCTATTAAAAAATGATTCCAGGATTTGGAGTCAGGTGTGTGTGAGAGGGAAGTCGTGTGTCTTTTCTGTAACAGAAAATGGTTAAACGGCCTTAGGGCCCGCTGGCATAAAAAATGGTTAGTGGAGTAATAGGACCCACCTGTAATTAAAAGTTATGTTTGACCTATAACCTCATAGACCCCCTATGAGGTTATACTACCTGGATCTTGGGTCTCTTGTGTCTTCCCGATCTTCCTGGGTCGTAGTCCTAAGCTGCTCGGATGAGGGGGTTGTTATGGGCACCTGCTTGATCGTAGAGCTTCCGAGCCCCTATACAAAAAGCTTTGTGCTTTGAGGATACTCCATACCCTTAGGAGTGATAATAGATAGAACGTATGTAGTGGTAAAAAACATAATGAGAAAGTTTGAATGTGATATTACTATGGAAATTAATTTCATTGCGCTATAGACCAGGAATTCTATGTTTATTGGTAAGCGAACAGTCAACATATTTTTTGAGCAAAGAAGAATTGTCAAAAACGTTATATTGGCGTCATTTAGAACAGTTTTATGATCTTATGTACCCATCATTCTTTATCTTCTCCAAAACTAGTCTCGCCTGCACTCGTTTTGCTACGTTAATACAGTTGCTCCGGTGACTATCGGAATATAAAATGAAGAGTACAGAAGTGCAAGTATCTACATAAGTATCCTCCGTATATCTAGATTGGGTTTTATGGAAGCTTTGAACCTTCGTGCCTTTTGCCTTGTTTGTGCCTTTATGAATTGAACATAGACAATAAACTGACTCGCATATGAAAAATATAAGTAGTAATAACCAACTTTATATAAGTGCATACGAAATAAAAGGATGTTACAATAAGAGCGAATGATTTGAATTGCGCGCCATTTGGGCTGTGATGATTTGATTGGTCAATAATTATAATAATTATAAATTCGAAAGTGCTGGTTCAAGTATTGATGTGAAACACACGACACGAGCTCGTAGTGGTCGTTCAGAACAAAACGTCACGGCAGCTCGTGAAAATGTGGCCGAGAGTCCAGAGACCTCGATTCGTCATCATGCACCAGAATTGGACATTTGAACAGCCACTCTTTACCGTATTCTCACTAAAGACTGGCATCTGCATGCTTAAAAAGTCCAATTAACTCAACAATGTCTGCCAACAGACCAAGCACAGTGAAGACACTTCACCAATTGGATCACTGAATAACGAGAAGTGAATGTCAATTTTGTAAACAAAACCATCTTCGGCGACGAGGCCCGTTTGCACTTTAATGGCTTTTTTCTATGGATTTTTTTCTGTGGGGTTTTCTGAAGTATCAGGTTTACGCCAACAAGCTCACGACCATCCAAGCATTGAAGGCGGAAATTGAATGTTGTATCAACGAAATACTGCTACATTTTTACAAAACCGTTATTGAAAATTTCGCGAGAAGAGTACTTGTGTGCCCCAAACTCCTGGCGGCCATTTACCCGATGTGTTGTTCCATACATAATTCCAAAATATCTACATTACAAATCAATAAATATTTCAATATCATGCTACAAAAAATGATGGCTTATTTAAAATTTACATCTTGCGCTCTTATTGTAACACCCTGTATTACAATAGAATGTATTGGTGGTTATATAAAGCCAACTAAAGCACTTTGTAAACGTCAAATTGCAATAACACGAAAACTAAGAGACTAAATATGGTTTGAAATTGTCTGGATTTGCTCTTACTTGTCAGATCTTTGTTAGCTTAAATTTTTTTATAATCTTAGCGGTATCTTTTCTGTTAGTGCATATTTTATCAAGGCACTTTTACTATGAATATGTGGGAACATTTATTTATCTACATAACATTTTTCGTTTGCATATGATGTTTATTTATTTATCTATTTATTTTTTTTTGTTATAGCGTGCGGAGTGTGATGCATAAATACCTGGAGAAGAAGAACGAAGTGAACTTCGACAAGATCTTCCACCAAACGTTAGGTAAGTGCCCATCGGGAAAATTATCGTTTGAACTTCTCCCCGTGCCGTTATTTTTACAGCCGCCATTTAGGCCGTCTCGATAATGAATGTATCCAGTAATGTTCTTCCTGGCTGTAATACGAGCTGCTATCTGCGGCCTTATCGGAAACGGCTCTTTCACGTGGAATGAAAATCCGGTTTATCTATGAGTAACGTATTGCATTTGCACAGGAATTGAGAGTTTCGGCGAGAATACGATCATTGGGGTGATATTTTTGGTGAAACGGACCGCTTAATTTTCTTTAAGGGAACTCTGTTTAGCCTGAGGTTCAACGTGTATAACTCATTGTACGTTATATCAGATTTAAAGGAATAGATGAGATTTGTTTATTTACTTAAATGAGAAGCAAATATCTTCATCGCACTCTATGATAAACAGACAACAAAGTATTCTTATTTAGTAAATTGAGAAAACAAATATAAATGACATTAATATAATAATAATAATAATTCCTTTATTGCCCAACAGATAAATCCATTTATAGGACAAAACAAATAAATACATACATATGTGTACAGTATATATATATATATATATATATATATATATATATATATATATATATATATATATATATATATATATATATATATATATATAAAAAGTTAACCTCTAAATAATTTTAATACAAATATACAATCGGTTACTTCAGTAGCATATAATTTACAGGACAGTAAAAAGTTGTGTCCCTACAGACAGTAACTCATTATGAGTACAATTGTTCAAATCACAAGTGCTAGATACTACGTTAAGATTCTGAGACATAAACACTGGTGACTTTAACAGTACATTAGTTCTTGCAGGCTGGCAATAAAACATACTTTTTTCTCGAGAGGCTAGTCTAGGTATGCGTATATTGAACATGCTTAGCAATGCGGGTGCATCTATTCTATTGTGAAACAATTTAAATAAAAATGAGAGGCTGGTAAGCACCCTTCTAGTGGATGGATATCAAATATTTGTAGAAGCAAAGTATGGTCGTAACCTCTTACTGGATAGTAATTGTCTATGCGAAATGATAGAATACTTCAAGAAACGCCGTTGAACATTTTTGAGTTGATTAATATGATTTAGATATCGAGGATACCAAATAAGGCTACAATATTCTAATTTTGATACATACGCTAATATTTATGAAAACTATCAATAGTTAACTTATTTTAAAGAACGCTAGTTATATGACAGGCTTCTTGACAAATCCCAAAAATTATGTTTGACTTTTAGTTTAATACTAGGTGTAGTATTAAGTGCAGGCCAAACACCTGCGCCAAAATTCAGGATATGTATTTATGTATAATAAACATTTTTCACACTACTGAAAAGGGTTGCTGTTACATTTTGTCGTTCTAAAGATGAAGGAAACAATGCTTTTTGGTTTAAAGCATAGCCGAACTTTAAAAACTTATCATACTCCAGTTCATGTAATTTTTTAAGTGCAGGAAAAGAAGCGCATTTTTTTTCTGAAGTGTCAAAATCAGGAAAATAAAATGTTTGATCAGGTTTACAGTTAAGCCAATTAGTAAATATACATTTTAGTAGGTGAACTGTGTCAAATAAGTAAAATAATGGTCTTTTATTATCTACCGGGTGAGGATAAACAATACTAAGTTGGTCTGTGGTTGAAAAATGGCTTATTGCTTTCTCGTTAATAGCATTATTATCACTTATTGTGCAAAAAACTACATACCCAATTTCTTCTAAATTTTCAATAATAGTTTTAATAAAATTATAGAGTATTTCGGAATTAATTTTTGAGACTGGAGCTATGTGAGCTACCTCTTTAAAGCTAGAACACACACTTGCAATCATGAAGGTAAATGCTGAAGAAGCTAGAGAGTTATTATTATTGACTGCTGTATCAGCTATATTGCCTCCCTTATAATCCATAAAAGGGTCAATGTGAATTTCATCGAAAAGCAGTGTCGCAAATCTCTCATGATCCTTTAACAAACCAAACACATTTCGAACATAGGTTAAAAACACATTTTTTTCATCTATATGGGGATCAGTCATATGTTTATTACAAATACCCATTATAGTTTGAGGATGTGGTAAAATAAGAGACTCATAATCTCTTAAGAATTTGTATGTATGTGGACTAATAGTATAGAGAATAGAACATAAAATTATTGTACTACTTGAATACCTATATCTTTCCTTTGCAGTTGTAAACAATGCTAATTGTTCACAAATAAAATCTAAAACATGTACTATTTTGTTGTCATCAAGATTTCGAAAACTTTTTAGTATATTTGACACAAAATCGAATACACGTTTAATTTTATTTATGTCATTTGATGATTTGACAGAATCAGAGGCATGGTCTTGCTATTAAAGTTCCAGTCGGGATTGTCATTATCGGTAATATTTTCCTCTCGATTTTCCTCTAAAGGTAGGGTAATAACCTCGGTAATAACAGTCTCATCTATGGCTTCAAATATTGACTGTATATCGTCCAAACTATGTGAAATAAACGGCGTTTTAAATTTTGATGTTGAAATACAAACTGACTCGCCATACAAAAAAGTTTCAAAATTCAGGTTATAATTAATAACAATCGCCCAATTAATGCATGAGCCAGGTGTAAATTCAATTCAATTTTAAAAATAGTTAATCTTTCACCTTCTTGATACAAACTTTGGGCAGAAAACCAGTCTTTTGGTAGTTTAAATGTAGAAAATTTTACTATAAATTCATCAAAATTGTCAAACTGTATGTTTTTTTCGTGCTTCTCAAACCCAATTTTGCTTATTTCAAGGGCTTTTGACAAATTTAACTCATCAATATTTTTGAGCTTTTCATCTTTACTTGGCCGTATTTTGATATCTTTTGATAAATAAATGGGGCAATTTAAAAAAATAGATGGTATACAGTCTTCTTTTAGCCGTGGTTTTAGTAAATCTATTGTAAAAATCTTACCAGTGTTTGAGTCTTGAACTGTTGTACTTTTTATTATACTACCTTCAGGAAAATGAGCTTCAGGAAAATGAGTAGAGGTGTTGTTGGTAGTACCCCTGTATTTGCACTTACAAATGATAAATAATTGAGAAGTCACAACTTTAGCGATAACGTTTTCTCAACTGTCATTTACAACAATTCGTTTATCAACAAACAGTTCAGATTCATTTAAATAAAATGTATGCTGAAAAAATCAATTTACAATTTCAGTCTTAGGATCCTACTTAGGGTCCATCTTTTGTGAGCTCGACGGCTATAATGAAATGTAACTCAAGTCTAAAAAAGCTTTTTTTTATGTAAAACTAATTGTATTTTCATCCTTATTGACTTTTATATAAAGAAGACGGTATGTCTTCTTTAATATTAGCAAAACTGAGGGCAAAACTGTGCGCCGCCGTCATAAATAAACATTGTTGGACCATTTCAAAGTTTCTCGTCCATGATGACTTCAACTTCTGTTGGATCTTGTGCAGTGCACTTCCGTAATCCCGAGCTGATTTATTCGTTTATGCGAATAAAACATATATCCCAGAGAAACGAACACAACGTCTACTCCCCAAATTTATTTCTAGCGAAAACTTTCCTATTTCCCGTCGCGCTGTCTATTCCACCGTTCTTATTTCGTTGAAACCCCTTTTTCATTTACCCGTCGGAATGCATTAAAGAGTTTTGTTTTGTACCCGTCGCGCGTTAGTCTCTGGTCCGAGGTCATGTCGCGGACTTTTCGACGGCCAAACGGGCACGAATGTAGTTTGTTGTTAAGGAGAACAATAATCGCCCATTATCTCGATATACCTATCTGTTATTCAAATAACGTATTGTCCGACAATGCAGACGAGAATGACGGGGGGGAATACAGAGAGCGCGTAACTATCGAAATAAATTCTTCTAAATAAAATATCCACCGGGCGAAAAGAAGAAAGTAAAAATTCACAATGAGTACAAGAGTTATTTATTGAAGCGTATGACACCAATAGCCATCAACAATACCAGCACTAACAATAGCATATGTCTCTGGGAATTTGGGTGCCGTGGAAAATAAACTAAAATATAAACTCAGCCTTGGGTTCGCTAGAAGTCCTGGACAGCTCCATGGACGCCGCCCCTTCAAAAATCCTTATTTTTGGTAGTGTCCATAAACTCAGCTTTAGGTTCCCTAGGAGCCCTGGACACCTTCATGGACGGTGGTATCTATGGAAATAAGGATTTTGAAGGGGCGGCGTCCATGGAGCTGTCCAGGACTTCTAGGGAACCTAGGGCTCAGTTTATGGGTGAAGCACCTCGCTCCTAAAAGATTGGTCTAGAGCCGCTGTCCCAATGACGATGCTGGGGTATTAGACCTTGCAGAATCGATTTCTCTAACTAAAATCGTCTTAAGAATTTTGTGTACTGTAGCGTCTCCGTGTTGAAATCAGAAGCCAATTAGTTAACTGTTGAGGGATGATTTTCTTACATTACATTAAGCTAATCGTCTTTTGATGATGGTTGTTGATGAACATGCCCAAATTCTCGGTACTTATTCGACATTGCGTACTATGCCTTGGTTAGTGAGTTGCCGATCAGGATTACTTGCATTGTACAATTCAGCTACTTCTATTTCGATGCGCATCTTATCTCAAAATCCGATCATGCAAAGAATTTCAATTCTTTCTCGTTCCGTTAATTTAAATTTTTTACAGAATGTCAAAATTCACACTGATGTTGCGAAGAAAAGGCGATAAGAATGTATTCTTTAAAGAAATAATTCCAAAAACTAAAAAACTATTTGAAGGAGTATGATATAAATTTCTATCTAAAAGAAACATTATCATACCTCCTACACAAATCACCCTGTTTTTATTATGTTTTAAAAAATGCGCAACTTCAAATCAAGTTCGACCGAGAATTCGAGAATTTCCCAAAAGTTATTCCTTGAATTTTTACCGAATTTATTCATTACTTTACGAAATCACTGTATATGAAATGTTAAAGTTAAGGTTATTAGGGCTTAGGTGAGTTAAACAGATGAAAATAAACATCGAGGTATCCGAGAAATTTCTTCAAAAACATTTATTTTAATGTGATTAATTTATTTTAAACCAAAATTTAGGAACGTACTGTATGGTATAAATGGTATGAGATATTATGGTAAACGTGTATATTTATACGCTGTATCTTAACAGCAGAATCAATTCGAAAGTGTTATCCGGATGTAGATGTTAGACAGTATTTTCTCTTGAAACCTAGTTATATTTAGAGACTGAAAATATTTATCTCGTTAGTAAATAATTGGAGCATAAAAATCCGACTTTTAGCACATTTTTTCCAATCGTGACGTTTTAGCTGAGAAGTCCCTTTAATTATTATTGTAAAGTTCCAGCTTTTTCCATTTCTTTGAACAAACACCTTGTATTTATTGAAAATCTCCTTAATGAAAAAGTTCCCAACCTAATTACGGATGATGAATCATCGTTCCGAATCATTTTTATCTTAGCACTCTCCGATAAATTATAGACGCAATATTTTCTCTTAATCTGACGTTTATACATCGTTTTATGAAATTGAAATTAAGTTTGTTTTGAGGGAACCGAAGAAGTAGGACACGGAGTAATATTGCTAAAAGGATTTCCCTTTTCTGACGCCTGGCATCTTTGACGGTTTATTTGATTTTTCCTGGGATGTTTTGAGGTGCTTCGCTTCAAAAAATGCCTGTCTGAGCTAAAAGAAATGTTAAATATTTACGAGAGAAAATGCGCCAGTGATCTGATAGTGCAATTTATTGTTAATAAATACAAACGTTTTTCAACGTATAAATATTTTAATTTAGAGAAAACAGGATACACCACGTGTTACACAGAGAAAAGTAGTTCTTTACTCAAGGAAGTCCGTTTTTCAATATTCCAATAAAATGTGTATTAAAATAATAAACGAGTTGGTTTTTTGAATATCAAAGAAGCATTCATTTAATTCAATAACCTTCTTTATTGATTTACATCTCGATATCTCGATATATGTAATAAAATAAATTATTTTTTCCTTGGGTTTATTGGTTTTAAATTTTATAAAAACATGAAAATTTGCTTTTTATTGATTGTGTTGACGTTTCACCTTTTATTTGATGCTTTATCATACCTGTAAAAGGACACAAAATGTGTACGAGGGGGTCAAAAGAAAAAAATATGACAATTATTAGACAGAAAACCATCTGAAAGTGTGCCAGAAATTAAAAGAGTAGACACAAGCTGGCCCTGATTTTTTCTCAAGAGTCATCACAGGAAATGGATCTTGATGTTACGGCTACGACCTCGCTATAAAATAGCAGTCCAGATAGTGGAAGATAAAGCCTGGCAAGTGAAATCAAATGTGAAGACCGTTTGTTTTTTCGGCACCAAGGGAGCCGTTCAATTTGTTGTTGAAGTTTGACTTTCAATTTGAACATCGAATTTGTTCTTCAGGACATCACACTGAATTAATTACTATTTGGAAGTGCTAAACTAATTGCGGGAGGCAGTGAGAAAAAAACGAACTGAATTGTGGAGATTAGGGGACTGGTTGTTTCATCACAATATCGTGCATGCTCATACAGCGTTCAAAATCAACCAGTTTTTGACAAAAAAACAGCATGACATCGATTTCGTACTCCGATGCCATGCTGATTTAAATGCTCGATTTGACCCCCTGTGATTTTTTCGAAAACTGCTGCAGAATCGCATCGAATGCTTGTCGAAGCCTACGGTGAACATGCTTTTGGTAAATCACAGTGCTTTGAGTGGTTTAAGAAATTAAAAAGTGTCAATTTTGACGTGAGAAACGAAGAACGTGGAAGATCACCGAAAAAGTTTGAAGATAGCGAATTGCAAGCTTTGTTGGATGAGAATGACGCTCAAACGCAACAAGAACTCGCGGAACAATTAAATGTGACACGAAAAGCCGTCTCCATACGTTTGAAAGCTATGGGAAAGATCCAGGAAAACCGAAAAACCATTTGCGAAATGCTGCTCGCCAGGTATAACAGAAAGTCATTCTTCCATCGACTTGTGATTGGCGATGAAAAATGGATATATTTCGAGAATCCTAAGCGTCAAAGATCATGGGTAACTCCAGGCGAACCATCGACATCGACTGCAAGGCCAAATCGTTATGGACGGAAGGCAGTGCTCTCTTTGGTACGATGAGAAGGGTGTGATCTATTATGAGCTGCTAAAACCTAGCCAAACCGTTAATACTGAACGGTACCGACAACACATGATCGATTTCAATGAAGCTTTGTATGAAAAATGACCGGAATATCAAAAAAGGCAACACAAAGTGATTTTGCTTCATGACAATGCGCCATCACAATCAGCAAAACCGATCAAGGAAATGATCGAGGCGTTTAGTTGGGAAATACTTTCGCGTGCGGCTTACTCACCAGACTTGGCTCCGTCCGATTACTACATATCTGCATCGATGGGACACGCGCTTGCTGCGCAGAGCTTCACTTCTTACGAAAATGTACGAAAGTGACTCGATGAGACTGGTTTGCCTTAAAAGAGCAAGAATTTTGTTGGCATGAAATCCACTTATTGTCAAAAAGATGGGGAAAATGTATAGCTAGCAATGGGCAATACTTCGAATAAAATATTTGTTATCATTTTCATATAATAAAAGTGTATTTTCTATACAAAAATTTCTTGTTTCATATTTACATACCTGGTTACATATACAACTCAAAGACTGACATTGTATATAAGGGAGACGTGTCGAAAACGTTTCAGTATATTCTTCCTTGATGGTACTATGTAGCAATGTAATAATAACTATGCAACAACATTTCAGTGCATCCTTTTCATAATCGACTCACGTAAATTAGATTTCTCCTCGTAGACGTCGCGTCGCTCGAACAGCGATGTACAATATTCGACGTCGCTTTCATCGCGTTGCGAGCGACCTGTGAAATTATCGACAGAGCCAGGCGATATGAATTCCGGCCAGATTGAATTATTGTTTAATCAGCGAGATTGCACGTCGAGTATTTGCATATTGCGAAATTGATACACACAGTAGCCCCACTTCCCATTGCCATTTGAATCGACGTTATCTCGACGAGTGATGCGAGTTGCGAGCACTCCGCTGGCGTAATTCGACAAGAAAAAGCTCTTCCCCTAATGAATTGTATTAAAATATAATGATCGGCGGGATATGGAGGTACAGGCGAATGACAAGGGAGTGGAATTTTCGGTTTTATTTATTCTTGGAAGAACGTAAATGGAGGTCTTAAACGCATAAAATTTGGTATTTTTATTAATGACTTATGAGTAGAGCAAGATAATGTCGCCGCTCACCAGTGGCGTATGCGTCCTTTACGATAATTGTTATTCGTTATAAATGTTATACTTAAACGAAAATTTAAAACACCTACCCTCTTAAATATCATTAACTTGAGGGAGTCGTCGCTGCATTGGAATTATGGAGTATACGAAGTAGAACCACCGCTGTTATCACTATTATGAGTCTCAGGCACAGAATGACTTTTGTGAAACACTGACAACATCAAATATGTTTCCACAGTGTTTTCGTGGAAAGCGGTTCGTTTTGGTGAATAAATATCTTTATATTTTGAAAAAAACCGTTCAACATCTACTGATGTAATACAAGCATAATTAAAATGCTCTCTGAACAGAGTTGAAGGATGTGTTGATACACCATTACAAATTTGTCTTAATGTGGCAAAATCAGAATTTTTCGTTAACGCATTATTAAATTTTTCTAAAACACAAGAGGTTTTTGCGTCATTTGCAGCCTGTAGCAGATTATTCACATCATCCACTATTTTTTTGTAGTAACTTCTTTATCGGCAACGCCTTTATTTTCTAGTCTTTGTATTGCGTGACGTAGTCCTTCATGTTTGTTATGATGAATAACATGTACATCGGTTGCAACTGAAATATCTTGAAATTTTGATTGACTTTCCTTAATAGCTACGGCGTCCTCAGGATTAAATTAAAGAATAACTGTTTTTAATTGTTGGTAATATTTAGAATAGTATGAAACTGCCTTTAACCATGTCCCTTCATCATCATTAGGTCATCAGTCCTAAGACTGGTTGGACGCTAACCTCCAGCTTCTCCTATCTTGTGCTAATTTACGCATTTCGCTAATTGTGCTACAACCTACATCCCTTACTATTTGCGAGCAGTAGTCTAATCTAGGGCTACCTTTGCCTTTCTTCACTCCTATTTCTGCCTCCAAAATATCGCGGACTATTCCCTTATGTCTCAGCAAGTGGCCTACCATTCTATCTCTTCTCATCCTTATGTTTTTCCACATACTTCTTTTCTCGCCGACTTTCTCCAATACTTCTTCGTTTCTAACCCTATCAGTCCATGGTATTTTCATCATTCTTCGGTAACACCACATCTCAAAAGCTTCTAATTTCTTCCTACTTGCTTCCCCTACCGTCCAGGTTTCGCAACCGTATAGTGCCGTGCTCCATACATATGTTTTCAAAAATCTCTTCCTTGTTTCTAAGTTTATTACCCCCGAGCATAAAAGTACTTTCTTTTTGTTAAAAGCTTACTTACTTATTTAAAAAGTTATTACACGATAAGCATGTCCCTTATCGTGTAATAATTGTGTCTGGTGGTGTAGGAATATCAGGACATTGTCTTCGAAATTCGCTAATTCGTTTGGGAGATTTGAGAAAAACTTTTTTTGTGTTCGCTATTAAAGCATCTGTTTCTAGAAAACAGCTTCGAATTGTTTCTGTCACGCGATGAAAAGCATCCACTTTACATGTGATATGTAAAAAATTACCACCGTGTTACATATCTAAGAGATCGACCTACCGCAAGCATTGTCGAAGCACCGTCGCTCATAAATATTAATAGTTGACTTACTGGGAGTTTAAAGTGTTGTAACGTATTTAGAACCACATCCCTAATTGTTGCACCAGTACAGTCTTTTAACCTTTTTCTAGTTAGTAACAGTGACAATGTCGATTTATGAAGATCAAGTACACGTGCCATAGTGATCAAGTATACGTGCGCTCGCGTCCCCGCTACACCTTCCTATACACAAGCCACATGTATGCGGCACCGATTATCCAGCTCTACTTACTCATAAGTAGAGCTGGATAATCGGAGCAACAACTAAAAGGTTCACTCAAAGGCTATCCGCACACTTCAGACTTTTTATCGGCCTATAGTTGGGTCGGTCTTCTAATTAGCATGAAGACATATGCGAGTGCGCATACTCAAAGGTGTGCGCACTCGATAAAGTTATCATACTAACAAGCAACCAACTAAACTGTCGGCCGATAAAAAGTCTGTAGTCTGCGGCCGGTTTAAGCTCCACCCACTAAGTTTTCCTTCTTACCCCGTCTCATCCAGCGAGTATTAGCTAACTAGCACGCGGCACATGTGTAGTATCATACCATGTATCCCCCATATACTAAAGAAGGCCGCCGTTCAACAGTTGTATGGCGGCATGCCCTTTGTAAGCGTAAGATAAAAGTCCCACCGGAGAGTGAAACTTCTAGCTGTAATTTCTGTTATGTGGTCAGGCTGTGGGAAATGTGCTGCGCGCCATAGACGTACGCACGCATCGTAACATGAGTAATTAAATAATAATACAAATCATTTAATAAAGATAAATACTTTACTCATTGTTTTAATCATCTATAGTAACATTTACTTGGTTCGCATTATTTTGTAATTTATCTACTGCGTCATGCACTCCTATATGGTTGGTATAATTGAATTTCAATGGAAATATCTAGAAATTGTCTGGCTTTCCTTGATAGCTGCAGTTTCGGCAGGATGAACTGTAGTATTATAGGTTTTATTTGCTGGAAATTTTCAGCATAATAAAAAACTGCTTTCAACTATGTTCCCTAACGTGTAAGGATCAGCTCAGGTTTTTCAGGAATTCCAGGGCACTTTCTGCGAAATTCGCCAAGACGTTTATGAGACTTTTTTGTACTCTATTAATGCATCTATCTTAGGAAAATATTGTCGAATAGTTTTAATGCATCTATCTTAGGAGAATATTGTCGAAGTTTTTATCTGGCAGCAATAAAAAACATTATTGATAGCTATGGCCACTATTAGGCGGTAACGGTGCATAATTTCAACATTGAATTTAATTGATTTCTTAAATAATCATCCCCATTAAATTTAGCATCTTAAAATTGGTTTTCTTCATTTTCTTTAACTGTAAAAAGCATTGTACGAGTGGCACTATTTATATTTTGAGTCTAATAATAAAAAAACATTAATTTGTCATTGAAAATTACTTTATCGTTTTTCAAAATATTCTCCTTCATGATCAATACACTTGTGCATGCGTTTGAACCATTTGTCAAAGCATTTCTTCCATTTCGCTTGAGATATGCCCAAAACATGGTTTTTGAACGCATCAACGGCTTCTTCTGCCAACGAAAATCGTCCACGCTATTTACTTTGGACATTCGGGAATAAAAAGAAGTCAAATGCCAAATCGGGACTGTACGGTGGATGACCCATTAATTCGATTTTTTGGGTGTTCCAACATTCGGTTGCTAGGCGCGATATGTAAGAGCTCGCATTATAATGATGAAGAATGATCTGACGACGGCGCTTGTTTGTTTTCCTTATTTCACCGAAGACTACCGGCAAACAAATGGTGTTTACCATTTAGAATTGATCATTTTACGTTTCTCTAAAGGCACTGTTGCCACATGACCAGTTTTTCCGAAAAAAACAGACGACGATTTGCTTCGAAGTGCTTCGAGCGCGAACAACTTTTGTTGGATTTGGTCTATCTTGAAACATCCATACAGTCGACTGCTGTTTACTTTCCGGTTCATACACATAGATACATGATTCGTCATCTGTTACAATGTTGTATACGTATTTTGAAGCACCGCCATTGTATTTCTTGAGCATTTGTTTGCACCAATTGACACGAACATCTTTTTGAGATTTTTTCAAATTATGCGGGATCCAACGAGAACAAACCTTTTTTACAGCTAAATGATCGTGCAATATTTTATATATGCTAGTCGAATTAATGCCTAAAGTTGCCCCAATCTCACAGTATGTCACGTGACGATCTTGCATTATTAAACTCGTTATATGTACCAGCGCTTCACAGTACCAAAGGATGGGGCTTTATCGCCAAAAGTGGAAGTACGTTGATTGACGTACTCTTGTCTTTATAATCCACGTCGAAAGTCGTAATAAATTATCGCATGAAAATTTATGAAATGAGTTAATTTAATTTTTTCGCTGAAATACAATTTTTAAATCACTGGAAACAACACAAATCGCACTTAAATCATAACATGTTCCGAAGAAGGTTATGGTTAAAAATGTCAAACTTTCCATTGGAAAAGTCAGATGGCGTCTGACAACACTTAGTGTTGCCAAAGCTCAAGATATAAATAGTGTCCCTCGTATGTTTTTTCAATTTCGATTAATGATTTTGAAGTTAGACTGGGATTTTTTTCTTTGATACGTAATATATTCAACGAATATATTACGTATACTTTTATTGTTACTGTTTCAAATGTTTCATTATACAAAAAACTCCTGAATTTCTCGGCGCATATAACACCTTTCTTCGTCGAATTTTCAAATTCAATTGGGGCGTCGCAGTAGACGCCGTCTTACACGCAATCTAGGACAGAAAATTGAAAAGGTGGTCTATGGAGGATGCGGCCGTAGTCGATCGAGTATAGAGAATATAAAAACTGTAGCCTCCCAATAGCGTATTTTTACTACGGCACATAAGGGAAGGCGTTTCGCTGTTCCTAGATGATGTACCTTCCCCAAGGTATTGTAAACATGTCTGTCGACTGAAGCAAGTAATGAATTTATACGGTACGATTCTGTAATTTAAATAGGATCCATGTCGGTGTGGGTGCATGGTGTTTCTCTATACTACAATGTTTACATGCAACGTCTATTATACAGGGTGGGGCAGAGCAACTTATTTAGAAATTAAATTTAAAAAAAGTAATGCCGATATATGTATATTTAATTCTTTGAACAGCATCAAGTACATCATATAAATTTTATGTTTACACAGTTTTAGTTGTTGATTACGCAGGTGGCATCCATTATTCTCGATACACTGCGTTAATCGAACTGGAAAGTCTCGTTCAACTCTTTCCAGCGTATCGATGGGTATGTTGGTGAAGGTTTGACGAATGTTGTTCTTCAGGTGAGCCGAGGTCCTAGGACGATCGTTGTAAACAAGTGATTTTAGATAGCTCCATAAAAAATAGTCGCATGCATGCCAAGAAGCGCCTAACATGCATTCTCTCGAGCAACAAAATCGCGTGGATTGAGTTCCTGTACCACAGCCAATTTGTAGGGATGAAATTTGTGTTCTTCATGTAGGATTCGCCTCACAGAACGAGCAAACAATCCAACAGCACCTGCACGTTGGCGGACAGAGCGCTGGAAGATCGCAAGGCAGATAGCCTTACCATGTCAATGTTTTGGGGTGGCCTTGCTGTTCATGCATGTCCACTTTTATTTTCTTCGGATCATCAGTTTTCCTGAAGTTCTTTACCCATTAAACAATCGACTGCCGGCCAGGACCATGACCACGGGGCGCAATATTGACGCAACATCGCACGTTGCGTGGCGATGATTGCGCGATCGTTAGAAAAGTATGCCTCCACAGCGAACGCGCGCTACACCTTCGCCCACTCGAATGTGCCTGTCTCCACTTGACTTGATGGCATGATATCTTGTATACTTCCTGCTATTATGATAGGCTTGTCTTATTTTTTTTTTCTCGGAGGCACTATAACAGGATATTTCTCTCGAGTTCAACTTTTGAAACATTGGTTGCCGTGTAGCTTGCAGCGAAGCTAAATTTACCTAATCAAGGAGAGGATTGTATCAAATGAAGGAACGCTCTCTCTGATTATAGAATAATTGAAGCCGAAATAACTCAGGAGACGCCGTACCTATTTACCATTTTCAGTCCAGACCTCCCGTGGTCGGCCAGACGGCCATGGCGTTATAAATCGGCGATGTCGCGATCATTGTGGGATTACGATGAGTTTACCAAATACCTCCAAATAGCAGTGCTAGGACTAGAGAAGTGGCGTGATCGATGGAAATTCGATTGACGCCTACAAAAGCTAGGCCACCCCGTTCAGAAGGACGAACACACCTGTAGGATACGTCGAGCTAAATATGGAATACATCCTCTGGTGTTATACCGTTAAATACCGTGGCGTTATAATGTAATGGAGGGATTATACCAAGAATTAGCCCTAATCAGCGCCATGTAAAGCAGTCAAGACGGTCTCAACCTAAAGAATAAACTGCTGACCTACTGCGACATATCCTGCAATCCCGTCCCAATCCCAGTTGATGGAAGCCCATAGTAACCTCCGATAACTCGCTTCGACAATCGTCGAAAATATACAAGGAGGAGCGAAGATAATTTACATCCAATCTGAAAATCATCCATATAATAAGGATAACTACTATCCAGGGGAATCACGGTTACACAAAAGATCCAAAAGCCAGAGAGACGACGAGTTGGCTCGTATTCCTGAATCCCTAAACTTGGGCACTGCTCTGGGCACTTAAGAGTCTTAGGCAGCTTCCCATCTCTAGTTGCATAGCTCTAAATCATGAGCGTATTGAAAATGAGGTCGTTAAACCGTTTAACCCATCCTCTTGAGCGAGATTTGCGATGACGAAACACTCCCAGAGACTAACAGTCGGCAAGGAAAGAAAATGGGAAGACTGCCAGAACTTCAGAAAAGGCCCCAGGTCCACCAAGTAAGGACTAAGGAATCGGGGAGAGAGGGAACAACTAGGACCGAGGCTAGATCCGATCTACAGCGATGTATTCAAAGGCCAGAATATTAGCGCAGTCGTGAAAACCTGTAGATGATACCAAATCAAGTGTTTCTCACGATCATTTGGATAAATTTGATTGGTTGATATGACAAACGCTTTAAAATATATCTGTTATAGCTGGACCGTCCGATATTATATGGAGAATGGTATTTGAAGGCGTTGAGGAATATAATCCGAGACAGCTAGAAATGGATTTTTTTTATATTGTTATTTTGTACCCGACATAGCTTTGATTATAAGCATTCCGTATTCTTAAAATGATGCGTACAAAGCGTAAATAATCGCCTCGCGGAACGCTACAAAGGGGGAGAGAAGATTGAAAACAACTCTACACTGAGTCAATTATCGTTTACTGACAATTCACAAGACACCGCATTAATTTTGATTAGAAACTGGAAAAAGGGGCCCCTTTCACTTTATTATTTTCGTCGGCTTTGATGTCATGGCCAGTGCTGTTTTTTTTATCTTCGAGCTTCTAATACCATAATCTGTAACTGCCACTTGAAGTCGAAACTTAATTCCCTATCAGCTATCCACCTCGGGCCTCCGGCGTCGGATCCGTAGGGGATCCGGTTACGTTTGCTTCTTATTTTGTTCCGCCGCTGAGACAAGGTCCACATTCCTTTTCACAAAAAGCCAATGCGATTAGGAATTTCGCCCGCAGTTTACAAGAGAGATAAAATAATTCGTGTTCAATTTAGCGGATAAACAAAAAGCGGTGTTTTGATATATATATATATATATATATATATATATATATATATATATATATATATATATATATATATATATATATATATATATATATATATATATATATATATATATATATATATATATCCAGGGAGCCAGGGGTTGCCTCCAGGATGACACGGCCGGGCAAAGTCAATTCTTATATTTTTTTCTAGTCAGTGAAATTCCCTAGTAAGGTGGATCTTCGAAGTTGTATTGGAAGATGATATTTTCTATAGTATTATAATATTTATTCAAATTTTAAATGCATTAAATTTTAAATACGCCACTGAAAGACCTATAAATTTCCCTATAGGGGATATAGAGGGATGTGCAAATAATAAATACAAAAGAATTTGGTTTACACCTCTACAACACCTATTACCACTGACATTGTCAGTGCCGGCTCTTGGAAACGAACCAAGTTCACGATAGTAGTTAGTCGCATTTGCCACGTAACGTGCTCAATTCGGTATTTTTTTTATCAATTACCTCATCTACATCTATGCCTAGTCACGAAAATTAACACTGTTATATGCAAAAAATGCGTATTTAGAAAATGCGTACACAGAAAAATGCGTACTCATTACCTACTTGGTATTACTGGACATTAAGGAGGTTGCAACGAGTGGTGAGGGGTAAGGGGATTAAATTTATGCTTGACATATATAAGGAGTCAGTGTTGCAACTTACAAACGAAAAATTTTTCCCCATAAATTTCGAAATCAGCACTTGATTGTGCTGCTTTCAATGCATATTCTTCCATAACAACCCGTAAATAATCATATTTCATATAAAACAAGCGTTTTTACAAATTGACAAATTTGTGAATATGTCATCTACGAGCACAACACGCGGCGATGTTGCTGTAAAACTCGCGGATTTAGCGTGTCTTCGATAGCAGCTATGTCACCCTGAAAGTTTATCCTAACCTCAAAATGTCACCGCGTTTATGTTGTAAACGGCGCTCTGTTTCCAAAAGTCAGTTAAATAAAATCCGGGAGAAAAGTAATACGTGGCGAAAAGCGATAGCCGAATCAGTAAAGAAACAAAAATCGTCTCGAATGTCTGTGTTGGCGAACCCAGTGGATATCGCATTATTTCCCTAAGTCATTGGGGACAAACGATGAAATGCCCCTCGTGTGATGTGTATTCGTCTTTCGTAAATGAAGTGAATTATTACATTTATACAAACTTTTACCCTTAGTAAAAAAATAAATCGGTGTAGTTGCACTTTACAATTATTTGAATAACCGTCAATTTAATAATTAAAGCTTTAATTTGCAATATAAAATAAACCAGATGGTCAATTTCATGCCGTTTGCGTCATTGAAAGCTACAAAGTACGATGCATCACTGTAAAAAATACGGTATTTTTCAATTGTTTCGAAGAACATTCGAAAATGTCCTGTCATTAGAACCAATGCATTTTACCTCTTTTACATTATTTTTTTTCCTCTTAATCCAAATGGTTAGAAATTCTCGAAAAATTCATGAAGCTCTATTTTAAGCTGAAGAATATGTTAGCAAATTTTCATTGCGTTTATCATTTTTAAAAATCCAGTTGGAACCTCCTTACTAGGCATTAGTTGGTATTGCAGGGTATTCTTAGGGCCTTGATTTGTAGGCCAGTAAATTAAGAGGTTTTATGGGACATTAGCTACAATTTTTAAGCAATACCTAAGTATTATTACCAAAGTAAGAATTAGTATTCAACATTTGGTCAGCGGTTTCTCCCTCGTCCTGTATAGGACATGCCAGATATTTTAGAGGAATTCTCGAAGAAGTAAATTTCGAATTATAACGACTCGAATTACGTTCAAAACCAACGCTTTGTGTAGACGGATACATTCGAAAATAAGCACTTTAAAAGAGTAAACGTTATACGAGATCGCGAACATCGGGGGGCCCTCTTTACAGCCCAAGATTTATAGCGGGCGCAGGGCCCGTGGATAAAGACGGCAGCGACGACTTATCGCATCGTTTTAAGCCTGCGAAATCCGCGGCGCAAAGGGAAGTTCGATAATATTCAAGCCAGTTATGCACAATATTTTCAACCTCGTCTGACATAAATCTCCGCTTAGATAGAGCCTCCTTTATCTGTCCAAACAGGTGAGAAGCTCTACTTGCCAAAATCAAATTCTTATTTTGTGCCGATAAGTATTAACTGGGACGAAAAGAGATTTGTATGGAGAAGTGGATATTTTATTTTGGGAAAATACGGCGTTCGAGATGAGATAGACAGGGTGACGCCGCGCCGTATCATCGATTTTTTAAGTTTGGCGCGCCTGGGGAGGAATTTTCGGCGTTCTGTCCCCTCCGAACTTTTTTTTTTTTTTTTAATCAAATCCGCGTGTTTTCTGTACCAACCCAGGGAGATATTCGTAATTAAAAATTCGCGATGGAAATTCATCAAGTCGGCAAATTAATGACTTATGTGCAGAGTTGAATGTTGCAATTTATCATTATGTTACCTATGTATACAGGGTGACTGGTACCGCGACGTATTCCTTTGAAGAGGTGTTAGTAGAGAGAATTTGCAGTCAATTGAACTATAATATTAATAATACCATTGTTGATAGTTTTGGAGATATTTCAATTTTTGTGTTATCTGAAAAATGTACATACTACCTAATACTACTAATTGTAAAATAAATAAAAGGATCGGTTTTTTTTGTAATTTTTTTGCTTCTACCGTTAACACACATATTAGTTCATGTTATGCAACAAAAATTATGTTAAATAGTTTGATATGACAAAAATACAGGAGCTAAAACCTGCAAGGGTTGTTAGAAACTTTAACCTAATTGTACATTCACCAGGATTTATTTAAAAAAATTGTGAATAAATTAAACGTACAATTTATTTTACAAATTTTTATGCTTCATCACCTTTCGAATGAGGTATAAAGTTTTAAGAAATTTCCTGTTACTTCCAGGAATAATACAAAAATAGCGTCAGCAGATAGGTTATCTTAATGTCTCTAAGTTAGAAGATAATGATTAGGAAAGTTTCTACCTGATTTTAATAAGCGTGTTAAATCAGTTTAATTTTTTTTTAAATTAAAAAGAAAATACACGGTTATCACGCCAAAGCAGTTTCCAATGGAAATTTAGTGTAAATGTATTGATGGGAGTTATTAGAAATAATTTAATCGGGCCGCATTTTTTACCCGAAAACTTGAATGGGGCAGCCTATGCTGATGTTTTAACTAACCATTTGACTCCTTTGTTAGAGGCTGTACCTCTAGCAAGCAGACGTAGGATGATATTCCAGCACGATAGATGTCTTGCGCATTATTATCGGCTGATAAGAGAATTATTAGATCAATGATTTCCAAACAGGTGGATTGGGAGAGGAGGGCCTATACCATGGCCTGCTGGGAGCCCCAACATTACCCCTCTGGATTTTTATGTATGGGGACACATGAAAGAACTCGTGTATGTGACCGAAATTACAACGCGGGAACAATTAATACATAGGGTACAAGGAGCAGCAATAACTCTACGAAATAAGTAATAGTTAATTACTTTTAATAATATTAATATAATTCACAATCAGGTATACGTCAACTAATAGTAATTTAATTCAGAATCAGGTATACTATACAATGGTATAAGGTATGTGCGAAAGCCGAGGAACTGGGAATATAATCCTAAGTATACAATTAAGACCAGCAAACGGGGGTGGTAGTATCATGGTTTGGACCGCAACGTCGTGGTATGGTGTTGGGCCTATTGAACAAAATTGATGGTATTTTAGACAAGTTTAAATATAAACAGATTCTACAAAATACCATGGAACCTTATTCCGACGAATGCATGCCAGTAATATGGCGCTTCATGCATGATAACAACCCCAAACACTGTTCTCGTTTAGTGAAGATTTGGCTGTCTGAGAATAACATATATATATATATATATATATATATATATATATATATATATATATATATATATATATATATATATATATATATATATATACACACACACAACACACACACACACACACACACACACACGTAGGCCCGGACCTGGAATGTACGATTTACTCGCGGACTTAAATGACACTAGGGAATAATAAATTTGTAGCAATTATTGCAACAGTTTTTCTTTCGTAATTTGAAGGCGCCAAGTTCAAATCTGCAGGTAGTTTTGCTCTGTAAGTTTTAGATTTTTTAAAATATAGTATTTACACCCTCGTCAATGTGTAAATTAAAAGAAAAGTTTTACTAGCGCTAACTAATCTATAGCTAAAATAAAACACATCTGACCTCATATTGATTACACGTGATGTTTTGTACAGTTCTATCCTTACTTTGCGGTTTTATGAAATGTTATGTACTACGTTCACATGCAACCCCCTTGGAAATTCTATTCCTTTATGTAATCGACCTTTCTTTAAGCGGAATTATAGCCTTATATAACCTGCCGGTCGTATTGTCTTCCCGAATGTATCGAATTTCCGCATATACCAACTACATGATACCGGGAGACGTCGCGCGTCGTTAAAAGATAACGCGTCTTCCATTGACGTATATTTGATTTTAATTGGATTGTTGTTTGTCTTATCGAAACGCGGCTTGTTTTGATTACGCCTGGTTTATCCTGGACAGTTTGTTAATACGTATGAGGTGAATATAAATATACGTTAACTCTTAACTTACTAAGAGTTATTATTAACATTGTTAAATAACTAGCATATAAGCAGCTATTTTGTTAGAAAACAAAAGTGTATAGAATAATTGGGGAATACAGTAAGAAAAACACATTCGTTGCATGCGAACGTGTACATCGTTAGGTGATATACAGTAAGCGGCAGGCCACTAGGCGAATTCTTAAATATACAGAGCAGGCAACTGCAAATCCTGAAGGGACTACTTATGTATGGTAGAAAAGAAGAGACATACCAAACCCAGGTACGCCGACCATATCATCAGAACGCCGATTTTACTGTGTTTTTACAACTCTAACACATTTAAACAAGACGTTTTTCAAATGCACATTATACCATAATTCACCAGCCATAGAAATCTTTACAGATGGCTCAATATCTGAACTGGGCACGAGTTGTGCTTTTTATGTGCCCGAATTAGAATTCTCCGCAAAATACAAGCTTCTCAAGGAATGCTCTATCTAAACTGCAGAAGCGATCGCCATTGAACAAGCATTATACGAGGGGGGACCAAAAAAAAAAACGGGAATTTCGTCATAACTTCTTTATTTCTTAATATTTTTACACCAAATTTTGATCACCTTCAAAGTACTCTCCCTTGACCACAACGAACCTCTGAAAACGATCCTTCTATTGTTCAAAATATTTTTTAAATTCACTTATCGGGATGTTCTTTAGGCCTTCCAGCGATTTTTGTTTTACCTCCTCCACAGTGGCAAAACGCTTTCCTCTCATGTTCCTTTTGAGTCTGAGGAACAAAAATAAATCACAGGGGGCTAGATCCGGAGAGGGGGGGGGGGCAATTGGTGTCATGCCGTTTTTGGTCAAAAGCAGCTTTACGGAGAGAGCGGTGTGGGCCGGCGCGTTGTCATGATGGAAGAACCAGTCGCTTGTGCGCCAAATATCTGCCCTTTTCTTCCGGATACTCTCCCTCAATCTTTTCAAAACCTCCAAGTAGAACTTCTGGTTAACAGTTTGACCCGGGGGAACGAACTCCGCGTGTACAACACCTCTGCAATTGAAGAAATAAATGAGCATTGTCTTGATGTTAGGCTTCACTTGGCGAGCTTTTTTGGGACGAGGAGAGCCAGGTGTCTTCCACTGACTTGATTGCTGCTTTGTTTCGGGGTCGTATCCATAACACCACGATTCATCACCAGTAATCACCTTGGAAAAAAAATTCAGGGTCCTCTTTGAGCTGATTTTGAAGCTCAAAACATGTCTGAAGTCGACGCTCCCTTTGCTCGCCTGTGAGAAGGCGTGGGACAAATTTGGCTGTAACCCTTCTCATGTGTAAAATCTTCGGATAAAATCCTCTGAATTGAACTCCATGATATTCCAGACATCTCACAGTGTTGATCAATGGTTCGGCGACGGTCTTCACGAACAAGAGCATTGGTTTTGTCGACGTTTTCGTCACTTCTTGACGTTGAGGGGCGTCCTGAACGGGGTTGGTCTTCAATTGACATTTCTCTATTTTTAAAACGTGAAATCCACTCGTAGACTCTGGTTTTATTTAGGGCAGCATCCCCATAAGCAGTCTTAAGCATTACAATAGTTTCCGCGGCCGATCTCCCCAACAGGAAACAACATTTCACAGCCGCGCGTTGCTCTCGACAATCGGCCATCATGTTTTCGGCGAAATGGAAAAAGTTGTTTCACTAAAAAAATTCCCACAGACGAACTTATACACTCACAGCGACAGAACTTCGCACACTAACTCAGAAGACGTGTCCCTAACGGACAACGGATCGAATAATGGGTTTCCCCACTCTTCCTCCCCACCACAGCGCAATTTTCGGTTTTTTGGCTGCCCCCCTTTTTTTTTTTGGTCTTTTGGTATATTAAGGATTGTCAAAACTTAATGAACATTACAGTTCTGACACTGTAGTATGTATGAACACTGCAGTCCTTAGATCATTTTTATTACAAATATTACAATAATAAAGGGCCTTTCAGGAATTTTTGGAAATAAAATTGTTGATCAATTAGCTAAACAGGCGCTTAAGGACATAGTAGAACAGCAATCCTTTCAGCTAAGAGATTAACAAAGTTCCTTCAGAAACCAAAATCGATTAAAGTGGGAGAGCCTGTGGAAGAAATTCGTTGCAAAATCTAACAATCACTACACAGTAATTCCCTACTCTACCATCTAATACTTCTATTGACAATATGACTTTAAAACACCACACATCAACAATGATCAGACTCAAACTAAATCATGCACGCTTCCTCTCACATCTACATCGCATTGGAATCGTTCCTACTCCGTATTGTTCTTGTGATAATGCATCAATCGGTGATCTTAATCATATGTTTTTGAATTGTATAAATAACTGTCAGGCTACCAAAAAATTGATAACTACATTAATTAACGAGCACGTACAGTTGCCTACAAATCTGATTTCCCTACTTAGTAAAAATTTTATGCAAATTAATAAGGCTTTAATACAATTTCTAAAAGAAACAAACATAAATTTATAAAATTAAATGCCTGTATGTATGAAGATTGTATATAATATATAATGAAACCTATTGTTTTTCCCTCATGTTATGTATCCCTTCATTCCGAGGTCTAGGATTGCAATTTACTAAGAAAAACTCGGAAAAAATAATGTAAGCAACTATTGAATTATAACTTAAATTACAACGAAAAATTAACTTCGTTTTAATAATTTTTTTGTGGCGAAAGGGCACCCTATGCCTGAAGCCAAAAAAACTTCACCTCAACCTCAACCTCATCTTCAACAACTCTAAGAGGACAAGAATCATGTATTTAAAAGCGACATACGTTATGAATTAAATTTCTAATGTAGAAGAGCATCACTAGATAAATGCATGTTGGAACGTTTAAATAATGACATAATTTTTGTTTTAAATTGCAGCCACGGTAACTTGCAGTTACCATATGCATTCCCGCTCCTCTATTGTTTAGAAATTAGGTCCCCAATAGCATCTAGGCGGCAAAAAGCCGTTAATAGCAACAATGTAGATGAATGCTATCTCTTTCTAGAACATGCGTTTCTCCATTTATCTTCTTTTCCACCACACATACGTAGCCCATTTAAGAATCTCTAGCCCTGTATAAATAAGGTGCATATATGTGAACACGCACCTACGTACAGCTCAACAAGAAGAGGAACAAGTCTCAAAACTGCGATATCGGACCGCCCGCGAGGTACGCAGTAAATAGCCTGGTCTTTACTCAGCCGAATTGAGACCTTTGGAGAGTGAATATCGATGAATATAAAGGGTGGTCCAACCAAAACGAACGATGTTAATTGTAAATAAAACAAAAAGTTTTCAGAGAATTATCTTAATATTTTTTATTATGATAGAACGATCTATGACAATTATGTGTGAAACAAAATATCGACCAAATGTTCGCCACGGCTTCGGTGGCATACCTCTATCCGGTGGTCCATATTTTCAATGACTGAGACATAATTGAGGTTCAATGTCGTTAATGTGCCGAATTATCTCATCCTTTAGCTCTTGAATTGTTCTTGGCTTATTGACGTACACTTTTTCTTTTAAATATCCCCAAAGAAAGAAGTCCAACGGTGTCAAATCACATGATCGTGGCGGCCAATTAATATCGCCACGACGTGAGAAAACACGGCCATTGAATTTCTCGCGCAAAAGTGCCATTGTTTCGTTGGCTGTGTGGCAAGTAGCACCATCCTGTTGGAACCACATATCGTCCAGGTCCATATCCTCAATTTCTGGCCACAAGAAGTCCGTTATCATCTCGCGATAGCAAACACCATTCACGGTAACTGCTTGGCCGACCTCATTTTCGAAGAAGTACGGCCCGATGATGCCGCTAGCCCATAAACCGCACCAAACAGTCACTCTTTGTGGATGCATCGGCTTTTCAACAATCACTCGTGGATTCTCATTTGCCCAAATGAGGCAATTCTGCTTGTTAACGAATCCACTGAGGTGAAAGTGTGCCTCGTCGCTGAAGATGATTTTCTTTGTAAAGTCACCATTCACTTCTGTTTGTTCAACCAACCTTTCGGCGTATTGACGACGCTTGAAATGGTCAGTAGGTTTCAGCTCTTGAGTCAATTGAACCTTGTAAGCGTGTAAATTTAAATCTTTATTCAAAATTCGCATCAGTGATGTTCGTGAGATGTTCAATTGTTGGGCACGACGACGAGTCGAGGTTGACGGCTCTTCTGCTACAGGTGTTTTCACATTTCCTACAGACCCGGTTTGCTGAAATTTGCGCACAATTCTCCCGATTGTGGACACATTTGGGCGATTATGCTGACCAAAAAAGTCACGAAGTGCACGAAATGCATTTTGATTTGAACGCCCATTTTCGTAAAAGGCTTCAACAATCTTAATGCGCTGCTCAATTGTGTACCTCTCCATGGTTGAATTTGTCAAACACTGAAACAAAGAAATGTCAAATTAAGTTGGGCAAAAAATTTGATATGAAGGTGTGACTCACAATTAATATCGTGCATTATGGTTGGACCACCCTTTATATTGAACGTAAATGTACACAGACTTCGATCTGGTCGCGCGTAAAGTGCATCCTTTTTCCTTCGAAAGCTGCCTCACTATTTTTTCTACGCATACCTAGAGAATCTCACATTTGTTCCCATTTTTGATGAGTAGTATTATTTTGCATATGCCGAGATGCTAATTGACATTGTATATTAATCACTGTTGCCACATTTATTATTCTGAGGATACATCTTTAGTCTTATTTCTACGTTTAACGCCTGACAAAAAAGGTAGGAGCACAAGGAGTGTCAATCATAATACAAGCTACAAAGTGGCTACCAAATATGATCTCTTTAAACAGTGATTAGAAAAAGAGAATTTATTGTTGTTTCTAGCTTATGTCTGGAGCGCCTAGGTCCATTAGCGAAAAAGAATACCTTTATTGACTTTTCCATTTATTACATACTTAATATCGAATAATGAACTATTTGCTACCGTTACTTGTAACATACTGATTTTACAACAATGTTGTTTGAAAACCACAAAAATAGAGTAGTGATCCAATCAGTCATAACAGCTTTATTTAACATCAGAGAACGTATTAAGGTTAATTTTTTAGAAATCGTTTGTTATTTTCTGTCGCAGTTCTGCTAGAATATTAGCCCTATTCTTCTGAAACCCAAAAAATCAATTTTAATATATGCCCAAAGAAAGAAATGATTTGGGGACAGTGAGATCTCTCTGGCCACAAGATAGTTCCCGATCTACTTAATGAATGGTTTGGAAATTGTTTAGGTATTCTTGAACCAAAATACCATTATGGGAGTTGATACACTTGATGATTTTTGAAGTGAAAAAACGTTGAAAATATAAAAGTTTTTAGTCAGCGTTTTCTATCATGGCAAGTGAGCTATGATAGAAAAAGATGAGAAATATGTTTTTTCATCTCAGGAAAACTGAGCCACGTCTCATATAGACAGAAGATTAGCTTCGACTTGAAATTTGTAAGGCATTGCCTTGTCTCCTGGCTGAACAACGTGGATTCTGTTGGATTGCTGCTCTCACATGTTCGATAGTCTCCGAAGTTCACACTGAACGAATAGACCCTAGTTGCTTTTTCTTTACCGCAGAACCATTGTACAGAAAACTATACACCCATAACTTTATGGTGTTACGGCCAGGAACGGCATGGGATTTCGAAATGTATACGAAATTGTCGCCGTGTTTACATAACTCATTCACCATTAAAAGAAAAAACTTCTATCACGAACGCACGATACTGCCTAGTCCACAACTCCATGTTGACTAAAACGGCGTTAGGTGGGCTCTCCCCTCCCTCACACTGGATATGATCAGTTCACGCAGTCGCAGTCGCCGGCAAATAAGAATTAAGAGTCATCAGGTTCCTATGCCCCGCCCTGTATCGTTTGAGTAAATTTTGAGATCAGAAATATATTTCTTATTATAAATGGTATCATAACTAGAAAATTATTCTTTTTGTAGTCTTATCGTCTATTTTTGTGAATAAATTTTGCTTTGAAAGAATAAAATATAATTCTTCATTTTATAAATACTTTTTAATATTAATTTGGGTTACGCATTGTCTGTCTCTTTTTTTTTTGTAAAATTGAGAGCCTCGTCCTTTTTTTGAAGTCTGTTAAAAATAAATCTAATTATAACGAACATAATCGAACATATCGGAACTTTGTCGTAGTATTGTCAATAACTTTCATCCAAGCCATTTTATGTATGAACATACTACACCGCGTACATGCGCCCCTGCAACAAAAAGTCGTAATCCGGGGATACTATTTTTTGGTGAATTTCGGAGGGATGTGACGCAACCTATTTTCGTGAGGGTTGTGGCTAATATTTCATTCCCGAGGGGTTGTACGTATAATGGCATGCAATGTACATTCCTTAATTTCCTTTGGAGCCATGGTATACTTTCGGCGAATATTCATGTTCACGGGAAATATTTGTTCGCCTCGTCGAAAATATATTATTTTAAAAAAATAATTCCATAAATTGCGCATCGAGTAATATTTGGGAGATATCTAATATTATTGAACATTTTTATTCATGGAATTTCAGAACGAATTCACCCTCTGGCAAAAAGTTCTCTTGATAGGTAATTTTTAACTAACTAAACACGTTAAAAGGAAAAATTGAGTTTACACTATTATACTATATAATAGGTCATTTCATGCAAATATTCGCGCAGAAAAATCAATATACCAAGTTTATCTCACCCCCCCCCCCCCAAATATACAGTTTTAAAACCTTAAAACGGACTTTTCCGCACGTAGAACATCTCTATCTCGAAATAGAGTGGCCAAGGAAAAATAAACCAACACATAAATGCAGAATATGTGTTTTATGCGACAGTTTTACTTTTTTCAAATAGTTCACCCTCGTGCATTTTCGATACCCATGAACAGGGTGGGGTGTGTCCTATCCACCTCAAAATCAATTAATGTCGTCTGATAGAGGTCCCTAATCAGAATCAGTCGAAACCCGATTGATCCGACACGGTTTAATTGAGTGATTGTGCTAACAAACAAATTTCTCAAATAATCCACCATTGTGCTTCCTCATGACCCATGAACATGGTAGAGTGTGTTTTATCCACCTCAAAGTCAATATAGGTGTCGTCTGGGAGACGTCCCCGATCCGAATCAGTCAAAACCCTATCGATCCGACATGACTTAGTTGAGTTATCGTGTTAACAAAAAATTTTCTCAAATAGTCCACCGTCGTGCTTTCTCATGACCCATGGGCAGGGTGGGGTGTGTCCTATCCACCTCAAAATCAATAGATGTTGTCCAGGAGATATTCTCGATCAGAATCAGTCAAAACCCGATCGATCCGACACGATTTAGTTGAGTTATTGTATTAACAAAACAAATTTCTCAAATAGTTCACCATCGTGCTTTCTCAGGTGGACATCGTGCTTTGGACAGGGTGGCGTGTGTCCAATCCACCTCAAAATCAATAGGTGTCGTCTGGGAGACGTCCCCGATCAGAATTAGTCAAAACACGATCGATCCGACACGATTTAGGTGAGTTATCGTGCTACTCTCAGATAGAGCCAAGGGAGAGGGTGGTGTGTGCTATCCACCTCAAAATCAATAGGTGTCGTCTGGGGGACGTCCCCGATCAGAATCAGTCAAAACCCAATCGATCCGACACGATTGAGTTGAGTTATCGTGCTAACAAGAAATGCCGACGACAACGACGACACACACACAGCGAAGAAATTTTAAAACCATTTTTTTTTTGGTTTTTAGGCCGAAAAACGAAAAATAAACCCAAAAAAAATTAGTTTTTTCACTTTTTCTTTACACAATTACATTATTTTTCCGCTTATAGTGGAGTGCGGAAAAGTAACACAGAAAAACAGAACGAGAATTGTTTTCTGTAAACAAGTGGATTGGCAGTGCTGCCCTCTCCCTCTAGGTACGTTTACTACAAACAGTCTCCCTTTTGCTCAGTAGGCCAAGTATCTTTCATCTAACCCAGGCAAACATTTACGAGTGGTTTGCCCGATTTAAAATGAATCAAATGTCACTTGAAGATGAACCCCGTTGAGGTCGCGCCTCAACGTCCAGAATAGACGAAAATGTTTAAATAATGTACGATGTCATCATGTTTGATTGCCAGAGAACAATCGACGAATTGGAGAAAATAACTGGAATTTCCTGGAGTTTATGTCAAAAAATCCTAACTCAAGATTTGAACATGAGACGCGTTGCGATCAAGTTTGCTTCACGGTTAATACACAGAGAACCGTCTGAGAGCGTGTTAGGATTTGAAAGAAATATCGGTGATTTCCGACTCTGATTTTTTTGTCAAAAGTCATCACAGAAGATGAATCAATGATGAAGCAATGTTCGTTGCTATTTTTTGTGGGTTATTTTACGTTAATATCTCTAATAGAGGTTGTTTTCATTAATGGAGGCCTGTTCCACAAACGAGTGAACTTCATGAATGTATCTAAAAATGACAGTGTTCCTTCTTGTTCAGGGCTTCATAGCGAACTGGATATTTGGACGCTAGTAATGATGAAGACATCGTCCAGATTTTGTAGCCAGTGTTATGGTATCTTCACATTGCAACATGTCGCCTATTCTTCGAATACTTCCATGAATATAGCTGTCACCGATGAACGTAGTAGCTATCCCATAGCTAATACACAGACAATATATAGATGATAAACATAATTGGACCAGATTATGGATATCTTCATTTAAACCTTTAGATACTAGTCGTTGATGAAGCAAATCACTCGTTTCATCTACTGGTACATTGATGAACATCCATTCCGCATCAAAGCTGACCATTATATAACTGCCGATTATTTGAGGTATGGATTTTAGGTAGTCTGTAGAATCGTGGACATCGTGGTAGACCACCATGCCTTCCTTCTAGACGTATTGATAGCTGATCTAGCCTTCACTATTTAATGTCGGATCATTCTTTACCTTGGTGTAATGTTGTGAAGTTATCATCTTTTGTTTTGTTTTTGTCCTCTTGTTATTCTTCGTAACTAATGTTGCATCGCCTTTTTCTGCTTTCAATAGGATTATATTTTCTTTGCTACGAATTTTGTTAAATGCTTTCTCTACCTGTCCACTACATGTGACATGTTACGCTGCGGTGACTGGTTTCTAAAGGTGTATTGTATCTTAGTTCTGTGGAAAAGTATGAGGGTAATCCCAGAAGTACCCAACCTGACGTATAGATGGCGGTTGTTGTTTGAATGAAGAAAATGATTATGATATAAAGTACCAACCTTATAAAGCTTAAATTTGACGACGCTACGTTGTTAGTATTTGTTTGGCAGCCATCAATAGTGAACGCTCTCAGTGAATTTGTAAACATGGAAAAAATGTGATGCACGCATCCGTAATCGCGATGGCTAAAATCAATGAGTTACCATAGTTTGACTTTGCTTCCTCACCTAACCTATTCGACAGAGTTAACCCTCTCGGATTATTTTCTGTTTCCAAACTTGAAAAAATGGCTTAGTGGTAAACGATTTGCCAACAATAAAAAGGTGGACTTTGCGATTGATGGCTATTTTGAGGAGTTCAACGATTCTCACTATAAACAGTATCGAATGTATCGAAACTATTGAACATAGCTGGGACAAGTTTATCGAGCTAAAATGAGACTACTAGGTATGTAAATATGAAACAGGAATTTTCTGTATAAAATACACGTTTATCGTTTGAAGATGATAAAAATATTTTATTCGAAGTATTGTCCATTCCTAGCTATACATTTTTCCCATCTATCTGACAATTTGTGGATTCCATGCCAAAAGAATCCTTGCTCTTTTGAGGCAAATCAGTCATCGAGCCATTTTCGTATGTTTTCGTAAGAAGCGAAGCCCTGCTCAGCAAGTGCGTGTCCCATCGATGCAAATAAGTAATAATCGGACGGAGCGAAGTCTGGTGAGTAAGCCGCATGCGAAAGTATTTCCCAATTAAACGCCTTAATAGTTTCCTTGACCGGTTTTGCTGTGTGTGATGGCGCATTATCATGAAGCAAAATCACTTTGTGTTGCATTTTTTGATATTCTGGTCATTTTCACGCAAAGCTTGATTCAAATCGATCATGTGTTGTCGGTAGCGTTCAGTATTAACGGTTCAACCAGGTTTCAGCAGCTCATAATAGATCACACCCTTCTGATTCCACCAAACACAGAGCATTGTCTTGCAGTCGATGTCGATGGTTCACCCATGATCTTTTACGCTTAGGATTCTCGAAATATGTCCACTTTTCATCGCCAGTTACAATTCGATGGAGAAATGACTTTCTTTTGTACTTGGCGAGCAGCATTTCGCAAATAGTTTTTCGGTTTTCCTGTCGTCTTTCATTCAGTTCATGTGAAACCCATTTTCCCATGTTCTGGATCTTTGCCATGGATTTCAAAGATATGGAGACGGCTTCTCGTATCACATATAATCGATCCGCGAGTTCTTGTTACGTTTAAGCGTCATTATCATCCAATGATGCTTGCAATTCGCTATCTTCAAACTTTTTCGGCGGTCTTCCAGGTTCTTCGTTTCTCACGTCAAAATTACCACTTTTGATTTTTTTAAACCACCCAAACCACTGCGATTTATCAAGAGCATGCTCACCGTAGGCTTCTACAAGCATTCGATGCGATTCTGCAGCCGTCTTCTTCAAATGGTAACCGGGAATCGATGTTGTCCGCAAATCGTAGTTTCCAGGTACAAAATTCGACATTTTCAACATTATTAAAAACGATGTTGTTGTATGAAACTTGTATTGTTGTGAGACAAAAACCTTTATCAAATGTCAAAACAAGAAAATGGCGCCAATGATGCGGTATGACGGCAACTACATTAGCAGCTGGGCCATCTATGGGCAAATTCAGTTTTTCATATTTACATACATGGTATGTAGACAGATAAATATATTTTTTTCCAAATTTATTGTGTATTCTTTGTTCGCTCGAGTACTTCTGGGACTACCCTCGTATTATTCGATATTAGAATTCATTGCACCGTTGCCTCATCCTGTATCTGAGGGAACGTAACAGTCGATGAAATAGTAATAAACTCCACGCCACGTTTCCTCTATCGGGCGAGCCGGGCCGCACATTCGGCCGAAATTAAACCCCGGCTTGATAACATTAGGACAAGTTAAGTCTAGCGACTAACAAGGCCGGCACGCAGATTGGGCCGACACGAGGACTGCATCGGATCTGGCATCACAAACAAGCCTCGGCTTCTGGCGGAACCGAGGAAACTTTGGCGAAGAAAAATTTATGAATGCGATTTTATCATTACAAAGTGGTCTATGTGGATTTGCCAATAAATAAATAAATACCGGTCTGTCCATAAAGCTGTATTTAAGCCTCACCTGTTCTCCGCTAAATGGCAGAAATTGTAAGTCCAACACCGCTTTCTGTTATTAATTATCTATCTACCGTAACCTTCTCTGTGCTTGTATATTTACTGATGTCCTTGTTTACAAACGTGCTGAACGAGTTGTTGTGGATTTTATACCAAAATGAAGCAAAACAGAGGGGAAGACAATTCAGAAGTTCAAGAACGGAAGCAAAAGAGAAACAGTGGTAAATCATACGTGACTCAAGAAGGCATTGTAAAAGATGCGAAGAATCCTCCAAAAGAAGTATGAATGGGTGATTTAGGCTTTGGTCACATCATGTATTATTGTGTATTTTTCGTTGTAGATGTCCTGCAAATGCAAATTCGATTGCAAAGCCCTTTCGTTTGTACAGAAATGTAAGCTGGTGCACGCATTTTATTAAATAGATGACAATGAAAAGCAGTCCTCGTACTTAATGGGATTAATGCATATTGGGAAAATCAAAAGAAGAAGACATGGAACATATGAAGATCCTGCGAACAGTAGGAGAACAAATACGTTTTATTATACTGTACCAAAGTGAGATAGGGAATTAAGTGAGGTGTGTCGAAAAACGTTCCAATAGGTTTTTGCCTTAACCCATACAAAAGTTCAAACACTAAGAGAGAAGAAAAAGTGTGGGGACCTGATGTATGAAGAGAATAGATGCAATAAAAAGAAGTACCGAAAATATACAGAAGATGAACAGACGGTTGTTGATCATGTAAATCTGGTTCCACGTGAAATAAGCCATTGCACACGGAACCGTAGTTCAAGGGAATACCTCAGCCCCGACTTAAACGTACATCGTTTGTATCGAGCTTATAAAGAGATGTTCCCTGACAGTAACTTGACTTATCGATTCTACTACCAAGTTTTTCGAAGAGAGTTTCCCAATCTGAGTTTCAAACCACCGAGGAACGATACGTGATTGTGATGATTGACTACTTACCTGATCCTAACCATAAGCGTTTTTTTTTCAAGAACTTATTAATGCACTTAGACCATAATTTGTGTTACTACTTGTTGACTTAGAACATTTTTAAATATGCTACCTTTACATTTAAGTTGTATTAACATAATGTTTCGGGTTTTTTTTTTTTTTTGTAAAAACCATTACTGTATACTTAAATGGTATGAAAATAACTGAATTAATTCAATTTAGTTTTATTTGTGCAAAGAAAAAGTTAATGGAACAACACTGTACATTTTCTCGGATTGGTGGCTTTGGCACTTAGACCGTTATTTAATTACACTCTTCAAATATCTAATCTAACTTAGATTTTAAATAACCCCATAAGGAGACATCTCTTTAACGGTTTCCATTGATGAATTTGCAGTATGGGCTGTATCCCATTTTGATGAAGCCATGTGTCCTCATTAAATCTAACAAAATTTAGAAGTTCTGGTACGAAAGAATACTCCAGCATCGAAGAGAAGTAACAATGAGTGCAACACCGTTTGAATTTTCATAAAACTAAAGGCCAATTATGTCAGATGCATTCATTGCCGCCCATACCGTTAATTTGAGAGGATGTAAGGGATTTCAGTGCTCCTCTCGAGGATTTTCTATAGACCATTAACGTTAGTTTTGTTTATTTACCTATATCCATGTAAATGGATATGTACCTCGTCGATGAATAGAATGTTATCCAAATTTTCAAACTTTTCGAATAATTCTTGTTTAAAAGTGGATCGAATTGGATAAAATCAATCATCAAAGCTTCCACTAGTGGAATTTTGTAAGGATGAAATCAAATCCTTTGCCGGGATGTCACGGATAGTGGGTTTAAAAATATTTAAGGCGGCTGCACGTTTTCGTCAAAACGACAAGGTGTATATGTCAAGGGGTTTTTAGTAGACCTTGAGTTTCGATGACGTACGGGTGTTGGCTGATTATTTATTAAACCGGTTGACTCGAATTTGGCCACCGAGCTTCGAATAGTCGACTCGGCGGGACGGTTGTGGTGAGAATAAAAATCAGGTAATGCGCGGAAAGTTTCTGGAATGAAGCACAGATTTTGAAAATAAAATTTGATGGTTTGCACACGTTGTTGAACGCTAAAACCTTCCAACAGTGATTTACCATACACTACTGAATAATTCACAACAAATTTGACAGATGTTGCTTTAACAACATGGTCGCTATAACCTAACAAATTTCGAGCATCCCTATTGAAAGACCCTATGTTATGAGAGAACGATGGTTCGCGTAAAGGCTTCTGATACATATGGCACGTTACTCACCAGTGATACGATCCATTGCAACTGAATTTTCAAGGTGTGGTGTCTGACAGACACATGCGCGCGCACATTTATCACTACCACTTTTCGAGATGTTCAACAAACAAGTATTGAAAACATTCAAGTACTAAATGGAAGTACATTTGCTAATAGGCCTCGTTCCCCTGTTCAGTCAGTACAAACAACAAAATATTTCAAACGTGCAATATCAAAATGTTTCAAACGTGTTCTCCTTTCAGAGTTACACTGTAGATAATTTTAAATATTTTATCTGGAAAATGTATTTCGGCATTCTAAACAATTAGACACGAAACTTCACTAAACGGGTGTTTAAACATTTTTTTATTTTCTGGAGGTATGTACTATGTCGAAGTGTTCAAAATCTACGATTTTCAAAATAAATTTTGCTCAAGCAACCCTTGCCTCACCCCTTTTGAATGCTTTGTGAAGTTATTCCATAATAGAGAAACTGAAAAGCGAAAACTCGGGCCGAGATGGGTTCCTTTCTAAACTTATATTTGAATTTTCTTATAGATAAATGCCGGGACGACCTTCAGGATATTCTATTGTAAAACCCTCGAGATTTATGTAGTGCTCTCGAGTTCCTTATAAAGTCTCTTATTCATTTACGTGATGACCCTTATCTATCAGCAAAGTACCTGCTCATATTTTATATCTATGTACGAGAGAAAATGTACATATTCTAATACAAGTCGCATTTTTTGCATAAGTCTTATGACTCTTGATACATATTGTTTACAAATTACACGCATATTACAAAACTTAAATTTTGGTTATGTGTAATCTTGAGATTAGGAATAGATAGATAGATAGATATTTTTCGTTATTGAAAACAAAAAAATAATGGAAAAAATACCTGTGGTATCGAATGTTTGGATGAATCGCTAAAGTATAATATAATTTGTCAATTGCAATTTTAACATGTGTATTGTTTTTAATCTCGACATTTTAATACTGAGTGTTGGACGACAAACTTGTTGATTAGAGAGTTAAGATTTTGTGCTCTTTCGAAATATTCGGTGCTATCTTTAAAACATACTCTCTTATAAAATTAACGCAGTTAATTGAGTTTAAAATCCTTAAACATTCTATAGAGATGGCCTGAGATTATCCTTTGTCACTACTGATAAACAATTGTAAAGTAAAATTTTGTAATTGTTTGTTAATAATACATCTAACGTTGTTTAAAGTGATTTGTGAAAAAGGTAATAAATTCATTTACACTAGTGTTTTTTCTTAAATTTAATGTCAAGTGAAGGAAACACTTTGTCCAGTACACTTGGAGTAGAAGAAATGAATCGTCCACGTAATTTAAGAGAAGATGAGGCAGTGGAAGCGGTAACTCTGGTTAATGTGGGACATAGCCAGCGATATGTGGTTAATTTATTAGGAGTTAGACAATCAACAATTAGTCGAACAGTTAAACGCTTCAATGAACTTAGAAGTTACTGTAGAACCCCAGGATAAGGTCGTAAGAACAGATGCAAGATATGAGCGACATCTTATGTAAGTCGCCTTAAGAAACAGGAATAAAATAGTTTAGAGCTAAGCAAAGCCCTAGCAGCAGCTCAAAATGTAGCAGTTTCTGGGTGAACGGTTAGGAGAAGGAAGATTGGACAGTAGAAGACCAGCTTTTGCACCCCTGCTCATCAGAGAACATAGAGTTACTAGACTAGACTAGAGTTTTACAAGACCACACGTAAAGTGGACCATTGATGACTGGAAGCGAGTTTTGTTTTCAGGCGAAACAGTCTTAATTCACCAGATGGAGGCCAACGAATCTGGCGGAGGCCAGGAGATAGGTTTGCTGCCTGCAATGTCTCTCAATGTGGATGTCATTTTTTGGCGAATCAATAATATTCTGGGGAGGAATTTGTTTCGATTGTCGCATGGATTTGGTTATTATACGGGGGAGATCCATGAATTCACATTTCTACGTAGATAATATGGTAGAAGAACATGTGATGCCATTTGTCCCGTTTGTCGGGAAAATTTTCAATTTTATGCAGAATAACGCTCGGTCCCACGTTGATAGAGAGGGACTAGACTACCCTCGATTTGTGAATATTCCAACTATGAACTGGCCACCAAGATGCTCAGATATGAATCTCATAAAGCATCTATGGGATGCACTAAAACGATCACTTAGGCGCCACACATCTGTCCCTATGACTCTTTGGGAACTTGAACAAGTCGGTCTTGTTAAATGGTAGAATATTCCTCAGGAAGCTATTCACCATTTTATCAATAGCATGCCCAGACAAATGTTAGCAATGATAAGAGCTAGAAGAGGATCTACACTCTACTGAATTCAAATTCTTGCGATTTTATCTCAGTTTTTCATTAACACCATTTTCATTGCATTTGATGTTATTGTTCCTTTCTGTTATTTATTCATGTTTTTCCCCGTTAATACCATTATAATGTTAAACACTAATCTTTAACGAATTGGTGCAGTACTTTACAAAAGAATTGTACATATAAAAGTGTTAGTGTGAACATAGTCGGATAATTAAATGAATAAATCCATTTTAACTCACGCCAGTGATTTAAAACGAAGTTTTTCTAAAGAAAGACTTTTTTGTACTTCATAGCAATACATTGTGAGTAAAATGACTTTTAAAAATTCCTTAACAAAAAACAAAAAAGAAAAAAAACCGAGACTTCATTGTTGCCCGCGCGAAATGAAGTCGCTGTCGTTCATCTAAACAAAACCTCGAAACCATTAATCCTCTAAAACATCGACTCCCCACCGTTCGACGTCGTTAGGCGTCAATAGCGTCTAGTGATTGAGATTAAAATTAGCCGAGACGTGTCGATGAAAGGAAATCCCCAAACAAAAGATAAACGTCGACGATTATTTTGCGACCCAATCGAATTATATGTACATGTGGGGAGCCCTACGAGATCCAAAACTCCTAGCCGTCTACTACAAAAGAGGAATCTTTATTGACTGCACCAGAAGAAGGTCGGGGCTTTCTAAAGGTGCTTTGTAGTCGCTAATGCCAGAGGGGGGCGTTTGGCTGTGAAGGGTGACAATTGAGTTGCGGCTTATCACAGATTGTATTGATTACTATGTAGTTGTATGTACGGGGTGGACCAACTTCGACAGTTTTGCAGGAGTGGACCTCCTATTTGCAGAGGAGGTACGGAAAAAAAAGGTGTGTGCTGTAGACCACACGGTGAAAGTGAAAACTTAAATTAGGGTAAATTAACAATACGAAATACAATTTTGTTCTTTATTTTGTATAATCACAATGTAATTACGTTGAAAATGTATACAATTATGATTGTGTAGGAATTTGATTGTGCTCCGACTGATTGTCGTTGGTATCAGACTCTAGAAACGAAACTATTGGTTTATGGTAACTGAAATATGAGACAAATACTTTTTATTGAAATGAATTTCCTAAATATCTCACAAAAACTCCGTCAATCGTTATTCCATATTTCGTTGTATTTTTATTTGGATCATGGGACATATTAAGATCTAATTTTGTTTTCAAAAAATTCCACTAGAAAAATAAACAATATAGAAATATATCATTTAAGAAATGTAACATACCTGAGCGCAAATATGATGAATTACAATCAAAAAGACCGCATCCGCTATTTTTTTAAAATATATCCTAATAACTATAAATCTCGATTCGCGATTCATTTCAATTTTACTGTTAAAAGTTCACCCGATTGAGCGTTACATTCTGAGCGTTGGCCGAGTTCACCCGATGGAGCGTTACATTCCGAGCGTTGGCCGAGTTCACCCGATTTAGCGTTACAGCGGAGCCGTGACGGGTCAGTTTTATTCACTGCCCACTGCCAAGCAGGCCTAAAGAAGTTTTTCACTGCCCACTGCCAAGCGCGCCTAAAGAAGTTTTCACTTCAAAAATGATTTCTAGAAGTCAAGTGTCTTGTATATTTAGCATATTTAACATAATTTTAGCCCACATGGGAAAACTGGGCACGAAAGCTGCTCATTGCCATACCAGGTGTGTAAATATGTAACCGGAATTTGCCCGTACATGGCCTAGTTGCTATCTAGTAATTACCGTCATACCGCGTGATTGGTGCCATTTTCTTGTTTTGACATATAATAAAGGTTTTTATCTTACAACAACACAAGTTTCATACAACAATATCATTTTTAATAGTGTTGAACATGTCGAATGTTGTGCCTGGAAACTACGATTTGGGGACAGCATTGATTTTCTGTTACCATTTGAAGAAAACTGCAGAAAACTGCGATGCTGCAGAGTGCATTGAATTACCAAAGCTCTTGGTAAATCACTGCCTTAAGTGGTTTAAAAAGTTCAAAATTGACAATTTTGACGTAAGAAACGAAGAACGTGGAAGACCACCGAAAAAGTTTGAAGATAGTGAATTGCAATCATTGTTGGATGAGAATGACGCTCAAACGTAACAAGAACTTACGGATCAATGAAATGTGACACGAGAAGCCGTCTCCATATGTTTGAAAGCCATGGGAATGATCGAGAAAACTGGAAAATGGGTTCCACATGAACTGAATGAAAAACAGCAGGAAAACCGAGAAACTATTTGCGAGATTCTGCTCGCCAGATACAAAAGAGAGTCATTTCTCCATCGAATTGTGACAGGCGATGAAAAGTGTATATATTTCGAGAATCCTAAGCGTAAAATATCATGGGTAACTCCAGACGAACCATTGACATCGACTGCAAGGCCAAATCGCTGTGGACGGAAGACAATGCTCTGTGTTTGGTGGGATCAGAAGGGTGTGATTTATTATGAGCTGCTAAAACCTGGCCAAATCGTTAATACTGAACGCTACTGACAACATATGATCGATTTGAATCAAGCTTCTTTGCGTGAAGAACGATCAGAATATCAAAAAAGGCAACACAGAGTGGTTTTGATAATGCTTCATGATAATGCGCCATCACATACAGCAAAACCGGTGAAAGCAACGATTGGGGCAGTTAGTTGGGAAATACTTTCGCATGCGGCTTACTCATCAGACTTGGCTCCGTCCGATTACTACTTATATGCATTGATGGGACATGCACTTGCGTGTTGCGAGCAGGGCTTCACTTCTTACAAAAATGTATGAAAATGGCTCGATGACTGGTTTATATCAAAAGAGCAAGAATTTTTTTGGCATGGAATCCACAAATGGTCAGAGGGATGGGAACAATGTATAGCCAGCAATGGGCAATACATCGAATAAAATAGTTTTTATCATTTTCATATAATAAACGGGTATATTCTATACAAAAAGTTTCTGTTTCATATTTACATACCTGGTATGTTCCTCGTTGGGAATCTTCAGGTCAGGGGTGTAGATGCTCGATGCCCAAAATTAAATAGGTTGTACAGATTCTCCTAAGTAGGGAACATACAAATAGAAACAGAAAGCCCCTAAGAATAAATCAAATTTCGATGAACCTCATCGAAAGATAATACAAATGAAATTAATATATCAACATGGGTAATATGATTACAAGTTAAGAAGATTACAATAATTTTCTTAACTTGTTATTTTTCTTAACAGTAGAGCGTAACAAGCGCCATCTCTCAACAGTTCCGAAGACAATCCAAATTGAAATAAAACTTGATATCATCAATACAATGCAAAGGTTTACTTGGCAGACGGTAATTTTTCAAACTACCGAAGTAGGAGATATATCTACACCATCTGCAAATGCCTTATACACTAAGGACTAAACAAACTAAGCCAAAATAGCTATTCTCCTGGCTACATGCCAACGACGAGCGCTGAGCTCGTTACGCTCTACTGTGGTAGAACTTACCGGCGTCTACAAGATGCGAGCCTTGTTTGTCAAAGGTATACTCACACTGCACTGACGAGACCTAAAATAAAGTCGAAACTGGTCTGCAGTTAGTGATATCGAGATAGAGGACGCTTTGCATCTTCCTTGTGGTTTTCGAGCAATCTAAATCATTGTTTTTAGTGCTAACTGTGTTAGATTAAATACGGCAAATTTCGCCATATAGTTCAGCGCTCGTCGTAGGTATGTAGCCAGGAGAATAGCTGTTTTGGCTTGATTTGTTTAGTCCTTATCGTATAGGGTATTTGCAGATGGTGTGGAGATATTTCCCACTTCAGTAGCTTATAAAGATTACCATGTGCCAAAAAAAACTTTGCATTGCATATAAAAAAAAAAACACATCTCTTCAACATCTACTGCGCGTTGACAATTTTCGACAACAAAATCGGATCACTCTATTTACCGGCCAGGCAAGGGAATTAAGATGTCACGTAATTTAGGATATTCTTGGTTACAAAGGGCGCAGACGACTTTAAATTCACCACACACATTCCCCTTTGGAAGTAGGTTAACAGAAAAGTCTCGTGCGTTAAATTAACCGGAAAGTAATGTCGTTAGAGAAGGTCTTCCGGTATGCAACTGGCCTATCCAGACGAGTAATAGTGGAAGGCTACGCCAATGCGAATGCGAAGCTCGAGCCAGCTCCTGGAAGATCAATAATGTGTCTGCCAGTGGCGGATAATGTGGTATCTGTCGCGGAAAATATGTCCGCTTAAAGAGCTCTGAAGGGCTCGACGTTCCGAGCAAAAAGCGCCAGACATTAATTCGGATTTAGGTCTTGGCAGAGGAACTCTTATCTGTAGTTTTTGTTTTATAATTTACTCTTTCAGATAAGTTCGGAGGCGTCGGGTTTTCTATTTTGCTGTGGGCGGCAAAATGACCGATTTAGGTGGGGAAAATTAACGAATTAAGCTGGATACCTCAAATTGTGCACAACAATCACAGTCCTTAATTGTGAGGAAGTGTTCGTTAACCAGCTCGATCGGACAATATTAAAGGGTTAAAATTTGGAGATTGTAGTTTTGAAAATTCGAAATTTCAAAAAGTTTGTGTGGGGTATTAAATACTACGCATTTTTTATAGAATTGAACAATGTGGTGCCTTCTTGCTTTGTACTGTGCTTTCTCAAAGTTTAGAGCTTTGTATATTTTTATTTTGCGGGTTACTATTGGAACAAAAGTTTTGTTTTTTTTTGCCATTTTCTTAATACATTAATGACCGACAAGTATTTAAAAAAGTGTTTCCTTGAACAGAAGAGTATACGAGGATTCATAAAAAAATACGGTGAACGAATTTTTCTAAAAGAAACTGCCGAAACTACATCTGTGTGAAATGATGCGTGCGATAGTCTGATCCTTTGAGATAGTCAGTGTGAAGTTTGAACAAGTTGTGATTTGTCAATTGGTTTCCAGAGCCGGAAGTGTGAGGGCGTGTTTACTGTGTCTGTCATGAATCATGGATTTCCAACAATGCATTACCATTAAATTTTGCTATAAGTTGCAAAAAAATGCCAAAGGATCTCATGAAATGTTAAAATCAGTGTATGGTGATAATGTGAAGACTGTTTACAAGTAGTATGAGCTATTTAAAAGCGGAAATGAGTCGGTCGAGGACGAGAAACGGTCGGGACGTTCTTCGACCTCTTCTTCGTTCGGACGTTCTTGGACGAAAACATTGCAAAAGTAAAAAAAAAATATTCGCTCAAACAGGCGATTGACTATTCGAGAGAACGATGTACGGAGAAAGAGACCAGAAAATGGGCCAATGGCTTCCTTTTTCATTAGGCCAACGCGCCGTGCCACACCATGCTTCTGATCTGCGAGTTTTTGGCGGAAAAAAAGATTCCTATCTGTCTACATCCAACTTATTCTCCGGATTTAGTACCATGCGATTCCTGGATCTTTTCAAAAATCAAAGCCGTGCTAAAGGGAAAACGTTTTGACACCATTCCCGACATTAAGACGACCGCGACAGAGCTGCCCCTTTCGAAAGAAGCCTTCCAGAAATGCTTCCAAGCATGAAAACAACAGTAATTTGAAGAAGATTAGTTCAAATTTGAAGTAAACGTATAACTTTGTTCGTAATAAAATTATTCACCGTTTTTTGATCAGACCTCGTATTGTCATGATTGCAGGTGTTGGTTTCAATAAAATCCAATGCCAATGTTTGAGAAAAAGTACACAACAACTTGTACAGATTATAGATGAATTACACTAACTAGTATACCTAGTAAAGTTTTAACCAGCATAATAGAAACAAAATTAAGGAAAAAATTGGCAATAACTGTGGAATGATCTGACCACGGATTCAGGAAAGCAAAGAGTATATATTTATATAGGGAGGACCCTATATTTATTCTGCAACAAACAGAAAAGTCACTAAGGCAATATACTTTAAAAAAGTTTTTGACATAAAAAGAAATGATATCTGGAAGTGTATGAGGATATGGAAAGTGAAAAATGTGACACTACAAGAACTACTATTTGCCGATGACATGGTTTTGATAACTGAAACTGAACAAAAACTGCATCAAAACTTAGAAATACTCGTATACCAAAAAGGAGTGAGTCAAATAAATACCGAAATAGACATCGGAAAAACCAAAACCATGACAGTTTCCAAGAAAGAAAGTAAACATAGACTTGTCATACAAGATCAAGTATTGAAACAGGTTACAAATTTTAACTATTTAGGTACAATCACAGAAGAATCGGGGAAAATAAACAAGGATATAAACCAAAATTGTAAATGTTGAAAGACTGTACAAACTTCCTAAGCACCATGTCTCTGGGAAAGAAAGAGATACGGAAAAGGGTATAGGAAAAAGGGGAAAGGAAATAAAAACAAATATACCGGAAAGTCATAAGACCGTTTATAAAAGGAAAACAAAAACCGTTTAGTTTGACTTTCCAGCCGTTCTTTCTGTTTCATCGCTCGTGTGCATGTTCCACATAGTAGTCTTTTCCACGTGTATATTTTATTAATTGTTTATTCATAAGAGTTGTTTTAAATTAAATTATGTCTATTCTAACAATATTTTTGTGATCAAGTCTTACATATAACCTTGGAATACTTGCAAAAATAAGTGAATTTAATTTTGGATTACAGTACGGACTTGGTTTGTTTTAAGGAGACAGACTGACTGTATTATACTACTCAAAAAAATTAAAGTAACAAAAAAAATTCGAAACATTTTCAGTAATTTTTGAAAGGCAGTAACTTGATGAAAAATCGTCGTATCGAGATGAAAAACAAACCATTTTGAAGCTTGAAGTTTCTAGTTTTGAAATCATTTGGAAAAAATTCGTAAACGAAATTATAAGCAAAGTAAAGAAAATTTTTTTTCGATCTTGCTAATCATTCAATGATGTTTCATATCAATAATATTGTTCCTTTAATTCCCTTCAAAACTTTGATCATTCGGGAAAAAAGCGGTTCGATGGATCAATTTGAAAATTACAGCCTATTGGGAGTAAAAAAAACTGCCAGAAACTGATTTTTTTTATATATTTTTTCAAAGTAATAGCCAAAATTTTGTGCTCAAAAACGACATTCGTCGTTTATGTTATATCGAACACTATGTTATATCGAACAATCTTTAAAAGATAATCAATTTTTTTCCTTCATGGTCTAACACGCTAGTGTTTTCTAACAGGACATATTTATTAAAGAAAAAGATATATAGCGAGTGTATTACAAACAATTAACTGATGTGCCCCCTTCTTGAAATGTTTTCCGGCATTTTATCAGCAGGCCGCTCTTGATAAGAAAACGTCAGCGCGGCGTCCCGTCATTCCAACGTTAAGATTTCCCCTCATTTCTCTATTTCCGCCGAGAAATATGCAACGTAAGCGGATATATTTCATGACAGGAAAACATTCCAGGCGTGGTTCTGTCGCATGCGAAAACACAAAAACCCAACTGTAAAAAGTTACAGCTGAAACAACAAACAAACCGAAATAAATTTCGGGAGTGCTAGCATGAGCCGGTAGTAAATTTCGACTTTAATGCGGCGCATATATTCATATTTTCATCGGTGCATATGACGGACTGTGGCAGGTATCCCACATTCTATTCATAGAGTAGGTGCATGCAGCACTAGACCAAAAGAAGTAATAATGTCGAAGGTGTGCCAGAACGAAGTCCGAATAACTGATCCCGATAATTATATTGATGTGATGAAAAGTTTATGATACAAGGAGTTGTAATTATTGCAATAAATTTCAACTGTCAAAACGTAGATGGGTTCTTGAAGGGTAATTAACTTCCACAGTTTTATTTACGTTTGGCGATTTAGGCGGTTAATTTCTGATTTAGTCAATCAAGTTTTAGTCTGTTGAGTCTTATTTGAGTATGTGTGCCTGACTTTAACGAACAGAAAAAAATTATAAAACGTAAAAAACGCGTTTTTTTTTATTTACCCTTAGATTAAATAAATATTAGTCAAAATTTATCTCAATTTACTTTCACGATTACTGCAGTATAATAAACTTCTGGACAAAATTAACGTATCAGTGAAACTTCACATTATTATTTCTATTTGTTCGAAGATTTTGGTTATAGTACTAAACTTGATATTATAATTAAATGATTTCAACTAATGTTTAACAAAGTAGAATGGTATTACCGGGGAAAACATTAATAAATACCAAAAAGGGAAACACAAATGTCAAATACAATGAAAACGGTGTTAATGAAAAACTTTAGGAACACATTGGATGTGAAATTGAATTGTAAGAATTTGAATTCAGGGCGTGTAGGTCCTCCTGTAGTTCTTATTATTGCTTCCGTTTATCTGGCCATGCTATCGATCAAGTGGTGAATGTTTTGTTGAGGAATATTCTGTTATTCGACAACAACTACTTATTCGAGTCCTCTAAGAGTCATAGGGGCAGGTATGTGTCACCTAAATGATCACTGGAGGGCATCCCATTGATGCTCTATATTGTTCATATCTGGGCTTCTTGGTGGCCAGTCCATAGTTGAAATATTCACAAATCGAAAGGAGACCAGTACCTCTCTAGCAACGTGGAACCTAGTATTATCCTGCATAAAAATGAAATTGTCCCCGACAAGCGGGACAAACGAAATCGTATTTTATACTATGTTTTCTATGTAGAAATGTGCATTCACGGATCTCTTCCGTATAGGAACCAAATCCGTGCGATCATCAAAACAAATTCGTCTGCAGAACGTTATTGATCCATCAAAAAATGGGATCCATAATGATACAGTAAAACACTTAACTTAGTTACTATCACATATTTTACTGTAACTTAGGGCTATAGTTAACTTAAGTCTATAGTTTCGATACTTTAGGTCTTATGAATCTTTATCTTTTGAATCGATTTGAAAATGATACGCTAAAGTATCGAAACCATAGCAGCGTTAAGTTACAATAAAATCTGTGATAGTAACAAAGTTAAGTGTTTTACTGTATCGTTATGATCAATTATCACAAAGTAACGGCTAACTCCATTTAGTTTTTGAAATGAGATCCATATTGTCAGAGAGACATTGCAGGCAGAAAACCTCTTTCCTGACCTCTGCTAGACTCGCTGACGTCCCTCTGGTGAATTAAGGCTTATTTTCTTACTTTTTAAAGTTTCATCTGAAAACAAAATTCGCTTTCAATCGTTAGTGGTCCAATTTACGTGTTTTCTTGAAAAACGCGGTCTAATAACTATATTGTCTTGTGAATAGTAGTGCATTCTACTGTCCAGTCCTCCTTTATGAAGCCTTCTCCTGACCGTTGGTCTAGAAATAGCTACATTTCGAGCTACTGCTAGGGCTCTGCTTAGCCCTAAATTGGTAGAATGTCTGTTTCTTAAGGCGATTTGCATAATATATCTCTCATCTCGTGCATCTGGAGACTTCTTACGATCTTGTCCTGGAGTTTTACAGTAACTTCCAAGTTCATTTTTTGGCAATAAACTCTTGTAATAAAACCGATTTACAAAAATCACGTCATTTTCAAACACGATTTTTTATATCATCATCATCATGAGGTCATCAGTCCTAAGACTGGTTGGACGCTAACCTCCAGCTTCTCCTATCTTGTGATAACCTACGCATTTCGCTAATTGTGCTACAACCCACATCCCTTACTATTTGCGAGCAGTAGTCTAATCTAGGCCTACCGCTGCCTTTCTTCACTCCTATTTCTGCCTCCAAAATATCGCGGACTATTCCCCCATGTCTCAGCAAGTGGCCTACCATTCTATCTCTTCTCTTCTTTATGTTTTTCCACATACTTCTTTTCTCGCCGACTTTCTCTAATACTTCTTCGTTTATAACCCTATCAGTCCACGGTATTTTCATCATTCTTCGGTAACACCACATCTCAAAAGCTTCTAATTTCTTCCTACTTGCTTCCCCTACCGTCCAGGTTTCGCAACCGTATAGTGCCGTGCACCATACATACGTTTTCAAAAATCTCTTCCTTGTTTCTAAGTTTATTATCCCCAAGCATAAAAGTGCTTTCTTTTTGTTAAAAGCTACTCGACCCTGCGCTATTCTTTGTTTTATATCTTTATCACTTCTTCCATCCCAATTTATTTTACTTCCTAAATAAGTGAAGTCTTTAACTTCCTCCAATCTTTCATTATCAATTTGTACTTTCGTTTTTGCTCTGCTCTCGCGCCCTCTGCACACTAACACTTTAGTTTTGTTTTTATTCACCCTCATTCCGTATCCCTCTGTCAACAACCTCCATTTCGTTCAACGCTGATTCTAATTTCTCTTTACTAGATGCTAATACTGCTATATCATCCGCGAATCTCAGCATTTTTAGTTTCTGTCCCTGTACTTTAATCCCGAAATCCACTCTATCTTTTACCACATTAATCGCCTCTTCGATGTACAGATTAAAAATTAGTGGTGATGGTGGTGATCCTTGTCTTACTCCTTTCCTAATACCTACTTCCCTTCTTTCCCCTTCTACTTCTATAACAGCAGTTTGCTCTTTGTATAGATTGTGTACTACTCTCCTATCTCTCTATACTTCATTCCCGCGCTCTTTAGTATCTCAAACATTTTTTCCCATCTTACATTATTAAAATCTTTTTCTAAATCTACAAATCCTATATAAGCGTTCTTTCCTTTTTCTATTGTTCTCTCTAACATTACTCTTAGCGCCAGAATAGCTTCGCGAGTTCCCCTATTTCGCCGAAACCCGAATTGGTCTTCTCCTAGTATTTCCTCCGCTCTATATATAAAAAAATTTAAAAAATCGCTTGTTGCTTGAAAATATTTGTAGTATAACTCCTAACGAAGAAAATAAGCCCCCGAACAAGTCTGTAGGACCATCCGTTTCGATGGAAAAGCCGTTTTACGAAAACACCTTTTTTTTTTTACGAAAACAGCTATAACTTTGGAAAAGAAATATTTTTGAATTGTACAAAAACGATTGTTTTTGCCTCACATAGGACTCCATTTTCTGAAATTATTAAATGTTTTCATGAAATATTGTTATTTTTAGAGCAAAATCAAAAAAACGCAATTTTCAACGGTTTCTCCGATATATCTCGAAAAGTAATGAATCGATTCGAGCTCACAAAAATTGAATCGAAAGATTTTTTCACTATCTACAACTTTTTCATTTAACTCTTTCCAATCCGAGCACAACTTTCTTTTTTATTCGCGAAAAACCGGTTTTTTGACTTTTGCGAATTTTTTAGATTATGTTAGCGGCCGCATTTTGAAAGCAAAAAAACTGTAAGTTTCTTGAAATTTTATTTTTTATATGCTCAAATATGCTCTTCTTTTGCTGTTTACAATAATTAGTGACTATTTAACATAGGGGCTTAGACAGATTGATTGGACTATATATGTGACGCCTTCTTCTTACCGAAAAAAGAAAAATCAAAGCGTTTCGATATTAACCCTTAGGTTCTTTTCGCTACTCTTTGTCAATGTGGATAGTATCTGGACTATTATAATCCACTGTTGTCAGTAATCATTGGCTTGTCCGAGTATTATTCTAATTCAAAATTTATTATTCTAATTCATCAATCAGCATATAATTTTTTAGATACACCGAAGACAGTTTGTGAGATTGAGTTTTATTTGGAAGACACCTTTACTTTTGAACAATTTTGCATCATTCAGTAGATATTATCATTTTCTCTTCGTATATTCAGTAAACGAATGTTTATACGCCTTAGTTTACGAGTATAGTTTCTACTCTATATTTATTTAACTGTCTCTAAATTCCTACTTCTCTGGGCTGGAAATTATTGCAGGCGACTACTTTAAATAATTTACGTATTCATTGCAGTGCCGACGCTCTTTCTCAACTATAACATTTCCATTAATAAACTTTTCGCTGTATTTTTTTTATAGTTTTCACTTTGAAAAGTTGGAAATTTTAACGGTTTCACGGGAGGATTTCTAATGACAAATTAAAACGTCACGCACGGACCATTTGTGCGGAATTAATTATCAGGACGAATGTAGCGGTAGTTTGTCCCAATTAAATTGTGTGTATGTGAAATATATCATATATGAAGCGTATATACTAAAATGTATGCGTGTATACCCTAATTTTACAGGGTAGAGAAGTCGCGCAAAAAATTCATATACATTTTTTGATTATCTATGGACAGATGGATTTTTTAAAGCAGTGCTTTAAAAAATTTAAAAAGTGGCAATTTTGACGTGAGAAATGAGGAACGTGGAATACTATCGAAAAAGTTTGAGGTAGCGAATTGCAAGCATTGTCGGATGAGAATGACGCTCATATCCAACAGGAACTCGCAGATCAATTAAATGTGACACGAGAAGCCGTCTCCATACGTTTGAAGGCTATGGGAAAGATCAAGAAGACGGGAAAATGGGTTCCACGTGAACTGAATGAAAGACAGCAGGAAAACCGAAAAACTATTTGCAAAATGCTGCTGGTCAGGTACAAAAAAAAGTCATTTCTCCATCGAATTCTGACTGGCGATGGAAAGTGGATATATTTCGAGAATCCTAAGCGTAAAATATCATATCATGGGTAACTCCAGACGAATCATCGACATCGACTACAAGGCCAAATCGTTATGGAGGGAAGACGATGCTCTGTTTGGTGGGATCAGAAGGATGTGATTTATTATGATCTGCTAAAACCTGGCCAAACCGTTAATACTGAACGTTACCGATAACAAATGATCCATTTGGATCAAGCTTTGCGTGAAAAACGACCATAATATCAAAAAAGGCAACACAAAGTGATTTTGCCTCATGATAATGCCCCTACACATGCTCCGGTTTTCACTCCGGCGTGCCTGCACGGGCTGGGTTTGTGCAGTTAAGCCTGAGTGTGTATGGGTCATTCAGGCGGCATGCACGGGCTATAAGCCCGGCCTGTGCAATGTCTGTTTGGTTCTGATATTTTGGCCTGAACGAACATGTCTGTGCAGGGAAGCCGGCATGTGTATTGACACGTCAGTCCAATACCACAGTTTTGGATGAGTTGTCATTGCATTCATTCATGTTGCATTTAAAGTAAAAATATGGACACCAGAAATTATTCAAGAGATTTTTTCAAGGAATTTATAGAGTTGCACAGGAGCTATCCTTGTATATGTATGTTTATTAATCCATACGAAGGTAGTTAAACCAATCAGCCTTTGTAGTCTTTAATTCAGCTAGCAAATTGATATGAGAGAAATGTTGTCTCTTTAAAAGCCAATCTTTAACCCATTTATTTCTTTTGTGTTTTGTTTTTTGCTTATTTTAATACAACGAATAGCCAAAATGCTTAAGAAGAGAACTTGTTGTGTGTTTTGTCCGATTCTTATGATGTTGGAGATAAAATTTGTATGCAATATAAGTAATAAGAGATGTGGTCTTGTGTTTGTTATTCATAACAAAAACTGAAACCTCAACTGAAAAACAGGGTGGAGACAACTCAGAGGTCAGGCAAACCTGAGCGTATTTGCTCACGCAGGTAGCCGGAGTGAAAACCGGAGCGTGTGTAGAGGTCTTTACACACAGCAAAACCGGTCAAAGAAACGATTGAGGCGTTTAGTTAGGAAATACTTTCGCATGCGGCTTACTCGTCAGACTTGGTTCCGTCCGATTACTACTTATTTGCATCGATGGGACACGCACTTGCTGAGCAGGGCTTCACTTCTTACGAAAATGTACGAAAATGGTTCGATGACTGGCTTGCCTCAAAAGAGCAAGATTTTTTTTGGCATGGAATCTGCAAATTGTCAGAGATATGGGAAAAACGTATAGCTAGCAATGAGCAATACTTAGAATAAAATATTTTTATCATTTTCATACAATAAACGTATATTTTCTATACAAAAAATTCCTGTTTCATATTTATACACCTAGTATTAAGTTGCTAGTCGCGCAAAATTCATCAGAATCAATAATGGTTTACTTTTCATTGCGGAGGGGCCAAATATTATTTAAATCGTTATTTTGTAGCTTTATTGCACAGTTTATCTACACAGTCACACATGTCCACAGTGGACATGTGTGTTTCTGTATTAGGTATACTATATTTGATATGCTAGCTGCTTTTAGGTGAGTTCCAGTGTTAGAACTGTAGTCTCAAATTTGCGAGTGAGTAGAGAGCAGTATACCTGCTCGGCGGAAATTTCTCATTCACTACGACTACCAGAATATTGGCCTTTACGTAGGTAGGGTCGCTGATATGTATGGAAATGGTTGGCTATTTTCCAAAATAAGATGGTAAATACGAAATTTAGGGTTATTTAAAATATAATACAGTAAAGAAAAATAAAGTATATACTATCTGTCGAAAAATCATGGCAAGTCCAAATTATTTTTGCTTTAGTGGAATACTCTTTCTATTACTCGATATTTCATGTCTACAATCTTTATTGCAATTACAGAATATGTATTATGTTTAACCATTCATTCGGTGCTAGTGGTAATAATGTTGTAATCGGTTCCGATTTGTTATTTTTTAATTTCCAACCCCACTTTTCAGGATCACTTCCCAGCCAAGTTTGTATCTGATAGTATACTCGGCAAATATATGTTGTTGAGCTGCGCCAGTAGTAGGTGGTAAAAATGAAAATGTAACCTCCGGCGCCGTCTAGTTTTCCAGATTTAGCAAAACTCAAATACTTATAATTATCTATTTAGAGATTTTATTCGAGATTCTATTTCGATATCCGGAGAGTAATTTTCTTGTAGAAATGTTTTGGCTATGTGGTCTAAATCGTGACGTTTTTCGAAAATTTTAATTTTATTTTTCGAAAGAAAGCTGAAGTTGTATCGCAGCCGGTGATAGCATGGATAAATAAAATGTAGTTGTTGTCCTGCAAATTCAAACTGGATTGCAAAGCCCTTTTGTTTGTGCAGAAATGTAAGCTGGTGCACGCATTCTATGAAATGTGTGACAATGAAAAGCAGTCCACGTACTTAATGGGATTAATGCATATTGGCAAAATCAAAAGAAGAAAACATGGAACATGAAGATCCTGCGAACAGTAGGAGTACAAATACGGTTTATTATACTGTACCAAAAGGAGATAAGGGAGTAACTCAGGTGTGTCGAAAAACGTTTCAAGAGAGTTTTGCCTTAACCCATAGAAAAGTTCAAATACTGACAGAGAAGAAAAAGTGTGGGGACCTGATGTATGAAGAGAATAGAGGCAATAAAGAGAAGCACAGGAAATATACAGAAGAAGATGAACAGAAGGTTATTGATCATGTAAATCTGGCTCCACGTGAAATAAGTGCTCAAAAACTACATTCGTCGTTTAAAGAGGTTTTGTTCAGATTTTCAAAATCATCCTTTGATTCGCTGTACGATTATAAGTTCCTGAGATATCAGTGATCAAAAACAAAAGCGTCATTTTTCATTCAACCACCGATATGTCAGCAACAAGTGGTCGTACAGAGTCCTTTAAAAACCAAATTAAAGCTGAATCAATAGGCTAACTGGCCTTTGCGTTGATTTAGCCCGAAAAAAAAATTTCCTGAGCCCAGGGACGCTAGAAAAAAAATACAAATTTTGTCTCGTGGTACTTCTTTGGATTGCGCAATAACCGTAGAATTTTTTTTGCCAGAAGATGTCAAAACTAAAAACTTCAAGCTTCATTATGGTTTTTTTCCATCTCGATCCGTCAGTTTTTCATAATGTTACAGCCTTTAAAAAAATCACTGAAAATTTTTCGGAATTTTTGGTTCCCTTAATTTTTTTGAGTAGTGTATGTTGCATTTGATTTTATGATTTATTACGAACATCACAAAATTACAAGCTTCCTTTCTATATTTCATAAAAACGTTTTGGATAATAGTCCTCGATTTTTTCAATAACAAGTCCGCTATTTTAGGTTATTATAAGCATCTGTCTGCATTACAGTATTTCAATGTAAAAATAGCTCAGTGATTAAACCGCCTCTAAAAAATACTTAAACGAGAGAATATAACCTTCTGAGAGCATCTAAATCGGCGCTGACTGTGTGTAATCGAGTTAAGGACATACTAAAAATAACATCCGAATTCTAAATTCGGATACGCGCTTCGCGCGGTCGTTAGAATTTCCTCCGCAAAATATGAAGTATCCACTTTTTCCAAGTCGAGCATTTCGCGTACGTGCCCCGAAAAAAGAAACACGCCAAAACATTCGAGAAGGTAAATGTCAGCTACACGAGTTATTTGACGATAATCTGACAATGATGAATAGGTAACAATTTACAGTAAGCAAATAAAACATGACAGGGCAGATAGGAGTTCCCGAACGGTTGGCGATACTCCAACGACAAGTATGAAGAAAACATTAAATGTGCTTACTTAATTGAAAGTAACAATTATTAAAATCGATGTAGGAAATATTAAACACTTTCAGTCATCGCTGAATCTGAACAAAAATAATTTTTGATTTCAAACATTATTTCTAGGCGGTCTATACTGTTCCGTCAACCAAGTGAAAAAAATAACGTTCTAATAGAAATCCAAAATCGACGGTTTTCCCCTATACACTGCCTGAAATGTGCCGTAAAATTTGACACCAATTTCACACCAAGCGGGGTACACATAGGAACACCCGTTTGGCGTGCCCATGCGGGTAAATATAGGGTGTCTCAGTTGAAACTATAGGATTTGAATTGCGCGCCATTTGTGTTCTGTCAAAGATAGGGCGTCAATATTTAACTTGTCATCTATGAACTGTCATCTACAGCTCATACGATGTCATCATGCCGCGATTAACAGTTCAACAACGAATAGTTCGTGTACAACTGTTTTATGAAAGTCAGCGATCATTTGCAGTTGCGTTAATACAAATTCTCACAAAATTAGGACAAAATGAAGTGCCTACAGAGTTGGCAGTTTGTAACTTAATCGAGAAATTTGAGGAGATGGGTTCTGTTATTGATAAGGCAATACCAATATGTCCTCGTCGTGGTCGGTCAGATGAAAATATTGCAGCAGTGAGAGAAAGTGTACGGGAGTATTTAAACACATCAATTAGGCAGTCCGCACACGGGTCGATCGCAGACGTGGTCGACGCGATTCTAATCGCTTGAATCTCTTTCTTCTACTCGACTACTAATGCAAGGGAGTGGGGCTCCGCGCACTGTGCACAGGTCGTTTAGTGATCGTCTAGAAACGCACGAATTGCCATCTCCTCATTTCAAATCTTACGCGATCGGAAGAGAAGCAGATAGTTCGAGTGGATCGTGCAACTCATGGAAGTAATTACGTTTATTTCTTGTCAAATTTATCTTGATGTGGCCATAATTAGTTGCAGTTTGGGTGCATTATTCCCGTACAGTTATTATAAATGTATATTTATTAAGTTTGTAGTTGGAAGGTTCAGTGGAAAACGGCGCAGTCCGATATATTATTTAAAAAAAATGCTAATTCATGCCAATTTGAAATGTTTCTTGTATGAAACCAAGAAATATTTACTAAAACAAATTGTTCAGATATATCATCTTGAAGACGATAATAACAGTAATGAAGACACCGATCAAGAAGAATCGTAATATGTGCTCTTATATATGTAATACATTTATTTATCACTTTATAAAACTTGTATTATGAAATAAAGTTGTAGTATTAACTTGAAGTTTAATTTATTTAATAGATATAAATTAAAACACAATAAAATACCAAATACTTATATATTAAAAAAAATTCTAAGAATACTAGAAATTAATTAATACATTATTACTACATAATATTAAAATATATTTACTGAGCATTTGTACATTTGACCGAGCACAGTTACCTTCTCCCTTAACGTATAAGTAGATATAAAAATAATAAAATAACAATACTTTGATATATACTTAATAAAATAACGACAATCCGATCCCTTCATTAATTACTTATCTCTATGAAGAAAAATCTTAAAAATCGGTTATTTATTCGGCCGTCGCGCGTCGGAGTTATCTTTTCTTCTTAAGGTATATAAAAGTAGATATAAAGTTAATAATTAAAAAATTATATTCAGCCACTTTTTTTTGAATTTTTTTGTTGAAATACGTAAACAGGAGAGGTTTCTTCTCGCTTGCAAGACGCGAAACGACTGAGAGACAATCGACCCGTGTGCCGAGGGCAGACGCGCCCGTTCTATGGATCGAACGGACGAGAACTTGTATATACGCGATTACAATCGCGTCGACCGCATCTCCGATCGATCCGTGTGCGGAGGGCCTTAGACGTCGTGCAGAACAATTGAATCTGTCAAGAGCCACCACGCATCGGATTTTAAAGAAAGATCTACATCTGCCACCATACAAAATTCAGTTGGTACAACAATTAATACTTACAGTGCCGTACATTTGTTAATTGGGTGTTAGAAAAGGAAGAAGGGTGATGCTAATTTTTGCAACATTTTGTTCAGCGCTGAAGCACATTTCGATCTTGAGGTATACGCCAGAAAACGAAATTGTCGAATTTAAGATGCTGAAAATCCACATGCTGTTAACGAAAAAGAAATGCATCCACAGAGATGCATGGCTTGGTGCGCATTTTGGAGTGGTGGAATAATTGGACCATATGTTGACGTTGTATGATTTGTAGATGGCAGACGTAAAATATTGACACACTATCTTTGACATTCAAATACACACAATCCAAATACTTTAGTTCCAACTGAGACACGATATAATACACTTATGTATTTATGTATTTTTATTTCAAATACACTTTATTGTACTTTTATTATTTAACTTGGCCATGACAATGACCAGGACAATGCTTCTTAGGACAGACAAATCATTTGGGCATAAGTTAATTATTCTGAAATGATAAATAGGCACATTGCTTCAGATTTTAACAATTGTAATCATTCTTATCGAGCTTTACTTCTTGCTGAAAATAAAAATTTGCTAATATTCTTGGTAAAATTTACATATTATTATCAAATAATGAACAAGCAGACAATAAATTAGAAATGAGTTTGCATTATCATCGTGAAACATAAATAGATTAGCTACCTGCATATACATACCTAATATATATTCGGTTAAATCATCCAGCGACCACCAACCCCGAAGTAACACAATTCTCGCGTATTACTGCGCCATTTCATTATATACGTTCTTTTGCAGTTATAATTATTAGTGGAAGAATTTCCGTATAGAAAGAAGCTTTAGATCCTTTCGAGGGCGGTTGAGATGCTTGCTCTCGTCTGGTGATAAAAACGACCGGAATGAGATACACCATCATTATCCAAATAAATACCGTGTTTCCCTTGGCATTTTCTATCCGAAAGAGGGACGCGCTGTGCAAACTTTTGCAGTATAAAGTCAAAGGGCGCCTGAAAAGTTTATCTGGAACAGCATTGGCAGAACATTTCAAATTTAAATTGGTGCTTATGTGCTTGTGGATTTTAAAAAGAAACCAAATATGCGCTTGAAATTCGTTTACTTGGAACTTCGTGAACTATACGAGCTTTGTCCCAAAAATAATGAGGGATTTTTTAAAAACATCTTTTCAAAAATTTTACAATTGATTATTGTTGGCTTCAAGGTAACCTTCTTGGGAAACAATACAGCGATTCCAACGGTTTTTCCAATCGGCGTAGTAGTACTAGAAGTTGGTTTTTTTTATGAGGCTATTTAGAGTAATCCTTATAGATGCTTGGATGTCATACGAGGCCTGATAAAAAAATACGGTGAAAAATTTTATTATGAATAAAGTAATAATCTTACTTCAAATTTAAAGTAATGTCCTTGGCTAGCGATGCAATTATTCCAATGTTGTTTCCATGATTGGAAGCATTTCTGGACGGCTTCTTTCAGAGGAGCCTACAGCTGCTCCGTTGTGGTCCTCTCAGTGTCGGGAATGGTGTCAAAACGTTTTCCTTTTAAGCCAACTTTGATTTTTGAACCAGATTTTGAAGGAACCAGAAATCGCATGATGCTAAATCCGGAGAGTAAGGGGGTGGTGGACAGACAGGAATCCTTCTTTTCAGCCAAAAACTTGCGGATCAGAAGCGAGATGTGGCATGACGCGTTGTCGTAATGAAGGAGGAAGGCATTCCATAGTAAATCGCCTGTTTAAACGAATAATTTTTTCCACTTTTGCAATGTTTTCGTATGTTTTTGAGATCGAAGGATGTTCCGACCATTGCTTGTTTTCAACCGACTCATTTCCGCTTTTAAAGTACTCATGCCACTTGTAAATAGTCTTCAGAGTCACCACGTTATCATCATACACTGATTTTAACATTTCATGAGATTCTTTGGCACATTTTTGCAACTTAAAACAAATCTTAATGTTAATGTGTTGCTCGAAATCCATGATGCGTGACAGACACGGTAAACACGTCCTCACTCTTCCGACTCTTGAAGACAATTAACAAGTCACAACTTGTTCAAACTAGACACTGACTATCTCAAAGGATTAGGCTATGGGACGCATTATTTCACACAGATGTAGCGTCAGCAGTTTCTTCTATAAAAATTCGTTCACCGTATATTTTGATCAGCCCTCGTAAATGATTCTGAAATGAGTCCTCTCCAGGTGGGATTTTTGATTATGATGTAAAAAACATCACACGAGGCTAGGTTGACTGTAGTGTGGATATTTTTTCGAACCAAAAATCGCGAGCAGACCAATCCGCATGGCATTGTCGTGATGAGGATCCACGATGTGGCGATCCCTATGCAAGGTCCCCAAACCCGTTTTCTCAAGGACCTCTAAGTAAAAGGTTTAATTCACATCCAATCCTTGGGTAAAAACTCCGTAGGAACAGCAACTTCTAAGTTAAGAAACACAATCACCATTGATTTGGTTCAAGATTTGCTCATCCGTGCTTTCGTTCATCTGGTGAAGGGGAAATGTGCCACTCGGAATGTTGCCGTTTCCTCTCTGAATCGTACTTGAAAACCAGTGGCCGATGATCACTTTACACAGACAGTTCGGTTCGTTTATCAAACACTAACGAACTCCTTACAGATGAAGGGGTAATTCTCCTTTTATGATTCAGTCATGTCTTGGTATGAGTTTTTCACAAATCTTCCTCACGTTCAGATCTTCATTAATAATTCGACCGAGGGCAGATTTGTGTAGCCCCATATCAAAGAACTGGATCTAATATTTAAACACTCCGTGTCCAGCCTTCACACAGACGACATTGTCATCGATTTTGGATGTTGAAGGACACCCAGATCGTTTCCCGTCTTTAGCACTGTCTTTTCCGCCCTCGAAAGCCTCGAACCACCTTGTAAATTTGTGCCTGCGACAGTGCATCTTGATTGTAATCTGCGTTTACCATTTCAACAGTTTGCGGACCAGATTTACCGTGTTTATCTGCTGTGGTGCTTCAAGCGCCTGCTCCCTTTCACGGTCGGAGTTCAACTGATGAAGGTCAAAACCTTTACGTGGCACCTTTTCACGCTCGCCCGCGTCTTCGATTCGCCCAGGAGCATCTCCAAAAGACAAAGATCGCTATTATTTCTGGGATATAACGGTATTTCCGTTTGAGAAGTATTAAATAATACACAATTCCTACAAATAAAATAACTAATATACTGCTCATCAAGAATGGGAAAAAGTGTGAGATTCTCTATGTTGCGTAGAAGAAAGAGTGAGGTAGCATTGGGAGGGAAAAAGATGTACTTTACGTGTAGCTAGATCGACCTCTACGTAGGTCTCATTACAACTGGATAAAGACCAGGCTATTTACTGCGCACGTCGTGGGCGGTCCGATATCGCAGTTTTGAGACTTGCTCCTATTCTTTTTTCGCGAGTTCATTTTGAACCGCCTTTAGAATGTATTATTTTTGCAGAAAGGGCTGTGTCAAGGAGAATATTTGAATCTTGTTAGAACTACTATTAGATAATTGAATAATGTTTTCTACTATTCGTATCGTAGTTAGTATTGGGCGGTTGTGATAACCACTCCAACCGGTTGTCATTTTGTGATTTCCACAGTGTCCTAAGGCTACTCTGATGTTTTGGATGACCATCCTCTTGCACTAAGTTTTGATTGATCAGCATTCTCTTTTGCAACTGATTTTTTTCACAAGTAATTGTGACGAAGGTAGCATGTGACTCTTGCATCGATCATGGATTTCGTGACACCCTGATGATATCTACAGTTCTGTCCATTTACACTTCCATTAAGGAAAAATGTGGCTTTATCCGAAAAAAAAAACTATTTATCGCAAGCAGATTGTCATTATTACAACGTAATTGCATTTTCTCGTGGAATTGCACTCGACGATCAAAATCATCTTTATAATTTGATAATTCTTGAGTTATGAAAATACCGTGGACCAATAGGGTTAGAAAAAAGTAGTATTAGAGAAAGTCGGCGAGAAAAGAAGTATGTGGAAAAACATAAAGAAGAGAAGAGATAGAATGGTAGGCCACTTGCTGAGACATGAGGGAATAGTCAGCGATATTTTGGAGACAGAAATAGGAGTGAAGAAAGGCAGAAGTAGGCCTAGATTAGACTACTGCTCGCAAATAGTAAGGGATGTAGGTTGCAGCACAATTAGCGAAATGCGTAGGTTAGCACAAGATACGAGAAGCTGGAAGTTAGCGTCCAACCAGTCTTAGGACTGATAACCTCATGATGATGATGATGATGATGATGATGATGATGATGATGAATTCTTGAGTCAATCTAAATCAATGTAAATTTATAATGATGAAATTTATGTTTATGTAAAACATTGGACACTGTAGCATGTGACTCATATCCACGCCAATCTGATGGGATCTGGAATATGGATTTTCACCAAGTCTAAAATTCCATGTTCTGTATTCCACATTGATTGCATGGCGACTAGCTCTGGGTAAATCGTGTACAGCCGTGTTCTCTGTATTTACCTACAATTGTACTGATGGTAGATCATGCTATAGGCGGAAGATCTTGATGACCTCATTAAAATGAGTGAATACTTCCACTGTAGTTATTCTCTTTTATTATATTTTATATGTGGGTATACCACATATCATAATTCGTTTGGTAATATTTTAACATTAATTTGTCCCTTGATTTTTTATATAATGCTCTTTACCCGCTATATGTATTAACAAGGACTAAACTAACATGTTTTGTTCCTGTTAGTCCAGAAAAAAGAATTTATTTCGAAAAATATTAAGAAAATAATCATACATACATTATTAAATTTATTAGACGTACTAATATGTATATTATTTGTTTCAGGTAAGCTGAAAATAATCCATTTTATAGCTCCTAATTGGTAAGTCTTTTTCCATGAACATTCTAGTTAATAAAGGAATATATCTTTTATGGAAGGACCATCATTGAGTCAAGAATTAAAATATACCCTAAGATTGTAAGATTATATTAATGATTTATGTATTTATTATAATTTTATCATGAAATATTATATATCTACAGGGTGGACCAGGTTTTTCGTGACATATTTTGACAGTCGATAGGAAATTTTTTTTATGAAAAGAGATCCATATAAACAAATTTCTTAAATTGCTTTGTTTTCGATATATAAGGTGTTAAAGTTAAATTTTTTTAACAGTGTATTACGAGGGTGGATCAAATATAAATGAGCCTTTTTAAATTTCGCGCCGGGTAGTTGTTCAAGGTGAATACGGGCATTAGGAGCTTGAAGTGGGGATGTTAGGTGGCACGGAGACGACGCGTCGTATTGCTGTGTTTGTTTAATTAGTAGCAATCACAATGAGTGAGAAGAAGGTACATAGCAACACAACGAATTATTATTATGTTTCTTACACGCGAAAACGTGAAACCAGCTGAAATTCTGCGAAGATTGTAAGCGCAGTTCGGAAATGAAACGCTTTCGTGGTCACGTGTAAAAGTTTGGTGCAAAGAATTTAACGGAGGGCGTAACCGTGTTGAAAATGTAAATCATCCTCGTCGTCCGCGCACCACCATTTCGCCGGTTAACATTTCACGCGTTAGAAACTGTATTGAAGGGAACCGCCACGCCACTGTGCTTCAGATATATGTTGAACTCGGCATCAGTTATGGAAGTGTCCACACAACCATAACGAAAGACTTGGGGATTCCGAAAAATTTGAGCTCGTTGGTTCCCAAAGTTGCTGAGTGAAGATCAAAAAGCTGCTCGAGTTCGCACCTCTCAGGCGCTTCTCACTCGATTTAGAGAGGAAGGTGAAGATTTTTTTGCGCAAAATTGTAACCTGCGATGAGACGTGGGTACACCATTACACTCCAACATCAAAACGAGCAAGTATGGACTGGCGACGCAAAGATGAACCAAACCCAGTGAAGCCGAAAACACGTCTGTCTGCAGGCAAAGTTTTAGCCACGGTTTTCTGGGACTGGAGAGGGGTGCTTTTGGTTGATTTTTTGCATGAGCGAAGAACCATTAACGCAGCCTACTACTGTAACCTCCTCAATCAGGTAAAACTTGCTTATCGCCGAAAAAGGAGGACGCACCCCATTCGTGACGTGTTACTCTTGCACGATAACGCTAGGCCTCATACCGCAGCTTTAACGCAGGCCAAAATCGGTGAAATGCACTGGACTCAGCTGGAACTTCAGCTCAGATTTGTCCCCTTGTGATTTCCACATGTTTGGGCCTCTCAAAGAGTCACTAGGAGGCGAGCGATTTCAGACCGATGAACAGGTGGAAGCGTTTGTGCGCACCTGGTTAGACACCGGCCCTGCTTCTTTTTATGAAAACGGGATGAAAAAACTACCAATCCGTTGGGAAAAATGTATAGACAAACAAGGGGGATATGTAGAAAAATAGAGAAATTTGTGTTCTTGTGAAATTTTTCAAAATAAATGTTTGATGAACAAAGGCTCGTTTATATTTGATCCACCCTCGTAACAATCTTTATTTTCAGAATTAATAACTAAAACTAAACAATAATCAAAAACATTAACAAAAAATCCCTATTTTCTTGAACTGAGTGAAGGACCCAGCGACAATAAATCATTCTTTTCTTTTCGTCTCCTGGATGTAGGCCTTGAACACATTGTAGGTGTAATGGACGTCTGTGATCTCGTCTTAGAGTACGAAGTACATTGGATTTAGAGGTGCGGAGAATACGAGAAGCTATACGGGAACTCGTTGTTGGATCTCTGTCAAACTCATTTAATATATTCTCCGTTGTTGGTTTTGGTTGGCATTATTTCGATCCCCACGTAAATTTCCTAAACCTTTCTCAATTAATTGCTGGTGAACTCTTGTGAACACATTACGACTAGGATGTGTTCTCTGCGGATATCTCCTTCTGTATTCTCTAGGGGTCGCCCTTGAGTTTCCATTAGCAAATCCACACACAAAATGGATATCCGCTATTTCTCGATTTGAAAATCTAAACGGCATTTTGACACTACAGAACAAATCTTATGTTAAAATTGTCAAAGATTGTCATGAGAACCAACGCCAACCAAGCGTGGCAAATATCGAAAACTGAAAAAAATTAGAAACTGAAAAAAAATTAAACTTTAACACCTTGTATATCGAAAACAAAGCAATTTGGGAAATTTGTTTATATGGATTTTTTTTAATAAAAAACCGTTTCCTATCGACTGACAAGCTTTGTCAGGAAAAACCTAATCCACCTTGTCTAATGCAAAGTTTCCAGGTGGTAATTTTATAAACGGTGGCAATGTGAAGGTTTATACTCCGTTCCATTTGTAAGTTACTTAAACATTAAGGATTGAAACAAATTAAGCCAAAACAGCTATTCTCCCGGCTATATGCCGTCGACGAGCGCTGAATTACATGGCGAAATTTGCCGTATTTTGTTCTCTCTTGTTAATTCCTTGTAGTTTTCGAGCAATTCAAATCATTGTATTTTAGTTTTATGTTACAATAAAATACTGAAAATTTCGCCATGTAATTCAGCGCTCGTCGACGGCATATAGCCTGCTAGCTGTTTTGGCTTGATTTGTGTCAATCCTTAATGTCTAAGGAACTTACACATGAAGCGAAGTATAAGGTGGTCCAACCAAAACGCACGATGTTAATTGTAAATAAAATAAAAAGTTTTCAGAGAATTATCTTAATATTTTTTATTATGATAGAAAGGATTTATGACAATTATGTGCGAAACAAAATATCGGCCAAATGCTCTCCACGGCTTCGGTGGCATACCTCTATCCGATGGTCCATATTTTCAATGACTCTGAGACATAATTGAGGTTCAATGTCGTTAATGTGCCGAATTATCTCATCCTTTAGCTCTTGAATTGTTCTTGGCTTATTGACGTACACTTTTTCTTTTAAATATCTCCAAAGAAAGAAGTCCAACGGTGTCAAATCACATGATCGTGGCGGCCAATTAACATCGCCACGACGTGAGATAACACGGCCATTGAATTTCTCGCGAAAAAGTGCCATTGTTTCGTTGGCTGTGTGGCAAGTAGCACCATCCTGTTGGAACCACATATCGTCCAGGTCCATATCCTCAATTTCTGGCCACAAGAAGTCCGTTATGATCCCGCGATAGCGAACACCATTCACGGTAACTGCTTGGCCGACCTCATTTTCGAAGAAGTACGGCCCAATGACGCCGCCAGCCCATAAACCGCACCAAACAGTCACTCTTTGTGGATGCATCGGCTTTTCAACAATCACTCGTGGATTCTCATTTGCCCAAATGCGGCAATTCTGCTTGTTAACGAATCCACCGAGGTGAAAGTGTGCCTCGTCGCTGAAGATGATTTTCCTTGTAAAGTCACCATTCACTTCTGTTTGTTCAACCAACCATTCGGCATATTGACGACGCTTGAAATGGTCAGTAAGCTTCAGCTCTTGAGTCTTGTAAGCGTGTAAATTCAAATCGATATTCAAAATTCGCATCAGTGATGTTCGTGAGATGTTCAATTGTTGGGCACGACGACGAGTCGAGGTTGACGGCTCTTCTGCTACACTATCGCGAACAACAGCAATGTTTTCCGCAGAACGAACTGGGCGAGCATGCACAGGTGTTTTCACATTTCCTACAGACACGGTTTGCTGAAATTTGCGCACAATTCTCCCGATTGTGGACACATTTGGTCGATTATGCTGACCAAAAAAGTCACGAAGTGCACGAAATGCATTTTGATTTGAACGCCCATTTTCGTAAAAGGCTTCAACAATCTTAACGCGCTGCTCAATTGTGTACCTCTCCATGGTTGAATTTGTCAAACACTGAAACAAAGAAATGTCAAATTAAGTTGGGCAAAGAACTTGACGTTAAGGTGTGACTCACAATTAACATCGTGCATTATGGTTGGACCACCCTTTATAAGCCCCACATTGTGACTAAATATTATATATTTCACTTTAATATAATCGTGAGGTTGTAAAAGCTAAATAACGTTAACGACCATTAAACAAAGAGAAAATATTAATTTATTTTTATATGCAGCCCACTTTATACATTGTCATTCCAATTAATTTAATATTATAATAATCTACTTATATTTCAGTATATGTACATATATTTAATCTATAATTCAAACAGATATGACACACCTATCAACATTCTTTGATGATGCATGAAAGTGTTATTAATTAGTTTATTGCGTTTCTAACTCATCTTTCCAATCTTATTCAATTCCACAGAAAAATTATTAAGTTCCAAATCCAGTTACAGAATACTACCACCGACGTTGGATCGCAGTGAGACTGATTTAAATATTTTGAAAATTTTCAGTATATTTTCTGCGCTTTCGAAACTATTGATTGTCACATCAAAGAAAGTAACAGAAAGTTTTGCCGAGAGTTCCCATTTAATTTCAATGATTCTAATTTCGAGTCTGCCAAAACTTGTAATTCTTCAACCATTGTCGATATACAGAATATCCGAAACACTTACTTTGTCGTCGAAAAACACAATTGCCATGTACATCCCGTGTTCCGCACGGTTCAATTATGGAGCCGTTACTGTTTTTTATTTTTATAAATGACGTTTTATATAAATATATTATCTTACATTGATTACCATAAGGTCTTTACTGAAGCATATTATTATTTATTAATTATTTATGAATTTCCTCAAGGTCTGTTTTCACTAATTATTATGTTATATAAAATAATTAATATTACCACCTATTTACCTGCATTTATCGCATAAAAGATACTGAGTAGTAACTACGTGCTCGAAACTAGGTGTACAAATTTCCAGTAATTTTTAGAAATGGTGGGATATTAGAAGAATATCTCTGAAACTGAGAAAATGTTCCAAATACTAGCTATCCTACAGGACCTGGAAAGATAAAAGCAAGGGGTGATTGTAAACCCGTCAGAAATTCTTCATTTACTAGGAAGCATAAACAAATTCTTGAAGTAAAATTTTCAAATAATTCTGGTTATTTGTTGAAAAATGAAGATATAAAACAAGAATCCAGAATGCTTATATATTACCTAAAGAAAAATTATTCTTGTTATGAGAAGTGGGATGTTGTCTTTTTATTGATATAAAAGGCCCTTATGCGGTTTTTAATTTTCAAAGGGATAGTTTCTAATAAAAAATTTATCCTAATACACAAATAGCTAAAAAAAATATATAGAACGGTTCCATTAATTTCCTCGACCAGGATCTATTTAAGGCTTCCCGTTCCCCGTGTTCCTCGCGAGGCCCTTTAACAGTGATGCTAACGGAACTGAAAAGAAAATGAAATGAAATTTACCATTTATAATATAGAATTCTGAATAAATTAATTTCATTTGATTCAAATAAATTCTTGAGTCTTGTGGACACTTCTTAATACGAAAGTACTTCTCGTTTTATTGGTTTTAAAAGGATATATCCTCTTTTTAGAAAAATAATTTTGATGACACATTTTCTTTTCGGAAAATCGGAGAATATTTCGGAAATTTTTGAGAATTATATTTCAGCAATTTTTATTTCGGTAATGTTTTCTCACTGCCCACACTATCGCTTTAGCACTTCCAGATGGTAATTTTGGTTCACTGTAGTGCTTCTTTTCTTCACATTTGATTTAACTTGCTATGTTTTCTTTTTTTTTTGGCTTGGGTGATGATGTCTTCCACTGGCTGGATTGCTGTTTTGCAAAATTCGTCTCCTATGATAACTTTTGACAGAAAATCAGGGTTGGTCTGTGACTATTCTTTCATTTCCTGACACACTCATAGACGGTTCTCTCTCTGATCATCGGAAAGCAGTCATGGAACAAACTTTGATGCGATGGGTGTCTTGTTCAAATCTTCGGTTAGGATTGTTTGGCATGAACTCCAGGAAATTCTAGTTATTTTATCTAATTCGTTGATTGTTCTTCGATGATCAAACATGACGGCGTCGCGAACTTGAAAATTTTCGTCTGTTCTGAACGTCGAGGGGCAACCTGAACGGGGTTCATCTTTAAGTGACATTTGATCACTTTCGAACGAAGAAAATCATTCATAAATTCTTGCCTGGCTTAGAGCTTCTTTCCTTTAAGCTCATTTTTTTGGCACGAACTCCAGGAAATTATAGTTATTTTATCCAATTCATCGATTGTCCTTCGACGATCAAACATGATGGCGTCGCGAATTTATTGAAAATGTTCGTCTGTTCTGAACGTTGAGGAGCGACCCGAAAGGGGTTCATCTTCAAGTGACATTTGAGCACTTTTGAACGGGGAAAATCATTAATAAATTGTTGCCTGGCTTAGAGCTTCTTTCCTATAAGCTTCCTAAAGCATGAACATTGTATATCCCTTTGTTTTCTCTAAGAGGAGACGTTGACGCAATGCTCCTTAAACTCTGCCATCACAAAATCGCCAAAAGTGTTAGGAAGGACTTAAAAAAAATGACTCTGTCCACTGCGATGATGTCACATGAACTATACTTGACCAAATGAGCAGGAGGACTGTCTAGTAAACGCATCTGGTGGGAGAGGGTAGCACTGCAAACCCACTTGTCTACAGATGATAATTCTCGTTCTTTTAGGTACCCCCTTGTATATTAAATGCGTCCATAAGTTTCTGTTAGCAAAGAACGCAGCGAGAATAAGCCTGTTTTAATAAAGTAGCTAATTAAAAATGCTAGATTGTCTATAATAAGTATTGTATATTTAAACCCGAATGAATTCTTAACTATTCCCCGAATATTTTAAGGTACTACAATCAATTTTAACCACTACAATAAGCGTGTAATTATCACCGATCGTACAATTACTTGGATCGCTTAGCGGCGGCAGGATAATGTTAAACACAGTTATTTTCTGGCAGATTGCGTCAAGACACAGTAAGACAATAAAGCTTAGCTCGTAATTGGTTCATTACATCCTTCATGCGATTAGATTCGACGCTGCTTATATTAATGGGTTTAATAACAAATTCTTACTGCGTCCTATGTGTTGGGACGTACCAATTCCGCAGCAATTTACATTTGTGCAGTTTGCTACTCAATGAAACTCATTGAAATATTTTGGCCTTGTTGTTTTGGGTGGGACATCTTTGCTGCAATTGACGCTGTATATTATAAATACGATATTTTATAAATTCCATACAATATTAAAAGTAAATGAAAGAACTTATTTGATAGTTGGTTTTTATCGTCAAAGTGTACGCCAATATCCTTAATATTTTCAAAATGCATTCAACACGATACAACAAGGTCGATGGGTTTTTGCAATATTCAAGTGATCATCTAATCTGGTTATATTTAAAAACAATTGTTACAGTTTTAAATAAATAGGCCCGCGTACAATACTTTCCTATCTGTTTATGCGGTTGTGGCCCTATCTCAAACTGCTGCGTATTTGGGGGTTTTTGTGGGCATGAGGGAAAAAAAAGGTCATCTTAGTTGATTGGTAGAAGCAGTGTCCCTTAGTGAAGATTATTTTACAAAGATACATATTTGTGCATTTATAGTATAAAAAGTGTTCATTCACCATTTTGGTGGATTTTCGTTAAAAATAATCATCATCGAAGGCCGCCTAACAACGAAGGCCTTTTTTCCTTTTTTTTGGGGGGGGGTTTTGTTCTTTATCTGTTCCCGTTGCTGTGCCAGTTACGTGATTTTGAGGTTATAGTACCTCTGAATGTCTGTTAGAGGCGAGGGAGCAGGTAGCAGGATCAACCTTGCCGAGCCGTACCCGGCAGTACGACCACTGTAGCCGTACACAGGTCAACCATTTCAATCGGTTACCACGGAAGTTCGCAACACAGAAAGTAGCACGTGTAAGAAGTAGACGGATCAGTGTGATTGGGAAACATATAATTAGGTTAGAGTTAGGTTATTCTGTGATATGTATATGCATGTAAGGATAGAAAGGTTAGTACTATATTTCATTGCTAATATAGGCACATTTCCCGTTTTTTTTTTTTTTGTATAATTAAAGTTTCTTTCTCTTGACCACTGCTGAAAAACGGGTGGCGCTCCTTGGCATCCACTCCCACCTCCACTGCAGCTAGCGGGTAGCCAAAGTGAAGGAGAGAAATTACGAACGAGAATTCAGGACTTACTTTTCCAGACTTCCACCTGTACAACTCTTGCTACGGCACAACCCCTTGCTTGGGGCGTAGCACAATTTTAAATTATCGGAAAAATGAAGATGATGCGACATAAGTATTAGAGACAAATCGTTACTAAATAATATAAAGAACAATAGTCCCAAATTAGATCCTTAAGGTACTCCAGAGGACGCTATGAAGGTTTCGGATTTAAAGTGGGTATATGAAATAAATAATGTACGTCTGGAAAAATAAGATTACTACTGAATCGCCAATTTTAATCTACCATATCCTCTAATTTTTAAATTAGTATACCACGATTTACCTAGTCAAAGGCCTTCGAAACATCAGTGTACGCCACATCTACTTGACGTTTATTATCTACGTGATTTGCGATTATCTGAGTAAATTCTGCTAAAGGCCGATATAAGGACGATAAGCATCGTGAATTGGCCCTAGAGGGATATCTGGATTATATTTTTTTGGTTTTTGAATAAATCGAAAGAAGCGAAAAATCTGAATTTTTTTATCAAAAACGGCTAAACCGATTTGAATAAAATTTGGACACATGTAGAAGTATATAAAGGATATACTCGGAAACAAATAACAGCTCATAATCTTCATAATAACCATTAGAAACAGGCGATTTTTTCTGAAATTTTTTTCTATATGATAACGTTCTAGAACAATTTTAAAACCAACTTTTTCTGATGTTTTTTTCTATGTAGAATAACCTTTAAAATCCTTAAATTGATTAAAAAGCACGCCATATTGAAAAAAAATTAAAACCGATTTTTTATATAAAAATCTGTTTATTTCAAGGTTTATACCTTTGAAACAACAGAAACGAAGCTTATTTGATTAATTTATAAGTGAAAATAATATTAAATATGGAAAATAATAATGTTAATTTTTTTTATTAAAATATTCAATTAATTAATAATTATTGGGTTAGCTACAATTTGTATAATGGATCTTTGCGCGTGTATCAATTTAGTGATGACGCACGAATCACATGCTACACCACTCGCAATTGTTACTAATATGCCACAATTACCAGCACGTATGTCTAGCGACATATGTTTTAATCAACTACGTATGGTATAGATAGTTCATAATTTGCTCAACAAAATGCAATTATGAAGTCGCATCTTAACTTTATTATATAATTTGATTCGTTAGTTTAACAATATTTCTGTAAAATGTATTTCATTTTTGTTCCATTTATTTTGATTTTTGTTGAATCTATATCATTTATCTTGATGGAAATATCACTTCCATTGAATGTTGAACGCGAAAAATCATTATCCAAACCATATCTAGTTGCTTGCTACACCAACTAGTAAACAATGTACAGCCGCAGGCAGGTGTGATAGTTGTTGGTCACCAACATTAAATAACAGTTGGTTGCGGAACGAACTGATAATCGAGAGGAAATCCTTATATGCTCTAAATTGTAGTTTTATATATAAAAAATGAAAATTAATTCTGATTGAGTCAATGTGTTGATAAACAATATTTATATTGGTTTTAAAATACAAAAGGATATTTTAACTAAAATTATTAACAAATAAATATACTCGTAGTTTATAATAAAGTTTTAAATGTTTTAATAACAAAAGAATGTTTTCAAATTATTGTTTTTAATATTTAATGTTAATTGCACTTAATAGATTAATCAAATAAGCTTCGTTTCTGTTGTTTCAAGAGTATAAACAAATAAATCGATTTTTATGTCAAAAAATCGATTTTTTTTTCAATATAGCGTACCTTTTTGATCAATTTAAAGATTTGAGAGGTTATTCTACATCGAAAAAGACATAAAAAAGTTAATTTCAAAATAGTTATAGACCGTTATCATTGTTCTAGACCGTTTATAATTAATTTTTGAACATTTTAATTAAGAAAAAATGTTTTCACATTATTGTTTTCAATATTTAATGTTATTTGCACTTATAGATTAATCAAATAAGTTTCGTTTCTGTTGTTTCAAAGGTATAAACATTGAAATAAGTCGATTTTTATATAAAAAAATCTGTTCTTATTTTTTTCAATATAGCGTAAATTTTTTATCAATTTCATGGGAGGTTCTCATCAAGCGACCCAAAAAGTACATGATTTTCTTCATTTTGTTTTTTTCATAGAAGGAAGTAAATAAAGTACTCAAAATTTTGTATATATATTTATCAAGTATTTAGGTGTATAAAATTTTTTTTTATTAAAAAAAAAGACACGGTAATTAGTTATATGCTCGGTAATGTGACGATCCCAAAAAAAGGTGTCCAATCGGTGGGAACTCTAGCACTTGTAAAAATCACCTGAAATCAAAATTTCAAGAAAATTTATAAAATACCTATGTGATATTTGCTGGAGCTTATACCAATGAAAAAAAAAAATGGAAAATTAACAAAATGGCGGACCTGCGAATTTTCGATAACGATTTTTCACTTATTTTTCGCTCTTTAAGGTGTTATAAAAAAATAACAGCAAAATCAATGTTTTCTTAGATATAAGCTCCAATAAATTTAACTTACTTTAAAATTAAAAGAAATTCAATACAAACCGTCAATTAGTTTTTGAGTTACAGTTCCCACTAGTTTAAAAAACATGGTTTCCAAAAAAAAAAAACGCATGTTCGACTGACGCTACACGCTATACTCATCGACATTAACGTATAGAGAGGCAAACTATCTATAATAATATTATATCATATACGCTGACATATGGTGGCACTTGGGGTAACTATACTTACCATAGAATGTTAATATAGGCGCGCATTTCAAAAATATTAGAATAAAATATGCTCTACTGCGTAACTCTATTTTTGCGTAATTTTTCGTAAAAAGATGGGTTCCATTATTATGCAATATCTTTTTTATAAAAATATTTCCGACCAAATCGTTTTAGGAACATATTCTACATATAATAAGGTATCAAAAAGACAAAAAAAAAAAAAATCGATTTTTTGGTCGAGTTTAATGAGAACCTCCCTTTAAGGATTTGAGAGTTATTCCACAAAAAGAGATAAAAAAACTCTTTCAAAATTGTTCTAGACCGTTATCATAACGAAAAGAAATAATTTCGGAAAATATCGCCTGTTTCTAATGAATATTATGAAGATTATGAACCGTTGTGATGATAGCCTTTATATTCCTCTATAATATGTCCAGATTTCATACAAATCTGTTAAGCCGTTTTTGAGAAAAAAAATATGTTCTGATTTTTTGTTTTTTTCGATTTATTCAAAAACCAAAATTGATAGATTTCTGAAACTTGCGTGATCAACGTATCTCATTAGTACCAATATACTCTCAAAGATAATATCCCTCTGGGACCGATGCACTGTGCTTACCGTCCTATTGTATTTGTAACTTGATAGTTTTGCTATGAACCCATGTTGATTAGGAGATAAAACGTCTAAGATAAGTGTGGGTGTGTAATAACATTTCGAAAACCTTTGCAAAATTTGACCAAATAGTGATTGGGCGATAACTTTTTATATCAGATGGATTGCCGCTTTTTAATATGGGGCAGATCCTTGCTACAGATGCGGCATTTGGCTTTAAAACAGAGCTATAATTGTTGTGAAATGTTATCACATCATCTCCACTCACAACTTTAACTTTAAATTCACTTACGAGTTCCATCGATTTGCAGTAACACAAATTAGTTTGAGAGTTTTCAGCGAAGAAATTCCTAAAAAAGTAATCAGTCTAAAAGTAGGGAATAAATTAGTTGGAAATTAAAAAATTCCTCACGCGAACAACTAACTCGGAAGTAGCCTAGTAAAAATACAACTCGCAGTCTCTTATAACTCACTTACTTGCCGGGGGATTGGATAATTAAGAATTAGCATTCGGACAGGGATTGGGAATGATTAACGGAAAATTAATCGGTTTTTATTTCCTCAACATTCAAATTGAGAGGTGCACTTTGTCTTTTAGTTTAGTCAGGGCTAACTTCCGATATTAATTGCCAGAAAGCAATTTGGGAATTACAGTTTAATCATAGAAAGAGCCCGGAATTAGCGCCCATATTGCATATTGCCTTTCCCTACACTAATCTGTGGAGGCTGGTGGGCGAACAGCCGGGATTGTCGTGGAAACAAAACAGAAGCGCTCACTTTAATTGCGGTTAATAAAAATGCTATAAAGTTGTGAAATAAATAGTAACGCGCTTCACGTTGAGGATTGATTACAGTTTTTTTCTCTGTAATGTTTCTGGGTATGACAAAATAGCCGCTCGGCAATATCCACGCCCATGCATACATGTGGAGTTATGTATTATATTTTAACCCCTCTTAACGCCCTAATTTTTAAGCTTCCAAAAAAGCGTACAGTGCCTTGTATAGTTTTCCGTTTTTGATATTCCTCCTTATTTCAAAGAAATGAGGTCTATTTGTAATATTTCTTGACATGTAACCTACGAAGGTGACTTGAGTGCTTACTAGAATAAGTATAGGGTCTTTCAATAGGGGCGCTCGAAATTTGTTTGGTTATAGCGGCCATGTTGTTAAAACAACATCTGTCAAATTTGTTGTGAATTGTTCAGTAGTGTCTGGCAAATCACCGTGGAAGGTTATAGCGTTCAATGACGTGTGCAAGTCATCAAATTTGATTTTAAAAATCAGTGTTCCGGTCGAGAAACATTCCGCGCATTTCGTGATTTTGATCCTCGCCACAACCGTCCCGCCGAGTCGACTATTCGACGTTTGGTGGCCAAATTCGAGTCAACCGGTTGATCAGCCAACATCCGTACGCCACCGAAAGGCAAAATCTGCTGAAAATATCGCTGTTGTGCGTGAGAGTGTACGGGAAAACTCGAGGCAGTCAATTTTCTCGTCGTTCACAAGAACTTGGCCTTTCTGCGACTTCAACTTGGCGAATTTTGCATCGGGACTTGGGTCTGCACCCTTATAAAATCCAACTGACACAGGAAATTAAGGTAAAGATCATAGACAACGCCGTGTGTTCGCTGATTGGGCTCTGGAGTAGTTGGAAGTTCACCCAAATTTCGCAAAAAAAAAACTCATCTTTTTTGGACGGATGGATATATGAACAAGCAAAATTGTCGAATTTGGGACGATACCAATCCACACGAGATACACCAGCACCGAATGCATCCCGAGAAAGTCACTGTTTGGTGCGGAATTTGGTCTGGTAGAATCATTGGTCCGTACTACTTCCAAAACCAAACTGGCATTGCCATAACCGTCAACGGCGAGCGCTACACATCGATGATAAGCATGTTCTTGTGGCCTAATCTGGATAATATGGATACCGACGACATGTAGTTCCAACAGGACGGCGGTACGTGCCACGATGGACATTCTGCACGAGATATTTGTGGACACGGTTATCTCGCGCAGCGGCGACATGAACTGGCCACCGAGATCGTGCAATTTAACGCCTTTAGACTTCTTCCCTTGGGACTATCTTAAATCGCAGGTCTATGCGAATAAACCACAAACAATTGATGCCCTTAAAGGCAACAAAACGAACGCCATTCAGCAAATTTAGCCAGATTTATGCGACAAAGTCATCGAAAATTGAACTTCCGGAATATGTGCCACCATGCAAAGCCGCGGCGGACATTTGGACGACGTTATATTCCATAATTAATGCCACAAATTATTATTTAAAAAAATGGAAAGGTGAGTGAATATTTCACACATATGTATTATTTACGTTTAAAAATCGAGCGTCCTTATTGAAAGACCTTTTATATATTCTTCCGATTTATCTGTTGAAGATTCTGTTTAAATCAATGCACAGAAACAAGAAGCAATAACAGAAGCAATATTATTTTATAAATTAGTTTTCTTCTTATATGAATATTTTACACCCGATGTTCACAAACATTTCAGAAAATATTCAGTGATAAATGGAGCCATTGAAAGGGTGTTTTGTTAACATAATACGCCAAACATTAATGTGTTAATTTAAAGTAATAAAATTGTAATAAAATTTTCTAAAGGTACAATTTGCGAAATATAAAATAAGTTTATATGTTTTCGTATAGCGTATTATAATTTTTTAATGTACCGCGTGTGAAAAATTGTGAATAAAATATGTATAAAACGATAATAATGAAAATAAAAAAAAAATTGCGTCGAGAATCGAATCTGCAACCTTTAACTAGATATTATTGCTGGTTTAACTATACTACCGTGCTTCTTAAACAAATTATTTCCTTAGTGTGGCAAAAGACACGTATTAAATCTTACATATTCTATATTTCTAGTAATATATTTGCTGTCGCTATTGAAGCATTTTGTTCGGTTAATAAACATTATATAGGGTTACAGTATAGTTTCTGGCGTAACTTTAGCGGGATAATGATTCCATTGCCAGAAACCTAAAACAGATTGTAAGAGAATCCAATAAAACATATAAAACCTAACGCCCTTGGGATCGTGGATGGGAACGTGAATGGAACGCCACTGGGTCGAGTCAATAAATTGTTAGGCACAGAGCGAATACAGCTAGCGAGGTCGGCGTTGATATTCCGTATCCTATCGACTGATGCCTTATAGTAATTCTATCTTTTACAAATCGTGAGAGTATATTTTTGCCTTCAATTTCTGGAGAGAGGTGTCAAGTATTATATTTGAATAAAACATTTTTCTTGTTTATGTTGAACAATTATCTCGCATATAAAACCGCGATATTATGGCCTTAATATTGCAATAAGAATATCATTAATATGCAACAGTACGATGAATATATCAAATTACCTAAAAAATGAGGGGTATTTAAAATAAAACGTGAATATATTGTCCAGAAAAACATATAAAATTCTTAGTGTAGTTGTTTTTGTAATTCAGCATCACGTCAAAATTATGTATTAATAAGAAAAATATATTTACTTACCTATAAAGTATTTTTCACAAGTGTGTAAGTTTGGATACTCAAAAATCGCTTCCTTCATGTAAAGCATCAGGCTGAAGACAAGGACGAACATACCCATGCCCAACTGTAACTGGCCTGAATGCCCACCGTATTTTCCCAAGTGCAACTCGGAATAGAAAAATATTTCAAACGCCAGTGAATTTATTGCGAGTAATAAAATGTACTTTTGTTTGGCATAAATAACGCAACATGGAGTACAGACATAATTGTGTCATGAATTTTCACAAATGGCTTAGTTTATTATTCCTCGGTGTAGTAATGCAATCTCGCAGATCAAAGTTGGTTAAGCTTTATAAGCTTCTATGAGGTTTTCCCCTTTATTTTTTCTGATGATTCCATTATTCTGTTTTTTTTTTGTAGTTGTGGCTCTTGTAGAAAATTATGTATTTAATATCTGTTTTCTCAACCGGAATCCGTTCATTATTCCTATTTGAATAAACACATGGAATTACTTTGCTGAGCGTGTAAACAAAACAATTTAGTCGAGGCAGAATAATAAGAAAAATACTTTTTATAATTACTCGGGACGAACACGGAGTAGGAATTTTAATTGAAGTAGGTAAATTGCATTTTACTGCACGCGTTTAATAGCATGGAAATAATTGCGGGAATGGAAAGATAAGGACAATAGGAAATTTCGTGTTTTTTCTGCTGATTACAAAATGACTAATAGAAAAATGACCAAATTATTGAAAATGAATTTTAATAAATGCAATTTATAGCATTCTTGAAACAAATAGACTCGTAGACTCTACTCGTAGACTTAAAGAATTTAAGATATTAACAAAATGTTATATCAAAAAATTCTTGGAAGGAGCGGATGATCAAAATTACTTATCTAAATACTAATTTAATTTAATGGTTTTCTAATTGTTGGATTATTTAAAGCGTGTCGAAGAAAATACACTAGACACAAAAATGAAGGTGTGTAAAAAAATCCTAAATTTTTAGGTGATTTTCAGAGGGCTGTAACTTGCAGAAAAATAATGGCAGAGCAATTAAAAAAAAAGCTAATTGAGGCTCCAAGTTTCTAGTTTTCAAATATTGAAGATTAAATTCAAAATTTTCTACCATCAGCAGATTATGAGTATTCATAAGAAAACCAGCCGAAAGAAAATCCAAATTTTTGCTTGTCCTTCATAAGGACCACGGACCGATTTTTTTTTAAGTGATTTCATCATAAAGCTTTTCTAGATAATTTTATCTTTAATTTGAGTGGTCTAAAAGCTTTGTAAGATGATTTTTAGCTAAGCTACCGTCGTTAAAAGCAAAAAAGTTAATCCTTACTTTGGTAATTATTTCCTAGAGAAGTATGTTTTTTCTTTTTTTGTCACAATAATTAACATTGTTTGATAAAAAATATGGATATTGCTAAAAAACATTTTCAACCTCAAAAAATTAATAAAAAATGAAAAATTGATCCTTAAATTGTTTTTTAGCAAAAATGACAAATTCAATCATTTCGAACACAATGAAAAAAAAATTACACCGCTTTGAAATTTTCAGTTTCTTTGGGATAAAGAAACCTAAAAGCCATAAGCCAAGTATGTGGCACCTAACTGATTGTTTTAGTATATCCCATAGATGATCTATGGGGTTCATATATGGATTTATTCGCGGCCAGTCCATTGTTGAAAGATTCACAAATCGAAGGTAGTTCAGTACCTTTAGCAACATGGAGCCGAGCGTTATCCTACATAAAAAAATTATCACTGAAAAATAAGGCAAATGGTATCGCATGTTCTTGTATGAAATGTACATTTTTCTACGTGGAAGTGTGCATTCAGGAATCTCTTCCGTATAGGAACGAAATCCGTGCGACCATCGAAACAAATTCCTTCCCAATATATTATTCATACGCCAAAAAATGGGATCCTCAAAGAGATATTGCAGGCAGCAAACCTCTCTCCTGGCCTCTGTCAAACTCGTTTATGTTCATCTGATGAATTAAGACTTACTGTCGTTTCGTCTGGAAACAAAGCTCGTGTCAGGTCGTGAATGGTTTAAGTTACGTGTTCTCTTGCATAACACATTCTAGTAACTATGTTCTTTGGTGAGCGAGCAGTGGTGCAATAGATGGTCTTCTGCTGTCCAATCCTCCTTCATTAAACCTTTTCCTGGTCGTTCGTCCAGAAATTGCTATATTTTAAACTGCTGCTAGGGCTCTGCTTAACTCAAAATTGGTAGAATATCTGTTTTTAAGGCGACTTGCATAAGATATCGATCATCTCTTACATCTGTAGACTTCTTACGACTTTGTCCTGGAGTTCTACAGTAACTTCCAAGTTCATTGAAACGTTTAAATGTTCGACTAATTGTTGATTGTCTGACTCCTAACATATCGCCACATATTGCTGGCTATGCCCTTCGTTAAGCAGAGTTACCGCATTCATTGCTTCCTCTCTTGTTGCGTGAATAATTAATTTTTTCTACTCTAAGTATACTGGACAGTGTTTTACAATATCAAAAAGCTATATTATATAGTGATTGTAGATAACGGATATTTTAGGGGAAAGAGATCAATTTTTGTGTGTGCATACTTAAAAAAAAACATGTGTATATGATGAAAATATATACAGTGTGTTCGAGTCGGTGAGAGATATATTGGGATCTCATGAACTGTGGGAAAAAAACAGTTAAACAGGGAAAGCTTTAGACAATTGAAACAGTCGTGAATCTCACACATTTTACATTTAAAACTGCAGCAGTTTATGGAATATCTGCAAAACTGTGCAAAGGGTTTTAAACAAGTAAAAATATCATCCATACAAATCGCAAATGGTTCGTCTGCTCACACAAAATGATTCCGATCCCAGACCTCAATTTTGTGAAGTAATTTCAGAAAAAATAGCCCACGAATTTGAATGTTTAGAAAATAAAAAAAATAAACGTTTTACCGACGCGCGACGATTCCTCATTTTCCCTAAATGGTAATGTGAATACTCAGAATGTAGATAATTGCGATAACAATGAAATTAACTGAAGCTAGTATCAATGCACTTAGGAGGATTGTGAGTCTTATTAAATAAATTAAATAAATTTTTATTTAGAAGGGAAAGGTGCATTTGGACATGTTGCAGAATGCGCTTTTGAGTCGCTAATTTTGTACACTGTAGAGGAATATTAAATTAAGGAAAAAATCGCGCGAATGGGGCTAATACAACCCGCGAAATTACAAAATTCCCGTTACTTTTTAAACAGACCTCGTATGTCAATTTTCATTATTTTAGATAGTTCAAAAGTTCCTCTCAGTTCCAAAGCCAAAGGGGAGAGGGAGAAGCAGAGGTTTTAGACGCGCATTGCATGTATCGTATCGTGATTCTAATTACAATTAAGTAATTAACAATGCCATTTAATAACCCATGCGTATCATTGTATGGAATTCCAAGGTCGGGTCGTATGATTACACATGCTCTGCCCTGGAAATAATATATATTTTCAACATTGTTATCTTCTCCTATAATCTTCGGTGATATTATATTACCTGTCCCAGGATCGTAAAATCGGTTTTTTACGCTGCGACCCAGTTTCGGGTTCATATTTATGATGTCTGTATGATGCGATGAAGTTTATTAGTAAACGCTTTTACATCACGCTCCTTTGTCATCATTTCTCATTGTTTTCTGTCTGAAATGCGACATAAAACTAGGTTATTATATATCGACTACTGCGAAACAAAAGTCGGACGTCACACACATACATACACTAAAGAGAATAAATAATATTCGACTATAAATTTAAAACTATTCTGTTTCTATAACTTTGTTGTGTTTTATCTTTCGAAATCGCGTGTCATAGTCAAATAGTGTATCGTTATCCAACGAATCAAGTTTGATATAGGAACGGCTAACATATCGGAATTTTTGTCCCTTTTCTGTTCAATAACCTGTATATTTATGTTACAAAAATAAGTCAATTCAGAAAATTAAATATTCTGTCTTGTTAAGTGTAGAATTAAGTAAGACTTGTATTTCATCTAAGCACCCGAACTATGAACGTTCTAATTACTAAAATGCTTGACATATGAAGTTTCTTTGTTTCAATGATTATATACATATATGTAAACAGTCAATAATATCGACCCTCGCGCTATAGTCGGGAGGATGGCCGAACGGAAGCGTAACGGAGCGAGCAGCGGGACGATTGGGGAGTGAGGCGGCAGTCTAACCCAGAGAATTCGCGAGTACTGTTGTAGATGTTGAATACAGTCCAAAAATAAAGTCTGAGGTGGTAAAAACCCCTGATTAATATTTAATCTTCCCTAAACGTTTACATCAGAAGTGGGATTGATCCGTGCGTAGTGCCCTTATTAGCAAAAAACTAAAAAATTGACTTAAAAACGTAGATAAAATGGCGGATGGTGCTGAACGTGAAAGTGACGCCTAGATAAGTGCTGTGAGCGCAGAGGACTTCGGTGGCCCTTCAAACCCGAAACGTGCCAAAGTGCAGTGGCAGGAGACGCTCGTCAACTTAGTTGCAATGCAACAACAACAACTTGCAGAGTTAACTCGGCATGTAAAGATGGCGACAACACCAGGGGCAACGCCCAAAGTATCAGAAGCAGGGAGTTCAAGTGCGCTTGCGTCAACGACTACGCAGGTCCAGTTCAGGCTCGCAAGTTACGATCCGGAGACGAGTGCTTACTCAATCGAGGAATGGTTGGAGGACGCTACAAAGTTAAAACATGAACTAAATGTAAGTGACATTCTCATGATCGCAAAAGCAGGAGATGCTCTGCGAGGTCGAGGATACCGTCACTATCGCGACTGGAGACCCATTTGCCGTACTTGGGACAACTTTTGCGCTGATCTCACTGTGACTTTTCCTGATCGGGAGACGCCTGGAGCACGTGCCTATTTGGCTACTACACTCCGAAGCCACGACTGTGATGGGTTATGTGATTACGGCAATAAAAAGCTTAGAATGATTACACAGTTCTACGATAAGCTGCCGTGGAATATTATGCTTAGCATGGTAGAATACGGTCTGGACCACACTGAGGCACGTTCAATGATTCACGTACAAAAACCAGAATCAGAACGTGAATTATTAAAGTTATTAAGCGAAGCTGATGCACGCCGCAAAAGAACATCCGGAGCATCAATGCGCGCACATGAAGGATCTGGAGTGGGGAGACAGAAACACGAGCGCAGACTAAGAGAACCACGGTCCTCGAGCCATGGTAGGAACGGATCATGTTATAAGTGTGGGCGTAAAGGTCATCGACAAAACATGTGTACAGCTTTACAAGATGGAAACAACGCTAAGGAAAATACTGCCAAAACCCAGCATCCATATCTGCGAACATTGCAAAAAGCCGGGCCACACTGAACCCAATTGTTGGGCTAAGCATGGAAGTCCGAAAAAGGCATTTGTACTAAAGAAATGACGCCATCTGAGCGAGACACCGATAGCAACGTTATTGTGCAATGAACAAGCGAAATCGGTCCCGTATTTTATTGATAGTGGTGCCGACGTCTCACTTATTAAACATTCTATTGTAAAAACTTTAAATGGTATTATCAAAACAGACCGCAGTGTACGTGCTTTTTCGGGATTTGTAGGCCAAGTTGTTTATACTATCGTGCCTGATGGAGTGATGCCGAGTAGCATTGACCTTATTATTGGATGGGACGTTATCGGTCAACCTTGTGTGCATGTTGACAAAAACGATGACGGACTCGAATTGTACTATGACCCTCGTAACATTCCTGTAGTGCTTCCGTTGCAGTGTTACAGCTGGGCTTGAATCCGAGATTACCTGCAACTCAGCAGTTTTTAAAAGATGCAATGCCGATTGATGACTTCATCGACCCAGACAAGGCCGTCTCAGAAGCTCGAATAAAGATTATAAATAGAGCGATTAAACATGGTCAGAAATTTAATACCGTTCGCTGCGGCGTCAAACCTTGCCAGCCAGGCGATGTTGTGGCGATTGAGGATTCGCAACTAGCAGGTGGTGGCAAATTAAGACCGAAGTATAAAGGACCGTATACTGTTCGGACAGTTCTCCCAAATGAGCGATACGAGCTGCATAAGAAGGGACATCGGACTACGGTAGCAGCTCATGAACAACTACGAGCTTGGCCCTCGGGTTAATAGCGCAAAGTAAGTCCGAATAGTAATTACTAATTATATTTCATTAAGTTATCAGGTCAGTAAATCCAGTGTCTGTGTGAGATTGTTTATAGTTAGGCCACACACTCGTTTTCTGAACACAACATCATGAGTTTTACGACCTAGTAACTGACCTATGATTTGGATTTGATTTATTTTAATGTGATTTACTAACCTTTAACAACGAGATGAAGGGACGGATAGTGGCAGTACCACTATGCCTTGATAAGGTGGCAGTACCACCTACCATTCGACGAAGCAACGGCTAGTGGCAGTACCACTATGCCTTGAGAAGGTGGCAGTACCACCTACCATTCAATGAAGCAGCGGATAGTGGCAGTACCACTATGCCTTGAAAAGGTGGCAGTACCACCTGATGTGCGATAACAACTAGGAAAGTGGCAGTACCACTATGTCTAGTAATTGACTGTATTATCTAAAACTCTGCACAGTACTAACAATAACATTATACCATTGTTTGGGCAGTCTCTGTTTCGGTATTCTGTTTTCAGATCAGCATCACCTCGGTCGGTGCGAGGACGCCCCGCAAACAGGATGGCCGTGTAAACAGTCAATAATATCGACCCTCGCGCTATAGTCGGGAGGATGGCCGAACGGAGGCGTAACGGACCGAGCAGCGGGACGATTGGGGAGTGAGGCGGCAGTCTAACCCAGAGAATTCGCGAGTACTGTCGTAGATGTTGAATACAGTCCAAAAATAAAGTCTGAGGTGGTAAAAACCCCTGATTATTATTTAATCTTCCCTAAACGTTTACATATATACAAAGATTACTCTAGAATAGTATCGTATGCCTTTTTAAGATATATATAGACAGAACCACTTCGAATATTGTAAAAATAATAATAAAGAAGAAATTAATAAGCAGTGCATCAAGACTTTTATTTATCCATGGCCTATATTTTGAATATCTTCAATATCAAAAAGCAACTGGTCTATACATTTTGTAAATCCAATGATTGTCAAAGAAATTTCGCTAAATGAATACTATATTTCGATAAAAGTTTCTTTTGGATAATCAAGCATGCGTGAAAATTAAATGAATATGCATGGAATATACTGAATATACAGGGTCTTTCAATATTTTCAAAAAAAAAAAAATGTAAAAACGCAAATCGTTCCATGACGTGGTGTTTTCACAAAAATATTTGTCGTTACTATTATTTAATCAACTGATCTATTTTCAATATGCCATTCTATGCTGTTTACCATAAACTGCGTTTACAGAGATAAGACTGCAGTCAACCGCAGTTGTTGTATATAAAATAAAAGGGTTTAGATTGTGTTCGATGCGTCATTATTCTCGAAATAAATACGTACATAAGATTAAAAAGCCGCGAGGCAACCGCCATACCATGTTGAACATCGATCCCCGTCCGATCACCGATGTCAAGCAACCTCCGGCGCAGTAGCACTTGGATGGGTTACCGCTTGAAAACACCGCGTGCCGTTTCAGCCTGCAGTGCTGTTGGGTGGATTGAGTAGCCCAGTAGTACTGCTGCCGGTCCCAAGCCTGGAAGAAAGAGGAGGGTTAGAGGGCCAGGTTAGCTAGCTACCTACCCTCTGTAAAAACAGATACAGCGCATAGTACCGATGATATTCATCGAAGAGGAATAGGCCATAGACCTGCTTTAGAAGAATGAAGAAGAAGTAGATTAAAAAAATCTTAAACCGCTGATAGGGTAGCAGTCAGCGGTTGCTGGCTCTAGGAAATAATATAAGCCTTGATACAGTATGTATTCAGCATTTATTTAAATTACATGTCGTCGGTTTGGAAGTAGACATTTCATCCAGACGAATGAAGGAATGCACCGATGAGAAAATCAGAGTCATATGGTGATCGTATTTTTTGACTCGATGGATATTGTTTACAACTTGTACTCGAGAGACTCAAAACTGTTGACTTGGGGGTTTTTGAATGTCTGGGAAAACCGGTTTTGGGAGTTCGCCCTGGGACCACGAGATCGTGGATTCTCCAGCCATGGACGACAATGATCCCAGCCACACCAGTTTGTCCCTTCGCGATTATTGTCTCGCATATTCCAGTAGCAATTCTACAGCCTCGATCAAGTTTCTGTGATATTTTTTTCTGTGATTCCTACCATCTTAAAAGTTGTGCTAACTATTCTAAATAACCTTACAGAAAACTACTTCCAGAACTGCTATGATGAATGGAAACACTTGGAGTAATTGTACTGTTTCACAAGGGGTTTACTTTCAAAGTGATTATTCAATTGTAACTTTTTTGAATAAATTCGGATCGAGTATCGGGTTGTCCAAAAAGTTCGTTCGGTTTTTTCATAAGTAATTATTATTAACATTATAGTTATAACAAATTATTTTAATCAACAATGTATGTTCCTCCATTTTCAATAGCTTCCTCCTATTTCTCAGTAAGCTTCATGATACAATTTTCATAAAAACTTTGCGGTTTGCACGCAAAGAAAGTTTTTAAATGATTTCTGACTTCCTCGTCAGTGGCAAATGTTAATATTCGTAAACTGTTATCCATGGAGCGGAATAGGTGAAAATCCGAGAGCGCGAGGTCTGGAGAATACGGTGGATAGGGTAAAACATCCCACGTTAACTTCGACAATTTCCTCCGGGTCTGCAGAGAAGTGCGAATTCGAGCATTATCGTGATGGAAGACGACCTTCTTGCGATTTACAAGTCCTGGGCGCTTGTGCTGCATGATTTGGCTCAATTTTTGTAATTTTTCGCAGTAAACGTCCAAATTTATTGGTTTGTTCCTCGGGAGTAGCTCAAAATAAATAATTCCTTTGAATTTCCACCAGATGGACAACAAAACTTCCCTGGGGTGAAGCCCTGCCTTTGGTGCAGATTGGGAAAATTCACCGGACTTTCCCCACGATCTTTTTCGGCTGACGTCGTAAATGACCCACTTTTCATCTCCAGTAACCATACTTTTAAAAAAGGGATCGCTACGTTGACGAATCCTTAACATATCGCAGATGTTGATGCGATCCATTAAATTGGATTCGCCGAGTTCATGAGGAACTCAAACATCGAGTCTACTGACAAACCCAAGTTGTTTAAGGTGATTCTGTACATTAGATTTTGACGTCTCGATATTTTCTACAAGCTCAAGTATTTTTGACACGTTCGATCTTGAATAACATTTTTGCCGTACACAGAACACAATTTGCGACAAGTTTTAACTGCTCCTTTGCCGTTTTTAAAATAAAAAAGCATCACGTGCCTAAAATTCTCGGTTTCACTCATTTTGAATTAAGCTCACACACAATGATAATAAAACAAGTTCACGAGTATAATGGCAGTAAACAACAGTTAAGTATCAGGGTTAAATAGGGACGAAGGCTGCAAGGCTGTGCGCATGACATCATAGGCCGTGACGTAAGTAGTGAACTCGGAAAACCGAACGAACTTTTTGAACAACCCAATATTTAAAATAAAAATACTTCTGCCGCAATTTCAAGATGTATGCGCAAGAGGTAAAAATATACCTACAATATACTATATCCGCGTGTTTATTGCTCACCTCGTGGAATATCATTCTAGACGGATCTGCCTAGCAGAAAAATAAATCTCGCGAACTATTTCTGAACATATACAATGCGGTCACTACTTTATCAGAAACTCATTCCCGGGCGACTTGTTTATATAATTTAAATCAAAAGGAGTTTGTGTTAAGTAGAACTATGTTCATCTGTTTGTTATATTATAGTCTGTCATCGCCTTCCCGTGTAAATAAAGAGGAAATTGTTTTCCGACGAAGACGCTGCACATGGTGGAAAATTATGTCTCTCATTATATCGGATTAGGAAATTTATACGCTGGTCAGGAATTAGGAGAGATATTAGAGGAATAATCTAGCATCGATAGGGAAGATGTAGTAAAACCTATATTGAGAGAGGAATTTGAAATAGCACTAAGGGGGCTAAAGAACAATAAAGAGCCGGGTGTATATAAAATACAGGCGGAAATTTTGAAATGTGCGGGACAGAAAGTAGTAAATAGGATGTTTGAACTGGTAAAATACATATACGAAACGGGCGAGATGCCGGAGGATTATAAGAGGAACATTATCGTTACTATACCGAAAAAGAGAGGAGCCGACAAATGCGAGAACTTTAGAACGATTAGCCTAACTTCCCATGCGTCAAAAATCTTAACCAGAATAGTGCAGAAGAGGATGGAAAATAGAGCGGAGGAAATACTAGGAGAAGACCTCGTGTTTAGGCGAAATAAGGGAACTCGCGAATCTATTCTGGCGCTAAGAGTAATGTTAGAGAAAACAATAAAAAAAGGAAAGAACGCTGATATAGTATTTGTAGATTTAGAAAAAGCTTTTGATAATGTAAGATGGGAAAACATGTTCGAGATACTAAAGAGCGCGGGAATGAAGTATAGAGATAGGAGAGTAGTACACAATCTATACAAAGAGCAAACTGCTGTTATAGAAGTAGAAGGGGAAAAAAGGGAAGTAGGTATTAGGAAAGGAGTAAGACAAGGATGTACGCTATCACCACTAATTTTAGATCTGTACATCGAAGAGGCAATTAATGTGGTAAAAGATAGAGTGGATTTCGGGATTAAAGTACAGGGACAGAAACTAAAGAGACTGAGAGAGATTCGCGGATGATATAGCAGTATTAGCATCTAGTAAGGAGGAATTAGAATCAGCATTTAACGAAATGGAGGCAGTGTTGACAGAGGAATACGGAATGAGGGTGAATAAAAACAAAACTAAAGTGTTAGTGTGCAGAGGGCTTGAGAGCACAGCAACAACAAAAGTACACATTAATAATGAAATATTGGAGGAAGTTAAAGACTTCACTTATTTAGGAAGTAAAATAAATTGGGACGGAAGAAGCGATAAAGATATGAAACAAAGAATAGCGCGGGGTCGAGTGGCTTTTAACAAAAAGAAAGCACTTTTATGCTCGAGGGCAATAAACTTAGAAACAAGGAAGATATTTTTGAAAACATATGTATGGAGCACGGCACTATACGGTTGCGAAACCTGGACGGTAGGGGAAGCAAGTAGGAAGAAATTAGAAGCTTTTGAGATGTGGTGTTACCGAAGAATGATGAAAATACCGTGGACTGATAGGGTTAGAAATGAAGAAGTATTAGGGAAAGTTGGCGAGAAAAGAAGTATGTGGGAAAACATAAAGAAGAGAAGAGATAGAATGGTAGGCCACTTGCTGGAGGCAGAAATAGGAGTGAAGAAAGGTAGAGGTAGGCCTAGATTAGACTACTGCTCGCAAATAGTAAGGGATGTAGGTTGTAGCACAATTAGCGAAATGCGTAGGTTAGCACAAGATAGGAGAAGCTGGAGGTTAGCGTCCAACCAGTCTTAGGACTGATGACCTCATGATGATGATTATATCGGATCAAAGGACATTGTTAACAGCATCCCTCTGAATGATATAAACATTAGAGGAATACTTTGTTGCGCTAGTAATCTCTCTCTCGAATTAATGAGAATTGTTAATGAGAAAATAATCGAATAAGAGATGGAGACATCACTCGTATGTTTCCCATTTACTTTTTTTTAGAGACAAATTGGTCTAGTCCAGGTGCGTACAAAAAAAAATAAACGTAAATTGTTTATTTAATTTGTTGAATTTAAGATAACATCTTGGAAACATCAATGTCCTACAAAATACTGGCTAATAGATGATATGCACTTATCCCAATGGTTTTCCGCTGTGTAGTACATTTTATATATTCTTCTCTACTAATGCTGTTAAGTGCTTCCAGTGATTTTTGTTTCTATTTCTACGCCCTGAAAACGCTTTCTCTGTAGGCCTTTCTTCATTATTGAGGATAAAACAAAGTCGCATGGGGATTGGGCGAATAAGGAGGATGCGAAACCGGATCAACCGTTTTCTGTCAAAAATTGGTTGATATTCAATGCTGTAGTGACAAACGTGTTGTTATGATGAAGAAACCAGTCTTCAACCTCTACAATTGAGGTTGTTACTTTCCAACTGTTTCACGCAGTCGCTTTAGCACTTCCAGATGGCAATTTTGGTTCACTGTGAAAAAATTCAACGTGAGCGACTCCTTTGATGGCGAAAAAACAAACCATCATGGACTTCACATTTGATTTCACTTGCTGTGCTTTTTTGGTGTGGGCGCTGAAAGTGTCTTCACCGTCTGGACGGCTGTTTTTTTTTCGGGGTCATGGCCGTAACACCAAAATTCATCTCCTGTGATGACTTTTGATAAAAAATGAAGGTCACGCTGTGCCTGTTCTTTCAAGTCTTGGCACACTCTCACACGGTTCATCGGAAAATAGTCGTGGAGCAAACTTGCCGCGACGCATCTCATGTTGACGTCTTCGCAATATGGCATTGCCCACTTTTTGGCATTTTCGTCTCTTCTGGACATTGAGAGCGACCCGAACGGGGTTCATCTTCAAAGGATTATTTAACCACTTATGAACTGGGCAAACCACTTGCAAATTTTCGCCTGGCTTAGGGCTTCTTCCCCATAAACTTCCCGAAACATTGAATCTTTTCTTTAACGGGAAACATAATCTGATGTTGGCGCGTTGCTCCTTAAACCTTACCATTGCAAAATCGCCGACAGTTTTGGAACGGGCTTGAAGAAAAATCACTCTCTCCGTTGTGATGGTTTCACATAAAGGATGTTTGGCTAATGTATCAGGTCAAAGAACACTCGGACGGTCTCTAGTAAATGTACTTTGTAACGTATATTTTGCTTTTTAAGTATCCCCACAAAAAATAATCTAGAGTTGTCAAATCAGGCTATCTGTCTGGCTACAAGTGTACTATGACAAAGGTGCTATGAATTGAAAACTATTGAACGATCATGGCTTATTACTACGGCTGTGGAAAATGTGGTGCGCGCCATAGACGTACTCATAGTAACAAGGGTAATAAGACAATAATAGAAAGTAATTAGTAACAAACACACTAAACTGTTACAAGTAAATATAACATTGTATGTACTTATCCTCTTAACTATCGTGATGAACTAGCATCATCATTATCATCACGAATTGAAGACGATCCTTAAATATTGCAGCATCAGGTATGTTTCCATATTTGTCTTACAGAATGATGTTCGCTGTGATGAAAATATGTTCTTATATTTGGAGAACGACCGTTCGACATCTACTGATGTAATATACGTAAATACTCTTTGCACTTACTTAACCCTTAGGAGTCCGCAGCTACGAGCGTGGTCACTGTCGAAAAAGTACGCTAGCTTAAAGTAACTCTCGGGAGTATTCGCGACATTGACTTGGATCTACCCTCTCATCCACTTGCTTTATCGATCGAGGCTGATGATCTAAACCTCGTTGTGTTCGTAAGAAAATGGCGGATCAGATGACGGTTTTATTTTTTCTAAAATGTAGCTGATTTTAAAAAATCGGCAGGTTAAAGTTGAACAAAGATGAAAAATTAACTTTTTTAAAAACCTTTTTTTCTACTTTTGTCGCTTATATTGATTTTAAAAAAATAGACAAATACTCTTTTCGCACCGATAACGCTATGCTACATTCTTTTGCGCATAGAATGGTACGCGTGTGCAAGTTGTAGCTTTATTCTTTGGGAAAGTATAGCGAAGTAAACAAAACCTTGATTGCAACGAGTAAGAACGCGTTTACTTCACACTTTGGTACAAAGAGACTTCTACTCGTCTGTAAAATACCTAATACTAAAAATCAATTATAATATGGCACTTTTGACAAGCATGGTTCGAGGGCGCACACATATCCGTTGTCCGAATCGGCAAGGACATAATCTTTCAACCCCCATTTAGTGGGCTTCTGGGGATTGTAGCCTTTGAAACCGATGTGGCCTTTGAAGCCCACAACTGATTTATCGATTGGAATATTTACTTGGGAGCATAGTATTTGCGGCACGAGTCATCGACTGCTTCCAAAACTCCTTTGATTTTGTAACACCTTGATTTGCGCTGGTCGTTCTGGATGGGGACGGGATCAGCAACATGTAAAGCGCGAATTTTTTTTACAAAATCTGCTCCTGGAAAAACGTCTTTGAAAAATGGCTGGTATAGGGCCCAATCGTCGGAAAAGTTATCGTGTAGTGTAGGTTTTCTCATTTATTGCCATAGTTATGAGAAAAAGCTTCCATTTCCTCAAGTACCACGTCTGCCCATCGATACCACTGAGAATTTTTCTGCGCTAATTTTTGCTGCGATATATCTATTTGTCTCCACGACCTCGAAAATCACGCCGCGTTACAAGTTCGTTAGCCGACGTTATGCATACAATAAGAACACACTTGAGTCGAAAACGACTCTTTTACGTTTCGACAAGTTCGGAACCTGTCAAGCCTTTGCCCATGAGAGTAGGGCTGTTCTGCCTTTGTATCGTGTTCATTAGCAAGCTTGCTTTTTCTCGATCAGTTAGAGTGTTTGCAAGTGCCGATACTCCGAATGGTTCCTAAGGAGCGCCCGATGAAGCGTAGCGGTGATTCTTGTCCGTCTCACGGACTTGCGGACTCCAAAGGGTTAACGGATCTGTAGATGCGCTATCCCTATTAGTAGTACCACCACAAACTTGTCTTAACCTATTAAAATTGGTATCTTTCTTTGTATTTATGGAATGTACTTGGTTTGCTATTTGTAGGAATGCCAGCCACTATTTTGTATTTTCTCTATTGCTTCATGGCACTCCTTTATAATTTGTATGAATAGTTTTTAAGTCAGTTTCAATGGAAATATCTAGAAACTGTATCTGGCCTTCCTGGACAGGATTGAACTGTAGTATTACAAATTATATTTGCTGGAAATTTTCAGCATTATAGAAATATGTCTTCAACCATGTTCTCCAACGTGTAACGATCGGCTCTGGTGGTTTGGGAATTGCAGGACACTTTCTGTAAAACTCGCGAAGACCTTTACGAGATTTTAGAAATACTTTTCTTGTACTGGCTATAAATATATCTACCTTGGGAATGCACTTTATAAGTAACATGTAACAATCTACAACCGTGTTGTGAAAGAAAACGGCCGACTGAACGCATTGTCGCGACACCAATCAATATTTTTCTTGTTGACCTCTGAATTTTTTTTAATGTCTCCAGCGCCACCTACATAATTCTATTGCCAGTACACTCAGTGAGTCTTTAGCTAGCTAATAGGAATGGAATTGCCGAGGGTCCAGTATAAGTACCATAATATTTGCAATAGATGTTTTATCTTTTCATCTCTTCAGCACATAGCCACAGTCGTCTATTTTGTAATTCACATGTAATCTTCTCTAAAATGTCATCCCGGACAGTTTATATATTGCTCCATAATGTTCTGCGACTTAGTAGCTGGAACTGTGTATTGTATTTGTGCAAAAACTGTGGTTCTTAATCTAGTATGTGAAGTGGAATATTATAAGCTATTAACATCAACAGTAAATCAAACCTAAACCGAGTTTACAAGGGCGTGCCCTGATTTCAATGTTAATGTTGCATAAAATTCACGTGACGTGTACAGTCGGACTAGCACATTAAAGGTTTATCGCATACTTTACACATTACTTTCTCTCCATCGTAGAATAACTCGTCAAATTCGCCAATAAAATTTTCCACTTGGTGAGCATGTAAACGTTTTCTGGGCTTCCGCAAGTGCGACTTACTTTATTATTGCATTAAAACGTTTCAACTAACACAACGGCGAACGTACGTACACCTCGATCGATAAATCAAGATCAACTACGGCCCTACGGCCCACAGTGGACGAAAACGCCGAAAAGCTGGCCAAAATTCAGAAAACAAGGTTCCAGTTTAAGAATTTTTTGTCTCGCAATGTTTAGTAGGGTATCCTAGGTATAATAAAAACCGGTTCCGAGGGATCGCCAACGGCCCTACATTTTGTAAGGGCATTCTGAATTTGACCGTTGCAGCAAGCGCTTCGTGTATTTCGCATCGCACATTTTGTAAGCCTTTGTGAAAAGTACAATAAAAAGTGAGCTATAAGCGCTAGAACAGCTTTGCAAAATGGATTCTCCTCCGCAAGGTATGTATAATTAACAGTGTAAGCCGAATTTGTTAGTTCTTAATATGAAATAAAATATTAACAATGCAATGGAGATGATTTTTTTGAAAAAATAAATTTGTTTTCTTTAGTATATCGTGAAAAAAGTTTACCACTCGTTCACACTCGTTCAATAATCTTTATTTTGTGATACATCCTGAATGTTTATCTTACAAAAAATTGAAGAATTGGGTGCGGTCATCTACGGCTGTGCCTGTAATGACACTTATTGTTACAGTGTCAAATGTAGCAACCCGTAAAATTCGATTTATAACATTACTTTCACACATATTCATTATTAAATTCCATTGCATTATACAAATAAACAATTTTCTTTTGTTATTAACAATTTTTACATAAAACATTGAATTTTTTTATGAAATAAAAATAAATTTTTTATATTAATTGCAAGTAAATAGCGATGATTTTTATTTTTGCTTTTATCAACATTTATATCAATCGAAAAATAATGTGTTCGTACATACTTCCTCTGTTTCAGATGTTGTGAGCAGTGGAGAAGCAATTTCTATAACTAGAAAGAAACTGTTTTTCTTATTGAAAACACATTTGCATGATAAGTTGCAAATTACAATAGACATAATGTTATAATAATGAGTTTTAGGCCGATTAAAATATGTTTCTGCCTTCAATATTGTATATTTTCTGTATTTTTATAATTGTATGTAATAAAATGTAGACTTTAATGAATGTTTTTTGTCCCACTATACCTCCGATAACAAATTGTCAGTACTAACGATCAATTTTTTTATTTTGTGGTCTCCATATTGGAGTCGCCCTTCTGTTTTTTGAATAACAGTTGTCAAATTCGTACCCAGCGGCCTCGAAAACCCCCAGGTACCAATTTTTACTAAGAATAATAAGCTTTTGAATAATTTAGGTCGTCATATTGGGGCCGCCATTTTTTTCTTTTTGAAAAACTATTATCAAATTCATACCCAGCGATCTCGAAAACCCCCGGGTATCAATTTTTACTAAGAATAATAAGCTTTTTAATAATTTCGGTCGCCATATTGGAGCCGCCATTTTGTTTTTGAAAAACCGTTACCAGATTCTTAATCAGTGACCTCGATAACCCACGAGTACCAACTTTTGATTGAATTACATGAGTTTTATAATTTTGGCCAGCTTTTCGGCGCTTTCGTCCACTGTGGGGCGGCTGTGGAATGTACATTGCTGGTTCCCCTCGCGGTTCGTCGGCCACTTACCTTATTTTAGATTCATCGTCGCACCGTTACATTAAACCTGTTTATAAATTAAAATACAGTTATCTCGGTGAATTACCACACATTGTTTACAATCTAATAGAAATTTCATGACGAAATTTTATGAATATTATTATTTTAGAACAGCTAAGAACATCTGTGGATTCGATGAGCGAAATGTTCGTTGCAGTAAAAATATCCATGCCCCACATGAAGCGCCAATGCTATGCAGCGCTCGCGCACATCCAGCCATACACGTTACTATATACTTGCGCGTGTAAACTTGCGCAAATAAACGTCATTAGAAAGTGAAGTGGCGTAGAAATATCTTCCAACACACGTTACTGCATACTTGTACAAGTTTAAACTTGCGCAAGTATATCGTAACGTGTATGGCTGGCTTTACTTATTACAAAGAACAACTCAAACTATTACACGAACGCCCCAAATCAGTTTATGGAACGATACCCATCGAGTTATATCCATACAATAAAATAAATTGTTGTTAGATGATACGTGACCGATCCCTGCCACAAACGAACTTCTCGCATTGTTTCGACGATTGGGTGTGCGCTAGAGCGGCGAGTTTTCGAACCAATGGCCACATCGAACACGTTCGCATCGCCTTTTTAACCCCGCTACATAAATTTATTCACCCCGAATGTAAAACGCACCGGTGCACGTGGAATGGGGAAGAGAAATAATTTCGGAAAGTTGATTTTTAAACGTTCCCAGTAATGGCGATCTAAATAATCGATATTCAAATCTTGTAAAATGCGTCAGTGGCGTGCCCGGAGACGTTTTTGGTTTGTTTTAACGATTTAAAGTGATATTTTTTAAGTAATGTTCTTCCCTTGGTGTGTACACGGTTTCATAGATAATGGGTTCATCACAAGTATCTCGGAAAGAGTACATTGTTTGAGATGTAATATAAAATTTAACACTAATTTCATACCAAACGGGGTACAAACAAAAATGTACAAAGAAAATGGGCATTTAATCATTTGAATAAATTAGGTTAATTTAATTAAATTTGAATATAATTAATTAATACTTAAATTTAAAAGACCACCCTGTAAATCAAGTACTGTGTATGTTTAAAAAGACCACCTTGTAAATTAACAGATATCACTTTTCCGCACTCAACTATACTAGCGGAAAAGTATGTAATGTAATCGTGTAAAGAAAAATGGGGAAAACATTTTTTTCGTTTATTTTTCGTTTTTCGGCCTAAACAAAAAAAATGGTTTTAAAAAAATTTTGTCTGTGTATGTTCCTTTCTCGATTTCCGATTTATATGTTACTGACAGAGATCGTATCGATAAAGATGTATACGCCATAAAGTTCATTCGGAATTTGTCCTGAATCGGCGTACCGTGTACGGCACTGATGAGAACTAACAAGTTCGAAACAGCTGTATGTCGTTCGGTTCCGATCCGGGACAAATGTCGAATCCTACCTGTGGCGGGTTTTATTTTTTGAAACCTTATCTGATCGTGCAGAAACACGAGAAAGGGGTCGAGGATCGCTTCTGGGTATAATTCAATGCCTGGCGGGGCTTTAGCCCGAGGAGCAGTTGTTTCCTAGAGCGATTATGTAATAGCTTTGCTATTCGGGAATTACTTTGATAGCCGCTTGGCGGCTTGGTGGTTCCTTTCTCGATTTCCGACTTATATGTTACTGTGTATGTCGTCGTTGTCGTCTTTATTCGGCATTTATTCTTGTTAGCACAATAACTCAACTAAATCGTGTCGGATCGATCGTGTTTTGACTGCTCCTGATTGGGGACGTCTCCCAGACGACACCTATTGATTTTGAAGTGGAGAGGACACACCCCACCTGCCCATGGGCCATGAGAAAGCACGATGGTGGACTATTTGAGATATTTGTTTTGTTAATACGATAACTGAACTAAATCGTGTCGGATCGATCGGATTTTAACTGATTCTGATCGTGAACGTCTCTCAGACGACACCTATTGATTTTGAGGTGGATAGGACACACCCCACCCACCCTGTTCATGGGTCATGATAAAGTACGGGGGTGGACTATTTGAAAAAAGTAAGACTCTCGCTTAAAACAGATATTCTGCATTTATGTGTTGGTTTATTTTTTCTCGGCCACTCAATTTCGAGATAGAGATGTTCTACGTGTGGAAAAATCCGTTTTAAGGTTTTAAACCTATTTAGCGGTTCCTTTGAATTATGCCGCCAAAGGCCCCTTGCCGACTGCTGGAGCGTACCACTAATTGATATGTCATTTGTCACCTTTGACGCTAGCACGTCTCTGGCTGTTCTTTTAACGCACGCCGACAAAGGATCAAAAAGTTCCCACGTTCATCAGAATTTTCCCACGCCCAATCACCGCATTGCCTACTTTTTTTGTACATTGGGGTTTTTTGTACATATAGGGGCACACTAGTATGGTGTGAAATGGAGACCCCAGGGCCGTGGTAGGATGTTACCATTCGCCCTGGTATGAATGTTCATGCCAGCAATGGAGTAAAATCAACACGATTTCTGATGTAAACTTGACCACCTTTAGGTGTAAAATGCATTTCCATTTTACACCTAAAGCTGACGAAGTTTTGCTGTCCATATTGTATAACGAAGGAAAATAAAACGTCTGAGATATATTATGCCTTAGAAATACAGTCCGTCAGGTAGAAGTGTGGCAGATTTAATTTATACAAGAACATATTAAATAAAATTTCCTTTTACATACGAGTATATGCATTGCACTCGATCAGAACAAGGATGTAATTGGGTTAATAATGCGTCCAGTCACCATCGGGGCCAATAATTGACGGCATATTCTAGCGACAAGGACCTCCAGATCCGAGGAATCTCGTGGAATAACTGCATCAAATTGTACGTGCGTTTTTCACGAAGCTTGTGTTTAATGCATTCCCACATCTCAATGAAATTTGTATTCGGCAACTGTGACGCCAATCCAGATTCTGTTTTCCACTTGGTACAGAGCTTGCTGTGATGTTTGGGATCGTTATTCTCCTGCAGCATCCAGTCCTCATTTTTATGGATGAAGGTTCAACAAACAGTTACAATGCCTTCTGGTAAGTTTTCCAAATTTTCTGGGTATTCAGGTTGTCGATAAACAGGTGTGATATGTCGAACCCATGCCCTGAGAAGTAGCCCTAAAAGATGCACATTTACTCCGTTCTTGATGGTCCGCTGGACACGCCTATTGGAGGGGGTTGGCCAGGATTGCATGAGGATACAGCGTGCTCATATAGAACACTCGTTGGTAAAAATTACATTGCTAGAATCTCGATCTGTGTTCACGTGTCCAAGCGAGTCGCTTAGTTACATGTTTTTCAATCAACAGACGTTTCTTTATTGTAACGTGCCATTTCAGGACGTGATCACGAAGACGGGTTCGGATTATTTCGTACGATGTATCTAACCCCTTTGGCTTCAATTTTGATTGCCCTTGACGCAGCATTAAGCCAGGATTTTGCGAAAACAGATTCACGGTTTTTTTCCACGTCTTTTTGGTCCAGTTTGCCCATCATGTAACATTTCGGTAAACCGTCGACATTTCTTGCCACTTTATGTTGCTCACCCACTTCTGCACGAAGGATCTCGACTTTTTCATGTATTTAGCAGCCGGTAATTGTGACATTTTCGAACTTTTCGGGTGGGTGCACAGGAACACAGCCTCGTAGCGCGACAGGTAATTGGCACGCATAGCGCGTAACATACATATTTATCTTACAAAAGATCAACAACAACTGAATCTTTTATGGCAGTACATCAAGGACAAAACTTCTCTCTAACGAAAAATGTTGATACTTTAGAAAGTTAAGATGCTCCCTCCCAGTGTTCCCTATCTAGACGCCCACCACCCTTCTCAGGTGGGAATGGGTAAAGAGGGCCAAGAATTTCATCAACGTAGCTATAGGATGAGGCGAGACGATGACATTTATTCTAGTCTTCTTGTGTGAACTTCATTATCCTTATTATATTATTACACTGGGGAACAATTCAATTTTCAGGAATTTAAGAGTCGATTATGACTGCATTACTGCCCCTGATGCCAAAAATGGCATCGCTTTTCTTGATTGGTTCTAGTTTTTGAAATAAACATGCATGAAAAATATCAATGCAAAGTAAGAAAGACAAAATAAAATAAACAACTTCTCTTACTTAGATTTTTTAAATCTTTTTGCCATTATTCGGATATCCTAATGAAATAGCTCATTTTGTTCCTCACTATAATAGGAAATTTCTCTAAGTGATTATGCAAAAAAATGTAATTTAATGGTCATCTTGGTTCTCATTTCTTCAAAACATTTTTCATATACCATGTACTAGCTCTTGATGGTTATTTGCCTTGTGCATGATTGTTCAGAAGAAAAAACAAAACAAAATATGAATTATAGATTCTACAACGGTCATGTCTGTTAAAATTTGGATGTTTCACCAGTTTTCGAATTTGTGGACCGTCAAGAATTCCTGCTTTTAATTTTTTCTATACTCAGTGCTAGAGATGCTTGGCAAATGTATTTAATTAATACAATCACCTGTCTTGTCCAGTGCTTTTACAAATTGTTTCATTAAATTCAGGTTGATGTGAAGGGTGGCAGTACTATTTTTTCTCTCTTTGTTAATGGTACGTGAACAATGTTGATTTTTGCAACGGTCATAGTATATCTCAAAGGCCAAACGGTTTGCCGCCAATACTTTTCCTTTGTACGACTGTGTTATAAACAGTGGCGGTTTTATTGTAATTGTAGGTGCATTTGTGCAGTGAACTCCCTTAAAGATTCCTAAAAATACCTATTAGGTGTTTACTATACATTACATTAACATTATATTATATATAGAATGTTTCGATATCTAACAGTCTCGCTTACAACTTGTTTGATGTCGCGAGAGTCGCCAGCCCTAGAATTTATCAGATTTATCTACTTGATTTTAAATCTGCAACTCTAAATACATAGCGCGTTCAGTTTTCATGTAGCACACATCAGAGGACCGTTTAACCATGTGTTAGAAAGAGAGGACTCGGACGCGTGAAACAGTAGATTTCTATACGCATGTATATGAGATCTGCGTGGATTGCACGGCCACGCAAAGCAAACTTTAATCTGTAAGCTTTGACGCAAGTGTATTGCATCAGGTTGTCTATTGTATTGTATAGCATTGTATTATCTGTTGAATCTGTGCTATTTACGTGGTCACATGTTGTTTGTAATTTTACAACCACAACGAGAGGGAAGAGATAGCAATGGAGGCATATTCGGTGAAATATATAACGGAATTTTAATACGCGAACTGTACGAATCGTTTCTGAAAATGCTGAACTTTTAAAAGAATACTTAGAATGTATTTTTGACGCTGTGGGAAATGATTACTATACAAAAAATCAGGCTCAAATGTTATTGGGTTATGCAAATAACGATAACTTTAAATACTGGCTCGCGTTTTTCGCCAAGGTCATGCCTCATTGTGAAATCCTTTTTAAAGAGTTTCAGTCTCGATCATTGGATGCTGTCAAGATAAGCAGTTATATGAATAATTTTGAATCCGCAATTATAATAATCCGGACAACTAATTCCAGATAATGAATCCGGACAAGGTTAAATTTGCCCGAAAAAAAAATCCAATACGATCCCATAATGACATCATTTTCTGCACAAACTAAGGAAGTGTGTGATATATTAAGTACCCAAACTAAAGACAGATTTGAGTTTAGAGAACACCTGTTAGCGTCGAAACTATTTTTCCCCAATAAATTTAGTGACCATGAGAAACAATTCCCCATTCAAGATTTTGAAAATGTAACGAAAACTTGGATGGATTTTTGGAGAAAGTTAAATTGAAAAATGCATTAACGGTTATATACAACAGGGAAGATTTCGTGAAGCAGCAAGTTGCTTAGCAATTTTGCAATCATTTATAGATCGAAACCTGACGGACTCTTTTAATGATACTGTTTTATTATTAAAATTAATTTGTACCATACCCATGACAAGTGTTGAAAGTGAACGCTGGTTTTCGACAGTTAAATGAATTGAATGTTAATTAAGTTAAATGTACAGAATGATCTTGTAATTGACGTTTTTGCGAATTCTAAGAACAAACGAATGGATTTATATATAAATAACCTCAGGCTTGGACATTAGGTAAGTTTATTTTAATTTTTCGTTTGTTATTATTTTATCGATTGCACCCCCAGACAAAAATTACACCGGCCGCCACTGGTTATAAGCAGAGGTGACAAGGATATTTGGTATATCCACTTTGCTGTCCAAGAAGTATGGTGACCATTTTTAAATCGACACAAGCAAACCACTGATGCTGAGAATAAGCAACTTCAGGAGTCTCCATTATTTTAACAGACGTAATCAATTAAACTAAAATGAAGGTATAATGTGAAATTAGGAGCCCAGAGTACTGAGAACCTGATATTAGGTTTGTGGCAACATAGTCTTTTCTGTTCCCCGGTGTTATTAATTATTCTTCTTCTTGGAGTGCTTTGACCGTTATCGATCGTTATCGATCATAGACTGGATTAATGGATGATGTTAGCTATCATAACTTTACTAACTGTCGAACGAAAAAGTTGTACAGTTGTTTTATTAAACCAAGATGTTCTCCTACTTCCGGGGCCGTGTTATTAATTGCCTCTATACATTATTAGATAGAAAATAAGAAATTAAAGAAATTAAGAAATATCTAACATAACGCCAAGGGTTTTTTTTATACTACTTATGTCTTCATTAGGGTATCCCATGAAAATCTGGTAGGGATGTGTCATGTCGTCAGAAACCTGACACCCTCTAATATGCACGTCAATGTCGCTTGATAACACCAATCTCACAGCAAGTATCGATCTTATAAATTTGGTCATAAATTTTCCTATTATATTCGTAAACCGCGTTTCCTTCCCCAAACTCATTAAGGCTTCCACATTGTCATTAAAAGATAGGTATGTTATAACTAACGTTTAGACGCTAACGACGGTAATTAACGAGACTTTTAATCAAAGACAATTTCGATGATGTAAACAACTTTAATTTCGGCGAGGCGATTTTCAGTAAACTTCCTCGATGAAATTTAATGGAATCGATGCGGGTGTGTTGACCTTCATCGACGGTTTTCAGTCGGGATTCAGAACGGCACGTCTGGAGTATAATGCTGTTGAACAAATTGTAAATCCTGAACCCAGTCGCTCAGAAGAAGGCGTGATTCCTATATTTTAATATAATAACATTTACAACAATTCTTGTAATTTTTTTTTTTTTGGGTATTTCATGCGATATTCTTATAACCGAATAATATTTGTCTACAATCTCTATAACCCCTTGAAACCATTGCCATTGAAGAAAGAGCGTGTCTGTGTAATAATAAGTTAAAAATAACCGAGTTAAAAAAAGTAACAACTAAAAATCAAGAAATAAATGTTTTCTACAACAATTTAATACTTATTTGTTGTTCTGTTTAATGTAATTAAGAAATTATTGTTTATTATGTAATTATTATTAATTGTTTTATATAATTTTGAAGTCGGTGCCAAGTAAAACATAAAAAAATTTATACCTTGCTACTGTAACAACGAGTTTACATTTAAAATTGTCGAGGGCCGGGGCATTCGCATTATTAATATTGTGTGGCACCGACTTCAAAATTATATAAAACAATTAATAATAATATAATTACATAATAAACAATAATTTCTTAATTACATTAAGCGGAACAACAAATAAGTATTAAATTGTTGCAGAAAACATTTATTTCATGCTTTTCAGTTAACTTACTTTGTTTTTTGAAGTCCGTTTTTTAAAAACTTATTATTTTACAATTTTAAGTATTGGGTAGACCTACTAAAGATTTTTTTGCGAATGAGAAAATGACGGCTACTTAAATAAGGATTTCCGTTGTGTATCTTCGAAGTCTAAGGTCCAATATCAATGAAATTAAGATGGAACGACCTTGCAGCTATAGTGAATCCAACGCAAAAAGAATAATTAAAATCGGCTCATAAACATAAAAGTTATACCCGAACATACATAAAAAATATATGTATACAGACGAATTGGGAACCTCCGCCTTTTTTTTTTTTTTGAAGTCGGTTAAAAAAGAATTATCCTTGATTTTAAATACACGTGATTAAGGTTGGTAATTTGTTCGAAAAACCAGTGATACCACAGGCCAAACTGAGATAGCTGCAACCGTTATTTTTCAACCTTAAGTATATGAAAGGTTTTCTATTAAAATATGTTTTAATGAAATTAATTTAATTTAATGTAATGCATTTTTTTTATAGAAATGCAAATTAGAAAGTATTTAGAGTTTACTTAGCAAAGGCTTTTATATTTGTCTATCGTGAATATCAAGGTCGTAAGAAACTTACTTCGTGTGTGATTTTTTTTTAATTTTCGCCTTCAAAAATCGTGTATTCTTTTCATTAAAATATTCGTAGTTTCTGTGACAAAAACGTTAGGGATATTTTACCTTCAAGGTGACTTAATAGAGGCTCAAAAGGTTCTCTATCGTGAATATCCTGATTGCGTAAAGTGTACTGGTGGTGTGATCTTTAAAGGATGTAGAAAGCCTACTGGGGATATGATGATTTTTTTTATTTTTCGTCGCTAAAAAACTTTTGTCATTAAAAAAGTCGTAGTAAAAAAGACTTTTTAAAAAAATAATTGAGACGGCTTTATTTTTAGGATTACTTAGTACAGGTTTTTGTAGTTGTCTGTTGTGAATATCAAGGCTGTAGAAAACTTACTGGGTGTGCGGTAATTTTTTTATTTTCTTGTACTCCATAAAAACCTTGTACTCTTTTCACTAAAAAGATTCGTCACTTCTATAAAAAACTTTAGGACGATTCTATTTTTAGAGTGATATAATAAAGACTCAAAGGTCTATCGTGAATATGATGATTGCAGAAAGCTTATTGGGGGGGGGGGTGGGGGGGTGGTGGTGATGATTTTTTTAAATGTTCTTCTCTTAATAGAGCTTTCTTAAAAAACCTCAGGGCGATTTAATCCTTAGGCTGACTTGTGGAAGTTTTAAGGGGTATCTGTCGCTAATATAAAAGATGACAAAGCCTACTGAGAGTATGATAATTTTTTTTATCTTTCGTCCCTAAAAGTTTTTAATTTTTTTATTAAATAATTCGTAGCATCTGTAAAACAATACTTGAGGCGGTTTTACTTTCGGTGTTACTTAGTAGGGGCTTTTGTAGGTGTATGTTGGGAATATGAAAGTTGGATAAAACCTACTGTGTGTGTGGTATTTTTTTAAAATTTCTTCCTTAAGAACTTTCCACTCTTTTCACTAAAAAATTCGTCGGGTTTATAAAACATCTTTAGAGCGGTTTTATCTTTAGAATGATATAGTAGAGACTCAAAGGGTTATTCATCGTAAATATCATGATTGCATAAAGCTTACTGAGGGTGTGATGATTTTTTTTAATGTTTTCCCTAAAGAATTACTATTTTTTTCGTAAAAAAGTTCGTAGCCTCTTTAAAAAAACATTAGGGTAATTTTATCGTTTCGGTGACTTAGTAAAGGTTCTGAGGGTTGTCTGTCGTTAATATAAGGGATGCGAAAGGCCTACTGGAGATATCACGATTATGATTTTTCTTTATTTTTCATCCCTAAGTGTTTTAAAAAAATTGTCAGCGTCTGTAAAAGAAATATAGAGTCGGTTTTATTTTTAATATTACTTATTAGAGGCTTTTATAGTTGTCTGTCTTGATTATCAGTGTTGTGGAAAACTTACTGGATGTGTAGTATTTTTTTATTTTCTTCCATAAAAGTCTTGTAATATTTTTTTTATATAACCTCTCATAAAAATCATCTAGCTTTTCTTAATTTCGTTTAACGTACAAAGTTGTATGTGGAACACGATATCTGGTAAATGGCCATCTTAACTTCCATCACATATTGCCATCCTTGAGGAGGTTTTACTTTACGCTTTCATATATGGTATTTTCAAAACCCTGTATATATCTTTGCAAAAACAGTCTTATGCACAGGCCAACATTTTCATTTGTTGTAAATCTCATTTACGTACCGCGTCAAATCTTAGAATCGCCGAGTCTTATAGAATCCTATGCAAGCTATTTTTATATTCAACTATTAAGGCTCGCTTTATTCCGTTTCAGAATACCTCAGCATGTAACTGTAGCGTCTATCGAAGCCACGTCGGATATCTGGCTTACATCGAACCGGTGCAGACCTAATTCTGTCGGCGTATACATTACTTATACATTGAGCCGTATCTGCATGCATTTATAAGTTATAACATCGAAAGATACCGCAAGGTAGATGCAGTCATGCTCGTCCAAATGTGCGGTGAAGCTGGCCCTAAGGCAAACGATAAATCCCCCCAAATGAGTTTCCAACGCTTTAATAATGTAACAACTAACTTCTAGCCTTGTGTTAACTCCCAAACTTTGGCGAGAGTTGTAATCCGTCGCCGAAGTTCCGAGATAACGAACATATTATGGAAAAAGGCAGAAAAACTATAGAAACAATAAATAATTCAACGCATCTTTTAAAAACGTTGAATAGCCTGAAATGTATTTAACTTACCATCACTATTTGTGTTCCTTGCTGTATATACAGACCTGGTAACTACCAATCTTGAATGGATATCAATCTATCACTTATCTGTGATAGAAAAGAAGAGAAATGGCAAAACTCTTGTTCTAGAGAGAAGCAGTTTATATTTACGTGGCTGCCACTAATGGCTTTCACCTGGAGCTAATCTTTAAACAATAAAGGAGCGGAGGTGCATATGGTAACCGCGGGAATGGCTATAAAATTATGGGCCTCCAAGATCCCCCGACTCGCTGTCATAAAACTCACTTTCAGTTGTCAATGGTCCAATTTACGTGTCGTCTCTTGCAAAACGAGTTACTCTAAGTTCTCTGTACTGAACGTACAGACCTTTCTTTATATCTGTATACCGCATTTCATGTGTCTATAATAACAAATAAAAAAGTTACAGATTTTTGAGGCGGCACCTCTACCATCCGCCTATAGTGCAACGGTGACACTATTTGAAAGGAAATGGTGGTTGCAAATTGTATTCGATATAGAAGATGTGACTGTGAAACAAAATCCACATATACGATGATTATTCTCAAAATAAATTTTAATTGCTATAAATAACTTAATGTTCACCAACATAGAAAAAACGAGGGATTTGTGACATGCATATACGTCATCCATTTTAGGTCATCAATTCCTTGAATCGTATGAATTAGTTTTTTTTGCGGTATGACAAAGAGATGACAATGTTTTATCTCCTTATAGCCTCGTGAATAATTCATTTTCATTGTTTCAGGTATGTTCGTCATTTACTTCGAAACGCACTTAAGTTTACTGACCTGTAAGTATTGTAATTTAAGTAGTTATTAGGACTGTCATTTATTAATAGGATAACATAACAATGGTAAAATGATATGCTCGAAAATTGTTTGTAGTTATATGGAGTGAACACATCAACTTCCGTATAAAGAGGGTGCCGCCCTTCTAGGGTGTTTATTTTTGTTTTATTACGTTTAAGAGGGCCGTACTACTATTGTTATTTATAGTAATGTATTTATTTAATATTCCATACTATTTCTTCGTAATAATCTAATTTATTTATTATTCGTATGTAATAGGGTACAGTTTATTTAAATGCGAATGGATTCGCTCTTTTATTATTCATGACAGCTGGGGTTCCGCAAGGATCTAACGTAGGGCCTTTATTATTTTTAATATTAATAAATTATCCTAAAACTCTTCTATGCAGATGAATTGAAACTATATGTCACGTATCATTTCAGAAAGACTGTCTATTACTGCAAAATATTACACTAATAATAATCAACTCGTTCTGAGTATAATAATAATCACTTATGCTTGATTACACTTGATAAAAAAGTGTATGGTATCATTTACTAGAAGAACAAACATTTTTCACATTTTCATCACTTTTGGAATGAATACCAGTACAAAACCAATAATGTCTCTTCGTAGGTCTTAAGTAGAATTTAAATATTTGCCTGCAAATAGCTGTTTTGACCTAATTTGTTTAGTCCTTATCATACAAGGCATTTGCAGATGGGTGGAGTATAATAATCTCCTTATTTCAGTAGTTTGAAAATTACCCTTTGCGAAGTAAAAATTTACATTATATTGATTGACGATTGAAGTTTTTACTCCGATTTAGATTGTTCTCGAAACTACCAAGAGATGGCGTTTGGTACGTTCTACTGCGGTGGAACGTAGCAACGTCTACTAGATGTGAGCCTCATCCGTCAAAGGCATACTCGCTTACACTGCTCTGACGAGACCCAAGATAAGGTCGAAACCGGTTTGCAGTTAGCGGTATCCCGAGATAGGTGACACTTTGCATCTTCCTTGTTGCTTTGGAGCAATCTGAATCACTGTATATTAGTGCTAACTCTGTTAGACAAAATACGGCGAATATTGTCATATAATTCAGCGCTCGGCGTTTGGCATATAGCCAGGAGAATAGCTGTTTTGACCTAATTTGTTTAGTCATTATACAAGGCATTTGTAGATGGGTGGAGTATAATAATCTTCTTAGTTCAGTATTTTGTTTGATGCAAAATTCACATTTGTCCAATATATTAATAAAATTGTATCAATTATATCAATATAATGCTTAAACTTTTAGAATCTATTCTATTTTAAATCACGCACCGATAGAATCTATTCTTCGGCTAACCGTTTAAAATATTTTAAATTATTAAAATAGAATGGAGATGAGATTATTCTGAAAGATTTCCCTGTAAGACCATTTTTTATATATGTAACTGAGCAGTTTCTCAGTAAAGTAGTTGATTTCTGATTCCACTGTGGTTGCCTAATTTTACTTTTCACTAACCTTCCTGTCAGCTCAAAGACTCGTATTCGTATCGTCTGCTCCTCGTCATATACCGTGCATGATTCAGTTTCTTTTTCAGTCCCATTCCTTTTGAATTCTCATTGTGACGATTCACCGCTTTTTCAGAGGTGTTCTTCTGTCCAATATTTTGACGTTACCAAAATAATTTATATGATTTTGGTTATTATGCCCAATAGAGGCAAATCACCTCGCCACTGTTTGGCATGTCTCTGATGTTCTTTAATTCTACTCAAGATTCCCCATTCTATTTGACCAATGTAACTATCTTTATATGCACATTTGACCACAATGACGACTTTCGTTGATAACTTCGGCTTAGAATTTTTGTTAGATACAACTAGCTTCTCTAATTTCATAACTGTTCGGAATTACACTAGGCACAAAAATTAAGGGCCTTAAAAGGATCATAAATTTTTAGGTGATTCTCGAGGGGCTGTAACTGAGAAAAAATAGTCTCAGAGCAATATAAAAAAAAGCAAATTGAAGCTCCAATTGTATAATTTTCTGATCTATGTTAAAAATGTTTTTTACTATCAGCAGTTTTTAAGAAATCATAAAAAATAACAATTCGCATAATTCTGCAAATAATGGATAGATTAAATATTGTTTATTGTCAACCTCAAAGTATCCCAAAGAAACCCTGAAAATTTCAAAGGGCTGCGATTTTTTTCATTGTGTTCGGAATGATGGAATGATTGAATTTGTCGTTGCTAAAAATCAATTTAAAGATGAATTTTTAATTTTTTGTTCATTTTTTAAAGTTCAAAATGTTTTTTTTTGCAATAATTCATATTTTCTTTTATCAAACAATATTACTTGTTGTAAAAAAATAGAAAAAGAATATTTCCTGAGTAGTTAACTACCAGTCAGAACTGCCTTTTTTGCTTTGAACGATGATAACTCAGGCTTTTAGACCGCTGAAATTAAAGAGGGTAAAATTTCCTAAAAAAGCTTTATGATAAAATCACTGAAAAACATTTATTGAAGTCGGTGGACCTATCGAAAGGCAAAGAAAAAATTGTAAAAATTCTTTTCCGATGGTTTTTTATGGTTACTCAAAAACTGATCTAAGTACCTAAGTGCCTAAGTACAAACTTAGGCACTTCAATTTGCTTTTTTAAAAATCGCTCTGCGATTATTTTCCTCCAACTTACAGCCCTTCGAAAATCACCTAAAAATTTAGCATTTTTTTACATCCCTTAATTTTTGTGCCTAATGTACTTAAAAATAGAAGTTTGGATTTTGTTTTCGGATTGCCAACTCCAACCTGATTTTGGATTTTTTTTCGAGGTTGGATGTACGATATACCAAAGAAACGATTTTTGTTAGCATATCACGCTCTTCAATTACCCTTTGTTTTTGTCATAATAAGTTGTGACAACAATTAAATATATTTGAAGCTGTTCCACTTTGTTGATCTGTTTCTGCAAACATTTAAGATGTACTTGATTTTTCAGTAACTTTATTAAAACTATACAATTGATAGATGTGCTAAATGATAGGCGATTTTTATAGATGTTAACGTCATTGGACACGTTGTTTTCAAATTATAAAAGGGAATAGACGAACCAACAACACACGGAAGTTAGATTAAAATTGGAAAGAAGACCGTACTTGCCCACCCATGGTGAAAAGCCACGAGCCGGCACTTACATACCTACGCTCTGCTACCATAAAAAGTACTTGAATCGTTATTCTTCTGCAACGGCAAGTCTCGTACATTATACTCTCTCCACCGTCTAAGCGAGATTTATGACCCTCCCCGAAATGGCCTTTCATGCCTTTCATGACTTCCACCGTTATTGCCAAAACTTAAAACTAGTAAATTAGTTTTCTCGCGCCCCGTCAATTTAAATTATGAGCCAACTTTTATTTCGCCAGCGTAAATTTCATTAGATGCACTAAATAAGCTTTCCCCATTCCCCGTCTCATCAGACGTCGGAGAGCCCCGTAATCATCTATAAAATGTTGCGCCCACTCGACGAGGCGGAATTACAGACACCGGACTGTTTAGTTTCCCTCGAAAATAAACACTTCTCGTCCCCGAGATCCTTCGTATATCTTCCACGCCATCGGGCCGGATTCACAATTAGAAATATCTCGAAACGAATCGGCTATTAATAACGTCGAAACCTCAGATGTGTAGCTTTTGTGTAGTCGAGGGCCGGGAAAATTCGGGAGCGCTCGAAATTACAAATCTGTTTTGACAGGCGGAACACTTAAGAGGATCCGTCGCGACTGATTGTGAGCTTGACGTGACAGGTATACTTGGAGATATTCGCAAAACTACATTTTAGAGTTGTATACGTAGTGTTTTCAATTCGGATACAAAAGGGATTACGAAACAGTGGCGGTTTTATTGTAAGGTGAATTTGTGCAGTGAGCTCCCTCAAAAATTCCTAAAAATACTTATTAGGTGTTTACTATACATTACATTATCATATAATTGTACATAGAATGTTTCGATATCTAACAGTCTCGCTTACAGCTTGTTAGATGTCGCGAGGTTCGCCAGCCCTAGACTTTATCATATTTATCTACGGGATATTGAATCTGTAACTTAAATACATAGGGAGTTCAATTTTCCTATTGCACACATCAGAGGACCATTTAACCATGTGTTAGAAAGAGAGGACTCAGGCGCGTGAAACAGGAGATATATATACGTATCTTATGAGACTTGCGTGCATTGCATGCATGCCATATACATGCGAACTATACGAACCGTTTCTGAAAATGATTGTGTTTTCTCATGGTCCATGCACATGGTAGAGTGTGTTCTATCCACCTCAAAATCAATAGGTGTCGTCTGGGAGATGTCCCCGATCCGAATCAGTCAAAACCTGATCGATCCGACATGATTTAGTTGAGTTATCGTATTAACAAAAAAAAAATTCTCAAATAGTCCACCGCGCACCGTCGTGCTTTCTCATGACCCATGGACAGGGCGGGGTGTGTCTTATCCACCTCAAAATCAATAGGTGTCGTCTGGGAGATGTTCCCGATCAGAATCAGTCAGAACCCGATCGATCCGATACGATTTAGTTGAGTTATCGTATTAACAAAAAAAATTTCTCAAATAGTCCTATGGGGTGCGTCCTATCCACCTCCAAATCAATTCACCTCGTATCTATCCACTATCTACTTCGTATTAATGACTTTACTGCATATACCGCCTTTTGTGTCTGTTCTAGGGGCGGGGGATAATTACCCTTATTACCCCCCCCCTCCCCGTAGGACAACGCTTGTCTTGGATTGTATCATTGGGGGAGTTCGCTGGAATGGTTTTTGCAAGTGGAGAGCAGCACGTTGATTTACGTGTATCGCGGCAAAAGAGAGATTCACGAGATCGAGCTAAGATTCAGGAATGGTTCAATGACCACCCCCCTTTTCCAAAGTTGAATTCCCCCATGTCGCTGTCAATGGGCATTCTGGGAAATTTCAAAGTAAACTGCCACCAAGTCCTGGATATTGGAACCAAAACCATGCAGTTTCATTGGCAGCAAATTTGGTGACATGAAGCAGTCTAAAAAGAATGTGGTTTTATCACTAGCCAGTGTGAGCAGTACCATTAAAATCAATGGTGAGACAGTTACTGTTAACCCTCTGACAATTTTTCAAAGAACTCTTGTAGCAAAAAGAGCGAAGAAGATGCAGCAGTTTTTCACATATGAATTAACTCCATTCCTCATGGCTCTGTTCAACGATGGCAGAATGCGAAAAGGAAAGAAGTCTTCTTTCTACGATGTTTTGTCACTAGAGGACAACGCAACTCTCGATCTCACCCAAAGCACCAATGTGGTAGACGGTGGTTTCCTTCTCCACCGCATGAAGTGGAAAAAGTCCTCCTGCATTTCTCCAATTTGCCATCAGTACATTGCCTATGTACAGAACTATTTCGGTGACAATTGTACGGTGGTTTTTGATGGTTACAGTGATGTCAACAGCATGAAATGAGCAGAGCAGAAGCAGAGCTCACAAAAACTTCGATTGGCTTAAACTTTAATGAAAGCACGACCATCACAGTTCAACAGGAGCATTTTCTTGCTAATAAAAGGAACAAAACAAGACTGATTCACTTGCTCACCGAGAAAATGACAGCAGCAGATATTGAAACAACTGTTGCTACAGGGGATGCTGATGGCACTATTGTAAGGTGTGGGTTGGATAAAACTGCTGTACATCCAACCGTAGCAATAGTTGGGGAGAATGTGTGGGCTTGATCGTTCTCCTTATTGGATTGGCACCACCATCTATTAACATGTACTTCATGAAGCCAGGCCGTGAGAAGATGGAGACAACATTGTTTTCAGTGCGACAACTTCAAGAGCTTCCATTCGCCAAGACGACATCCTCCTTCTCCATAGCTTCTCCGGATGCGACACCACCTCGGCGATACATGGAAAGAGCAAAGTGGGAATCTCTAAGCTTTTCACAGCAAATCCTGGCCTCACTCATGACATCTCAGCAATATTCACAGACCCCTCAACATCAACAGAGGATATCGAACAGGCTGGCGAGAAGCTTTTTCTGGCTGTATACCAAGCGCCTGCACATCAAGACAACCTGAACAAACATCGGTACTCTGAAACATCGGTAAGGCATTTCTGAAAGCGTCAACGAAGCCCAAATCAGACTTGGCCACTCTTCCTCCAGCCAGAGGAGCTTCAAAGCAACACTCGCTCAGAGTATATCTACAGGTAAATCCAATTATATATAGTTGTTAAATACTGGTTTCCTTAAATTACAAATATCAATTTGTGCTAAATACTTACGTTGGTCTGATTACTTTCTTACAGATACAACAGTGGCTCGGCAACCCCCTACCACCTACCCAATGGGGTTGGGCCAGGGGAGAAGATGGAATCCTCAACCCAGTTACCACGAAGGATCTTGTGGCACCCGACTCCGTTTTAAATATGACCTTTTGCCGATGCACGATTGGGTATGGGGCGATCTGCGGTTGCCGCAAAGTAGGGATTGTCTGCTCCGGTGCCTGCGGCGTGTGCCTCGGTTCATGTACGAACGGAGCCCCCATCGAAGACAGCATCGATGATAATGAAAATTTAGATGTTGACTAAAATTTATGTTCCAGATACATCCTTGGACACAAATTTATTTATTTCATTTATTATTATTATTGTTATTATTTATTATTAGTGAATTATTTCAGTTTAAAAATATCAATGTTTCCCCCTCCATATCTCCTTAATTATAGATCCTAGCGAAAAAGTGTATAGAACCTTTTTTGTAGAGAATTTTATCTAGGTTAATTTAGTATATGAGCATGTTTTCACTAGAGGTAGTAGTTTTCGAGTTATTAACAATAAACTGAAAAAATGGACCTTTACAGAACCCCCCTCTCCTTAGCTTCACTCCCATCCATCAGTACTTTTAGTATGTTGTTAAGGACACCTTCCCCTACAAGAGAAATTGGCTTCTACATGAATTATTTCCGCTATTTTTCCTTCGTTGTCCGGACTATACAGGCTATCAACATCAACAGTAAATCAAACTTAAATTGCATTGTGAGTTTGCAGGGCATGCCTTGTTTTCTATGTCGATGTTGCACAAAATTCACGTGATGTGTACAGTCGGATTTGGACCAGCATTTTAAGGGTTTATCGCATATTTTACACATTTCTCTATCGTAGAAGAGATCATCAAATTCACCAATAAACTTTTTTACTTGGTGAGCATATGAACGTTTGCTAGGCTTTCGACGTGCGACATGACATACTTTATTATTAAATTAAAACGTTTCAACTAACATAGCGGAGATCGTACGTACATCTTGTTCGATAAATCAAGACCAACTACGGCCCTACGGCCGTGAAAAGTTTATTGCTCATCCCTCTCCACCTCGGTTCGTCGACCACTTACCTCAGTTCAGCGTTTACCTTTACGTTAAAACTGTTTAGAAATTAAAAAAGTTATCTCGGTGAATTACCATAGGTACATCATTTACAATCTAATAGAAATTGTATGATGAATTGTCGGATGTGTCTTAGATATTATAAAGATCAATACACCTGACTATTTATGTAATAAGTTAATACAGCGAACTAACACTCACAGTACAGATTAGAGATAAATAGAAAATAAATTTCCACACTATTTCATCCAAATGAAATGGTTAAATTCTCTTTTTCTTATATAGCAGCGCATGCCGTTAATAACCTACTCACTCAATATCACAATATATCAGTGGCAACATTAAGAAGTAAATTAAAATGGAATTTAATTTTACTTTTACTATTTTAATATACACCTATTTTAAATTTTATTATTATTTTTTGGTTTTGTTATTTTAGATTGTAATGTACAAGGTGAGCGAAACTCGATGTGTCAGCCCTATTAAAAAAAAAAAAGAAGTAAAGACGAATAGAAAACGTTTAAGAACCTCTTTTCAGATTTTTTCTATCGTTTTTCCTTTTCTTATAATAGTTAAGTTTCGCCCACCCTCATCATATGTTTATAAACAATTAAATATACTAAATATATTTTATATATGCTTAGATAGTGTTGTATATCAACTTCGTTGATATTTTATCGGATGCTCTTTAGGAAAAATGAAAATGTGAAATTAGCAATATCTTTTCGTCATGCTGTACATGATTCATAGCGTTCTATAAAATTGTAGAGTCATCTAGGTTCAAATGAGGTACCACGATCGAGAAGGAAAGGTAAACTTCGTGAAAGAAATAGGTTATTGACCTCGATGGTTACTGGACATCTTACTGATATGACATTGCGATATCGTTAGCCTTGTTTTGCATAACAAAACGTTCGAAATTATGCCTGTAATTTTTTGTTCATATACTCAATAAGGAATAATGTATTATTTCTCACACGTACATAATTTTTCAATCATATTACGATTCCCTTTCTACAAAAACTTCCATTCTGTTTCCATATCCCCTTTGTCACATGAACGTAAAATAATTCTCCTAATTAGCCATAATTACTGTGTCATCGATATCATCACAAAGCTGTCTAAATTTAGCTTGCCCCTCGATAATCCGAAAACCCAACGAGCCCCCGACGACAGCTGGGGATGCGCGTTGTGTCGAAATGAAAATTCCAATGAAAAACTCATTGTAAGAGGGTAAATTCCATTAGAGTTGCATGTGGGCGTTAAATCAATCAAATCAGTCAACGTGAAGTTTTGAAAACAGTTCGAGTGAATGTCTAAATATATACGTTGACCTATAATGGGGGTAGCGGGAAAAACCGCCTTCAGGAATATGATGACTGCTTCCTCAATTGTATTGTTCTCTTGAATCTCTGGTCAATAGTTGGAAATTGCGTGGGGCTATTATTGAATTCTGTTCATATCGTAGTCGTATGTGAATATAATCGCTTCAAAATATATCTTATAATCGTATTTGAAATTTATCAGAAAATTCTCATTTTCCTATGCGGTAAAGTCCCATAATATTTTATTATACATGACCTAATATTAATTTTCTATTAAAAGAAGTTTTATTATTTACAAAACAATTGTTTAAAGCTGTCAAAAGCATATTCAAAGCTGCCTACTATGAGCGTTACATTTGTTGCGTTACACTCAGGTAACGCCATGGCAGCCGAGATGCCGCCTTGTAGAGTTGAGATATTTGAATCGACGTAGGTACAGGCAATTTAGTTTAACTTTTCCGTCGTATCGAACTTGAAGATTTATTCGTTGTAGCAGTATAAATATTTATATGTTTATCACGTCTATGGATTTCTTACAGCGTAACTATGCCGAAAGTCAGCAGTAACATGAGACTGTTCGGGAATTTCCAGATTTGGAAACTCCTCAAATATGTTTCGTTTGTAATCACGAAACATATTTGAGGAACAGGAAGCTATCCGAGCGAGATGAAGGGGGGAGGGGTTGGTTGCCATGAATCCCCCAGATAGAAAAATATAGCGGGGGGTACCACAGGGACTTGGAACCGTACTTTATCTAATTTACACGGCAGATAGACCCACCACGAAATTAATCGCATTAGCTACATATGCGGGCGATACTGTCATTCTGTGTCACACTCCAATCCTATAAAAGTGTCAAGAAACTTCTTTAAACACAGTGTTGGAGTATTGGCGAATTTAAACCAAAAAAATGGTCCATATAACGTTCACCAATAGAACAGTATAAATTATCTGGGATGATGAAAATACCATGGACTAGAAACGAAGAAGTATTGGAGAAAGTCGGCGAGAAAAAAAGTATGTGGAAAAACTTAAAGAAGAGAAGAGATAGAATGGTAGGCCACTTGCTGAGACATGGGGGAATAGTCCGCGATATTTTGGAGGCAGAAATAGGAGTGAAGAAAGGCAGAGGTAGGCCTAGATTAGACTACTGCTCGCAAATAGTAAGGGATGTAGGTTGTAGCACAATTAGCGAAATGCGTAGGTTAGCACAAGATAGGAGAAGCTGGAGGTTAGCGTCCAACCAGTCTTAGGACTGATGACCTCATGATGATGATGATGATGCATCTAGACAGGAAATGAAATTTGAAAGCGTACCTATATCTTCGCGAAAAAGATTAGCGGTTAGCTCAATAATTACACAAACTATACTATTTGATAGGAAATAAATCTAAACTATCATTGAAGAATAAGCTATTAGTATATATAATAGCTAGATTATATATAGTAGGGTAGTGGATATACACTATGTATTATATCCATATGAAAATACGAGGATGTGGCAATTAAGTAATGACACTGGTAATGTAACGTTCAAGCTGGCGCAGTTACTGTGACACTTGGGACACAGGATTTGGATGGGCGACAGGTGAACATGTGATACGCCTTCAGTACGAGTTTGAACTCGGTGGAGTGATGTGGCTGTTCCTGCTGATTTTTTTTCGTGAAACAGTTTTATCTAGTGGCTTCTAGAAATGCGTGACATCAATTCTGAGTAAGAGTGTGCTATCACGTTTTGCTTCAGACTTTGGTACAGTGTAAGACAGAAGGATGGGAGTCTATTGAAGATAATCTTCCGATTTGTTTTTTCGATATCCAGAGAATTATCCACAAAGAGTCTATGCCTCAAGGTCAAACGGTTAATCAACACTTTTACCAAGAGGTTCTAAAAAACCTTGAAAAAGTATCATGTGTGTGTGAGACCAAACGTGAAAAACAACTGGGTGTTGCATCACGATAATGCACCATGTCACACAGCAATTTCAATAAACAAGTTTTTGGCCAGTAAAAACATTCCTGTGGCTCCTCAGCCTCTTTATTCACCTGACTTGTGTCCTTGTGACTGTTTCCTCAAAAATCATATTGAAAAATCACGTCAAGGGATGTCATTTTGGGACACTCGATAACAATCAAATGGCTATAACAGCCCACTTGATGGCTATCCTAGTATCCGAATTCCAGCACTCCTACGAGGATTAGAAGAATCGTCTCCAGCGCTGTGTGGCTTCCCAAGGAAGTTATTTGGAGGGAGACTATATTTAATTGTAATTCTATTGGAATAACAAAATTTAAAACAGTCTTATTACTTAATTTAAAGAAGCCCTAGACGATCAATTTTTTGATCAAACAATTGAGTCAATCCATTGACGCGCGCTTCAATCCACCCATCAATCAGCCCTCAATCTTTTGATCAAAACTCATTCGTAGTGGAGTTTCCGTGGAAGGTGGTTGTTCCTTTTATTTGCGAGACTTTTGCGGAAAATTGTAAATAAATAGTGAAAATTGTGTGTTCCTAGACGGTCAATCACCCTTGACTCGATCGATCGGTGCAATCTTTTGATCAAAATGGTTGGTCGTCTAGGGCAGGCATGTCAAACACGCGGCTCGCCAATACATAGATTGCGGTTCGCCGAAACTTAAAAAAAAAGTGTTTGACATTGAGCTTGACATTGAGTCAAAAAAATACATAATACATTCATTCTAAAAATTGTGTTGTATTAAGTTTTTGAACATTGAAAACATGCGGCCCCCAAGTTAATACAAAATAGATCACGTGGCCCGTAATATCATATGAGTTTGACATGTCTGGTCTAGGGCCTCTATTACACGCCTCAATTGCTATGAGGCTTATTTCAAAAGTAAGGTTCCCATCGCGATAACTCCGCAAGGAGACATATTAGGTGAAATCTGACAACACTTTTGTGCGCGCCGTTTCTCCCTCTCTCGGTACTTACCTTAGTTGTCAAGTTACGCCGCACAGTGTTGGCCTGATAGCCGTCTGCGTTGGACCTCCCCAGGTGATGGAAATCATCGGACAAAAAATTCCACCCCTAGATATTAATCGTCAGTTGTGTGAAGTTTATGGTGAAAAGTGTATCACCGTTCAACGTGTCGGCGAATGGTGTAGGGAGTTCTCGGGCGGTCGTACAGATATCCATGACGGAGCGGAGCGGACTATCGTCGGTTTCCGACGAGCCCGTCGCAAAAGTCGAGAGTCTACTGCTCAAAGATCGGAGGATCACCATCCGTAAACTGGTTCATCACACTCCTGAGATATCTGCCAGCTCAATTGACAAAACTGTGTCCGAGAAACTGTGTCCGCGCGGTGGGTCCCACGAATGCTCACAGATGCGCACAAGCAGCAACGCGTCGACTGTGCTCGCCAACTTCTTCAACAATGTAGCAACGATAGGGAGGAATTGTTGGACTCCATCGTCATAGGCGACGAAACGTGGGTGTTTCGTTTCACTCCCGAAAAAAAGGAACAATCACGCGAATGGCGCCACTCAAGTTCGCGTAAACCGAAAAAGTTCAAGCAAACGCAATCTGCGGGGAAAATTATGACAACTGTGTTTTGGGACCGTAAGGGAATATTGCTCATCGACTTTATGCCTCCTAGGACAACAATAAACTTAGAAAGGAACGCTAAAGAAACTCAGACGAGCCATCCAGAAACTCCGGAGAGGAAAACTGAGCAAAGGCGTGAACTGTTGCACGACAATGCTCGTCCCCATGTCTCTCGGCAAACCCAGAATCTCCTGAGCAAATTTGGCTGGACTTTCATTCCCCACTCTCCCTACAGCCCAGACCTAGCCCCTAGTGACTACCACCTGTTCCCAAAATTGAAGGCACACTTGGGTGGCTTGCGCTTCCGGACCGACGATGAAGTCAAATAAGAGATTAATTGCTACCTCAACGGGTTGGCGGTGGAGTTCTATGACACGGGGATACAAAAGTTGGAAGAACGTCTACAAAAATTCATCGAAAAAATTACGATTATGTATTAATATTCAAGCTTTCCCACCATGTAAATAACTTTTATAATAAACAATGCTGTCTATTTAAAAAAAAACGTGGAAACCTTATTTTTGAGACAACCCTCGTATATGTTAATTATGTATATAGACTGTGATATGTGTATAATTAGGACATAGAGTAACAAAAATAAGATCCCCGTTTAAAATCTCCCCTTAACGAAGGGTATAAAAATTGTCTACCCGCCGAATTCCAAACCGTGACATATCGCATAATGATAAAGAGGCATCTAACCGTAATTCGGTGTTAATTTGACCGATTAGATAGCCGGAATAATCGAGTGATTCAATAGAGAACCGATTAGTGCTAGATTTGACATAGCGGATGGAGATTTTATCTGAATTCACAAGTAATTGACATTTCGATAAATGGATTTACGTTTCACGCGCAATTCCCTCTGCAGATAGGCGTCGATGTGTACATAAGGCTTTGACGGATATGTTTCACCGCCAAAAATAGGGCTACATTTTGTTTGTGGATGTTAAGGGCGTGTTTCTATTTCTCTGTGAATTATTCAAGGCGTTCGTGTAAGCTTTTCGTGAAGTCTTCGATTTTTTGTTACTTCTTGTCATTAACAGAATGTTGTTCGTTTCTGGGGTGTTTTTATACATATTGTACATAAGCGGACTTTAAATCGTTCACTAACTATTATTTATTGCAGTTTATAACATGTGTTTCATTTAAAATGAATACACCCGGATATTGTCATTTTTCGAAATCCAGATTTGGGCTTTGGCACAATTGTAGTCTTAGGTATGACGTACATTTCGAGACAACCAATTTATATTTAAGTAAAAAAATTGAGACAACGACAAGCCAGTTCCCGATATGTTGCTTCGCGTTAAAGATATCTAAAAGAGTTATTAGAAAAAGTTGTTGACAATCTAATATTGAGCCCACACATGGTTATAATTTTGGTTTTCAATTTAATAGGATGTCATGGAAGTGAAAAAGAAAATATTGAACACAAGTGTTGATTTGACAAAAATACGTTTTAAGAGACAAGGAAATAAATAATAAAATTTTGGTAATTGAAATAAGTAAAAAAACAGCAGTGTAAAGCAAACTCATATGGTATTATGAGCCACAAGATCTATTTTGTATTAAGTTGGGGGCTGCATGTTTTCAAAATTATGTATGACCGCATGCTCAAAAAAATAATAAAATACTTTTAGAATGATTATACTCGTATTATGTATTATGTATTTATTAGACTCAATGTCAAGCTAAATGTATTGTATATTATACATACATGTTTTATATTTCATGTCATTTTTTAAACTAAAAATATATTACGTTTTATTGTGTATTATACAATATACATACATAGACATTTTACATATATTTCATGTTATTTTTTAAACTTTTAAGCAAAAATAAAAGTTATAATAAGAAATAAACAAAATCACAGTTTAATATTACTTTCTAGAAGATACTTGACATCGTTTTTCACGAAGCAAGTCATCAAAATTTGGTTGAATATATTGAGCTGATGCAAATTTTAAAATTGATGATGAATGTTGATCGGTTAATCTTGACCTTTCCGAATTTTGCGGAAAAATATTGAAAAAAATAAAAATGCGAATTTCGTAATGAAATTTGTTGGGGCTTAAAATTCGGAACAACTTTTTCTAATAACATTTTTGATATCTTCAACTTCAAGCAATATACCGGGAATGAGCCCCATTTGGGAGGCAGCCGTTGTCTTAGTTTGTTACTTAAATTTAAGTTGGTTGCCTCGAAAGTACATTTTATATAGGATTACAATTGTATCAAGGCTCAAATGTGGATTTTAAAAAATGACGAAAATATCCGGGTGTCTACGTTTTAAATGAGATATATGGTATACACTATGTTTTTCTTTATGCATATATTTGATAATTACATACGAACAAATTGAAACGTATATATCCACCAGGGTACACAACTGACATTACAGATAATATAAACAAATATCATTTTAGAAAGTATAAATCAAGAAAATCAATAAGTCACTTAGAACATTTTATACAATAAGAGACCACAGCTTTTCAATTTAGTATTTTTCAATATATACACTAGGCAAACAAATTAAGGGATGTAAAAATCCTAAATTTTTAGGTGATTTTCAAAGGGCTGTAATTTGGAGAAAAATAGTCGCAGAAGGATTAAAAAAAAAAGAAACTTAAAGCTCCAAGTTTCTGGTTTTTAGACATTGAGTTCAAATTTTTTCAAAAAAATTTCCAAATTTTTGCTTGCCCTTTAAAGGGTCCACGGACTTCAATAATTTTTTTTCAGTGATTTCATCATAAAACTTCTTTACATAATTGTATCCTCTTTAATTTAAGCAGTCTGAAAGCCTTGTATGATGATTTTTCGCTGAGTTATTGTCATTCAAAACAATAAAATCGGTTTAGACTTTTTTCTTTGGAATCTATTTTTTCATTTTTTCCTTACAATAATTAACATATTTTGATAAAAAAAGTATGGGCTATTGATAAAGAGGTATTTTCAAATTCAAAAAATGAATAAATGAAAAGTTCATTCTTAAATTTATTTTAGCAAAAACGACAAATTCAATATTTCCGAACACAACAAAAAAAAAATCGCGACGTTTTGAAAGTTTCTGGATTTCTTTGGGTTACTCGGATTTTTTCATTTTTTCCTTACAATAATTAACATTTTTTGATAAAAAAGTATGGACTATTGCTAAAGAGACATTTTCAAACTCAAAAAATTAATAATAAATGAAAAATTCATCCTTAAATTGATTTTTAGCAAAAGCAACAAATTCAATAATTCCGAACACAATAAAAAAAAATCTCAACGCTTTGAAAGTGTCTGGATTTCTTTGGATTACTCTGAGCTTCAAGAGAAATAGTCAACATTATTAGTCTATCCATTATTTGCCATGTTATGCCAAGTTAGGCGAATATCCCTAAATACTTAATTTTTTACATCTTTTTCAATCAACATTCTCGCACCGACTTTTTTTAAGTCAATAACTCCAGCTTGTAAAGAATAGTTTGCGGTTTTTAAACCCTAATTGAATTTTCTGAACGATCAATTCGATGATTTCCTGAATAATTAATTACCAAAGTCAAAACTGATTTATTTGCTTTGAACGACGATAACTCGGCAAAAAATCATCATACAAGGCTTTTAGACCGCTCGAATTAAAGAGGATAAAGGCATCTAAAAAAGCTTTAAGATAAAATTACTGAAAAAAAGTCCGTGGGCCTTTTGAAAGGCAAGCAAAAATTTGGATTTTTTTTCCGATGGTTCTTTATAATTACTCAAAAACTGCTAAAGGTAAACAATTTTGGACTCAAGATTTGAAAACTAGAAGCTTGAAGCTTCAATTTGCTTTTTTGAAAATTGCTCTGCGACTAGTTTTCTTCATGTTACAGCCCTTTGAAAATCAAATAAAAATTTAGAATTTTAATTTTTGTGCCTAGTGTATTATCAATTAAGTTTTATCAGCACCCTTAGTTCAACTTTCTAACATATATACTAGGTTAATCTGATATTTTAATTAATGTGTCCGGTAGGTAACTGGCTTGTAATCTGTTGGGCAATATATACATATAAATAAAAATATATATCATAGTCTTGTATATCGTATTTTGTGATACTGGCGAATTGGATATCTTCGAGCCATAGATTCTATTAAAAATTCCGATGGAACCAACCCCTCGAATTATACGCTTTGCAGCACGTCAATCCCCGTTGCACCCGTCTGTGAACCGAAGTAATATCTATAATGCTGATAGCTATACCCTCCAATGTCTGTCGCATTACACCGCTTATCACGGCAATTTAGATATTCTGTAAACTTTGGCCGGCTAAGGAACTTGCACAATGCCTCAGATGACAGTCTGGAGACCTATATGGCGGAACGGATACGCGATCCGCTCGAGAAGAGCCTCTCGTTCTCATACGTCCCGTCGGTTCGATTGTCTTCCAGTACGGCAGACGTACACCAAACGACCCCGATCGATGTTTCTTTATGCTGTGGGGCCGCTTGGGGAAGGTAGCATTGTGGAAAATCGATGGGCGTGCTAGAAGGGCGCTGTTCTACAATTCGCGTCTCAAATCGGAGAAGAAAATTTGTAGTCGTTGGAACAGGTATAGCTCATACAAAACAAAAATAAATGCACGTCATAATGTACCTGATGCATCAGAGACGACCACTGTTGCCACATTGCCAAATATACTATAGAACTCAAGGAAATGTCATAAGATTAAGGTTATGTTATAAGGTTATGTGGCTTGCGTATGGGAAGGTGTAGCGGGGGCCACGAGTACCTGACCCGGAGTTCAATTCACGCTGATTTAATCTGACTTTCCACCTTTTCACGTGCAGATGATACATAGCTGTACACTGTGGCCCTAGTCGGTAATGGGTACTTAGGATTATATGTCTTCCAAAAGTCGTTAAATGCTGGTGTGTCGAGTAATGTAAGTGGTAAATGACAAGTAATTAACATGAGAAGTAGATCAAAAATGAACTCCGTTTTCCGTGGCAGGCCCGTTTTTATATTAATATGTTTCGTACTACGTATTTATATGTCTTCTGCAGTCTCTCTTGTTCCAACACAATAAATCTTTTTCATAAACTTTACACACTATTATCGCCCCATCATACATCAAATCTGGAAAGTCCCGAATAAACTTATTCACATTTTCGGAAAGCGGCCGTTTCTTCGCCTTTGGCACTGTGTTACGCACGCACGTCGCACAAATTATGTATGCAATTACGATCACAAAGTGATTTAGTCCTTTCGCGAAGCAGGCGCACACGGTCTCAATGTTAAACAGTAACTGAATACCTAGCACAAATCGAGTGTTTTGTGATAGGTAGGTACCGAGTTTGTTTACAGCGTGCATTGAACTCCACGTCGCGTGCTCTAGGCCCCCGCTCAACACCCACTGAATAACAAGGCCTTAGTGCTTGTCCTGTGATGTCATCAATGTAGGCCGTGCAATTTTAATCATATAAGGGGATACATACACTAATATTTATGAAAACTATCAATAGTTAACTTATTTTAAAGAACGCTAGTTGTATGACAGGCTTCTTGACAAATCCCAAAAATTATGTTTGAGTTTTGGTTTAATACTAGGTGTAGTATTAAGTGCAGGCTCCCAACTCCCCTACACCTGCGCCAAAATTCAGGATATGTATTTATGTATAATAAACATTTTCACACTACTGAAAAGAGGTTATTACACATAAATACATATACTGAACTATTCCACACCTTCTCTTAATTATTATTACTTAGTAGGTATAATGTAGGTATGCATGTTCATGTTATGCAGTTTCAAATTTCATTTACCTACCTAACATCGTGCATAACTTAGTGTTGAGGTGAGAGTTTAGGTATAAAAATTATATTATAGAACACAAGCCATGAAAATACATTAATTAAACTTTGAAAGAAATAGATCCCAAATTATATACGTTTAGTTATAAAAAATTTTTATGCATGTATAGGTAGGTATATGGCCTACTTCGTTAATGTATCGAGTATCGACTTCTTTTTTTATTTCCTTTTTCTCAATGGTCGCTATTTTTAGCGCAATAATTTTTTAAGAGGGTATTGAAAATACTTTTGAGAATAATTTTTAAAATATCTTTTCCATTATGATTAGCGCATCCATCGAAATGTGAGACATGTTTCTGTTCAATACAATATTCCAAAATTAAATGAACCATGAACGATCTTTTATTATAGATTTCTAGAAATGTGTCCGCAAATTCATTTATTAATTTATTGAAGATTATATAAGTCACAGATACAACATTTATAACTTGTCCTTGGGGATAACAAAGTCCTCCACGATTTAATTTATTAATGAGATCAAAATTGTCCTCAACAATAAATTGCTCGTCATATACTAATTTCTGTTTACAGCTGGCACATTTTAATTTTTTTAACGTAATATAGCAACAATAACCACCTAAATATGTAATTAACGGCAATACATCGTTGATATCGTGAAAGTGATCATCATTTATTAAAATTTGAGACAATAACGTTTTAATTTTACTTATGTCATTTGATGATATGACAGAATCATGCCTGATTCATGCCTGAGTCTTGCTATTAAAGTCCCAGTCGGGCTTGTCATTATCGGTAATATTTTCCTCTCGATTTTCCTCTAAAGGTAGGGTAATAACCTCGGTAATAACAGTCTCATCTATGGCTTCAAATATTGACTGTATATCGTCCAAACTATGTGAAACAAACGGCGTTTTAAATTTTGATGTTGAAATACAAACTGACTCGCTATACAAAAAAGTTTCAAAATTCAGGTTATAATTAATAACAATCGCCCAATTAATGCATGGGCCAGGTGTATATTGAATTTTAAAAATAGTTAATCTTTCACCTTCTGAGACAAACTTTGGGCAGAAAACCGGTCTTTTAGTAGTTTAAATGTAGAAAATTTTACTATAAATTCATTAAAATTGTCAAAATGTATTTTTCGTACTTCTCAAACTCAATTTTGCTTATCTCAAGGGCTTTTGACAAATTTAACTCATCAATATTTTTGAGCTTTTCATCGTTACTTGGCCGTATTTTGACATCTTTTGATAAATAAATGGGGCAATTAAAAAAAATAGATGGTATACAGTCGTCTTCTTAGCCTAGCCGTGGTTTTAGTAAATCTATTGTAAAAATCTTACCAGTGTTCGAGTTTTGAACTGTTGTACTTTTTATTATACTACCTTCAGGAAAATGAGCTTCACATACTCTTGTGTTGTTTGTGGGCTGAAAGTCATCTCGGGGTATCGCTTTTTGTCGTAAACTTACGTCCTTTAGAAAACCGAAAACATGAACTTTAGGCCCATTTTTATAGTTTCCGTTACAGCGAGGAACACAACACTTTTGAGGCATAATTTCACTAAGTATCAGTTACCACAAAACTAGCCGAAACCAAGAGAAAAACATACAATTAAACACGAACAGAAACTTATAAACTATGCTGTAAACAAACCGACGGAGCGCCAAAAGAGCAACAGGTTATAAGTCCGAAATATATGGTTTTACGTATTTAAAAATACGCCTAATAATATAAATTGTATACCTAAATATACAACGAAATATTAGGTACAAGTTTCACGCACTTAAAAGCACATAAATAGTTCTGATTTCAGAAAAATGCAAGAAATAACGCTGATTAAAGCAACTTTTAGGTTTACAGGTTAGCTTACCAGATGAGCGCTGTTGCCGGCTCCGAAAGGAAAGTATTTATGTTAGGGAAGTCGAACAAGGTAGTAGTAGTATTTGATAATTAAATAAATAAATTACGAAATACTACATTAAAGAAAGAGGAAAGAACATCTTATGGAAATATGTGTTTTACGATATTGAAGAAGAAAATGGTAATTTAAGAGAAAGAGATACATCCTTTATATACTGGAATCCTAATATTCGCTAGTATCGTAGTAGTTGGCAACGTTGCAAACATCTGTGATCTCTCGATCGTGTTTACGCCACCTGTAAGCTTCCTACATCTTCGCTCCATATCGGAAAGGCCTACATTCATGACGTCACGAACTAAAATTTTGTGAGCGCTTTGTACTTATGTAGAGGTGTTGTTGCCCCGCTACACCTTCCCATACGCAAGCCACATGTACGCGTCACCGATTATACAGCTCCATTTATAAAGTAAAATTTGGAGCTAGTTTTGCGTAGATTTCACTTTAAAGGGATGTGTTTATGAACTATGGCCTCAAATAGTGCTTGTAAGAGAAAAAAACTTTTTTGTTATTGATTTTTTTTTAATAAAAGTATTCTTTAGGTATGACAGGCTTTACTTACTCCTAAGGAAACAAACCCCATTTCTAGGACATATATACAAGTAAAGAAAATGCTATTTGATAAAAAAATATTTATTATCATTTTTTCTATTTAATATTTTAAATATACCAAAAAGTAAAAATATATTTTCACTATATATCTATAAATATAAAAACATAAAGCAACCACAATAATTATACTTCTCTTCGATATTAATCCGAATTTGATTCTAGGCTATGTTCTTAATGCAGTTATCAGTGCAAATGATGATAGGAGCAATATCTTGTCTGTCGAATAACCGTTCTCTTTCATATCATTTTAGAATTTCCTGTTCAGTATGTCTAATTGCGTTCTTCCATATTTCTGGGGTAATCGTTTCAAGTGCTTTACGCCACATACTCAAACAGGCATTGTGTGTATTTCTATGTCTACTGCTAATATGTCTGTTATAATAGTTCTTTGCAATTCCCCAAATAAGTTCTGTCGGATTGAATGTGCAGTGGTATGGAGGAAGTCGTAAGACTCTGTGTCTACACCGTTCTGCTAAGCTATCTACAACATATTTGCGTGACATACGACAACATCGAATAACTGTTTTGCTCTTAATTTTTCCCATAATGACGATAACTTTACATGTTGTCCTGTAATTATGAAAGTTACCCCAATCACTTTACATTACAAAGGTTTCTTTTTGTAAAAAATACTATCAAAATATAAGTACATAAACACTTACTTCTTTCATAAATCTCTTAAATCATATTACGGATGGATAGCACTTGTATCTAACATAGCTGTATTAATAACTATTTTATTATAGCTACGTTTTTTTGGAGCCGATTTTTTGGGCCTCATCAGCCACTGATCGCATGGGTAGTCCCTTGGCGATCCCCTCTTATTCGGGACATTATCCAAAAATGCTATCCCATAAAAGGAGCAATTTAGGCACGTCCCCCGCCATAAGCCTCGCTTCCTCTAGGATAACAGGGGTCCCTAATATAAGATACCTCTTCTCCTCCAGTGCGGGGCAGGTGTAAAGATGAATCGAGGTTTCCTCGTCTTCTTTACAGTATCTGCAGGCCGGGCTATCAGTCAGCCTCAGCTTGTGCTTATATGCATTCAGGCTACTATGGTGGCCCGTTATGATTCCCACCAGAGTTTTGGATTTGTGTCTGTTCAATTTAATGAATTCTTGGGCCCATTTCTCAATCTCTGAGTATTCGATGAAGAGTTTGGTTATTCGACAACCCGTTACTGGGCCGATTTTAATAATTCATCATTTTTAGGTGCTTGTGAAATTCTACTAATAGTCGATACATCTAAATTCAAAGCTGCTGCTATGCACTAAAAAAGGTTTTGTTATATAATTTTCAAACACTAATTTCCAAAAAGTAACTTACTTCCGTAACAGCTGTTAGCAATTGATCTTTGTTGTCCCGTTCTTATTCAAAATAATAAAGCAAAGCTGTTACCAGTTCTTTACACCGAGTGTTTAATTTCTTCGGCATCGTGTAAACATCAGCCCAACATATTCAACAATCCGAATATTTATGGTGCTTGCGCTGGGTAATAACAGGTACTTTTGTTCTCAAAAGAACAGTATTCTTATTAACTCGTGGCTAAAACACTTTAGAACTCGAATAGTCTAAACCGTCTAAACATCCGATAAATGTGGCACCACGCACGACATATGTCAATTGCTGCCAACCTCAAAATGGGCGCCAAATTTAAATTTATGTTGATTAAAGACGAATGAAATTCTAAGTGTAGTGGTAACGAATTACGTCACATGATGACGTGCATTGCTTTTTGTTTTATATGAACTATACGTAACTTCTTCTGTGAAAGACTCGAGCAGAAATATTCTATTGTATACGCGTTTCATACAAAATATCTTTCTTTCAAATTCCATCAACTTAATCAAAATATTTCAGTGATATATTCTTCACGCTTAACCAGTATTCATCGTATGGGTTGGGTGTTTACTCTATCCCAGTGTTTATGTTTTGAGTATTATATTACAAAAGAAAATATTTACCAGGTATGTAAATATGAAACAGGATTTTTGTATAGAGAATACACGTTTGTTGTATGAAAATGATAAAAAAAAATATTTTATTCGAAGTATTGCCCATTGCTAACTATACGTTTTCCCCATCTCTCTGACAATTTGTGGATTCCATGCCAAAAAAATTATTGCTCCTTACAGGCAAACCAGTCATCGAGCAAATTTAGCAAATTTAGGATTCTCGAAATATATCCACTTTTCATTGCCAGTCACAATTCGATGGAGAAATGATTTTCTTTTGTATCAAATTGTATTTCGGTTTTTGTGCTGTCTTTCATTCAGTTCATGTGGAGCCCACTTTCCCATCTTCTGGATCTTTCCCATGGCTTTCAAATGTATGGAGATGGCTTCTCGTGTCGCATTTAATTGATCCGCGAGTTCTTGTTGTGTTTGAGCATCATTCTCGTTCAACAATGCTTGCAATTCGCTATCGTCAAAGTTTTTCTGTGGCCTTCCACGTTTTTCGTTTCTCACGTCAAAATTGCCACTTTTGAATTTTTTAAACCACGCAAAGCACTGCGATTTATTAATAGCATGCTCACCTGTTTGATCTTTTTCTCTGAAGTAATCTGAAAGATAAATCTGTAAAAAAAATCACCGAGTTTTATTTCTGCGTCTCCTGTAGCAGTAGATATATGTATATCTTGTTTGATATGTCGTTCGATATATAAAATTTTGGAATATAGAATGTTTTGTGTCATTTTTAGCATTACGATGTATTGAAGGTTTTGTTTAAAATTATCCTTTTGCGCTTTGCCGATGTCGCTCTCTATCCGCGGCGCACAATTTATGTAGAAGCGGCTGTTTATATTTTATGTAAGAAACTTCCTGGAACTGAACATCGGTCGCATCACTTAAAGGTGAATTATTTATACGTCTGATGTAATTTTTATTGGTCCTCGGGGCATCCGAGACAAGCCCTTTGCGATTTAAACTTACAGGATGGGCTTTTATTTCCCCTTTTAAGGAATAATTTAGATGCCGAGCGAGTTCTCGGTCCTTTTTTTTAAAAGACAGTGTTTTGTATTCTTTTTTATAGTTTGCTTATTGAATGCAATAAAGGAGCAGCGTTGCAGACACTTTGAAGTTGCCTTTCTCGAAACATGTACATTCATGTGCAAATCGCGAGGTTCGTTCATGACCACACCGAATTACAGGCATTGGTTAACAATAATTAAATAAATTGTCAAGTAATTACATGTAGAAAATTCAATGGTAGTATCTGTCAACACCAGAATATGGTCAGCTTAAATGATACCTGGAAATTATGAGACCGTCGCGCGTCGGACAGATGAATCGATATAATCAAGTGCGCGTATTCCATCCTTATGCCACATCACAAGAGTCAGTCTTAGTTATTGAAATCTTCGAGGTTGCTTTATAATTTATCCACTCTTAAAACCATTTAAGAAATCCTGCTCGGAAATACACTAGGTACAAAAATTAAGGGATGTAAAAAAATCCTAAATTTTTAGGCGATTTTCAAAGGGTTGTAACATGGAGAAAAATAGTCGCAGAACAATTTTCAAACAAGCAAATCGAAGCTCCAAGTTACTAGTTTTCACATCATGAGTTAATTTTTTTTACCATTAGCAGTTTTTGAGTAATCATAGGAAAACCATCGGGGGAAAAAAATCCAAATTTTTGCTTGCATTTCAAAAGGTCCACGGACTTTTTTTAGTGATTTTATCATAAAGCTTTTTTAGATAATTTTATCCTCTTTAATTTGAACGGTCTAAATGCTTTATACGATGAGTTTTCGCTGAAGTATCGTTGTTCAAAGCAAAAAAGTCAGTTTGTCGACTTTATCCGTGTTGACAATGTTATGTCCGGTGTCGACAAACTTATTAGTGCGGTTAGTTTCATGTACTAAGTATCAATCAATTTGACCTATTGATTTTGAGGTAGATAGGACACATCCCACTCTGTCCATGGGTCTTGAGAAAGCACGATGGTGGACTATTTGAAAAAGCTAAAACTGTCGCATAAAACACATTCTGCATTTCTGTATTGGTTTATTTTTTCTCGACCACTCAATTTAGAGATAGAGATGTTCTACGTGCGGAAAAGTCCGTTTTAAGGTTTTAAAACTGTTTATTTTGTTATTTGACCGAGTCGAAAACTTCTTGGAAATCTACAGATAGTATGTCAAGGTCTACTTTATTTCGTATGATTTTTCGATGATTTGTTTCGTTGCATGCTAGAACCGTACCTTGCTTTAATTATCCTATATATAACAATGGATAGATGATCAATCAGCAATAACTTTTGAACTATAGTCCTGTCGACTGTAGCTCTAATTAAACATAGTAATTTTTCTAGATAGCAAGTTTCTTTTGGAAGTTAAGGGCTATGACAGCTAGCCAGCGAGTGAAGAACTGAGGTCTATTGGTTTTTATAGTCTAATCCTCTTTTAAAGCCCTTCAACATTTCCGTTTCAGTCCAACTCTAATCCCTACACTATTAACAACGCTCCCTGAAACGCGTATCCCCACGGAGCGTTTCAGCAAAAAGCTTCATCCGATCCAGGATGAAGTACGAAACAATAAAATTTCTTGCGCAGATTTTATGAAGTCATTATTCGCAGCAGGCAAACGCCTGTCGCCCTGAGGATTCGATATAGGAAATGGGATTTCTTATTATCTGACGGAGGGATGCTGAGTTTTGTATATATTTTGTGCTTTTTTTTTCGTGAGCAGTAGGCAGAAGCTAGCAGCTTTCGGCGGCCATTAATGTTCTTCCAAATCGTAACGTGTTTATCAGAAAATTACTTCCGGTTGTGAACCGCTGTTTATCATAACTGAACAGTAGGTGAAGTATACCGTACGCCCCTAAACTTTCGAATGAAATTCATCAAATTGAAATGAACGTTTTTTTATCTCTATAATATTTTTCTATATATAGGGACACTCGAAATTTGTTAGGTTATAGCGGCCATGTTGTTAAACTAACATCTGTCAAATTTGTCGTGAATTGTTCAGTAGTGTATGGCAAATCATCATGGAAGGTTATAGCGTTCAACAACGTGTGCATATCATCAAATTTTATTTTCAAAATCCGTGCTCCGTTGGAGAAATGTTCCACACATTACGTGAGTTTTATCCTCGCCACAAACGTCCCGCCGAATGAACTATTCGACGTTTGGTGGCCAAGTCCGAGTCAACCTGTTTGATAAATAATCAGCCCACACCCGTACGTCACCGATATGCAAGGTCTGCTGAAAGCATCGCTGCTGTGCGTAAAACCCGAGCCAGTCAATTTTTGGTCGTTCACAAGAACTTGGCCTTTCTGCGGCTTCAACTTGGCGAATTTTGCGTCGGGACTTGGGTCTGCACCCGTATAAAATCTAGTTGACCCAGAAAGTTCAGGTAAACGACCATAGACAACGCCGTGTGTTCGCTGATTGGGCTCTGGAACAGCTGAAAATTGACCCAAATTTCGCGAAAAGAATCATCTTTAGCGACGACGTCCATTTTTGAATGAATGGATATGTGAACAAGCAAAATTGTCGGATTTGGGACGATACCAATCCACACGAGATACACGAGCACCAAATGCACCCCGAGAAAGTCACTGTTTGGTCTGGATTTTGGTCTGGCGGAATCATCGGTCCGTACTTCCTTCAAAAAGAAACTGGCATTGCCATAACCGTCAACGGCGAGCGCTATAAGTAACTTCTGGCCTAAACTGGATGATATGAATACCGACGACATGTGGTTCCAACAGGACGACGCTACGCGCCACAGAGCACATGCCACGATGGACATTCTGCACGAACGATTTGAAGGCTTGGTTATCTTGCGCAGCTGTGACTTGAACTGGCCACCGAGAACAAAAGATTACAGTATTTCGTTTTGTAATAAACGCAAGCAGTTAAATGATTGTTAAATTTCAAATTTATTTAGTTCGTGTTTACTTTTTCTATGTAAATGAAAATAATGTGTGGGATTCGAATGGTTTTATAAATCTAAAAATCTGTCACAAATATGGAAAAGAAATAATAACAAGGCGCTTAGATTTATACAATAAAAAAGAGACATTTGGAACAACTTAAATTAAACAGTCTGAAAACTCAGTCGGTGAAATCAGTCAGAGGTTTTTAAAATCCCTTTAAAATAATTCGTGCTTTATATTTTACATAGTAAAAAGAACTTTTATTTAGTGTGTCTTTATTCATTTAGGTGGGTAGTCAAACTGTATTTGTATACGAGGGGTACCAAAAAACAAGAATTATTTATTTATTTTTTTTTTAAATTAAGATAACATCTTCAAAACATCAACCTCCTTCGAAATACTGTCAAGTAGATGATATGCACTCGTCCTAACGCTTTTTCCACTATTCAAAATAATTTTTATATTTTTCTTGAACTAATGCTGTTAGGTGTCTCTAGCGATTTTGTCTTAACCTCTTCTGCGCCCTGAAAACGATTTTCCTTTTAGGGTTTTGTTTAGGGGTTCTTTCTTGGGATTAAGAAAAAGTTACAGGGGGCTAGGTCGGGCAGGTAAGGAGGATGCGAAACCGTTGCCATGCCGTTTTTTGTTAAAAACTGGTAGGTTTTCAACGTTGTGTGGACAGGCGTGTCGTCATGATGAAGAAATCGGTCCCCCGATCTCCAGAATTCAGGTCGTTTTCTTCTCACCGCCTCACTCAATCATTTTAGCACTTTTAGATAGTAATTTTTGTTCATTGACCAACAAACTCGTGAACTACTCCTTTGATGCCGAAAAAACAAATCATCATGGCCTTCACATCTGATTCCTGACACTGGCCGTGGTTTTATTTTTGATCTGAGCGAAGAACGTGTCTTTCACTGGCTGGACGGTTGTTTTGTTTCGGGGTCATAAACATAAGACCAAGATTGATATCTTGTGATGACTTTTAAGAAAAGGTCACGGTCAGTATCTATTCTTTCGATTCCTGGCACACTCAGACGGTTCTCTCACTGGTTGTCGGAAAGCAATCGCGAAACAAACTTTGCTGCGACGCGTATCTCACGTTCAAATCTCCAGTTATGATTGTTTGGCATGAACCCCAGTTACTTTTTTCAATTCATCGATTGCTCAGCGACGATCAAACATGGTGGAATCGTGCACTTTTTGAACATTTTTATCTATTCTGGATGTTGAGGGATGGCCTGAACGGGGGTCATCTTCAAGTGAGATTTGACCACTTTTGAATCGGGCAAACCACTCGTAAATTCTTGCCTGGCTTAGTGATTCTTTTCTGAGTTTCCCGAAGCATTTACACTGTATCTACCACTGTTTTCTTTAACAGGAGACAGATTGTGATGTTCGCGCGTGGCTCTTTAAATTTTGCAATCGCAAAATCTCCGTTGCGATGGTTTACCATGAACTATTCTTGATCAATCGAACAGGGGGAGTATTTAGTAAACACACGTAGCGGAAGAGGGCAGTACTACTAACTCACGTGTCTACAGAAAATAATTGTCGTTTTTTTTGGACGCCTTCTCATACAAAGAAGGCCTTGATGGCAATGAAACTCTGATTTCTTCAATCATAATTGCAAGACTTCTGTTTTGAACTAATCTCTTAGTGTATTAAAGTTTAACTTACAAACTAGTAAAGCTAACTCATCTGTTGACGTGAATACGTCTTTAGATTTGCTTCCATACTGGGAGGCAATTCAAAAAACTGATGATAACAAAATCGGGGTATACAGTTTGCTGTTGTAGCTACTTAACTATCATTTATATCCAAAATCTAATTACACCACCCCAATGGATGAAGAATCAAAGCATTCATTACGTTGAGTGAGGACTGTGACGCATCGCGCGCTGCAGAGGGGGAAGGGTAGCCATTTTGAGATCGTTTTGCTGCGTCACATAACTTCCGTTTAGTATAAGTTTTGACTCGGTGAAGCTACGACGTTCGTTTTGGTTTCAGTCGTCAGCTCTTGTCAAGATCTATAGATTACGTGTATAAAACAGTAGTGTGAAATAAATATGGTGTTAAAATAAAAAGTTAAAATAAATATCGCAATGTCAGCCTATACTCGTCAAAAAGCCAAATCGAAATATAAAGAACGTATACGGTTAGAAACGGCATCTCAAGAGCAATCCGGTGATACCCATAAACCACCATTTTACAGAGTAAAGCGGTGCCGGGAACGTCAAAGAATGAAAGCGTCCGAGCGGATCAACGACGGTTCCCGACTCCATGCTTGGCGAGTTTAATTTGTCTTACATCGAAACTTCTCCAACAACGCTAGGTAACACATGCATTGATTTAACGTTCATCAGAAATATCGATGTATCCTGTATGCCATATATTTCATACTTTTCGTATCACAGACCTATCATTAATAAAGTTATAAAACAGTAATAAAATTATTTGTTTACTTGATTTATTTCCTAAACCCAACGAATCCCAAATAAAACATGGTGATCAGAAGGACTTGTTAAAAAAATTATTATGATATTACACATTACGCTCAAAGAAAATATTACCTTTTACGTACACGTATTCACGTAAAACCCACGGCCGTGTCCACGACACGGCCACACACCCGAATAATTGGGTTCGTAATGGAAATTATACTTCGGGGCAGTTTGTATTCCCTTTTGAAACCATTTCAGTCGACCCACTCTGTGTGTAAACGAACAACCTTCCAGAAAATTCTACTTCGAAGGAACGACATCGGAGACTCCATAATGTGCAATTGCATTTTATATGCAGTCCACATTTCAGATTACATCCGTTATAACGCGGGCACCCACACATGCATCTCAAGTTACTCGAGCGACGTGAACCAATTTTTCAAAAAGAAAAATCGCACGGATTATTGCAGCTCGCCAGAGGCGTTGTGTAAACATAGTGTTGGAATAATGTGTGGTGATGTGACGACGTGAGAGGTATTTTAAAACACGCCGGAATAAATGAGATATGAGAACGCTTGGTTTGCGTGCAACCGCGTTGTCTTAAATGGTTAGTACGGTAACATTTTTATGTGAACTTTCGATAATAAAGGAAAACTACTGAAAGTTTAATAATATGAAGAAATGTAATGTAAGTTTCGACGACAACTGGTGTAGACAGTTATAATTAAATATTTAATATTAAAATATACGTAAGTGGTTCGTACGTAAAACATTTTGAAGCCATCCTTTGATGTGTGTATCCGAAAGGACCAAAGGTCTTGTAAAAAGTTGACAATCGTTCGTAGATAAGAGGATGAAGTGATTTTAAGATGCAAGAATCACGGAGGTTTTGCCAGAATGTTGTGTCCATAATCGATAATCATAATATAATCTATACCTCTCCTACCGTTAGGTGTAGAGGCAAATCGATAATCAATGGAAGTATAAATTTTTTCTGACATTGTGTCGGGAATTGTATAAAAACTAATTACACTTCTTGACTGTGTTTTAGGAAGGGGTTGGAACTTTCGATGCAGCAACAAAAACAGGAAACCAATTTTACACGAACACCGTTCTCGACGCGCGTTTCGCCAACCAAGTTAGAATGATTGGGAGATAATTAAAACTAGTACCGTTACAAATATTTTCTGTTGTCATGTACTATTCACTAATAAATTCACTCAATTTGACTTATTTTTTTAATGGTCACTGACCAGTGAAGAAATTATTCACGGTTTACTGCGTTACTTCTTGTAATACTTAATTTCTTATAACTATCTCCATTTATTGTTAGTGAATCGTAATGAGGTAAGCATTCAGTTCACTGATCCATTAATATCGTCACTCACCATATCAACCCTTATCTTTATTTATTCTATTATTTATTATATTTAATTATCTTAATTACTTTTATGGTACCCAGTAGTCTGTTGTTGGTTATACTATTTATTAACTAAGTTTCTAGAGTCTATTCTGTGATTGTTTTCGAAGGAATGTTGGGCAACTGACGATCTTTCATGTTTTAAATGGGCAATATATGCTCCTTAAACTTAGTTACAATTGCTCTTTTCGTCTGCCCAATATACTTTTGACTGCAATCTTTGTAACTTATCTAATACGTCCCGGACCTATATTTATTTATAGTTTTAATCTTTGGAGGATTTCCGAAAAGGTGTTGTAATTTGTTTCCGGAAGGGTGCACTACTGTCAATTCCAAGTCTTTGAAAACCTTTTTGAAACTCCTGCTAAATTGTGGTTTATATGGAATAGACACGGTTTATGATTTTTGAAATCTTCCTGAATAATCGTGCGGTTAAGAAGAGTTGCCCTAAATTTACATTTTCTAATTAGTTTACCTCCTATGTAAGAAGAATATCCATTACTTCTAGCTACATCCAGAATGATCTGTTTCTTTTTCGAACCTGTACATAGCGGAAAACTTAGCAAAGATGGATAAGAAAATTTAAACTTGCCGTTTAATAGTTTAATAATTATACTGACTTTAAATTCCGTCGTTTCGTACCCCGACTTAAATGTCGCCACAAAAATTAAAATCTTAATTACGGAGCTGGACTACCTTTTTCGATGCTAATAAAAGCCACACCATTGTGTAGTCTTCTAATTTGCAATAAAAATTAGTAACATTGTCAAATATACGACTATGATACATCTGTAATTTCGGATTTTTCTTTTCTTGGACCAAGAAACATGTTAGTTGCCATTTAATTCTTACGGTTATTGGATCTTATTTTTAATAAAGATAGAAGATAAATATGTATTTTTTTATTCATATACTGTTGACGTTTCATATTTGTAGTTTTTTCAAATTGGAGAAAAATAAACACATGATGGCATAAGAAACTTTGAATAAAAAAAAAACACGTAACAATTCGAGTAGTATTCATACAGTGCTTCATTATACATTCATTATTCATTTATACAGTCAAGTAATGATTACATTCGTCAAAAATTGAAGAAATAACTTTTGGACCCGCCAAACCTTTTTTAAAGTGAAACTTTTTTCCATCGCCTCAAATTTTTTCGTCGATCTATCGCATGTCGCATTACAATCGGCCGCGGAGTAAGAGTAAAGAGAAAGACAGAGCAGCCAAGGCCAATATGGCGGCGCTCATGGCTCGCATCAGCTGACCGTGTAGCATTTATATTCTCACTCATTCGTGCAAGTGCTCCGCGGTATTTGTGTGTTTTGATCAGTATATTGATGTAAATATTGTTGTTCACTTGACCGTAATGGACAACGATACAGCTAGTGAGTCCGGTCAACGGGGAAGAACCAAGAATAGTACGAAAATATCCGACGATGAATTAATTTTACGCCGTAAGAGACAGAATTGGAGCGACTTTCGTTGAATCCACAGATTACTATTGTCGATGCAATCTCGAATTTTATTATGAGCCGACGGGGTTTCTCGATGATAACATTCAACGTACAAAGTTTACGAGCTCATTCAGAAGATGTTTCTACAATACTGACAAAATCAATCAACACCCTTGTTTTATCCGAAATTAATTTAAAAAATACTGAGCAGATTCCCAATTTCCATTGTGTGAGTCGACAGAAACTTATTAATTCTCGATATGGTGGAGTAGCTATATTACAAAACAATGACAGTTCATTGAGAGTTCAGTCAGAAATGCAAGCATACATAAATAACATGAGTATTGGTCAAGCAACTACTTCCGAATCTGCTGTGGGATATTTTTGTGCAGCTATTTGTCAATTTGATGACAACAGAAAACTTGTAATCGCGTCAATTTATATTAAAGTCAATCAAAGAATAGGTTTCTAGGTTTTCATCTAGCTCCATTTGCTACGTCTCCGGCACAAATTTTCCGTTCTCGAAAAATATATTCGCGAATGCCTGTTATTTTATCTGGTGATTTCAATACAGATTTTAAGAAAGAGGAATCTGCTCCAATTACTGAATACTTGAGCGAAGTATTTAATCTTGAAATGAAAAATGATAGAAATATACCAACCACGAGATATGGTACTACGATCGATGCAGTTTTTTCTAGATAAATTAAAAAAATAGAATGTAAGTCATTGTTTACTTATTTTAGTTACCATAAAATATTAGTTACATTTATAGACTGTGAGACTCAAGGCGAAGATGAAGTTATTGATAGAATAATTGAAGTTCAAAATGATTCAATGATTTAAAAAAATATTGGCCTCAGTTTTTAACATGCGTCTATCATCTGAATGACTGTACTCTACTACGCAGATTGAAATTAAAATTTATAGTTGGATATCTTGTCTACTATTGATTTCCCATTATCATTCCCATTTTCCAATTATTAAGTTAAGATTAGAAACGCGATTTTAATACCCTAAATCGAATAATTTTCCGAAAATTTTCAATTTTTTTAGTACTGAATGCCAAAGAGCACATTTTTTTACACGCGCTACGGTAATAATTACATTAGCTTGAGTATATGTAGGTTAGGCGAACAGTGGATATTGTGTTGAACTCTAGTTTACTTAACTGTATATTTTTTATATGCTTTCTTCCTGTGTAATCCATAACCATCACACATAAGTTATACATAGTCGCAATAATTGGTGGATAAGGAACCAATATATAGCGACAATAAAGAAATACTTAAAGAAATTTTAAGCACCATGAAATGACATTGGCGCCTCCGCCATTTTCAGGCCAGTTTCCCGTTCATATTTAATGAGTGACCGTGTCGTAAGTGTTCTAAAACCGTGCTGTTTTGTGTTCATTCGAAAAGATCAAAATGGTCGCAAACATCGCTGCAATGTACAGTAATACCAAATGAGTTGGTATGCAAATAAAACGACGACGGCGACGTATCATCTCTCAAACTATCAAGTATACGTTAAAACAATTAAGAAAATAGATTTGGCCATTTCCAAATACTGAATTTAATAGCAATGGTTATTTAAAAACAAAGTATACGCTACTAGACAGGATAATTTAGAAGATTTAAAACCAAGAATACATCACGAAATACAAATTATATCTCCTGGAGTTTTTGAGAAAGTTCAAAAAGAATTTATTAACCGTCTTGGATACTGTCAAGCAGCCAACGGTTCGCAATTTGGACATTTAATTTGGTTGATTTTTTAAATAATCATTACCATAAAACTTAGTATTTGGAAGTTGCAACATCGTTTTTCTTCATTTTTTTTATTTAATCTGTACTCACGTCAATATAATTATTACCGTCTTGTATGTAAAAAATATGTGCTTGTTCACATTCCGCAGAAAAAAAATATGACATATCTCCTATACAAACTGCCTTGTATGTATTAATCATATTTAAAAAAAAATATCATGTGCAGCACAGTACACGTGATAGAAGTGAATACTTCTTTAGAATAGAGAATGAGAGAGATTAAGAGTGAGAGATTGAAAGAGAGAAAGAGAGAGAGATAGAGAGAGAGAGAGAGAGAGAGAGATAGAGAGAGAGAGAAAGGGAGAGGGATAATTTCAAAAGAAATATAACAATATAAAATTTGTGTAAAAATATTCGATTTATTCATTATCTACACTATCATCGGCTGATGGTTCAATTGGTAATACTGATATGATTGGTTTGTGAACTAAAATATGAAATAATATATGTTCGTGATTCGATATTTTGTAGATAACGTGTAAAAATTGCATCTATTGTTGTTCTGGATTTTGTTGATTCTTTGGGATTGTTATTTATAAGCAGACCAAATGTTTCCCGAAGAAAGTTAATCAACGTCAAAGAATCATTGGTTCCTAAATTTACATTAAAATCTCCCCCGAGAATCAAAGGGATTTTGTCTTCGCCTCTTCCAAGTGCATTTGCAGCTATGTGGCTGTAAACCAGTAGGGAATGGTGAATGAAATATATTATATCTTCTAGATTTTAACAAGTTAAACGGTTCAAGGATATTATCAAATAATCACAGAACACAGATGTAAATAACGTAAATAATTACAAAACACAATGATAAATATTCGGTACACACGAGTGCTGCTTCAGCTGTTAATATATAGCGTCTGGACGCGTACATCTATAACACGCGCATGCGCGAGAATAGGGAGACGCGGATAGCCTAAACTGATTACTCTCTACGTTATATCTTTTTTCTCTCTCGTGTAACGAAATCTGGAAACGTTACATTTTTTCCAATTCACTCTTCATTCTCGTCAAATATCAGAACGCCGCCAAAGAGGTATTCACTTCAAAATTGTGTAACTAAAAATAAAATTTGACGTGTTCGAGAGTTTTCCCAAAAAATAATTCCTTGAATTTTTAACAAAAATATTCATTACTTTACGAGAGCACTGTATAAACAGTATAAATAAAAATTAATCGGGCGAAATGCGTCAGTATGACTGCGATCGGATTTACTTACTCTTACGCACATATTTGTAGTCTCACTCTATCGTTTCCCTTTTTCCTATTTCATACCGTTTCGTTTGTATAGATATATAAAATTATATGAATTTTGATACTTGCATACATTGCTTATCTGTGCCCGAGAAAACAACAATATTTTTTTCTGATATTATTTTTATTAATAACAAAATTTATTTTAACCTAAACCGCTATCTATTTAATAGTAATTGAAATGTTGTCATGTACACAGATATTATTTAATGTTTATTAATTATCTTTTGTAAGAGGGAGGAGAAACAATGATATGATAATGCATATACAGGGTGGGTCATTCCGGATTCTCCGATTTTGAAGGGTAATAAAAAATTTACGGAATGAGATACAAAAAAAAATTGTATTTTTATATAGTTTTCCCCATTTCATTACACTACGTTTTAAAAATAATGTCGCCAAGATGATGCCCGGTAACGCCAATACATTGTCGGAGGCGTTCTCTGAAGTTTTCCACAGCCCGACGGCAAACTGTGATGAATATGGCGTGAATTTCTTCTGTAATTCTGTCGATTTTTCTAGGGTGTGAGGGCGATGTTTAAATACTTCTCCCTTTAAGTACCCCCAAAGAAAAAAACGCAAATGCTGAGATCTGGTGAGCGCGCAGGCCACCCAATATCCCCCTCAGAGAGACCAAACGTTGAGGGATCATTTCCTTCAAAACAGCCATAGACGTTCGTGCAGTGTGGGCTGTAGCTCCATCCTGCTGGAGCCAAAGGTCATCCAGGTGCTCTTCTTCGGCTAGAGCATCTAATCTAGGCTGCAGGAGTGTTTCCAACATAGTCACATACCTAGCAGCCGTAACGATGAGAGTCGCGCCTTCCGCCTAAAAAAACTATAGACCAATCACTCCATGTTCACTAACGACACACCAAACTGTCACTTTGGGGGAATCAGTAAGCCTTTCATGAAGCTGTTGGGGTCATTTGTGGCCCATCACTGCTTATGAATGTTGATATGGCTGGGACCTGGTCAAGCATTTGCTGGCACAAGAATCTGCGGTTTGCGTGATCTGCCATAATGAACTCTTCTGCTAACACGGTATCTTGTACGTGTAACGTGGCACCTATCTCAGGATATCGTTAACTGCAGACCGGTTTCGACCTTTCTATCTTGGGTCTTGTTAGTGCAGTGTAAACGAGTATACCTTCGACAGATAAAGCTTACACTGCACTGACGAGACCCAAGATAGAAAGATCGAAACCGGTCTGCAGTTAACGGTATCCTGAGATAGGTGACACGTTGCATCTTTCTTGGTGGTTTTGGAACAATCACTGTATTTTTAGTGCTAACTCTGTTAGACAAAAATACGACAAATTTTGTCATGTAATTCAGCGCTCGACGTTTGGCATATAGCCAGGAGAATAGCTGTTTTGACCCAATTTGTTTAGTCCTTATTATATAAGGCATTTGCAGATGGGTTGGAGTACAAAAGGAGAATCCTTCTCAAACTTTGATTTGGCATCCCCAAATAGAGTGTTTCCGAGGAGAACGTATTAGCGATTGCTGTATCGCTTGTCTCACACGCTCAACATTTTCGGGTGTCATACCGTTCTTTGTCTTCGAGATGTTCTTCGAGGTCGTGTGCTTCCTGTTTCTTCCAAATTTCCAATCCAGGCACGAATTGGAAATTTTTCTATATATTTCATTGTTATTACAGGGCACTCTCATGATTGCATCCCGTTAACATTTCGAAATGGCACAGCTAATCTCGTCTGGATAAATTATTGGGCAAAGTTTTTTAACGTCCTCGTTTTCTGACCTAAATCATAGCCGCGTCTATGCGCGACTTTCTCGCGTATATGCTGGAAGTTTTAATCTAGTCAATCCCTCTCGGTGATTTGGCTTGAGTGGGACGAATCTGGCTGGAAAATGGCGATTAGGTGAGCGTTCGGTTGAATGCTCAGCGACAATATTTTGTAGATAATATGTCGGGTGTTATGCGGAGTGAATTAATGGCGTCGACTCTTATAGTGTGGTATAGAGAGTGGTTGATGTGTCGTTCCACAGCCGATATATTCTTTGTAAAGAAGTATGGCAATACTTCTTTACAAATAATTGTAGGGTGTCTCAGTTGTAATTATAGGATTTCATTAACGCGCCATTTGTGTTCTGTCAAAGATAGGATGTCGATATTTAACGACTATCATCTACAAACCATACGACGTCAAGACGTATGAAAGTCGGAGATGTAATGTCCGCGCTATATCTCCGACAGTCGGATGAACTCTGATTATTTTTCTATACACATACTTTTGCAGCACCTTTAGAGATGATTGTCAACATACAAACAATGTTCACATTACTTCCTAAACAACAAAAACTAAATCCAGAAGAAAAATTAAAGCTAAAACAATTAACCTTCTCCGACTGTCGACACATACAGGAACCTGACGGTTTTTGAAATGAAATAGAGCCATTCGTTTTTAATTTGTCATTGATATATTGTTGTTTTAAACCCACTGTTGTGCTATTTCATTTTTTTTTTTAAGGACGTCAGTGATTGGTGTAGTCGGCTGCGAATATTTCTGGTTACTTGCTTGATTATTGCTTCAGGAATCGCCGTAATTTCATCCCGAATTGCCATTGCCAGTATGCACGCAGCCATGTGCATGAATGAAGTTGCACAATCTTACGGTATTTGGATCAATCTCACAGACTTGTGGACACAATTGTGGCTCCAAGAAGTTATGAAGCATTTACACTGATTTGGTCTGATTTTATTGTAACGGCATTCCGTGCGCCATTTTCAAAGAAGTAGGGACCAATAATGCCGAGTGATACTCTTGCACACCATACAGTTATCCTCTGGCTGTGAAGAGGACGCTTCGTTCAGAATGTCAGATGTCCATACCCAGTTTTGTTTATGTACACAACCTATGTATTTCCTTCATTCAAAATGTCCAGCATCTGTTGAGCAAAACTTTCACGATACACACTACACTCACGGTACGAATGGCACCCGGTGGTATTTTCTTCAATGCAGAATCAGTTTTTCGAAAATTGGAAACTCGTGTAATGTTACGACGGGATTTATGTTGTTACGACTGGGACCTGGACCATAGCGAGAGATTCCATAGTGCATGCGAAATAATCCCTGAGTTGTAATAATTGATTCAGCGTTCTGAAACGTTTCAATTATGAACGGATGATGTTGTCCAGTCCACTGCTTCATGGCGTCAGATACGCTATTCGCTTCTTTAACCTCCATCAGCTAAACCAGGCGCCAGTATACACCAATCACAGACCATCAGGTTCCTATGCCCCACCCTGTATAGCAGAATTCTGTTATGGGAAGTCCTAACAGAAGGAGCTCCAAAACACTTCCTTGCAGAACAGCGATGTTAAAGTTATCCAATGTTTACCGAAATACTAGTCACATTTTCATCTGATTGTTTTTTAATAAAATAAAAATATGATATTGGTAGGATATTGTTATATACCGTAGATTATTTGTTTTACCAGCTTCTGAAAATATTACTTTTCTTTTTGTATTTTTAAAATTTTCTAAGAACGTACTTACGCATATATTTTGTATTACGTTTGACCTCGAAGCCGGGAAATTGGACGCAGGAGCACGTGAGCGTAGCCGTCCATTTAATCGACTTTCCGCGGGACTAATTTCCAACGTAACGTTATAAAACTAACCATATATTCACATAGCTATTGTTTCAAAGTTAATAAGCCCAAAAGCGCAGCATGCACCGCAAAATTCTAGACGGGATTCCGCCGGCCGTTGCAGTAAATTCTCGGAGAGCGCATCTCGGTCCCTCGGGGGAGTGCCCGCACAATACGGGATAGTAAATATAAGTCTTCGCTGATACAGCCGCTGTATTTACGATATTGCCGTTGTCGGAGTTGTAAAGAAAGCAATTTGCGAGCTCTCGATATTTATGAATATGAAATCAAATCGTACGGCGCAATTTGGTCGGAGTTATTTAAAATCGATGAAACGCCTCGGGAAGTGGATCAAGTCAGGATGAATTATTTATTTAATAGAAGTAGATCGGGGCTAATTCGTCGTATAAGCGAGGAGGGTTGGATGTTTAAAGGCATTCCGGTCTCCGGGCTGCAATATCGATAAAACGGACACCATTAAAACTCCTTCACTTATATAGGTACGAGTTTTTTTTTTATATTTACCCATAGTATAAAACCCCAGAATGTACAAATTATAAACGAAATGTTATTTGCCTGTTCACCTAAAAGATTCAAAGTCGACTGTGCCATTACCTATGTCTCTACTATTTTGTTAAGCTTTGGTCATAATTAAGCCCCGAATTTGATTGCCGACATGATGTAAATAACAGAGGCGGACTCACAATGAAGAGTAGATTATATATAAAAATTATTCATATATTAGTTTACCTTTCATTCGTGGTCGTTTAGGAATAAATGAGGATTTGTAATTGTATTACACACACCGTCAATAGTCTTGGACCGCCGATGTTTTGTATTAATAAATAATTTTTTTTAATATTGTATTTGTTTTTCAAAGTATGTTTTTTCTAAATATTTTTTCTTGTAATACAGAAATAATTTTTAAAAATTTAGTCAATTAAGAAATAATGGAAAAAAAGCATGTGCAGCACAGGACACGTCATAGAAGTGAATACTTCTTTAGAATAGAGAATGAGAGAGAATAAGAGTGAGAGATTGAAAGAGAGAGAGAGAGAGAGAGAGAGAGAGAGAGAGAGAAAGGGAGAGGGATAATTTCAAAAGAAATATAATGATATAAAATTTGTGTAAAAAATATTCGGTTTATTCATTATCTACACTATCATCGGCTGGTGGTTCAATTGGTAATACTGATATGATTGGTTTGTGATAACTAAAATATGAAATATATGTTCGTGATTCGATATTTTCTAGATAACGTGTAAAAATTGCATCTATTGTTGTTCCGGATTTTGTTGTTGATTATTTAGGATTGTTATTTATAAGCAGACCAAATGTTTTTGAAGAAAGTTAATCAACGTCAAAGAATCATTGGATCCGAAATTTACATTAAAATCTCCCCCGAAAATCAAAGGGATTTTGTCTTCGTCTCTTCCAAGTGCATTTGCACCTGCGTGGCTGTAAACCAGTCGGGAGCGGTGAATGAAATATATTATATCTTCTAGATTTTGGTTCGGTGAGATATAGATGGCTGCAATGACGATATTTTTTCATCGCTTCGTACTGAGTTTATATCGCTCTCTTTTGCTCCACTCCCGTGTGGCGTCAGAGTTGTACGTACTCGCGCGCATGCGCGTCATACTATATTTTCTTCTGTTGCCTAGTATTCAATGAATACGTGGCTCTCTCTCTCTTGCTCGTACGATGCTTCCTAAAATATTCCCCCTTCAAACAACTTAGATCTTGGGCTTAGCGTATGAGTGGGCGTTAAAGACGAAGGACCACACAAAAGGGAGATGCGGATACCCTAAATTATATATATATATATATATATATATATATATATATATATATATATATATATATATATATATATATGATGTATAGCTCTCTTTCTCTTTATGTTATATATTTGTGTACTCTGTCTTGTAACGAAGCCTGTGTTTTAGGTATACCAATTGTATAGCTCTCTTTCTCCTTTTCTCTACGTTATATATTTTTTCTCTCTCGTGCAACGAAATCTCGAAACGTTACATTTTTTCCAATTCACTCTCCACTCTCGTCAAATATCAGAACGCCGCCTAAGAAGTATTCACTTCAAAAATTTGCAATTTTATAAGTAAATTTATTGTGACAAAAATTAACAAAACAAAATAAACTACAGCTTAATGGTCAGTATAGCCTCCTCTGCTTCTTAGTAACAAATTGACACGCCTGTACATTGAGACAATCAAACGGTTAATAATTTCTTGAGGAATATTGTTCCATTCCTCTATTGCTGCTGCTGCTGCAGCTAACTCTTTCGCATTTTGGGGTGGGTTCATGCGTTTGTGAATTGCTCTAGAAATAAAATTTCACATGTTATCAATGGGATTCATAACTGGTGAATTAGCTGGACAATCTAATCGGGTAATATCTCCCTGTTCAAGTACCACTTGAACCGTTCTTGCGCGATATAGCCTCTCGTTGTCGTCCATGAAGATGAAATTGTCACCTAATTCGTCGCCTAGGGGATAAGTAATGGACCTGATAACACTTTCAACATAAATTTGACTTCTGATATTCTGATTTATGGGAATTAACCGCGCACGGCGATTGAACATTATTCCTCTCCAAAATATTACTGTCTCACCATTTTAGGAAGCAACCTCACGGGGAAAATTTAGTCTCTCTTGACGACCTAGTGCTCTTCAGTGCTAGCAATTTATTTGATCTTATTTGACAGCTCCTCTTTGTTACCTAGCAACGAAAACAAAATAAGCATAGTCGAAATCTCTTATATACGGGGATTGTGTACAACGAATTGTACACAACCAGAATTGTGTACAAACACACACCACTCTGAAATATCACAGTAACTGATCGGACGACATCACGTCATGGGTCGTCTCCGCAGATATTTATTTATTTTGCCACGTCTTCGCATACTTTTACTATTAGCACATAGCTCAATGCACCTCTGACAATACTTTCAATATTTCTAGTGAAACAAATAGAGCAGCATGTTCAAATTAAGCATTGTTAGCTGTCGAATAATAGCCATAACTATTAATAAATTCTTTTTGAACATTGTCAATAATTGTAGGATTTTTTTTTCAATAACTTATCTTGCATTCCCAATAAAACATTAACTTGACCGTCTTCTGATGGTGAGTGTGGACCAGATTTAGGAAAAGTCACGACCATGCCCAAATTCGCTGTATTTAGACTCAACATTGCTTACTATGCTTTGGCAAATGGATTGCCGACTAGGATGACTTGCATTGAATAATTTAACTACTTCTCTTTGGATTCGTATCCTGTCTCCAAATCCGATCATACAAAGGATTTAAATTCGGTCTCGTTTAGTTAATTTAACCATTTTTTACAAAACGATAAAGCGAATATTCAAATAAAAACTTTAAACATGCTGTTTTTGCCAAACAAGAGATAAAAATATATATTTTTTAAAGAAATAATGGGGGTCGCCGTTAAAAAATATATTGATGATGTTATACCTTCTACACGAATCGCCCTGTATGTAATAATTATATATTAAAAAATGCCCAACTAAAAATAAACTTTGACGGGTCCGAGAGATTTTCTCAAAAGTTATTCCTTGACTTTTTAAAGAATATATTCACTACTTTATGATCACACTGTATTGAAATGTATTTCATTATTTAGATCATACTTGTCGGTTCCTTGTTTCTGCAGTCGATTCCTTATTCTGTAAGTCTTGGACATGTAAATGTTTAGACTGCCGAATACGGTGTACAATCTGTGTAAGCCCACATTAAAGTGTATATGTAGTATCTTCAATATGTTTTTATACGTTGTAACTCTCATCCATTTCAAAGCCGTTAACCTTAACGGAATTTTGTTTATTTTTCTTATGAATATCTTCCATTTTATTGTTTTCTTATTACAATCGATGTTATATTTATATGTGTGGTAATTTGAATTATCACTTATGAGTCGCAAGTTTATTGAACAAAGATTTAGCTTGAAAAAAAAAACTAATTTAATTCGACGTAGATTAATTAAAATAATAAATGTCCAATCAAATTGGATTAATAAGCTTATCTTAATTGAGAGGCATTGCCAGTGAGATTTGGTTTATTTACATTTACTGAGCGTAGCTAAGTTTATCGTTTATGAAAAAGTAGATCCATCTTAATAAAATAATTAATTACGTATAGCGAAAAAAATAATTTATGTAATCTAATAACGTAATATGTTTGATAATGCACAGAAATACTCGATGATTTTCAATTTATATAGTATACTACGTGATATAAAATATAAAACACTTCGAAGTAATTAATATTTAGTGATGAATCGATATACGAGGGCTGTTCAAATATGAACGAGAATTTGAGGCGTGCGGTCTTGTCAGAAGCAGAGTTGGGTTGTGTACGGTGGTAATTGTAGGAGGGGGTAATGGGAGGTGAGAATTGTCGCCGACGCGACGCAGCCCTAAGAACGTTAGTGTGGCAGTAGCAAAAATGAGCGGGAGCAATGTACACCCGTCTATTGCACAACGCATTGTAGCGGACGCGTTAAAACTGACAACATCAGCAAGGATAATAAGTGTCCCTTGATAGCTCAGCGGTCAGAGCAACCAACCGGCAATTGGGAGATCCGGGTTCGATTCCCGGTCAAGACATGCACTTTTATCTCTGCTATCGCTAAAGCATCATCATTAAGTTTTTGACACTAGAGGTCCAGTTGAAATTCCAAAACAAGGAGAGTCCGTCCCTGAGAAGGCCAAAACGCGTTTGTCAACGAGGAAAATTCTCCGGACGGTTTTTCGAGATTTAAAAGGCGTTATTTTGCTGTATTTCCACCATAACCAGAGGACAATTAATGCCGCTTATTACTGCACTCTCTTTGTGTTTCTGTAATTCTGGTCCAAGAGCGCCGTTGATGGGTCAGGTTTTCCACTTTTTCTCGGCCTTCAACCAACACTCGGGCTCCTGAAAAAGTCTATTCTTAAAACTAAGAAGTTAATCTCCCAAGAATTTTGGCCGGTCTTATGCCTTCAAGAGACAAAAATTTAATTGTAACAGGTTGCGCCACCAACTTCTCTCTCTAGCATTGTGTTTACAACTAAGAAACGGGAGACTCTTGACCGATCGTGGGCACCCTCCCCTCCTCACATGTTCTCCCATCAGGCCAAAAAGTGTCTCTCCTCTTTTCAACTCGTGAGAACAAAAGTTTCGTTTTTACTTGACCCACCCTCGTATATGGGGCATATCGCTTTATCGAGTTAATTTCAATTTTATTTTATAATTTATTTTACATTTATTTAATATTTGATGATTATAATTTTGTCTTGTAATTGGTGTACACCTGTTGGACAAATGAATTGTTATTATTATTATTACCGAATCTTGCGTAGATAATAATTTTAAATGTTTAAATTGTATTGAGGCTAAACAAAAATTTAAAATAGATACTGATGTAAATCATTTTAAATATGACAATAAATGTCCAGTTTATTTAAAGACAATTGAGAACAAAAAAGAGAAAATTAAGTATACATCATCTGATACTTGGATGGAGACTTGGACTGAGTACTCCATTATTACTCCATTATTTATTTATGTTTCAAGTTATTTAGAGATACTTTTTGTTTTTAGTTACATATACATATATATTTTATTTATTTTTATAAATATGTTTATATTCAGTTATTTAATTTTTTAGTTGTTTATGTAGGTATTTTATATATTTAGTTATACATATTTGGCGATAGCAAGGATAAAAGTGCATTTTGCCTCGACCGGGAATCGAACCCGGCTCTCCCAATTTCCGGTTGAGTGCTCTGACCACTGAGCTATCGAGGCGCACTCATTATCCCTGCTAATGCGCCAGTTTAATGCGTCACTACAGGACTCCCTCCCTAGAGACATGGTTTTGTCTCGATATAATTTAACGGAATGTGACCGCGTTCGCCATTCTTACGAACCGTTGTTCGGTAACCCCCGGGACTATAGGGCGATGGATAGGACGGGAATCGAATCCGCGAATTTGAGATGTAAGGGAGGTTGCATATACTGGAATGACGAATCACATCACGTCGGGGTCACCACTTTGGCGATAGCAAGGATAAAAGTGCATTTTTGCCTCGACCGGGAATCGAACCCGGCTGTCCCAATTTCCGGTTGAGTGCTCTGACCGCTGAGCTATGGAGGCACACTCGTTATCCCTGCTAACGCGCCAGTTTAATGCGTCACTACACATACATATATGTATGTATTTCGTACTTTGTCCTGTAAATGGATTCTTGTGTTGAACAATAAAGTATTATTATTATTATTAAATCCGCATACGAAATCGGCTGAATATGAGCATCCGCATAAAAAGATTTAGAATACGAGATTTACATAAAAAATATAATATTAATTATCTTCATCCTCGACGTATACAAATACGTTTCTTCCCAAATAACGAATTAATCTCTACTGCGCTAGAACCTCGTAATCCTTCACCTCCGTAGGCCTTTCGCAATTTCAGTTATTTGCGAGCAACAGGCCCCATGCCTAGAAGCTCTCGATAGCCGTCAATTAAGCCTCAAGTGAGAGTGCGTACGTAAAAAAAAATAAAACACTTCAATCTAGAGAATTACGAAGCCTTGAAAAATATCAGGCTCCGCTGGCGATAATGCACGCGATGTATGACGTCAAGGGTATCGATATTGATAGTAAATAAACGTATAGATGACTGCGGAATGTAAATCGTTTGATATACGGCACGAAATTCGATCTTGCGCGTTTTTTTTTATTTAATAGAAGTGGATGATTCAGATTGCCAGATCTGTTGCTGGTCAGTGTTTAATGAATAATTTTTTTTTTCGGGGTTTTACTTTTAGTAATTGGAGTGTGGTTTTACAGATAGCTAATCTGAAAACAAGTGTAACTGATAATTGTATATTTTATTTTGTTAATTAAACAAATCCTGGGAAGGAATTTCTGGAACCATCGAAATCAGCATCAACAACAGACCAGTTACCAGTTTTCCACGTACCAGTAACACCAAAAGATTACAACTGCAGAAATATAAAATTACTTAATAAGTATTTCTTAAGTAAACATACCTCTGTAGGTACCAGACGCGGGTCATCACAATGCAGTTCTTCTATTTATGTGAAAACAATAACTTGGCACAAATACAGAGTGCACAAATACGAGAGAGTACTCACCAGGGGTTCTCTGCCCCCTGCTATTGATGTTCTCTATTAACATCACATCGTTCTACTCGTATATATTTCAATAGATTCATCAAACATAACTAAGACATCGACTTATTGGGTTAATATTATCATACATATACTCACAAACGATATATTCTTCAACGACTAGCTAGACGTCACCCTGAAATGAGTAGAGGCTCCCCCGGATACCCATCGATGAAGCATCCCAATGACCGGCTCGGGGGCAACCATATAGATCTACCCACACACACCTGCATCATGTCAATCGAGTGCCCCGCGACACCCCCAAACCGCGAGTAGCCTACACTCGAAGGGACCATGACCTGAAGCCGAGCATCCGTGCACGGGGGTGATCTTAATTCTCTCTCTCTCTCTCTCTCTCTCTCTCTCTCTCACACTGGCCTTTTTAGTAATATCGCCACTTACTGACTGACTACGTCATTCGATGCGTCTTTAACTTCTCGCCTGTGTTGACATAACCACAAGCAATAAATTATTTTTGAATGCCGGCCTAAGATAAACATAGAGATCAGCTCTGCTCTTACGGTTATGTACAGAAATGAAATATGCCGTTTCTCATAAAAATGTAATTAAATTAGTCTAAGAAAAATATAACTTTAAGAATAAGTAACTGAAATAATCTCCCGATGGTACCGACTTGATTTGCGAAACACGCGTTGAGAAACATGCAATTTTTCGGTGTTTGGAAAACTTATCTCCTGTTTTAAATTAAATAAATATAAGAGGTGAAATATATTCACCTCTTATATTTATATATTCAGCACAATTGTAGTCCTTTCTAAATCTTTCGAAAAAATTAGGAACCTCTTTGGACTAGACCATTTTCTCTTGGTCTAAGAACCTCTTTTTCGCGTCATTTACTACTGCTTTGTTTGGTGAAAATATCTTTCAAATATTTCATGAGCTATGGATAATAAATTTGGATAATTCGAAAGGGTCAGATTTAGTTCCGCAGCCCAGTTGATTATTTTTTTACACCGTAATAACGTTCGTATTTATTTATACAAATACGAAACAGCCTACTCTTAAGAAGACGAATAATAAGAAGTTTATTTTTAATTTTAAATATATCTAATATATTTGGATTAACCTTTGTTTCACGTTCATAAGTTTAGTATGTTATGCATTATGTGTATATGCGTGTAACTATAATTATTCAAAATATAGCTCTTATAGTTTTGTAAAAAAAAAAAAAAGAATTGGATTTTATAAATTCATTTTGATTTAAATGAAACAATAGTGCCAAGTGATATTCTCTTTATTTCACTAATATTTTAATAAACAGTTTTAAAACCTTAAAACTAACTTTTCTGCACGTAGAACATCTCTATCTCGAAATTGAGTGACCGAGAAAAAATAAACCAACACATAAATGCAGAATATCTGTTTTATGCGACAGTTTTACTTTTTTCAAATAGTCCACCTTCGTGCTTTCTCATGACTACTGAACCGGGTGGGGTGTGTCCTATCCACCTCAAAATCAATACATATCATCTGGTAGACGTCCCTAATCAGAATCAGTTGAAACCCGATCGATCCGACATGATTTAATTGAGTGATCGTGCTAACAAAAAAATTCTCAAATAGTCCACCATTGTGCTTTCTAACGACCCATGAACATGGTAGAGTGTGCTCTATCCACCTCAAAATCAATAGGTGTCGTCTGGGAGACGTCCCCGATCAGAATCAGTCAAAACCCGATCGATCCGACATGATGTAGTTGAGTTATCGTGTTAACAAAAAAAATTTCTCAAATAGTCCACCGTCGTGCTTTCTAATGACCCACGGATAGGGTGCAGTGTGTATTATCCACCTCAAAATCAATAGCTGTCGTCCGGGAGACGTTCCCAATCAGAATCAGTCAAAACCCGATCGATCCCACACGGTTTAGTTGAGTTATCGTATTAACAAAACAAATTTCTCAAATAGTCCACCATCGTGCTCTCATGACTCATGGACAGGGTGGGGTGTGTCCTATCCACCTCAAAATCAATAGGTGTCATCTGGGAGATATCCCCGATCAGGGTCAGTCAAAACCCGATCGATCCGACACGATTTAGCTGAGTTATCGTGCTAACAAGAAATTTTAATGCCGACTACAACGACGACACACATACAGCAAATATTTTTTTAAAACCATTTTTTTTAATAAACCCAAAAAAAATTTAGTTTTTCACTTTTTCTTTACACGATTAAATTACTTTTCCGCTAGTATAGTGGAGTGCGGAAAAGTAATAATTACAGTCACAGCATACAGTACAGTTTAATAATAGTCACATCTGCCATGATGCATCTTTGTTTACAACACGAAGTATAGCGCGCATTCTTTCTCTCTCGCTCGCGCTCACGCTCATCTAGAGCGAGAGTAATTAATTCAAATCGTGGCAACCACTATTTGCGGCCATTTTTTTACAGGCAACCATGTATTATCGTGTACAGCAAAAACTTAACTTCAATTTAGTATAATATTATTGAACACATTACATTGAGTGTAAATAATTAACAATAATAACCTGTTTACATGTGACAACCTAGAGGCTGCGGCTGACTGAGAGCTGGCAACCATTTTTGTTTAATTCTTCACGTCATTTTCATTCAAATAACGTTTAATTCACTTTAAAAAAGTTTCATTAATAAAACAGATACTTGCAGGAATCAACTGCTCTATCTTAGATTAAGAAGTATTTATAAATAAAAAAGTCGCTTTAAAGATACAGTAATTTATGAATGATGAAGAATATAATGAAACATGAAATGCCACAAGAAATATGATAAATCAAAATTGGAAAAATTGCTATTACAACAAAGAACAGAGGGTGTGATATTATTAACCCCGGTACTGAGATTTAGAGTATTTAATAAACACTTAATCGTTTTATTTTATAGTATCCTAACAGTAATCCGATAACTTCATCCTTATTTAATTATATTGCAAACAGGGATTAGGACCGGATTAGGAACCCCCGTTTCGCAGAAAGGATAATCGTTTCTAGAAGTTATTTAAGTCTTGATTACCGCGAATAATATACCTGTGACCGTAATATGTTCGGATATGAAAGTAATTAAATGTAACTGTGGAGAATAGGCACTTCTCTTTTTAATTTTATTATATTTACCTACCGATTAAAATTACTTTTCATAAATAAGTATTAATATTGATATTATAATAAAAAAATAAATGGCCATATATGGCTATCTATAAAATGGCGGATGCGCTACTGTCAACAGACAAATGACAATTTAAATTTTAAACAATCGATATAAGTTTGAAAATAGCTGCATGTGACTGGCTGTAAAACGGCTAAGGTACCAATGTCTGTAGACAAGTAGCGATTTAAATTTTAAATAATCAATATTAGATGTTACATGAACCGAGATTTTATATGCGTGAAAATGATTGTATATAAAATGGCGGAGGCGCCAATGTCAGCAGGCAAGCGACGATTTAAGTTTTAAACAATCAAAATTAGATGCTATGTGAATCAAGATTTTTATATCAGTGTGAAAATGATTGTATATAAAATGGTGGAGGCGCTAACGTCAGCAAACACGTAACGATTTAAGTTTTAAACAATCAAAATTCGAAGATAAGTAAATCGAGATTTTTATACCAGCGTAAAAATGATTGTGTATAAAATGGTGTAGGCACCAATGTCAGCAGACAAGTAACGATTTAAGTTTTCAACAATCAAAATTAAATGCTATGTGAATCGAGATTTTTATATCAGCGTGAAAATTATTGTATATAAAATGGTGGAGGCGCCAATGTCATCAGACATTTATCGATTTAAATTTTAAACCATCAATAATTAGATGTTATACGAATCGAGTTTTTATATCATTTTGAAAATGATTGTCTATAAAATGGCGAAGGTGATGATGCCAACAGACAAATGACAATTTAAATTCTAAACAATCGAGATTAGATGTTATATGAATCGAGATTTCATAATATAATTTTTAAAATATCTGTATATGGCTGAATATGACTATATAAAATGGCGAATGCTCTAACGTCAACAGACATGACAATTAAAATTCTAAACAATCGACAATAGATGTTACACGAATCGAGATTTTATACGACAATTTTGAGCTGTCTATACAATGGCGAAAGTGTCAATGCAAAAAATTACAACTTTAAATCGAGATTAGATGTTATATGAATCGAGATGTTATAATATAATTTTGAAAATAACTATATGAATGCATAGGTCTATATATAAAAATGGCGAACGTGTCAATGTCAACAGACCAATGGCAATTTAAATTTTAAATAACCCAGATTAGATATTCTTTTTTATTTCCTTTCGTTAATAGGTATAATTACCTTTATAGCAAATGTACCTGTAGAGAATTGTAGTTGTAGAAAATCGTGGCGAGAAAATAATTATTTATAGTTTTTTGAAATTTTTTGGATAAAAAATTATATGTTAATAAAATATGACATGTTTGAGAACTTACATTCATAATTTTTTCTTATTATATATTCATAAATATTCATAACTATTCATAAATATTCATAAGTTATTCATACTTTTGTCTCTGTGTATAGAAAACATGAATAGATTGTAGGTGTTAGCTGCAAAGTAATAAAAAAAAAAATAGAAAAAAAAATATAAACATAATAGCAAATAAACAACTAAAGAATTCTCTGACCGATAGCTTACGTATCCAGGAACATGACTGAGTATTATTTTACCGTTATATTTCGCTGTTCTAACCAATTGATCACGATAAAGAAACAAGTATAAAGTTTCTAGACAAAAGTAAACCTTTGTTAGAACTGCTAGCAGAGTAATGCGAAGTAAATCTTATCGTGTTTGTAGTTGGTGAGTAGTTGCTGACCACTGTAGAAGTAATTATTCTCTCATTCTTATATATATATATATATATATATATATATATATATATATATATATATATATATATATATATATATATATATATCGATTTATCAAATAAATTCGAGAAATATTCAGGAGTTAATGTTATCCCCTTTTAGTCCAATCAATCTGTCTGAGCCCCTATGTTAAATGGTCACTAATTGTAAACAGCAAAAAAAAATTGAGCATATAGAAAATAAAATTTCAAGAAACTTACAGTTTTTTGCTCTCAAAATGGCGGCCGCTAACATAACCTAAAAAATTCGCAAAAGTAAAAAAAAAATGGTTTTTCGCGAATAAAGAAGAAAGTTGTACTCGGATTGGAAAAAGTTAAATGAGAAAGTTGTAGATAATGAAAAAATCTTTCGATTCAATTTTTGTGAACTCGAATCGATTCATTACTTTTCGAGATATATCGAAAAAACCGTTGAAAATTGCGTTTTCTTGATTTTGCTCTAAAAATAACTATATTTGATGAAAACATTTAATAATTTCAGAAAATGTAGTCCTAAGTGAGACGAAGACAATTGTTTTCGTAAAACGATGGTCCATCGAAACGGATGGTCCTACAGACTTGTTCGAGGGCTTATTTTCTTCGTTAGGAGTTGTACTACAAATATATCTTCAGCAACAATCGGTTTTTTAAATTTTTTATATAGAAAATCGCGTTTGAAAATGACGTGATTTTCGTACATCGGTTTTATTACAAGAATTTATTGCCAAAAATCCGCGCCGATGTAGTCCCCTATTCTTCACATCCTCATCTAATATATATCAAGATAGCGTGCCAGTCCCTATACCCAACAAGCGTTAAAATAAAAATTCCGGTTTGTATTTGACTCACCCTCGTATTTTAATTCAAAAATGAACTATACAATAATAACATACTTACAATTGTGTTTTTATTTTCAGGATACCTATTATTTAAGGATTTCTGTGAGAATGTTTCGGAGGAACCTGTTCCACAGCTGCGATTTTATGAAGAGGTGAGTTTTAATTTAACTCACGATTAAAAGTTATTTATTTATTACGTAAATAGTACTTTAAATATCGTCACTTTATAAAATTTACACCCCTTAAACGTTCGGTTGAGTATTCTCAATACAAACAGTTTTATTTATATTACCAACATTCATCACACTGTTGAATTAATTTATAGTTTGCTTAATCCAGATTTTAATTCAACGTGGAATGTTAAAACTGAAAGTAATGTAGCGACGCGTTAAATTGGCGTATTAGCAAAGATAATGAGTGTGCCTCGATAGCTCAGCGGTCAGAGCAACCAACCGGAAATTGCAAATTGAAATTGAAAAAAGCGCAAAATTCGTTTGACAATCTCTTTGTCAGTTCCAGCTAACTCTAACTCTCCTCTAACTTATAATTTTCATTTCTAACAGTGTCACTTACCTTTTGAATGTTTTAATCAGTTGTTGCATTGCAAGACGTCCAATGTGTTTGTTGTCTTCAAGATTTGCACGACCTTCTCTGGAACGTTTGTACCACTCAAAACACTTGAGTTCGCGACATGCAGTCATCTCCGTACACATGTTTCAACATTTCAAAACTTTCCGTCGATGATTTGTTCAATTTTGCGAGGAATTTGATGTTCATTCGCTGTTCGAATTTCGAGCTTGACATGATTGCGGCAACAGACACAAAGAAGGTTGAATAAAAACTATTCATTATAATTTTACTAGACAACTGATGTTCAGTGGTGGCTCAGAAGTTCACAGAAGCTGCCTAACCATCTTCCAGACGGTTTTTCTGGAAATTTCTAAGGCCAGTCCGGTTTATTTTTAGCCAGACTTCGTAATTGAAAACTATAGACCTATTACGATGCTATGTAATCGAAATTGTCTGTACTATGTAATATTCTCTCATACAAAGTCTACTGTAATGAATTTGGTCTATATTATACAGTTTGTTGCTTCCACATTGGAATAAGCTTCCCAGGTAGATGTGATTTATACCGATTTCTCCAAAACTTTCGTCAGGCCAGACCATGTTATTTTACTAAAAAAAGCTAAGCAGCTTTGAATTGTCAAACAGTTTTATTGTTTTTTAAATCATATTTAGATAACAGAAAACAAGAAGGTTTTAGTTCCGTCGAAATACTTGCAAGATCGGATGTCCACAAGGGATCTATTTTGGGGCCCCTTCTATCGTATTTATCGTGTTTATAAATGTATCTGGCAGAGTATGGAATCGTGTATACGAGTGTATCTGCCAGGGGTATACAGTCGAATATTTTGTTGTATGAGTTACGTGGTAAATAAAATGAGATCTGGCAACACCGTCAACATGAGATTTTCATCATGACCGATGGGTGATGTTAGGTTTGAGTTCTTGCAAATCGCGCTTGACCCTTCTTTGATCGAACAGTACACAGTACACAGGTCGAAATAACAACTTAAAAGATCTTAAGCCTAGTATGCACTGGGATTCTTTGTTTGGACTCTGTCGCAGACTCTCGGATACATGTTGCAGATTCTTTGCCCCGCAACATTGTCGCTCTGGAAATCGTGTCCGCATCTAGTTTGATTCTGATCCATGTCGAACGAGGCTGCGCTCTCGGGAATTGCGATAGCATTTTACTTGGCTCTACTACGAAGTAAAGAAAGGGCTAATAAAAATCCACCACGTTGGTGGATTTGTGGGATATTCAAGAATCGGAATAAGCATGGACACGATCTTCTTGATACATTGAGATTGGAGGACGGAATGAGATTCCGAAATTTTGTTCGGATGAGTCCAGTCAACTTCGAATATATTCTGGAAATGGTTGGATCACACATTTCGAAAAGGGGACGAATTTTAGGGTGCTAGTTTCTGCTACCAACAGGCTATCAATCACTCTCCGTTTCCTCGCAAGTGGAGACTCATATATATATAAGCCTTATGTATGTATACTTCCAAAGTTTCTAAACATATCATAGTTAATACTGGAAGCAGGAACAACATACGTTCATAATTAAACCAAGTCGACTTATTTGGTGAAGCACCACTCTTTTTTTCATCATTAAGCTTTTTGTGCTCCCGCCGAAACTGACCTGTTAATCAGAAATGAGTTTTCACAAAAAATTATTTTTAAATAAATTGTAATTAAAGTATATGAAGTTTACATGTAATGTTTAGAGAAGCACTTAGTTAACTAAGTTAAGAGAGACGAATTTAGTTAACTTACCTTTTAGGTGTGAAGTTTTTTTTCCATCTCCGTTGTTGTAACTTCATGTTTTGGGGCTAACTCAGCCACAGCTTCCGCTTTTTCCCCCTGTATTTGTATTCCTCGGAGGAAGCGTCCAACAAATATCGCCGCATTTGTAAATGTTCAATTAATAGTAAAGTCGAATTGGTTGTCCATAGTTTATCAATTAAAACAAAAAAAAAAAAAACAAAAAAAGAAGATTAAACTGGGCGAGAATGGGTTAAGAGGTCCTCTCGGTTTGAGATTCACGTCCGTACTGACCCAACGTTGTGCAAAATTGTGTAAAGAATCCCATTTCGGATGGGACTCAAAAAAATGCTAAAGCGCAACACGCCAGATTCAAGATTCATTGTCGCGGAGCGTCCCGGATGCAAGAAAATGAATCCCATACGCAATTGCGCGACAAAGAGTCCGAACAAAGAATCCTAGTGCATACTAGGCATTACATTTGAAAAATGTATGCCTGATGTTAATTAACACTTATTCAAAATTTAACATTTATTCAATACATCATGTGTTTAGAACAATATTTTAAAGAGTGTATCTCTTTAAAATATAACTTTTGGAAAATCATGTTTTAAGCAGAAGTCTTAAAGCTTTATTTTAAGAAGTAGTACGCTGGTTTTGACTAACCCTATATAACAGAAGTTGTATGGAACTGGTGCATAAACATGGATGTCATTTATTTTTATAGTTTTTGATGTAATAAAGTAACCCTTGTATGCGATCCTATATACTAACAATATTTGTATACAAATCCAATTTATAGAGCAGTTCTTAATTCTAAAATATTGGCGTTTGGATAAATTATATACATTAAAGTAGTTTACGAGCTTGCTGTTTGAAATCCGTAATGGTCGAGCGCGAGTATTTAACCTACATTCCCGGAAATTATCCGTTGTAAATAGATTTTTTTGCTAGTCAGAACAGCATATATCTTTCATTTGATATATATAGTTTTACCTTATCCAGCCTTTTAGTGCGATGATTTCGTGTTAAAAGAACATTTAATTATATACAGACGAACAACGTAATGTGCAATGTAATGGGATATTAAAGTCCGGAAAATAAAATAGATTGGCAGTTAGATTCTGCGAAATAAAATACAGGCAAATGATATCAAACAAGAACATGACCACATTAAATAATGGAATTGATCAATTGACATAATTCAAGTGTGTTCCATGTCTATACAGGGTGGCCCACGAAGTTTTGTCCAGTCGATATCTCGAAATCTGTTTGAACAATAATTTAGAAAATTGGCGATGTTAAACAGTCGAAAGCGTTGCCCATTTTTGGCATAAAAGGACTTTATTTTACCTGCAAATTTCCGGTCACGTGACATCAACTTCAACATTTTAAATGAGACTCCCTGTATGTTATTACAATTTTGTGATGGTCTGTCTAATACCAATCCAATGATAATATTTATCAAGTCAAGGCACTACAGTAGGTAATGATAAACAACTGTTTATGAAAGTTTCTTTATTTTTATAAAAAAAAAAAAAAACGTTTGTAGTTTAGAAACAAAAAATTTGTCTTAGCAACAGAAATACATCACTACTTGTCTATCAAGAAGTTAATATATAAATAAATACTTCTTGATAGCTAAGAGCTATCAAGAAGTATTAGTAGATTTTGTGTTTGTAAAAATAGTAATAAGATTATTACGCCTTTACATTTTACTTACGACGAGTATGTTGATGTGCTGCTGATCTATGCAAAATGTAAAAAAAATAGGAGATATGCTCGAGATTTGTGTAGTTATCGTTTTCCCGACCGAACAGCTCCAAGTAAAAATACTTTTGCTTCCGTGGAACAAACATTAAGACGTGGTTCTTTTCCTAGTGGAAAATGGAAAACTCCTCGAAGAAAGCCTATTCAAACAGAGGATACCATAATTAATTTTCTGGTGTATCTTCAAGTAAATCCCCATATCTCAACGCGGTGTCTTCAGCAAGAATTAGGAGGAGTAAGGAGAACTACAATCCAGAGAGTAATAAAAGATCATAAATATCATCCTTTCAAAATACATTTAACGCAAAGTTTAACCCCCGAAGATCCGGAAAGAAGAGTTAATTGTATTGCTGAAATTTCAGTGAAAGTCGCAGATGACCCAATCTTCTTAAATAAGATACTGTAGACTGATGAAAGTCTTTTTCACAACAACGGTACCGTTAATAGACACAATTGTCACTACTGGTCGGCTGAAAATCCAAAATGGATGTGAGAAACCAATTTCCAGACAACATGGGGCGTAAATATTTGGTGCGGTTTATTCAACGGCCGCCATTGCGGCCGTTTTTAATTGGGCCATATTTCTATCAAGAAAGATTGAACTGCGAAACATACTTAGATTTCCTCCAGAATATGCTTCCCCATTTACTTAGAGGTATTCCTTTAAACGAAACAAGGACGATGTGGTGGCAGCAGGATTCTACACCTCCTCACTTTGCCCAGTAAGTTAGGACATATCTTGATGCTACTTTCCCTGAAAGATGGATTAGGCGCAATGGTACAATATCTTGGCCGGCTTCCTGCCCAGATATAACACCTTTAGATTTTTTTGTATGGGGATACTTAAATGGTTGGTTTACAATACACAGCCTAGAAATTTAGACGATTTGCAAAACAAAGTCAGAGCAGCGTGCCAAGCTGTTACACCAGAAATGATTAGAGCAGGATGCTACACAAATGTCTTAAATATATTTGAGTATTGAGTTAATGAAGGTGGACATTAATTTCAGCATCAACTGTAATGATTTTTATAATTATTGTATTTTGCTGTGTAATTATTTATTTTCCTTAATAAAAGTTTTAAAAAATCAATCATTCATTTAACAGCTCAGATTATCACTGTTTCACATAAACGTGATAATAAATATGGTATCGTTGGATTATCATTAGATAGATCATCACAAAATTTTAATAACATACAGGGTGTCTCATTTAAAATTTTCAAGTTGATGTCACGTGACCGGAAATGTTCAAAAGAATAAAGCCCTTTTACGCCAAAAATGGGTAACGCTTTCGACTATCTAACATCGCCAATTTTCAAAATTATTGTCCAAATAGGTTTCGAGATATCGTCTGGACAAAAATTCGTGGGCCACCCCGTATAATTATGGAACAGTCTTAGTTGCTGCCGAAACTTTATGAGTAAACTACATATTCAATGAATGCTGCATACACAAAACATTTTGAAGCCGTGTCTTTTTATGTGTATCCGAAAGGACCACAAGGAGACTGTATACGCTGTATAAGATATACAGAAATTTGCATGCTATTAGGCGGATTACGGAATCCAGAGGAATTAACAAGTGAACTCCCTTGTGATAAGCACAAAGCGGATTTCAGCTTTAGACCACAATATAGTACTACTACTGCCCTTGAACATACCTCAGACGATATTCTTAAGGTCACTGATAACAACTGAGTGCCATGTTAAGTCTTTCTAGATTATAGTAATGCTTTTGAGACCTTATAAAAGGTGGTCCAACCAAAACGCACGATGTTAATTGTAAATAAAACAAAAAGTTTTCAGAGAATTATCTTAATATTTTTTATTATGATAGAAGGATCTATGACAATTATGTGTGAAACAAAATATCGGCCAAATGCTCGCCACGGCTTCGGTGGCATACCTCTATCCGATGGTCCATATTTTTAATGACTGAGACATAATTGAGGTTCAATGTCGTTAATGTGCCGAGTTATCTCATCCTTTAGCTCTTGAATTGTTCTTGGCTTATTGACGTACACTTTTTCTTTTAAATATCCCCAAAGAAAGAAATCCAACGGTGTCAAATCACATGACCGTGGCGGCCAATTAAAATCGCCACGACGTTAAATAACACGGCCATTGAATTTCTCGCGCAAAAGTGCCATTGTTTCGTTGGCTGTGTGGCAAGTGGCACCATTCTGTTGGAACCACATATCGTCCAGGTCCATATCCTCAATTTCTGGCCACAAGAAGTCCGTTATCATCTCGCGATAGCGAACACCATTCACGGTAACTGCTTGGCCGACCTCATTTTCGAAGAAGTCCGGCCCGATGACGCCGCCAGCCCATAAACCGCACCAAACAGTCACTCTTTGTGGATGCATCGGCTTTTTAACAATCATTCGTGGATTCTCATTTGCCCAAATGCGGCAATTCTGCTTGTTAACGAATCCACTGAGGTGAAAGTGTGCCTCGTCGCTGAAGATGATAACAACTTCTTTATAAAGTCACCATTCACTTCTGTCTGTTCAACCAACCATTCGGCGTATTGACGACGCTTGAAATGGTCAGTAGGCTTCAGCTCTTGAGTCAATTGAACCTTGTAAGCGTGTAAATTCAAATCTTTATTCAAAATTCGCATCAATGATGTTCGTGAGATGTTCAATTGTTGGGCACGACGACTCTTTGAGTCGAGGTTGACGGCTCTTCTGCTACACTATCGCGAACAACAGCAATGTTTTCCGCAGAACGAACTGGGCGAGCATGCACAGGTGTTTTCACATTTCCTACAGACCCGGTTTGCTGAAATTTGCGCACAATTCTCCCGATTGTGGACACATTTGGTCGATTATGCTGACCAAAAAAGTCACGAAGTGCACGAAATGCATTTTGATTTGAACGCCCATTTTCGTAAAAGGCTTCAACAATCTTAACGCGCTGCTCAATTGTGTACCTCTCCATGGTTGAATTTGTCAAACACTGAAACAAAGAAATGTCAAATTAAGTTGGACAAAAAACTTGACGTTAAGGTGTGACTCACAATTAACATCGTGCATTATGGTTGGACCACCCTTTACCATATATTTTTGCTTCTTATAACGGGTGTCCCAGCGAGAGGTAGCCGATTATATTTGTAATTATTGGGCAAATAAATAACATTTCTATAATAATTTTGGGTTCAATTGTTTATTTAAACTATGCCATTAGACAAGGAATACGATACCTTGTAAGTGGCCGCCTCTGCTTCTCTGGCAGCAGTGGATTCCTCTGACGAAGTTTTACATCACTTCGCGGCATTGCTGTGGCCTTATGTAAACTTCGCTAATCTTATTATTCAGCTGTTCAATCGTAACGGGATTATCGGCATAGACTTTTATTTTAAGGTAACCCCACAAGAAAAAGTCTAATTAGGTCAAGTCGCAAGAGCGCTTAGCAGGTGCCTCACGATGACCCATAATTGCACGTAATTTTCTTTCAGTGTCCACAATTGAACCATTGCTTTCGTAGTACGCTTTGACAATAAGTATGCGCTGCTGAACAGTATAGCGCTCCATTTTGTAATGGTATACTCTTCACGTAATAACTACGAAACATCAACTTCCAAAACCTGCCGCAAGAGTAATGGCGGCAAGTTTAAATCGGCTACCTCTTGCTGGGACACCCTTTATTTATAGTTATTTAACTAAGCGCATACAACTCGTTGTACACTTTAATGTGTCTGATGTCTTACTCATAACTTATGGAGTTACTCAGGGGTCTATACTCGAACCTCTATTAATTTTCCATATATATTTCTGATTTTTATAAATATATTAAAGGCTGCAGTGTACACTATGCTGACGACCCTCAAGTTTATTGTAGTTTTATTGATAATGATATAAATATATCAAATAAAGTAATTAATAGTGACTTGAATTATTCATTAAATGTATGTATTGGTCATAAATTTAAGCTGAATCCAGACAACTCAAAGGTTGTTATATTTGACCGAAACAATAAAAGAATTAAGACAACGTTCGAGATAAAGATTAAGAGCTATGAGATATTTCATTAGATATTAATAAAGAATATAAAAATTTGGGTCTTTGGCTTGACGACGAGTTAATAAGGGGTTATCCAATTCGGGTTTCGGAAAGTAAGACCCTGCTGTTCGACAGCTGTCAATTGTACTTATATGTCAAACTGGTTTTTGGTTAGTTAAAGGTTTGCCATTAAACAATATGGAACATTATACGACAGAACAACGCGTTAAAATTGTTTAATTGTTTTACAAAAATGGTGATTCTGCCGTTTCCACTTTTCGCGCGTTACGAGCAGATTATGGTCGTCGTAATCGCCCAAATGAGCGAACAATTGCATACACAGTGAAAAAATTTGAAGAAACTGGATCGGTCACGGATATTGTAAGGCCTGTGCATCATCGTAATGTACGCAATCACGAAAATATCGCAGCTGTTGCTGAAAGTGTGTCTGAAGACCCAAATTTCTCAATTCCACGTCATGCTCAGCAATTGGGCTTGACTTATGGCTGTTTATGGCGAATTTTGCATTTGGATTTGCACCTTCATCCTTACAAAATCCAACTCACACAGGAATTGAAGCCTGCGGACCATGCACAGCGCAGAATATACGCCAATTGGGTACTGGAACAACAAGAACAAAATGCCAATGTTTCCAACAAAATTTTCTTCAGCGATGAACCCATTTCTGCCTTGGTGGATACGTTAATAAGCAAAATTGCCGTATATGGGGCTCTGAAAACCCTCAAGTGGTCGAAGAGCAGCCAATGCATCCAGAAAAAGTCACTGTCTGGTGTGCGTTGTGGTCTGGTGGTGTTATCGGTCCATTTTTCTTGGAGAATGACCAAGGAGCTACCGTTACAATCAATTCTCAACGCTATTGCCACATGTTAACGGAATTTTTTTGGCACGAAATTGAAGATATTGATACGGACGATATGTGGTTTCAACAAGATGGGGCCATAAGTCACACAGCACGATGAAGTAGGGCTCCATTGCAAGAGAAATTTCCAGGACGAGTAATTTCGAGATTAGCGGACGTAAATTGGCATATCGTGGTTCGCGCGGACGACGCGCTGCTCTTATCGGGTTCCTTCGGTTTGGTCTCGACTGCAGGGCATTTATGGTTATCCAACTTCACGTTTCTAGCACTGGACTCAGTGGCGTCTTTTTTCTTTACAAAATCCCCCATGGCATTTTCGTCAAAGATACCATGGTCCTTTTTGTCGCCATCGGACAGCGTTATCGCCTTGAGCTTGCGCAAATCGAAACCGGCGTTGGCAAAGGGGGCGAATCTTGAGTTTGTGACCTTCCTGGTCTTTATGCAACACTCCACCTTTCGTTTCTTCTTGGGAACGGTATATTCTTCCTCCGGAAACCCGTACAAAACATTGCTAACGTTCCCGATTTCTTCTGCATCATCGAGTTCGTCCCTACGGCAGTCCTCTATAAACTCCTCAGCAGCCAACCCAAGTATTTCCCTCCTCAAGTTTTCTCTTTCGTCAAGAACATCGTTTCGACTAACTATATTTCTATTTTCTAGTCTCATTAAACTGTCGCCTAGATTATCTTCCATATCTCTTCCCATGTCAGGTTTGCGACATATTCCCAGCAGGTAAATGTTGGGTAGAGAACTGGTCCTGGTTCTTCGTGTTTCACTCACACTTTCGATATCAAAATTCTCTTTATTTTTGTTGTTGTAAATAGATATAAGGGTGTTTTTGCTACTGAGCCCTAAAAAGCTCGACGTTGTCGTAATATCAATTTGAGACAAGGATTTCTTTAGGGAGAAGTTTGACGACTTGTTAAGGTCCAAATCGAAACTGTCCAATTCACAGCTGCTATTTAGGCTTTCCTCAGAAATTCGATTGTTCAGTTTCATGCCGTCTGTTGCCATTTTCCCATCAGTACGATTACGAATCATTCCAGCGGTCAAGTCTAAGCTTGTAGTAGATTTAAACAGCAAAACCAAGTTCTCAGATTTCTTCTCAATGTCTTGCACATCTTCTATTTCCTGTTGAGGAGGATATTCCATTTCATCGTCTAAGTTCTCTTCATCGTCACACTCGTTCTTTTTCATGTACTCCTCAAACCAATCCGTGAACACCCTGTGGCTGTTTCTGAAGGAATTGAACGTTGTGGCATCCTCCAATGGAGATTCGCTACCTTTTGTGCATCCATTTCCAATCTCTTCTACATCTACTACCTTAGATTTGTCTTCTATATTAAGTTTTTGGTCAGTATTGCGAAGTTCTTCTCTGCTGTTAATGGTCAATTTCTCAAACGCTTGGGTCACCGAATTGCACGACTTAGAGCAATATTGAGTGTCCAATACCGAGGAATTTACAGTTACAGAGGAACTGGTATCCAACAGCGAGTCCAGACATTCATCTTTGGTTTCTGTGGGGACGGTTTTTTCCGTCATAAAGTCAGTTTTGGGCTCAATTTTATAGCTGGTAGTTACGCCTGTTGAATTAGTGCCGGAGTCATCGAGAGCTATATTATTATTTTCAAAATGTTGACTATAATTGAACTCGTCCGTCGAACTTCTATTAACCAAGTACGTTTCCTCCGAGTTAACCGTCGAACAGTTGGACAAAATCGAGTTTTCTGACTCCTTTGAAGCTATAAGAATGGCCGTGTCATCTCCTCCGTTATTTTCCAAGGTCACGTCCAATTTACTTCCAGCTTTTGCGTTTGGAGCAATCAATTTATTTATCTCGAAATTGGCATCGTTTTTCCCACTACTCGAATCTGCTATTAGATTAAATGTGTTTATAAGTTTATTCGTAAAGTTGTTTTCATATAACAGATCGACGTTTGCTGTCTCCTGTTGGCTGTTAGTGCCAAATGTGTTTGCAGTCACACAATCGGAGCTCTTGGAACTTATAGCAACATTGCACATTTCATCCTTTGCAATTTTCTTGTCAAATTTATTTGTATTTAGTCTTTTGGTGAAAGTACTTTTGAGTAAATGCGTGGGACGTTCTAGAACCTTCCTATTGGATTTTGAATACTCATTTGATGCACGACTATTAGCTTCATCGACTGTTTTCTTTTCGCACATTGTATTTTTCAACAAATCCGGGCTTGTTTCTTGTGAATCCACCCTGCTTGGACTAGCACAGTTTTCTGCATACATTTCTTCGTTATTTACAAAACTTCTTCGTGTTTCGTTGATCTTTTTTGCAAATGATTTTTTACTTAGCGGAAATGGGTACTTTATTTTGCTATCTATTGAAACAGATGTTGGGTCAGGCTCTTTGGGGCTCATATCAATGCTATCCTCTTCTATGTTGGCATTTTTTTTGGTGCCAAACTTCTTTTTAATGTTCTTCTCATCGTACTTTTTGGTACCGTTTGTTCGCTTTGAAGTTTGTGCCACTTTCACATCATTTGAAGTTATTTTTCTCTCGTCGGCAGTATCTTTAACAGTGGTATTTAATTTTTTACTGAAAACATGTTTAGTGAGAGGAATTTTCATATCTTTATGGAGGACATCACTGGACGACAGAATTTTCTCATAACTGATTTTTTCAGTTTCAGGAAAAACCGCATTAACGCTTTGCGTGCTATTGCAGTTACCACGGGGATTTTTCACTTTTGGATCGCTATTTCTGGGGAAATTATCGCTTTCACTTGGATTGCCAACAGTATCCCGCCAGGTTACCATTTTTTTGTTGGCGTAGTCGAATTTTAAGGAGGCGACTGATATCCCGTCGACATGGTTCACGTCCGTATTGTTGATTTTCATGTAGGGCGTTATCCTTTTCTTTTGAGAACTGTAGGGGAAAGGAAAGGGTTTTAATGGGCGGGGGAAAGAGGTGCCAAATTTCAGAAAATTGCAAGGAGAAGGGAATTTTTACTTTTGGGAATCGTGACCTCTTTCCTTTCTCCCTACAAGTTTTCCAAAAAGGATAAGGAAAGGCTTACGATGCAGGAAAATAGGGCCAATGACTAAATTTTGTCAAAAAAAAATATATATATATATATATATATAAATCTCTTGTAGTCTTCAATTGAAGTGCACAAAAGATTTTAAATCACAAACTGGGGTGATAATCTGTGTAGATGAATTAAAATATAAGTTCCAAATGCATTGCAGATTACAATAGGTTTAAAACCTTTAGACTTTTTTTTGTGGGGCTACGCAAAAGATCGTGTTTATACGAACAATCCTCTATATTTTGAACAATTGAAAACCAATATTCGTGAAGTCATGGCCGAGATATTGCCCGAAGTGTGCGGAAAAGTCATCGAAAATTACCACAAAAGGATTGCGTCCTGCGAAAGGTCCCGTGGAGGACATTTGAATGATGTTGTATTCCACGCATAATGGCAAAGACCAAACTTTATAATGAAATAAAAATTTCAACAAAACCTGAATTATTTGTGTTTTTTTTTTAAATTTACTTTCCGAAACTAGAATTGGATAACCCTTATTTATAATTTATTTACTAAACATAACTATTTTATGCCAAACATAATAATTACTTAAAAAACTGTATCTTCACAGGCATATAATGAGCTCACAATTAAAAATTATCTGTGTAGTTTTTTGGTTCTTTTAAGTTTTTAAAACCACCCTTCGATGCGCTGTACGATCATTAGTTACTGAGATATCAATGATCAAAGATAAAAGCGCGATTTTTCATTCAACCACCGATATTTCAGCAACAAGTGATCGTACAAAATCCATTAAAAAATCAAATCAAAGCTGAATGAACAGGCTAACTGGCTCTTGCATTGATTTAGTTCGAAAAAAAATTCCTCGGGACGTTCGTAAAAAAATTTGAAATTTTTTTGTCTCGCGATATTTCTTTGGATTGCGCAGTAACCGTATATCAGAAAATTTTCTTTCTAGGATATTTCAAAACTAGAGACTCCGAACTTCAAAATGGCTCGTTTTCATATCGATATGATTATTTTTCATAAAGTTACAGTCTTTCAAAAATGACTGAAAATTTTTCGGAATTTTCTTGTTCGCTTAATTTTTTTGAGTTGTGTGTAGAATTTCCAAATAATTATTTAAGAGGAAAATCGATATTTATTTCTTCTCATATAAAATGCTAAATTATTTTCTTCACTTAATACACACACTAAAATTACTTCAGATCGCATTTCACATTATAACTATAACTATAAATTTTTTTAAACGTCTAACATAGACATTATCAGGTAATAAAGAAACATTAGCTCCCAATTTGGAAAATCTACAGGCTGTTATTTCCACAGAGGTGGAGCTAAGAGATCCTTGCGATAGGCCGTTTGTACGACCGACGATTTACCGTAATAGCTTGATAAAAAACAATGAAACAAGTTTCTATTCGAGCTATTTAACAGTTAAATAGCACGCAAGTATCAGCTTCCCTGCGATTATATATGTCGGACATTTATGGCACTGCACGTTGCATTATTCCACAACAATGGAACTGAAAATTTACGGGTATTATAGCAGGAAAATATTATACAAGGTGTCCTGAAATGTTTTCAGCATTTGTTTGTTGAACATCTCGGAAAGTGGTAGCGGTAAATGCGCGCGCGCATGTGTTTGTTAGATACCGAGCCTTGAAAAATCAGTTTCAATGGATCGTTTCACCGATGAGCAACGTGCCATATGTGTCAGAAGCTTTTACGAAAACAAATCGTTATAGTCTGTCGCCTGTTTTGACGCACTACCTCCTTTCCGACATTAATCAAGCTCTTTCAGTAAAAGTAATCAAACCGTGGATAGCTAAATTTAAAAGAGAAGGCACCACCATTAACAAACCCAACGGATTGGCCCAGAAGGACACAGAGTGTCGAATACGTCGAGTGCGTTCGTGCAGCAGTGACATGTACACTTTGTAGTTCTGTACGAAAATATGCTGCGGCCTTAAATATTTCGAAACCACTGTCAACGACATTCTAGCAACGGATTTGAACTTTCATCCTTACAAAATTAAACTGGTGCAACCTTTAAAAGTTGAGAATTTTTAAGTTCCATCCGCTTTTGGGCAAGATTTATTCGAAAATTTTAGTAACATCCTATTCATTTCTATTTACATAGATTTGTAAATAAATCAAATCGTTACTGGTCTATAGAAAACCCCCGAGAGAAGTACTAGAATCCCCTACATTCTCCCTAATTAATGCTATTGGCGGCAATGAATGCATGTGGAGTAATTGCCCCTTACTGTTATTAAAATGCAAACGGTGTTGCACTCACCGTTACTCCTCTTCAATATTGAGATATGCTAGAGAATTTTTGGTACCAGAACTTAAAATTTTTGCTAGATTTATCGAGGGCACATGATTTCGGCAAGGTGGGGCTAGAATTCATACTGTAAATTTATCAATGAAAGCCGTTACAGCCATGTTTCTTGGAAGAGCGATTTCAAGGAGGGGCATTAATTGGCCGTCCAGAAGTCCCGATTTAATACCGATGGATTTATTATGGGATTATTTGAAATCTAAGGTATACACTGAGGCTCCTGGGACAAAATATGAATAGTCAGGACAATATGAGGTTATAAAGTTTAGTATTATCTAAAATTATCAATTAAAAAAAATTGTTCTATTGGATATTCGAAAAGGAAAGTACAAATCTTATTTAATCCGATCCTAGGATATTAAAATTATTAACTATAGCTGTATAAGATTGCTAAAATTATTCTGAAGAAAATTATCTTTTTTTATACATGTACTTTTTTTGCACATTTACGCAAAAGTGCAGCCCTCTTACCAAACTTTTTCTTTGTGTCTCCTATTTTCGAATTCCAATATTGAAGTTTAAAAATATTGTGTATAAAAGTATTGTGTTTTCATTCGGAACTTTTCCATGTATATCAAAAGGAAATATTTACTTGGTCCAGTCCTGAATTTTTATTTTTTTATGGGCTTAATAACGCCCTACGACCAAATGCATTGCAACCATATTTTATTAAACTTTTTTTTTCAATATAATGCAAAGTTCTACTACTAGAGGGTAACATTCAAACTACAGAAATAAGGAGTTTATACTCCAACCCATCTGCATATGCCTTATTATAATAAGGACTAAACAAATTAAGTCAAAACAGCTATTATTAAATTTGTTTAGTCCTCATTATATAAGGCATTTGCAGATGGGTTGGAGTATAAACTCCTTATTCCTGTAGTTTGAATGTTACCCTCTGGTAGTAAAACTTTGCATTATATCGATGATCTCAAGTTTTTACTTCGATTTAGATTGTTCGAAACGACCAAGAAATGGCATTCGGTACGTTCTACTGCGGTGGAACATAGCAACGTCTACTAGATGTGAGCTTTATCTGTCGAAGGTATACTCGTTTACACTGCACTGACGAGACCCAAGATAGAAAGGTCGAAACCGGTCTGAAGTTAACGATATCCTGAGACAGGTGACACTTTGCATCTTTCTTGGTGGTTTTGGTACAATCACTGTATTTTTAGTGCTAACTCTGTTAGACAAAAATACGATAAATTTTGTCATGCAATTCAGCGCTCGACGTTTGGCATATAGCCAGGAGAATAGCTGTTTTGACCTAATTTGTTTAGTCCTTATTATATAAGGCATTTGCAGATGGGTTGGAGTATAAACTCCTTATTCCTGTAGTTTGAATGTTACCCTCTGGTAGTAAAACTTTGCATTATATCGATGATCTCAAGTTTTTACTTCGATTTAGATTGTTCGAAATGACCAAGAAATGGCGTTTGGTACGTTCTACTACGGTGGAACGTAGCAACGTCTACTAGATGTGAGCTTTATCTGTCGAAGGTATACTCGTTTACACTGCACTGACGAGACCCAAGATAGAAAAGTCGAAACCGGTCTGTAGTTAACGATATCCTGAGACAGGTGACACTTTGCATCTTTCTTGGTGGTTTTGGAACAATCACTGTATTTTTAGTGCTAACTCTGTTAGATAAAAATACGACAAATTTTGTCATGTAATTCAGCGCTCGACGTTTGGCATATAGCCAGGAGAATATTTGACCTAATTTGTTTAGTCCTTATTATATAAGGCATTTGCAGATGGGTTGGAGTATAAACTCCTTATTTCTGTAAACTCTTTTTTATTGGCCTTTAAACATTTTTATTTATCAATCCTGACTCGGCCAAAATATCACTTGCGGACTTACATACATACTCGTATTTTACCAACCATTTAAATCAACCATTGCAAGCAGTTGGACTGGACCAATTCAGATGAATAGTAAGTTGGCATCGAAACCTTCAGTAATTCAAAGACCTTCGACAGCACCCCCTCTGAAGCGTTCCTTTATGTTAGCGTTTATGTTTGATATTATTTTAGTTTCCCAGAAACGCATAAAAATCGACAATTTTTTAGCAACGAAATTGAACTTCCCGGTACGCGTCCCGAGCTAATCCCCAACGCATCCGCATATCAAAACGGGGAAGGCTCTGACACGCGGGGCCTACCGCCACCTCAGCAGGGAATGATAAGCCAACCGCGGAAACCCGCTATTATTTTGCTAGCCGTAGACAATACCCCTCATTTCGAATTTCTATTCCGGTGGAAGGCAAAACAAGAACAAACGTTGCGGATGAACCAATTACACAGAGTGTGGCTCCGTCAAATGTAACATGCTTTTGAAATTATCGCTGCACTAGACTTGTAATAGAACGTCGCTCGGGTATATTCCTCAACCGCAGAATTGCGGAAGTTATTTACGGATCCACAAAAACGATACTTCGTTCGTATAAGAATTATGTAGTTGTAGATGCCATTTGGAAATAATAACACTGGTTAACAAGATGCTTATGCCAAGCACGAAAATGCCTGTTTCCCATATACAGGGTTTCTCACGGTAGCCGTTCGTTAAAAGTTTTCGTGGTTAGAAAAAAGTTAAAATTCTGAATTTCTGGACTCCAGGGTTATTCAAGATTCTCTTTCATTTTGAAATATTTTTAAGGTCATACCACTTCCGGTTATCCCGGAAGTCGACAGTAACTTCCTTATTTTAAATAGAACAGCCGGTATATTATTTAATTTTTGGATTCCTGAGAGAATTTCATGAGTTCCATCAGGTATCCCTATATTTATTTTCAACTGTTTCTTAGATATTTTGATTATTTTGAAAATTTTGAAAGACGTAGCCTTATTTTCAACACTGTGCCTTTTATCCATTTTCGACTGGTGTTAAGCGCTTCTGGGGTAGACGGAAACACAGGAATAGTACTTTCGAAACCCACATTGACAATCAATTTATCGCAAACAGAATGTCCAAAATTTTTTCACCAATTACATCATTTTCAATGTTGAAAAAGTTCGTTATGTCAAATATAACACCATGTATATTATTGGATGATCGGATGCAGAATTTGATCTGCATCGATTCGCTATAACTTTCCCTATACCTATTTTCAATGGTTTTCTTGTTAGTCCATTATTTTTTATTAAAAGCCGATGAAACTCTAAAAGTCCTATCTAGAAATTCAGAATTGTAAGTTTTTTCTACCACGAAAACTTCTAACGAGCGGCTACTGTGAGAAACCCTGTATATTTGCATGCTGACATCAATTCCTCGAGCCCAGGTTCATAATAATTCGACTAGGCATAACTTTACAACTAATATGAAATAAATGAAAACTAAATACCATGAAATATTACTACGTTCTCATATATTTGTTAATAAAACAACATTAAGATTCACGGTTCAGAATAGTTTGAATGCTTCATTAAAACTGTGTTACATCACCTTTATTAATAATCACAGCTTTAATTATGGCAGGTATTATATCTAGCAGCTTAGCGCACTCGTCAGGAAGCGTGCTGTCCCAAATTTCTTGCAATTTGGTGCGTAGATCGTTAACTAAACGGGCTGGATGTTTGCGTACCTGCTTTTTCATTTTATGCCACAATGTTTCTGTTGGCCAGAGGTTTGGGCTGCTAGATGGACATTACGAGTATGTTCTGTAAACCAGGCTCTGACAGTTTTTTTGCTGTGAGACACGCAACACCATCCTGCTGGAAGATGTTTTGCACGTCAGTGGCTTGATATATTGGTATTAACGGTAATAAACTGTGTGTCAAAATTTGCTTATATATTTCTGCTGTCACAGTACCATCTAGGAAATTTTCCTACGCGCATGCCACTCATACACCCCCAGATCATAAGAAATGCAGGGAACTTCACCTTCTTAACCAAACAGCCAGGATGATAAGTTTCCTGTCGAGTTCTTAGTACACGTTTTCTGGTATTACCTGGTGCCATTTTTGCAAAGTCGAGTGCCAATATTCTCTGGCCCACCGTAACCGATTGATTTTCTGTCGTTTAGTTAATAACGGATTTACTTTTGTCTGGGGGAGAAACCGGTAAGTTCAAAAGTAAAATGTAAAGAATCAAACTTTACCTTGTAGAATTTGTATCCTATTTTCTTTATTGAGCGTTTACTTGTGGATGCAGAAATATTTTTTCCAACGACTTACCTTCATAGAACCATAACTTCCTTTGCACTGGAGCGTCGGTTTTTTGTTACAATCTTCTCTTCAGAACATATTGATTTAAGCGTGAAATGTGGGATTCTCTGTTCTCTGTTTATTAGCATTAACAATTGATTCTTGCACATCGTCACTTAATGCCACGTCAAGTGCCATTTTTTGTTAGATAATTTTAGCAGACGCGTCCAAAACATACATTATAATATCCGTTTCACTTTGACAACAATTGAAATTCTTTTAAAATGTTACAAACGTTTAGCCTACTATGCATTTCAGCAACTGGCCGAACCGCGAATCTTAATGTTTTTTATTTACAAACTGTCACTGACACATTATAACGTAGTGATATTTCATCATGTTAAAATGTTTGTACTTTGCTTCGGTTACCAATATTAATTTGGCAGTATTATTTTTTCTCTTTAATAGCTCGTGAACAATGTTGGGCTGTTCCAACGGTCATAGCATCTCTTAAAAGACAAACAGCTTACTGCCAATGTTTTTCTTTTGCACTTCCATAAACAGAGGTGATAAGGATATTTGGTATATCCAGTTTGCCGTCCAAGAAGTATATTGACCATTCCTAAATACAAACAAACCACTGATGCTGAGAATAAGCAATTTCAGGAGTCCCCATTATTTTAACAAACGTGGTCAATTTAGGTAAAATGAAGATATAATGTGAAATTAGGGTCATCGAGTACTCAGAAACCGATCTTAACTTTGCGGTAACATAAAATAATTGTTATTTGTTCTCCAATGTTGTTTTTCAAAGTACGACTCGATTGTGAATATTTTTATACTCCTATATCACCAAGGAAATATATATATATATATATATATATATATATATATATATATATATATATATATATATATATATATATATATATATATATATATATATATATATAATAGATAAAGATGACACGCTCTTAGGAGGCACTGTATGTATTCAATATATCACCATAAAACATTACGATAAACCTCAGTCTACAACATTGAACCTCTTTTCTTTGACACATTCTCCTCCAAACTTGGAAAACAGTAAAGTGAAAGAGGCTTTATTATCGTATGACATGGTAAGATATATACGTCAAAATAGAGGATATAACATTCTCAATGTTTCTATACACGAAAGTGAACCTTCTGAATAGTTATGATATTACAACCTATCAGTCTTGTTTTAATATATTACCCTCGTGGTTAAGTTGCTACGCTTACATATATAAATCCCTTGAGAGCGAACTACATAAATAAAGATGAAGCTTCATTGTCGACGTTCAGGATTAAATTCTAATATATATATATATATATATATATATATATATATATATATATATATATATATATATATATATATATATATATATATAGTTTATTTCATCGCCAAATAAAAAATTCCAAACGGCTCTTATCTCATACTGTGGCTTGTTTTTATGGCTAGGCTTAGGTAGACTTCCGTTTATCGGCAAGATAAAAGAGTTTTTTATTTGGCAAATAGCGATGAAATGAATAGTACAGGGTTAGTCGTAAGTAAGGAAACGGAAACATATCTCTGGAACTGCCGATCAGATTTTAATGAAATTTAGTATACAGGGGCAACAAAGCATTGCGGACTAAAAAATAATATAGGCGATGTTGCTACACTTAACTTTTTTCATAAATTATGTCAGGTTTATGGTTTTAATTTTAAATGAATGAAACAGCCTATTTTGTTTAAAAGAGCAGAAAAAATGCTGTACGATAGGTTAAACAGAATTGTTCAGTTCTTTTTGCATTTACTCAAGTAAATGCAAAAGTAAGTGACTCATTTATTACAAATGTCACAGTCGGATTGATAGTCATAGTGTTTAACACTATTTTCTTTGTTGAACGTTTAACTGTGGATACAGAAATATTTTTTCCAATGACTTACCTCCATAGCATCATAATTTCTTTTACACTGGATCGACGGGTTATTGTTACCATCCTCTTGAGAGCATGTTGATTTAAGCGTGAAATTTGGAATGGCCGACTAGTTTTCTTCCTTTAGACTGTACATCCAGTTTTTTTATATAAGTTAATAATGCCTTGCACTGTAGTCTGTGAATTCATAGCAGAAATTCCCTGTTTATGCGCATTAACAATTGATTTTCGCATATCGCCACTTCATGTCATTATAAAATCCGTTTCAGTTTGACAACAATTGAAATCATATTTTGTTTTAACACGCTACAAACCTTTAGTCTACTATGCATTTCAGCAACTGGCCGAACTATTCTGAATCGCCAATCTTAATGTTTTTTATTAACAAACTTGTCGTTGATTCATCACAACGTAGTAATATTTTATCGCATTTAAGTTAAAAGTTTATTCTTTTGTTTCTGTTACCAATATTGTTCTTTAGTAAAATAGTTTTGAGAGTATTGTTACTTTTACTCAAATATATGTCGGCGACAACCCTCTGTATAGGCCCATGCCACCCCGGTTATCGAGATAGAAATACATGGAATGCAGACATAAACACGGTTACGAGAAGACGTAAACATTACCATAAATGGTCATGTCGAATGTGTGACTGGAGCTAGCGGGGGGAACCTATTTTATCCCGCGGACAGAACAAAACCGGGTTGAGAGTCCCGTGTATGGATTCAGTTAAAAAAATACTCGAGATAGCGAGACGAGGATATCACGAGACTATCGGTGGCGGACTGCTTAGCTCCTTTCGTGCAATTTAATTATCGTTTTAATGATCCGACATTTTAGTTTTAATATTTACTGACTATTGATTTCGTTTGTTTTGTTTAGTGACTTTTATATTTTTTTTCATCGTTTTTGTTTAGTTAATTATTAGATGTAATAAAGTGTGTGAAAATGCGACCAAAGTCCAGTAAATCTGCCCCAAAGCAGATTCCTTCCTGCTCACCTCCGACATATATTATTTGTAAAATTATGTCTGGCCGAGCTATTATGAGCCTGGGCTCGTAGGGCATTGTCAAGCTGTGGCCTAATGGAAATTTGAACGTTTACTATAATAATTTGTTTACATTCTTTCATTTTGAGTCGACTGTTAGTTTATAATAGTAGCAAGTATACCACCATAGAAATAAGTAAATGTAACAACAACTGAAAATTTATTTTTTGAACTATCGTAACAGCATTTTTTTCTGCTATTTACGAATGATTTGTAATATACAGAATCTTTCACTTAAAATAATAAATCTGACACAAAAAAAAGATAACATTAACTCTTATCGTTTTTGTGTTCGCAATGCTTTGCCGCTCCTGTACCAGGTGTGTAAATACGAGACAGGAATTTTTTTGTATAGAAGTGCGTGTCCTATCGATGCAAATAAGTAGTAATCGGACGGAGCCAAGTCTGATGAGTAAGCCACATGCGAACGTATTTCCCAACTAGACGCCTCAATTCTTTCCTTGACCGGTTTTGCTGTGTGTGTTGGCGCATTATCATGAAGCAAACTCACTTTGTGTTGCCTTTTTTGATATTCTGGCCGTTTTCATTCAGCTTGATTCAAATCAGCTTGATTGATCATCTGTTACCGGTAGCGTTCACCATTAATGGTTTGGCCAGATTTTAGCAGCTCATAAGAGACTACACCCTTCTGATCCTACCAAACACAGAGCATTGTCTTCCGTCCATAACGATTTAGCCTTGCAGTCGATGTCGATGGTTCGCCTGGAGTTGGCCATTTTTACGCTTAGGATTCTCGAAATATATCCACTTTTTATCGCCAGTCACAATTCGATGGAGAAATGATTTTCTGTTGTACCTGGCGAGCAGAATTTCGCAAATGGTTTTTCGGTATTCCTGCTGTCTTTCATTCAGTTCACGTGGAACCCATTTTCCCAACTTCTGAACCTTTCCCATGGATTTCAAACTTATGGAGATGGCTTCTCGTGGCACATTTAATTGATCCGCCAGTTCTTGTTGCGTTTAAGCGTCATTCTCATCCAACAATGCTTGCAATTCGCTATCTTCAAACTTTTTCGGTGGTCTTCTATGTTCTTCGTTTCTTACGTCAAATTTGCCATTTTTGAATTTTTTAAACCACTAAAAGCACTGTGATTTACCAAGAGCATGCTCACCATAGGCTTCGATAAGCATTCGATGCGATTCTGTAGCAGTTTTCTTCAAATGATAGAAGAAAATCAATGCTGTCGCAAATCGTAATTTCCAAGCACAAAATTCTACATGTTCAACGCTATTAAAAACGATGTTGTTGTATGAAACTTGTATTGTTGTGAGGTAAAAACCTTCATCAGATGTCAAAACAAGATAATGGCGCCAATGACGCGGTATAACAGTAACTACATTAGCAGCTAGGCCATCTATAGGCAAATTCCGGTTTCATATTTACATACACCTGGTATACCAAATTTCATTAAAATATGATCGGCTTTTCCAAAGACATCTGACCGTTTTCTTACTTACTTATGGCTAACCCTGTATTTACATATACATACGCCTATAAAGTCGACACCACGTCCATTCTTCTCAGTTTGATTGATGACGACAAAGATTTGTCGATGAGAAGTTCACTTTTCCCTTGGCGCGCCATTCGCACAAAAAATGGACCGGAAAACTTTTCTCATCTCCGTGACGCGTCGCAAATGAGCTAACTCGGTTTTGGGGGTTAGATTTTATTGTAGTTGTTGGTGCCGGTCAAAGAAGTCGAATAGATAGCACTACCGAGAGATAATAGCGATCGATATGAACATTAATTTTTACTTAAGAAGCCTGGCTATTATTATTCTGTCTGTGTGTAGGTCCTTTTATGGTACTTCCGGGACGTATATTCGTATGTAACAGACGCGAAAACAATGCATCTACGATCGGACTATGCCCGAATGTGATTTGTATATAGGGGACGTACTACTATCAATTGTTACTTATTCTTCTGCTACATACAACATCGATTTAATAGGACTTTAAGTAGTAAACAAAACAAAAGTGTTTTGTAAATCTTTTAGAAATAAACCACCGCATGTATTTATTAATAACTATATTGAAACTTTATATCTATACCATTTTATTATTTTCTGGATTTACTGCTTCCAAGATCCACATTTGTCGGTGCAAATTTTTAATGAATGTGCTGTTTTTTTTTTCTCCCATTTGTCCCAAGAAGCCTTTTTTCAGAATAAGTATGTTTTCCTCGAATTCTTCTTCTTGCTACTGATGTTGGCTGAACAGGAATCTTGCCTTTTCGACGAGTTGCAATGGCAGAAGTCTTAGCTTTTGAAGAAATACCTTTGTATTTGAAGGCAATATACATTCCACTGATTAACGCATTGGTAGTGTGGGCATATTTATCTGCATTATTGTAGGTATGATTTTATAACAGAATAAAATTGTTGCGGGTGGTCCTTTTCAAGTTTATTTGCAATGTAATTAGAATACGTTAGCCATTTAGCTTTTAATTCTGCGATTTCATTTTAGGAAGGCGAAGTTTCTTTGTTATTAGTCTCCAGTGCTTCCACTCCATTTTCTGTAGTTATTTCAGTTTCTGACAGCATACTAGTAGTTGTTGATAAAGGGCAGTGTTTGTATAAAGAGACTTCGTCATATTATCATTATCTTGCAGTGGAAGAAATATTCTTTCAGGAGCTTTTTTACCGGTTGCCATTTCGTACAACTTTAGTTTGGCTTTTGTTGAGAGATTTTATCTCGGAAAGAAGGGAACCTTTTTAAAAAGAGATTTAAAAAGGCTGACGCAATAATTGCCTTCATTAAAAATCTGACATTGGTCGCTACGCTACGCCTGTAATCTTCAGTAATATATAGTGCATATTCAATAATATCTGAGATGATATTTTCCATTTCAATTCGAGTTCGTTGCTTCAGTCAGATTCTCTAAATTATTGGTCCTATTGAAATATACACACCATTTTAAGTAACCCCACAAGAATAAATCTAAGGGGGTCAAATTAGGGAGGATTATGACCCAAAATATATTGTAATAATTTCTTTTAACTTCTAGAGAGATCTGCAATCTGCTCAGTGGGCAAAAAGCGTTTTTTTTGTGACTAGAATGTAATGGCACTGGAGTGTCACTCCAGTGAATGGTCTCCTTTAAGAATTAATCTTTGTCTTAAATTTTTTCACATTTAGTGTTTATTTGACTAACAATAAGTAATCTTAAGTCTAAACCTGTCTGAGTCTGGTAGTCAATTCGAGTGGCAGCAGACATTTTAGTCTACGCACTTCACTGATATCGCGCACATTTAACAGGTTGGCTAGCACACTAGAATACACTGATACTCTTTTACTGTATTTCTCACTGAATCGTTGTATGGCTTCCTTGATGGATTCCAGAGGAATGCATGCTGAATTACTTTGGGGATGTAATAAGGTGCTTCGACAATGGCACGCAATACCTTGTTCTGACCCCATAGCTGAATTTCGTCCAAACGGGTTTAAGAATGGACTTGTATAGTAATACCTTGTTGTCCAAAAACAATTTAGATTTATAGCCATATTAGCAATACATATGGCTTAGTTTAAGTCCTAGCTGCTTACGTTTGGATACTTGACATCTGCGATTTGAGGAAGTTGGCAGCTGTTAAACTTCACAGGGGACATGTTTCTCTTCGTAATGTAAATGTTACATACATGGACTTGGTTTTCATTGGCTTTGATGCACCATCAAATCATTCTTTAGCTGAATGTTATATATGTTCGTTTGAAGGTTTGTTGGTGCTGGTGTTGGATGTGGATGTGGGATGCTAAGACTATTGTGTTGTGAGCGTATGCTTCAACAATGATGGAGTTCTTGTTGTTGGGAGATCAGCTGTATACAAGAGGTACAATATTGTACCAGGTATGCTACCTTGAGGAACGCCTGAGTATATTGGATGAAATTCAGTGTATTTAACCTTGTTTAACCATAACGTGTCTATCTGTTAGATAATATTTCAATAGTTGAAAGTGTGATGATGGAGAAGCCTCTTTAGTTTGACTTACAATCCAGCGTGCCACACCTTGTCGATGGCCTGGAATGTATCGAGCAAAGCGGTTGAACAATATCTTTTAGAATTTATAATAGATTGTTAATGTAAAATATTATTTTCTTGGTTATTGAGAAACAAGCCAAATAATGTTAGATGGGTTTTAGTCAATTGTCACACAAAAATATCTTTATAGAGAGAGATAGAGCGCACTTTATGACCCTTCTAGGTTTTCAACAATGGAGTAAACAAACAAATTTTAACATTGTAATTTATATTAAAGTGTATCACAAATACTGTAGAAAGTTAAGGGGAAAATATTGCTACCCTTATATATTTAATTCTATCTATATTTTCTTTAAAATTCGATATCATCAATGTCTAAGATGATAGTGTTATCAGTTATCAATTCTTCGAATTCTTCTCTTTGTACATCTAGAAAGTGGTTGATTTCCAATATTTTATACCGATTTCTTTTGATTTCGTCTTTGACTAGATCGGTTGTAAATTTTTCGGCACACTTTTTTGCTCTGGTAACCAACGTATCCTCTCTGAAAAAAAAAAATAAAAAAATTGCACTATATACAGTCTGTCAAACAAAAAAGTGACTAGTGTATTATTCAAGTATTATTCCAAAATGAAAAAAACATGTAGCTTGCTTGGTACTGTCAATAATTGCCTGGGATCTTTTACGTATGTTTTATATCAGGTTGGGGAAAAAGTAATTTCGGTTTTTTTCATGTTTTTCAAAGGGAATTTATTCATATAGATACACACACTACTCTATTCATATATTTACACGCTAATCACTGATATATGTGCCGTGTTGATCGATGACCTTTTGCCACTTTTCTGGTAAAACCATAATTCCGTCACTGTAGAACTTCTGAGATTTCTGGGCGAAGAACTGGATCAAGTGAATTTCGCAAGCCTCTTTTGAAGCCAGCTTGACACCATTAAGAGAGTTCTGCAGATATAGAAACAAATGGTAGTTGGACGGGGCAAGGTCCGAGCTATACGGTGGATGCATCAAAGCTTCCCAGCCGAGGTCTCTCAATTTTTGCCGAGTCATTAAAGATATATTTGGTCTAGCGTTGTCGCGATGGAAGACAACGCCTTTCCTATTGATCAATTCTGGCCGTTTTTTTAATCGTCTGCTTCAATGGAATTAGATGTTGACAGTAGAGAGTCGAATGAATGGTTTGGCCAAGTTCGAGCAGCTCATCATGAACAATTCCTTTCCAATCCCACCAAACACTTAGCATCACCTTCCTTGGCTATCATCAATACGGGCTCTGCAACCATTTGTGAAGCTTCTCCGGGCTTCGACCACGATCCATTTCGCACATTATTGTCGTACGTGATCCACTTTTCATCGCCCGTAATCATTCGTTTCAAAAATGGCTCGATTTCGTTTCGTTTCAGCAAAGATTCACAGATGGAAACTCGGCCCATTAAATGTTGCTCTGTTAATTCATGTGGAACCCAAGTATCGAGCCTCTTTCGATATCCAACCTTATGTAAATGGTTCACAACTGTTTTATGGTCGATGTTTAGTTCCGTAGCGATGTCGCGAGATGAAATATGTCGATCTACCTCGATTTTTTTCAAAATTTCATCGACTGTTTCAACGATTGGCCGGCCAGGGCGACGTTAATTTTTAACATCGAAATTTCCGGAACGAATACGAGCAAACCAATCCTGCCACTGGCGTTCGCTTAAGCACTCATCACCATAAACATCACACAATTTTCGATGAGCTGCGCTGAATTTTTCCCTTTTCGGAAGTAAAAAGGCAAAATATGCTGAAAATAACCTTCTGGAATCTCCATTTTCAACGCGCAATAACTCTTGACTGCGTAAACGAATAACGCTACATTTATATCCAGACTGTTCTGTGGCCTGTTACCTTTCATACGCGCTATAGTATGGCTGCATTCAATAAGTCTTCCTAGAGATATGCGACCTTAAAGTCGTATATTGGGAGAAACCGAAAATATTTTTCCCCAACTCGATATTAAAATTACAAGCGAGACTATTCAGATTTCACGTCTAGATTTGTTTATTTGGTCACTTCTCGTCCTATGTTTCCTTTCCACAAAGCTTTATACATATACGCTCAAATATTTTCAATGGAATTAGAATTCCACGATTGTGATGGCTTACACGCTCAAATCTGGTTAAACGTGATTTTACCCAATTTATCGGTCCCATTAATTTAAAATAAAATTGGTGCCCGTCATGCCCTTGCTTGACTACATTCTATTAGATATAACACCATCGACTGACAAATTTAGCGTCAAACAAGAATTAAAATATAGCCGTTACTTTACCTAGTGTCTATAACTTGCATATGTTTGTCGTGGGTGGTGCCAATGGCGTTGTTCACCGCCTCTTTGTCTATCAGTATCTCCTTCAGACTTTCGGGTATAACTAAGTCTTCATTCAGGGTGGCGGCGGTTAACACCCTGCCCGCTGCGTCAGTTATATTTTCAGTGTAAGTTACTTCTGCTGTACGGATCACCGAAAAGACTGCCTGCGCTTCCTCCATGAAGGCGTTTATCATGTCAGCTAGAAAAGGAAGTTGTTAGTGATCATTTTTGTTATCTCAGAACTATATACACTATTCAAACAAATTAAGGGAATTAAAAAAATCGCGAAAAATTTTCACTGATTTTTGAAGGACTGTAAAGGTGAGAAATATTCGTATTGAAATGAAAAAAAAAACATTTTTGAGGCTTGGAGTTTCTAGTTTTAGAATCTGGAAAAATTTATGAGCTACGATTACTGCGCAATCCAAAGAAATACCGCGAGATAAAAAGTTTCCAAATTTTTTATGAGGGTCCTGGGCTCAGGATTTTTTTTTACTAAATCAGTGCAGAAGCCGGTTAGATTGTTTATTCAGCTTTAATTTTGTTTTTTTAACAGACTGTGTACAACTATTTGTTGCTGAGATATCGGTCGTTGAATGAAAAATTACGCATTTTTCTTTGCTGATCAATATCTCAGGAACTAATGATCTAGGACCAGAAACTACAGCCAATCGAAGGATGATTTTGAAAATTTGATGAAACCCTCTATAAATGATGAATGTCGCTATTGAGCACAATTTTTTTTATCCTCGCTATTAATTTAAAAAATGTAAAACAAATACGTTTTCTGACCTTTTAAAAATCCACCGCCATTTTGCACATATTGAGTAAAAGACTAATATTGCCAGTTTTTTAGCTTATCGTACTCCCAGTAGCTCTGTAAATTTTCAAATCGGTCCATCGAACACTGTTTTCCCTGAATGATAAAGTCTTCAAAAGAATTAAAGGAACAAGATTATTGCTTTGAAACATATTTTAACTAATGATTAGCAAGATTGTAAAAATTGTTTAGTTCTTTATTTTGTCCTCAATTTGGCTTACAATTGTCATTAAATTATTTTGGATTTAATTTTAATTGTAAAATTATGGCAAGTGTCAGCCGCTACAAGGAGGGAGCAAACAGTGGGACCAAAGATGCAGCAAACGGCGGAACAGTTATATCAAGGAAGCAACTGGCCTAACATCGACATAACTTCTGAAGTGGAAATTGATTAAGAAACAAAAATTCGAAAAAAAAAATTGTCAAAAATGGAAAAAATCGATTTTCTTTTCTTTTGTCTGAAATTTGATGAGTACTGAGAGCGAAATTGTACGCACAATAAATAAATCTTGCTAATCATTAAACGATGTTTCGAAGCAATAATCTTGTTCCTTTAATTCTTTTCGAAACTTTGACCATTCTGGAAAAAACGGTTCGATTGACCAATTTGAAAATTTATCGGGCTATTGGGAGTATAATAAGCTAAATAAACAGTTTTAAAACCTTAAAATAGACTTTTCCGCACGTAGAACATCTCTTTCTTGAAATTGAGTGGCCGAGAAAAAATAAACCAACACAAATGCAGAATATGTGTTTTATGCGACAGTTTTACTTTTTTCAAATAGTCCACCAACGTGCTTTCTCATGACCCATGGACAGGGTGGGGTGTATTCTATCCACCTCAAAATCAATACATGTCGTCTGGTAGACGTCCCTAATCAGAATAAATTGAAACCCGATCAATCTGACACGATTTAATTAAGCGATCGTGCTAACAAAAAAAATTCTCAAATAGTCCACTATTGTACTTTCTCATAACCCATGTACATGGTAGAGTGTGTTCTACCCACCTCAAAATCGATAGGTGTCGTCTAGGAGACGTCCTCAATCAGAATCAGTCAAAACCCGATCGATCCGACACGATTTAGTTCGAGTTATCGTGCTAACAAGAAATAAATGCCGACGACAACAACCCACACACAGCAAAAATTTTTTAAAAACCATTTTTTTTGTTTTTTCAATTTTTCTTTACACGATTACATTACTTTTCCGCGTGGAGTGCGAAAAAGTAAAAAACCTGACAACATTAGTCTTTTTCTCAATATATGCAAAGTGGCGGTAGATTTTAAAAAAGTCAGAAAACATGATTTTTTTACTTTTTTAAAATTAATGGTGAGGACCAAAAAAATTTGTGTGCTCAAAAGGGACATTGGTCATTTATAGAGGGTTTCTGTAAGTTTTCAAAACTATACTTCGATTCGTCGTACGATTATTATTTGCTGAGATATCGATGATCAAAGACATACGTGTCATTTTCAGTGTTTTTTTTCTTCGATTTTAATTTTTCATAAAGTTACAGCCGTTCAAAAATCACTAAAAATTGTTGTGAATTTTTTTCTCTCCTTTTTTTTTTGAGTAATGTACACTATTTATAAATGACATTACTTAAAATATGTCCAAAGTTCTGATTGACTTCCTCCAGCTGCTCGAAGAGCTGCAATTCAAGCTTCATCAGTATCTTCCACAGTTTGTGTATCAAATCACTAAAATCGTTGGAGTAATCTTCGATTTTGTCATCGTACTCGACGTCGACGATTTCCTCGTCGTCCAGTTGTTTCTGTAGCGCCCTCACTTCTTCGAACAACCTAGTCTTTTCTTCCATAAAGACTTCCATGTGGCTTATGCTTTCCTCTTGGCTGGCCTTCTTGGCGGTCTCCACCGTCTTCAGGAACTGTTCAATTTCGGCGGTGCGTATCACGTAGTGTTTTTGACCTATGTCGAAGACCTGCTTGCAACATTTGAGGAATTGTTCCTCGAATTCTTTGTAATAATTTTCAACGTCCTCGCCAATATCCAGAAAAGCCAAACCTGGAACGAAACTGAGGTTGATATGAAAAGAAATTTGGTCTCTAAATTAATGATGAGAGTATATTTACCCTCAACGTCGTCTTTAAACAATTCATCAAACAGGTGTCTCGTGTTTAAGTATTCTACAAAACTTAGGGAATAAATTTCGGCGTCAGCTTTCTCCTTTTCGATAACGGCCAGTCTGGCATTCTCTTCATCTTCGACTTTTTGCAGTTTAGTTAGCTCTTCCTCGAACATCTGAATACCTGTGGAATTAGTAATGGTTGATCAAACCTAAACGTAAATCTCAGAAGGCAGGTTGCTTTTAACTTCGCGTTAGAACCAACAGTGACCAAGTGCAGAGTGAATTTGAGTTAAAAAGGCTTTATTACTTCATATTTTGTAATTGTAGTACTGTTGGTCAAAACGTTACAACAGTGTCTGTTTACAGCTTTGTACCAACATGAACTCTTACATTATCAATTATTAATATTTAATACAAGAGCTAATTATATGACGCTATACAGTGCGTTCACCAATAGTCCTTTCCTCTTGTGAACTTTGTCATAGATGCTTAGGTCACAATTAACGAAAAAAAATTCGCAGCTCAGTTGAAAGGTCTCTGTCCAAACCCTGCTTGTCTTTTTCAATTCTATCGGTTATACAACTAGTAACATTGAAAATTGTTCAAATGAACTGATCGATGACAGAGATGACAAACGATAGATGCTTTAAACCATTCCAAAATAATTACTTAGTCATATTTACAAATGCAACATTCTCCCTGTACGATCTACTAGAAACTTAGTGCGTGTTCACATGTTTCTATATTAAATACATACCTACGAGATCTGATAAGAAAATATGGCGAATACTTTTATTATGAACAAAGTAATAAGCTTACTTCAAATTTAAACTGATCTCCTTCGAAGTACTGTCCTTGATTACCGATGCAATTATCTCAACGTTGTTTCCATGATTGGAAGCATTTCTGGAAGGCTTCTTTCGGAGAGGCTTGCAGCTGCTCCGTCCGTCGTGGCCCTCTAAAAATAGGGAATTATGTCAAAATGTTTTCATTTTAGCACGGCTTAGAATTTTGGAAAGAGCCAGAAGTCACATGGTGCTAAATCCGGAGAGCAAGGCGGATGTGGATAGACAGGAATCCTTTTTTCAGCCAAAAACTCGCGGAATTGGCCCATTTTCTGGTCTCTTTCTCCATACACCGTTCTTTCGAATAGTCAATTGTTTGTTTAAACGAATCATTTTTTTCACTTTTGTAATGTTTTCGTCTGCTTTTGATCTCGAAGATCGTCCCGACCGTTGCTCGTCCGACCACTTGTAAACACCACTTGTTTATAGCCACCACATTATACCACCATACACTGATTTTAACATTCCATGAGATTCTTTAGCACTTTTTTGCAACTTAAAACGAATCTTAATGTTTAATGCGTTATTCGAAATCCATGATGCGCGACAGACACGATAAACGTGTCCTCAGTCATCCGGCTTTGGAATCCAATTAACAAGTCACAACTTGGTCAAATTTAGCAGTGACTATCTCAAAGGATGAGGCTATCGGACGCCTTATTTCACACAGATGTAGCATTAGCAGTTTCTGCTATAAACATTCTCATTCACCGTATTTTTTATCAGACCTCATATACATGTAATTCTGTTCATCAGTTATAATTATACTTGTGTAGTGTACACTTGTAAATTTTAAATATCGCCATAGAAAAGCGAGTGGCATAATTTAACAAAAAGTGACCTTTTGATTGGTTCACGTTTATCAATCTTTATAATGTCGTTACCCTTGTTGAGATGTTGTATGCATTCTAAATTAGTTCTGATTTGCTGTCGATAGTTCTTTAGTTATTGATTTTATATGCTTTTGCAACATGTTCAAATATCCTCCAGATATATGCGGTTTTGAGGTTTTCCTCCAGGAATATGAGGCCCGCATGCATGATTTTCCAATATCCCTGCCCATATTTTTCTGTGTGATCTTGTGTGTGAGTTTACATCTTGCCAATATCGTACGTTTTACCGGTTTAGTATTCCATTAAAAAAAGTACACTCACAAAATAGTGGAACGGATAGAATAGAATAATAATTTATACACAATTTAATACTGTGATTGTTCTAGTTCCTATTAAAAATGGCTAGCTAAGTAAGAAATGAAAAAAAAACATTGAATTTTTTTTAGCATCAATTTACAAAAATGTTGAATAGGTATTTCATTAAAATACCATTCAAATAAGATGCAAGTTTAAGACCTCTATTTATTTTAATTTTTGAATAAACCGAAAAGAAAAACGAAAAACCAGAAAAGATTTTTTTTTCTCACAAACGGCTTAACCGATTTGAATGAAATTTAAGACACATTATAAAGGTATATAAGGAAATACATAATTCCTCATAATTTGCTATTATGCAAACATGATTAGAAACAGGCGATTTTTTCCGAAATTATTTTTTTCTTTATGATAACGTTCTAGACCAATTTTGAAACTAACTTCTTTATGTTCTTTTCGATGTAGCATAATCTCTCAAATCCTTAAATTGACCAAGAAGGTACGCCATATTGAAAAAAATAAAAATAAAAACCGATTAATTATATATAAAAATCGATTTATTTCAATGTTTATACCAAGAAGACTAGAGAACAGGAGACATAACTCGAGTGGTGGGGGTAGCACGAAAAGCGTCCGCACTGTGATCACGTGGTGTGCTTCATCATGGCGGTCATTGCGTGGAATCGAGCGAGGTTATTTGATGTTAATTTTCGTTTGCTGTGTTTTGAGCGTTTCCAGTTTTTCTGTTGAATATGTCAAAAGCGTTGAGATACTGCTGCGTTGAGAATTGTTCCTGCGAAAGCCCTGATCATGGCTCAATGGAACCCGACATTTTGATAGTGTGAGAGAGAAACCTCGATAGACAAGGACAAACGGCATGCGCAGATCCCGCGCGCTTCTACGCGAGCCGACGTTTTTCGTGCCACCCCCACCACTGACTTTTTGAGGAACTATGTCTCCTTCCGCTCTAGTCTTCTTGGTTTATACCTTTGAAATAACAGAAACAAAGCTTATTTGATTATTTATAAGTTCAAATAACATTGAATATTAAAAATAATAATGTGAAAAAATATGTAATATTTTTTTTATTAAATATTTTATTCCATTAGGTAATTAATTAAAATCAACAAGTAATAATTATTAGGTTAGCTATCTAACTGCTTGCTACCAACTAATAACCTATGTATAGCCGCAGGTTCGTTCTAAACATAACAATGTCAGTAATATTAAATAACAGTGCAATCTTATGGTTGCTGAACGAAGTGATAATCGAGAAGGAATCCTTATATTCTCTAAATTGTAGTTTTATTATATAAAAAATTAAAATTGATTCTGATTGAATTAATATATGGATAAATGATATTTATATTGGTGTTATAAAATGCAAAAGGATATTTTAAGTAAAATTATTAACCTAAATATAGTTTATAATTGTTTTTTGAATATTTTAATACACAAAATGTTTTCACGTTGTTGTTTTCAATATTTAATGTTATTTGCACTTATAAATTAATGAAGTAAGCTTCGTTTATTGGTTCAAAGTTAGAAACATGGAAATAAATCGATTTTTATATTAAAAAATTGTTTTTTTTCCAATATGGCGTACCTTTCTGATCAATTTGAGATTTTGAGAGGTTCTTCTATATCGAAAAAGACAGAAAAAAAGTTAGTTTCAAAATTGTTCTAAAAAGTTATAGCCTTAATATACCTCTATAATATATCTAAATTCGTTTAAATTAGTTAGCCGTTTTTGCGAAAAAATTATTTTCTGATTTTTCGTTTTTTCGATTTATTCAAAAACCAAAATAGATAGAGGTCTAAAACTTGCAGGATCAACGTACGTCATTAATACCAACATACTCTCAAAAGATGATCCAGATATCCCTCTTTACTATGCTTATCGTCCTATGGCCTTTTTTTAATTGCATCATCTACGACATGATGCACTTTAGTTTTATATAAAATGATCTCAAATAATGTGAAAATGTACTTTAGATAAAATATATCATTTTTACCCATAATCAGAAGTAACTATTGTCCTATGCGTTTATGAAATATTGCACTTTTATTCTAGGACACTCGAATTATAGATTTCAAATTGGCTATAATAATAATTCTAAAGAAATTAACCTACATGACATAAAAACAGGAGACCAGTTTTCGACATCGAAAGATTACAAAAGATTAAAGATTGAGTTTTAATCATCTCCTCAATATGCAAACTTGGTTTTCGAAACGCACGTCAAGTAATATGTGGCCTCCCGATTCGCTGGAAACTCGTCTCCAGTTTTTGTTATTGCGTTATCGAAGCTTCCAGCCTTTCCCCAAGATTACGCAACGTACCTTCGTCCCTTTCAGAATCATCTATTTTGACGTACTCGTAGTAAACCAGGTGCGGAAGAAACGCCGCTATGTACGTCCTGAAATGTTTCTCTTCAGCGCAAGGATTGTGAGCCATGTTAAGGGACGCCAGTTTCTTAAAATTCCTCAAATAATAAACATTATTCCACTGTTCCACCTTATTCTTTCCGATACTGAACACCGTCAGCTTCTTCTGGCTATCCAAATTCTCGATGACCCGTATGTTGTTCTCGAACAGGCCAAGTTTTTCCAGGTTTTCCAGTGCTTCCAGATTTTCGATCTTGTTGATCTTGTTGAAAGACAAATCCAGTTCCCTCAGATGCACCAGGATTTCTAGGTTTTCTATCTTTTCTATGAGGTTGTTGTTCAGTTGGAGTTTGGTGAGAGCGGTCAGTACCCACAGGTGGTCGATCTTCAGGATGTTGAGGAATTCGAAACGGATCTCTTCGAGTTCATCGAATGGGATGCCTTCCAGTCTCACCAGTCGCCCAACTTCTCCTGTGACAGAAGATTAAGTTTGTATTTAGATGAGTTTTTCTATCTTGTGTTTTTTTTATACGTCTAACTAAAGACAAATAAATGTTACAGCACAAATGGTTTTACCTATTTTCAATGATGTATTTATTACTCGTCTAATTTTGAAAATAAGTGTGTTCAGTTTCTTTGGTTGGTAAAGCGATTATAGGAAAAATTTTTGCACCAAAGTAGAAAGGGAATGACAGTTCTGTAACACGGCATCGATGCCGTCTCAAGGTCAGGTCATTGACCCGTGACGTCATTGTGAGTATCAATTAACATCTGGTGTCTAGACGTCCTATTTTTAGAAACCCACATATCATGAGTCATCAATTATCTTAAATCACGGGTCAATGATATGATCTTGAGATGGCATCGATGCCGTGTTACAGAACTGTCATTTCCTTTCTACTCACCAATAAATGTTTTATACCATTACTTAGTCAGTCAATACAAAAACGTATCACACACGCCAGGAGACGAGCCATCCCTAGGATGTAGAGATCTTTTACTTGCCTAACATCTATTATTTTGACTATAGGCATTTATTGTCTTTATACTATATGCATTGACTATATACCAGGCATCTATTATTTTGTATCCCATCCGAGGGATGGTATGTTTACACAAACACAAACTTTAAGTTTGTGCAACTTCTGCTAATCCACTGATACATTAGCCACTAGAAGATACAGACGCGCTGGTCGGTCACTTATCCAAGTGACAACACTATGGCCGTTGCTTGACATTTAATATCGTTATGTTCGCAAAGTCAGCATAGGCGACCACCAGCATCATAATAAGTGGTCCATCATCATAAAAAGTCAATATATTATATTTCTAGTAAAAATAAAAGGATTTGACTGTTGTTTTATTTTCAAAACAGCTTATCATCGAGTGGAAGGTAGTAAGTAGGTAGAAGGAAGTAGGAAGGTGAAATTTATTACGCATAGTGAAATCTCTAGAAATATTTAATAACAATGTTGACGCAATTAATAAAGTATCAGGATGGTTTTAGATATGCTTGAATGAAATATTATTGAAACCACGTAGATTTTAGGTGCATGATTTAATGTTTTGGAAACTGTATATTGGAGAAAACTCACCCTTTGAGTATTGAAGATAAATGCATTGCTGAATTAAATCGTTATCGATAACTCGAGGTTCTCGTTCCTTGCAGGGATTGATAAGGGCCATTTCACGTATGAACTGTCACGGTAACCACACACTATAAACCGTCAGATTTTGTACAAATCGTAACGTGTTCGATCAAATAATTTTGTTGCCATGTCAACTGTTGCTAGTGTTAAGAACCTGCGGATATATGTGGCATTTTACCTGGTATGAAAATAATTAACCGTACTTATTAAGTCGAAATTAGTAGTTTTTATACGAAGAAAATGACAGACACGACACTCGGAAGAGTTTCTCGTAACGCTCGTAATGATGTAATATTAATTAACGTCTCTAAACTGTTTTCTCAAAGCTCAAAATTTATAGAAAAGGAGCAAATATAATATAAAACAAGAATGCAACAGTCAGACAGCAAAATATAGGGACACGTGGCGTCAGCTCTACTTCATACTTGTCAAAAAATTACGTGTGTCAAAGTGATTTCTCAAGGCTGAAATTCTCCAAAACATTAATCAGAACTATAAAGTTAATAAAGGAGACAGTCAGACTCATTTATGATAGGACCACGTCAGTCAGCAGTCGATAGATGTGAGAACGGTAACTGCGCGCATTAGCGCGCCGTTTCTCAATACATATTGTCATGAACGCCTCGAGCGATCCCGAACGCCGGGAGTATTCGAAACCATCAAGAGCGTGTGGAGTTGACTTCCAGTGCGTTCTATACTAGAAGGTTCGCCAAAGTAATTTATCTAGAAACGTCTGGAGAGACGTCCTACTGCCTATATAAGAATTGTGGCGTCCAGCCAGGAGTTAGTTAAATCTCGACTGCGATAGTGAGCGATACGGTGCGAAGAAAGTGACATTGTGTAATACAGTGCGAAAGTTAGTTTATAAAGTTAAAGTAGAAAGAAAGTTAGTTAGTTAACTGGACTTGTAAATAGTTGATTTGTAAATAAGTGTTCGAAATAAAGAACTTTCTAGTAAATTCGTTACAATATCATTTATTTTATAACTCAATGGAATGTGGTGTATACTTGAGTCGTGATGGCTAAGGCCAGGTAGGCATACCAATTTAGAACCTTTGTTATGGAACTCTTAGGTCGAGATTAGGGAAAGGAAAGCGGCAGATGTGAGTCAGTCATCAAAACTAATCGACCCAATCTTCCTCCTCGGCCTAATCCTCATCGACTTAATTCATTTATGACGTTTTGATTCAACCGGATGGTACATTTGCAGGTAATTTTTGCCAATCGACTCGCAAATGTGATGCAAAACCTTACTTATTAATGTAATGTATTGCTTAACGCTGAATTTTTGATTTGTACACAGAATCAACCACCACTGATGACGCCGAAGAATATGGCGCAATCGCGTTTTATTCGGATGAAGATAGTGGCGAAGAACACGACGACGGCAGTGATTCGGACGATTAGATGTTTTTTTTTCAATGAACCAATGATTCTTTTTTTTTTTTGTTATAAAATAATTATTTTTTTTTGTATAAAAAACTGATATCTATATCTAATAAAGGATAAAAAAAATTATAAGTTTATAGTACAACCTGCTTTAAACGTTACTTGAAAACAATAACATACATAGAATTTTTTTAATCATTTTTCATTCTAAACAATTACAATTATTAAGAAACAATTAAAATTATTTTTTTATATAAAATAAATTATATGTATTGAGAAAGGCGTACTAATGCGCGCAGTTACCGTTCTCTCATCTATCGACAGCTGAGTGACGTGGCCCTATCATAAATGAGTGTGACTGTTTCCTTTATTAAGTTTATAGTTTTAATTAACGTTTTGTAGAATTTCAGCCTTGAGAAATCACTTTGACACACGTCATTTTTTTTGACAGGTATGAAGTAGCGCTGACGCCGCATGTCTCTATATATTGCTGTCTGACTGATTCTTGTTTTATATTATATTTGCTTGTTTTCTATAAATTTTGAGCTTTCAGAACACAGTTTAGAGACGTTAATTAATATTACACCTTTACTAGCGTCCCAGCGCCAGGTGTCCCAGTACCGGAAGTGCTGACTCTACAGTTACTTTCCATCACTAAAAAGTAACCTAATCTCAAAAAATTAGCTTTAAGAAAACTCTTGCACATTTTGGACCCCAGCTCCCCGACTATGAGGCCATATTATTGTGATGAGTGAATAAGCAATAATCCTGTTCAACTTACTGACAATTAATTCCAAAGTCATTTCGCATACCAAAATATTAACTCGTGCAAAAAATTGCCATTTTATGGTTAAGATCGTGGCGTGTTCCTAAAATAAATCCTTTAATTTCATCCCCTTGCGAGGGCAATTACATTACATTAGGCGAGCACCACCTATTCCGAGGGTGGCTTATTCTCTCCACGTTAGTACTTGAACACATCCGTTCCATTTCATATTGAATATCTAATCGATAGCGACAATACGTCCGGTGTAATTGCCTCATTAATTCGAGCTCGCGTCTAGATGGAGGCATTGCCTCATTGTTGTCTCTCACATTACGTAAGCAATATGTACAAGCCGCTTTTTATCGATGTATACGTAAAGCGGAGAGGGGTGTTTGTCTAATCGACGTAACATTCACCACACCAGCCGTAATAGATAACGGAGTCTAGCGGTATTTTCATTTTAAGATAAGTGCCAGACGTCGAGGGAAGTGAAGTCGACCACAGCTGTAGCAGATCAAGATTAATTAGGTATTATGGAAACGTGTATTGCTTTCAGAATATGGACGCTGTTTTGTTCTTAAGAATTAATTAAAGAGTGTTCAATTAGTAAATTGGGCCCGTTATTTTGTAAAAGCAATTTTTTAGATAGAAAACTAAAAAGTAAACATTGCTCTTTAACCTTGGTGGTGTTTGTCATCGACGAAATAATAGTAGTCATCTTTGTGACTATAGTACATATATTATGTAAGCTATTGTGTTGACAAACATATTGTTTGTAGGTTTTTCTTGGTAGGTTTTTTGTTGCAATCAGGGTCATCCTTTTGGAAGCCTTGATATGAATATTTATACCCTTTAGTTTCTCCATGATGCGCACCCCAATCTTGTGAATCATTGACCTTTTTTTCTGGTCAAGGCACCTCATCCACTTATTTCTTTACTTCTATCGATCTTGATATTATAAAACATTGCACAGAGTAAGACGATCGAGAAATATATTACATATAACTTTTAAAAGGGATCATAACTAAATATAACCAGTAGGTATAATAACAGTAGTCTTAAAGGAACAAATCAATAATGACAGTTTCATAAATTACTTTAAAAGTCTCGTAAATGTCAATCAATCAATGTCACTTCGCCCCTTCCTAAAAGTGATAATCCTGATCAGCCATCATTCCTCTTCGTTTGTTTCCTCTATATCGAACTAAATGGTCTAGGTAAACCACCTGCATTTTTGTTCTGGTCATTTTTGGGTATTTCAGACAATATTGTTGATTCTCTTGATCACTTTGTAGGATCCTATCTAACACTTCTATAACTTAGGAGATCTATCTTTTTTCCTCATAGGATTGTATAGCCAAACTTGATCACCTTCAAGAAATCAACGGGCATTAGGGTTTCATTTTCTTCCAGACGTCATAGATGTTATTTAGTTTAGTTTTGCGCTTTTGCTAATTCTACTGAATAATCTTCAATTGCTTCTACGCTTTCCTCCGAATGTCTATAGCGAAGATCGAAGGATAGACGTAGTTCTTTCACGAAAATTACCCTGATGGATTCTTCCCGTACTATCGTATATAGCTGCACGATATGTCAATGAAAAGAGTGGTATGTAACGATCCTAGTCAGATTTTGGTTCATTTCCATTCTCAAAGAGATCTCTAGAAGTATTTTTTTTTTTGCCATTAGTTGGCACACTCTGGAAGCCTATAAATTTCGCTCCGGGTCCAAATCAGGTTTTTCTAGAAAAACCAGATCAGCAGAATCAGTTTTTGATAAGCACCTTTGCTACTGTGGGCGCTTCTTCATTGATGATTACATAGACTTCTGGCCTCTGGTTGAACTAATTCATCGCCATTAAGAGATTACGATTGCCTGACTACATCTGAGGGAAACAGTCCAGCAATGTCGACAACTTTCAAGAACAGCTCTAACGTTGTATTTTCTTCAGTAAAAATCTTGTAGTTGACTCGTTAAAAAATTCATAGTACTCGTAAAAGATTTATTTGAGGTGTTTAACTTTCAAAGTGGTCTAGTAGACTCTAAGGAATGCATGTGGTGATAATTAGGATTGTGTGAGGCCTAGTGTGGAAGTTGTGAATATTTCATCAGTCTCAGCTTCTGGTCCAAAGTGCCTTGCTACCGGAACAGTCAGAATATCGACAATATACTTCTCCTGGACTTTATTCAAAGTTTGTTCACTTTGACTTAGGGCTTTTTGAGGCATTGGCTCTGACTTTTGGAAGAACTATTCGTCTTAAAAATTCAATGCCATCCAAACTCTCTCATACCCTCTAATATGCTTTTTTCTGTAGTGGATGAATTGCATGTGACCCAATAATCTTCCAGTGGCTTTGGCTTATCAGAGATGTCTTATCATTCTATCGGTTGCGTTGCTCTTCCTAGTGGATATGCAGAACAGTCATCATTGTTGACAATGATTGGGAATTGAAGAACTTTTACATAAATAGTACTCTGCGGAAAAGTTCTCCACTACCCAATTATCGTCAAGAATGAGGACTGTCCTACCTCATCCACTACTAAGTTCCTTTACTCTCTGTCTTCAGGTCATTGTCTTGTGGAGGCTGTATCTGCATCATTGTACAAACGACCTTTTCGGTGTTTAATTTCAATGTCAAATTCCTGTAGTTACTAGAGCCATCGTGAATATAGAATATTCCTGTATTATTAAAAAAAGGCTTGATCTTTCTTTAATGTGAATGGCTGTCCTTAGAGATATTTATGAAAATGTATGGCGGTTTTGACGATAGCTAATAGTTCATTTATGCTTACACAGGAATTTTCTAGCTTTGACAACATTTCGCTGAAGTAGGCGATGATTTTACCTCCCCCATTTTGTACTCGAGACAAAGAGTACAATGAATAGGAGGGATTCCTATTCATTGTACTACTAGGTATGGCTATGGTCAAATTATCAAATCGATAATAGATTGTTTGCCAGATTGTGGTTAATATTAACGGGGGACAGAGAGCGTTAAGATTTTCGAATGCTTGTAGGCATTTTATTGCCAAAATGGTTGGTCATTTTCAGTTAAACGGTAGACCGAATTAACGATACCTGCAAAGCCCCGAACAAACGTTTTGTAAAAAGAGCATAGGCATAAGAATTTTCTTAATTGACTTGTGTTCTTGTAAATGAGGTTTTCCTTGATGCCCTGTATTCTACCTTTCAATTGTGCCTGATAACTTTATTGCAGATGATTGTCGTGAAGCTTCATTTCCAGATGAAGAACTAACTCATCAAAATTGTTGTTTGTCTTCGTTTAATGTCTGCAGAACTTCTAATGCTTCCTCTCGTAGAACCACTATTAATGCTGTTGCTTTGTCGACATTATTAATGTTGTTAACGTTGGCACAATGATAACTAAAAGCAATTATTAGATATAAAAATGGGAGTACTGTGTTTAAACGTATTAAAAGTTACCGGATATGTGGTATACTGTATATATACCTATATTCTATGTGGTTGTATTTGAATGTCCTCGTTGACCTCTTTACTTTCTCTCATAAGCACTTGATATCCTATAGCTTTCCACTAAACCCTTCGAGGAAAGTATTCGTCAGAAAAAAGAAAAAGGATAAACTGAGCGATGACGCCCGAGGGCTTTCAATTTAAGAAGAAATCACGAAGGTCAGTGCTCCGCCGTTGCTTCTTATCGCAAAACGCCTCCGGCCAGAAAGAAACCATCGCCGAAATGACGTCCCTTTATGAGGGAAGCCAGCTATTCAAAAACAGCCGACGACTAGCGACTCGAGAAGTTGCTCGAGACGCATTCAGAAGGTCATTGTTAGACCGCCCTTGCAGCACTCGAAGGGAATTCGGCGGAAGGGCGGGAGATGGAAAAAGGACTGACTGAGAATTGGGGGAGCAACGCGGCCAACAAGTGATGCATCATTGGGTTATTTAGAGTGTGCTGATTTGTGTGTTTGTTCTTTAATTGGGAAGAGGGATCGTTATTCTGGTTTCGTTTACTTTAAATTAATCGTTATGTCGGCATTTCATTGTACGATTTAAGCGAATTAGTAGGACATTTAAAGGTTAATTTTGAACCCTTTGTTAATGTTACGCATTATGTTAATATACCTGATTTTTGAGATACGAGGGGCACTGTTTATATTTTGAGCCTAATAATAAAAAAACATTAATTTGTTATTGAAAATTACTTTATCGTTTTTCGAAGTATTCTCCTTCATGAGATCTATACACTTTTGCATGCGTTCGAACCATTTGTCAAAGCATTTTTTCCATTTCGCTTGAGATATCTCCAAAACATGGTTTTTGAACGCATCAACAGCTTCTGCCGATGAAAATCGTTGTCCACGCAATTTATTTTTGACGTTCGGGAACAAAAAGTCATTGGGTACCAAATAAGGACTGTATAGCGGATGACCCATTAATTATATTTTTTGAGTGTTCAAACATTCGGTTGTTAGACAAGATGTGTGGGAGCTCGCATTGTCATGATGAAGAATGATCCCACGGCGCTTGTCTGTTTTCCTTATTTCACCAATGGTTGTGTACCATTCAGAATTGACCGTTTTACGTTCCTCTATAGACACTGTTGCTACATGACCAGTTTTTCCGAAAACACAGGCGACCATTTGTTTCGAAGTGCTTCGAGTGCGAACAAATTTTGTTGAATTTGATTTATTTTGAAACACCCATACAGTCGACTGCTGTTTACTTTCCGGCTCATACGTATGGATCCATGATTCGTCACCTGTTACAACTGTTACCTTATAGTCAATAATCAAGAAAGACTTTCCAGTTTCAGGACCAAACTCTTTCCTATCGTACTCAGTTGATAACAATAGCACAACTTTGTTTTTTGTGGTGACATGGCTTACTAATGAAAAGTTTTATTGAAACCCGAAACCGCTTGACCCAACAGCCTATGATTTGTCTGCGAAAAATGGGAGTTTCCCTCTTATTTTTCTTCAGGGTTCCGATACACGTCAGTCAAATCTGAAGCAAATATTCAGCAAGATCATAGCTGGTGTAATAATTATCGGAATTGTTTATTGGTCCACCAATCATTTTGCAATATCCGTCGGTTTGTTGGACATACTGAATGAGCCATCAATCTGCTTCCCTTTAAATGAAGGCCTTCCAAATCAGCACTAATTCTGTAGTGTTAGCTAGTTATCCGTTTTATTTGCTTAGGCAAACTTCTGTAGACGTCAGGTCCGTTCCAGAGCGCCATTGCGCATCAAGTGATATACTCCACTGCGGAACGCCGTATTCCTGGAAGTCTGGCAATTCTGGAGAACGCCGTACGCTGAGGTCTCGCCAAATTAGTTTAAAATTTCCCGGAAACGAGATAATCAGAGAATTCCATTAGGACGACGGATTAAGTTTGGTACAGATGTGAAATAATAAAATTCCGATTTATAATTTAGACAAGCCCGGCCTGATTGATTCCGAGGAATCTCGAGGCGTTCCATGGAATGACAAATGAATAATGTATTCCTGTCGGGCGAAATTTGTTTTGAATAGCTCCCGACCGACGTTCTCTCAGGAAGAGTATTGCTGAAGATTGTGTATTGGGTGGCAGGAAAATAGGCTAACTTAATTTTATGCGTTTTAAAATTTATTTTCTTGTCTGTAAGACACGTGTACAGGAAGCTTATTTGAGAAAGGAGCAACTAAATAGGGAAACAATGAAATTTATACCAGGTATGCAAATATGAAACAGGATTCTTTTTGTATAGAAAGTACACGTTTATTGTATGAAAATGATAAAAATATATTATTCGAAGTATTGCACATTGCTAGTTATTCATTTTTTCCATCTCTCTGACAATTTGTGGATTCAATGCCAAAACAATTTTGTGTTCTATTGAGGCAAACCAGTCATCGAGCCATTTTCGTACATTTTTATAAGAAGTGAAGCCCTGCTCAGCAAATATGTGTCCCATCGATGTAAATAAGTAGTAATCGGACGGAGCCAAGTCTGGTGAGTAAGCCGCATGGGAAAATATTTCTCAACTAAATGCCTCAATCGATTCTTGACCGGTTTTGTTGTGTGTGATGGCGCATTATCATGAAGCAAAATAATTTTGTGTTATCTTTTTTAATATTATGGCCGTTTTCACGCAAAGTTGATTCAAATCGATCATTTGTTGTCGGTAGCATTCAGTATTAACGGTTTGGCCAGGTTTTAGCAGTTCATAATAGATCCCACCCTTCTGATCCCACCAAACACAGACCATTTTCTTCCGTCCATAGCGATGTAGACCCATGATCCATATCCATGATCTTTTACGCTTAGGATTCTCGAAGTATATACATTGTTCATCGCCTGTCACAATTCGATGGAGAAATGACGTTCTTTTGTACCTGACGAGCAGCATTTCGCAAATGGTTTTTCGGCTGTCTTTCATGCAGTTCATGTGAAACCCATTTTCCCATCTTCTGGATCTTTCCCATGGCTTTTAAACGTATGGAGAGGCTTCTCGTGTCACATTTAATTGATCCGCAAGGTCTTATTGTGTTTGAGCGTCATTATCATACAACAATGCTTGCAATTCTCTATCTTCAAACTTTTTCGATGGTCCTTCACGTTCTTCGTTTCTCACGTCAAAATTGTCACTTTTGAATTTTTTAAACCACTCAAAGCGCTGTGATTTACCAAGAGCATGCTCACCGTAGGCTTCGACAAGCATTCAATGCCATTCTGCAACAGTTTTCATCAAATGGTAACAGAAAATCAATGCTGTCCGCAAATCGTAGTTTCCAGGAGCAAAATTGGACATGTTCAATGTTTGTATTGTTATCAGATAAAAACCTTTATCGGATGTCAAAACAAGAAAATGAGGGTATGGCGGGAACTATATTAGCATCTAGGTAATCTATGTGCAAATTCCGTTTTCATATTTACATACTTAAGCACGTGAAGTGGTTGGATTATTTTTTGAACGAAGGAAGTGGGCAGAACAATAGTGTAAAACCAAAGTTTTTTTACTGCATAACAAAACCTGAAGCATTATTTTTCCTGAAAAACTTGTTAATACTTCCAAGAATAAGAATACACAGCGTAGACATCTTGGAAATAGAGGTAGGAGATTCGAGGTCTGATCAAATATACTAACTAGGGGACGCTACTGCGGCCAAGCCCTCGTATTACGGGGCCCTGGAATTTGCTCCAATATGAATCAATTCTATTAAGGGAAGAGATATCCGGGATTATCATGGTCAAAGTTCTTTAGTCAGTTGGCGCTATTGCCGTCAAGTCCGCGAATTCGGGGGCCCTGGAATAAATTTCTGTAAAAAATAGTACCCAGACCTAAAAAATTTCGTGACACACACACACACACACATACACACACGAAAACAGCCGTTTAGTTAATGGCGACGACGACGAACCTGGGCCACATGAATGGGTATTGCCGAACTTGCCCGAAAGCGAATAGCCTTGCGGCTTAACAATCAACCCGCCCATAAGCGGATAGAGGCACCTTTGGAGCATGCCTCTAGAGGCTTCGGATCAAAAAAACAAAAGTTAGCACGTTGTTCGAAATGGTTGATTTACTATATTGATTTTGTTAAAATGCCGAAATTCGAACTAAAAGCATTTCGAACATCGACCTAAAGAATTTCGTGACACACACATACACACTAAAACAGCGGCTTAGTAATTGGAAGATTACGCAACTTTTGTCCCATTTACTTGAATTACATTATTATTTTATACACAGTGGATGCCAATAGTATACACAAGCATAGCACTTATGTTGGATATAAAAAAGTAAACGTTTTTTCATGTAACCGAAAACCGAGACTGGCATCAACCCTTCCCAGGAGAACCTCTCAGGCTTAGTCCTCAAGAATCACATAAAACTCGTAAACATGAATACCGTTTCAGCTGCCTTAAAGCGAGACGAGTCCAAGCACTCCGCGAGAACAACCGAGAACCATTTAGTTAGGGCAACAAGGGTTTTTACGTTTGCGGTAAGCGTTGCAACTTAGACGCGTGACTCAGTAGCTCGTCTCTAACGCCGATATTTGGCTCTCCACTTACTAATGGAGTTTTGCAGTGAGAGATAATTGCCCTTGTTTATGGTTAATCTCATTCCGGCCCTCAGCCGCATACTTCATCGTAAAATATACGCCAATTAGCGCGTGGACGGCGAGTGGCATTTCTGGTGTTGACCACTCCACTGTGGAGGTCACTAACTATAGAACTGCAATTATATCTTCTATTTTAAATTTATATCCTGCACATGAAGTTTACTTCAACAAATAAGTCTCAATTTATTTCTCAATTTATTTCTCGCAGCACCTACGAGGATGGGGTGAAAAGTTTTCGGCCTGAGCCACAGATAGCGCCATCGAGTCTGATTTTTGACTCTTATTCTACTGTACTATCTCTGACTAGCTTGTATAATAACTTTGAAGACGATTGCTCTGTTACTATATATTTGACAATAAGACGCCTCGCTTGCGTCTGGAATAAGACGTGAAAGTGGAAAAATTGGAGAAGCATGCGGTCATCAAATACATCTATTTGAAACGCTCAACACTACTTCAAATAAAACAAGAAATGAATTCAACACTGAAGGACTCTTCTCCATCATATTCAACAGCCAAACAGTGGGTTTTTGAATTTTAGAAAGGTTGCACGAGCACTGATAATGTACCACGCTGAGGACGCCCCGTTGAGGTTACAATTGCTGAAAATTCATAAAAGCGTGGTAGAGGATCGCAGATTGAAAGTGAGTGAGGTATTTGAGACTACTGGGATGCGAACTGAACGTGTACGCAATATTTTATATCAACCTTTGTGCATGGAGAGGCTCTGTGCCAGGTGGGTGCCGAGTTTGCTAACTATGAATCAAAAAATGCACCGGAAGACGTTTCGACCGAGAATTTGGCACTGTACAAGCGAAATCCCAGCGAATTTTTGCGTCGATTTGTAGCTGTTGATGAAACTTGGGTCCACCATTACATTCCTGTAAGTAAATAACAGTCAAAACAACAGACTGGAGTAGGTAAATCAACCCCAAAGAGCAATAAATGGTGAGGTATTAAATTAAGGAAGTATTAAATCGTTTGAGTTACGAAATAAAGGAAAAATGACCTCATTTGGCGAAGAAAGATATCTTGTTTCACCATGACAATGCATCTGCTCATTCGTCAGTCATTGCAATAGCTAAAATTAATGAACTGAAGTTTGTTGTTCCCCCATCCAACGTATTCACTAGATTTAGCCCCTATCGACTATCATTTGTTTCCTAACCTTAAAACATGGCTCGGAGGTAAAAGATTTGTGAGCAACGAGGAAGTCATCATCATCAATGCTCTGAATGTGTATTTTGAAGTGTTCGACAAATCCGTCAAAAAAATTGTATTACTACATTATAGCACCGTTACGAAAAATGTATTAGACTTGATGGAGATTATCTCGAAAAATAAAATAACAAAAAATAAAAAAAAACATTCATCATTTTTCTTCATCAGACCGGAAACTTGTCACCCCGCCCTCGTACATACTAGTTGGTCATCAGTGTCACCACAGTCGCTTGGTAATCCACGTTGGCTCCTTCTATTCTGGTACCTTCTATTGATACGTTATCGTTTTATTAAATTGATCCCAGTTGTCGTCAGGGTTGTATCTAAATTATTCCAAATCATGTTGACATTGGGTTTATTGTGTATTAATTATTTCCAATTATTAAATATCATTTATTATACATTGAGGAAAAGAAGTCTGGAAGAACACCTGAAAGATTTCGCAAAGTGTTTTTTACAAAACGTATTTTATAAAAGAGTACAAGGAATCGATTGGTTGAGACCAAGAAAATGTACTTTGGTTAATTTTTAAGATACGTTGGTCAAAATCAAGACAAATGGGTATCTATAACATCTTATCCGAAAAAAAAATTAATATCTCGAAAACTAATCATTTTCCATCAAAACTAGCTTTATCATAAAATTTTTCGTTATATTCTATATAATTTACAATTACCCATTTCTATGAGAATTATTTTAAAGAACACCCGGAAATATAAACTGTTAGTTGCAGCTATACTCGTACATATCTCTTCTCTTCCCGGTATCACGCTTTACACATTTGTAGGATTCAGATGTTTTCGTAATAATTTGTGGAAGAGAGTACAATGCATCGACTAGTAGAAACTAGAAAAATGTATTTTATTTTATTTCGAAGGTACTCTGGTAAAAATCAAGGCAAGTGAGAATCTACAACTTGCCAAAAAAAAATTTATATCTCGAAATCCAATCATTTTCCACCAAAACTGGCTTTATATCAAACTTTTCGTTATATTATACATAAGATACATAAATAAGAAATACCAGTTCCATGAGAATTATTTAAGAAATACCTGGAAATATATACCTCCGCCGCACAGTGGTCCAGAGTCCCCGACAAGCTGGCCAAAAGTCCAAAAATCTTCGCAAAGGTATGGTATATTACTTTGATAAATGAGGTATTTAATGCACCTGTCCAAACATGCCGCAGTTCACACCTCCGAGCAGGGCGCCTCACCAAACGCGATAGTAGTGGACCACCGGGAACTATTAAAATGAGTGAAAGGTGACTTTTGAAATTTTGTTACTTGATTTTATCCACCTGACCCAAAAGAAGGTAAGTCATTGTTTAAATGTTGAGAGTTTACTATTAATTTCATCGCTATTAGCCAAATAAAAAACTCTCTTATCTTGCCGATAAGCGGAACAGTCTACCTGAGCCTAGCCATAAAAACGAGCCACGGTATGTTTTGAGATTTTTTTATTCCGCAAATAGCGATGAAATAAACTATACATACCTGGTGATTTTGGGCCCTATACAAAAGTATGAAGGGGGATGCCGGGGGACGTAATTTTTGTTTGTACTTAAAATATATCTGAATAAACACATTCGTTCAAAACGGAATGGCGGTGAAGACCGGAGTATGTACTCAAAGTTTGCATGAATATAATTATCGCAATGAAAATGAAAAAACAATCACTAGTTATGTAAACTCAACATTTAAAAAATGATTTACCTTCTTTTGGGTTCATACTTTTGGATAAAATCAAGTAAAACAATTTAAAAAGATCACATATGGTTTGTATAATGATTCTTTGCGTGTGCGTCACAGGCAACAATCGTATGAATCAATCAACTGACATTTTTGAACAGTGTCGTTTAATTTTATAATAACAGTTAGTACAATACAGATCTGCCAACCTATGACAGATTAATGAAAATATTCTCCACAAAAACATATAAATATTCTCCAAAAATAAATTTTACAGAAATATTGAGACGCCAATGAATCAAATTATATGATCAAGCTAAGACGTGACTTCATAATTGCATTTTCTTCGGCAGATTATTAACTGTCTATGCCGTACGTAGTTGATTGAAACATATGTCGCTAGACATACATGTTGGTAATTGTGGCATATTAGTAACAATTGCGAGTGGTGTAGCATGAGATCCGTGCGTCGTCACTAAATTGATACACGCGCAAAGATCCATTATACAAATTATAGTCACCTTTCACTCATTTTTAGATCTCCCAGTGGTCCACTACTGTCGTGTTTGGTGAGGTTTCCTGCTCGGAGGTGTGAAATGCAACATGTTCGGACAGGTGCATAAATTTCCTCATTTATTAAAGTAATATACCATACCTTTGCGAAACATAGAAAGCGAAATGGATTCTTGGACTTTTGGCCAGTTTTTCGGGGATGCTGGACCACTGTGCGCCGTCACACCTTACGTATTTGTAGGATCCGGATGTGACGACGATATTTTACGCAAATGAGTACCAGGAATTTATTGGTAAAAACTAGAAAAATGTACTTTTAATTTCAAAGATACGTTAGTCAAAATCAAGACAAATGAGTATCTACGACATCTTGCCTTAAAAAAATTAATTAACCAATGTCGAAAACCAACCATTTTCAATCAAAACTGATTTATTATAAAATTTCTCGTTATTTCACTATAAGATATATAATTAAGAAACATTTTATATCATGACTATGTCTTTCGTTGAAATATGTTGGTGCGCCCAAACACCGTTCACATAAAAAATGGGAGCCCATAGAAGCACATAAGCTTAGACGTGTTTTATTTATGTTTTACCGTCACATTTTACAAGCCACATTTTGAGAGCGAAATCACACCGACAGCCTACACCGGACGAAAATCGCCCAGTCGTTCCAAAAATTACTCGCAATTTGCCGCAAATCAGGCTATAACGCCCGCCCTATTAAGCAGGACAATGTCTCATCGATTTCCATGGCAGATCTTCCCCGATCGGCGTTGGTTTTTCCGCGTTCCGTCTTTCTCGTCGCCCCCGTTCGTAGACATGCCCTGCAGTGGCGTGCGGTGGAATTTCTCTATGGGGATGCAATATAGAGAATAACAGAAAATCTCAGATGACTCGTCAGATGAATTCAGAGAAAGATAAACGGGGAGAAGAATTCTTTTAATTCTATAATGTGATAAAGTTCAGTTCGTCTGTCACCCTTCGCAAATTATTTTATATCATTATTATGTAGTATATGATCAATGTTCAACTGATTGTTCAAACTGTTCTGAACTGTTTAGTTATCTCTGTATACAAATCTGTGACTTTTCTGTTGTATCTTGGTGTTTATTTAAGAGCATACGTACATACAGCATAAAATCTACGTATATAGCCTGTGCCCTTAACCTTTTCCTGAATGGGCAATAGGCCCATTAAGGGAACAGATTCTACCAAAGGCATACCTCTGGGTATCAAGCTTTTTGTCCACACTCAAACCAATATGATACAGATACTCACCTAGTATTCCAACATTCGGAGACAGCAGGAAAGCGTAACTAAGAGAAGATCAGCAGTAAAGTTATATAAACAAAACACCACAAAGAAAAGTCCATAAGGAAAAACTGTAAAAAGGCCATTTACAGAAGGGCTTGTTATAAGTACTACAGAAATACTATACGTTTGTGTACTATTAGGTAGTACCTTGTGGTACATTTTATATTCCTTGTAGTCTTATGATATAATGAAACAAGATTTACTTTATTTTTAAGAGTCCTTCCTTTTGTTTGACGGTTATATTGTCGCTAACTTTTTGCTTCCTGAAGGTAGGTATTAACATTACCACGTCGTATAACATCCAATTACACACAAATGAATGAAGTAATCGAAAACAGTGGGTAACGTAGAATGTATATGCTTAAAATGTAGGTATGTAAATATGAAACTGGAATTTGCCCATAGGTGGCCTAGCTGCTAATGTAGTTACCGTTATGCCGGGTTATTGGCGCCATTTTATTGTTTTGACATCTGATAAAGGTTTTTATCTCACAATAATACTAGTTTCATACAACAATATCGTTTTCAATAGCGTTAAACATGTCGAATTTTGTGCCTGGAAACTACGATTTGCGGACAGCATTGATTTTCTGTTACCATTTGAAGAAAACTGCTGCAGAATTGCATCGAATGCTTGTCGATGCCTACGAAGAGCATGCTCTTGGTAAATGACAATGCTTTGAGTGGCTTAAAGAATTCAAAAGTGTCAATTTTGATGTGAGAAATGAAGAACGGGGAAGAGTACCGAAAAAGTTTGAAGGTAGTGAATTGCAAGCATTATTGGATGAGAATGACGCTCAAACGCAACAAGGACTCGTGGACCAATTAAATGTGACACGAGAAGCCGACTACATACATTTGAAAGCCATGGAAAAGATCCAGAAGATGGGAAAATGGGTTCAACACGAACTGAATGAAAGACAGCAGGAAAACCGAAAAACCATTTTAGAAATCCTCGCCAGGTACAAAAGAAAGTAATTTCTCCATCGAATCGTGACTGACGATGAAGAGTGGATATATTTCGAGAATCCTAAGCGTAAAAAGATCATGGGTAACTCCAGATAAATAATCGACATCGATTGCAAGGGCAAATCGCTATGGACGGAAGACAAAGTTCTGTGTTTGATGGGATCAGAAGGATGTGATATATGTATTATGAGCTGCTAAAACCTGGCCAAATCGTGAATACTGAACACTAGAGGCAGAAAATGAATTAAGCTTTCTATTTGAATTAAGCTTTGCGTGAAAAACGACCAGCATATAAAAATAGGCAACACGAAGTGATTTTGCTTCATGATAATGCGCCATCACACACAGCAAAATCGGTTAAGGAAACGATTGAGGCGTTTAATTGGGAAATACTTTCGTATGCGGCTTACTCGTCAGACTTGGCTTCTTCTGATTACTACTTATTTGCATCGATGGGACAAGCACTTGCTGAGTGAGGGCTTCGCCAAAAATGGCTCGATAATTGGTTTGCCTCAAATGAGCAAGAATTTTTTTGCCATGAAATCCACAAATTGTCAGAGAGGTGGGAAACATGTATAGCTAGCAATGGTCAATATTTTGAATAAAATATTTTTCATCATTTTCATACAATAACTGTGTGTTTTCTATACAAAAAATTCCTGTTTCATATTTACATACGAGGCAAGTGTGCGATAATGAGAAATCACAAAATCCAAGTAGAGATAAACCACAAAGAAGAATGAAGAATGTTCTCTTTATCTGTTGCTTAATACTCAGCCAAGGATATTCTTTATACCCCGAACATCAGCAACATACCAAGAACTATACAACCAGAATAACAGAATAATTAATTTAAATGACTATAAAACTATGAGACCATGAGACACCTTATCGGACGACTGTTGATAATCAACAAGAGAGAAATGTCTCTTATTTTAGGAGAACAGAAGAGAGAAGTTGTCAAAAAACCCCAACCCTTGCTTTCTTCGAACAATATTTCCAGAATAACTGAGGTGACCAGTATACAGATAGTTGATACAAATTTTCAATGCATACATTACCTACACCATATGGATTAGAACCTAACGAATAGATTAGCAGTAGATTAATTATTCTGCTAGTGTTCGTATCGAGTTGACTTTTCCATACGGAGTTTTTAAAGTTAATATTTAATAAGCAATGAAGTGGGAATAGAAACGGCTCGTATAATAATGAACGCGGGAAATTGTTCATGATTAAATATGGCTACAAATTGAGATCTCGTGACGAGGTTAGTGAGTTTTTTGATTCTGGAGTAGGTTTGAACCTTTGGTGTGAAGATAACACTGATTTTGTTTTCCACAAAACACTATATACTACACTTGACGCGTGTTTCACCAACAAAGTTGGCATCATCTGGAGATGATTAAAACTCAAACAGTTTTAAAACTCAGCACTTTTGATCATCTCCAGACGACGCCAACTTTGTTGACGAAACGCGTGTCGAGTGTAGTGTATAATATTTTGGTGTTTTGTGGAAAACTAAGTCAGTGTTAGTTGTTTGATTGAGATCATCATGATAAATCACCTATTTCAAGATCAATAGAAAGAAGACTAGTATACAGTAATAGTAACCGCAATGTGGCGAAGATACAAAAGATTAACTATTCTATTTTGTAATGATTTAAAGCACAAAAATAAATAGTCTGAATATTATAGTAGTAAACGAAAGAAATGCAAGAATTTCTAATATAAATAAATCTCTATAAAAATATGTTTAAAGGAATCATTGTTTCCTTTGTTTTCATCGACCGCACGCCGCTGTGCCCCCGTGACATGGTCGTGTATTCACCCGGAGTTGTCGGATAGGTAAAATGTAATAAAACCGGGATATTGACTGCTAGCTAATCAAATTAAAATGTGACTACAGCGATTTTTATCTCATCCATTGATAGAAGGATATCCACCTCATGGTAGCGTTGTCTTATTATTATAACTATTATGTTTTTGTTTAATTTTTTTAATGCAGAATATAAACAGAAATAGGGTAACAAGAACAAAATTATGAAACACATTCGTTTTAAGTTAAAAACTAAAGAAATATTAAAAATCTGTCAATACATTTTGGTATACTATTTAATTTGTTTAGGAGGTAGGTGCTCGTTTACGTGTAGGTACATATCATCGCTATTATATATTCAACAATAGATATTGAGGTGCCAGCTGGATGGGTCATCGACTGACGGGCATACGAGGGGCACTATTTATATTTTGAGCCTTGTCAACACTAAGTGTTGTCAGACGCCATCTGACGTTTTCAGTGGAAAGTTTGACTTTTTTAGCCATAACCTTCTTTAGATCATTTTATCATTTAAGCGCGGTTTGTGTTGTTTACAGTGATTTAAGAATTGTATCTCAGCGAAAGAATGGAATTAACTCGTGAAAATGTTCGTGCATTGATTTATTACAACTTTCGACGTGGATTATCAAGACAAGAGTGCATCGATTAACATACTTCCACTTTTGGCGATAAAGTCCCATCCTTTGCCACTGTGAAACGCTGGTATAACGAGTTTAATCGTGGCCGTCATTCGCTCACCGACGAAAATCGTGAAGGTCGTCCAAAATCAGTTGTTGTTACAAAAAATATTGATGCTGTGCAAAAACTAATAATGCAAGCTCTTCATGTGACATACTGTGAGATTGAGGCAACCTTAGGCATTAGTTTGACTCATCATCATCATGAGGTCATCAGTCCTAAGACTGGTTAGACGCTAACCTCCAACTTCTCCTATCTTGTGCTAACCTACGCATTTCGCTAATTGTGATACCACTTACATCCCTTACTATTTGCGAGCAATAGTCTAATCTAGGCCTACCTCTGCCTTTCTTCACTCCTATTTCTGCCTCCAAAATATCGCGGACTATTCCCCCATGTCTCAGCAAGTGGCCTACCATTCTATCTCTTCTCATGTTTATGTTTTTCCATATACTTCTTTTTTCGCCGACTTTCTCTAATACTTCTTCGTTTCTAACCCTATCAGTCCACGGTATTTTCATCATTCTTCGGTAACACCACATCTCAAAAGCTTCTAATTTCTTCCTACTTGCTTCCCCTACCGTCCAGGTTTCGCAACCGTATAGTGCCGTACTCCATACATACGTTTTCAAAAATCTCTTTTTTGTTTCTAAGTTTATTACCCCCGGGCATAAAAGTGCTTTCTTTTTGTTAAAAGCTACTCGACCCTGCGCTATTCTTTGTTTTATATATTTATCGCTTCTTCCATCCCAGTTTATTTTACTTCCTAAATAAGTGAAGTCTTCAACTTCCTCCAATCTTTCATTATTAATTTGTACTTTCGTTTTTGCTCTGCTTTCGCGCCCTCTGCACACTAACACTTTAGTTTTGTTTTTATTCACTCTCATTCCGTATTCCTCTGTCAACACTGCCTCCATTTCGTTCAATGCTGATTCTAATTCCTCCTTACTAGGTGCTAATACTGCTATATCATCCGCGAATCTCAGCATTTTTAGTTTCTGTCCCTGTACTTTAATCCCGAAATTAGTTCGACTAGCATATATAAAATATTGCATGATCATTTAGCTGTAAAAAAGGTTTGTTCTCGTTGGATTCCACATAATTTTAAAAAATCTCGAAAAGATGCTCGTGTCGATTGGTGCAAACAAATGCTCAAGAGATACAATGGCGTTGCTTCAAAAGAGGCATATAACATTGTAACAAGGGACGAATCATGGATATATGCGTATGAGCCGGAAAGTAAACGGCAATCGACTGTATGGGTGTTTGAAAATGAACCAAATTCAACAAAAGTTGTTCGCGTTCAAAACACTTCTAAACAAATGGTCGCTTGTTTTTTCGGAAAAACTGGTCATGTGGCAACAGTGTCTTTAGAGGAACGTAAAATGGTCAATTCTGAATGGTACACAACCATTTCTTTGCCGAAAGTGTTCGGTGAAATAAGGAAAACAAACAAGCGCCGTCGGATCATTCTTCATCATGACAAACGAGCTCTCACACATCTCGTCTAACGACCGAATGATTTAACACTCAAAAAATCGAATTAATTGATCATCCGCCATACAGTCCTGATTTGGCATTCAATGCCAAATCAGGACTCTACGGCACAGGTACATTTTGTACATTACATGCATACAGTGTAAATGTACAAAATGCATCTTTTTGTTCCCGGACGTCAAAAATAAATTGCGTGGACGACGATTTTCATAGGCAGAAGAAGACATTGATGCGTCCAAAAATAATGTTTTGGAGATATCTCAAACGGAACGGAAAAATGCTTTGACAAATGGTTCAAACGCATGCAAAAGTGTATATATACATATATCATGAAGGAGAACATTTTGAAAAACGATAAAGTAATTTTCAATGACAAATTGAGGTTGTTTATTATTAGGCTCAAGATATAAGTAGTGCTCCTCGTACACTATGGTCAGTTCATGGTGTAGGCGTCCGAGTTCTCTTTATTGGAGCCAAGCAAGATGAAAGAGATCAGCCTGGAGGATATTGAGCTTTTGGAATAAGGCCAAATCCGTACTCCAGTGCAGACTGCTTTACGAGGAGATACAATCCACGATAGCCTGAGTAGTGCAGGACTTCGTGGCCCTTCTCAGAGAACTAAATCTAACTTAATTAATTATCTACCAAGTTGTTACACATACCCTGAGACTGTTTTTTAACAAATACTCCCTCACTCTACTACAGATTCTGCATATATAAAAATTATTGAACTATATGAAAAACGTTCCTTTACTAAACACGTTACGTATTTTTTGTCATTAGACTGAAGGGTTCTTTTCAAAAGTTAAAGTTTGTAAAATGCTTCACAGAATCTCTTTATCGTGGGCTTAATCTCAAAAAAATTATTTATATTTGGACAAATTATATACGAGTACTCGATGAAAGAAACTGTGAGCCAATTATTGTAAAGGGGAATGAAAATTGCTTTCGGTCGGATCATTTTTAATAAATAACAAATCAGTGTAACGTGGGACGTACCTTTAATCTTCTACCTCGCAATTTGTGCGAATTTATGTAAGATGAGGCTGGTAAGTTTTTTTCATGTTATAAGGGTGTGTACGTTTGTATCATCTCATAAAAAGAGCCTGATGCGTAGGAAAATTCCTATTTTAATTGTACGTCTAGATTTTGAATTTAATTTACTCGTACGATGTCGAATTTGCCGTTTCTCGTTTTTGCTAAAAATAAACTGGGAAGGGGCGGAAATATAGGAACAAAAACTGAAAACCAATTTTTCACCAACCCCTAAACATGTTTCTCAACTCGGGAGGTGATTAAAACCCGAACTAAAACAGTTTTAATCATCCTTCGATGATGCCAATTTGGTCGGCGAAACGCGCATCGAGAAACGTGTTATTTTTCGGTGTCCGTGAAAAATTTGTTTCCTGTTTTTGTCAATAATATACTGTTTGTTTCTCAAAATCGATATCATCTTTGAATAGGGACGCTTGAAATTTGTTAGGTTATAGCGGCCATGTTGTTAAAGCGACATCTGTCAAATTTGTTGGGAATTGTTCAGCAGTATATAGTAAATTACCATGGAAGGTTATAGCGTTAAACAACGCGTTAAAAAAAATACGTAATTTTTATCCTCGGCACAATCGTCCCGCCGAGTCTATTATTCGACGTTTGGTGGCCAAATTCGAGTCAAACGTTTGATAAATAATCAGCCTACACCCGTACGTCACCGAAACGCTGTTGAAAACATTGCTGCTGTGCGTGAGAGTGCACGGAAAATCCCGAGGCAGTCAATTTCTCGTCGTTCACAAGATCTTGGCGTTTCTACGACTTCAACTTGGTGAATATTGCGTCAGGACTTGGGTCTACACCCGTATAAAATCCGACTGATCCAGAAATTTATGGTAAGCGATCATAGAAAACGCCAGGAAAGCGCTATGTGCCACACAGCGCATGCCACGATGGACATTCTTTCGGCTACCATGGTGGCAAATATTTACTGAATTTTGCAAGAAGGTAATGGTACAAAAATATCAGTGTAGTTCTTGTTCACAGTGAAAATAAAAGAAAATACCTTGAACTGAGGTTATCACAGTCCCCCGACCTTTCTTGCTTTGAATAACGATAACTCAGCGAAAAATCATCGTACAAGACTTTTAGACCGCTCAAATTAAAGAGGATAACATTTTCTAACAAAGCTTTATGATGAGAAATTTGGAAACATTTTCCGATGGTTTTCTTATGATTACTCAAAAGCTGCTGATGGTAAAACATTTTTAACTTCTGAAAACTATAAACTAGGGCTTCAATTTGGGATCCAAGTTGGATCCCACAGTCTAATCCCATAGTTGGATCCCATAGGTTCAGACTGGTTTGGTAATGACTTCGTATGGCTATAATTTATTGCGAAGTAAGAACTGTGATTTTCTTTCTAAGAGCCAATAGTATTTTTCCATTTAGAGTCTAGTTGTTTCCTTTTCTTCCAAATATGAAGACACCATGTTAAGTGTTTCTCCAAGTGTAATCCCAGGTATTTTGCACTGTCTGTTTTTGGAATGTGTTTATTGTTCATAGTAACTGTTGTTTCGCTATGGAATTTTGTGAACATTATATGTACTAACTCCATTTCTCTATAGTAATCCTTTATTTCTTCGCCCATGTTTCTATTTCCTTCAAGTTATTTTATAGTTTCTATCGCTATTATAAGATATCGGTTTACTGCCAGGATTGCCGCATCATCTGCAAATGTTGAGGTAATAGTGCTGTCATTTGATGGAAGGGTTAACTGCCTAGATGTTAGCCATTTGCTGATGTTGCGTACTTGTCTTGCGTATCCGTGAGGATTCCTCTCTGACTAATACCTATAGTTTTGGTGGTTTACCTTCTCATTCATAGTAAAAGTTAATTGGTCTTAAAAAAGAATGTAACGACTTAATTCGCTGAAATAAACTCTTCTATGACAGGAGATTTTCTTGTTAACGATATAACACATCCATGTTGGGCGCGTTAAACCATACCTTAAAACAAAACTTAACGCCTTTTAAATAAAATCTTAGCATACCATAATTTCCCATATGAAGCAGATTTTTTTAAGGACGTCGTATACACACAAGATCCAAATTTAACATAATCATGGACCACTAGATTATATGTTAAAAATTGAAGACTGCATATCAAATCCATGCATACTAAGCAAATTTGACTAATAACTTTCGGCCCTCATTTACATAGGACCAGCCCTATGAAGGAATTTCTGGATTAACGAGGGTCTTCTAGACGCCTAAAATAATCTGGGGGATTTTATTTAAATTCAAATAGATGCGGACGATGTTGCCGAAATGTAACGATACAATACTGTTATCTAAAAATCTTAATGAAACCCAACTAAACGACATATATTGTGAAGAATTTGCTCTAAAAATTATTTGATTTGTTTAACCTATATAACGCAGCAGCAATCACTTGTTGCATCGATGTGCACAAGGATGAGAATGAAATCAGTTGCGTTTATGTATATGTTAGCTAGCGCCATCCTTCTGGCAATCAGTGGCGTATATTCTTCACGCAGACAGTTTTTTTCTCCTTTATTATACATTGGTTGAGTACATTGGTTTCCAATTTCAGTATTCGGATGTAAAGATAGTACTGCAGTTTCGTTTGCATATGTTGAAACTGTCGTTAATCAGGTTTTAGGCATACAAGATATACATAAATGGTTCCAGTACACTACCTTGTAGTACTCCGGAAAGAATAGGTTTAACTAGAAAGTGTCAATGCGTTAAATATGATTTTAGTAGTATATGCATGTTATGTGGGAGTTGCTGTGTCATCTTGTGGAATAGGCCATCATGCCAGGTTTTATCAAATACTTAGGTGATGCCTAATACAAATAAGGCAAATAAATACAAACTTCAGTAAAACAAATTTCTACTTAGCAATTTCTATGAAAGAGCATATTCAGCCCAAAATTATTGATGTGAATGTACACTATATATTAGGTCTACGTCTTCACCAACTTTTACCACTTCATTATATATATTAAAGCATCCTTTTGCATCACTTTTCTACATAGTTCCTCCTTTTAGCTGTACAGGGTTATCCAAATAACATTCTACCCCCCGCCCCTTAACTGTTTTATTTTCTGAAACAAGAAAAAAAATGGTAAATAAGGAAGTTGTAGGAAATTTTATTGCGATCTCAGACATGTATTTAGAAATACAATTGAATCTCGAGTTTGGAGATCTAGACCAAAACTTGTGTTTTTTTTTTTTTTAATGGAACACCCTGCTTATTTTTCGATTTCTGAAATCTACGTGCTTTTCCGATTACAACAATATATACATGTTATATCTTTGTTCTAGTAGTATTGAAGGTAGTATGGTCCATAACCACCCTCCCCCCTAACCAATTGGCTCAAATGCAGTCCAAAGCATTTGAAACAATTTTTCGGTGGTTTGGAAACAGAACCTTTCAGATGGGCGCTTTCTCGACCAATATGCAGCTGGAATCTGATTAAGAAAGTGACAATAATAGACAGCGTTTATTGTCCGACGACCATGAAGAATTTCGAGCATCAAAACCCCTTGAGAGTATCAGAAAACCAACGCCATTGCTTTCTTGGCTGACAAGCGAATTTTGGCTTTTGATGGTCCTGTCTCCCCTATCCGCGTCCACTCAATACTGGTTATTTTCGACTCGGATGTGTAGTAGTGAACCCAAGTGTCGTCGCACTTCTCTATTCATTCCAAAAAAAGCCTTCCCTTCAATTTAAAAAGAGTAAGAAGCGTTTGCGGAGCTGAACTCTCGCATTTTTCGGATCTACTGTAAACAGACGCGGAATCAAGCAGCTGACCCTTCGGAATACAATTTTTTTTTCTTTTTTTCGGAGAATGGAGTATACATTTCCAATACTGATCTCAAATTACTCACTGACTTCTGCTATCGTGAGGACAATCACCTTCAATAGGATCCTGACTAGTTTTTGATGGAGTGGGGACGTCTTGCGTGACTCAAATTTCGACTGCTTCGTTTCTTTTATTGACCACGGGACACCAGGCTTTCACTGGCACCCATGAAAGTGGTCTTTCCCCGAATTGTGATCACAATCCGTCCCGAATTTCAGCCGGATTAACGCCTTCGTTGGTAAGAAATGTTGATTAAGATGCGTTGGGCAACCTCAGAGTATAGCCGTGGCTACACCCTCTAAAGAAATGTCGCAGAGCGGCCGAATCCCAGCCATGATCCTTGCTTTGTATTCCATTTCCAAAAACTCGCTTATATTTGAACCTTTCTCGTATTATTAAGAATCAGATTACTATTTTCATATTTATTTGTAAATTATGTTCAACTTTGCCACTGCAGAGATCGGAAAATAAAATTTAATGACATTAATATTAAGCTTCTCCATATTACATGCAGTCTGGATATCATTTATTTGCTTTCCAACTTTGGAATTTGGCAAATCAAAACAAATGGATATTTAAATTGTGCCTTTCTTTATATATTTATTTTTATAAAAAATACTACATAAAAACATTCCTTTACTAAGCATTTTAAAAAAGAGTTATACATGAAAAAGTATTAAATTCAACAGCGAAATTGTAAGGGCTTCAATCACTGAATCGTTTTATTGGAAGCCTAATCTCCTGAAATTTTATGCGCTTTCAGATGAAATATGTACTCGTGAAAGAGACGAGCCGCTGAAAAGAAGGAGAATTGGTTTCGGTTGGATTATTTCTAATAAATAACAGATGTGTGTAGTGTGGGACGTTCCTGAAATATTCTCCATCTCAATTCGACCTTTGAATAGCAATTAAAAAAAAAATTCGACTTATAAAGGTACGCACGTTCTATCATATCGAAAGTCTTCGGTGCGTACGGGAAAACCTACTTTAATTAGGCGTCTTTATTTAGAATTTTGTTTATTTTTATCTGCAGAATTATTTTGTATTTCTCATATTTGTTTTGATGAGAGGAATTTGTAAAATGTATGAAATTAAACATGATGGAGTCTATATTTTGTGAACTATAGAGTGTCTCAGTTGGAACTATAGGATTTGAATTGCGCGCCGTTTGTGTTCTGTCAAAGATAGGGTGTCATCGATATTCAATGACTGTCATCTACAAACTGTACGGCGTCAATATGTCTCATTTGGAATTATAGGATGTGGTTTGTGAATAAAACTAAAGATATTTGACGAACTGAGGTTTTTATATTCTTCAACATAAAATGGAGACGATACGGTTGCATGTGGAAAAGAATATCATTCATATGCCCGCCTCGACTCATCTGCCACGATGCCATTCGTTTATTTCCCGAATAAATAGGGGACAATTGTAGCATTTGAGTTAACATGAAACGGCAGTCAGAAAAATAGATTACATTAAAATCACCTTTTGGCTCATAAAACTAAAGTTGAGAAACAAACCTCATTTCGGGCGGTTTTCCTCGGCCACGGGGAATTGTAGTTGAAAAGTAGAGAGCGTTAACGTAAAATCGCTGGTGTTTCTTAAAACTTTTAGTCTGCTGTCCAGATCCTATTCCCGGGTCCCGTGCCTTCCTCCTCGCGTCATTTGTCATGAAGCAGGTCTTGTATATTTTTTCTGCGAATTTATTATATCTCCTCGAAAATATATAACGGCCATATTCGCCCGCGTCGAGCTTGAACGTCGAGGGAAAGCTACGCTACGACGATAACTAAACTCCTTCGTAAGCAAGGAATAGAGCCGGATAATCTGCCCCATGTCACCACAAATTGCGGGACATAATCTGGCTTTCAGGGGTCTCGCTTCTCACAACAGAAATGACTGTCGGTTGAAGTTTCGTCCATCTTTCAAGGGGACGCTGAAATATCGTTATTTTTCGTTGCTCAAGTTATTTTCGTTTTCTGGCGACACAGGGCGTCGCATTTTTCATTATGGCGTAATTGCTGATCTGCTTCGATCTGTTACAACGCCTAGTGTTTTAAGGTGCGTTAGCATTCATTAGAGTTCGTATTCGATTGACTGGAATTCGATCGCCACCGAGTACTGGAACGGTATCTTCGAATTCGAGTAGAGTTTCATGTACGTCAATGATACACGAACTCGATTTAGTTTTAATGCTGTGCCACGCGCATCTATATTTATATTCTTTTAGAGTTTTATTCCACAAACATGGATGTGCACTATATAATTCTATAATTTAACATTGTCGCCTTCTGATAATGTCGACATTTTAAAGGCAAAAATATCAAATTTATGTCTTCGTATTCGGGCAACTATCCAACACGTCGGTAAGTATCAACGGAATGCGCGCACGCATTCGATTGCTAGCATTCGAGTAACTCGGTTGTTGACATTCATTTGAACTCGTATTCGAGTTCCACTGGAGTTCGAGTTCAAATGAATGTCAACACACCTTTAGAGTTAATTAACTGTTATTCAGAGTTATTGTGAAAGAACTGCTGTCCAAATTATTTCCATTTTAAATAAGTAATTCACCCTTCTAGAGATCGGTAGATCGAGTTTCCCCCAATTTTCTATTTGAAAAAAGTATCATGTAATTGATTATAGCTCGTCAAGAATAGGAACAAGTCTCAAAACTATGATGTCGGATGGCCCACAAGGTGTGCAGTAAGTAGCCTGGCCTTTACTGAGTCGCACTGAGACCTTTGCATAGTGAATACCGATGAATATACATTGACACAGAATTAAATTCAAAATTATAACACATTTTAATTTTGTATTATGGATTTTCATCAAGTGAAGCGCTCGGGAGAAAAAAGTGATAAGCCACAATTCTTGTGAAATTGTGATTTGAGCACATCTAAAACCTTTATAATAAATAAGCATTTGTGTGTCGCAAAACGGGAATAAGCCACAATTAAAAGCATCATGGCGCCAGAACCAAGTATCAGTGGTATCAGGAAACATTTATTTTCTAGTAGAGATAATGAAGACAATGACAGTATTTGTAATTCAGGCGACAGTATTAAATATGAGGATTATGTTTATCCATCAAGTGAATCGTCTGAGCCTGAAAATTCATAAGAATCAGTCAGTAAAACTTATTTGTGGCATGCTCCCTTTTGAAGTTAAATTTATCTGGACCTAAACCTGGGCTTATACCTAAAGCAATATGCTTTAGGTATAAAATTTGCTATTAATCATATAAAGTCTTCAAAAACAGTATCTAGTATTTACAGGAAGTGAAGTTATTTGAAATCAATTCAGTATACAATGATATTAAAAAACAATCGCGGTTACACTGTGGCATATTCCCTTTTTGCTCAGTTATTTTTTTGTTGCTTCAGGGAGAAGATCGGACAGAAAGTCGAGGCAGTATTGTCACACCAGAGAAAAGGCCCTTCCAGATGGAGACAAGTGAATACTGTCACTATAGAATATACTATAGAAAATACTATACTGTGTACTATAGAAAAAGAACAAAGGAAAGTAAAAGACTGAACTTAGGGTATGCTTATAAAACTTGTAAGGGCATAGAAGAATTATCAAAGGTCATGAGAGAGCCATGGAGCTTCAAGAGAAGTTGACCGCAAAAGCCCACCACACTCACCACAAAATATATCCCACCAATTTACCACGACTTTTATGCAATACTTGGTGTCGCTGATGTGGAAGCTGCTTTGATTTTAGATAGAATACTTCGATTTGGAGCTGAATGAAGAACTAAGCGAAGCGACGCAGACATGATATGAGTGATTACATTTTTTCTATGTTCCAATGATTTTATTTTTTTTATAATATGTAACCAATAATATTTTATTTATTTAAAATAGTGATGACTTTTTCTTTATGTTCGTCCAAAATATAGCCCATTGTGTCTAGTAGAAAAAGGTGACAAGCCACATTTTTCCAGTGTTTTTTCCGCTTTTTTCCTAAAATTTACATTTCAGCTCTTATTTCCCTATAGCAATTCGAATTAAACCTAATTTTGAGCATTATGTAGAAATATTATATGCAGACATCCTATAACATTATTTCAGGATTTTATTGAAATCCGTTTTTCTCACAACTAGCGTATACGCGTGGTTTACCACCTTTTTCTCCCAAACGCTTCAAGTAACGGCCCAATCAATTCAGTATTGACACAGAGTTCGATCTGGCCGCCCGTAAAGTGCATCCTTCTCTCTCCGAATGTTGTCTCACTCTTTCTTCTACGCATACATAGAAAATCTCACACTTTTTCTGATTATAAACGAACCGTACTTAATTTTGATGGTTTCTTGAAGCCGCATATTCTATTATAAGTCCACTTATTCCACAGTATTTCTAGCTGAGAAGAGGAGCTACTACAGACAGTCAGGTCGCTTTGATGCTTTTAAATAATTGCAGGTCTAATTTCAGTCTGATCCAAGGGGAATACCTTGGCCTATCAAGGTTCTACGTACTTTTTGTTGGGATCAGAACTAGCAATAGCGCTTTGGGAACTTACTTGAAACTCCATGATAAGAGACTACACTGTGACTAGTGCTTTATAGGTAGTTATTGTGAGAGAATTGTTGTCCAAATTATCCTCATATTAATAAGCAGTTCCTTCTTTTGACGCGTGGATCGGATGGATTGATACTTAATTTTGATTATTCCTCGAGGCCGGATATCTGGGTCTACACTGATGGTTCAATAATGGCGGAGAAGTCTGGATATGGGGTATTCTCTGAGGATCTAAATCTCCAAATCAATAAGTTCACTTATACCACATTATTTCTAGCTTATAAGATAGGGATATTACCCAGAGACCAGAGAAATTACAACCAATAATAACAAAACTTTTGATATTTTCACAGATAATAAGGCCACTTTAATGCCTCTAAGTAATTGCAGGTCTAATTCCGATCTGATTCAAGGCGAATACCTTGGCTCAGGGTTCGAGGGATTTTTTTACAAGAACTAGCCATAGTGCTTTGGGAAGTCACTTGAAATTCCATGATAAGAGACTACACGGTGAAACGCCATAAAGACAGGCGGGCACAAAATTAGCAATTGTAGATAAGCAATAATATCCTATTAATTATACCTTACAGCAAACTAGCAACCTACTACTTGGACGTTCAATAAATTTCAAGATGTACAAAGACTTTCTTGTATGATACAAAGCATATTTGCGTTATGGGATAGCCTGATAGTTCTATGTGTAGAGGATGCAATCTGGGGGATGAGACCGCGAAACATATTTCAAAGATCTCTACTCTCTCGCTCGAAGAGAAGGAGGATAGCTCCTCCTTTTCTTCGAGCGAGAGAGTAGAGCTCTTATATAGCTATCTTCTCTTATATATCGATATAGCTATCGGAGCTATAATTATTGGCTGGAAACGGTCGATATTCCTCGATTGGTCTCTAGATAGTTTCTGTCTATCCTCACTTTATATAGAGTGCTTCATTTGGAACTATGGGATGTAATTTGTGAACAAAACTAATAGTATTTGAAAAACTGAGGTTTTCTCGGCTACAAATGGAAAAGAAGATCGTTCATATGGTCGCATCGACTCATCTGGCACGATGCCATTCGTTTATCAAAATTGTCTATAACACGGGCATATAAAACTGTGTGCATTTCCCAAATAACACGTTGAATGCTTGCTTTGAGGTCATTGATCGTTTCTGGCTGGGTGGCGTACACCTTTCCCTTGACATAACACCAAAGAAAAATGTCCAATGATGTTAAATCACATGATATTGCAGACCAATTGATGACAGAGTTCTAAAGGGTGGTCCAACCATAATGCACGATGTTAATTGTGAGTCACCTTAACGTCAAGTTTTCTGCCCAACTTAATTTGACATTTCTTTGTTTCAGTGTTTGACAAATTCAACCATGGAGAGGTACACAATTAAGCAGCGCGTTAAGATTGTTGAAGCATTTTACGAAAATGGGCGTTCAAATCAAAATGCATTTCGTGCACTTCGTGATTTTTTTGGTCAGCATAATCGACCAAATGTGTCCACAATCGAGAGAATTGTGCGCAAATTTCAGCAAACCGGGTCTGTAGGAAATGTGAAAACACCTGTGTATGCACGACCAGTTCGTTCTGCGGAAAACATTGCTGTTGTTCGCGATAGTGTAGCAGAAGAGCCGTCAACCTCGACTCGTCGTCGTGTCCAACAATTGAACATCTCACGAACATCACTGATGCGAATTTTGAATAAAGATTTGAATTTACACGCTTACAAGGTTCAATTGACTCAAGAGCTGAAGCCTACTGACCATTTCAAGCGTCGTCAATACGCCGAATGGTTAGTTGAACAGACAGAAGTGAATGGCGACTTTACAAAGAAAATCATCTTCAGCGACGAGGCACACTTTCACCTCAGTGGATTCGTTAACAAGCAGTTCGTTATTTGCCGCATTTGGGCAAATGAGAATCCACGAGTGATTGTTGAAAAGCCGATGCATCCACAAAGAGTGACTGTTTGGTGCGGTTTATGGGCTGGCGGCATCATCGGGCCGTACTTCTTCGAAAATGAGGTCGGCCAAGCAGTTACCGTGAATTGTGTTCGCTATCGCGAGATGGTAACGGACTTCTTGTGGCCAGAAATTGAGGATATGGACCTGGACGATATGGGGTTCCAACAGGATGGTGCTACTTGCCAGACAGCCAACGAAACAATAGCACTTTTGCGCGAGAAATTCAATGGCCGTGTTATCTCACGTCGTGGCGATGTTAATTGGTCGCCACGATCATGTGATTTGACACCATTGGACTTTTTTCTTTGGGGATATTTAAAAGAAAAAGTGTACGTCAATAAGCCAAGAACAATTCAAGAGCTAAAGGATGAGATAATTCGGCACATTAACGACATTGAACCTCAATTATGTCTCAGAGTCATTGAAAATATGGACCATCGGATAGAGGTATGCCACCGAAGCCGTGGCGAGCATTTGGCCGATATCTTGTTTCACACATAATTGTCATAGATCCTTCTATCGTAATAAAAAATATTAAGATAATTCTCTGAAAACTTTTTGTTTTATCACATCGTGCGTTTTGGTTGGACCACCTTTTATAAGACAACATGATCAGGAAATTTGGTATGCAACAGAGTTATGGTTGCACGTGCTCTATGACACGTTACACCGTCTTGCTGAAACTGCATGTTGTTCAAATCCAAATCATCAATTTAGTGGACAAAGAAATTGGACCACATCAAACCGTGAATTTCTGTGGATGCATTCCTTTTTCGTGAATAGCATGTGCATTTTCAGTACCCCAAATTCGACAATTTTATTTAATGACTATCTGTCAAGATGAAAATATGCATCATCACATTTCTTTTCTAATACCCAATTAACAAATTTACAACGTTGTAAATGGTCTGTAACTTTTAATTGTTATCTCAACTGAATTTTTTATACTGACAGTTGCAGATCTTTCTTTAAAATCTGATACGTGGTGGGTCTTGACAGATTCAATTGATATGTTTGGATACTCCAGTATACATTTTCTCACCGCGGCAATATTTTCATCTGACCGACCACGATGAGGACGCATTGGTGTTGCCTTATCAATAACAGAACCCGTATCTTCAAATTCCTTGATTACGCTACGAACTGTTCACTCTTTCCCTTCATTTTATCCTAATTTTGTGTGAATTTTTCTTAATGAAACTGTAAATGATCGCTCACTTTCATAAAACAGTTGTGCATAAACTATTTGTTATTGACTACTAATCGCGGCATACTGACGTCGAATGGTTTGTAGATGACTGTCGTTGAATGCTGACGCACAATTCAAATCCTATAGATTCAACTGAGACACCCTATATAATCTGAATAAAACTCTCCATATTAATGTATTTAATGCTGCACACATTAAAGCAGTACAGCTTTATCTTCTCTGGATGAAGTAACTTTATGAAGTTAGTGGTTCTTACCACTTTCAAGTTCTGGATCAATTTCATAATTGAGACATCAGTTTGATTCGTCCAAGAGATAAATAAGAAAATCCATCGTCCATTTTGTCATAACATCGACAGGAAGGTTTTTGGTCCGGTTTTTAGATACGTATTTCCTTTCGTTTCCGCCCCGAAAATGTATGCCCTGTTAAGTTTCCACGTTAAGGTAAAGGCTTTAGATATACCGTATGATATATCGCCCGTAATTTACTTTGAAAGGTATATATTTAATTGCGTTAAATGAAATATATTTGTACTCCGTCTTTTTGCCGTTCACCCTATTTCGTTTTCCTGTTACTCGGAAGTTAAAACAACGGCTGCGAGGCTATTTAGCTCGGAAATCAAGGCGAATATATAGAATTTGTTACCGATGCCTAATGTGATCTAAATCCTAAAGTCCTAAACCTGTGATATTTTTACGAGAAATTAAATATTTGTTTTGAATACAGTGGACAACACACGATCTGATGCAGCGCTAATAAAAATCAAGCGCGTGTTTTCGTGCGTGTAAAATGGATAAGTGATTCTCTTACAGAGCTGTCTGCAACAATGCAATTCATGTCTTGGTTTGATGTGAAGGGTTAGTAACGGGGAGAGTTTGGTACTTCTCCCTGATAGGAGCGATTGTACTCGTTTCGGTATGAATATTTGATTTAAATAAATATGTCTTTGCATTTTTATGCAAACACATATTTATTCAATGTCTTTCAGTTTTAATCACCTCCCGATGATGCCAACTTGGTTGATGAAACACGCGTTAAGGGATATTTAATCTTTCGGAATTCATGGAAAACGGATCTCCTGTTTTCGTTGCTGCATTTTCGTTTGTTCCAATCCCTTCCCAGAATAAATGTGTTATGTTTAATCGTTTTGGAAGGTGAAGGTTTTAACGTTAAGCAGGTTCTATAAGATAGTAATTCCCAAATGGATATCTCATATCGCTGTAATAATAGAAGAGGTGCTAATGAATTGTCTGCAAGATTATCCGATCTGTATGCCAACCCTGTATCGTTTTGGATTCTATTAGTTTGTAATAGATTGTAATAGCTAATTACATTATTACATTATGGTATATGGGTTTGGGCCTCATCAGCCACTGATCGCATAGGTAGTCCCTTGGCGATCCCCTCTTATCCGGATCATTATCCAAAAATGCTATCCCATAAAAGGAGCAATTTAGGCACGTCCCCCGCCTTAAGTCTCGCCTCTAGGATAACAGGGGTCCCTAATATAAGGAACCTCTTCTCCGCCAGTGCGGGGCAGGCGTAAAGAAGATGAATCGAGGTTTCCTCGTCTTCTTTACAGTATCTGCAGGCCAGGCTGTCAGTCAGCCTCAGCTTGTGCTTATATGCATTCAGATTACTATGGTGGGCCGTTATGATTCCCACCAGGGTTCTGGCTTTGTGCCTGTTCAATTTAATGAATTCTTGAGCGCAGTTCTCAATCTCTGAGTATTCGATGAAGAGTTTGGTTATTCGACAACCCGTTACTCCTCTCCATCTTTTATTCTGTCTCTTGCCTAGCCATTGATGCGGTCTCTGATCAGATTCCGACTTATTCCCACTTCAGGTTCTGGTCCATACAGGTTTTCCTTGGTCCCTACTGGCAAGGTCATCTGCAATTAGATTTCCCTTAATTCCATTATGACCAGGTATCCATAAGAGTTCCGCCGGTCTCTTCTCGGCCAAGTGGTTCAATGCTTCATAGCAATTATAGACCAGCTTCGACTTTGTCGTTGCTGAATTCAGGGCTGCCAACGCCGCCCTGCTATCCGAGCAGATACATACCTTCTCCTGGTATCCGTTCGACTTTGGTCGGCCCCCAGAACACCGTATGTAATTGCAACTAGCTCGGCCTGGAGTGCGGTAGTGTATTTGCCCAGGGGAAAGGTTTTACCTATCCCATCGCGTCGCCTATACATCCCCGCACCCGCCCTGTTCCCACTCTTGGCTCCATCCGTGTATCAGATGTCTCCATTGAGCGGTAATCCACCTGGACCCTCCATCCAGTCGGTTTATTAACTAAAAAATAAAATTGTTAGTAAGTGTTTTCCGCAAGAAGTCTAATGGTGTAAGACCCGGCCACTATGCTGGTTATTTAAAGAACAACAATCGCAAATTCCACTTGTTAACATTTTTATCTGGAGTGTCGTCAGTGGAGGTCATCACATTTCAGTTTGAAAATCTTCTCCAGTTGATTTTTGTCACATTTTGAACATCTTCGTAGAGATTGATCTATGTATTTGATTATCGTCAGTGATCAAAGAATTAAAAAATACTTGTGTCGTTGATATCAATTTCGCACATACTTCTTAAGATTTCTTCGTAGAAAAACAAGTTCTTCATATTGAACCTCATATTATTAAAAATTTTCTAATGATAATCTGCAACTTATTAAAGCATAGCTGACATTAATATTAAATAATTCACTTGTATAATAGTCGAGGATAACATTATTTTAATATGGAGGAGTAATAAGAGTATATTTGATTTTATCCAGGAAACGAATTTCCTGGAATAAATTAGAAGACGCGGCAAATCGGGATAGCTAGATTACGAACTTAATATTAATAAACTTAATGCATGTAGGCGAAGTAAATATTCTATCAAAGGCAACTCTCAAGTTTAGTTTAAGAAGTTCACGGCGACTTCCAATGATATTACGATTAAATCCAACGAGGGCAAGGAAAGGCGGACGGTTCTGAAACTAACTTTTATTAACATCGAATAGGAGTTTATGTATCACTAGTTTGTCGTCATAAATAATTCTCTGTACTGTATATAGAAATTCATAAACGTACAAAAACGTCATGCCGCTTTTTTGTCAAAAGCTGGGTCATTTTCAACGCTGTGTGGGCAAGCGTTCAAGACTAGTTGTCATGATGAAGAAACCAGTCCCCCAATCTTCAGAATCAGGTCGTTTTTTCTTACTGCCTCACGCAATCGCTTTAGCACTTTCAGATAGTAATTTTGGTCCACTGTGATTCCCCGAGGAACAAAAAATTCAACGTTAACAACTTTCGTTATAAATAGTTGCATATATGTAGTTAAAATGATTTCTGAAATTATTTAGTGGATTTGTATTAATAATGTTGTTCCTGTAAATATGTCTTAATGCGCTGATATGAAGATTTTTCTTTGTTAACAGTTAACAGTTGACAGTTTTGCGCGCCATTTTGGCTGTCATGGTTCGATAGGTCAATAATTGTGGCAGGTCGATAGGTCAATACTGCCCCCATAATCAAAAGTGCGGCATCTACAAAAATGTCAAAAATGAGATTTTCGCGTTAGTCAGCTTAAATTCCTATTTTCTACTAAGAAATGCATATTAAAAAGCGGTAGCTACACTGAAAAGTGTTTATTTCGTATACATATTAGCGGTATCTGAACTATTTTGGGAATATAAATAGAGTAAGACAGCGGTATCTGATAGTTTCAAGCATATCCACGGCAACTGCTTGTAGATGCCGCGTTTTTGTTCCTTAAATGTAGATCCGGCGTTTTGATTTTGTTTTATCGTTTTGATTACCGCGCCTTATAAGTGACTTTGACACAGTTAAGTATTGCAGCACTACTTACTGTGTCACCTTTTATAGATAAAGCTTTCTAATAAAGTATAACATTATAATAATAATACCTTTTCTTGTGTAGTAGATGCCGCCTTTTGCATATGTATTTATACCAGCAGACAATATACCTGTTTCAAAGCAAAAATGTAGCATCCACTTTTTTTATTATATTTTCTTTCACTTACGATTTTTGTAAAAAAATTTCAATTGGACAATTCAATAGCCACTCTTCACCGTATCCTCACCAATGATTTGCATCTCCATACTTAGTCGAATTGACACAACAACTTCTGCCAACAGACAGATAATATTTTGGACAGTGATAGTATTTTGGACAACCTGTTTCCGATAAATTAATTGTCAATGTGGATTTCGAAAGTACCATTCTTGTGCTTCCGGCTACCCCAGAAGCGCTTAGCACCAGTCGAAAATGGATAAAAGGCGCAGTGTTGAAAATAAGGCTACGTCTTTCAAAATTTTCAAAATAATCAAGATATCTAAGAAACAGTTGGAAATAGGTATAGGGAAACCTGATGGAACTCATCATGAAATTTTCTCAGGAATACAAAAATGAAATAATATACCGGGTGTTCTATTTAAAATAAGGAAGTTATTGGCGACTTCCGGGATAACCGGAGGTGGTATGACCTTGAAAATATTTCAGAATGAAAGAGAATCTTGAATAACCCTGGAGTCCAGAAATTCAGAATTCTAAGTTTTTTCTAACCACGAAAACTTCTAACGAACGGCTACCGTGAGAAAGTCTGTATATTACCAGCCTTTCTCTGGATTATGAATTTTGAATTTGATTCCCTTTTTATAACACACCTACCCGACGTATTTAATTTATTTAGAAGTGCGGTAATAATTTCTATTTATGGGCGATGTAATTATGAATCGTCCGAAATAGATTCGGACCTTTTGATTTTTGACTTGATGAATTATGAAATGAAGGTTAATATTTAATATCATCCCTATTACGGGCTAATTTGCTGAACGCTTCGCGTTCATTCAACATGAAAATCGTGCTACTGGATATTGCGATTTTATTCGCTTTTCGCTTTAATATTTCGCTCGACAAAAGGCTTCCCGGTGGAGGGATTTGAAGCTAATTTTCTATTAAAATACCCTCTTGAAATTCTTATCATTATAATGAACTCATACATAACTCATGAAAACTATTACGAGGAGCGTTTATATTTGAATATATTATTATATTTGGTTAATCTGTGGCACAAGAATCGGCAAGAATTTTGTCTGAGAACTGTGGGATAGGAATTGGGTAAAACCAGATGGGTGAACTCGCATCTCAAATACTGTAAGAGAATAATATATTTAATAATGAGCAATCGCGTGCACAAATTGTTTCGAAGTTGTGTTGCCTTGTGCGTGTCTGAAACGACCAAACATATAGACGCGTCATCAGTATGTACTTAGCAGAACAACTTTGAAGAATAGAAAAATGCATAGGCATATTATTTTCTGTTAATTAGCCGTTAATTAATCGTGAAAGTGATAATTTAACCGTTTTTGATTTAAAAAAAATATCATGTGCAGCACAGTACACGTGATAGAATAGAGAATGAGAGAGATTGAAAGAGAGAGAGAGAGAGAGAGAGAGAGAGAGAGAGAGAGAAAGGGAGAGGGATAATTTCAAACGAAATATAACAATATAAAATTTGTGTAAAAAATATTCGGTTTATTCATTACCTACACTATCATCGGCTGGTGGTTCAATTGGTAATACTGATATGATTGGTTTGTGATAACTAAAATATGAAATATATGTTCGTGATTTGATATTTTCTAGATAACGTGTAAAAATTGCATCTATTGTTCTTCCGGACTTTATTGTTGCTTCTTTGGGATTATTATTTATAAGCAGACCAAATGTTTCTCGAAGAAAGTTAATCAACGTCAAAGAATCATTGGATCCGAAATTTACATTGAAATCTCCCCCGAGAATCTGAAGGAATTTTGTCTTCGCCTCTTCGAAGTGCATTTGCACCTGTGTGGCTGTAAACCAGTAGGGAGCGGTGAATGAAATATATTATATCTTCTAGATTTTAACAAGTTAAACGGTTCAAGGATATTATCAAATAATCACAGAGCACAGATGTAAATAACGTAAATAATTATAAAACACAGTGATAAATATTCGATACACACGTGTGTTGTTTCAGCTGTTAATATATAGCGTCTGGACGCGTATATCTATAATACGCGTATGATATATATGATGTATATCTTTCTCTCTATGTTATATATCTGGGTACTCTGTCTTGTAACGAAGCCTGTGTTTTAGGTATACCAAATGTATAGCTCTCTTTCTCCTTGTCTCTACGTTATATCTTTTTTCTCTCTCGTGTAACGAAATCTGGAAACGTTACATTTTTTACAATTCACTCTCCATTCTCGTCAAATATCAGAACGCCGCCAAAGAAGCATTCACTTCAAAAAAATTTAGTGTTCTGCTAACTTCATTTCACATGAAGTTAGCAGAACATGTATAAAAAAAAAATTGTTTTGTTAAAAGTAAGTCGGAATATCGGAATTTGCCGCTTTTTAACCGTAAATAAATGGTATAAGCTAATTCTGAAAAAAAATTGTCAGTACCAGTAAAATAACTCAAAACTGGAAGTAACGACAGAAAATACATAAACACGAAAAAAAATCGATAATTTACATCTCCATAAAAGACCAGAGGACGAACTAATTAAAATTAATATCTGTTCTGTTAAGTTACTGGGAACAAAATAAAAGAATGTGAAAAAATTTGCAAAATGTGACATGGCGAATTCGAAGATGTCACAATGAATTAAAAGAAGGCAAACAGTAAATTCTTGAATGGAAACTGACCCCCAAAAGATATTTTAAAACGAGGTTAATGGCTGTTCTGCTAAGTTCCCAGGGAGAAAATCCAAAAATCGGGATAAAAAATTATTATTATATTTCACCGTATTTAAGTTAAAAATTTATACTCTGTTTCTATTACCAATATTTTTCTTTAAAACAAGAGTTTTGAGAGTGTTAAATATGTTAGTTATAAAATTATGTCTGGCTGAACTATTATGAGCCTGGGCTGGTATTAGAAGCAGATTCAAAAGATTGTTGAAACGTCTAAGCAACAACCTTTCTGTCAGAAATTGCAATTGAAAGAAATTATCAACAGTAATTTGACTCGCCACCTGTTGGCCATAACCATTATCATTGGCGCCTCCGCCAAAATTACAAATGAATGTACACGACAAAAATTTATGTCATGTAAATAAAAATATATGTAATTATTTTATTTATTAGCAGTGACAGATATATAGAATGAAATAGTACATCATGTAAGCATAAGCGGTTATATTCGTGATTGTGCAACGAAATGTTAATAAATGTTTAAATCTAAATTTAACCTGCACCGTTGTCGCCCTCGCACAAAATGAAGCGTCTCGTTATTAGTACAATAATTAATAATTTATTATCAGAATTTATCATGCTGGAGCATGCTTGATGTTATATTTGCTTTGTTTACAAATGCCTTGGCAACCAAAATATTTTAATTAGAATTGAATATGACAGCGAGAAAATGTTCATAGCAGTTTTTAGGCATTAGGAAAAGAGGTGGATATAATGTTAACAAATAAAAGTAAGGAAACTTCTTAAAGTAATAAAATTATGATTATTACTATTTTTTAGTTAAACACATATATTCGAGTACAGGGTGGCCCATTTGAGAAGGAAGCACTCCTGTGAAATAAGTAGTTTCCAACTGATTTGAATAACCTTTTTTACTAAAAAGTATTAAAATCTGTACTTCCGTGCCGTATATCATAGAAAATTTAAGATTTTTAGCACCTACTTTGGCCTTTTTGTCAAAGCCAAAATTACAAAATATAGGTAGCGATTTTTTAATAAAAAAATTAATGCAGTTGATTCATTCAGACATGCTACTAAAACATGGGAAACCTAATTTTCGTTAAAACATATTTATTTTTAACAAAGTTATAACAAGAAATATTTTTGGAGTTATATGTTTTTTTCGAATGTAAAATGTCAACATTCAAAAAATATTAGAAAAATATAGTAACGAAGGAACGTTACTATACATATATTTAATATTTACTGACTAGTAGATACGTAAATGACAAGCGAAATGCATCAAGAATACGTACTACACTAGGCACAAAAATTAAGAGATGTAAAAACATCATAAATTTTAGGTGATCCTCAAAGAGGTGAAACTTGGAGAAAAATAGTCGCAACGCAATTTAAAAAAGAGCAAATCGAAGATATAGGTTTGTAGTTTTTAGATCTTGAGTTAAAAAATTTTTACTGTCAGCAGTTTTTGAGTATTCAAAAGAAAACCATCGGAAAAATATTTTCTAATTGTTTGCTTGCCTTTCAAATGGTCCACGGACTTCAAAACATTTTTTTCAGTCGTTTCATCATTAAGCTTTTTTAGGTAATATTATCCTCGTTAATTTGAGCTGTCTAGAAACCTTGTACGATAATTTTTCGCTGAATTATCGTCGTTCAAACCAATAAAGTCAGTTTTGACTTTGGTAATTAATATCTCTGAAAATAATGAGATGTACGAAAATTCAAGGAGGATTTTAAAATCTGAAAAGCATTCTTTACAAGTCGTAGTTATTGGTTTATCAAAAAATGTTAATTATTGTAAAAAAAAATTAGGAGAAATTTTGTTTCGAAAGGGAAAGTCAAAACTGACTTTTCTTCTTTGAACGACGATAACTCAGCGAAAAATCATCGTACAAGGCTTTTGGACCACTCATATTAAAGAGGATAAAACGATCTAAAAAAGTTTATAATGAAATCACTGAAAGAAATGATTGAAGTCCGTGAACCTTTTAAAGACAAGTAAAAATTTTAAATTTTTTTCCGATGGTTTTCTTGTGATTACTCAACTGCTGATGGTAAAAAATTACCTCAAAATCTGAAAACCGGAAACTTGGGGCTTCAATTTGCTTTTTTTAAATTGCTCTGCCATTATTTTTCTTCAAGTTACAGCCCTTTGAAGATCGCCTGAAAATTTAGGATTTTTTACATCCCGTAATTTTTGTGCCTAGTGTATAACGTTGACCATAGAATTATTTTAGAATTAGTTGTCTAATCCATGGCTAACAATTTTTTTATTGTGTATTTAGAATTGGAGTATTATTTTGAAATATATCATTTGAGACCCGTCATGTAAACCTCACATTCTGCCCAAATACATTCGCGTTTTACTACAAATTGTCGACATATGTATAGTTTATTTCATACCGAGGCTTGTTTTATGGCTAGGCTCAGGTAGACTGTTCCGTTTATCGGCAAGATAAGAGAGTTATTGGACAAATAGCGATGAAATGAATAGTATGCTATATGATGCAAGTCGCAGAGACGAGGTCAAATCATGGTGGTTCAGAAAAAGATATATGGATATATGTATATTCGCAGAAACTATGTAGGAATTGCTCGCACATGACACTACTGATAACGAGTGACGAGGCGCATTTCCATTTGTCGGGCGCTGTGAATGAACAGAATTTCCGACATTAGTCGGTGGAAAATTCACGTGAAGTTCATCAACTACCACTTCATTCGGACTGCGTTACTGTGTGGTGTACAGTAACCCGATTCGGCGGATTTTTTTTTTTTTTTTAAGTAGACGGATGCACGGTGACTGTCAATACATACTGTTATGTTACGATGCTGCGGCGTATTCAAGACATAACATGGATGCAGTTTATTTTCACCAAAACGAGGTTACTTACCACACTTCCAGGAAGACTATGGCCTTTTCGAGGCAATATTTTCTTGGGCGCCTTATTTCCCTGCGGGGCGATATCGAGTGGTTGCCACGATCACCGGATCTGGCGCCCTGCAATTATTTCTTGTGGGAATACCTTAAAGGAAGAGTTTTCATTGGGAAACTACGTACCCTAGGTCAACTTTCTGCGGCAGTAACAAGGGAAATTGGCGTTATTCCAGTCTACGTGGTACAGCGGTGCATAGACAATTTTTCTAGTCGTTTACGGGGACGCTTTCCAAAATATGGTCGTCACTTAGATGACGTTATTTTTCGCTCCTAATTATTGTCTTTTAGTGTTTTTTATATGATAATAAAATGGCATCTTGTAACGAATGTTCTGAACCAATAAAAAATCAGTTTTGTTGAAAAATAACAAGAGATTGATTTTTGAAAATCGTCATACATCTCTGCCGGACCCTGTATCTGCACCGATTACTAATAATTCCATTTAAACTGATTACTATCAATTTCTCCAGTATTTGTACACAAACTTTTCGTAATACAACCGATTATATTGTTATTCAACATGTGCTTGACACGGCCTCCTTGGCAATTGAAAACGATTGCCGCGACATATTCTTGAATGAGATAACTTACTCGAAAACTTCCGAACGCCCGTTTTCCTTTTCATACTCCTATTATTGTTAGTCGCGTCAACGTAATAAGCTACACGATGTGCGATCGGAATATAAATAGCTCTTGGCGGTACTTCTTATCTAAATTTGTCCCTTTGTTCCCATACGACCGCTTCATGTTGCCTACGCACTTTTAAACTTCACAAAGAGAACGCCAAAGTTAACTTCTCCCCCTGGACCTAGGCCTATGCGTACACCCGATTCCATCGCGGTGGCTTAAATTTCACATGATAATATTCGGTGTTTTTATTGGCGAAGTTGAAGCGCGACAAAGGGAATGTCTGTGAAAGGGGATACGGTGCCTTAAAGATAATAGGCGTGTTTAAAGTTTTTTATTGAATATTCTGAGATGCTCCAGGCAGAGTATATACAGGGTATTTCAATAGGGACGCTCAAAAGGGTATAGCCAGATAGGAATGGGCGATCTGCCCCCAATAGGAACTGCCTATAATATCTATGGTGTCATGTAGGCAAGTCAATGGGTAAACGATGTATGTTGGTTTTACAGTCCAACATTCAGCTGCTGCGGAGATATTTAAAAAAAAGTTGAAGAAACTGGGACTTTTCAAAAATTTGTATCTTGTATACTACTTAACGTAGAGAGATGAACAAGAAATGGTTGAAAGCTAATATTCTGAAGAATATTATGCAACTACTTAGTGGCGTTAATCTCCTATATACAGCAATAATAATAGTAGAAGACCTATTCGAAGCCTTATATCACACGGTTTCTATTGAGTTACCACTTTATAAAAATTATCATAAATAGATCCTAACGCCTTTTTCTACTACCAGTAGTTTCATTAAAATCAAAAATGTATAACACTTTAAAAAAATATCATGTGCAGCACAGTACACGTGATAGAAGTGAATCTCTCTCATTCTCTATTCTTTAGAATAGAGAATGAGAGGGATTAAGAGTGAGAGATTGAAAGAGGGAGAGAGAGAAAGGGAGAGGGATAATTTCAAAAGAAATATAACAATATAAAATTTGTGTAAAAAATATTCGGTTTATTCATTATCTACACTATCATCGGCTGGTGGTTCAATTGGTAATACTGATATGGTTGATTTGTGATAACTAAAATATGAAATATATGTTCGTGATTCGATATTTTCTAGATAACGTGTAAAAATTACATCTATTGTTGTTCCGGATTTTGTTGGTGATTCTTTGGGAGTGTTATTTATAAGCAGACCAAATGTTTCTCGAAGAAAATTAATCAACGTCAAAGAATCATTGCATCCGAAATTTACATTGAAATCTCCCCCGAGAATCTGAAGGGATTTTGTCTTCGCCTCTTCCAAGTGCATTTGCACCTGTGTGGCTGTAAACCAGTGGGGAGCGGTGAATGAAATATATTATATCTTCTAGATTTTAACAAGTTAAACGGTTCAAGTATATTATCAAATAATCACAGATCACATATGTAAATAACGTAAATAATTACAAAACACAATGATAAATATTCGGTACACACGCGTGCTACTTCAGCTGTTAATATATTATATAGCGTCTGGACGCGTACATCTATAAAGCGCGCATGCGCGGCAATAGGGAGCCGCGGATAGCCTAAACTGATATATGATGTATATCTCTCTTTCTCTTTTTCTCTATGTTATATATCTGTGTTCTCTGTCTTGTAACGAAGCTTGTGTTTTAGGTATAACAAATGTATAGCTCTCTTTCTCCTTCTCTCTACGTTATATCTTTTTTCTCTCTCGTGTAACGAAATCTGGAAACGTTACATTTTTTCCAATTCAATCTCCATTCTCGTCAAATAGCAGAACGCCGCCAAAGAAGTATTCACTTCAAAAATATATATATATAATAATTGTGGTACCCATTTATGTATCGTCAACTCTGAACATACTGTATATAAATTAGTATTTTCTGCGTTTCCCAAATGGAACACTGATTTTGAAAATAAAATTTGATGATTCGTACACGTCGTTGAACCCTATAGCTTTTCACGTTGATTTGCCATACACTACTGAACAATTCACAACAAATTTGACAGATGTTGCTTTAACAACATGGCCGCTATAACCTAACGAATTTCGAGCGACCCTATTGAAAGACCCTATACTTCGCCCAAATAATCACTTTATTTCCGAGTTTTTGAAAATACGTAAAAGTAAATATAACTTTCTGTTTGTTTCAGGTAAGCATCGTCAACTAGGCTGCGAGAACGTTTGCTCGTAAGTACGAAATATCAAACATTAGGGGGTTTTAAATACGGCTGAAGGGTGAATACGGCGAACAAATAAAACGAGTAAATATTGCCGTCGTACACACGGTATCAACGTTTGTAACGTAGAGCGTACACGCTCCACGCCATTGTAATTCTATTTTGTTAGAGATCTGCCCGAGCACCTAATACTGTTGGTCTCGAGAAAAGTGTTCCTAGGAATAAAATAAAACTAGTGTAACAAAATAGATTATCTTGCGCTTTCAACAAAATGAAAACTGTCACCGGTCCGTGACGTTTCTGCATCGCTAACTCCAAGAGATGTCATCTTTGTCGCAGCCTAATGTATCTCTTGCAACGATAATGAAATATAAGATACTCAGTCTGCAGTGGATATAGAGTATACTCAGATACTTTTTTCACTTTTTGTACAGTTATACGATGTTCCAAAATGTATATTATATATAAAATGAAAAGACAAACGTAGACTGTTTTAAATTGTATAAAAAACCGTTAATTGTTAATCGTGGATGCTTTTTTTCTAGGGATCACTGTATTTAAAATATTCAGTATATTATACTACTGTGTTTCGAATAAAGTAAGAATGAAATACAAGTAGTAGGGGTTAAATTTGAAAACAGAACTTGGCGGTGGTTTCTGAAGGGATCAAAGAGCAAGAAGGGTTTTATTTTGAAATTACTATTAATTTCATCGCTATTTGCCAAATAGAAAACTCTCTTATCTTGCCGATAAACTGAACAGTCTACCTGCGCCTAGCCATAAAAACAAACCACGGTATGTTTTGAGATTTTTTATTTGGCAAATAGCGATGAAATAAATTATACTATTTAGTATGGTTTGTATAATGATTCTTTGCGTGTGCGTCACAGGTAACACTCGTGTGAATCAATCAATTGACATTTTTGAACAGTATCGTGCCGAGAACACATTTTAGGATAACAGTTAGTACAATACAAATCCGTCAACCTATGGCAGAGTAAAGAAAAGGTTCTCCACAGAAACATTCAATGGAAGTGATACTTCCATCAAAATAAATGAAATAAATTCAACAAAAATCAAAATAAATGAAACAAAAATAAAGTTATGCTAAAATGAAATAAATTTTACAGAAATATTGAGACGACAATGAATCAAATTATACAATAAAGCTAAGACGTGACTTCCTAATTGCATTTTGTTCGGCAAATTAAGAACTGTCTATGCTGTACGTAGTTGATTGAAACATATGTCGCTAGACATACGTGCTGGTAATTGTGGCATATTAGTAACAATTGCGAGTGGTGTAGGATGTGATCCGTGCGTCTTCACTAAATTGATACACGCGCAAAGATCCATTATACAAATAGTAGGTAATAGTAGGAGTACATAAAATTTTTTAGTTGTTTATTAAACAGAATAATGTTAAAAGGGCAACGATACCTGGATTTACTTTTTCTTATATGTGTACATACATTGCCGGAACTCATGGAAGATAATCCTTTGGATGAACAGAATTTAATGATTTGAAAACAAGATGGTGTTCCTTCTGATAATGCACATATCAATCATGGAGCATATAAAAGACATGTTTAAAGATATATTGATTGATAATAGGGGGTCCAATTAATTGACCTGCAAGGTTTCCAGAGTTTACGCCATTAGATTTATTATTATGAGGTTCTCTCAAAAATCTCGTGTATTAAATTGAACGACCATTAATTTCCATTTGAACGACCTGAAGACAGAATGCATGAGGCTCGTATGTACCAGAGAACTAATTTGCTGGACAAATTTAACAAAAATTAACGAAGTAGTGAAACTTCACATTATTAGTTTTATTCTTTCGAAGATTTAAATCATAATACCTGTGTGATATTAAAATTAAATGATTGATGATGTTATTATTGGAAAAAATATGAATAAAATTAAATAACAAAGAAATAATAATGTAATAAAATGCAATGAAAATGGTGAAAATTTGAATTCAGTAGCGTGTAGATCCTCTAGCTTTTATCATTGCTTCCATTCGTCCGGGCATCTTATTGACCAAGTTGTGAACGGTTTCCTGAGAGGCATTCTCCCATTTGACAAGAACGACTTGTTCGAGTTCCCTAAGAGTCATAGGGTCACGTATGTGGCGCCAAACTGATCGTTTTAGTGCATCGCAACCCCATAGATGCTCTACGGAGTTCATACCTGGGCTTCTTAGTGGCCAGTCTTCTTAGGATATTCATAGATCGAAGATTGTCCAGTGCTTCTTTAGCGTTATCCTACATACAATCGAAATTGTCCTCGACAAATGGAAAAATTGATATCACATGTTCTATGATATTTTCTATGTAGAAATTGTGCATTCATGGATCTCCCTCGTACAGAAACCAAATCGGTGCCACCATCGAAGCAAATTGCTCCTCAGAATATTATTGATCCACCAAGAAATAGAATCCCTAGAGATATATTGCAGTCAGCATACCTCTCTCTTTGTCTCCGCCAGATTCGTTGACGTCCATCTGGTGAATTAAGACTCTTGTTTCGTCTACAAACAAAACTCTCTTCCAGTTGTCAATGGTCAGATTTACATGTTCTCTTACGAAACGCAGTCTAGTAATTCCATGTAATGGTCTCTGGTGAGCAGTGGTGCAATAGCTGACATTCTACTGTCCAATCCTTCTTGATTAAGCTTTGTTCAGGCCGTTCGCTCAGAATTTGCTACATTGCGGGTTGCTACTAGGACTCTGCTTAGCTCTCAACTGGTACTGGCCTGTTTCTTAAAACGACTTGCATAATATATCTCTCATCTCTTGCATCTGTAAACTTTGTCCTTGGGTTCTACAGCAAGTTTCAAGTTCATTGAAACGTTTAACTGTTGAAGTAATTGTTGATTATCTAACTTGTAACAAATTAGTTATATATTGCTGGCTACGTCCGTCGTTAACCAAAGTTACCGCCTTCACTACTTCATCTTCTCTCAAGTTACGTGACGATTCATTTCTATTCTAAATGTACTGGACTAAGTATTTCATTCACTTGATGATATTTAATTGAATTTAAGAAAATGATTTACTTTGCTAATATATGAAAAAATTTTGCGTTATCACTACTATTTTGTTTTTTTTTTTCGTTCTATGTGTGAATTACTATTACAAACATTACTATGTGATTGTATCATGAGAAGCAATAGACTTAAATAGTTAAAAAAAATAAAATACAAAAAAATAAAAGTTTGTAACATTAAAAATGTAATATTTTTCAATAAAAGGAATGATGAAAATTTAAAAACCTATATTGCTGATAAATAACTGATGAATGAAAAAATAAACAGTTTTAAAACCTAAAAACGGACTTTTCCGCACGTAGCACGTCTACCTCGATCTTCCCGAGTGGCCGAGAAAAAATAAACCAACACATAAATGCAGAATATGTGTTTTATGCGACAGTTTTACTTTTTTCATTGGCGACTGCTTCAGTGCCGTATCAATACGTTTCAGATTGAACGGAACTATTTTTTTTCTCATTCATTTGTATACGATACAGACCGAATATATATTTTTTTCGTTCAATTCAAAATCAGCAACGCGCTAAATGTTTGTGTTTAAAATCTCAGAATTAACATAATCATTTACATCGTGCTTTCTCATGATCCATGAACAGGATGGAACTGGATGGGTTAGTTGAGTTATCGTGCTAACAAGAAATTTTATTGCCGATGACAACGACAACACACACACAGACACAAATTTTGTAAAAGCCATTTTTTTTGTTTTTGGGTCCAAAAACGAAAAGTAAACGCTAGAAATTTTTTTTTACATTTTTCTTTACACGATTATATTACTTTTCCGCTCTGGTATAGTTAAGTGTGTAAAAGTAAAAAATAAAGACCCTCTCAAGTAAGGTATTTCGTGCATCTTTATTCTATTTCGAAGGACCAACTTACTCCAAGAGAGTTGACGATATAGTTATATATATATATATATATATATATATATATATATATATATATATATATATATATATATATATATATATATATATCTATATATATCTATATCTATATCTATATATATATATATATATATATATATATATATATATATCTATATATATCTATATCTATATATATATATATATATATATATATATATATATATATATATATATATATATATATATAGATATAGATATATATAGATATATATAGATATAGATATAGATATATATATATATATATATATATATATATATATATATATATATATATATATATAGAATGTAATTTAAAAATCATAAAATAATAGGTATAGGTATATAGATTTTTATGTAAATTACCAGTCGATTAACTGTTTTTATTAAATATTTTCGAGATTTATAGAATTTTTATGAAAATCTTTTCAGCTTTAGCAATTAATATCAAAATAACACATTTTTTTTAACACAAATATTGCCGTTTTGCTGCATACGACTTGTTCTTGCAACAACATGGATACCATGTTGTTCATACCTGACGTTGTTGATACCAGTAAAGTCATACCTGATATAATGCTACCAATAGGTAGCCATTATACCAGGTATTTTACTTTCATTGTGCGCTTAAATCAGTTATGCTTAAATCAAAGATTTTGCCCACCACGTGCTGGACAAAATCTCTGATTTAAGCACACCATGAAAGTAAAATACCTAGGATAATACTACTCGTACCTGTTGTGCAGAACGCAATTAATTTTTTTTAATACCGATCGATTTGAATACGAATAGATTTGATTATACAGTAGATAATATATTTGTTCATTTATCATATACGTAGAACATTTTAGAACTGTATTTAACCCACAATGTTTAACAACGACTGCATCAATATTAACTATAAATAAAACACAATTCATAGATCATTTGATAGATATAATTGTAAGTTCAATGTTGCCCATTATTGTATTGTTCTATTGTTAGCCTCAGGTTCCGAGAAAGTTAAAAAGTAAAATGCCTAATATGTCAAGGATATTACACGCCAAACAAATTATTTTCTCTAAATACGACTCGTCTGAGCCTATTGAAACCAACTCATTTTATTACTATTAAAATCGATAGTACACGTTTTTAGCACTCCGCCCGCTACACCGTCGATACCGTTAATGGATCATGAGGGCGCCTGTAATTACTATCGTCCCTTTGTCGTAATTTCCAAAGTGTATATTATATTGAAAATATTGATCACACGTCTTCCCGAACGTGCTTTATCATAATAAAGTTATCTATGGGCGATATTGTTGCGGTGACTGCCCTACGTTAAAGCTCTGTCGCGTATTTTGCAGAAACTCGATAAAAGTTCCGTTAGAGATATGGGAGATAAAGTTGTCCACCGCGGCATGATCGAAAAATACCTCTTAATTACGTGTGCGATGCTTCTGTGCTGAGTAATATAACAGGTTGCTAGTGTCGGTAGATAAAATCGACGCTTACACGAGAATAAACAAGTTATCCTAAGTTATAATTAAGTTGAAGTAAATTCTTCCGGATTGTGCCATGATCGTTGTAGAACGTGTCTTGACGTTACGCCAATATTAATTGGCAGCCGTAATGGTCTTGATGGGTTTTCTCGGCAAGTAAAGATTACGCTCTTTACTCACCCATCGTGTAGACCGGGACTGTCGTACGAAGGTAGGGCCAGCTTTGCTTCCGCTTTCACGGGTCTCTACGCGAGAGGCAAGTGCCGCCCGCAAACAAGACCCGCGCGACTGGCAGCGGTTCGCTCCCCTTAACCACCTTTGGTTCTGACGCCTTTAAGTCCCGCTGGCAGTAAACTTCTCGGCTTTTTATTAATCTTTGGTCGCCTTGTTTTGCCGCATGGTTTCGCCAGCATAATCCCCCCCGGGGGTGTCTTGTCGTGGGCGCCGCGACCAGCACGACCCCCGGGAATTGGGTCATTTCAGGCGATCCTCCACGACAATGTGGACAAACCGCGTCGCTTGAATCGCCGTCAGAAGAGGGGGTTTTGTTACTCGAGAGGAGTTCTTCTCTGTTAGCACGAGATCCCAGGATTTGGAGTCAGGTGTGTGTGAGAGAGTCGTGTGTCCTTCCTGTAACAGGAAAAAGGTTAAACGGCCGTAGGGCCCTGTGATAAAAAATATGGTTAGTGGAGAAATAGGGGTCAGCTGTAATGAAAGTTACGTTTGACCTGTAAAGGGGGTCTATGAGGTTATACTACCTGGATCTTGGGTCTCTTGTGTCTGCCTGGTCTTCCTGAGTCGTAGTTCGAAGGTGCTCGGATGAGGGGGTTGTCATGGGCACCTGCTTGATCGTAGAGCTTCCGAGCACTGGCTCGGTTTTTCTCCATCACAGTGGTGAATTCTAGGTCTCGCCGGATGTCGATGTTCCTCACGTACCACGGGGCGTCCACGATTTCGACGGCCTGAGTCCTCTTCATATGTGTCTGAGCAGCGTAGCCCCAAGCCGTCGATGCGTACATCAGTTGGGGTTGAAGGACTTGCCGAATGAGAAACAGCTTGTTCCTCAGCTTCACCTGGCAGTTGTTTCCCGTCATCGCCCAGAGTCGGGCCGCGGTAGCTTTGGCGCGTCCCGTCACTTGGTGGAGGTGGTCTCTCCATGTCAACGACTTGTCCATGACAGCTCCAAGGTACTTGGTCTTGTCCCGCCATTGGATGTCCTCGCCGTTGATGACGTTCCGTTGATCATCAGCTTCTTTGGAATAAATCCAAAGACACGTTGTTTTCTGCTCCTAGATATACATACGGCAGGCTACTAAACGAGTCTTTGGGGTTTTTATCCTGGGCATTTTTGTGTCAAAATAGACCTCTTGTTCTATTTATTACTTAATACTTCAACTTTGAAAACTAATCTGCGAAAAGATCGAACCCACTACTTCTGGCTTGAAAAATTGCTGTGCCAATTATACTACCGTGTTTCTTAACCACATTGTTCCTTAATGTATCATATGCGATATTGTGATTACACTGATTACACTGGGGAACAGTCAATTTGTTGCCAGTTGATTTAGAATACATTACTGGCACTGATCCAATAATATTTACTTTTCCGCACTCCACTATACTAGCAGAAAAGTAATGTAACCGTGTAAAGAAAAAGTGAAAGAACATAATTTTTTTTGGGTAATGGCTTTTAAAAAATTTTTGCTGTGTGTGTGTCGTCGTTGTCGTCGGCATTAAAATTTCTTGTTAGCACGATAACTCAACTAAATAGTGTCAGATCGATCGGGTTTTGACTGATCCTGATCGGGGACGTCTCCCAGACGACACCTATTGATTTTGAGCTGGATAGGACACACCCCACCCTATCCATGAGTCATGAGAGCACGATGGTGTACTATTTGAGAAATTTGTTTTGTTAATACGATAACTCAACTAAATCGTGTCGGATCGATCGGATTTTGACTGATTCTGATCGGGAACGTCTGTCTCCCAGACGACACCTATTGATTTTGAGGTGGATAAGACACAACTTCAACATATAGCGGTATGTTGGACGTTGTATGGTTTGTAGATGAGAGTTGTTAAATCTTTGACACAACACAAATGACGCGCAATTTAAATCATATAGTTTCAACTGAGACACCCTTTATATGCAACTGTATACTTCCAATAACGGTAATAACAGTTCTAATAACTTCCTAACTTGAAATTCTTAGACCCTAATAATACAACTACAGTTTTTCCGACCGACCAATTACAATAACTACTCAAGTCTCGAATACAAAAGCTGTTTTTATCATCCAGCAACACATTTTGGTTCAGAAACAATCAGGACGCCCGTTTGTGTTCCTACTCTCGAAAAAATATCTCCATAATATAGCCGCTTCCTCGCATTTGAAGCGCAACCTTTCATGTATGTTTTATTTTTAGCTAAAAGCTTAACACTCTTAGTACTCCCTGGCGGTTGAAAAAGAGAAGAAAAGTCTAAGTGAACTCGGTTGTATCGTTTTATTTTAGTTGCGTTCAGGCGATTCTGTTAGCATCCGGATGAAGAAGAGAGCGATTGCTGAAACGGGGGTATAGAAACTTTTACACTGAAAGTTTTAACGGCAGAGTGTATGCAACTAATTCGGGGTATTCGTTATATAAGATTAGGTTTATTCAATTATTGTTGAATAACAATAATCCTCCCATTCAGAGCAGTAAAAATACACTAGACACAAAAACTAAGGGAAGTAAAAAAAATACTAAATTTTTTGGTGATTTTCAAAGGGCTGTAACTTGGAGAGAAATAGTCGCAGAGCAATTAAAAGAAAGCGAGTTAAAGCTCCAAGTTTCTAGTTTTCAGAACTTGAGTTCAAAATTTCTTACCACTAGCAGTTTTTGAGTAATCATAAAGATACCTTCGGAAAATAAATTTTTGCTTGCCTTTCACAAGGTCTACCGACTTTAATAAGTTATGTTCAGTGATTTCAAGCTTTTTTAGAGGCGATCCTCTTTAAGTTAAGCGGTCTAAAAGCCTTGTACGATTATTTTTTGCTGAGTTATCGTTCTTCAAAGCAAAAAACCCAGTTTTGACTTTTTTTTTTAAATTTTTTTCCTTACAATAATTAACCTTTTTTGACAAAAAAATATATGGATTATTGCTAAAACATTTTCAACCTCAAAAAATGAATCGAAAATGAAAAGTTCCTCCTTATTTTTAGCAAAGACGACAAATTCAATCATTCCGAACACAGTGAAAAAGAAATCGCTGTGCTTTGAAATTTTCACGGTTTCTTTGGGATACTTTAAGGTTAAAGAGGAACAGTCAACAATCCTTAGTCTACCCAGTATTTACAAAGTTATGCCAAGTTAAGTGAATATCCCTAAATATGCAATTTTTTACCTCTTTTACAATCAACATTTGTCGCCCCGAAAAATTGTTTTCAAAAACCAATAACTACCACTCGTAAAGAATATTTTGCAAAAAGACTTTATTAAAAAACTTGGATTTCTTTTCGGTGGTTTTCTTATGAGTACCCAAAAACTGCTGATGGCAAAAAATGTCGAACTCCGATCGAATTTTTTTTTGCGATCTTCAATATATTCTGCCACTGTGGAGAGTTTTCACCCTCTGTGCTGTGTCACCTTGTGCATTAGTTGACAATGTGACTCATGTTAACAAGTTTTGAGTCTTTTAATTTTATATATACGTGTCAATTTTAGTAAAAGTTTTGCCAATTGTATTAATATCTGCAGGTCGACATGTGTATTGCCCATTTTCGTAAAAAATGAAAAGCCAATCATGTGAAATGCTGCCGGGTTACAGGTCGACATACTTTTTGTATGTGTTTTGTTCATTTTCGTGAAGAACACAAATTTTCTTGTGGTACGATTTTTGCTATCAGGAATCGTGACGACTAGGGTGGATCATTCTTCTTTGACGTTTTAATTCGAATGCCGAGAGCAACCTGAAACAACAAAAAAAGAACCTATAGAATACAATAAACAATAGATTTTATTGAGAATTACTAAATGTTTTTAAGAATTGTTATTTTTTTTTTAGTATAGTTTATATTTAGTTTTTCATTAACAAAAAAGCTGATCTGGAGTTTTGCTTAAGAATTAGTTAATCTGTTCATACCTGAAAACTTCGATTTTTATCCAATCGTTTTGTGCTTCGAATATACGATCAGCCTGGGAAACTTGTCAATGGAAACATTTTTTATGGAAAGCGTCTTTATCATTGAATAGTAGCACCAAAGGGGTTTATCCACTTTTTAAATCTGCCTTTAAAATATGCAATTACCGCATCTTCATGTCCTGCATTTACAAACACATTTTTGAGGAACACTATTGAACAAATGCCTCCTACTCTTTATAACCCTGCTCGAATTTGTCTGACAACGATCTGGAAGTTGTGTTTTGAACTAATTCTCTCGTAAATAAATGCGTAAACTTACGTGCGTTAGAAATATTGTTACAACACTTCATACATAATATACTGTTTTCTACGACAATGCATAGAAAGCGATGCAGGGAGGAAACCAGCACCGCTATGAGGATCCGTAGGGGCTGCAAGGCCGTCTGTTCACCGCAGGATCAGGACTCTACCTACGAGTGATGTTCTCTACTTGTCATATTTCTAGGAAACTAATTATTAAGCCCAAATGTGGTCATTGTTTTTGCAAAAGACATAACAAATTTGTCTTTATCTATAATCTCCTCATTCATATTTATATAATAATTTCTTTTATTTAATTTTTTAAGTCACAGGATGGAAAGGAGTAACGGGTTATCGAATAAACAAACTCTTCATCCAACACTCAGAGATTGAGAAATAGGCCCAAGAATTCATTAAATTGAACAGGCACAAAGCCAGAACCCTGGTGGTAATCATAACGGGACACCATAGTAGCCCGAATGCATATAAGCATAAGCTGAGGCTGACTGACAACCCGGCCTGCAGATAATGTAAAGAAGACGAGGAAATCTTCTTTACACCTGCCTCGCACTGGAGGAGAAGAGGTACCTTATATTAGGGACCCCTGTTATCCTAGAGGAGGCGAGGCTTAAGGCGGGGGACGTGCCTAAATTGCTCTTTTTATGGGACAGCATTTTTGGATAATGACCCGGACAAGAAGGGATCGCCAAGTGACTACCCATGTGATCAGTGGCTGATGAAGCCCAAACCCAGAGATAACATAATAATAAGTCACGGGATTATATCTATCGATCTGAGTCCGTTCCTGAACATTGACTACAATTTTCTCTCGAGTTATAAGAAACATGTTTTATGAGAAGGAAACTCGGAAATAATAATTGTTATTACCCACACCAGTTTTTTTCTGAAACAGCTAAAATGTCAGAAAACTAGCACCGATAGTAAGTGAGATATAAATCTGCTTTCATAAAAAATGTTTCTACCAATACAGTTTATTTGGGTTGTAGTAAAATATATAATTATCTAAAGGGAAAAATGCACTAATGGACTTTAGTCTAGTGTATTTACCTACTGGCTGTAGTTACATGGAATGTGTTTTAGTAAATATTGTGTTACATATACGTAAACATTGTAAGCACTTACGATTATCATCATAGGAGACAGTTGCTCAACATTATTCTAATATTTCCCGTGTATATATGAACGTTACCTGATATTCTGTATCGATAACGTTATGTAAATATCAATTGTAAGTTAGAGCTTGGTTTTCCCCATTCTTGCCATTAACTGGATATTAATTGGATTTTGTACGGGGTGGTAAATACAATTCTTTCTCTTTCGCTATTTTGAATTGACAACTATGCTTTATTTTTTATTTTTATCGAATCATTTGCGCCTTTATTTTAATGGAACCGAGATTTAGCTTAGTGCTATTCTTCCACTTAACCCCCGGATATTCACACGCCCAGCCGACTGATGTAGGAATTGAACCTACGTCTGGATGGTCCGAGCCGCCAATCCACACCAGCTCCAAGAGATTGACATCATTATGCTGAATTAATCCAGAGACCTTGGAGACCTGTGATATACATGTGGGATCATTTATCCTCAGAAGATCTGGCCATACGTAAACACCCGTATCAATTCGGATTCGAACTGAAAGTCAAGTTGTCATGTCGGAAGTTGTCATCAAAGATAGGATGACAGGGTCAATCATCAGCATCTCCTTCACTATTTGGCCGACCATTTATTTCATTTTACCTTCTAATAGATAGCGATGGGAAACTATGCCATCTGATACTTCTTTTCTATTTGGGGTTAAACTCAATTTCGATGACTTTCTGAAGTTGAACATCTCTGTCTACATTGATGGTTTGAGAATAGTGAAAAGTCTTGCTATCACAAAAATATTATCAATTAAGGGGTCAATATTATCAACACCATTGTAATAATCTAAAAACAGGGTTCTTTGACAATTTTTTTTTTTTGGGTGGAAGAAAATGTAGTAAGATAATATTTAAAGAGGTTATTAGGCATGTATTTAAGTATAATTCAAAAAATGTTCAAAAATATTCAAAAATGGCGACATTGTAGCCATTCTCGCGAGACGTGTCGAATTTAAGGCGCTCTGCGGCACGCAGTGTAACTGAAGCAAATTTGAATCTGGAAAAAAAAATTACTTAATCTACACATTTATAGCTAGTGAAATATTGATAAGGTTAGAGCGTGCCTCTTTCGCTGCATTTGTCAAAGTCATCTCGGCGTGCTTGATCCGCTTAGCATCGGCTTTGTATCATGAAAAGTGCACACAGTAATCAGTCGGTATATTCAAGACCTTTTTTGCCACTTGAATAAGATTCTGGAACCAATTTCCAAACAGTAGCATTGAAACTTGCTACTTTGGGTGTAGCTTTCCAAGCAACTCGTCTCGGCTCAGGTTCTCATAAATCGGTTTGATGATTTTAAAAACTTCCTTGGGAAGAGGCCGGCGGCTTATGGTGGCAAACAAAAGGGGTCACCTTATGTTGGGTAAAGAAATATTTAGGAAGTCGTGGTTATGAGGAGACGGATACTATGGTGCGTCAAGGTTTTAAGGGCTTTTTACTCGGACCTTGCCCAGCAATAACGTTTTTCAAAGCCAGCCGATATGCCATGTTAGGGAGACTACACGCTTAAGGGCTATAAAGACCAGATGGACCAGCAGTAGTAGCAAACATATTAACAACACCTCGCAGCAAACTATTTTCTTGAGTCCATCTTGCACCAATTTACGGTTCGTAGTAGGAATTTTCACAGGATATTGCAAGCTGAGTAAACACCTCCATATTACAAGTTATACTGATAGGATAGTTCTATGTGAAGAGGAAGCAGTTTTGAGCATGACACTGTCGAATATCTTCTAAAAAACTACCCCGCAGTTTCAACAAAACGAAGAGCTATGTTGGGGTATTATTGAGCGCCGAGTTACGTCAACTACCAACATAGTGGATTGGTGTGTGTAATTGACCAAATAGCAGCTCTAATGGAGGTAGCATAATAGATCCTAGATGATAACCTAGGCGCATGTGCCTATACTTCTCCTTATACAAATCCGAATCCGATATTTTACGACCTACTGCTTCTTCTGTTGTTTGGAGACAACAAAGTAGGCACAGTTAGCCATTAACTAAGGAAATTCTACAGGATGTAATGCAAAAATAGTTTTCTTTCAGTTGTTTCTGTTCTTGTAAAAGTTTTCGAGTGCTACTGATTCGCTTTATTTTCAAAGCTTTCTCATTTCTGTGTTTGTAGTAATGATTCCATTACCCACCAATAAATTTAACCATATATACAAGGTGGGCCAAAAGTAGGTAACCCATTTATTTTTCAAATACTGTATTTAATAAATTCAATATAGTATTTTTTCAAACGATAACAAAAAGTATATTCCATTGAGATTTGTTTGTGAAAAATAAAATCTTGTAGGTGACTGCCTTCTTCTTCTTCACACAGTCTTGCTCTAATCAGTACATTTTTCATAACATTAAAGTTTCTATTCGTATTTACCAAATTTCATTTCTAGTATTTCATTTCCCAGAAATGTCCGCGGTTTATTTTTGTATACCTTTTCTCTTAGGTAGTCCCAGAGAAAGAAATTGAGCCCCGTTAAATCGATCTTGAAGGCTAGTTCAGGTCGCAATTTTGAGAAATTATTTTGTTAGGAACCAGCTCTTAAAAGGGCAATACTCTGCCTAGCAGTGTGGAATGTGGCACAGTCTTGCCGAAATCATAAATTCTCTTGGTTTTATAAAGCTGGAAATAAAAATTCCTGTAGCTAATTGTTGAAGAGCTACACTATATTGTAGATCCTGTTGTTTATCATGAGGCTTAATTTCATGAACTAGCTATACACATTTTGTAAGGGAAAGAATGTAAATCAAGTTTCAATCGAAAATAATTCGATAATTTTAGTGCGTTGGGGAACTGATAGATGCTCCATTATGAATTTCCCAAGTTTTCTTTACAATTGTAGAAATGGAGAGGTCGCAGGACATTTGGAGAAACATTTTTTACTAGTAAATGAAAGAATGTGTTTGATAAGTTTCACAAACATCCTGATAATTCTGAACATTTACAATTTCTTTACAATTCTGAAAACAAAAAGGATGCAATTAAAAAAATATCATGTGCAGCACAGTACACGTGATAGAAGTGAATACTTCTTTAGAATAGAGAATGAGAGAGATTAAGAGTGAGAGATTGAAAGAGAGAGAGAGAGAGAGAGAAGGGGAGAGGGATAATTTCAAAAGAAATATAACAATATAAAATTTGTGTAAAAATATTCGGTTTATTCATTATCTACACTATCATCGGCTGGTGGTTCAATTGGTAATACTGATATGATTGGTTTGTGATAACTAGAATATGAAATATATGTTCGTGATTCGATATTTCCTAGATAACGTGTAAAAATTGCATCTATTATTGTTCCGGATTTTATTGTTGATTCTTTGGGATTGTTATTTATAAGCAGACCAAATGTTTCTCGAAGAAAGTTAATCAACGTCAAAGAATCATTGGATCCGAAATTTACATTGAAATCTCCCCCGAGAATCAAAGGGATTTTGTATTCGCCTCTTCCAAGTGCATTTACACCTGTGTGGCTGTAAACCAGTAGGGAGCGGTGAACGAAATATATTATATCTTCTAGATTTTAACAAGTTAAACGGTTCAAGGATATTATCAAATAATCACAGAACACAAATGTAAATAACGTAAATAATTACAAAACACGATGATAAATATTCGGTACACACGCGTGCTGCTTCAGCTGTTAATATATAGCGTCTGGACGCGTACATCTATAACGCACGCATGCGCGACAGTAGGGAGATGCGGATAGCCTAAACTGATATATGATGTATAGCTCCCTTTCTCTTTCTCTCTATGTTATATATCTGTGCACTCTGTCTTGTAACGAAGCCTATGTTTTAGGTATACCAAATGTATAGCTCTATTTCTCCTTCTCTCTACGTTATATCTTTTTTCTCTCTCGTGTAACGAAATCTCGAAACGTTACATTTTTGTCCAATTCACTCTCCATTCTCGTCAAATATCAGAACGCCGCCAAAGAAGTATTCACTTCAAAAATAGAAGCAATTAAAATAGGTTACCTACTTTTGGCCCACCCTTTCTTTGTACATTTTTATAACTAAATCATGTGATAATGATAATCTATCATCATGCTGTCACAACTTGAGGCATTACGCGCTACCTTCACAACTAGTGCTGTAAATTATTTCTTATTACTATTCTATTTAACATTTTCTGACAACACCTTTTTACTTTTCCGCGCTCCACTATACGCGGAAGAGTAATGTAATCGTGTAAGATAAATTGGTTTTCTAGGGTTTATTTTTCGTTTTTCGGCCTAAAAACTAAAAATTGGTTTTTAAATCATTTTGTATGTGTGTGTCGTCGTTGTCATTGTCGTCGGCATTTATTCTTGTTAGCACGATAACTCAACCAAATCGTGTCGAATCTATCGGACATCTACTAACATGACATGATCGGACATGACTAATTCTGATCGGGGATGTCTCCCAGACGACACCTATTGATTCTGAGATGGATAGGACACACCCCACCCTGTCCATGGGTCATGAGAAAGCACGATGGTGGACTATGTGATAAGTTTTTTTTGTTAACACGATAACTAAACTAAATCGTGTCGGATCGATCGAGTTTTGACTGATTCTGATCGGGAACGTCTCCCAGACGACACCTATTGATTTTGAGGTGGATAGAACACACTCTATCATGTTCATGGGTCATGAGAAAGCACAATGGTGGACTATTTGAGAAATTGTTTTTGTTAGCACGATCACTCAATTAAATTGTGTCGGATCGATCGGGTTTCGACTGATTCTGAGTAGGAACGTCTACCAGACGACATCTATTGATTTTAAGGTGGATAGGACACACCCCACCCTGACCATGGGTCATGACAAAGCACGATGGTGGACTATTTGAGAAAAATTGAAAATCTTTCGCATAAAACACATATTCTGCATTTATGTGTTGGTTTATTTTTTTCGGCCACTCAAATTCGAGATGGAGATGTTCTACGCGCGGAAAAGTCTGTTTTAAGGTTTTAAAACTGTTTATTTAAAACTATTCGGAACAATATTACCCCATACCATTTCCCCTTGATAAAATACTAAACCATTTTCCATGCATGAATATTCTATGCTGTCTCGTTCGACTATAGTTTCCCGTCTTCCCGATACATCCCGTTCGAGAGGGGACGAGGCTTTCCTATCGCCTGACACTTTACAACACACGCCATTAAAATTTTATTGGCCATAGCCATTCGCTTCGAATATGCACAAGATAATCTTTTGAAATGTTATATATTGGTTGGTTCGGTTTTATGGCAATCAATTTCGTGGGAGCAATTAATTGGTATATGGCCGTTTTTATTTGGGGGCATTGAGAATATGCCTTTAACAGACGCAGTCCATAAAAGTTGAAATTAATCCATAACGATACCCGTAGGTGGTTCTATTGAAAATAATTGGACGAGGGTGTGGGTGCATTTCAACTTGCTTGAAGGGGTTAAGAGATATGACGCCTACTTTTATCGATATCGTTGTCAAAATATGTGAATTGAATTATTAATAGAGGGGTAGAAAATTTAAACTCTGGCGATAGCGTGATTGCTCATAATTGAAGCAAACAATAATTTGTTAAATTCACTCTAAAACTATATTACTAACCGACAAAACTTTATTTTGAATATCTCAGTACTCGAGGATAATTATTGAAATCACTAATTGAGGGAACATTAATTGACAGACCAGAAGTCCCGATTTAATGCCGATGAATTTCTTCTTATGGGATTATTTCAAATTTAAGGTGTACACTGATGATCCTAGGGCTTTGTTTCACTTAAAATCCAGAATACACGAGGAAATTCAGAGAAATTCGCAAATTTTATTTCACGTCATGAGGAGGTACAGCGGCGTGAAGGAAGGTTACCTTGACGATGTTATTTTTAATACGTTCGAACGTTTTCATGAGACGTTAATTCGTTCATATAACACATGAATATATTTTTTTTTAATAATTCCGATTTAAATTTAATTCATTCTCGTACATTTTCGCCGATATTTTCGGCAATATTATAAAATGCAAAAGCGTAATTGGAAGAGTGGAATTAAATAACGGTCTATGTGCCAAAACCGCCAATTCAAGAAAATGCACAGTATTATTTCAGTAACTTTTTCTTTGCATTGATTGAATTTACAATCAATGCAATTATTGAATACAGTAATGTTTTTTTACAAATAAACGAAACTATATGTCAATGCAACTTAAATGTAAAGGTAACATCTTTAAAAACGTTCTAACTGAACAAGTACTAACACAAATTATGGTCTAATTGTCATTAATAAGTACTTCTTTCTTCGGTAGTTTAAAACTCAGATTGAGAAATTTTCTTTGAAAAACTTGGTGGTACAATCGATAAGTCAAGTTACTGTCAGGGAACATCTCTTTATAAGCTCGATACAAACGATGCGCAAGTCAGGGCTAAGGTTTTGAACTACGGTTCCGTGTTTAATGGCTTATTTCACGTGGATCCAGATTTACATGATCAACAACCTTCTGTTCATCTTCTTTTGTATATGTACTGTGCTTCTTTGTATTGCCCCTATTCTCTTCACACATCAGGTCCCCACACTTTTTCTGCTCTGTCAGTGTTTGAACTTTTCTATGGGTTAAGGCAAAAATCTCTTGAAAAACGTTTTTCGACACACCTGAGTTACTCCCCCATCTTCATTTAGTACAGTATAATAAACCGTATTTGTTCTCCTATTGTTCACAGGATGGTCATATGTTTCATGTTTTCTTTTTTTGATTTTTCCTATATGCATTAATCCCATTAAGTACGTGGACTGCTTTTCATTGTCTCCCGTTTGATAGAATGGGTGGAACAACTTATATTTCTGTTCAAACGAAAGGGATTTGCAACCCAATTTCCATTTGCAGGACACCTAGAAGGAAAAAAACCGCAATAATACAAGATGTAACCAAAGCCTTAATCACCTGTTCATACCACTTCATTTGGAGGATTGTTCGCATCTTTTACAATGCCTCTTTAGGTCACGTATGATTTACCACTGTTTCTCTTTTTCTACTTTTCTTGAATTTCACTGCTTTTCCCCCTCTTTCGCTTCATTTTGGTATAAAATCCACAACACCTCGTTCAGTATGTTTGTAAACAAGGACCGCAGTGAGACGCAGTAAGAATATATGCACAGAGAAGGTTATGGCACATAGGCCATTAATAACAGAAAGCGGTGTTGGACAATTTTTGCCATCTAGCGGGGAACAATTGAGGCTTAAATAAAGCTTTATGGACACAGACCGGTATTTATATTATTGGAAAAGGTACATAGGCTTCGGACATTAAGGTCCAAAGCCATCTGGTGGCGCTTTAGTGAATCTTCGTAGACACGAGCTTTAACATTTACAGTGTTTTTTTTTTATTTGAATTTCAAAAAATTGTATTGTAAACACTGAATAGTTGCTATTTTTGAAATATGTGGGTTATATTGTTAATTTTTCACGAAGTAAACTTTATTATGGAATGGCGCTTTTTATAATTTTGAGTGATTCTCATGAAACCTAACCTAGTCCACTGTTGCAGTGTCGAATTTCATAAGGAAATATGGACAAAAAATACAAGCAACGTTGCTCCTTGGCACATTGTGGCGACGAAATATCTAATACCATCAGCTTATAAAATAAAAATCTAATTTCGCCGTGGGAAGTAGCAATCAATATAAGTAACACGTCGAGAGGGATTTCGATATGAAGTTTGCATTTTAAAAGTAGCAGCATTACTTTCCCTTGAGTAAGTAAGTAAGTTATTATTTATTGTATGTTTATAACAGTTCAGTAATTTAATACTATTTCAGGAAACCATAAAACAAGCAGAAGAAAGCTACGTCCGAACACTGTGCCATCAATCACTGTGGAAGCCCTGAAATACCGATGCAATTGAAATATAATACTCAATTGCGGATTGATCGGCAAACAGAAAGTCGTTTCCAAAGAATCCTGAGAAGAATAACTCACTTCATTAGTTTCAGCAGTACTACGGCAAACATCTTCACACAAGACTTCGCTATGATCTATATTTTTTGTGCAAGAACCTACATGTGATTCAATCATTTCGGTACTTCTTAGGATTTTTGGAAACTTTCTGTTTGCCGATCAATTCGCAATTGAGTATTGGATTTCAATTGCATCGGTATTTCAGGGCTTCCACGTACATTGATTTATGGCACAGTGTTCGGACGTAGCTTTCTTCTGCTTGTTTTGTGGTTTCCTGAAATAGTATTAAATTACTGAACTGTTATAAACATACAATAAATAATAACTTACTTACTTACTCAAGGGAAAGTAATGCTGCTACTTTTAAAATGCAAACTTCATATCGAAATCCCTCTCGACGTGTTACTTATATTGATTGCTACTTCCCACGGCGAAATTAGATTTTTATTTTATAAGCTGATGGTATTAGATATTTCGTCGCGACAATGTGCCAAGGAGCAACGTTGCTTGTATTTTTTGTCCATATTTCCTTATGAAATTCGACACTGCAACAGTGGACTAGGTTAGGTTTCATGAGAATCACTCAAAATTATAAAAAGCGCCATTTCATAATAAAGATTACTTCGTGAAAAATTAACAATATAACTCACATCTTTCAAAAATTGCAAATATTCGCTGTTTCAATACAATTTTTTGAAATTCAAATTAAAAAATCACTGTAAATGTTAAAACTCGTGTCTACGAAGATTCACTAAAGCGTCACCAGATGGCTTTGGGTCTTAAAGTCCTGAAGCCTTATAGACCACTTTGTAATGATAGAATTCATACGTTTTGGCACTTAAACCGTTATTTAATTACACTTTTCAATATTGTAGGTGATGGTTTTGACGTATCTCGTAAACTCAACGTAATTAGCAATAATTTCGGATACATTTCCATAATTTCACATACAAATCGACAAATGAATTCCCCGGAACCGGGGAGTGCCCAATTAGGTTTTCTAATTCGCACAATATTCACTTCCAGGAAATTTATCTTTCGGGAAAAATAATCCGGCGGAAGCTCTCTAATTTAATTGGTTGAATATCGGGTACGTTCAGATGCCGTTAACTTTCGACCTTTAGCCGGGAAATAGCCGACTGACAATGTCGTGTCACCGGAGAGAAATTCTCATTGGCAAGCGGGCAACTACACATTCCGAATAACAACAAAACCAATTGCAGCATCGCCAATGACAGCTTGTAAATTGCGGCCCGTGATAAATCGTCGCCAGGAGTATTGGTACATGAACATGTTGTCGTGCTTATTCGTTCAATACGGAGAATACGTACGTCAACGGCAGTGACTTATATTGTACACCCCTCGACGGTGCTCTACAGGGTGAGCGTTCATTTGCTGACGAGCAATATGCTTGGGAATCACTTTTGCTCAGAAGTTAACATTGAATTCCCATACCTAGTCAAAAGGATGTATAGTTGGTCACGACTGTAGAATGGACATAAATACGAGGATGAGTCAAAAATTATCCGCAATATAGCTATAACTTTTATTGCATTACAAATAGGAAACTGAACTTTACTTCATTTTTCAATATAGTCCCCTTGCTTTTCAACGCACTTGGTCCATCGTTGCATAAGCTTCCTGATGCCCTCAGAAAAGAAGGTTTTCGGCTGAGCAGCGAGTCACGCATGCACCGCGTCCTTCACTTCTTGGTTCGGTATGAATCGACGGCCCCTTAATGCTTTTTTGAGTGGACCAAACAAGTGGCTGTCAGAAGAGGCAAGATCAGGACTATACGGAGGATGAGCCATTACTTCACACTTGTGTTTCCGGGGCGTTTCAGCAGTGTGGGCAGCAGTATGTGGACGGACATTGGCGTGCAACAACACAACACCTCGGCTTAGACACTAGTCCTCGGCAGGCTTTAGCTTGTCAGTAAGCATCTCAATGTAACGCGCAATGTTTATTGTTGTGCCTCTCTCCTGATAATGTTCCAGTACTGGGCCCTTTGCATCCCAAAAAACGGTAAGCATCAGTTTTCCTGCGGATGGTTGGGTTTTGAACTTTTTCTTGCTGGGCGATTGTGGATGTTTCCATTCCATACTCGGCAGGTTTCGTCACCAGTGATGATTCTGTGTGAGAATCTGTCACCTTCGTTACCATGGCGATCCAAATGTTTTTGGCAGATGTGCAAGTGTGTTTCTTTATGCAACACTGTGAGTTGTTTTGGGACCCATCTCGCACAGTCTTTATTGAAACCCAAGTCTGTTGTGGAAGATTTCGTAGTCAGAACCATGACTAATTTGCAGACGATGTGCCACTTTATCAATAGTCACTCGTCTGTCTAACAGAACCATATGCACGCTTAATGTTGTCATCATCATGGTCGTCTGGCTCCTTCCTCGTGCGTAACACTCGTGCGACCATTTTTGAATTTTTCAATCCATTCGTAGACACTCCGTTGCGGCAAGACACTGTTTCCGTGTTGTGCCGAAAGTCTTTGATGGATTGCAGCCTCTGATACACCTTCCGACCACAAAAACCGGATCACCACTCGTCGTTCCTCTTTGGTCCAAACTTCTAATGGAGCGACCATTATCTATCTGCAATAAAAAGAACACAAGTGGAGGAATTAGGGTCAAAATTCCATAGCAGGACCACAACAGCATAACAATAAAATAAACGAGGACAGAGGTCAGTATGAACAGGGCAAGAAGAGTTATGTCAATATTGCGGATAATTTTTGTCTCACCCTCGTACATTTACAAGATGGCTTCGAAAATACCGCGGTGTTTTATTTATTTGCCTCTAGTTATTGAATACATTTTGGTGACAACGAATTCCTCATCCATTCACGGATCCATTCGCGGTATAGATTGGTTAATCGGCATCCTTAATTCAGAAGCATTTCTACTATGCATTTTTTTATCCTTTCGTTATTTTCATAACGAGGATATGAGGAGTGGTGGATTTCTCTTCTTAGTAGTATAATAGTTGTTGACCAGATAGCATCCAAATAATAAATACATATGTTTTCTTCCCAGTATTTTTTAATATCATCCCATGTGTCATTTCTTAACGTCCATATGCCATTTCCCATTCCTTGTTTTCATTATATACATATGTTCGCTTATGTCTATAGCTTATTTAAATTATATATAATTATCCTAAGAGTCAATGAGTTAATCTTTTGACGGTTCTTTCTTCGCCTGATTACTTACCCCGTCTCGAATTTCTAATTCCGCGCCCCTTTTTTAACTCGCTCTCAACTGTAATATCTAGTAGGTTATTTTATTTTGCTCCTCATGCTCTTTCACTTCACATTATACTTTTAGGAACATTTCCTTTGCCTTTTCACCCAAGTGTTTCACTTTAATATAATGAGAACACGTCCAAAAAAAAAATCACGAGAATGGACCTCTGCACTAATAAATTACAATACTGTACTAATTAAAATTATATAATCAACGAATACATAACATAAATTGTACACGCGAGGAATATCTGAGCCAGACTATATCAGACCTGGATGCCTTTTAATTAATTAATAATATAATTAATAAGCGATTGCAGTGTTACGCAAATTGCATGCGCAAGTATGCACACAACTTTTTTTTTCAATATTTTATATCCAATATATCAGTAAACAGAAGTGCACAAGAAGCGAGGGTGGTCTCGGAAAAGCATTAACGAATGATCCAAAAACAATTGGTATAATAAAGTTAAACTGGTTTTCAGATCAATGGTAACGTACAGAGAAGTTGTGTGATGTACCAAAATATTACAAATGGAAGAAACTCGACTATGTACGTCAGTGTACAAAGGTTGGCTTCTTACATATACAGGATGGTCCAGGTTAAACGTCATTAATTTTGATAGGTGATAAAACAACAAGAAAAAATTAGACTTTCATAAGAAAACTTTGTTCAAAAATCTTTCCTAACAAAGATACAGTGTGTCAAAGTTGTAAAAAAAAACTGGTTTTCTTATCATAACTTCTAACCCACTCGATCCATTTCCATCAAATTTCTCACACAAACTAATGTAGTACATCTCTAAGTAATGATTAAAATCGTTTAAAGAAATTCTCCAGTGGCGTAGATACTGGGGGGTCGGCACCCCTCCTCCCCTCCCAATCTTCGGCGCCACTGGATATTTTACAAAGAAGATTCAATTTTTGGATTTCCTGTTTAATTTAGAAAAAAATTACCCTAGCAAGTTTTTGATTTATGGCTTCGTTTTTGAGATACTTATTTTAATTTAAAGTGTTGCAAGCAGGCCAAACTTTATGACTGATAATTGACCTACCAAGAAAATACGATATTGAAATGAGAACTTATTAATGTAATTATTTGTTTATTTGCTTTTTTTGTATCTTTGATGTACGTTATGTCTAGTAAGTAATAAAATGTTAAAAAAAAAAAAATTTGGCATCTCATATCGTATTTTGTTGGTAGTTCAGTCATAAGTTTTGACCTGCTAGCAACACTTTAAATTAAAATAAGGATCACAAGAACGAAGCCAGAAATAAAAAATTTGCAAGGTTAATTTTTTTTTCTAAATTAAATTGGGAGTCCAAAAATTGAATCTTCTTTGTAAAATATCCAGTGGCGCTGAAGACTGGGAAGGGGAAAAGGGCTGCCGACGCCCCATTATCTACACCACTGGAGAATTTCTTTAAATGATTTTAATCATTACTTAGAGATGTACTACAGTAGTCTGTGTGAGAAATTTGATGGAAATCGATCGAGTGGTTCAGAAGTTATGATGAGAAAACTAGTTTTTTTTTACAACTTTGACACCCTGTATCTTTGTTAGGAAACATTTTTGAACAAAGTTTTCTTATGAAAGTCTACTTTTTTCTTGTTGTTCTATCACCTATTAAAATTAATGACGTTTAACCTGGACCACCCGGTATACAACAATAATAAGCTAAGCCTATGGTGTATAGACTGACAAAGGACACATGGAATTGAGTACAGACGTCATAGAAATTGAGACCTTTCTTAATATCAGCTACAGATCAAGTACATTATTGCCCCTGATGCTGAAAGTGGCATTAGTTTTTCTTGATCGGCTCTAGTCTCTGAAATAAACATAATGCAAATGCAAGTGCTAAATATTAATGCAAAGTACTCGTAAGAAAAACAAAACAAAATAAGCAATTTCCCGTGTTTAATTTTTTATATATGAAATCTAACATTAAAGTATAATTGATGCAGAAAATATTAAAAATTATAAAAAAAAAAAATTGTATGATTTTATTTTATATTTTTGCTGTAAACAGCCTCTGCAGACTCCAACAGTAATCGGCCATCACGTGACGATCCCACCTTCCTTTACCTTTCTTCCATTATTCGGATATCCTAATGAAACCATTCACCATGTTGCTCACTATAATCTTCTAAGTTAGAATAAAATTTGTCTAAGTGACTATGCAAAAAATGTTATTACATTTTCGCACTCCACTATACTAGCGGAAAAGTAATGTAATCGTGTAAAGAAGAAGTGAAAAAACATTTTTTTTTTGGTTTATTTTTCGTTTTTCGGCCTAAAAACAAGAAAAATGGTTTTAAAAATGTTTTTGCTGTGTGCGTAGTCATTGTCGTCGGAATTAAAATTTCTTGGTAGCATGATAACTCAACTAAATCGTGTCGGATCGATCGGGTTTTAACTGATCCGAATCGGAGACGTCTCCCAGATGATACCTATTGATTTTGAGGTGGATAGGACACACCCAACCCTGTCCATGGGTCATGAGAAAGCACGACGGTGGACTATTTGAGAATTTTTTTTTGTTAACACGATGTCTCAACTACATCATGTCGGATCGATCGGGTTTTGACTGATTCTGATCGGTGACGTCACCCAGACGGCATCTATTGATTTTGAGGTGGATAGAACACACTCTACCCTGTTCAGTGGTCATGAGAAAGCACGAGGGTGGACTATTTGAAAAAAGTAAAATTGTCGCATATAACAGATATTCTCCATTTATGGGTTTATTTTTTTTTCGGTCACTCAATTTCGAGATAGAGATGTTCTACGTGCGGAAAAGTCCGTTTTAAGGTTTTAAAACTGTTTATGTAATGCTCATGTTGGCTCTCAATTTTTCAAAACATTTTACTATCTTATGTATTAACTAGTTCTTAGTAATTTTTGGCCTTGTGATTGCTCAAACAATTTTGAATTACAGATACATAACTAAACCATGCATCAGATTCTATAACGGTCATATATCTGTTAAAATTTGGATCTTTTACCAATTTTCGAATTTCTGTACCGTTAAAAATCCCTGCTTTCAATTTTTCAGTACTCAGTTTTGGAAATGCTTGGCAAATGTATTTAAAACAATCACCTGACATATCTAGTGTTTTTACAAATTGTTCGGTTTTGATGTGAAGAGGTGGCCAGTTTTATTTTTTCTCTCTATTAATGGCTCGTAAACAATGTTGGATTTTCCAATGATCATAGTCTCTTAAAGGCCCAACAGTTTTTTGCCAATGCTTTTATTTTGCCCCACTATCCATAAACAGAGGTGACAAGGGTATTTGGTATATCCATTTTGCTGTCCACTGATGCTGAGAATAAGCAATATTTTCTAATACCAACTTAATATTTTCATATTTTTCTGTATAAGTTTTATTGAATGATCAATTCCAATAGACACAAACTTATTTCCATTGTGCAGTAATACACAGTTCAAGCTCTTTGTCTAACTGTCCACGAAAAGCCGCCAATTATCTGGTAAATTTCAGGAGTCTCCATTATTTTAACAAACGTAGTCAATTGAGCTAAAATAACTATATGATATAAAATTAGGGCCTTAGAGTACTCAGAAATCCATCCTGAATTTGTGGCAACATAAAAAAAATGTTTGTTTCCCAGTGTTATCGACATACCAGGCGTTCATTTTAGGAAAAACCAGCTTTGATTATTTTCCTTCAAAGTTTATTTACACACGACATGATTTACTCTGTCGAGATATATCTCCCACTAAAAATAAATCGTCAAGTTCGTAAACACCCTGTATTCCGTTTTAATTTTAATTTTATGCGCGTTGGCACAGGCATGGTAAATACATCAGTCAGTGTATTTTGATATTCATTAAACAGCCTCCAATGTTTAAGAATGACATATAAATAACTCTCTTGGTTTGCTTCTGTACAAGTCACCACTTAAGAGGTATATCTAGCAGCGCAAACCCATTACATCATTTTTGAAATAAATGACCGGTTATAAATTAAACGTATCTCTTTTATTACCATTTTCTATGATTCATGCGTCGGTGTTTGTTGTTCTGGTGCGTCATTGCCTTGCCAAACCCTCGACGAGAAAATGTAGCCCAACATTTTTGAAACTGAAATACTGTACGTACTCAAAGTTATTCAGATAGCAGTAATTCTTATCTGGAAGATGAGTTACAAAACAGTATTTGATACTACTTCAATTAGGACGTGACGTCCACGGTCTTGACCCAATAAATCTTAATGAAAACTTCCAGAAAATAAATGATATTCTAAATATTTAACAATTAACTAACAAATGTCTAACTATTATGCGACGTACGTAAGCAATTTAGATCTTTAAACGGCGTAAATAATGTCAAGTGATGTTGAAAATATTAATCAAAAGGCCATAGGACCATAAGCACAGTGCTTAAAGAACTGAGAATCGAGAGGGAATCCTTATGTTCTCTAAATTGTAGTTTTGTTATATAAATAAGTCGGGAATCAAGAAAGGAACCACCAAACCGCAAAGCGGTTATCAAGTGGTTCCCAAATAGAAAGGCTATTACATAATCGCTGTAGGAAACAACTACTCCTCGGGCTAAAGTCCCGCCAGGCATTGAATTATACCTAACAGCGATCCCCGACCCCTTTCTCGTGTTTCTGCACGACCAGAGTTTTTTTTTAAAGGGACCCGCCACGGGTAGTTACAGACATAGATATTATCGATTTAGATGAAAACCCCACGGATTTGTTTCGGCATTTGTCCTGGATCGATGTACCGTGTACGACACTGATGGGAACTAATAAGTTCTAAACAGCTTTCTGTAGTTCGGATTCCATCTGGGACAAATGTCGAATTCTACCCGTGGCGGGTCCCTTTTCAAAAAAAAAAAAAAAAGAATAACATGAACATTTATTCTGATTGAATCAATATATTGATAAATAGTATTTATATTGATGTTTTAAAATGCAAAAGGATATTTTAAGTAAAATTATTAACATCTAAATATGGTTTACAATTAATTTTTTAGTATTTTAATAAAAAAATTGTATATTATATTATGTGCAAATAATATAAAATATTGAAAATAAAAATGTGAAAACTTTATTGTTTTCAATATTTTGTGTTATTTGCACTTATACATTAAGGGGGACTTCTACCTTTGAGCACCATTTTTGAGGTGCTAATGGTTTATTTTTTTTGGGAAAACGAATAAAGGTAGAGCAATGCGGTTTTTTTCTAGTCATTATTGTACATAAAAAATGTTTTTTTTTTAATAAAAGAAAAAACAACATGGCGGCCGTCGAAGCTCGCGAAAAAACGTCTGCAAAATATCGGGGGCCAGCGGCGGCCCCCTCCCCGTTGACGTGAAACAAAAAAGGAACGTATGTTATTAATCAGTATCCCCTTGGCCAAGGAATGACGTACGATTTTTTTATATAATGCAAATATAAGAAGATGGCGGCGATTTGAAAATAAAAATCGACTTTTTCGCTTTTTTTTCGTACAAAAACATTAATAAAAAATGCAAAAATTAATTTGTTGCAAAAATCTGACGTCAGTCCATGGCGGCATGTTTTCCAAGTATGTGTGCAAATTTTCAAGTCGATCGGTCAAATACGATGGTCAGGAGAGTGCCAGCCATTTTCAAAAACGTGTCTTCGAGAAAAACGCGTTTGAAATTTTGGAAAGTGTTTACTAAAAATTGTTTATAATTACCCTTAATCGGCAATGCCTGGTCCATAGAGGCAACCTTATACTCAAAATTTATAAAAAGTGAAAGTAGGAACCCTATTCTAAAAATTCTGAACATAAAAGGCTATTGTTACCTGCGTCAGACGCGTTGACAGCTGCTCAACGCTCTGCGGAGATGGTCAGAGGAGACGTCCCGAAAACGATTGAAGTTCGGAAAATCCTTTTACAAGATAAATTATACTCATACATACATATAGATTAAGAATCTGCAAAACAAAATCAATTTTTTAAAATATTAAAGGTAGAAGTCCCCCCTTAAGCAAATAAATTTCGTTTGTGTTGTTTCAAAGGTATATACATTGAAATAAATCGATTTTTATATCAGAAAATCGGTTTCTATTTTTTTTTCAATATGGCGTACCTTTTTGACCAATTTAAGAACTTGAAAAGTTATTCTATATCGAAAAAACATAAATAACGTTGGTTTCAAAATTTTTCTAGAACTTTATCATAGAAATACGAATGTTTTGTCATGCGATGTAAAAGAATTCTAGCATCGCGCCTTTTGATTCTAATGGAAAGCCTGAGGAAGCGTTTTTATAGGAGTTTACTGTGATATCAAGTGACGTTAACCCATTTATTGTTTTCAATATAAGCGCTTCATCTTTGTTGCCGAGAGTTATGTTCGATTTTTATGAGTTCTGGCAATGAGAAGTGTGATGGCATTTTTTGCTTGCTCTTTCGATTTCAAGTTGATGATAATGCACCCAGGGCTTTTCCCTAGTCACAATCCCTGCCAGAGAGGATCTCATTCTGTTTCATACAAATCTTCTCTTTCTACATCATCTACGTAAAAATATATCTTAAAACCCAAATCGATATGTTAATAAGGTGATATGAGCGCTTTTCCAAAAAGAAAAAATAAACAAACACCGTAGCTAGTTGATTTCGGGTTGATTGCTACGCCGTCGTTTATGGCGCCTTCGGAAGGCATATTGCTCTTTTCAGACGTTTTCACAAGCATATCGAATTTCCATCAACGTGTCTTCCATTCAGTTAATAACGTCTCGACTAATGTTCTTGCTTAAGGTCTGAAAGTCCCAATCCTTTTAGGATAATCCAGAGGGAACAAATGGCCAGCACCATAGAAACCAACATGCCATCCTCTATCAAGGGAATTGACGTTCTCCAAAGGATTTTTCAAAGAGTCAAACCTCCCAAAGCTAACCTTTAAGAAAGTGAACAATAATCAAGTTATTACCATTCCGCTAGCTGATGGGGGAAATGCAACTGTCAGAGTCGTATTGGATACTACCGAGTACAACTTCAAAGTAGGGAATCTTCTATTGGACCCAGTATACTCGTATAAAAGAACTAGAACCCCATTAAAAAGATTGATAAAGTATCAGCGGAAGGATCTACATAAGGGTATGCTTCAAACGAATACCAGGAGACCGCAACTGTACTCTTTGGCTGAAAATTCACGCGACACTACGAAATACAGGAGAGATATAACACCGTCTTGTGAATTCTGAAAGCTTTCAGATGGAAAATGATTCAGTTCAATCCAGATAACATAGTGGAGACGTTACATGATTATTCATATTATTCACAAATCGAATCGATTAAACATTAGGATAATTTCACTATAGCAAGTGCCACTGTAGCGAGTAAGGTCGACTTTTTTACCGTCAAAGTTCTATGAGCAAGGACTAACAAGAAAGAAGTACCTGGTGCTGAAACACATGGTGCACCTCCCCATTATGCAGTACCTGTCCGCACTTATTTAGGTGAGATGTTCCCGAATTGTTGGTTAGTCTCCTTATCTAAGGGGACCGATTGAGACGCCAGCCAGATCGCCACATTTGATACCCCTAGATTACTTTTTGTTGGGGTCTTAAAAAGCAAAGTATACATTACTAGGCCCGAGAATTTAGAAGGTTTAAAAGTAAGAATCAATTCAAATCTGACAGGCAGTCAACGGTGCACAATTTGGGCATTGTTAAAATAATTATTGCCATTAAATTTAGTATTTTGAAATTGTCATGTGGTTCTTCTTCATTTTTCTTTATCTAACCTATCGTTACGGTAATGGAATTATTACTGTGGCCTATGTATGTTATGTGTTCTTTCAGATTCTGTAATAGAGAGAGGGGGTGGCCATAAAATATCGATGACGTTTTTTTTGTGTCCGAGAGTTTTCCCCAAGAGTTATTCCTTGAATCTTTAACGTACTTATTAATACTTTAGGAAAGCACTGTATATAGATTCCTATCAGATTTTGAAAAAATACGAGATATTAACGAGATATTGAAAAGCAACAAATCCCAAGGGCTTTCACCTAATCATATCGTAGAGATTTCACCGAAAAAGATCATATCCAAATTGACCCGGGCGGCGCAATGGCGAACTCAACTCTATTCCCCCAGAGTGAACCGCATAGATTAAATAACTAAATTAACAAAATATCTTCCTCTCGATTCTACTAGTTTGTCCAGGAATGCGACGGGAACTAATTCAAAATTAGTTTCCCTGCCATCAAACGGCGGCTCATTAAAAATAGCCAGGTCCAGACCGCCGGGAATCGCCATTAGAATAATTTGCTTGATGATGCTTTCATTTAGCTACGAATGGCACGCATTAGGTTCTTCTAACTAAAAGCTGGATTCAATCAGTGTTGTTTCTGGTAGCAGATAACGCGATTCTATTCATTTGATCGAGTGGATTAAAACGAAAAAAGGGTCAATTTTATATCAACAGTTACTTCGATATCACGTTGCAAACAACTGAAGAAAATTGTCAGTTACAGTTACTAATGATGGTTGTGTAGACCCTACGAGGTAATTTGTGTATCAAACCGCTACGCTGATTGCCGTTATACGTAGCAGTATAGTCACATTAGCACATAAATGTTAACATACGAGGGTAGTCCCAGAAGTACGCGATCTGACGTATAGTTGGCGGTTGTTGTTTGAAAAGAATGACTATGCCAGAAAGTACCAATCTTATAAAGCTTAAGTTTGAAGTTTGACGACGCTACGTTGTTTAGTATTTGTTTGGCAGCCATCAATTGTGAATACTCTCAGTGAATTTGTAAACCTGGAAAAAATTGGTCATCGTTATGTGATGCTTTTAATACTTTCATGTAAAAGGCTTCAGTCCAACCGATATCAAAGCGAAGCTATACTATACTCTGGGAGAGTCTGCTTCTTCGTTTACAACAGTAAAATATTGGGTGGGAGAACTTAAACGAGACCGTACGAGCTGCCAAGACAAACATCACAGTGGTCGACCAATGAGGTGATTACACCAGAAATTGTGAAGAAAATCCATAAAATGGTATTGGATGACTGTCGACTGAAATTGCACGTGCTAGCAGACATGGTAGGCATTTAGAAAAGTGCTGTACACCACATATTGACTGAAAATTGGAATATAAAAAAGGTGTGCAAGATAAGTGTCGCGATTACTCAAATGAAGCAAAAGCAGTAGAACAAAAACACCTGAGACAAAGGAACAGTTAAAACAATGGACTGAAAGGGGAGAATCGGCTCCAAAAAAGGTGAAGACAATTCCATCTGCAGGCCAGGTCATGGCTTCAGTTTTTTTTTTGTATGCGCGTGGTATAATTTCCATTGATTATCTTCAGGGATGAAAAAAGATCAACTGCGAGTATTATGTGCACTTATTGCAGCGTTTAAGTGATGAAATCAAGAAAAAATGGCTGCATTTGGCGAAAAAGAAAATTTTGTTTCATCAAAACAATGCACCAGTTCACACATCCGTTATCGCAATGGCCAAAATCAAGGAGTTAAAGTACGAATTGCTTCCTCACGCACCCTATTCGCCAGATTTAGCACCCTCGGATCATTTTCTGTTGCCAATCTTGAAAAAATGGCTCGATGGTAAAATATTTGCCAACAATGATGAGGTGAAGTTTGCGGTTGATGACTATATTGAGGAGCTCGACTATTCTCGCTATAAACAGGGTATCAAAGCTATTGAACATCGCTGGAAATAGTGTATCGAGTTACAAGTAGATTGTATAAAGAAATAAAGATATTTTTTTCCCACATTATTGTTTTCTTTGTTAGGTTGGGTACTTTTGTAACTACCCTGGTACAGCGCGTTCCAGATGATGAAATAAATTAATTCAAAGCGTAAGTGTTAATTTTTAAGTGATTTTGAGTGGGTTAACAGATGAATTTATATTTTTGAACTCACAATTTTTGCAAGCGGAAGATTTTTAGTAGTTCCTTTAACAGCCCCCTCTGAATTAAACTAGCAATATTTAGGAGCAACTTTACTTTTATTGCCAATTAAAATGATAAATGTTCAAATTGACCGTCGTTCATCTATTGATAATAAACAAAATGCCGTCGAGTTTTCGGATGCCGTTTGGTATGACCTGAGGGCTTTGAATTTTGAACTTCGTTGAGTTTTCGATTGGGGGATGTTTTGAATTTTACTCGTATATCCTATTTTTTAAATTGTCAATATTTTCTGGCCGGTTAACATACAGTTTAAATTTTAATAACCCCACAAAAATAATTCAAAAGAATAAAACCGGGACATCGATATTAACAACTATATAACTATAGTAATACTTCTCAGTTGGAACTATAGGATTTGAATTGCGCGCCAATTGTGTTCTGCCAAAGATAGGGCGTCAATACTTAACGTCGTCCATACGACCATATCTACCATCCATACGACGTCAATATGCCACGATTAACAGTTAAAACAATTAAAATAGTGCGCAATTAAAATCCTATAGTTCCAACTGAGACACCCTATATAAGCGCATACTTCATCTAAATAAGCTCTTACTTTACAGGAAACATGTGATGTAACTATATCTTGTTTGTATCAAATATACATGTCTCTTAATGTAGATACTAATTAATTAAAATCAAATCTAAACATACATACTGTATCGTGAAGGTAATAGGGAACACTAATTTGATTGGTAACAATACTAGTCCACACTTTTACATTTTTGGGAAGCTAAGTGTGAGCATCTATCATGTTATGAGGATTTTCCTTTCTCCAATATCAGCAGTTTTGTTTGTTATCCGCGTCATTCAAATGAAATGTAGCTTTACTAGGAAAAACAATTTTGTTTAGCAAATTGTTTGACATCTGTTTATCATTAATTTACAGAATTATTCAGAATTCGATCAGAATTATTATTTTAACTCCTGAATCTACTTAAGTTTATAAGGATGCTACTTTTCTTTGCTTTTTTAATTCACCGAATCGATTATTAACTGTTTTGGGCTTCTTCCAAAAGCTTAATGTTCTTTCTCTGTAGGAATCTTTCTCAACTCACTTGGGTCCAAGAAAAAAAGCTCAAACGCAGGGTACTTACACCATCCTGATTTACTTTAAAATATCTTTATTTATTAGTGACTAGATGATACATGATAAATATCTGAACAGGTTTGTGTTAATATTCATTATTCATTATTGCCCCGGCCACAAATGTTGTCTGTGTCTTTCTACAACACAATCATCTGTGCCCTCTCTCCTCGAATATTGTACTTTTTTTTCAATATTCATCCATTTCTATATTGCCGTCTTGCTAAGGCATTATGAAATCCTCACCGCTGGTTCCTTCCCTCGCCAGCCCATCCTCCTTCTTGTTGTCCCGGATACCACTCTGACCTGGCACCCGGACAAACGTCACCTTGTTATTCCTGGCTAGTATTTCTGCTGCACCTCTGCATTCCGCCACCAGCCAGGATTTTACTCCTGGGGCCTCTAAAGCATGCACTTACCAACACCTCAATTCAGCAGTTGCGTTTGTGCCCAAGCGTGGTTGGCCATCACCTCCGCCTGGAACACTGTGGCATCACTCCGAGAGGAATCGAATACTCATCTCTTCTATTATGCCCGGATACTCCCGCCCCGGTCTCTCCCTCGACCCTGTAACCGTCCGTATACCAGATGTCCCCAGCCAGAGGGACCGTGCCTTTTCTCCAGTTCCTACCACCATTATTACAAACTATGAAAACTATAGGACCGAGAAAATAATGGTTACTAGATCTATGAAACTGACGTGACATCGTTGGATGTTTACTTCTCATGTTTCTTGGAAGTTTTTTCATGTACTGCTCGTCAAGAATAGAAAAAAGTGTTAGATTCTCTAGGTATGCGTAGAAGAAAGAGTGAGGCGGCGTTCGGAGGGAAAGGGATGCACTTTACACTTGACCAGATCGAACTCTGTGTATATTCACATTCAATATGAATGTATTCATCGATATTCACTCTGCAAGTCTCAATGCGACTGGCTAAAGACCAGAGGCTATTTATTGCGCACTTCGTGGTCGATCCCATATAGCAGTTTTGAGACTTGTTCCTATTCTTGACGAGCTGTGTATACTTAAAGTATTTTTACAAGTAAAGTATTGTACGAGGTAATGTATCGCATTACCTCATAGATTGTATACATTCTGTCTGCTAATAAAGTTGAAAAAAAAAACGCTTGCATCGTTTTTACCAGCAAGTTTTTGAATATGTTTGTGATACATGATGAACCGAGTGTTTAGTTAAACATTTCACATACTTCCTTGTGAGTTCTTGCTTTTATTGCCACACCCAATTATAAATGAAATGTCTATTCTATATCCGATGAATGAGCCCTAATAAAATTAATAAATAAAGATACTTTCATAAATTTAGAGGGAGTTAAATTGGGGGGATAATCTTTTGATGCGAAAAATTTGTTTGAGGACGTTTATGGAAATATAACTTCTAGTATTCAACCCCCTAACAACGTCGGGAAACCTATTATGTCGTGCCATTTAAAACAATTCCGTAAATATACTACGTTCTAGCCCAATAAACCCACCTTCCTCTAACGTGATACATGTCGCGAACACTGGAAAGCACGACCGAATCTATAACAGAAACCAGTTTGGCAAACAACGGTTGTTACCGGATTTTCAGCGAGGAGATTTTATGCAAATTATGGAGATTCTAATGGGCCCCGCGGCAGTTTTTTAATTCTCCAGGCTCTACGCAATCATCATTAGTTGGAGTTTATTTCTATATACCGCATCCTGCTACATAGGACCACGGTAACTTCCGTGCAACTTTATTTAGGCGTGATTAACATTAATGTTGTACTCGCTTAGAGTAACGGAGATTCGGTAGACTGTGTTAGTTCATTTTACTTTATAAGCAGAAGAAGAAACTAGGGTAAAGTGCAGGGCCGGACTTGGTCGGTAGCTGCTAGAGTAAAGACATCTTCGTTCAAAACAGAGGCTTTTTATTTATGGAGGTTTGGAAAACAATTAAATATTGATTAATACAGTCATATTACATAAAAAATCAGTTAGTGATGCAGTGGAAATGTCTGGATTCTCGACCGTAGTAACGGATTTGTCCCCAGTCAATTTTCGTTAATTATATACCAGAGGCGTAGTAGCGTACATGGATGCGAGTGATGCGTCGTTTCCTTTAAAAAATTGGCTAATTAGTGTTATTTAGAAGTTCAATCGATTTATTCAATTATTACATTTTTTTAATTATTTTAAACCGACCGCAAACATACATTATTTACTTTAAACGCTACCATCAATTTTCTTATTTCAAATCGGCCGTGATGGTGCCCGAAATTATTGGACTCCCGCGTTACTTGCTGCAGTGCTGAATTGCGATGGTCCACGTTACATCCAAGCTACGCGTTAGATGGGCGAAAAGGTCAGCGATCTTACGCAGTCAACAGTGGAACCTCGAGTGGGTGTTGTCGTTATTTCCGTAATCAGTTATGACATTTTGTGAACGTATCTTGGCGACTGTCGCTCTAAGTTGGGCAAAATGATGGAATGTGAAGAATGTTCCCCTAGTCAGTCGATTAGTGGAATTTGCATTGCCATAACATAAGGAAGATTTGGAAGCGCTGTTTCAAGTAATTGTGGAATTTAAAAATGAGGAATGGGATCGAGAAACCGTTATTTGTGCTAGAGGCCTTTTAACTTTAATGCGCGACTTTAATTTTAATTTTTTCTTAGCAGTTTTTCTGTAATATTCCCACATTCCGAGAGTCTTTTTAAAATTGTTCAGACAAAAATATCAGATATTAGTTACTGCAGTAAAAGGATCGCCGATTTCAAATCACATATTCAAAAAATGAGAAACGAGTTTAGTAACATTTAGGACCGTATGGACAGATTTTTTTTAGAAAATCAACCACCAAGTAAAATAATGCGTCTGGATTTAATTCCTGAAGAAGATAAGAAATGCACGTACACACGATTGTTTCATTACATTTTGGACGTTATTACTTTGAACATTAGTGAACGGTTTAGTGAAATTTGTAAACTGAAATTCTTAAACCCAGATTCCACACAATTTACTTCATTCGTGAAACGTGTTCCTGACGAACTTTTTTCTTGTTTAGTAGATACATATGGAACATTCTTTGACGCAAATCATTTAAAAAGTGAACTTTCAGTGATTTATAATGATCCCGATATGAAAAAGAGCATGTGTTTGAGCTTCACCAATATATTATGTCCCTTCAATTATCTTCTGTTTTCTCGGAGTCATCAAAATTGTGTCGTATAATTTGACTATTCCTGCCACAAGCAATTCCGCGCGAATCATTTTCATGTTTAAAGAGAATAAAGACTTATCTGCGAAATTCTCAAAAACAAGGAAGACTATCAGCTTTAGCATTAATAAATATTGAATGTCCCTTGTTAGAAGAATTGATCTTCATTTTAAAAATTAGGATATATACCTGGGCATAATCATTTTAGGTTAGTGTCTTTGTTTTATTTTTACCATTTTCATATGGCCTACCATACATCTGACTATACCTGTTCCCCTTATAAAATTGTTATCACATCCCTAGATTCTTTTCTCACGCTACGCCCCTGTTATCTACCCTTATACCTATATTAGGTATAGGGGTGTTCGTCTGTCCAGTGATGTACGTCTTCACGGCGTGCAGCATCGTTACAATTTCCATCAGCAGGATGGGATAAGAACTATGAAGCTCAGGGCGAGGAATGGGCTGTACCGCCTGGTGACAGGTAGGACTGGCCCCAGAATATCGAAAATTACGGGGGGCCAGCCGGCTGGCTTTCCCACGGCGGGTGATAAGGTATGCTTGGGTGTGTCTCCGTCGGTCTCCTGAAATCTAAGACTAGGATTTGATGTTAGTATCGGATATGGTCCACCTGAAAGAGAAAATCAGAAAAGAGTCAGTGTTTTTTAAACTCGCCCTGGATTCACCAGTAGTTGGAGTTTCGATCATTTATGAGGTCTCACTTCTTCCAGACCATAGGGCCGGAATGGGTGTCACAATAGAGAGTCACACAAACTATTCCCACATTGCTATAGACAATCATGGAAATTGGCTGGAACTCACACCATCCAAGTTCCAGCTGGTTCGATGACGTCGTGATTTTCTGATATGTAGTATTTTCCAGAAAGGTACCTATACAGCGCAGGTTGGACAAGTCTTGGTCAGATAGTATCAGCGCATCGTGATCATTGATCGAAGCCGAAACTTGCCAGCGCGGAAGATAGACGTGCAGTCGGAATCTGGATGTTTTATGTGAGCGAGCTCCATATAAAATTGATCAAAATGAGGATTCAATACGCTTAAAATCGACCGAGGGATATAGCGGTTCTTACCACCCCATTCCCAGCCCATAACATGTAGCAATCGTCGCCGGACGACCGGAGTAAGTACTACATACGAGCCAGTACAAGGAGCCCACTAGGGGGAATCAGCTTAGTTAAGAGAAAATGGTACGCCCTCTCCAATTTCTCCTAGGTTGCGCAGAATACCGCAAGCCATCGTAGTGTCCAGCACCAGCAGACCGAAGGGAAATCGAGACAAAAGACGGCCCAGCAAGGACCATGGATACTCGTAGAGATAGGAATGCTGTCTGCTCATTGTAGGACCAAGTCGCCATCTACGAAGGACCTATGGAAGTTCCCAAGAACAAAAATTCGGGACGAGGCGCCAGCGCCATACCAAAGTGGTTCGTCCCTTGACAGAAGAGTAGTGTAGTGGCCAGGGGCCCCATCAGGTCGCCCGGACCGATATCACCCATTCTGGGCGAAACGGGGGTAAAGACGGTCGAGAGCATCGCACAATAGGCGGAATCACTGAGCATACACGCCCCGAAGGCGAGCGCCTGTAGTGCTCCGAGGGAAGGTACAACGACGACATTAAGCTAAATTTTATATTTATTCTTTTTTCAATGCATATTTTTGTTGGATCCTCATTATATATATCCTCACAAAATTTGTGCTTATTTTGCAGCTCATAATAAAAATAATTGGATCATTTTTAAAATTCGTAGTCAATTCAGAGCAGCACAGAAATAAAATTCTGACAAAATTTGTCCAACGACTATACGGGATAACAAAAATTCTCTCCGTGAGTTTGTTTATGACTTATTTTCTCTCGAAGGGAAAATCTTCAAATGACACCTGGCCTCTGGTGTTCTGTTATTATTTAGCCAGGTAGTGTCGGATTCGTATACGCCTACCGACTAAAAACCCCCCCATTATCCTATCAGTGTAATGCCGAAGAGGAACCGCTTCCGCTTTACTTCTCTTCGGCATATCAATCAGGATACTTATTCATTCATATTAATGCTTCCAGCAGTTTCCAACTCACCGGGACTGTTTCCCTTCTCGGCCACCATAGGCACACCAAGTGATAGGCGTACCTATCCTTGATCACTTCCTCTTCCCTTATCTTTGAGGGTCTGGCCGTAAGGTGGCGCAGATACGCTACGCCCCCCACTGATTCCTCCTGGTCCTCAACCTCTTGTCTCTCAAGAAACTTATCCCTAGTGGTCTTGGGGGATACCATCGTCCAACGATAGGTCTGTGGCCCCACACCACGCCAGATCCCACTCGGTGGATAGGTCACCTATCTTCCCCTTCGCCAGCTTAACCTTTTGATAAACTGCCTCCGGCCAGTCCTCTCCCTCCAGGGCTTTGAAGTCCTCTGTCCCAATTTCCCTAAGGGTGGTACGAATCCTCTCGGTCTTCGATCCCGTATCCCTTGTTTGTGTGGAGGCCTCGACCATGTCCACCGTGGTCGCACCCTCCACCGTTTGCGTAGAGGCATCGACCACGCCCGACATAGTTCCGCCTTCCACTCACTAGTAGTCGGAATCCCCGATATTCCTCCATTTGTATCCTGTTTCCAGACAGATCTGGCCTGCTCCTCGTCCCACTCGAGACTTACATCTGCCATATTTCCCCCTGGTGTCCTAGGAAGGGTCGCCGTACCTAGGGTCCCCGGTGTGGCTCTCTCGGCCTGGGCACGTTTTGGGTTTCTCTCTCTACACTCTGACAGTGATGAAGTCGCTACCGTGAGAGCCGCCATCTTGTTGCTTTTGCCCTAGCCGCCCTGACTTAGGTCTGAGTGCTCAATTTGGTCTTTGCCTTTCTAGGCTCCGACCTTTCCGCACTCTCTGTCTTCGCGCTCTTTCCGCGCTTCCTGTTCTTGCTTCTCCATCTCCCTCTCTTGGTCCTCTTGCTCTTTCCCCGCTTCCTACTCTTGCTCCTATTCCTGCATCTACTCCTGCTCCTATTCCTGCTCCTGGCCCTGCACCAGGTCCTACTCCTCCATCTCCTTCCACTACTTCACTTCCAGTTCCTTTGATTTCCTTTTTTTCCTCCATATTGTTCCCACGAACTTGAGACCAATTAAATCCACCGGGGAGAAGGCACTCATACTGCAGGGCGTGCCTTGTGCCCCGCAGGTTTTAGCGACTTCGCTGTCGGTTTATTATAGAGGTTCACTCCGCAGTCCGGCCAATAAAGGCAAACCCCCCGGTCACTTATACACACAACATTCCTCAGTCACGCCCTACCAAGGTCATTGAAGTGTGGTCCGCGATTGCGGTATGTAGTGGTTGAGCGGCGCTCACTCTTCCACAGCTCAGTACCCCCGAGTTCGCCAGTAGTCTCGCAATGTGTCTTTCGACACAATTCCTGAGGGTGAGTCGCTACTTAGTTCGTGCTTTGGCATGCCCTCAACCCGCGTCTTTGGGCACAGCCTCCACGCTTAAGCTCCCCCGCCACGACAAGGCGACGACTCCTAGGGGAAGTTGTTTATGACCTACTAATAAAGTCGCGTGCATATACAAATTCATTTGCCCCCAGATCTCCTTATTTAACTATTATGGAGTATTTTCTGTTGCATTTCACCAGTATTCTGGCTTTCACTAATTGACATGCGGAATTAACATTTAATGTGTATTATTATTCACTTAAAAACAGTTGTATAACCAGGATTTAACAACAAATGCATTAATTTTTTTTCTTTTTTACAGGTAAGATTGACGGATGGCATACTAATAAGTAAGTACATAGAAATGAGATCATTTACGTTGTCATTCAAATGCTTTTAGATTGACCCACATTAAAAAACTAAGTTCATATGAACTTTTCGCCTTTTTAAAGTGATTTTTTCTTTTAATTTTGAACCATGTACGGATATTACTTCGAAATGCTCTTCCTCGTATTTTCTTACCAACTTCAGGGAGCAATAAGGTAAGGTCGGCAAGAGGTATAAGGTAACTTACCTGAACTTATGGAACTATATAAAACCAGAATAAATTACGCCTAAATCCCGGAGTTTACTAGATAGGTATGAATTTCTAAGCGTTACTTTGAATCTGCTGTTCGAAGACAGTTTTTTCATGTTCAAAAACGAGATAACCAACATTTTGTCATTAAAACTGTCATTGCTATCGTATTCAGGTGATCCATTTACGTTGCATTCAATATAATTTCCGTCGATTTTAAGGCTTTCGAATTTTCTACAAAATTTCCTTTATCGATTTTATTCCCCAAAAAAACTTTTTACCGAGACATAATCTAAAAAAAATCATACGGATTATAAGAAAGCCGTATATATGTATAAATATAAGCTTTATATATAAATTCTTCGATGCCTTCAGATTTCCCCTAAAGCCTAGTTCACTAGGTCGGTATACATTTTTTTTAAGTATTATTTTGAATCTGCAGCCGAAAAAAATTGTTCAGGTCGGAAATGGGATAACCCTCAGTTTATCATTAAATCGGGCATTGCTATCGTATTCAGTATAGCAGGAATCATTTTACGTTATATTCAATGTAATTTATATCGATTTTAAGAGTTTCACAATTTTCTACAAAATTTCATTACTATATCTATCTATTTTCTCCCACGAAATAACGTTTTCTCGCGAAAAAGTTATGTAAAAGAAAACACGTGCGCAAAACTTTTTGATGGCGTGTACTTTTTCGGGAATACAAAAGGGCCAAATATATCGAAACGTTGCTACGAAGAATATTAAAAAGTCATGGACATTCGTAAATAAATGAATGAAATGATTCGAAAAACAAAAACAGTCACCGATTTATCAGAACTTGATACCATTTTTTGAATAAATATCGTCATTAAATTTAGTATTTTGAAATTACCTAATCGTTTTTCTTAATTTTTTTTATCAGACCTATACTCACGCTAATGTAATTCATATTGCAGCGTACGTAAATAATATGGCTCACATTTCGTAATAAAAGAGGGGGTTGCCATTAAACACAAATGCCGATGGCGTCATACATCATATATGAATCACCCTGTATTTTTTTTTTATTTATTTAAAGAAGTGCACAACTGAAAATAAAATTTGACGCGTCCGAGAGTTCTTCCCAAATATTATTCCTTAATTTTTTTACGAATTTAGTCGTTGCTTTACAAAAGCACTGTATAGTTTATTTCATCGCTATTTTCCAAATAAGAAATCTCAAACGGCTTTTATCTCATACCGTGGATTGTTTTTATGGCTAGGCTCAGGTAGACTGTTCCGTTCATCGACAAGATAAGAGAGTTTCTTATTTGTCAAATAACGATAAAATGAATACTACATAATATGTACTCTAATTGAAATATTATGATTTCGAGAAAATATTTTAAAATTAAACTACTAAAAATATAACAAATTCATTATTGTTATATTGTTAATATTTTGTTAACAATAGAAATGTTAACATAATCAAATTGTTAACATTTCTTGTTGGTGAGGCAATGCCTCACCTGTCTATCTGGTTTATCTGACAAGCCGTCACTGCTAATTTGTCGATTTTACCCACATGTTCATTACACGAGAGGCACTACACTAATTTAACACCAACCTTGTTGTCCAATAGGTAATTTTTTTTTAGAAAAATCTTTGTTTGAATTTTCAATAGTTCCACGCAATCAAATTTAGTTGAATTATCATATTTTCCTTGTGTTTTCTTCGCCGATTTTTTCTTGGGTAAAGATTATCATTATACTATCTTCTACGAGTATGTTTTAAGTACCTTTGACGTGTTCATTCCATTTCAATCGTCCTCCCTCTGTAGTGTTCAACGGTCATTGACGTGGAAATGATAAATATGTAGTTAGTCTTATTTACCTAATGGTTCGAAAAGTTTAATTCAAAACCACGGAATAAATCTCCGATCGATGATCAGCCGTGAGACCAATTAGCTATTCACTTTTTTCCATCGTTCTCAATCTGTTTGCGATTTAACTCGTTTAATGTGGCCTCATATCAATCTCATTTCATTTAATCAATCCCTTTGCGGGATTTCGAACGGTTGTGTACAACAGTCAATTATTACTTGACAAGTAATTTGAATTCAGCACGTGACCCAGATTGTAAAATCCGACTTGAAACGAAATTAATTTGCATATTTATTGTATATATTTTCTTTAAGTAAGAACCCGATTTGATAGTCATTTCATTCGAACATACCCATGTATTAAGGTGACCTACCGTTCAAGTTGTATGAACGTCTCACGCATTAGAGTATCATGAGAGTTGCAAAATTGATTGAGTTACAATGATTAAGACAATTATACAAAAAGTAGTTGTATATTGCAGAGGAATTTGTCCTACGACGCGAAGTACGTATGATCCTCCCGGCCTTAGTTGGCGAGTGTCCTGGTGAGGCGCCTGTAGTGATCCACTGTCGCCAGGTAGATCTGGATACCGTGGTTTACTAGCCGGACCGTCGTATAGTTCATTCCGGCATTTTTGAGTTCTTTTCTCGTTGTATTTCAGTTATTCTTCTTTGAAAAGGATAACTGGCGAAATTCCTTCCTATTTCTGGGACCTTTCGGGTTTCTCCACATCCTTGCGTTTTCCCTCAACCGCGGTTTTCATCGCTGTTTTCGGCTTTACACTGATTCTTTCGTCACCTTTTTTTTGTTGTTCTTGGGGGGGGGGGGGGGGGGGGGGTCGTAGTCGGTTCCGGTGACGTATCCTCCTGTATTTTTCTCTCCGCTGGTATATTCGTCATGCTTTAGAGTTCGTACATGGACCCGGCATGCTGAGTCGTTAGCTGGGCCTTCAATTTTTGTATGCTTGTCCACTGTTTTTGACTTCTCCGTTATCTTGATTAGGGTCTGGCTCTCGACCCTCGAGGTCCTGTTTTCGTCGTCCTCGCGTAGAGGCAACCTTGATCTAAATCTACTCCGTCTATTTCTCTCGAATTTCTTCCGGGATAGGGGTTTCCTATCTGGACTGAGAATCCAGGGAGTATACCTCTTTGTTCGACTTTTGGCGTATACCGTCCTTTAGCAGTACTGCTTACTCGATGTTCCCCCGTTTCTTTCTTCGCTTTGCGTGTCTTTCTTCGTATTTCGAGAAAATTTGCTTCCGGCTCTTCCTGTAGAAGAACCTGTCATCGGTGTCAATGTATCGATATATCCTGTTACGGAAACACAGTCGACCTTGTTACATCTCGAGTTATTGCGCATGCTCATACATAATCTCTTACGCGCTGATCTCGCAGGCGTAACGTTCAGTTTACATCGAATTAGTTCGTCTCCACTCGTTAGGTAACTACTGCGTAAGCAGAGGTCTTCCGTCTCGATGCCTTGACGCACTATTGGGCAATTTTCAACGAAAATCCATGAATGATTACAGCAATACGGGTGGAGTCTGCTTACGCTGTTGTGTCGGCCATAAATAATGGAGTTCCATGACTGTAGTAGCATATTTCAGCATAATTTTGTGTGTAATAAACAGTTTTAAAACCTTAAAACGAACTTTTCTGCGCGTAGGACATCTCTATCTCGAAATTAAGTGACCGAGAAAAAATAAACCAACACATAAATGCAGAATATCTGTTTTATGCGACAGTTTTACTTTTCTCAAATAGTCCACCATCGTGCTTTCTCATGACCCATGGACAGGGTGGGGTGTCATATGTCCGTGTCATATCCACCTCAAAGCCAATAGATGTCGTCTGATAGATGTCCCTAATCAGAATTGATCGAAATCCGATTGATTCGTCACGATATAATTGAGTGATCGTGCTAACAACAAAAATTCTCAAATAGTCCACCATTGTGCTTTCTCATGACCCATGAACATGGTAGAGTGTGTTCTATCTACCCCAAAATCAATAGGTGTCATCTGGGAGACCTTCTCGATCAAAATTAGTTAAAATCCGATCGATCCGAGACGATTTAGTTGAGTTATCGTGCTAACAAGAATAAATGTCGACGACAACGACGACATACACACAGCAAAAAATTTTAAAAACCATTTTTTTTTGTTTTTAGGCAAAAAAACGAAAAATAAACCCTAAAGATTTTTTGTTTTTTCACTTTTTCTTTACACGATTTTACATTACTTTTCCGCTTATAGTGGAGTGCGGAAAAGTAATAGCCAGAATTGGTGTTACCAATAATTTTAGTAATAATTACAGCTATCGACACCAAACTAACCACGGCATTGGTGGAGCACCACGATGCTTCACCAATAGATAACGCTTATTATGTGTGCGATACGATTTGCCAGAAGGACGATCGCGAAAAATAGTCTACAACTGTATTATTGGTACAACATATTTGTACTTGTTTTAAAATAATATATGTATATGCAAATTAAATGTAACTTGCATTAATATTTAAAATATTATAATTCATTTATTACATAACTCGGTACCCTGCATTAGATATTTGCTATTATATGAAAATTAATATATATATTTTTATGAATACTCCTTAGGGCATTCACGGACATTACAATCTGAGCATAAAGATCAATAAGTAATAGTTTTCTAACTTATAATACTATGTATTAACTTCTAATACCAGTTTCAACTTTTTTAAGTTAGAAAAGTTAGGACCAATGTCATACTTAACATTTACCTGGTGAAATATGTCTCTATTTCTATAATTTCATCGAATGTTTCATTCACTCCCACACACTTTATTTGGTATAAAACATTTATATCGAATAAAACATCTGGGGAGTGAATTAAGCATTATTGTACATAAAACGTATGGTAAAATATTTCAATTTCTGACAGAATATTTTAATTATACAGTGCCATGAAAAAATATACACTCAAGGTTATATTTATGGCATTTATTGTACTTCCTGCAGGAAAGATTTCTTAACATATATTATTTAATGGAACAGGCTACTAATAGATAAATAGCAGCGCTATTGCTCTCGAACTGTAATGTGCTTACAGGTTGCTCTTGCGCATTTGCAAATGCAAATGTTGAGTACCGATTTGTTCAGAGGCTGAGAGTTATTTGCAAGTGATTTTTAAAGAATTAGCCACTTGGAACGTTTGATTTATTTATTTATTTTTTTTTATTATTACTATTATACCGCGTGGTAAAGGATTGGATGACATAGAAAAACGAATAATCGATTTAAGGAGTGGTGTGGAACAGACAGCGACAGATCTCCGCAATTATTAGTCGTTCACAAAGTATGGTAAAAAACTTACTTTCTTAAACTTGTAATCGAAAATTATGGTAAAAGAAAGCGCTCAGGGTGGCCATCTAAATTTTCACCGATGACACCGTAATATTCTGAGGGAATTATCAACTACAGGAGCGTCATCTTCTCAGGTTATCCTTCGTTTTAATTTAGACTGAGATCCCAGTTTCATAAGAAAATGGGCGGCGAAGTCAGGACATTCTAAATACGAAAAATGTTTAAAAAGAACCTGCACTTAAGCAGCATCACATAGAGGCCAGATTAAAATTTGCAAAGGAGTATGTTCAAAACAAAAATTTTTGGGACCATATAATCTTTGGCGACGACAAAAAAATATATAATTTGGATGGACCGGATGGTTTAGTTATTTGGCATGATTTACGAAAAGAGCGAAAAATTATGCCACGTAAAGCTCAAACGGTTGGTTTCTTATGATATGGGCGGCTTTCAAAAAGGGTATCAAAAACGAACTGGCATCTGTAAATGGCAGAACGAATTGCTTACGAAAACCTGTTAGAAGATTACATTTTTAACCCTTATTGAAGATGATGGTGCAATATATCAACAGGCTAATGCACCTATTTATTCTGTAATATCCACAAAAACTGGCTTCAACAGTATGGAATCAACCGTATTTTGAGCCAGCATTAAGTCCTGATCTTAACCCGATAGAAAATCTATGAGGAATCATGACACTGATTTGACGTAATATACCCCTCCAAGGGTGATTAGCAGAGCACTAGGTAGATGCTACACCCCCAGAATAATCGCTGAATGGATAGACCATATGTTGGGAAACAGACAGCTTACTGCCAATAAAGGCAAGACTACCATCGAGGGCCGGGTCAACTCGGGATGTCCTTAGGGAGCGGTATTCTTCTTGGGAGCACCTTCTGTGGTGCTTGGTACTGGATGAGCTGCTTAAAAGGTTAAAGGATTACCAAGTAATTGGCTATGCTGATGAAGTCATCAGCATAGCTGATAAGGACCCTTCATTATTATTACTAAGCGTAATAATAATGAAGGGTCCTTTCCTGGAACCGATTCTTGATATAATGCAGGGAGCATTAAACAAGGTTGGGAATTGGTGCAGGGGTAGGGGAATCTCGGTAAATCCCGCTAAGGCTGAGGTGATGGTGTTCACCAAGAAATATAAGTGGAACAGAACATGCCCGTTCAAACTTGGTGCTCAAGAACTAAGCTATAATAGCGAAGTGATATACTTAGGAGTAATCTTGGACGGGAAACTGTCATGGGAAAAACATCTAAGTCATATATGTTCCAATATCACAGCTACACTTTGACAACTGAGAAGGTTCATTGGTAATAGCTGGTGCTTGAAACCGGAGACCATGAAATAGGTGTATGAGGCAATTCTCAAACCCAGACTGACGTATGCATCGCTGGTCTGGTGGGAGAGAGCATGTTTAAAGTCGGAAGCCAACCGACTTAACAAGCTAAGAGGTTTGATTCTAAGAAGTATAACCGGAGCCCCAATATCAACACCGATCGAGGCGATGGGGATACTGACAGGGATACATACCACCTCTTGATGTCACCCCGAAAGCGGAAGCCGCAAATGCAATGCACAGAGTGAGAAACATGAATAGGAAGGTAAGGGACCTGAATAGACTCTCAAGAGAGCCAGCTGAGAAGGGACTTCCTATGTATGCCCTCTGACAGTACGGGTATCCAGTTCCTGTTTGACAAGAAATATAAGATCATCCTCATCAGTAAGACCGACTGGATAGAGGGTCGAGCTGGATTACCGCTCAATGGAGACATCTGGTACACAGATGGAGCCAAGAGTGGGAACAGAGCGGGTGCAGGAGTGTATAGGCGACGCGATGGGATAGGTAAAACCTTCCCCCTGGGCAAATACACTACCGCACTCCAGGCCGAGCTAGTTGCAATTACATACGGTGTTCTGGGGGCCGACCAAAATCGGACCCAGGAGAAGGTATGTATCTGCTCGGATAGCAGGGCGGCGTTGGCAGCCCTGAATTCAGCAACGACGAAGTCGAAGCTGGTCTATAATTGCTATGAAGCATTGAACCACTTGGCAGGGAAGGGACCGGTGGAACTCTTATGGATATCTGGGGATAATGGCATTAAGGGAAATCTAATTGCAGATGATCTTGCCAGACTAGGGACCAGGGAAAACCTCAATGGACCAGAACCTGCAGTGGGAATAAGTCGGAATCTGATCAGAGACCGCTTCAATGGCTGGGTAAGAGACCAGTGCAATAAAAGATGGAGAGGAGTAACGGGTTGTCGAATAACCAAACTCTTCATCGAATACTCAGAGAATGAGAAATGGGCCCAAGAATTCATTAAATTGAATAGGCACAAAGCCATAACCCTGGTGAGAATCATAAGGGGCCACCATCGTAGCCTGAATGCATATAAGCACAATCTGAAACTGATTGACAGCCCGGACTGCAGATACTGTATAGAAGACGGGGAAACCTCGATTCATCTTCTTCACACCTGCCTCGTACTGGAGAAGAGGTGCCTTATATTAGGGACCCCTGTTATCCTAAAGGAGGCGAGGCTTAAGGCGAGGGGCGTGTCTAAATTTCTCCTATTATGGGATTGCATTTTTGAATAATAACCCGGATAAGAGGGGATCGCCAAGAGACTACCCATGCGATCAGTGGCTGATGAGGCCCAAACCCATATAACATAATAGTAATAATACCCCTCCAATATACCCATAAAATTACTTTCAGTTTTGTGTTTTACTCATGATGCAGTCCAAATTAAGCGTGAATCTATATTTTTTCAAAGTACTGTATAGCTAATAGAATATTTTAATTGTTAAACCACAATTTTCTAACATTGGGAAATCATTATCGATTAACATCCCACAATTTTTAGTCCCTCTGCAATTCTCTCAATTATAGGGGATTGTAAATCTTTCCAATGAGGGCGCAAGTCCTACGTATATATAAAAGGACGACGGATAAAATACAACCCATTAAAATTGCGTTCTTATTGACGGCCGATCCCCTCTGGACTCTTGACGCTAAAATAACTTGGTAGCGAAGGTTTCCCTTGTGGAAAATGTCCACTGAGAAAACATATCGATTGGTATCGTATAAGATATATCCAATAAGTCTGTGTTATTCCACCTAATTACTGGGATTTCGTTTATTTCGGTTATCTCTAGATAACAAGCTCTGTCATTATTCCGGGGATAGTCAACAACACATTTAATTGGTTCTTCTCTTGGATAACTGTCGTTATCTTAAATGATACGGATTGTAGTTCGCGTCAGTAGTGTGTGTGTGGGGGGAGGGGGGTCAATTGCGAACCATTAGGCAATTGTGGGCTGTGCAGTGGAACGATTACACAGGCCGACAAAGATCTTGTGATCATAATTTTGTACTTTTTGGCTTAGTTACATACCATAAACTATAGAAACCCTGTTTTTTTGTTTCCATCACGCACCAGTATTTGTAAATGTACATTGTACAATAATTTGTAGTTTTTAAAACTGAGGTTCTATATAATTTAATTTTGCCTCAACCTTTGCGCCGCTCCTGTGTTTAATCGGTTTGAAATGTACACACAAGTATGGGGGATTTACCGAAACAGAGTTGGCCGGTGGGGATATTTCGGTTTTATACTATTCGGATATTTACATAGTCGCTGTAGTACGTTTTTAATGTGTGTACGTTTACTTGTGACATCGCGTCGTGTGTTTTTATTTTAAAAATGCTTAGCAGTTGTAAAGTACACCAAATATATTTTCTTATGCCTATGGCTGTTTTCTTGTAAAAAAGTTTAGGAAAAAAAAACTGAAGTAAGACGTCATCGAATTCTTTTTCCCAGAAACATATCTATATTTTAAAAAGGGCTAATTTTTGCGAACAAATTTTGTAAAGAAGAAAATTTGCTATCTTTTTCCGTTAAAAAATTATAAGCAAATTTGTAAAAAACAAGTATTATCCCAAATTCGCAATCGTCATGATTTAAACAAGTAGCCTTTGCAAACAAATAGCAAAGTCGCATCTGTCAATAATCAATCTAATAGTTGGTAACATATAAGTCGGAAATCGAGAAAGGAACTACCATACCGCCAAGCGGTTATCAAAGTAGTTCCCGAATAGGAAGGCTACTACATAATCGCTATAGAAAACAACTACTCCTCGAACTAAAGCCCCGCCAGGTATAGAATTATGCCTAAAAGCGATCCTCGACCCCTTTCTCGTGTTTTTGCATGATCAGATAAGGTTTCAAAAAATAAAACCCGCCACAGATAGGATTCGACATTTGTCCCGGATTGGAACCGAACGACATACAGCTGTTTCTAATTTATTAGTTATCATCAATGCCCACAAATTTCATTCGGCATTTGTCCTGGATCGGCATACCGTGTACCGCATTTTAAATGTATATTTCAAACAATCACGTGACTTGTCTAATGCTTTTGTAAACTTTTTCATTAAACCCAGTTTGATGTAAAGACGTGGCAGTATTATTTCTTCACTCTTTATTAATGGCTCGTGAACAATGTTGAATTTTCCAAAGGTCATACAGTCTCTTCAAAGGCCAAATAATGCTTTTTTATCCCATAAACAGATGTGACAAGGATATCTGGCATATTCACTTTGCTGTTCAAAAAGTATGGTGACCATTTTTAAATTGACACAAATCGTTCGACTCCGAGTGACAGCACGAGTTGTTCGGGATTTTTATCAGAACTATTCGACTTCTGGTTCGAATCCGGATTGACATATATATATATATATATATATATATATATATATATATATATATATATATATATATATATATATATATATATATATATATATATATATATATATATATATATATCTATATATATGTTAGAAGTACAGTCAGATCTTCTCAGGGTGAATTGTTCCATAATTATCTCGCAGGAGCCATCCAAGTTCCATGGATTGATCAGAGACAATGATGTTGGAGCTGGCATAGATTGACGGTTCGCAGTAATCCAGTCGTGGGTTTGAGTCCCACATCGGTCGGCTGGATGTATATGTGTGTGTTCTTGTGATTGAATTACTGCACTTACTACGTTAGGTAGATACCATAGGTGTCATCGGCTTCTGCAGCTGCCCTTAATGTTGACAGTGAAATAACATTTAATCAGCAATCTACTACACACCGCCGCGCCGCCTTGGGCATTAATTACGTTAAATGACATTCGGGACTGCCATTAAAAAAATTGTTCATAAATCCCGGTCATTAATTTCCACTCGCATTTTATTACATTCTCGGGCATGAAGTTGGGCAACTTCTTTCGGGCGAAATTTAAAACTCCGGGCATAATCAGAGATAAAGAAAACCCGCGAGGGTGGCGGCCTCATGAAAACTGGGAGTAATGGAATTAAATCAAGCAGCAACTATAGAAAGATACCTTTTAATGCGGCCCTTATTCATCAAAAAGTTTTTTTTACTGTTCCTTGCTATATATATATATACGTCGACCTACGTGTCTCACTGCCATTCAGGGAGAATACAATTACCATTGTACACGTGGCCTGAGGGGAGGAGAAAATGTTTAGTTGTGCTTCGACTATTTATCCGTGAATACAATTTTTATGTATGTTGTTATGACGGGTATGAAAAATATCGGTGCGTGTCCGCTGAGAAAAATAACTCGTTTTCATTTACAATATACCGCTAACAGTATGTTGCACGCAATCATAATCTGCGGAATCTCTTGCAATTTGCTTTTCATAGAAGAATATTTATTCTTATACATACGAGAGACATTATTTATATTTTGAGCGTAATAATAAAAAAAAACATTAATCTGCCATTTAAAATTCTTTATTGTTTTTCAAAATATACTCCTTCATGATCTATACACTTTTGCATGCATTAGAACCATTTGTCGAAGCATTTTTTCCATTCTGCTTGAGATATCTCCAAAACATGGTTTTTGAACACATCAACGGCTCCTTCTGCCGACGAAAATCGTTGACCACGGAATTTATTTTTGACCTTCGGGAACAAAAAGAAGTCGTTGGGTGTCAAATCAGGACTGTATGGCGGATCACCCATTAATTAGATTTTTTAAGTATTCAAACATTCGGTTGTTAGACGAGATATGTGAAATCTCGCATTGTCACGATGAAGAATGTCCCGACGGCGCTTGTTTGTTTTCCTTATTTTTACCGAAGACTCTCGGCAAACAAATGGTTGTGTACCATTCACAATTGACCGTTTTACGTTCCTCTACAGGCACTGTTGCCATATGATCAGTTTTTCCGAAAAAACAGGAAACCATTTGTTTCGAAGTGCTTAGTTCGCGACCAACTTTTGTTAGATTTGGTTCATTTTGAAACACCCATGCAGGCGACTACTGTTTACTTTCCGGCTCATACGCATAGATCCATGATTCGTCATCTCTTACAATGTTATATACGTCTTTTGAAGCATTATATTTCTTTGCACCAATCGACACGAGCACCTTTTTGCGGTTTTCCCAAATTGTATGGGATAAAACGAGAACAAACCTTGTTTACAACTAAATGATCATGCAATATTTTATATATGCTAGTTGAACTAATGCCTAAGGTTGCCTCAATCTCACAGTATGTCACATGATGATCTTGCATTATCAGTTTCTGCACAGCATCAATCTTTTCTGATACAACAACTGATTTTGGACGACCTTCACGACTTTCGTCGGTGAGCCAATGGCGGCCACGATTAAACTCGTTATACCAGCGTTTCACAGTGACAAAGGATGGGGCTTTATCGCTAAAAGTTGTAAATCATCCCATGAACATTTTCACGAGTTAATTCCATTTTTTCGCTGATACAATTTTCAAATCACTGTAAACGACACAAATCGCACTTAAATGATAGTGTTGTGAAGACGGTTATGATCAAAAATGGCAAATTTTCCATCGTATACGTCAGATGGCGTCTGACAACATTTAGTGTTGCCACAACTGAAAATATAAACACTGTCCCTCGCACTTAACAAAATGAAGCAATCAATTCCTCTAGTTGAAAATATTGCAATGTTTTGAATGAAAAGAGGTGGATGCTTTTAAACGAGCTGAGGAAATAAAGTGACCAAAATTTATTTTGTAAAATTCTCGACTTTACTATACTAATTTAATGTAATTTGCAGTGGCGAAGCGTCCAATAAGGCTGTAAAGCTAGCTAAATTGCACATCATTCCACGCGTACTTCCCTCTCCCCTCACTGCACCGCGGATCTCAATAAAGTCCGTTAAAATCAAGGCGACGGAGAGTTAGCCCAGACAGCGCACGCGCATTGCCGGTTACCGGCATGCTGACGCGAAGAATGATATGCAATCTTGCCAGCCTTACAGCCTTAATGGACGTTTCGATAGTGGTACTTTGCTATACTGTCAACTGGGGTTACTTTGTCCACCGAGATAACTACCTAATTTTGAAAAAAAAAAATGTGAGCGCCAAACATTAATTCCTTGAATGGTCGCTGGATGCGCAGCAAATAATCGGGGCTACTAGTTGTGATGTTGGCAAGGGTGGCCCTTAAGTTTTTCCATGTGGTGATAGTTTATCAGTATGAAACTGTGAGCTAGATAAGAGGACTCCAAGACAGATAATTGAAGTACCTAAACAACTTTCATCAGAGCAGCCAATAACGAAAGCTGGCAAGTTTTTTAAATTATTTCTACTCGTGTCGCATATAATAACGATTAGAGTAATATGATAGGGGAATTTTTATACCTTCATTTTCATGTGTTTGTTTTGACGGACAATGTTACCCCATGATCTGTAGGCAAATTGGGGTTATCTTGCCCACCTCTCAATGAGCTGAGTATGGACGAACTATGAAGATTTGTAAGTAGGTTAACATAGTGTTTTCAGCCACACAGTTTCATTCGTAGTACGCACTGTATAGTTAGGTAGTATACCTTCCTCCCACCCTGTATCAGTATGCGGGGTGATTGGGGGGAGGTGTAAAACACAGCACACAGTACAAAGTTGCTAAACCTACCTACATTTTGATACCTACCTAACTCTTTATTTCAGAATAATGTCACGAAAATACAAACCGAAGTTGGGACGCCGTCAATACAAGGATTATTCTCAACAGGATCTTGAAGAAGCTCTGAATGCTGTTGCCAACGGAGAGATGTCAATAAGGCAAGCTGCATCAAAGTTCAACATCCCAAGAAAGACCATTGGCAATAAATTCACAGGAAAGCATAGAAAGTCTGTTGGTCACCCAACTGCACTTTCTCCAGCTGAAGAGTCTAAAATTCTCCACCAAATTCTTGTATGTGCTGATTGGGGGATGCTTTAGGTGTTTTGGAAGTGATACTAATCGTGAGAGACTACTTGGCGAGATGTGGCCGGGGTATTCGGAATTTTAAAGGCGGTAACCTGCCAGGAGAAGATTGGTACAGCTCATTCATTCAACACCACAGAGATGAGTTAACAGCCAGAAAATGTCAAAATATATCTTGAAAACGAGCCACTGTACGTGAACTACGACGAAACTTATCTCGCGAAGTTTATTATTTCAGAGGTGGCAAAATAAGTTTTGAATCAACTGTTCTCATGTTCGTCTTGGTTTATTTTACCCTCTGCAAGGGTAATATTGCCCAGAAGAGACTTCAAAGGCAGTTTTCAATAGAAAACCAAAGTTGCCTCTCTTGTGGGCAAAGTTACCCCTCTTGTCTAGGTAAGTTTGCCCACCAGGGTTATGAATTTTTACAGAAAGAGAAAGCAACGAAAATATGATTAACATGATTAATATACATAAATTAACATGATGAATCAATTCTACAAGCCCTCCCCCGATCCTAGAAAATTTTCCCCCTCTCCAACCGATAGAGAAGTACACGAATTTTTACTTGAAATTTAAAAGTAGGTAAAGTACCCCGGTTTACGGATTAAATTTGATCGTTAAGTAGTATCAAGTTATAAAATGTGGTTTTAACAAATAAATGTCCCGAAACGAAGTTACAATTTATGTACCAGTTGAGAGCATTCGACACGCCACGACAATAAAAAGTAATTAACTTTGCCGGGCTAATACTTTTTCGTTTAAATTTATTATTAAAAACAAAACTAATTTCATATGCAGAGGGTGCGATAGCGGTCTTATGATGTACGTTATATTATTTTGTCATGACATTTTTATCTGTTTGATCTAAAAGTGGCCTACATTACATTTCCACATATATACGGTGTATATCTGGAATAAAAAATCAATAATCACTGAAAAGTTATATTTATAGACATGTAGACATCCGCACCCGTCTGGTCATCAGCCGTCAGGATCGGACTGAGGGATATTGTATGCAAAACAATTTGATAATACTAAATATATGTACTTACATTATAACCTGAAGATCAGGAAGGTAGGGGACCTGAATAGACTCTCAAGAGAGCTAGCTGAGGAGGGGCTCCTATGGATGCCCTCTGACAGCACGTGTGTCCACTTCCTGTTTGACAAGAAATATAAGCCCTCACCCTCACCAGTAAGACCGATTGGATAGAGGGTCGAGCTGGATTACCGCTCAATGGAGACATCTGGTACACGGATGGAGCCAAGAGTGAGAACAGAGCGGGCGCGGGGATGTATAGACGACGCGATGGGATAGGTAAAGCCTTCCCCCTGGGTAAATACACTACCGCACTCCAGGCCGAGCTAGTTGCAATTACATACGGTGTTCTGGGGGCCGACCAAAATCGGACTCAGGAGAGGGTATGTATCTGCTCGGATAACAGGGCGGCGTTGACAGCCCTGAATTCAGCAACGACAAAGTCGAAGCTGGTCTATAATTACTATGAAGCATTGAACCACTTGGCAGGGAAGGGACCGGTAGAACTCTTATGGATACCTGGACATAGTGGCATTAAGGGAAATCTAATTGCAGATGACCTTGCCAGACTAGGGACCAGGGAGAACCACTATGGACCGGAACCTGCAGTGGAAATAAGTCGGAATCTGATCAGAGACCGCATCAATGACTGGACAAGAGACCAGCACAGAGAAAGATGGAGAGGAGTAACGGGTTGTCGAATAACCAAACTCTTCATCGAATATTCAGAGATTGAGAAATGGGCTCAAGAATTCATTAAATTGAACAGGCACAAAGCCAGAACCCTGGTGGGAATCATAACGGGCCACCATAGTAGCCTGAATACATATAAGCACAAGCTGAAGATGACTGACAGCTCGGCATGCAGATACTGTAGAGAAGACGAGGAAACCTCGATTCATGTTCTTTACACCTGTCCCGCACTGGAGGAGAGGAGGTGCCCTACATTAGGGACCCCTGTTATCCTAGAGGAGGGGAGGCTTAAGGCGAGGGACGTGCCCAAATTGCTCCTTTATGGGATAGCATTTTTGGATAATGGTCCGGATAAGAGGGGATCGCCAAGGGACTACCCATGCGATCCGTGGCTGTTGAGGCCCAAACCTATATAATATAATAAAATAAAAATTTATAATACTTCAGTTTCCAAATATGGAAAAATATGCAAATTTGGCTTAAAATGGACCTTACTCAATCCCATTTAAGAACCTCTTCAGATTATTTTATCGTTTTTCCTTTTCCTATAATAGAGCTGAGACATCGAGTTTCGCTCACGCTGTACATAAAATGCTAAAATGTGTTGAAAAAATTCTTTTTTCCATTCTTGGAATAATCTCTTAGACAAATTTCCTTCCAATTTAGGAGATTGTAGTGAGGAACAAGGTGAACGGAACAAAAGTGGGATCGTCACATGATGGTCGATTACTGCTGGAGTCTGCAGAGTGACTGTTCACAGCAAGAACATAATTCGTCCAAAAAACTTTTTTATAATTTTTAATATTTTTTGCATCAATAGCTTAGTGCATCAAAACAGGAGAAATTGCTTATTTTTTTTTTGTTTTTCTTGCTTTGCATTAATATTTATCATGTATATTTATTTTAAGAAACTAGAGCCAATCAATAAAAAGTTATGCCATTTTCAGCATCAGAACCAGTAATGTACTCGAAATCGACTCTTAAACTTCCTGGCAACAAATTAACTGTTCCCCAGTGGTATCGTACTTTTGTCAATAGTCATGAAATATGGGAACGAACAGAGAAACTCGCAATTTAATATCTATTATGTATATTCGATTAATACACTCGCGATTGATTATCGATTATGGTATGTAATAAATTCCCGTTATTATGTTGTTGACATTGTTTTCGCTGCTTTTCTAAATCCCGATTAGACGGAATATAAACAAACGTGCGAAACGGCCAGGTTCGATGGCATCGGTGTTTACGGCATTTTCCGAACACCGCTAATGCATTACAGATAACTTCATTTAATATGGGACACCGCCCATTAGGGAGATAAACACTATCATCATTTGGTTCATTACCCACATTATATTGCTCACTAATCTGGATTAGTTGCTCTAATGTAAACAAATTAGTTGTTAGACGATCGCCCCATCTGCGTTCATGATACGGCGGAACGGGGAATTGTATCTTAATAGTTAAAGTAAATTCCTCCATGCAATGTCTGATGTTATTTAAAAAATCGTTACTCAAAAAAATCGTAAGTTGTCTCATAAGTTTTATACGGAAATTGGTTTTGAAAACGTAAAACAAGTTGCGTGTGAAATATCCACTCAATTTTTTTTTATTGGAAAGAATATGTTATGGCATTAAGTAGAATATAATGTAGTTCAAATGTCCGGCGCGGTTTTGCTTGGTGGCACGTATTCGGGAGGTCCAATTTTCGATAACTTTGTCGCATAAATCTGGCTGAATTTACTGGATGGTGTTCGTTATGTTGACTTTGAGGACATCAATTGTTTGTCAACAGTTCACGTCGTCGGTGCGCGAGATTGCCAGAATGTCCATCATGGCATGCGCTGTTTATCACGTAGCGCCGTCTTATTGGAACCACATGTCATCGGTATCCATATCATCCAGTTTAGGCCATAAGAAGTTGCTTACCATGGATCTGTAGTGCTCGCCGTTGACGGTCATGGCAATGTCAGTTTTGTTCTGGAAGAAGTAAGGACCGATGATTTCGTCAGATCAAAATCCACATCAAACAGTGACTTTCTCGGTGTATCTCGTGTGGATCGGTATCGTTCCAAAGCCGACAGTTTTGCTTGTTCACATATCCATTCATCCAAAAATAGACCTCGTCGCTAAAGATGATTCTTTTGGCGAAATTTAGGTCAACTTCCAACTGCTCCAGAGCTCAATCATCGCACACACGGTGTTGTCTATGGTCATTTACCTTAAGTTCCTGGGTCAGTTGGATTTTATGCGGATTCAGACCCAAGTCCCGACGCAAAATTCGCCCATAGTTGAAGTCGCAGAAAGACCAAGTTATTGTGAACGACGAGAAATTGACTGCCTCGGGTTTTCCCGTACACTCTCACGCACAGCAGCGATGTTTTCAGCAGACCTTGCGTTTCGGTGACGTACGAGTGTTGGCTGGTTATTTATCAAACCGGTTGACTCGAATTTGGCCACCAAACGTCGAATAGTCGACTCGGCGGGACAGCGGGAACGTTTCTCGAACGGAACACTGATTTTGAAAACAAAATTTGGTGATTTTCATACGTTGTTGAACGCTATAACCTTCCGTGGCAATTTCCCATACACTACTGAACAATTCACAATAAATTTGATAGACATTTCTTTAACAATATGGCCGCTATAACTTAAAAAATGTCGAGCATCCCTATTGAAAAACCCTGTTGTTTTGGAATCATCCTGGTCACCTGGTCGATTTTCATATCGCTACGTTGAATGTATTTTAATGTTGGTAGTTCTGTCCCATCCAGTAACAAGAGACGTGTATGTTTCAATATACTCGGGAATATTAATAATAGGTTCTATAGTCTTTCAGCTGTCATTGACGGAGCTGGACTGAGCCGTCATTAGACGAAGAATTATAGAATCAGGAAGACAATAATCCCATTATTCTTTGGCGATCGTATACAAATCGCATGTGTTACATGGATATTCCTCCGTTTGAGATACACAATAAATCATACAGCTCAGTGACGGTTCAAATAATGGCTTATCGGGATTGTGGAGGAAGTGTTCCCTTTGATTCAGGCCGCTTTATATCGTTCTACTGGTATTATGCTAAGTTTTTGAAAAGCCGTTGAATGGAATCTCGTCGCCTGCATAAGAATGGGGCTTATATTTTACTTGCTTTATTTTAATGTGTTCCGTACGCGAACTGTCGCCATTTAAAATAAATCGTTCGTGGTGAAGCGGAATGATGTTGTTGAACCACCTGCTTTTCGTGAGATGTTGGATACGTTGTAACTCAGAAACTTATTTTATAAATCAATTTCTTGGCATCAGTAATGTAAAAATTGCAAACAAATTTCTTAAGTTGCTTTGTTTTCGATATACAGGATGTTAAATTTTATTTTCTTTAACAGTGTATTAACAATATTTATTTTTAGAATTAATAACCAAAACTAATCTAAACAATAATTGAAAATATTAACAAAAAGTTACAAAAATTGTTCAATTAAACTGAGTGAAGGACCCAGCGACAAAAAGTCATTCTTTTCTCTTCGTCTCCTGGATGTAAGCTTTGAACAGGTTGTAGGTGAAATGGACGCCCGAGATCTCGTCTTAGAGTACGAAGTACATTGCATTTAGAGATGTGAAGAATACGAGGAGCTATATGGGAAGTCGTTGTTGGATCTGTGTCAAACTCATTTAATATCCGTCGAGATATTCTCCTTTGTTGTTGGTTTTGGTTGGCGTTATTTCGATCCCCATGTAAATTTCCTAAACCCTTCTCTATTAATTGCTAGTGAACTCTTGTGAACACATTACGACTAATTGTAAGATGTGTTCTCTGCGGATATCTCCTTCTGTATTCTCTAACGGCCGCCCTTGACTTTCCATTAGCAAATCCATACACAAAATGGATATCCGCTATTTCTTGATTTGAAAATCTAAACGGCATATTGACATTACTGGACAAGTCTTATATTAAAATTGTCAAAGATTGTCATGAAAGCCAACGCCAACCAGGCGTTGCAAATATTGATTATCTCGAAAAGTGACAGAAAAAATTATAAACTGAAAAAAAAATTAAACTTGAACACTTTGTATATCGAAAACAAAGCAATTTAGGAAATTTGTTTATATGGATTTTTTCTCATAAAAAACGTTTCCTATCGTCTGTCAAGGATTCACACGAAAAACCTGGTCCACCCTGTATATCTAGAAAATAAAAAATTACAAGACGCAATAAGGATTGTCAAATCAAATAAAACTCTACAATTTGCTTAATGATCAGTTAGGAATGTTGTCGAAATACGCATATACAGGTACATTAAAATACTGGTTGCGCTTAGAAGCATAAGAAATAATTCTGGGAAGGGGCTGGAACCTTTGATGCAACAACAAAAACAAGAAACTATTTTTTCACGAACACCGAAAGATTCGATGATAACCATGAATGGAAATATATGTAGATATAAAAGATTACCTGCATAAAGATTTTATGTAAGTGGCCTAGGATATCCCCTGCCACTATTGATAAACAATTGCAATTGTAAAAGGCAACAAATTCAGTTACACTTGTGATTTTTTTTTAATTTAATATCATCAAATGAATGAAACCCTTTGTCTAGTACACTTAGACGAGAAGAAATGAATGTTCCACGCAACTTAAGAGAAGATGAAACAGTGAAAGCAGTAACTCTGGTTAACAAGCGACGTAGCCAACGATATGTAGCTAATTTGATAGGAGTTATACAATCAACAATTAGTCAAACAATTAAACATTTCAGTTAACTTAGAAGCTGCTATAGAACTTCAGGGCAAGGTTGGAAGAAGTCTACAGATACAAGAGGGCGTAATATTTTATTAACAGGCATTTTACCAGAGCTAAGCAAAATGTAGCAATTTCTGGTCTAACGGTCAGGAGAAGGCTTAATGAACTAGGATTGGACAGTAAAAGAGCAGCTGTCGCACCACTGCTCACCAAACTGAGACTGAGTTTTGCAGGAGAATACATAAATTGGACCATTGACGACTGGAAGCGAATTTTGTTTTCACACGAAACAACAGTAAGTCTTAATTTACCAGATGGATGTCAACAAGTTTGGCGGAGGTCAAGAAAGAGCTTTTTTGTCTCCAATATCTCTCCGAGGACCCCAGGTTTTAATGGATCAATAATGTTCTGGGGAAGAATTTGTTTCGATAGTCGCACAGATTTGATTCCTATACGCGAGAGATCCATGAATGCACATTTCTACGTATAAAACATCGTAGAAGAACATGTGGCGCTATTTACCCGGTTTGTCGGGGACAATTTTATTTTTCTGCATAATAATGTTCGATCCCACGTTGTTAGAGAGGTACTGGACTACCTTCGATGTGTGAATATTCCAACTATGGGCTGGCTACCAAGAAACCTAGATATCAACCCCATAAAGCGTCTATGGGGTGAACTAAAACGATCAGTTATGCCACATACCTGCCCCTATGACTCTTAGAGAATTCGAGCAACTCGTTCTTGTCGAATGGGAGAATATTCCTCAGGCAGCCATTCACCACATGATCAATAGCATGTCCAGATGAAGGGAAACAGTGGTAGGAGCTAGAGGAGGATCTACCCGCTACTGAATTCAAATGGACAATAATGTCAAACTGAATTTGACGTTATTGTTCCTTTACGTTATGTATTCATGTTTTTCCTCGATAATATCATTCTAATTTGTTAGACATTAGCTAAAATTATTTAATTATAATATCACGTAGGTACTATAATTTAAATCTTTCAAAATATGAAAGTAATAATGTGAATCTTCACTGATACATTAATCTTCAGGAGTCCAGGAATTTATATAGAGATCGAAATATATGTTGGCGACAACCCTCTGTATAGGCCCATGCCACCCCGGTTATCGAGATAGGAATGCATGGAATGCAGACATAAACACGGTTACAAGAAGACGTAAACATTACCATAAATGGTCATGTCGAATGTGTAACTGGAGCTAGCGGCGGGAACCTATTTCTCCCGCGGGCAGAACAAAACCGGGTTGAGGGTCCCGTGTATGGATTCAGTTAGAGAAAAAGACTCGAGATAGCGAGACGAGGATATCACGGGACTATTGGTGGCGGACTGCTTAGCTCCTTTCGTGCAATTTAATTATCGTTTTAATGATCTGACATTTTAGTTTTAATATTTACTGACTATTGATTTCGTTTGTTTTGTTTAGTGACTTTTATATTTTTTCATCGTTATTGTTTAGTCAATTATTAAGTGTAATAAAGTGTGTGAAAATGCGACCAAAGTCCAGTAAATCTGCCCCAAAGCAGATTCTTTCCTGCTCGCCTCCGACATATATTAATCGGTCGCAGAGAAATCGCCTATTTAGGCCGGCCCACGGTGTTTCCAAATCCCGATTTTGTGGTCAAAAGTACTTCTGGTTATCGAAATTTGATAAGAATTTGGATGCTAGGGTTTTTCGTATTGCTGATTTCTAAAATGCAATTTGTTTTTTAAAATTAAAAATGGCGGACCCAAGATGGCCGCCATATTTGTTTAAATATTGTTTATAACAAGAACGGTTCAGTGTACTGCATTTTTTTGTAGATAATTATTTCAAATATGAAATTGAATTTTGAAATTATAAAATGGCGGACATGTTAAAAAATGTTTTAACTAAAAAAAATCATTCTACTGGTACAAATAGATAGGAAAGTAGATGTTTTAAGCAACAATACATTTTTATTGTTTATTAAATGACATACATTGATAAATTATTAATTACATTACTTAATATAACGAATTAACTATTGTGGCTCGTCGAGGGTTCTTCTGAGCACTCCGAATCAAATTCATCCGACGAAATATATGATAATTCTGCTGAAATAAGTGATTGTAGTGCTTCTTTGCTAAAGTTTTTTCCTTAGTTCGAAGTTTTCTTCGCATTCCAGTTATTAAAGAATCTGAAGATGCCAGGAGCCAATGGAATACATATTTCATAGTGTTCTCTCATGAAATTATTCGTGAATAAAATTCGAATTAACCGATCAGTCCTTTATTTTGTATAAAAGTAGTTTAATACGATTAATGTGGTCCTCAGAGAGTTTAAATGAGGTATTTGCTTTCAAATGCAAAGCTTCTTCGATAGCTTGTATTTTATTGGAGAATTTTGCAGTTGAAATTTCCTCTGTCATAAGAAATATGTCTCTACTCTTGAGAACAATTTCATTTATAAACGACATCTTTTGTCAATGATCTGAAAACAGTTTAAAAATAATCAGATTATGCCATTGCCTTTGAAATATTCAAATACAAAACGTAGTAAGTTATTTGGCGTAAATACTGATTTTTAATAAAAACGGAACAATTATTTACGGTAATAATTCACCCCAAAAGAATAAGCATTGAAAAGGCCAAGTAGAAACTTTTTGTTATAACCTGCGTCGCCCTAATCGTCTGCCGCGTCAAACGCCGAAATTTCCAGACTGCGCACGACAAAACTAACACGGCTTTTACTCGTGTTAGAGCACTTAAGAGCAGCCAAATTTGTAACCGATCGAAAGCCTAGACCTTCCACTTTATGATAAATATAAAATTGCGGCGGAAATCGACAGAAATCGAAACTGAAACTGAAACGAAAATTGCCAAGACTCGAAAGAAAAATGCCGTGCACATTCCAAATGCCTTTCTTAACATAAAAATAACGAATTTTTGTAGTTAAAACGTTTACATATAATGTACGTACCTTTATTAACGATTTGTTAGTAAGAAACTTACTGGACACTGAAATACACACTTAACAATATTGCTCTGCCGGTGGGGTAACGAGTGCGCTAAACGTGCAGCTGCTACGACCTCAGTTTTCTAACTGGTCCAGTGCCTCAGAAAATATACCTGGAAACTTATTCTTCAGAATTATAATGTCCCAAAGTCCCCTCTACAACATGCTATGAAAAAAAACCGGAATGCTGACCTTCGATTTTGGGACTTTTGGCCGCAAAATCGGGATTTGGATACACTGTGCAGCCTTTCACTGGAACCGTTTTCGTTCGACTGATCCCATGACAGAGAAAGAACTAGGGGCGCGTCCATTAGTCGGCCGAATATAACTGTAGACGGCCGATTGACGGATAGATCCCGCGGAAATGGGATTAGTTGGCCGTATTCACCCGCAATTCTTGTTTGAAGTTGTTTTGTTTTTCTCTTTTTGAAGTGATAACTTCTTATGGGAGGGTAAACCGCTTCGTTACGTAACGCGTTACAGCGCCAGTATGTCTGGCTTCCCTTTCACTCACGCGTACGGCAGCGGTAGGCAGGCTCCTCCTCTCTCATTCTAACCCACAGCGCTAGCCGTATTTCGGACAGACGCTTCCCCCTCTCTCGCACGATCTCGAGCTCTATCTCCGCCTCTGTGCGTGCTTTCGCTGTCTACATCTACGTGCGTGTGTATGTGTGCGTCGCTGCTGATGCGGGGCCGCCTCTATGATTTAGTAATTAGTAAATTTAGTAATTTTACAACATATCATAGTAAAAAAATAATTATACACGTTCTGATAAACATAATTTAAAAAAGTATATTATAAAATTCCGTTAATTTTAACCGGAGATTTTAATGTTAATTTTGCTGCTGATCGAGCTAAAAATTTAGTATCGTTCCTACAATCAAAATTACAATTAAAAATGATTAATAAGCCAGAAGAAGCTACAACAAGTCGTGGAACTGTACTTGATGCAGTCTTTGCAAGATTTTTAGATGACATACAATGTAAAAATTTCGTTGCTTATTATAGCTACCATAAGCCAATTGTTACTTTTATAGGATTAAATAATGATACTAATAATGTACATACACAAAATTCTAATGTATATATTCAAGAATTGTAACTAAGAATAAAATATATTTTATAATCAATAAAAGATTTAATTAATAAATAACCTTTCCTTACATTATCATATTAATATACATAAAATTTAAGTAATGACCTAAGCTTTTCTCAAGTTAAACAATTTCAATATCACATAGTTCAACTTAGATTAATTTAAGTTATCACTTCTGTCGGGCGTCCCGTGACGCACACGTTTTTTTTTTTTCGTTTTTTTTTTAATTTATCCTTCGTTTCCATAATTGATATTGAAAACCTGATTTCCTTGGTACATGAAAATACCCCTTTGTGGAATATGAAGGACAAGGAAACTATGGATTTTCCAAAGAAATATAAATAGCATCCATTGGAAATGATGAACACTGAACGACTGCACCAAAATAAACTAGACCGGTCGTTCGGTCACCGGCCACATCGGCCGCAATGGACGACGGCCGACTCGGACGACCTAATACGGCCGATCGCCAGTCGGACGAAAATGGTTCCAGTGGACGGCCGGCCTTAAACGGAGCGGCGCGGGAGTACGGCTCGTCGTAGGTGTCGACTCCTCTTAAGGATAGAATACACGTTCCTGGTTTAACCCATTTTATCGGAACCATATTTTCCAGAATGACGCCGAACATGTTCTTGCTTAACGTCAGAGGTTCGAGGGACTATAGCGAATGAGAATTCGGACAATCTGAGATTGAAAGAAACTCTAGTTAGAATACAAAGTCGTCCTGTTTGCGCCGCGTTAATAGTATATGAAAAATTCAACAGCCCCAGACGGTCCACAAAAACTCGAGGTCGCCGCGTTAATTTCCATAGCACTAAAAAATGCTTAATAATACAGCGAAACGCTAAATAATGGAGGTAAAACGCTTGCGGTAGGCCGTACACATGCCGCTTAATAATTCAGAACGCTGCAGTGTTTCGGAGCCAGCGTTGGAATTGAACAAATATAAATGCTATTCAACTGGCGTGCATATTTAAAAGGTAGTTAAGGAGTTTCGAATTAGCCATTAAAAAAGCGTTTGCGCCCGACGTGGGTGGCCGGCTTTACGGCCGCTCTTGCGGCCCGCGCGGTTTTCACAGGCTCCGAATGGAGTTGTAAACTTTTTGTCGAGCTCGCCCCGTTTGTGTGTTTTTTTGCGATCTAAATATAACGGCGCGAAATGCCAGAATCGATAGTGCAACGTTGAGACTTTCAGAGCGTGGAAAACGGAATTTAAACGCTTGTAAAAACCCACGTTTCCTACGATTCGGCCAAAACATGGTAATAAAACGGACGTGGAAATAAATATCAATCGCAAACACATTAGGAAACCGCGAATGGGTATTAGATATTGTTTACTTAATGATTTAAGCAGGTTAGTAGAATTAGAGGTGTTTAGATTGCGGTATATACAGTGCTATTCAAAAGTCCCCTCCCCCCCTCATATCTTTTTAACGATTATACATAAACTAGTGAATAGTGAAATATGGTAACGGAATATTAAGGGTTGTAAACTTCCCTACTAGTGATGATAGATGACGTATGCGTCAAAGATGACGTCACAAGGTCATTGTGACCAATAATTTTAAATGGAACCCTATGGCAAGCGACACCTCTTTTAAAAGGTATCGAAAAAACGTATTCAATGATACTAATATTGTTTGTATTTATGGTAGTTTTGATGGATTAAATCAGTAATCAGTAAACTTGGATAATAATTTAATTACAGATTCAAGAATCAGTACCTACTTATAGTAATTGTTCGAAGTGAGCTCCATCTACTTCCTGACAGTAAAACATCCTATTGCGAAACTCTTCTCGTACTTTTTCAAATGTGTCTGCGGAAATAGCCCTACATTCTGTAACAATACGTTGTTTTAAAACATCAATATTGTCAGACTGAGTGGCGTAAACCTTCGATTTAAGATACCTCCACAGAAAAAAATCTAAAGGTGTGAGGTCCGGTGATCGAGGCGGCCATTCCATTGAACCTCGTCGTCCAATCCATCTACCAGGATATTCTTCATCCAACCAAATACCGTCTTACTGCACCGTAATAGTGTGGAGGAGCACCATCCTGTTGGAATGTTATTTCCAAAATGTCGAATTCATCTTGATTATCTTCCAAAATTTCAAGGATTAACGGTTCTATTGCATTTTGCAACATCTGCAGATTCACCTCACCGGTTAAGTTGGTATTTAAAAAAACAGGCCCAACGATGTGGTTTCCCAGTATACCTGCCCAAACATTGACCTTCTCGGGATACTGAGTATGTGTTTCACGAAACATGTGAGGATTTGCGTCACTCCAATATCTCACGTTTTGTGTATTTACATTTCCATTTAGATAGAAAGTACTTTCGTCACTAAAACAAATTGTTTTGACATAGTCTGGCTGTTGGTTAATTTTAGTCTCCATATTTTCACAAAATTGCAGTCTTCGGTCTGGATCGTCGTCTGAGAGTTGATGAACCATTTTTAATTTGTATGGGTGAAATTTGTTTTTTTTTTCAACACCCTGTGCACTGTACTTTGACTGACTTCACAGGTTGATGCAACTTGAATTGTTGAAGAAGTAGGATTTACTATTACTTCTGCCAGTATATCAATTTTTTTCTCATCAGAAATTTGTGGTCTGCCAGATCGTTTTGCATCATTAATACTACCCGTTGTTTTAAACTTACGAAGAAGCTCTCTCAAATAAGCCCTCGAAACTGGGCGATCGGGAAACCTTTCATTAAAAATGCGTTCTGCTGCATGAATATTTTCTCCAGTTTCACCAAGTGTTAGGATCGCTGCTACTTTATCACCTAAAACACGTACCATTTCTCTTCTTGAAGCACTTAAACGTTCAGCTCACAACAGTTTAACAAATTATTGAATGTACAAATATTTTAAAATTACCACAAGGTAATAAAACAGTTAAACGTTCGATCAACAATACACAAATTATTAAATGTATAAAAACTTTGACAGCTAAAAAAACATCAAATTGGGGAGACTTGCAAAAATGTCAGATTATTTACTATCCAACTATCCAGTGGCGGAGCTTGAATTTTAAATTTTATTATTAATTGATTTAATTCATCACAGCTTTGCGGTTTTTGAAAGCCAGTTGTCAAAACTGCCGTAAACAGACACAATATTAATATCATTGAATAGGTTTTTTCGATACCTTTTAAAAGAGGTGTCGCTTGCCATAGGGTTCCATTTAAAATGATTGGTCACAATGACCTTGTGAAGTCATCTTTGACGCATACCTCATCTATCATCACTAGTAGTAGTTCGAGAAACGTTCCTCGCATTACGTGCTTTTTATCCTCGCGACAACCGTCCCGCCGAGTCGACTATTCGACGTTTGGTGGCCAAATTCGAGTCAACCGGTTGGATAAATAATCAGCCAACGGCCGGACGTCACCGAAACGCGAGGTCTGCTGAAAACATCGCTGCTGTGCGTTAGAGTGTACGGAGAAACCAGAGCCAGTCAATTTTTCGTCGTTCATAAGAACTCGGCCTTTCTGCGACTTCAACTTGGCGAATTTTGCATCGAGACTTGAGTCTGAACCCGTATAAAATCCAGCTGAACCAGGAAATTAAGATAATCAACCATAGACAGCACGGTGTGTTCGCTGATTTGGCTTTGGAGCAGCTGAAAGTTGATCCAAATGTCGCCAAAAAAAAATCATCTTTAGCGACGAAGCCCATTTTGTGATAATATGTGAACAAGCAAGATTGTCGGATTTGGGACGATATCAATCCACACGAGATACACCGGCACCAAATACATCCCGAGAAAGTCACTGTGTGGTGCAGATTTTGGTCGATCGATGATAAGCAACTTCTTGTGGCCTTAACTGGATGATATGGATACCGACGACATGTGCCATAGCACATGCCACAGTTGACATTCTACACGAGCGATTTGATTTGAGAGCATGGTTATCTCGTGCGGCGGTAATATGAACTGACCACCGAGATTGTGCGATTTAACGCCTTTAAGGCCCCTACACACGCTCCGGTTTTCACTTCGACTTGCCTGCGTGAACAAATACGCTCGGGTTTGCCTGACCTCTGAGTTGTCTCCACACTGCATAGACGTTTTTCAGTTGAGGGTTTTGTTTTTTGTTGTGAATAACAAACTCAAGACCGCATCTCTTATTACTTATATTGTTGCATACAAATTTTATCTCCAACATCATAAGAATCGGACAAAACGCACAAGCTCTCTTCTTAAGCATTTTGGCTATTCGTTGTATTAAAATAAGGAAAAAGAAACAAAAAAGAAATAAATGGGTTACAGATTGGCTTTTACAGAGACAACATTTTTCTCATATCAATTTGCTAGCTGAATTAAAGACTACAAAGGCTGATTGGTTTATCGCCTTCGTATGGATTAAGAAACATACATATACGAGTACAAGGATAGCTCCGGTACAACTCTATAAATTCCTTGAGAGAATCTCTGGTGTCTTGGAATAATTTCTGGTGTCCATAGTTTTACTTTAAATGCAACAGGTATGAACTGGACGCAATGACAACTCATTCAAAACTGTGGTATTGGACTAGCGTGTCAACACACATGGCGGCTTGCCTGCAGACATGTTCGTTCAGGCCAAAATATCAGAACCGAACAGACATTGCACAGGGCGGGCTTATGGCCCGTGCAGACCGCCTAAATGACCCATACACACTCCGGCTTAACTGCACAAACCCAGCCCGCGCAGGCACGCCGCGCCGGAGTGAAAACCGGTGCGTGTGTAGGGGCCTTTAGACTTCTTCCTTTGGGGCTATCTTAAATCGCAGATCTATGCGAATAAACCACAAACAATTGATGCCTTCATAGTCAATATAATGAACGCCATCCAGCAAATTCAGTCAGATTTATGCGACAAAGTCATCGGAAAATTGGACCTACCGAATACGTGCCACCAAGCAAAGTCACGGCGGATATTTGAACTACGTTATATACCGTACTTAATGAAATAAAATATTATTTCAAATAAAAAAAATTGAGTGGATATCACACACAAAACTTGTTTTAGCTGCATTTAAAAATCAAGCGTCTTTATTGAAAGACCCTTTATATTTGTAGGAGTTTGCGAATTATTATATGTTAAGTAAAAATTATTAGAAGCGTTATTAAGTGCTTCTGGTGTAACTGGTTGCAATAGTATTACGTATTGTCTGAAACTGTTTGGCGACAGTGTATAATAAATCTGCTATAATTCTGAAAACCACTAGATTTCTAGAAATTCTGTTCAGTATAAGCTTCCTTTTAGCCTTTAATTCGGACAAACAAGCCTGTAATGGATTCGCCGTACGTGGGAAATAGCAATTTATTCATATTTCTGTTCCATCAATGTAAAATCGTACATCTCCATCCCGCGCTTCGTTATCTCTGCCAAACGGCCAATTCCGGCGAATACTCGTCGCAATTTATCAGCGGGTGCACAATTTGCAGTTAATTTATACTCTGCAGCATACGGCATGTGGAAATTGGCAGTCTGTAATTCCGGATATACGTACGACATGTGCATCTCATTTAGGGGCTATAATACGTTCTGAATGTGAATATTACACTTTTGTTTGCGAATACAGTTGTTTAAACGTGATAGATGGACGTTTCGTTGGATGATACTGTTGCAATATTCCTAGGCAGGGCAGGATTAGCTCTCTGTTGCCCACTAATTTTAAAATGTAAACTTCATGACACCAACAATAAGCAAGGTATAGCCTGGCCACGTTGTAAAAATGGATGTGGCCAACGTATGACGTATCAGCGTGTGAAATATGTTGTCACTTTGTTGTCGATTCACTCCTTCACTGTAGTGCTGTTGGGGGGGGGCGTGTCCCATTCCAGGCCACGCCCTTTGGAATCGCCTCCTGGCCTCTCCCCTCGCAACCTTCTTGGCGGTGTCGCGGCGAGCTGAAGCCGATCCTTCCAAGATTCGTCTCGCCGCACTACGTGGAGTGTGAAGATCAACGTATAATGGATTATCTAGGATTAATAATTATTTACATATTAGTTTACCTTTCATTGCGTGGTTTCATTGCGTAGCAACAAATGAGGACTTGTAATTGTATTCCTATACAATTACAAGTCCAATTTTACACTATATGTAAAATGCGTAGTCAGGTCCGGGGACAGGGCAAGTCATCACGTCGCCGTATTATCAAAACGATCTGGAAAACAGAGTAGTTCTTCAAGGCAACATCACCACACGTCTAATACTATTCACGCGATGATCACTAAATATTCAACAGTCTAAATAAATTCAGCTGCTCTAAATATTCAACAGTCAGCGAGCGACGTCTGTCAGGAAATATCCATTTATAATGTGAAAATGACCGTTCTGCATCGCAAATCGTTGAGCATACCAGAAATATGAATACTATTGTAGAGCCTTCATATTGATTTCTGGATTGAAGACATGAACTTATTTCTGCTGTAAAATATCTACCTACTATAACTTCAATAGTAGAAAACTCCGGGTTGTTATTCAACACTGCAGTAATTTTTTTCTTTATGGCCTTTGCAGAATATTCCTCCAACTGAAAAATATACTGCCGAAAGTCCCGAATAACGTTTATAGCATCCACTATTGAAAGTTCATCTGTTTTTTCAAATTTTCAATATCTTTTGGTATGCGCGAAAAATTGCCAGGTATATACGCCAAATATTGTTGAACAGCTGGTTAGCATAGCTTAAATTATGCGTTTTTTTTTTTTGAGATTATGGCAAAATTCTGATGTCATTCGGATTCAGCGACCCCAAAAACATGTAGTGAACATGGTCAGACCCCCAAATTAGAAAAAAAAAATTGTGTTATGTACCAAAGCTTAGAAAGTATTTTAAATGAATGAATGAATGATACACACGCATGAGAATATATGAAAAATCAATTAGTAATTCAATACATGTAAAGATTTGAAGACACAAAAAGGGTTAAGATTTATCAGAATTTGGTACGGTGCAAAAAATTACAAAGGGGCAAGATAAAGTAATTTTTGTAAAGCTCTTTTACAACGTGGTGCCATATATTATATATAGACTTTATTAGAGTGAAAATACCTTTTGATCCCATTGTATTAAAATCTTTTGTAATAGTATCGATTTGTTGGGGTGCATTTAGTAGGTTTATTAAAATTAGAAAAGAAATCTTGTATGCAGGGTTAAGCTAATTAACATTTTATTGCCGCTTTAGAGAATAAAGAATTAAGGTAAGAAGTATAGAGTGTCTCAGTTGGAAATATAGGATTGGAATTTCCTTCTGTAGGATTTGAATTGTATTTTGTCAAAGATAGGGCGTCAATATTTAATGACACGTTAACACGTTAAATCAAACGCCAGTATGTCATCTACAAACCATACGACGTCAACATGCTGCAATTGACAGTTCAATACGAATAGTTTGTGTACAACTGTTTTATGAATGTGAGCGATCATTTAGACCGGCCGACTGTTTAGTTGGTTGCTTGTTAGTATGATAACTTTATGGAGTGTGCACACGCAAGCGATTCAAGTCGGCCGATAGACTGACCAAAAAACAATTGAAAAAACTTCCCGATTCCCATTCAATTAGTTTAGTAGTTTACTTGGTGTGCGCGGATGCAACCCAACCAAACGAAACTATCGACCGATAGATTAGTCTGTAGTGTGCGGTGAGCCCTACAGTTGCATTAAGAAAAATTGGCACAAAATTAGGATAAAATGAAGCGCCTACAGTTAATAGTTCCTAACTTAGTTAAGAAATTTGAAGAGACGGATTCTGTTATTGATGAGGCAACACCAATATGTCCTCATCGTGATCGATTATATGAAAATATTGCTGCAATGAGAGAAAGTGTACGGGAGTATCCAAACACATCAAATCGACGTTGTGCAGAACAACTAAATCTATCAAGAGCTACAACGCATCGGATTTTAAAAGAAAGATCTGCATGTCAGCATTCAAAATTGGTGGTGGCTGTCGGCAGATTCAATTGTTGTGCACGACGTAGAATTGATGTGTTTGGATATTCTCAACTTTTCTTTCACTGGAGCAATATTTTTATCTGATTGACCACGACGAGGACGTATCAGTGTTGCCTTATCAATAACAGCACCCGTCTCTTCAAATTTCTTGATTTAGTTACGAACTGTTAACCCTTCATCTTGTCCTAATTTTCAGCGAATTTTTTTTAATGCAACTATAAAGGATCGCCCACTTCCATAAAACAGTTGTACACAAACTATTCCTTGTGGAACTGTTCGTAGCATGTTGACGTTGCACGGTTTGTAGATAGCAGTCGTTAATTATTGACGCCCAATCTTTGACAGACCACAAATGGCGCGCAATTCAAATCCTATAGTTCCAATTAAGACGCTCTATAGAAATAAAACTGATATTAATATTTTTTTTCCAATACGATCCTCGTAAGGATAAATATAATTTTGTAATGTTATTCTCTGAAGATGATAAAATAAAAATATTCGCATTAGCAGAAAGCATATTTGCGAACAGTTTTCTATAAGCATGCTTATAGAAAACTCAGACGTGACGTTTTGAAGTAGTGTCGACTATCAGGCGACTACTAAATTAAGTTATAACCTGCGAGCAAATATTGTCGTTGCAGTCGACAACTGCAATCTAAGCGAAATCCCCTGCTCACAGAGGCACAGCATGTAATGCACTATATGGGAGGAAACGATGTCCGTCGATTGAATGGGAGTCGAATGGGATTAGAGTCCTGCGATCTAAACAGGAGATGATATTGTTATTCTGTTTGTAGTTTTGTAGCGCTTTCACGCTGCCTGTAATATTATTAAGCGTGGAATGGGGAACACGTCCCCAATTTTATTACGGATCTACGTGGGGTGTGTTTACGACAAGTTAACCTATAGGACGATGTAGATATTACAGTGCCAACGAAAATATCAATGTGGATCGATTCGGTATGAGTATAAAAAGTGACCCAAATACATCAAATTTATTATCCTAAGGAAAATAACAGCTTTCCACAAACATCGAGGGATTACTGATTTTTAGAAGGACTTTAACAATGTGAATTATAATGTAGCATACAGAATCATATATACGAGTACATACTTATTTTAAAATTATAATTATATGAATTCTGTAGTAATCTTCTTCACTTCATAACGAAAGAAGCTTAACGGCTGTCAAAATACGTAGGTAGAGTTTTTGAAAATAGAACTGCTTCTATACTAACGTGTATAATAAGTAATATAAAACGCCTGTAAAAGCCCTTTCCCTCCTTGAAGGTACCAAAATTGCGACGGATAAACCAAAATCGGGAAAAAGAATCGCGATGTTTCGACTCTTTTTATGTCACCTTCAGGACATTAACCAGGCTACACAAACCAGGATAGATATGATGTACGATACATAGTACGAAAGTACTATGTTTGGCCGTTAGTAGTTATTAAATACATTTCAATTTCCTGAGGATGATATGAAATACTTGGAAACGCCGGTTTCTCTTTGAAGTTTGTAATAGAGGTCGATTATGCATTTGAATCTCCTGAGGATGATAGCGAATACGTTAAAATGTCGGATTCATCAGGAGAGAAATTAAAGGCAGTAAAGTTTTTGAAAATCGAAGTTTCCGTTGTAATAACCAGTGATATAAAAATATGAATTTGACGGCATAATAAGTAAATTTTACCATTTTAATATACTTAAATGGCGGAAGCGGAACCAAAATTGGGAAAACAATCGCAACGTTTCTTTCGATCCTCTTAGTGCCATCTTTAGGACGCAGAATTAAATATACAAAGAATAAATATATATGATAAAAATTTCAGAGTAAACTCCATTTTTGCCCCCTAATAAATGCTTTAATACCCTGAAGATGATTTGCATACGCCGAAACGTTGACTTTCTCATAAGGAACATTTTTCGGTATCTCTAGTTTGAACCTTTGTCGGTGTTGTGAAGACATTTTTTATTTCTATTTTAAAAGTATCAAATTACTTTACATATATTTGTTTAAGAGTGTAGAGATATACAGAGAGGTATATAGAGGTGAATCGTATTTATCCAGGCGTAATTTTATAGTCCGAGACCTTCTTAACGTTCTCTGAAGTACCTCAAATCTCAAGTTTGCGACCATTATTCTTTGTATGATCTAATGCTTATGCCGCATCGTCTTATTGCCGATGCCTTAAAATTGTTTTTAAATAAAACCCTCTTAGACCAGATCAATATGAACTTAGCAGAACAACTTCGAGGAATGGAAAAATGCGTAGGCTTATTATTGGCCGTTAATTAGCGGTTATTTAATCGTGAAAGTTATAATTTAACCGTTTTTGATTTTTAAAAAATTTTGAGTGTTCTGCTAATTTCACATGAAGTTAGAACATCTCAAAAAAAAATGTTAAGAGTAATTTTAGTAATAAATAAGTAAACAGTTTTAATATTAAAATTCATTATATAATATTAGTATATAATCATTATATAATATTATTATAAAAATTCATTATATAATATTATAAAATTAATTCAAACTGTTTTAAAAGGATTGATTAATGGAAATGTATTTTCTTTCGGTAAAAGAATTCATGTCTCATAATAACGCATGTCTTCAGATATTTGATGAACACTATGATGACACTGTGGAGGACACTATGATGATGAAAGCTAGACAATCCTTCATTTTAAATTCACATATGTGTAAAGAGTTCCTAAACCTACACTCATGTGGCTAATTATTAGGAGTTAGATAATCAACAGTTAGTCGAACAGTTGATCGTTTCAATGAACTTGGACTTTATTGTAGAACTCCAGGACAAGATCGTAAGAAGTCTACAGATGCAAGAGATGAAGCGATATCTTATGAAAGTCACCTTAAGAAGGGCGGCAGACGTACGAGTTTAGAGCTAAGCAGAGCCCTAGCAGCAGCCCGAAATGTAGGTATATCTTGACGAATGGTCAGAAGAAGGCTTAATGAAGGAAGATTGAACAATATAAGACCAGCTGTTGCACCACTGCTCACCAGAGAATATAGAGTTACTAGACTGCATTTTGCAAGACAATGCGTAAATTGTAACAATGATGACTGGAAGCTAGTATTGTTTTGAGACGATACAAGAGTAAGTCTTAATTCACCAAATAGACGTCAACGAGTCTAGTGGGAGCCAGGAGAAACGTTTTCAGCCTGCAATATCTGTCCGAGGATCCTATTTTTTGGTGGATCAATAATGTTCTGGGGGGGAATTTATTTCGATTATCGTACAGATTTGGTTTCTATATAGGGGATATCCATGAATGCACAATTCTACGTAGAAAAAATCGTAGAAGACCATATAATGCCATTTTCCATGTTTGTCAGGGACAATTTCATTTTTATGCAGAATCACACTCGGCCCCACGTTGCTAGAGAGATACTGAACTACCTTTGATTTGTGAATATTGCAAATATGGACTGGCCACCAAGAGACTCAGATATGAACCTTATCGAGCATCTGTGGCATACACTAAAAGGATTAGTGAGGCGCCACATACCTGCCCCTATGACTCTTAGGGAACTCGAGCAAGTCGTTCTTGTCGAACGAGAGAATATTCCTCAGGATATCATACACAACTTGATCAATAGCATGCCCGGACGAATGGAAGTAATGATAAGAGCTAGAGGGGGATCTACACGCTACTAAATTAAAATCTTGTGATTTTAATTTCACCTCCTTTTTTTTTCTAAAGTTTTTCATTAACGCCGTTTTCGTTACATTTTACATTATTGTTCCTTTCTGTTATTTCTTCCTGCCTCTTCCCGATAACACCATTCCTACTTGTTAAACATTAGTTGAAATCATCTAATAATAATATCAGGTATATGATTTAAATCTTCGAAAAAATAAAAGTAATAATGTGAAGTTTCACTGACGCATTAATTTTGTTAGAGAGTTTAGATATGGATAAGATAAACATTTGTCGTCGAGTGATATTCCCTGTATGTTATTTATTTTTTATCATTTCATTGAGTGCAAACATAATATATAAACAATGTGATATATGCAAATCATTTAAATTGTACTTACGGTCAGGTGCTGATGTTTTGATTTACTAATAAAGACTTGTGAAGTAATCTTTGATTAAATCCAAAGTTAAAAATATCGTGCATATCGTTGTCCTATTCTATCTTGACAAGAAAACGTGCACGTAACGTTTTCCCTTTTACGGAAAAATATATTTATGCCACCTTCTATTTGCTTGTTCCGATTCGTCTTCTCGAACGACCTGGAAACTTTCGGTAACCACCCTCGAGCGTGGAGTATTCCAAATTTAATATGTGCTTTTCTGTTTCAGATAAAGGCTTACGAAAAATTAGAATGTCAAGAGGAGAGGCTGAAGAGCGCGAGGGAAATTTACGACAACTATATTATGAAGGAACTGTTAGCCCGATCGCACGTAAGTAAACTTTCGGCGAGGCGTTGGGGATTTTCCCGGGTGCTTTTTCTTTTGGTATTCGAAAGGGAGCCAGCGTGTTAAAGTTGTAAAAGTCTTTCGACCAATCCCGTGAGTAGGTATATTACCGGGACAAAATATTCTGGGCACAGTTTTGTAAAATCGAATTTCATCGTTTTGTTCGGTGATCCGTTCTGCTCTCCGTTTGCTTTCCATACTATACGAGCGATATAATTATCATATAAATTGGTTAATACCGTGAATGGTACATACACTATGGAAACGAAGTCTAGAATGCCTGAAAAATCTCGCAAAATACACTAAACACAACGATTAAGGGATGTAAAAAAATCCTAAACTTTCAGGTGATTTTCAAAAGCCTGTAATTTAGACGCAAAGAGGAAAAAGGGTGGACCTTTTGAAATGCAAGCAATAATTTGGAAATTTTTCCAAATTATTGCTTCAATTTGCTTTTTTTAATTTCTGTGCGACTATTTTTCTCCAAATTACATCCCTTTGAAAATCACCTAAAATTTAGAATTCTTTTATATCCCTTAATTTTTGTGCCCTGTATTTTGTTGTTGCAATATGCTTGAAAAAATATTTTAAATGTGCCCTCTTTTAAAATGTTTAGTTCTATGTACATAGGCGTACATCTACAAGGTCAAAGGGAGCGTATTTTTATATAGCAACCCCTATTTTTGGTTGGATACAGTGAAAGATCACATTTTTTTGGATGTTGATGTAAAAATTTTATTAAGTGTTAAGCATAAGGAAAGGCTTTAAAATAAAGTTTAAGTTATAAAAATTGGTTTTTTTATAAACAAAATAAATACATTAACTGATAGTGTGTTCAAACTGTTGCTTATTAACTACTTAACAATGTGCTAGTCCAAAAGTAAATTAATTCTGGAGTCTGTCAATTATTTCCAGCCAAATATTGCGTATTTTGTGTCAAATTCATTCTTTTAAATCATGTATGTTTTCGAATTTATTAACATAGACTTTGGTTTTTAAATTACCTTATAAGAAATGTCAAGGGGTGTAAGATATGAGGAACGAGGTGGTCACCCTACAGCTCCACAAATAGGTGTGCCGGCTTTAACCTTTTAAACGTACGCCACTGTACACAGAACTAAAGTATTTCAAAAGGCGGCAAACTTAAAATACCTTTTGATGCCTTCGAGCGTTTTGCAAGAAAATATATTTTGCGAAATTTTTAAGATATGCCAGATTCATTTTCTATAGTGCATAGTAGAATATATATATATATATATATATATATATATATATATATATATATATATATATATATATATATATATATATATATATATATAATATAACATATTTCTTCATCGGTACATCTGATTTTCACAACAACGAAGATCATATTGGGCCAAATGTCGCTTTATTGATTTCAGGATGTACTGGGTCTATCAGAAATAAAAATATTGCATTATTTAAACACATAGAGTTATTAATTTCAATAGAAAAGATAAGGTTTTCTAAAAATATCGTATTATAATATTGCACGTGATTAAAATGAAATATATTTGAAATCTAAATTATTTCCTACATGTGAACTAGTTCTTCTATCCAAACCAGTTCTCGATATCAATTAAAGACAACTTGGAAGTAAATCCATGATTAAATCGCAAGTATGTGCAAAACTTTTAAAGATATCGTAAGATAAAACTTTACAAAGGATACTAATAGTCAAAAATATATAAAAAAAAACTAATTTGATGCAAATTAGTTACCCAGAAAATATCTTCACACATACCTTTGACGAAAAACTTAATGAATACAGTGAAATCTCTTATAACCAACGCCTCCAAAAAGTGGACAACTCTATTAAGATTATAAAAAATCTCATTTTTCCCATAAACGGGCATATTTTAATAGTCTCTCCAAGAGGCCCACTTAAGAGAGAGTTCACAGTATGTAACAGTAAAGGTGTACAGTAATCATGTAAAGGTTAGAACAAATTCGATAGAACCAGTACCAGGCATGTAAGAATTAATGTCTGGTACTATTGCTCAAGTTATACTCATATTACATGCTAAACAGATTACTTTCGCATCACCATACTTTAAACTGAGAAACTGACAAGTTTCACAATAGTTCCACAAATTATTAGGTATTCTAACGCTGTGTTTAGGTATACTGCCTTAAATTGGCACTCGCTGGAGGAAAATGTTCATTAGAAGCCTGCTTCACGCTGTATACGAGGAGATACCCAAAACAATCCGAACTGATGTTGTGGTTCGCGGAGTTTTTATAGTACTGCGTTCTGCGATCATATAGAGGTATTATTCCCGAGTCAGTAAGCCGAACGTCGTCTTACGTAAACCGAGCGTAACTTTCTTTAGCGACGATACTTGTCTGACTGACTCGGGAATGATAGCTCTATACGCTGCTAGCGGCAGAACGTGGTACTACAAAAACTCCGTTCACCACAACATCAGTTCTATTTCTTTTGGGTACCCCCTCGTAACAGTAAGCGGCTCTGTACCTGTGTATGGTTTGATTTAATTTCAATAGTACGAACGTCGATCTAAGCCCGCACTAAAACAATCGAGACATTATAGCGTTAACGATTCCAACTCCGCACGTTCGATAAAGCGAAACGGTAGCGTTTTACATTTTGCGGTGCTCCTTTTTTCTTTCCGGCACGCCGTGGCGGAGTTTCCTTCTTTCAAAGCGGAACGTCTAGCGCCGACAGCATAACGGCTGCCGATGCAGCACGCTCCATTTGGCGCTCTATTTTTATTTGAACTTTTTTCCTGTTCCAGGACTATTCAAAGGAGTGTCTGCAGCACGTTCAAAGGCACCTAATGAAAAGTGACGTCCCCGTCACGCTTTTTGAGGTAAGTGTTCTCGACCCACTAGGTATACTTAATCCCTGTGCAATTTTTACTATGATTTTTATAGTAATATTTTGGCGGGAGCTATTTATATTTTGAGCCTAATAATAAAGAAACATTAATTTGTCATTGAATTAATTTATGGTTTTTCAAAATATTCTCCTTCATGATCTATACACTTTTGCATGCGTTCTAACCATTTGTCAAAGCATTTTTTCCATTCCGCTTGAGATATCACCAAAGTATGGTTTTTGAACACATAAACGGTTTCTTCTGCCGACGAAAATCGTTGTCCACGCAATTTATTTTTGACGTTGGGAACCAAAAGAAGTCATTGGGTACCAAATCAGCACCGTACAGCGGATGACCCATTAATTCGATTTTTTGAGTGTTCAAACATTCGGTTGTTAGACGAGATGTGTGAGAGTTCGCATTGTCTTGGAGAAGAGAGATCCGACGGCGCTTGTTTGTTTTCCTTATTTCACCGAAGATTTCCGGCAAACAAATGGTTGCGTACCATTCAAAATTGACCGTTTTATGTTCCTGTAAAGGCATTATTGCCACATGACCAGTTTTTATTAAAAAAATAGGCGATCATTTGTTTTGAAGTGCTTCAAGCGCGAACAACTTTTGTTGGATTTGGGTCATCTTGAAACACCCATACAGTCGACTGCTGTTTACTTTCCGGCTCATACGCATAGATTCATGATTCGTCACCTGTTACAATGTCATATACTTCTTTTGAAGTACTGCCATTGTATTTATTGAGCATTTGTTTACACCAATCGACACGGGCATCTTTTTGAGGTTTTTGCAAATTATGGGGATCTAATGTCAATCAAACGTTAAGAAGTCAAATGTGACTTTTGCTTTGAACGACGATAACTGAGCGAAAAATCATCATACAAGGTTTTTAGGTCACTCAAATTAAAGAGGATAAAATTATCTAAACAAGCTTTACGATCAAATCACTAAAAAAATTTCCATTTTAAAAGTCCATGGATCTTTTGAAAGGCAAGTAAAATTTTGAAAAATTCTCCGATGGTTTTCTTATGATTACTCAAAAACTGCTGATAGTAAAAAATGTTGAACACAATATCTGGAAACTAGAGAATATGTATGTATAATCTGTTTTATTTTTTTGTAATATAGTATTTTTGTTTCAGCCTTATATAGAAGAAATTTATAATCATTTAAGGGACGAACCGTTTAAGAAATTTTTAGAAAGGTAAGAAATAATGTTAGTATTGCTTATTTTTTCTTTAATTATTTTATATTGATTTTGTCGCAGTAATAATAATTTGGTGTACGTAATTTATAATAATCATTGATAAATATAGGGCGATTTTAAATTGTTATTGCAAAAAATAGCATAATAGCTATAACATGATTTTAAAATTGATACTAGTCACAATTTTGCATTGAAATCGCATTGTGATCCGAAATAGTTTAATACACCAAATTAAATTCGCCAAAAACGTAACCAGCATACACATTTTACTATTAATCCATGGGATAGATAAATTGGATTAAGCCAGGTAGGTACTCTATCATTTACGCCGTAATGATAGAGTACCTACTAGTTTTTACCTTAGAGTTTTTCTATTATTATTATTACGTTATATGGGTTTGGGCCTCATCAGCCACTGATCGCATGGGTAGTCCCTTGGCGATCCCCTCTTATACGGGTCATTATCCAAAAATGCTATCGCATAAAAGGAGCAATTTAGGCATGTCCCCCGCCTTAAGCCTCGCCTCCTCTAGGATAACAGGGGTCCCTAATATAAGGCACCTCCTCTCCTCCAGTGCGGGGCAGGTGTAAAGAAGATGAATCGAGGTTTCCTCGTCTTTTCTACAGTATCTTCAGGCCGGGCTGTCAGTCAGCCTCAGCTTGTGCTTATATGCATTCAGGCTACTATGGTGGCCCGCTTATGATTCCCACCAGGGTTCTGGCTTTGTGCCTGTTCAATTTAATGAATTTTTGGGTCCATTTCTCAATCTGTGAGTATTCAACCTGTTACTCCTTTCCATCTTTTATTGTGCTGGTATCTTGACCAGCCATTGATGCGGTGTCTGATCAGATTCGGACTTATTCCCACTGCAAGTTCTGATCGATAGAGGTTTTCCCTGGTCCCTAGCGTGGCAAGGTCATCTGAAATTATATTTTCCTTAGTGCCATTATGCCCAAGTATCCATCAGAGTTCCACCGGTCCGTTCCCTGCCAAGCTTCATAGCAATTATAGATTTTAACATTGTCGTTGCTGAATTCAGGGCTGCCAACGCCGCCCTGCTATCCGAACAGATACATACCTTCTCCTGGGTCCGATTTTGGTCGGCCCCCAGAACACCCTATGTAATTGCAACTAGCTCGGCCTGGAGTGCGGTAGTGTATTTGCCTAGGGGGGAGGTTTTACCTATACCATCGCGTCGCCTATACACCCCCGCACCCGCTCTGTTCCCACTCTTGGCTCCATCCGTGTACCAGATGTCTCCATTGAACGGTAATCCAGCTAGACCCTCTATTGGTCTTACTGGTAAGGGTGATCTTATATTTCTTGTCAAACAGGAAGTGGACACCCGTACTGTCAGAGGGCATCCATAGGAGCCCCTCCTCAGCTAGCTCTCTTGAGAGTCTATTCAGATTGCACCCTGTGCAATGCCTTTGCGGCTTCCGCTTTCAGGGTGACAGCAAGAGGTGGTATCCTCGTCAGTATCCCCATCGCCTCGATAGGTGTTGATATTGGGGCTCCGGTTATACTTCTTAGAATCAATCCTCTTAGCTTGTTAAGTCGGTTGGTTTCCGACTTTAAACAGGCTCTCTCCCACCAGATCAGTGCTGCATACCTCAGCCTGGGTTTGAGAATTGCCTCATACATCCATTTCATGGTCTACGGTTTCAAGCCCCAGCTTTTACCAATGGCCCTTCTCAGTTGCCAAAGTATTGCTGTGATCTTGAAACATATGTGACTTAAATGTTTTCCCATGACAGTTTCCCATCCAGAATTACTCCTAAGTATTTCACTTCGCTATTATAGCTTAGTTCTTAACCACCAAGTTTCAGCGGACATGATCTGTCCCACTTACATTTCTTGGTGAACACCATCACCTCAGTCTTAGAGGGATTGACCGACAGTCCCCTATCCCTGCACCAATTCCCAATATTGTTTAATGCTCCCTGCATTATATCAAGAATCGGCTCCAGGAAAGGGCCCTTCGTTATTATTACTAAGTCTAAAGTGGTTTTCCTAAGATTCTAATAAATTCAATTTTAAGCCTTTATTAGAATCTTTAGAAATTAATAAAACAAAGAATATATTAAATGATAAAATAGAAACAAACTCATCTCCGTTATTAAATTTATTTTAGTTCTACATGCTATTCAAAAATCTTGTTTAAAATTTATAGATACCATCGGTTGAAATTTTATAACTTAATAACAATAGTTTCATAGTAGGAATTCCCATAGCAATAAACTTAAAATCGCCCTAGTTATATAAACACAGTTCCACAACGTAAAATTTAGTCTATGTACGCACCATCTGAAGAAGCCACTGTGTTGGCGAAACAATTGTTATGTTTAACAAATAAAAAGTGAAAATCTAACCAGCGACTGTTTTAATTTTGTATAGATATGGATTTTCATCAAATGACGGCCCAATAAATTCAGAATTACGAGCAATATTGTTCTTGCAACAATGGTGTAATATTACGCCTAAACTTTTTTACAACAAAACAGCCACAGTCATAACACAATATATGTGGTATATTTTTACAGCTTCTAGGCATTTTTAAAACAAAATAGAAACACACGACGCGATGTTACGAGTAAACGTACACATACTAGAAATGTACTACAGCGACTATGTAAATACCCGAATAGTATTAAACCGGAATATCCTAACTGGTCAACTCTGTTTCGGGAAATCCCCCACACTTGTGTGTACGTTTCAAGCCGATTAAACACAGGGGCGCCACAAAGATTGAGGCAAAACTTAATTTTATGGAATCTCGGTTTTAAAAACTACAAGTTATTGTATAATGTGCATTTACAAATACTGGTGCGTGATGGAAACAAAAAACAGTGTTTCTGTAGTTCATGGTATGTAACTAAGCCAAAAAGTCAAAAAAGTCGGATTACAAAATCTTTATTGGTCTGTGTAATAGGCACATAATAAACACTTTTATTTAATATCGCATTAATATACAGTATTAAAAACTATACAGGGTGTAACATAAAGATTGGGAATAAATTAAACAGTGGATTGCTTAGTAAAAAAAATAGATTTTCTTCATATGAAGTTATGCTCTATGGGTTTTCGTTTCCAAGCTACAGGGCGCTAAAGATTTTCAAAAAATTTAGTTTTTCTCTAATAATTTTCGAAGATTAGAAGATAATTAAACGAAATTTTAACCGTAGCTTAATTTGATAATGCCCTAGTAACAAGAAAAAGATTGACTTCGTAAGTTACTCAGTGGCGTACGTACACATTGTACCGTAAAGTTTTCGGAAGAAAATTATGGTACGCCACTGGTAACAACATTTTTTTATTTCTTTTTTAAGATCTACTTTTCATTTTAAATAAAATTACCCTCTTGCGTTTTATTTGTATCTCTTGTCATTTTCCCGTAATTGGAACTTTTGCAAATACTAATTTTTTCCCACTACTAACATAGAAATATTAAAGTAATAAAAACATTATCAACTATGATTTGACTCAGCCACCGAAAATGATCGAGTAAGCATTGAAAATACTTTTTGATTGAATATGATATTAAAATGTCACATTATTTTAACAATAATAAAAAATAGAGGTAACTTAGGAATTTATAGAATTTATTGACTAGGTAATAGGAAGTAATAAACTAACAAACTCGACTACAAAAGGTGCTGGAAATGTTGCCCCCTAACTTCAATACATTTTTCAATGCATTTTCTCATGGATTCTCTTACTCGCCCAAAAATACCAGGCATCTCTCGAATTTGCTGACAGCCCATTTCAACTCTTTGCCGAAGGGTCTGCACATCAGGAATGGGAACGGAATAAATTGTTTTTTAACTGCCCCCACAAATAATAGTCTAATGGATTAAGGTCAGGAGAACGAGGAGGCCACGCTCTTGGCCCTCCCCGACCTATCCATTTATTTCGGAACATTTCATTCAGATATTCTCTCACTTCTCGCCTAAAGTGAGCTGGGGCGCCATCATGCATAAACCACATGTTCTGCCGTGTTTCAATTGGGACTTCTTCTAATAGAGGTTGCAATTCGTTTTGAAGAAAATCCAGATACGATAATCCGTCTAGTCTATTTGGTAGTACTATGGGACCGATCAAAAAATCGCCAATTATTCCGGTCCAAACATTAATTGAAAATCGCTGCTGGTGCCGACATTGTATTATTCCATGTGGATTTTCATCAGCCCACAGATGGTTATTGTGGAAATTAACTATACCATCCCTTGTAAATCCAGCTTCGTCGGTAAATAAAATGAATGAGTGGAATAACAAATTCTGATTACACTTATTTAAAAACCAGGTACTAAATCTGAGACGTGATACATAATTTTCGGCAAAAAGTGCTTGCACTCTTTGTAGATGGTATGGGTATAACAAATTATCGTGCAGGATTCGTTGGAATGGAGAGAGTAAGTCATATGACTTACTCTCTCCATTCTTCCAATTCTTCTAGTACTTGATTCAGGATTCGCCTCGACCGTCTGAAGGATTCGTTCTTCAAGTTGTACTGTCCTTACATTTCGAGGTCTTCCGATGGAGGTGCAAGGCTTTAACGAGCCGGTATCACGTAAGCGCGCATGAATTCTCGAGAAAGTCTTCCTATTTGGAATGCGCCGAGCTGGAAAACGTTCAACATACAGACGCACAGCTAACACAGTATTTCCGTTGGCAAGGCCATAAATAAAATGCATATCTGTTAATTCTTTAAATGAGTAGTCCATTTTTAACAGATCTAAACCAAAGTACAACCGTTTAAGGCAAACTAAGGGTCTTAACTGACAATTGAGTCAAAGCATACTTCATAATGTTTTTGTAATTTTCATTTTCTTATGGAAGTGGGACAAATAGTATTTGCAAAAGTTTTAATTACGGGAAAATGACAAGAGATACAAATAAAACGCAAGAGGGTAATTTTATTTAAAATGAAAAGTAGATTTTAAAAAATAAATTAAAAATTGTTTTTACCGGTGGCGTACCACAATGTTCTTCCGAAAACCTTACGGTACAATGTGTACGTACGCCACTGAGTAACTTACGAAGTCAATCTTTTTCTTGTTACTAGGGCATTATCAAATTAAGCTACGGTTAAAATTTCGTTTAATTATCTTCTAATCTTCGAAAATTGTTAGAGAAAAACTAAATTTTTTGAAATTCTTTAGCGCCCTGTAGCTTGGAAACGAAAACCCATAGAGCATAACTTCATATGAAGAAAATCTATATATTTTTTTTTTACTAAACAATCCACTGTTTAATTTATTCCCAACCTTTATGTTACACCCTGTATACCTCTAAGGCTAATATACATATTTCTTCTACTAACTGTTAGTTATATACTAAAAAGAGTAACCAAGTTTATATTACGTTTCACGGTGAATTCCGTCCCGGTGGGCATCCTACAGCTGAAATATTACCGCAGTAAATTCTGTATAAATTAAAATCGCGTCGGCGAACAAGCCGCGAAGAAAAGCGAAATAAATGAGCGTTATTAATTCTGAGACTAGCGAAACTCGCTGTTGACTTTATTAACAACATTCGCAAACACACTTTTATGTTAATTAATTCACGGTCGAGACTACACATTCTTTTTAAATACAATTACGCATCTGAAACACGCAATTTCGCGAAATTTCCTGCGCCGAATTATAACAGTAATCACAAAATAAAAGATACTAATTAAAAACTGGGGAAATGTAAACATCGCGTCGCGTGGCAAGGCACGGAGGCGCAAAGAGGCGCAAGAGTTGCGAAACAATGAAATTATGGATTGTTTGATTTTAATTTGTCGGAAGGGGGATAACTTCTCGTTATATAAAACATCGTCTTTATCGTATTATATGTTTCGAGTTTTTCTGTGAATTGCAGACCGCTGTTAAATTATTTACACCTCGCCAATGTTTCCAGTGATATGAGACGTGCTGTTTCTCTGTTATTTTTGAGAACGTAGTTATTTACTTATATTTTTTTAAGTACTTTTTTATTGCCGCTGTATCTTCCTGATCCACTAATCATTGCGATTATGTATAACTTACGAGTATGTGTAATGATTATGAGTTAGACAGGAACAAAGCATATAAAAAATAAATAGTTAAATAAACTAGAACAGAATGTTTCGACAAATAAGACTATTCTATGATGCAATATAAGGGTGGAAATCCCTCCACTTTTATTATGGAGTGTGAAAGATCACATTTTTGTATATACTCTATTGTAATATTTACATTAGCGTGAGTACAGGTTAAATAAACAAAATGAAAAAGGGATTAAGAAATAACTCCAGAAACCAAAAAAAAACTATTTAGCGAAGTACGATTTTTAGTTTTTATCTGACAGCAACAAAAAAACATTATCGGCTAAGACTACTGTTAAATACTTATTACCATTAAATTTTGTATTTTGAATTTAATTTTAATATTTTTTTAATCTACCCTATGCTCGTGCTAATGTAATTCTTATCGCAGCTTATGTACAAAAGTGTACACTTTCACATTCCGTAATGAAAAAATCATCATCATCATTAGGTCATCAGTCCGAAGACTGGTTGGACGCTACCCTCCAGCTTCTCCTATCTTGTGCTAACCTACGCATTTCGCTAATTGTGCTACAACCTACATCCCTTACTATTTGCGAACAGTAGTCTAATCTAGGCCTACCTCTGCCTTTCTTCACTCCTATTTCTGCCTCCAAAATATCGCGGACTATTCCCCCATGTCTCAGCAAGTGGCCTACCATTCTATCTCTTCTCTTCTTTAAGTTTTTCCACATACTCCTTTTCTCGCCGACTTTCTCCAATACTTCTTCGTTTCTAACCCTATCAGTCCATGGTATTTTCATCATTCTTCGGTAACACCACATCTCAAAAGCTTCTAATTTCTTCCTACTTGCTTCCCCTGCCGTCCAGGTTTCGCAGCCGTAAAGTGCCGTGCTCCATACATATGTTTTCAAAAATCTCTTCCTTGTTTCTAAGTTTATTACCCCCGAGCATAAAAGTGCTTTCTTTTTGTTAAAAGCTACTCGACCCTGCGCTATTCTTTGTTTTATGTCTTTATCGCTTCTTCCATCCCAATTTATTTTACTTCCTAAATAAGTTAAGTCTTTAACTTCCTCCAATCTTTCATTGTTAATTTGTACTTTCGTTTTTGCTCTGCTCTCGCGCCCTCTGCACACTAACACTTTAGTTTTGTTTTTATTCACCCTCATTCCGTATTCCTCTATCAACACTGCCTCCATTTCGTTCAATGCTGATTCTAGTTCCTCCTTACTAGATGCTAATACTGCTATATCATCCGCGAATCTCAGCATTTTTAGTTTCTGTCCCTGTACTTTAATCCCGAAATCCACTCTATCTTTTACCACATTAATCGCCTCTTCGATGTACAGATTAAAAATTAGTGGTGATAGCGTACATCCTTGTCTTACTCCTTTCCTAATACCTATTTCCCTTTCCTCCCCTTCTACTTCTATAACAGCAATTTGCTCTATGTATAGATTGTGTACTACTCTCCTATCTCTATACTTCATTCCCGCGCTCTTTAGTATCTCGAACATTTTTTCCCATCTTACGTTATCAAACGCTTTTTCTAAATCTATAAATCCTATATAAGCGTTCTTTCCTTTTTCTATTGTTTTCTCTAACATTACTCTTAGCGCCAGAATAGCTTCGCGAGTTCCCCTATTTCGCCTAAACCCGAATTGGTCTTCTCCTAGTATTTCCTCCGCTCTATTTTCCATCCTCTTCTGTACTATTCTAGTTAGGATTTTTGACGCATGGGAAGTTAGGCTAATCGTTCTAAAGTTCTCGCATTTGTCGGCTCCTCTCTTTTTCGGTATAGTAACGATAATGTTCCTCTTATAATCCTCCGGCATCTCGCCCGTTTCGTATATGTATTTTACCAGTTCAAACATCCTATTTACTACTTTCTGTCCCGCACATTTCAAAATTTCCGCCTGTATTTTATCTACACCCGGTGCTCTATTATTCTTTAGCCCCCTTAGTGCTATTTCAAATTCCTCTCTCAATATAGGTGTTCCTACATCTTCCCTATCGATGCTAGATTCTTCCTCTAATATCTCTCCTAATTCCTGACCCTCGTATAAATTTCCTAAGTACTGTTTCCATCTATCCGCTTTTTCCTCTCTTCCTATCAGTATATCCCCCGATTGACTCCTAACATTTCTACTTATTGTTCCTATATCCCTGAAGTTCCTCTTAATTATTTTGTAAGCCTCATCGGTCTTACCTACTTGCAACTTATCTTCTACTTCTTTGCATTTCTCCTCTATCCATGGTTCTTTCGCTTTTCTACATTTTCTAATGATTTCCCACTTTATAGCCTTATACGTTTTCAGTCCTTCTTCGTCTCGTCTGTTTTTGTAGTCTCGTCTCTTTTGCATTAAGTTTAAGATTTCGTCCGTTATCCAGGGCTTCCTAGCTTCCCTTTTATCGTGTCCTAAAACGTCCGTAGCCGCGGAAGCTAGACTATTCTTGATACCCTCCCACTCAGTTTCTGCGTTCTTGATTTCGTCCTTACTCGTTTTATTTATTAATTGATCTGTTTTCTCCTGATCTGATACCTGTCTATCCCTCCTGGCATTTTCCATGTATACCGCCTCCTAACGTGATTCTTGAACAATGTGTTCGCGACTACCATCTTGTGCTTCTCACAGAATTCTATCAGTCTGCTACCTCTCTCGTTTCTGTTTCCTAATCCATAAGGCCCTACAAATTCTCCTTCTTTCCCCTCACCTACGACTGCGTTAAAATCTCCTACTATTATTAAATTTTCATGACCCTTCACAAATCCTATTACCTGCTCTATGTCCGAATAAACGGCTTCTAACTCTTCCTCGCTGTGGCTAGAAGTAGGCATGTATACTTGCACTATTACTGTTTCCACTGGCTTCGAATCTAACCTAACCATCATTACTCTCTCGCTGTATTGTAGGTAGCTATCTACACACTGTCCTGCGTTCTTCCGCATAACGATCCCTACTCCCGCGTTTCCATTTACCGATCCTGTGTGTATTACCCTATAGTCACCGCTCCAAAAATTTCCTACTTCCGGCCAGCGCATCTCACTTATACCTACTATATCTAATCCTAACCTATCCATTTCTATCTTCAGATTTTCTAGCTTCCCTGTCTGTCTCATGCTTCTGACATTCCACGCTCCGACTCGTGAAATGCTACACTTCTTATTATTATTGCACTCGATCACGTCTCCCGGAACAGTCCTCACCCGGAGATCCGAACGGAGGACTATTTTACCTCCGGAGTTTTTTGTCCCAGGAGACGCCATCATTAATTTAGGATAAGCTTTCTGCTAGCTGTTCTGAGGATTATAATGTGGTGGTTTCCTCTTGCCTTCCACATCGCAGTCGTGTGTGATGAAATGTGAAATGAATGAAAGTCGTGTGAAATGAAAAAATAGGCTGCCATAAAAAAACTATCGATGACATCATACCTCCTACACGAATCATCCTGTATGTATTAATTATATTTAAAAAAAATGCGTAACTAAAAATTAAATTTGACGGGTTAGAGTTTTTGGCAAAAGATACTCCTTGAATTTTTAACTATTTATTAGTTTACAATAGCGCTGTATACCATATACCCGTCTGTACTTTATGTATAAAAGTTTGAGAGATGGTACATCATTCTTTAATATGGAAACATATTTGGCGTTACTGTACGTCGGAGCGATGTTTGCGATGATTTTGGTTCTTTGGGGTTAACACAAGAGAGCACTCGGCAAACGATTTTAAAAATTGCGGAGGCGCCAATGTCACGTATAGTGCTTATAATTTCTTTAAGTATATGTTTATTTTCCCTAGTATATTGCTTGCTTGCCCACTAATCATCGCGATCATGTACACATACAATTGTATGTATGATGGTTATGGGTTAGACAAGAACAAAGCATATAAAAAATATATAGTTAAATAAACTAGAACCCAACAAAATATCCAATACACAGTCCATTTAAATGACTGTGACACCTGCGCCAATTATTTAAAAATTGTTTGCGGGGTTGTCTCTTGAAAAGTTTCGATAAATAAGACTATTCTATGATGCAATACAATGGTGGAAACCCCTTCTCTTTTATTATGGAGTGTGAACGAGCACATTTTTGTACATACGCTACGGTAGTAATTACATTAACATGAGTATAGGCTAGATAAAGAAAATTTAAAAAAACCATTGGGAAACAACTCCAAAAACCAAAAAAATATTTAACAAAGTACGATTTTAAGTTTTTATCTGACAGCAATAATGAACATCATCGACTAAGGCTTCGCTAAGAGTACTATCAGACAGCCAACAGGGTACAATTTTGACATTATATTTAGTTAATTTTTCAATAATCATTGCCATTAAATTTGGTATTTTCAAATTGCACAGTCGTTTTTATAATTTTTTTAATCTAACTTAAATTTTAATTTTTATCGTAGCGTATTACGTTACAAAGTGTATACTTTCACATTCCGTAATATGAAAGATGGTTGCCATAAAAAAATATCTAACTCCTACGGATCACCTTGTATGTAATAATTTTATTTTAAAAAATGCTCAACTAAAAATTAACTTTGACGGGTCAGAGAGCTTTTGCCAAAAGTTATTCCTTGAATTTTTAACATATTCATCATTTTATGAAAGCGAAAGTATATACCGGGTGTCCAAGAAGTCTGGAAGCGGTAAAATATCTCGAGAAATACACACTGGATCCAAAAAATAAAATACATTTCCCTAATAACTTTAAAATCTCTGTCTAACGATACCAAACACAGTCCCCCACCCCTACCGGTTGGGATGGGGCGGGAGGCAACTTTAAAATCTTAAATAGGTACTTCTATTTTTCATTACAGAATTGGATTCTACGGAAAAAATTACGTCATTTTTGTCTGAAACGTTTTTTTTTCGATTTGTGACAGATGGCACTGTAATTACAAAAATATATTTTTTTATAATTTACCTCTCACCATTGCGCATCGGGGTGCTTGTTTTAGGTGAGTTCCCTTGCCTTTCACCGCCGAGGCTATAACGGCAAAATCCCCTACTGAATGAGATGTTCAAATTGATGACCTTCAGCTATTTGACAGTGTCCCAATCGTGCGTACATGTTATCAATTACTTTCTGCAAAGTGTCTGGTGTTATCGTATTAGAACACTGTATTATATTTCCCTTAATTCATCGATGTATGCCGGTTTTGTTTTATACACATTGTTTTTCAAATAGCCCCAATAGTAATAATTTAGAGGAGTTAGATTAGGTGATCTTGGTGGCCACTCAATCGCATCCCTTCTACCAATCCAACGCCCAGGAAAAGTGGTGTTTAATAAAAGGTGGTTCAACCAAAACGCACGATGTTAATTGTAAATAAAACAAAAAGTTTTCAGACAATTATCTTAATATTTTTTATTATGATAGAAGGATCTATGACAATTATGTATGAAACAAAATATCGGCCAAATCCTCGCCACGGCTTCGGTGGCATACCTCTATCCGATGGTCCATGTTTTCAATGGCTCTGAGACATAATTGAGGTTCAATGTCGTTAATGTGCCGAATTATCTCATCCTTTAGCTCTTGAATTATTCTTGGCTTATTGACGTACACTTTTTCTTTTAAATATCCCCAAAGAAAGAAGTCCAATGGTGTCAAATCACATGATCGTGGCGGCCAATTAACATCGCGACGACGTGAGATAACACGGCCATTGAATTTCTCGCGCAAAAAGTGCCATTGTTTCGTTGGCTGCGTGGCAAGTGGCACCATCCTGTTGGAACCACATATCGTCCAGGTCCATATCCTCAATTTCTGGCCACAAGAAGTCCGTTATCATCTCGCGATAGCGAACACCATTCACGGTAACTGCTTGGCCGACCTCATTTTCGAAGAAGTACGGCCCGATGACGCCGCCAGCCCATAAACCGCACCAAACAGTCACTCTTTGTGGATGCATCGGCTTTTCAACAATTACTCGTGGATTCTCATTTGCCCAAATGCGGCAATTCTGCTTGTTAACGAATCCACTGAGGTGAAAGTGTGCCTCGTCGCTGAAGATGATTTTCTTTGTAAAGTCACCATTCTCTTCTGTCTGTTCAACCAACCATTCGGCGTATTGACGACGCTTGAAATGGTCAGTAGGCTTCAACTCTTGAGTCAATTGAACCTTGTAAGCGTGTAAATTAAAATCTTTATTCAAAATTCGCATCAGTGATGTTCGTGAGATGTTCAATGGTTGGGCTCGACGAGTCGAGGTTGACGGCTCTTCTGCTACACTATCGCGAACAACAGCAATGTTTTCCGCAGAACCAACTGGGCGAGCATGCACAGGTGTTTTCACATTTCCTACAGACCCGGTTTGCTGAAATTTGCGCACAATTCTCCCGATTGTGAACCATTTGGTCGATTATGCTGTGCAAAAAAGTCACGAAGTGCACGAAATGCATTTTGATTTGAACGCCCATTTTCTTAAAAGGCTTCATCAATCTTAACGCCCTGCTTAGTTGTGTACCTCTCCATGGTAGAATTTGTCAAACACTGAAACAAAGAAATGTCAAATTAGGTTGGGCAAGAAACTTGACGTTAAGGTGTGTCTCACAATTAACATCGTGCATTATAGTTGGACCACCCATTACATTGGGTACAATCAACGCAGAAGGACATTGAATCCCATCCTGCTGAAACCAAACATTGTCTAATGCTATACCAGCAGCAAAGTGTTGGATTTCCGGTATTATCTGGTTGTTCAATAAATCGATGTACTTTTGGCCTGTCAAATTACCATTGATGAAAAACGGCCCGACAATTCGGTTGCACAATATTCCACAATAGCCCAAACATTAAGTTTTTATGGATTAAAAAATGAGGGTTTCCATTTAGCATTTGAAAATTGCCCTCCACTTTCCCTCCCCCACGGTGGTGGAAGGGTATTAAATTTAACACTATTGAATGGCTGTTTTTAAGTAAATGAACTCGTACTTTATTATTTTTCATTCTTCCGTAGAATTTTTTAGAAATTACGAAAAGGAATATTTTTGCAGCGCCATCTATCACGAATCGAAAAAAAAAACGTTTCAGACACACTTGACGCATCTCTTGCCGCAGAATCCGATTCTGCAATAAAAAATAGGGATACCCATTTAAGATTTTAAAGTTTCCCCCCGCTCTATCCCAAGGAGTGGGGGGCAATAGTCGCATTTGGTGTCATTGGATAGCGGTTTTAAAATTATTAAGGAAACGTTTCTTTTTTGGATCCAATGTGTGTTTCTCGAGATATTTGACCGCTTCTAGACGTTTTGGACATCCGGTATACGCTTCTGTACTGTATGTATAACAGTTAGAGATGGTTATATATCGTTCTTTTATTTGAAAACATTTGGCTTTACTGTACATCGTAGCGATATTTCTGGTTCTTTGTTGTTAACACAATAGAGCACTGCTTTAGAATATTTGCGACGCGGCCATTCATTAGATATTCCGACTCGGCCAACTATTTTTAAAATGGCGGAGGCGCCAATGTCATTTTGTAGTGCCTATAATTATTTTAAGTATTTATTTATTGCTACTAGTATCTTGCTTACTTGCCCACTAATGATCGCGATCATGTATAATTGTTGTGTACCATGTTTATGTGCTAGACAGGAAGAAAGCATATACAAAAGGAATAGTTCAATAAACTTGAGTACAACAAAATATCCATACATATTGAAGAATTGGTGGCACTTCCGCTAATTGTTTAAAAATTATTCAGGGTCATCTGTAAGAAAGTTTCAATATGCCGCTATATATTTCGATATGCTCATTAGACTTGCTAAACGATTCTGAAAATGGCAGAGGCGCCAATGTCATTTTATAGTACTTATAATTTCTTTAAGTATTTGTTTGCTGCCCCTGTACCTTGCGTCCTTGTCCACTAACCATCGCGACTATGTATCACTTATGTGTGATGGTTATAGGTTAGACAGGAAGAAAGAATATAAAAAATATATAGTTAAATAAGCTAGAGGCCAACAAAATTATCAAGCTAATACAAACTAATAATAAATGCATGCATAATTAAAAATAAAATTTGACGGGTCAGAGAGTTTTTCTCAAAAGTTATTCCTTGAATTTATAACGAATTTATGCATTAATTTATCAAGCATTATACATACATACTCTTCCATGCTGTGTGTGTAATAGTTTAAGATATGGTACGCACGTAGCGATGTTTGCAACGATGTTGGTCTGTTTGAGTGAACACAAAAGAATACGATTCTAGAACAATTGCGACACGTAACACATTATTAGATATACCGACACAGCAAAGATTCTGAAAAGTGACGGAGGCGCCAATGTTATTGTATAGTGCTTATGATTTCTTTAAATACCCAGGTATGTAAATATGAAACAGGAATTTGTTGTATAGAAAATACACGTTTATTCAATGAAAATGATAAAATAATATTTTATTCGAAGTATTGCCTATTGCTAACTATACGTTTTTCCCATCTCTCTGACAATTTGTGGATTCCATACCAAAAAAATTCTAGCTCTTTTGAGGCAAACAAGTCATCAAGCCATTTTCGTGCATTTCCGTAAAAAGTGAAGCCCTATTCAGCAAGTTCGTGTCCTATCGATGCAAATAAGTACTAATCGGACGAAGCCAAGTCTGGTGAGTAAGTCGCATGCGAAAGTATTTCTCAACTAAACGCCTCAATCGTTTCCATGATGTATTTTACTGTATGTGATGGCGCATTATCATGAAACAAAATCACTTTGTGTTACCTTTTTTCGTCGTTAAGAAAGCTTCGGCAAACAAGTCTGTTCCACAACGTAACGTTAGAGTGGAATCCCCTTGGAAGGATGGTTGTATAAAGTTGTGTGGAAGTAAAATCTATGCTGATCATATTTACTTATTTCTATATATTAATAAATTTATATGAACCGGGTAGGCGAATTTCCATGATTTATAGGAAATCTAGCTAACCATAAGAGGTATAAAAAAGTGGGTCACACATCTTCGATCGATTTTTTCGCGAGAAATTGAATGGCGAAAACTAAAGTTTGCTGTCTCTTTATTTTAGAGCAATAAACCAAAATTCGTTTTTTTTTTACATTCTTAATACATCAGATGATTTTATAATTAAAGAAAAGTCATTTGTACATTCTTAAAGCACTTTTTTAATATCTTTATTACGGTTCAAGCTATAACACAAATTAGTTTTTTCTTAATGTGTTATGGTTTTCTGTTTCTTTATATTAGAATAATTTATTGCCCGATTTTAGCGAAAATTTATGTTTTGTTAAGGTAAAATGTTATACATTTTCTAAAATAGTAGAAATGAATAGGTCGCTGGCTATTTGAGGAAACAATTTTGACTAGCAAATGAAAGAAAACACTTGGTAGGTTTCACAAAAATTGAAAACTATATTTATAACAATTGTTTCGGCGTTTACTATTCTCAAAGAGTAACAAACTTTTACTAACGTAATAAGTATAAAATTCAGAGTATATAGGCAGGTAACAAGATCTGGTGATTTTATACTATGGCTGCTTTTATTATTGGGGAAATTCCAAAATGTGTTTGATCATTGCTTATTACTTTTTTCTTAAACATTGCGTTTTTTATTTCTAAAACTTCCAATAAATCTAATCTTCTGCCTTTGCGTTCATTCTGTAAAAGTTTTATCTTTTAGTGGTCCGGAAAATGATTGTTTGTTATACAATACTCTGCAATATCGGTCAATCAGGTCGTTCTATAAAAAAACGTTATGATGAACACACAAAATCTATTCTAAATAATAAAAAATGCACTGGTTTTGCAGAAGGCAGAAGATTAGATGTATTAGAAGTATTAGAAATAAGAAAAGCAATGTTTAAGAAAAAGCTAATAACTAATGATCAAACAGATTTTATAATTTTTTCAATAATAAAAGCAGCCATAGTATAAACCAAATTTTGTTATTCTTTTAGAATGGCATAAAAGCCGAAACAATTTTTAGAAATATAGTTTGCAATTTTTGTGAAACCCACCAAGTGTTTTCTTTCATTTACTTTTCTAAAATAGAATTGATATGTACAGGGTGATTCGTAAGAGATGTTACGTCATCGATATTTTTTAACGATAATCGTTTATGAAACCCGCTTTTTTATTACGGAATGTGAAAAAACACATTTTCTTATATTTGTTTATAAAAGCAGTGTATCATAAAAGGAAATTCTTAGATGTTGTACTATAAAAGTATATAAATACCTATCCAATTGTCTCCATAATTAGCAGTCAGCAATTTGGAGACGGTTCTAATGTTATGGACTTTGTTTGGAGTTATTGTTTTCTTATCGTATAAAAGCCAAGTTTGTGGTTTTTTTTTTTAATTGACCAATTGTCATCGTGATGTACCGGATTGGGCTTCGATTTGACGACTTGAAATCGAAGAATCTACCACCCAGTGACATTGACAGCAATATCGTCAGCATCTTCAACGTTATAAGTTTTTGCTTTTGTTCGTAAATGCCCCGTGACTAATAAGATTTTCTTTTATAGTTATTTCTACCAAAAATGAATTTATCATGGTGTCTTCCTTCAGAATAGTGTCTGAAATAGATCTTGGATGCAACTTGAGGATTGTAATTATAGTTTATTTCATCGCTATTTGCCAAATAAAAAATCTCAAAACATACCGTGGCTTGTTTTTATGACTAGGCTTAGGTAGACTGTTCCATTTATCAGCAAGATAAGAGAGTTTTTTATTTGGCAAATAGCGATGAAATGAATAGTACTTTGAGCAAAGGCTGGAACGTCGATACAGCCACAAAGACAGGGGATTAGTTTTTCATAAGCAGTATAGAAAATGGGGGATGCATTTATCTATACCTTCTATAGAATACAGGAGATCAATTTTCCAAGGATACCAAGAGATTAATTCTTAACGCGTGTTTCCCTTACTCGGGAGATGACTAAGACTAAGGGAGATGACTAAGGTTCAGTTAAGTCAGTTTTAATCATCTCCCGATTATGTCAAATTGGTTGGCGAAGCACGGTTTAGAAATGTGTGATCTTTCGGGGTTTGTGAAAATATGGTCACGTTTATGTTGCTGTATCTGAGGTTCCAACCCCTTTCTGAGGTACCTCCCCCATAAAGTCATCGGAATTTGTACACCTGGTATACACATGTGTCGTATGAATATGCAATTCCCAGTGAAATGAAAACGAGTAATTTTTTTTATTTATCAATATGATTCTTCTCCACAATTACTACCTAGTAATAAAGAAGTATTTTCCGACCAGAATGAACGAGCATCGGTTGAATGGTCACTTGGGTGTTCGGCCTTAACCTCAAAATTTTCGGCTCCAGAAATCTAATACTTATAATTAATAAGTTAATAATACTAATTTTAAAAGAAAACTATACCCATAATAATGTGTTAAAAAGATAGAAGATTTAATGGATGTGAAGTTGTCTGAATTATATCAATTGTTTCTATCCGCCTTCTTTTTTGTTTTATTCTTTCAACAACTTTTTGTTTGTGCTGTTGAAAAACGTACAAGTGAAAGCAATATTTCAACTTCAAAAGTAGAGTGCTGTACTGTAATAACTTACAACAAATAATCAATTCATCAGTTAGTTAGTTACCCTCTTTTGAAACGTGCCCAATAATTTTAAATTGCAAAAGGCACGCAGGGACCAAATTGTAGGTGATAATTAGATACTGATACATTGGAGACTGAAGTAAAATGTTTTAATACACACATTTTTGAGTTTTATCAAAAACGTTGTCAACAATTTCTTTTACTTTTTAATTAATTCACGAATACCGTTGCATGTTACAGAACAGTAGAATAGCAACACACCCTTGTGAATTATTATTACAATATTAACAGGGCCACACAGAAATAACCAGGCACAGGTTTCATTTTTCCGCTTCAAATATTCCGGTGTCTCTTGGGGATCATTTATAACATTAAAAATATTTCCTAACGTTTACTTTCGACGAATAGACGAATACTAGAATTAATTTAGAAATAATTCAGCATAATTGTAATACTGTTTATTTTTGTTTCAGTGAGAAATATACTAGATTTTGCCAATGGAAAAATTTAGAATTAAATATACAGGTAAGAGTTTATGTTCTACCTTTTCTCATAATATTATGTTAATATTTTGTAAGTTTAAATTATGTTATGTGGTAAATATTTATAATTATTTGAAAAATAACGTTTGAAAAGTTAATATTAGTACAAAGAACATATTCTTGCACACAAATAATTATTTGAACTTCAATTATAACAAAATGAAACTATTTCAAAAATATGTATTTTTTTTAAATGCGTTAGAACTACGTATATATATTAGAAATTCCATGCCACGTCACTGCCTTGTATACCAGAAGTTTTATTTGTCAGATTTGTAAAGAATATAATTCTCTTCCTCCTGAGTTTAAAGTTAATTTAATTTATTTAATGAATTTAAGAAAAAGTTAAAACAATATCTGTTACGTATCTGATTAGTATTATAAAAATGTTATAATACTTATATTATTTTAGATTTTAATAATAATGTACATATATATTAGGAGTAAGTTATCCTTTTGTATAGTTAATGTACAGTTTTTTTCTTGTTCTTAATTAATTATCAGCTGATATGGTTTTTGTTAACTATATATATTTGTAAGTTTATTTTTGTTTCAAAGTAAAGTTGTATTTTTTGTTCCACGTACAAATTTTTATTACGAAGTAAAATTGAAAAGCAGTTCATACTGATATTTATCCCATTATCCAATTTATATTTATCATATATTTAATATATTTTGTATACATATATTAATTTACAGGTAAATAGAGACAAATTATTATTATTAGTATATTTCAAAAAATAAAACCAGCCACAGGTAGGATTCGAAATTTGTCCCGGATCGGAACCGAACGACATACAGCTGTTTCGAACTTGTTAGTTCTCATCAGTGCCGCATACGGTACGCCGATTCAGGACAAATGCCGAATGAACTTTATGGCCTATACATCTTTATCGATACGATCTCTGTCAGTAACTTATAAGTCGGAAATCGAGAAAAAATTACTGACAGAGATCGTATCGATAAAGATGTATAGGCCATAAAGTTCATTCGGCATTTGTCCTGAATCGGCGTACCGTATGCGGCACTGATGAGAACTAACAAGTTCGAAACAGCTGTATGTCGTTCGGTTCCGATCCGGGACAAATTTCGAATCCTACCTGTGGCTGGTTTTATTTTTTGAAACCTTATCTGATCGTGCAGAAACACGAGAAAGGGGTCGAGGATCGCTTCTGGGTATAATTCAATGCCTGCCGGGGCTTAGCCCGAGGAGTAGTTGTTTCCTAGAGCGATTATGTAATAGCTTTGCTATTCGGGAACTACTTTGATAGCCGCTTGGCGGCTTGGTGGTTCCTTTCTCGATTTCCGACTTATAAGTTACTGATTATTAGTATAATTATTAGAAGGAATTATTAAGTAATCATCTAGCAAACAACATAGTTACACTGTTTGAAATATGGTGCAAAATTCACATCAAATGGAGTACATGTACACTGAAAAAACAGTTTATTTAATTAATGAGTGGTCATTAATAGTCATTTTAGATATCACAAAACAAATATTAGTTTTTATCTTAAACAAATAATAGCTTAGAGTTAACAAAATATACTAACAAATCCTAACCAATGTAAAATTTATTTTTCTAATTAGCTTCACGTAATAAATTATTTCAAATTATATTTTTCTCATACTTCTTCCAATATAGATAAGAATACTTGCAAATGATAATATTTACGTACTACAAAACCAAATAAGTACGCATTACAGTAATATGAACCTGAATGAATATAAAAGTAACCTGGGCGCCAGGCAGTCTCTATAATATACCATTTCAGACGTTTAGTTTAATTGAATTGTATAGTTCCCACATTGATATGTCTATATAGAAGCTCGGATGCCTCCATATAGGACGACTTTATAACGTACTTCGATTCTATAATAGAAACTCAGCGCAATGGAAATGATTATTTTAATATACATAGGGATATAGTTACACCGCATTAGAATCAAACAAGGTTTAATCTAAAACAATATTTTGTATCTCCAAATGAAGATCTGTTCACAGACAATAATAATTGTCCAACAGTAATCCATAATTTTACAACAAATGTTTCTTATAAAAAGTGGCCAGATAAAAAAAAATATATTGCCATAATTTTTTATTAAAATACATTACAATAGTTATATAGTGTAGCATATTTATTAGACGTAACAGAATTGCACATTTACACTAGGTACAAAAATTAAGGGAGGTAAAAATTTTTTAGGGCATTTTTAAAGAGCTATAACTTGGAGAAAATAGCTGCAGAGCAATTTTAACTAAAAAAAGCAAACTGAAGCTTCAAGTTTCTAGTTTCAACTGAAACTCCAAGTATCTTAGTTCAGAATTTTTTACCATCAGCAGTTTTTGACTAGTCATAAGAAAACCATCGGGAAACAAATTTTTCCCATTTTTGCCTACCGTTTAAAATGTCCGCGGTCTTCAATAAATGTTTTTCAGTAATTTCGTCATAACGCTTCTTTAGATAATTTTATCCTATTTAATTTGAGTGATCTAAAAGGCTTGCCATACATTTTCGCTGAGTTATCGTTATTCAAATCAAAAAAGTCAGTTTTGAATTTGGTAATTACTCGGGAAATAATGGTCGTACAAAAAATTTAAGTGTGGTTTTAAAAACTGCAAAGTATTCTTTACAAGACGTAGTTATTGGTTTTTGATAACATGGTTTTTTCGGTACGAGAATGTTGATTGAAAAAGAGGTAAAAAACTGCGTATTTAAGAATATTCGCTTAACTTTGCATAACTTTGCAAATGATGGATAGACTAAGGATGTTAACTATTTCTTTTCAACCTCAAAATATCCCAAAGAAGCCCTGATAATTTCAAAGCGCTGCGATTTTTTCATTATGCGGAATTATTCAATTTGTCGTTTTTGCTAAAAAAAAAATCGATTTAAGGATGAATTTTTCATTTTTTTGAGATTGAAAATGTTAATTACCTATTATAAGAAAGGAAATAAAAAAAAGTTGTTTAAAAACTGACTTTTTTGCTTTGAACGGCGATGACTCAGCGAAAAATCAACATATAACACTTTTAGACCGCTCAAATTAAAGAGAATAAGAATATCTAAAAAAGTTATCATTAAATCACTGAAAAAAATGTATTAACGCCCGTGAACCTTTTGAAGGACAAGTAAACACTTCCCGATGATTTTCTTATGATTACTCAAAAACTGCTCATAGTAAAAAATTTTCAGAACTCAAAATCTGAAAACTAGAAACTTGGAGCTTCAATTTGCTTTTTTTAAAATTGCTCTGCGACTATTCTTCTCCAAATTACAACCCTTTGAAAATCACCTATTATTTTAGAATTTTTTTACATCCTTTAATTTTTGTGCCTAGTACATTACCTTTATTACGCCGAGACGAATCCTGGACCAATCTCACCGTCCTTCCGTGAACCCCCCAACAACCTCGTTACGCGCGCCCCAATCGCCCCGACGCTAATTAATTTTCTTTTCCAGTTAACGATGAACGACTTCAGCGTGCACAGGATAATCGGCCGGGGGGGTTTCGGGGAGGTGTACGGCTGCCGGAAGGCCGACACGGGTAAAATGTACGCCATGAAATGCCTGGACAAGAAGCGGATAAAGATGAAACAGGGCGAGACGCTGGCCCTCAACGAGAGGATAATGCTGTCGCTGGTCAGTACCGGCCAGGATTGTCCCTTCATCGTCTGCATGACCTACGCTTTCCACACGCCCGACAAGCTGTGTTTCATACTCGATCTGATGAACGGCGGCGATCTGCACTACCACCTCAGCCAACATGGGGTCTTCAACGAGTCGGAGATGAAGTTCTACGCTGCCGAGGTTATATTAGGTAAGCCGTAGGAGAAGGCGTAGCAAAATGTTCTTCTCCTTTGAGGAAATAAATGGAAGCACTTGTTTAAGGGGCTACATCCACCTAAAATATTCTTTCAGTCATGAGGTAGAGGGCAGCTAATGCTGCTACCTACGCCCCTCAATGGGCGCCCTCGTTAGGTGCGGAACAATGATCGACTTAACTAATCAACGGCGAGCTTGAGGAATCATTGTTTTATGCATTTTTTTCTACTATATCGTAATAATGTATACACACAAAATTTCTCGCACTAAGAAAGATGAAACAAGCACGAAAATTCATCATTCTGAAAAAAGGCAACGTCCTTTGAACCCGAAACGGTGACCGTCATATCTCGAGAACTGATTGACAGATTCATTTGAAATTTGACCCAGTCGCGCTTTAAGCCGTTGTTAACAGAATGATGCATTATTCATAAATAAACAAAATTGTTTAAACAAGTTACGATAATAAATGAGTTTTTTACCGAATTTTCGTACTTCATTTCTATGTACCGGTTTTTTTTAAGAAGAATCTTAGGAAACGGCGATCGTCAATATGTTTTGTATGCATTTAACTTTATGATAGCTTACTATGTTTGATTTCAGATGATCAGTTTTAGCCGGAGAAGGTTTACCGCAATCCGGGTCGCGAAATAGACGCTCCACTTCCGGCGGGCATCTCTTCCGGTTTAAAGATTCTTAAATAGTGTTTACTTCACCATGTTTACAATAAATGTATCTTCAATTAAAAAAAAATAATTTATCATTAATAGTTCCCAAGAAAATTCATCCCGGAAATCGACTATTTTTTCATGTTACTAGGTGGATATAGCCCCTTAATCGATAATAGTCGAAGAGCTGGTAACGAATTTTCGACAAGTGTTTTACCGAGCTATAAATTTTGCGTAGTAGTACCTTTATGACAGATAAATAGGGAAAGGCAAGTCTGCAGGCAGACTTGCCATTCGCAATATCTGTCACAAAGGTACTACCATGCAAAATTTCTAGTTCAGTAAAACACCTGTCGAAAATTCGTTACGAGTTCTTGGACTACGAGTATAATAAAACCTTTTCCAGGTTTGGAACACATGCATAGGAGATACATTGTATATAGAGATTTAAAACCTGCAAATATATTATTAGACGAACACGGACACGTTCGAATATCCGACTTAGGTTTAGCCTGTGATTTCTCAAAGAAAAAACCCCACGCTAGTGTGTAAGTAACTCTCCATGGGTCACCTCAAGGATCATACTTGGGGCCATGGATATTTGTACGCGTATCAATGAATAGAACCTAGTTGAATCTAATTATATTTTAGAGGTACCCACGGATATATGGCACCGGAAGTATTATCGAAAGGTACTGCGTACGATTCGAGCGCCGACTGGTTTAGTTTCGGGTGTATGTTATACAAGTTACTTAAGGGCCACTCGCCGTTTCGCCAGCACAAAACCAAAGATAAACACGAGATAGATAGGATGACCTTAACTATGGTAAACTAGAGTTGGCTGAATGTTAGGCCCTCTTCACACTAAGCAACTCTGAGGTGACGCGAATGAGACTCGAGTGTCTTGGGTGTATCTTGGAAATCGCTTCCAATGTTGAGTGGTGGAGAGGCACAAATGACGCGTATCCTACGCGTAGTAACATTGGAAGTGATTTCCAAGGTACTCGAGTCTCCTTTGCGTCACCTCAGAGTTGCTTAGTGTGACGAGGGCCTTAGTCTTCGTTTACCCACTTTCGTTTTCCATTTCAGAACGTAGAACTTCCCGATTCGTTTAGTAAAGAGTTAAAATCGCTCCTGGAAGGTTTACTACAAAGAGATATCGATAAGAGGCTGGGCTGTAAAGGGAATGGGTAAGAGTGTATGCGTGTATTAATGTTAACGATTTAATTTTATTTTCATTTAGATCGGAGGAAGTTAAGGAGCACTCGTTTTTCGGCGGGATCGACTGGCAACAGGTGTACCTACAGAAATACACCCCGCCCCTCATACCGCCGAGGGGGGAGGTTAACGCGGCCGACGCGTTCGATATAGGGTCTTTCGACGAGGAGGACACGAAGGGTATCAAGGTAAGTAATTCCCCAGGACTCTTATGATTTCAATTTACTGGACGAGTAGACGTGTCATTACCACACGAGTGGCGTAATAAGGATTTACTCACGTGTAAGATACAATGTTACCACAAATTCGATGGGATTTCGGGTTTTCTCTAGAGCCATAGATGATTCATAAAAACCGATGTACGATTTTTGGGTTTGATTTTTGAGAAATGCGTTAACTGCAGCCTTATATTTCTTTCCGTTTGGAAAACAGAGCATTTTGGTATTACGATCGAAAAATTTATATTAATTGTTCCGTACCGAATGGCTTTCCTTTTCCTGCCAGCAATCCCATTCCCTGTCCTATGCCCGTGTGCGAGTGCCGCCTATGCCCGAATAGCAGCGCTGCGGAAGTGTGGGGCAGACACGTTGACAGACAATAATATCGTACACGTGGAGAAACGTGGTGCCGGTACCGAAGTAAACACATCATTATCATTATTCCAAGTAAGCCCATTTTTATCGTTACCAATCATTATCTTCCTGTTACGCAGGTGGTCCTTCGCCTATTCCGGTACAGTAACAATTCAAACCATAACAATTCGTTCATTACCCAACATTAATATTGAATGTTTTTTCCTTCCCTTGTTTTATAATTTTTTAAAATCATCTCAAAATGAGTGGATTGGTGCAATGAATAATTACATCACTTGTGGTTACTAATTACGCGATTACTGGTATAATTGGTATATGACACCACGAATGGTGTAATAGATTCATTACACCAGTATTTTGAAGTATCAGTAAAAAATGTATGTAAATTATTTTTGACCAATATTTTGAGTTTGTTCTCAATATAGGAAATGTCAGAACTTTTGTTTCGAAAATATGCATAAGATGTTGTTGCCAGTAGTTGCAAATGTTTTTACCTATGGCCTTCCTAATAAATACTTATTGTCATTCATTGATGGATGTTTTAGTTTGTACCTGGCCCTTACATTACTAATAGAATGATGGGTTTATTACACCAATTACAGAGCGTTTCTAAAAACTGGGAAAAATAATTATATTAATATTGATATTTTTACCGTCTTTTGTTTTATAATTTTTGAAAATCACCTCAAAATGAGTTAATTGATGCAGTGGATAATTACATCACTAGTGGTTGTCCGTTACTCCATCGGTGGTGTAATCGATATATTACACAACTAATGGTGTAATACGTTCATTACAACACTAGTGATATAATTAACCCATTGGATCAGTCTACGTATTTCGAGGTGATTTTAATAAATTATAAAACAAGAGAAGAAAAAAAAATTCAACAGCATACATTTTTGTCCATTTTTGAGAAACTCTCTGTAAACAATGAACCCATCATGCTATTACTAATATACTACTAATATAATAGAGCCAGATACGAACTGAAATGTCCATCTATAAATGACAATAAGTATTTATTATGGAGGTCATAAGGTAAGACAGTTACATTTTTCGTATACTTTTCGACCAAAATTTTTTTTCCTATTTCCTATTTTAATAACGATCTCAAAATGTTAGTTTCCTAAAATAATTTACATGCATCTTTTGACTAATATTTTAAAATGCTGTTCTTTACAGTGATAAAAATTACGATATAAAGAATTACAAGGAGACACATGGGGCACAAAAATTAAACAAAGAGTTAAATAATGAATCAAAATTTTTTATATGAAAAAGTAATTACAAAGCGTGATGACACTATTTACCTGATGAGAAGATGCAAGCATTGCAAGTCAAGTATATACGTAAATTATTACGGAATGTTTCAGCGCCACAAGAATTTGTTTTTTTTTTTGGATTATATTAATTTCTAATGGAATTTGTTCGCAGCTATTTCACTTTTGAAATTCAAATTTAATAACATTCATTTTTCATCACAAAAATAAAATACTCAGATTTTTTGTTGTTTATCTATTGTTTAATTTTTTTTATCAGCTGTTTAAATTAACATAATCACAGTCATAATAAAATTTGACACAGTTTATTTTTTAATTTTAATACCGAAAAACGCTATTTGGTAAACTAAGTTCTCTGGAGGTTTAATTTGTAATTTTTTTTTTTTAAACAAATTACTTTTAAAAAAATATATTAGATAGGTATATTTCTATTGAAAATTACGAGATACAAATTTCGTGATAATTGAAAATATATTTTTCCCATTTTATTGGGTGGCCCAAAAAAACAAACGGAATTTTTATTTTCCACTATAACTTTTGGGTTTGTTTTAACTTTTGGGGTAAAATTTAAATAATTTCAATAATCTGGAGAATAAAACTAATTACAAGTTACATGACTAAAATGGATTTCAATCTTTTGGTGTTCGCTGAATGTTGATGCCCTGTTTTTTTTTTCTGAAACTTTGTTGAATGCCATATTAACCACAAATAATAGAAGAATAATTATGACAGTTCATTTTATGATTGAAATATTTCGGTCAAATTCATGTAAAAAAAGGAATTAAACAACAAAACTCACCATCAATAATATTGTAATATACGAGGTATGCCCCAAAAATTATGATTTTACAATAGAATGTCATATTTAAAATTATATCCTTGTGAAACATTATAATTATTCCAGTGGTTTTTCTATTCGTTGTAACAGTGCTGGAAGTCCTTTTCTGTAAGGTTATTTACAGTAATTATCACAGCTCTTTGTATGTTAGGAATAGTCCCAAAATGAGTTCCCTTAAGGTGGGATTTTAGTTCGGAAAACAAAAACAATCACAGGAAGCTAGGCCAGACTATAGGATAGCTGTGGAAGCGTTAGAGTACTCATTCGAGTCAAGAACTCGTTAACAGACAAAGTCCTATAGCTCGATGAGAATTCATGATGTAACGGTCTCGATGCCAACTCTCAAAATCTACTTTTATTAACGTTCAGGGACATTAAGTGAAATTCTTAATTACTTTGTTTGGTCTGAGAAGAATTGAAGTGTGACCGCCATTCATCGCCGGTGATGAATTGACAAAATGGTCGACGAAATTCCAGTAGATGAAGAGACAATTTTCCTTTTATTCAGGTCTTTAGTAACACTTCAGTGGAACAAAATGTCGGTAGCCCCGCCCCAAAAGCAATAGTTTTGGTGTTTACACGTCTATTTGTATCCAGAACAGCTTTCACGTTGCCGCTCTTCTGTTTTTGATGTTGAAAGACGCCCAGATCGTTACTCGTTTTAGACACCTTCTGATCCATCCTTGAACATCTTGAATCACCTGTAAAGTTGTGCATGTGACGGTGTATGTCTTCGAATAGCTACTCCTCTCAACCGTCGAACTCAATTGGTCACGATGGAAGTCTGTGCCTGGCCCCCTGCATGTTAGTATTTCTCCACGATTAACACGAGAGAATTCCCATAAGCCAGAGAAAAATCATTCTTTTCATCATTCATTCAACCACTCATTATTTTTGGAATATACCTCGCATGTTGGATAAAATAAGCTGTCAATTATGTGGATATGGGATATGCAGAGACTGATTAATTTTTAAAACTTACTACTGCTTCTAAAAATTAATTTGGACATGCCTGTTTTTCTAAACACGTCCACATCGTCAGTTTTTGACAAAAAGTTATAAATGTATGTATTTCAAGCGCTACCATCTGCCTGTAAACTCACACGAGCCCAAAAAGTTAAAAATTGATAACCAAATCACAAAATTATAATCCATAATGAAAATTTCGTTTTTTGTTCCACCCAATATTTTTTGAATGCTCAAAATATCCAAACTTAGTCGCCGCAGGAGAAACACTAATCAGTATTCATCATTTCAGTTGACAGATGCCGATCAAGAACTATATAAAAATTTCCCACTTGTGATATCAGAGAGGTGGCAGAACGAAGTAGCAGAAACAGTATTCGAAACGGTTAATTTTGAGGCTGACAAAACGGAACACAAAAAGAGAGCTAAACAGAAGAAGCTGTACGATTTGGACGAGAAAGGTAAGAAAATTATTGACGACACTTTTCTCTTTAGAGATTCAACATAGGTGCTCTACCATAACATACCAGGACAGTTCCTTTCGAGTTTTGTCGTGGTCGTCGAACTTCAGTTAAGTTTGACTACCATATGAAATAGAGAGTACCCCAAAGAAAACTTTTTTTGTGACTCCAAATCCTATGTACAAATGATACATCAATAAAAATGTTCTATTAATGTTCCATGTTCGATAGCTCCCCTAAGAGGTTTCATATCTGTTTCAGAATCGGATTGTATACTGCACGGGTATATAAAGAAGCTGGGGGGACCGTGGACGTCGAGCTGGCAGATGAGGTACGCCAAACTCTACCCCAATAGGCTGGAACTGCATCCGGACTCGGCGAAGCCCGAGCTAGTGTTCATGGACCAAATAGAAGAAGTGAGTCCAGACTTAGTGCAAGTGAAGAACGAGAACTGTATAGTCGTGCGGATGAGAGACGGAAAAATAGTCCTAACAAATCCCGTAAGTACCCCACGGAAATATACGAAAAAAATTGTATTGGTTGAGACACTGAAAGAGGTTGAGGGGCAGTAGTGTTGCTCGGCTCATAACCTTCATCCAGTAGATCAAATCTAATTATGGTGGTGCGTAAATAGTTTAGAAACCAAATAGTATTAATAGACATTTACACAGCGATTCGTCTAACCCGTTCATTTAAGTTTATGAAGATCTCGGTGATTTTTTTTATTCAAGAGATTTTCGTAAATATTATAATAAAGATATAATAATTTTTGAGATATAGAATATTTGTCTAAACTACTGTTAAAAGAAAATTCAGATCTATCTAACGTTCTCACTAATTCCTTGTGAATATTGGATCCATTCTTACCGTGTACCACGCCATTTTTTTATAATCGTGTTGATCATTACCACTAACTGAGTACCGTAACTCTTGTCGAGTCATGTATCAACGCCGAAATAATACAAAATCTACTATAGTGTGGGAAACTAGTACTATTACCCACATCAACGTCGTACCGGTCCGTACTTGAAGGGCAGGTCACCTTTATACATGTTTTATTGGGATGGTCTATTATAAGGCGAAATCAATTGTAAAGAAATTTAAATAATAATGTTTGGAAGAAAGTTGAAAGCAACGAGTTGTTCCATCCAGGGAATTTCTAGAATGATGCGAAATATAATTAAAAAGTAAATATACAAAAACTCTTTCCTATTTCTTTTTTCTAAATTTTCATTTGCTAATTTGTAGGATTTCAAAGATAAAATATTTTAATTTTGTAGAAAATAAAAGCTTTTTTTTTAATATTATGTTCTTAAATGTTCAGTTTTCTTAAAGTTATATGATCTTGAAATTAAAAAAGAAGGTGTGTAGGTTTAAAATGTAGTTCCCTAAAATTTTTATTCTCAAAATAACATGATTCAAAAATTAAAAACAAAATTTTAGAACATTTTTTCCATTCTTTCCAAAATTTTAATTTTTCTCAAAATAAATAAAAAAATTCAAAAATTCAACAATAAAACAATTTATAGGATATATGTTGTATAACCGTTTTTATTTTCATTTTTTCCGAAGTTTGATTTTCTTAGAAATTACACATTTTCAAAATTATGATTTTGTAGAAAATACTAAATTCTTCTATTGTTCCTAAATTTTAATTTTTCTCAATTTATAGGATTTTATAATAAAAATAAATAAATTTTATAGGATATAAAAATATTTGTTTTTTCCTAAATTTTAATTTTACTTAAATTCATAATTTTTAATATTCTTTATTAAAATAAAAAATATAAATAAAAACAAACGTTAAAATTAAAATATGAGAATGAAAATGTTTTTTTATTTTTTAAAATTTTCATTTTTTTATCCAACGAAAAATTAAGATTTTGTGGGAAATAATATTTTTTCTATTGTTTCCTAAATTTAGATTTTTCCAATTTATAGGATTTTAGAATAAAATAAATAAATCTTAAAACTAATAAATAAATAATTTTGTCAGATTTTTAAGATTTCAAAACTAAGAAAATAAAATTTTCTAGGGACTAAAAAGGTTTATATTCAAAAATTTTAATTGTTTCTCAAATTTCATCTTAATCTTCAATCTTCTTTTAAAAACTTTTTTTCCTAAGTTTTTATTTTCCTCAAAATTGGAGGATTTATAATATTTTTTGTCAAAAAAATGTTTGTTTTTTTTTATATATATTCTTTTGAAATTATCTTTTTTCTCAATCAATAGAATTTTAAAAATACAAAAAAAGTGCATTTTCTTGTTTTCAGAGTTTTAAAATAAAAACATTTGTAAGAAGTTAATGTTTTTTTCTTTAATCTCAACTTTTCATTTGTTTTTCAAGTTTTCAGAAAATAAAAAGTATTTTGTGGGAAAAACATTTTGTAGAAAATAAAAACTTATTTTCTTTTTTCTACAATTTTGATTTTTCTCAGTTTGAAAGATTTTAAAGTTAAAAAATAAAACGGGAAATTAAACTCTTTTCAATTTAGTCCTGAATTTTTATTTTTCTCAGAATTACTATAGGAAAGGAAAGGTTTTCCCTTAATGCTTAATTTTTCTCACTACGGAATTTTAACATGTAAAAAATAAAATTTTCTAGGTAATTTTCGTTGAGAAATACTATTTATTCTCAAAATCATGGGATTTTAATCTTCAAAAAATAAAGAGAATATAATTTGAAATTAATTATTTCGGAATTATTTAAGAAAATTATTCTGTAGGATAAAGCAAAAACGTTATTTTGTTTTTTTTTTAATTTTAATTTTTCTGTCATTTTAAAACTGGATTTTAAAATAAAAGAAAATAAATTTAGTGAAAAATAAATTGAGATTTTTCCATTTTTTAAAATATAAGTTTGTTAGAAATAAAAATTCATTTGTACATCGTAGAAAAAATATATAGATTACAATTTGTAAAATATTTCGACATTCCTGGGTATATAACTCTTTGCCTGGAACTTATTTCTCAAACTGATCTGATCTGATCATATTTAGTGCCATCAAGAAAGCTTATCGGTATTTATATATCTCACACGATAATTTTATGTCTTGAATCTCTCTTTTCCAGGACGAAATAGGCCTAAAAGAGTGGCTTACCTCGCTGAAATCCGCGCACAAACTCTCCCAGGAGCTGCTGGGCTCGATGGCGAAGAAGGCGGGCAAGATCTACGGCACCGATTCGAACAATAGAAACGCTATCATCGCAGCACGCAACACAAATGGCAACTAATATAGCTGGAAGTTCCCCTTAGACGCGGTTAAGTTACCTTCAAAAAGTAGGTGAAAAAATAAAAAACACACAAACCAAAAGGTGATCGTACAGCAGGCTATAAAAATTACGTAGAAGATCTCTGAATTCTTGCAAACGTTTATTTAGGCACTATTAATGTTGTCAGATGCCCACCGATTAGTTGTTTCGCGACATTTTTTATACACGTTCATCTGCAGTTGCGGGTACGTTCTGTACTTGTCGAAAGGAGGATGATGGAACATGACAATTTGTGTATTTCGTTATTTATATTAATTTATGAAGTTTTTAGGTACTTGCTTTAAAGCAGAAATATATGTATACATACATATATGTTACATATGTATAAACGGTAGTTATTTTTATAGTAATATTTATTTCGTGTTCTAAATGGATAAAGAGAACTGTTCTGTAGCCGAGTCGGGATGCGAGAATCCAACAAATTGACTACTAACTGAAAACCTCGTTATTAACTAAAAAAAAAATTGGAGTAATTTATACGATTCAATGAAAATCGCGCAAGCACCATGCTAAACTACGTAGGGTACGTTTAAAATCAAAATTTCCCCGAAAACGTATATACACGGTGGCCCAAAATATACGTTGCCTCTAGACGTCTTAGAAATAATATTGAGAACGACTAATCTGTATAAATCTGCAAAGTTAATCTCCAAACGAGTATAGAGTTGACGAATATATAGGTGAATAGTCTACATACAGGGTAAGTTGATAATATGGGCTTCGATATTGTTCAGTTACTATCAGAGACGTTTCCATGACGAAAGTTATTTTTACTGTAAACAATGTCTTACTTCTCTTAAACTATATTTGTTTTTAAAAATGAATCTTCGAATCTTTTTGAAAATCGAATTTTACAGTAATTTTATAGTAATTTGTTGTCAAATCACTGTAAGAGTTTTAATGAAATATCAGCATTATTAACTAAAAAAGAAGAGTGACGCTGTGAAACTGGGTATGAAAGTGGGTGCAATTCATCCAAGTAATTAAAAATTACACAACCACTATGCTAAAATATGGTGGAAACGTTTTAAAAACCAGTTTTCCTGAAACCGTGTATACAGGGTAGCCCAAATATATATAGCTCTTAGATGGCTTCAAAATAGTATTGAGGGTAATTAATCCATCTAAATATACAAAGCTAATCTCTAAACGAGTATAGACTTGAGGAATGCACAGGTGAATAGTCTCCATTTAGGGTAAGTCGACAATATGGGCTTCGATATTGTTCAGTTATGATAAGAAACTTTTGTGACGAAATCTCACAAAAGTTATTTTTACTGTAAATCATGTCTTACTTCACTTAAATTATGTCTTTAAAAAGTATTGCCGAATTATATAGTAATTTGTCGCCAAATTACTGTATGAATTTTTTGGAAATATTAACGAAAATCTAACAACTAAAAAGAAAAAATTAAAAACGGTGTAAATCGGTGCGATTTATCCAACTAATTAAAAATTACCCAAACATCGCGCTAAAATACGTAAGAAACATTTTAAAACCATTTTCCGAAAACATATACAGGGTGGCCCAAATGTATATTGCCTCTAGACGTCTTACAATAGTATTGAGAGCAATTAGTTCAACTAAATCTGCAAAGTTAATCTCTAAACGAATATAGACTTGAGGAATCTACAGGTGAATAGTCTATATACAGGGTAAGTCGATAACATGGACTTCAATATTGTTCAGTTACGTTAATAAACATTTTCATCACAAAAATTATTTTTACTGTAAACAATGTCTTACTTCACTTAAATTACATTTGTTTTTAACAACTATTGCAGAATTATATAGTAATTTGTTGCCAAATTACTGTAAAAATATTAATTAAATGTTAACGAAAATCTCAATATTAACTAAAAGAAAAATTGTAAAACTGGGTGTAAATCGATACAATTTATCCAACTTATTAAATATTACCCAAAGACGACGCTAAAATGCGTAAGAAACATTTTAAAACCAAAATCTCCCCGAAAACGTATATACACGGTGGCCCAAAATATATGTTGCCTCTTAGACGTCTTAAAACTAGTATTGAGAGCAATTAAATATGTCTAAATCTACAAAGTTAACCTCCAAATGAGTATGAACTTGAGGAATGAACAGGTGAATAGTCTATATATAGGGTAAGTCGATAATATGGACTTTGATATTGTTTGGTTTCGATAGGAAACATTTTCATTACAAAAGTTATTTTTACTCTAAACGATGTCTTACTTCACTTAAATTATGTTTGTTTTTTAAATTTATTGCCGAATTATATAGTAATTTGTCGGCAAATTACTGTAAGAATTTTGGCGAAATATTAACAAAAACCTCATTATTAACTAAAAAGTATTGTGAGACTGGGTGTAAATCGATGGAATTCATCCATCTCATTAAAAATTACCCAACTACCATGCAAACTTACGCATGAAACGTTTTCCCCGAAAACATATACACGGTGGCCCAAAATATATGTTACCTCTAGACGTATTAAAAATAATATTGAGAACAATTAGCCTATCCAAATCCACAAAGTTAACCTCTAAACAAGTACAGAGTTAAGGAATGTACAGGTGAGTGTGTCTACATACAGGGTAAGTCAATAATATGAGCTTCGATTTTGTTTAATTACTATAACATGTTATTAACATGTTCGGCATGTTCATGACGAAGACATGTAGAGTAATTTTAGTGAAATATTAACGAAAACCTTAGTATTAACTAAAAAAAAAATAATAATAACCCTGTGAAATGAGGTGTAAATCGGTGCAACTTATCGAAGTAATTAAAAATGACCTAACCACCAAGCTAAAATGCGTTTTGAAATATTAGAAACCAAAGCTTTCCCCAAAGACGAATATACAGGGTGGCCCAAAATATATGTAGCCTCTAGACATCTTTAAAATGCATTAAGAACAATTAATCTGTCTAAATCCGCAAAGTAACCTCTAAGGTATAAATTTGAGGAATGTACAAGTAAATAATCTACATACAGGGTAAGTCGATAATATGGATTCGATAGTGTTCAGTTACTATGAGACACGTTTTCATGGCGAAAGTTATTTTTACTGTAAGCAATGTATTCGCTTGATTTATATTTGTTTTTAAAAATTATTGCCGAATTATATAGTAATTTATTGCCACATTGCTGTAAGAATGTTGACGAAAAATTATTGAAAACCTTATTATTAACTGAAAAAAAAATAATAACACTGTGAAACTCAGTGTAATCGGTGCAATTTATCCAACTAACAAGAAATACCACGCCAAAATACATAGGGATCGATTTGAAACCAAAATTTACCTGAAAATGTATATACACAGTGGCCCAAAATATATGTTGTTTCTATACATGTTAAAAACGGTATTGAAAGCAATTAGTCTGTCTAGATCCGCAAAGTTGACCTCCAAACGAGTATAGCATTGAGAAATGTAAATACAGGTGAATATTCTGTCAAAATTGCAAAATAATAATTTGCAACGTCACAAAGACGTGAGACATTGAGTCATTGGCAACGGTAAAATTGCGTAGAGTAAATTGTTATGAAGAAAAATAAATTATTCTAATGGGAACATGGACGAAAACTCATATTTTGCAATGCCACAAAGACGCGACGCAGTGGCAGTTGTTATAACGTCATTTTTGGGTCATAAATATATCGTATACGCACAGACGATATAACACAAATTTCACAAACAAGTGAATATTACCAAATTTTATATTAAAATTGAAATTTCCTGGAACACGTGCATACAGGGTGACCTAAAATAAATGTTGCCTCCAAGAGGTACTTGGCGTTTTAAAAACAGTAACGACTAAATCTACAACGTTGGACTATAAACGAGGATATACTGGCGAATAGCTATACAGAGTAAGTCAATAATACGGTCTTCAGTTACTATGAGAGAAATTTTGATAATTCAAGTTATTTTTTAATTAATATAATTAAATTGCGCAGTAATTTTATATTATTTGTTGCCAGATTGCTGTACAAATTTTGGTAAAATATTACATTAATTTCACCGTGCTAAATAATGAAAACGATTTAAAATGATGACAAAATTAATACTATTTTTACTCATTACTTTAATACGAAGTTAGTCTGCCATAGAAGTTGTCATAAATTTTACGTAAAAAATGAGGAAAAACTGCTCGCGTCGTCATTACGCCTTTTTAAATAAAATTTGATATAAAAAAGCATAAATGAGGTTCTACAATTATTTAGAATATCATTAGATTCATGGAGTTTCATTTTCTTGCTCATTTTCGTACTTGACGTAGAATAGCTTTTTTTAATAGAACAGCACTAATAGCAGCACAATGTAAAAATATTTATTAATGTGTCTTTTCTTGGCTTTTTATTTTTTTACAATATGTTTCTTATCAAATCTAATACATAATAGTGAGCAAGTAACCTTTTCACGTAAAGAAATGACGCCCAACATGAGGCTCAGTAAGAATTTAACTAAGTAATGAGTACATAATTCAAAATCATAACGCTGTTGATAAAATACAATTACAAATATTTACTTGGGTCAAGATACATATTATAAACAATATATCGCTTCTTTGAATTGATTGAACAGATAAAATGTCACTGGATCATTCTCTATCTGGCTGTTAGATATAGATTCAACTCTGGCGACATATACAAGGTATAATAAAAAATTGGCGTAAAATTAAATCACCATAATAAGCCTTATTTTCGTGCGAATGCGTTATCAAAATTTATTTTATTAGGACCTTCAGAAGGTCTATTTTTTTAACAATTTTATTTACAATTCGAATGAAAATTATTATTAAGAAGTGAAGATGCGGCTAGCAGTTTTTCCATTATTTTTGATAAAACACTATATAACGGAATAAAATATATATTATACTCATTTTATAAATAAAATAAAAATTATTTTATTGTCTGTCGTAGAAATTCAGTTTTTTATTTTGTAGATTTAAATGAAAATACAAGACCACTAGAGAATTCTCTTAAGTCAGTGGCGTGCAATGAAATTTCAAAAAATGGTTTAAATTCGAAGATTAAAATATAATTTTAACAAATTAATCAAAATATTAAATTAAACACATGCAATGAAACAATGGCGTCACATTGGGGACGCGAGGGGTCTGATTAATCACTTTAAACATAATCATTTGCATTATCATTAGAGTCAGAGGTCTTAATTATATTTTGGGTGAAAATCAAACGTCAACTATTGCTATAAAAGAACTACCATTTTTTATTTAAATTTCCACTTCTACGAGGTAGAATTCTAGTCGTTACAATTAATTAAGCACCCAGACGTTATATAATACATTTTCAGGCGATATGGAAACAGCTAAAAATTCTTAAACAAAACATAAAAATATTTACAGTGTACATTCCATGTTATTAATAGTTTTTTTACAAAATCATTTTCCTAATAATCTAGTCACCCTCTCGCTATACTATACCCGTGAATGTACCGCACAAGGCGTCGCCTACAGAACAGTTTTTCGAGTATTTATTTTGTAAATTACATTGTTAAATTAAAAACAATTTTATAATTTTCATGTATAACCGTCGAGACAGGGTTGTAGAATTGTTTTTAATCTATTTTCGTTCTGTATATTCCTGAACAGTAAAAGGTTCATCTCACTGGTAAAAACACCAAGCTAACAACTTAGACTAGCTTAAAGGCCAGCTGCACTATTTGTATATATACTTGCTTCTCTCTTTTATTTGACGTCGGTCCCGATCGTGACGCATTGACGCTCTGGATGGTTCTGGAAGTATTCGCGGACGCCCCGCGACATGAAAACAACATTATCACACGAACGAAACATGCTTGTTACGTAGCCGAGACGTAACAAGTGGTACCCCGCACAGAGTTACGCGTTATAGCCGAAATAACATACTGTAGCTGCCATGTATTTTATAATATGCAAATCAATATCTAACGACATGCTAATTCCACGTATACCTGTTACATTTAATGTATTCACGCTTAGACATGCCACAAATTTACATAGAATGTTTCTGTTGTTATATGTACGTGTATCGCCTCTAGTAGGGCTGGGCAAGGAAGGGTCATTGTATGCGTATTACTTAAATGTATATAACAAATATAAAAATATATTATAACGCTTGTGCCGTGACATTCACGCTATATGCATAATACGTAACTCTGTGACACGCGTGGTATTTACAGGGGGCTTGAGAAAAAGTAAGCGGCAATATTGAATTCTAAGAAGGAACTTTAGAAATCATGTCGTTACAGTTTACTGAGGTCTATTGAAAACAAAGAAATATTGTAGCATCTACAATTTCCCCATGTTTCTATTTTTGTTGTTGTAACTCATCGATCCCACTTCTGAGTTCAATCTTCAAAGTGCAAGTATGCATTCGAAGCATCCCCTACATGCTTGCGTAAGTCCCAAGTAGTACTATACAGATCGTCAATTGGTTTAGCTGCACAAAAAAAGAAAATTATTTAAATATAATAAGTAACTTAAACTACTTTGTACATTTTTGTATATATTTAAATTTTCTGTGAAAAAAATATGCATGTATTTAGGTAATTCTATTTCTAAATGTTTTTTTTCTTTGTCAATTAACTGTTATAAAAGAGAAATTAATAGGGTAAGCTTTAAAACATTCTGAGAGATTATTTTGAATCTTTAAATCGTAGGAAAATTTCTTCCATCTATATGTGAGACGCGTTTTAAGCATTCACGAGAGCAATTTAACAGGTTCATTTACAGAAAAGCGAGGGAATTTTACACACATTGTTGTCTGCAAGCGAATTAGAAAAACTCGAAAATTAAAACAGGACCGCAATTTCATATTTTCTACAAAGGACTATGATGGTTACCTGACACTTTTCTACTAAATTTTATTGGCAGCAGTGGGGTGAAAACTTTCCCTAATTCCCGAAACGTTATTTTCTTTCGTCGTTTTGATAAACTAACAGGCCTTTTAGTTTTTCAAATTACTTACAAAAAAGATATTAATCATTTTTAAAACAATCTTGATACACCGCTTAAGCTGAAAACCGGAAAAAAGTAAGACTTAAAAGTGATTAATAGTTAATAATGTACAGGTGTTATTGTATTGTCTTACAGCATTTTTCTTTAGAGACTTGTTATTGTTGTAGACAAGCTTTTGGTTAATCCTGTACATTTGTGGAATATGTACATTTCTGTATAGAGCGTGAATTAGATGTTCGTGCCATTAATTGTGCAATTAATTTTTTTATGACTAAAACTTAACCAAAAGACGAAGAGGTTTGCGCAACCTGGCAGAGTTTTGAATGTCCACTGGAAGAATTCTGTCAATTTGCCTACAAACGTTAGTTCAGAAATCATCAGAATGATAAATAACCGCGTTTTGAGCTGAACCGCCAACGAGGCCTACGGTACATTTGAACTACTTAGAAGCGTCGGAATTAATTCTGATTATTTCTGCACGTGGTGTATATCTTGCCAATACACAATATATGAGATGAACAATCAATAGATTTTGATGTTTAGAACAGCAATATATAGTTGTTTATGTAATTCTAGGTTCATTATACAGGGCGACGTATATCAAATATTCTCACCAAACTGATAGTGTTCTTAAAAACAACCACGCCCTGTATACCATTGTGTTTACCGATATTTAATGCCCTTTCGTTAGTCAACCCTCTCTAGGCCAAATTACTTAAAAATTCCTTTAAATATCCCTAAACACAAATACATTTATAGAATTTTTGTAACCAAATACTTTTGTAAATTCTTAGCACTCTTTTTTATAGGAATAATATATGACAACTGATCAGTATTTTGAGTGAACTTATGATGCGGTAGGTATGGGAGTTTTCTGTGCATTTTCGGGTATATTTCGCAGCGAAGGTTGCAAAATTGAAGTGGTTTATAAAAATTATGAACAATTTTTGTGGGGGCCAATTTATTTTGGTTTGGTACGTCTTTGTTGCCACAGTTGTAGCTAACATTAAATCACGATTTTGATTCCACTAATCTCTATTTCATACTCGTACATCTAGAAATTAAATGCAAAGTATGAAATGTAAGACGATGCTTTTGTTTCTGGGTATAGAACACGATATGTGCTACAAATATTTTGATTTAATTGTCTATTCATTTATGTTTTAAATATAGAGAAACTTTCGCCTTCTTGATCTCAAATTTCACACTGACTTCCTTTATTTAACTTCTTGCTACCTTTCTAAATGCTATTAATCTATTTATTCCAGAAAAAACTATATTTTATTAACTAGGAACTACAGTAAATAAAAAATAGCATTAATAAATAAAATGTATCGTAATGTAACGGTTAGTAACAGTAGGGTTCGAAATAGACCAGCTAGTATCTTGAACTAATTAAGCTAATAATAAAATATAGTGTCATAAAGTTGTGTAATTATAAATAAGGTCACCTTTTGTATGGATACCGAGCCCTTAATTCTACAAAAGGCCCTTCCTAGTAATTATTAAATAAGATGGATGTCATTTAATATAGTTCATAGAAACTCACATAGGTTTAAGTCAAGTATAGTAAAAGGCTGGTGGTTGCATTTAGGTCTGTTAGTTTTCAGGTAGGGAAATAATTTTTTTATTTCTTTATTTGTACTGGATCTATTCAAATCCAAGATTCAGTATATATACACAGAAACACGTGAATGTTAGCACTGGTTACCAGGTCCGTAATGAGAGGAGATACACATATTTATCAATCAATATAATTATATATTTATCAAATAAAATATATATTTATATATTTTATTCAATGTATTTATTAATGAATCCTATATATTATCAAATGAAAGCCTTGAGGTATGCCGAAGAGCGAACACAGTATTGTTTAGAATACTCTGAAAGTATTTAAATAACTTCTAATAGTACTGGAAGTATTGGTTTTAATACAGATATTAAAACCAATTATTCCAGAGCTTTCCGCAATTTAAGCTCATTTGACCAATAGCACTGTAGATTTCAGCGAGTCACAAGGCAATCACGTGCTGATCATTATTTATACGCGCTGAATTTCGGATATGAATATTCTTAGGATATTGTAAGATTCTTACTAAAAAAAAAATAATATTGTACAGGATGAGCAGGGTTGGATGTTTTATAGGGATTCTAGATGGCTGTAAAAGGTATGAAAAAGAGAATAATGTATTATTTCTGTCTTTGTTCGACACAAATTCATTGATGAAAATCAAAATTGGCTGCCGTCTTTTATTTTGGAATCGATATCTTGATTATTGGGGACGTTATCAAAAATTATTCGTATATTTTTCCCGTTTTAAACTGTTTTTATTGTGTCCCTCGAGATTAATCAAGTGACATCAGATCTAGCTATCTTGGTGGCCATCCCACTGTTCGTGGTATCCTATAGAGTTATTTCCAATATTAATAACAATTCTGAATCTATGCCGATACTGTAAGATGGTGGACCATCTGGTTGAAAGAGTGTTTCGTCTCTAAATTGATGGTAAGTTGGTCAAACATTTATCCATGACGTGCCGCCTTAAAATTTGATATTTTTATCCAGTAAATCAGTCTTAAAAAATGTGATATGCTGATATAAATTTGCTCGTCCTGTACAATTACTACAAGTCTTATTATTTACAAAATTCGCTTTCAATTAGTATACAAACTTACCGAAATCAGAGTATAAAAAAGTAATACTAGGGAATATATTGATACTATCAAATAATATCTCTCTATATCTATTTTTGGTGTATAATTTTTTTACAATCAAAAGTTTTTTTTTCTAATGCCATATTTTTTATAATAATCTTTATCAACACATTTTTCAATTCGACATATTTTTTATTCACAATTTTGTATGCCGGGTGTAAAGGAAATCGTGTGTCAGCTGTCATTTTTTCTTTTTAAGTGAAATAAAATTTTCATGCCATTTCACCAGAATATCCTCAATTTTTAAACGGAACGCCCTGTATATTTCGACATATTCCGGTTTTTCGTAAAATTTGCTATAAAATGAATACAATTTTTTTATTCCCGTCAAATATGGTGGCCTTATTTATTTATTATTTTTTTATAGAAATCAAAATTAGTAATTAAAGGATTTTGTATAATGAAAATTTTCCAAGTAGACATTGGAATTGATAATATGGTTCATTGTTTATGTTCGGGCGCTATATTGATATGATTGAATATTTATTATAGCGAGTTATTTAAGATTTATTAAATATCAAAATTTTTTTTTTGTTTTTTGAGCGACCATTACAATTCTTTTTGCAAAAAAAAAAAGTATAGTTCCAAGCAAAAGTTTTCCCCTATAGAAATCGTTCATCATTTGAACTTAATTATAACAGATTTAATTGTAATTGAATTAAACTGTAGAATTTGTTTTCATTATAAAGCGTTAAAACAATTTGCAAATAAACTAAGTTGCCTTTTTCTTCTTGCTTCGTTGTATAGCAAGTTTCATGCCATAAGATATACGAAGTTTTACATTTAAAAAATCTAAACTGAAGATAGTTATGTATGTCAGGATAAATTTATTTCACATACATTCTTAAACATCTGAAACTTGAAATTTTTTTTCCAAATACATAATCTCATTGACACCTAGTATATGGAACGATTTTTTAAATCTTATTCTATGCCTTGTTGTTAATTAACAGTCCTATCACCATCAGATGCACATCTGAACACGTAATAAGGATGGAGAAAGTCGACAAACAATATATAAACCTAGTTGTAAAGCTCTCGATATGTATTGTAATTACTAATAGAATTTAAATGATATTAAGCGAATTTTAATCTTCTATATGTTAATAAATACAATTTAGAAAAAAAATCACTTTAAACTGTCTGAAGCTTATATAATTTATAATACCAACAAAATAAAAACAGGAGATCAGTTTCTACGAACACCGAAAGATTACACGTTTGTCGACTCGTGTTTCGACAACCAAGTTGATATCATCGGGAGATTATTAAGATTCAGATGATTCAAACTCAATTTTAATCATCTTTTGGTTATATCAACTTGGTTAGCGAAACCAAGAAATCTTTTGGTAGTCGTGGGAAACAGGTCTTTTATTTTTATTGCAGCATCAAAGGTTCCACCCGCTTCCCAGGACCAAGAAAATAACTTTGGCATAGTGTTACAATTTTTTATCAGTAAATATTTTTTGTATATACCTAGAAACATTGATAAAGCAGTTTTAGGTACTGTCTATATTTTTTTAACTAATATAGCGGGTATATATTTATATTCACAATAACGATCCTCCCTTATGCTGTATACATAAATCCGCGATGTTGATTTGGGATATAGCATCAAAAAATATTGCATAATTTTCTAGAATGTACGAGTATTTGAATGAGACAAGAATATATGAAATTAAAAAAAAAGGCACCAGATTACTGCATGGAGTTTTTAGAACGAATTTTTGTGACTAAATATTTCTTTACATCGAGAATACTTTTCGCAGTCTTGAAACTCGTGGATTATAGCTACTATTCATTTCTTGTTGGAATTTTTATTTTGCAAATATATCCGAAAATGTGCCAAAATATCATAGCACCTTCAGAAAAAAGACCTACAATCACAAGATTTTGCTATTATTTTCTGTATTATACATGTCTAAATAAATCACATTCAATATGACGTTAGTAGTTTTTGGAAAATGTTCTACCAATTTTTTTATTACATTTTTTTTACGGAAACATTGTCAATCAACAAATCAACACACAGTATATACATATAACGTAGACGTTTAAGGTCTAGTATGAAACACAACTGAATGGATAATAGACTTTATTTAAACGATTGTTTGTAATCAGGTATTATTTTAAGTACCTAATTAATTGTGTATGTATAGTGATTATTTAAACAATAAAAGAAAATTCTAGATATTTATAAAGTACCTCTTTTATGTTAGTTTTTAAGTTATAGATGTCAGTGTTGTACATAATCGCATTAAAGTCATATTTATAGACTTATAGTCCATGTTTTATTAACCCAACCAACCGAAGAAGAAAACTCTAGATAATTTCTCTGAACTAGAAACTACGTTCTCAACTCAACTCAAACTCAAAATTAGAAAAACTGAACTCAAGTATAAGTCGCCAGGATTTGTTATTTAAAGGTAAGTAAGTTTTGATAGTTTCCAGCAGTACTACCATACAGTCAGTGGAGGCTGGTCAGGGTAGGCACAAGGGTCAGGGTTGACAACAAAAAAAGTATATACATTCCTGAGAAAAATTAACGTATCACGAAAACTTTTCATTATTTCTTATAATTTTTCGAAGTTTTAAATCCTTAAATATTTATACTTCAGGACCCTATAGACCCCTGTAGTGTCCTCTATCCTCTATCACTACTGATAAACAATTGCAATTGTTTAACAGTAAACATTGTAAAGTAACATTTTGTAATTGTTTGTTAATAAAATATTTTAACGTTGTTTATAGTTATTTGTACAAGGCAATACAGTTATGCTAGTGATTTTTTTTAATTTAATGTGAACACGTAAATGCGACACTTTGTCCAGTACGTTTAGAGTAGAAGAAATGGATCGTCCACAAGAGAAGCAGTGGAAGCGCTAATTCTGGTTAACAATGGACGTAGGCAGCGATATGTGACTGTTAGGAGTAGAACCCAAAGACAAGGTAGTAAGAAGTCTACAGATGCAAGAGATGAGCGATATTTTATGCAAGTCGCTTTAAGAAACAGACATTCTACCAGTTTACAGCTAATCAGGACCCTAACAGCAGCTTGAAACGTAGCAATTTCTAGACGAATGGTTAGGAGAAGGCTTAATAACAGATGATTGAACATTAGAAAACCAGTTATTGCACACCTGTCACGAAAGAAGAGTTACTAGACTGCGTTTTGCAAGAGGACACGTAAATTTTACCATTGATGACTGGAAGCGAGAAGCTTTCAGACGTAACAAGAGTTAGTCTTAATTTACCAGATGGTCGTCAACGAGTCTGGCCAAGGCTATGAGAGAGGTTTGCTACCTGCAATATCTCTCCCATGACCCCATTTTTATGGTGGATGAATAATGTTCTGGGGGAATTTGTTTCGATGGTCGCACGAATTTGGTTCCTATACGGAGGAGATCCATGAATGTACATTTCTATGTAGAAAATGTGGTAAAACATGTAATGCTATTTGCCCCATTTTGGGGGACAATTTCCATTTTATGTGGGATAACGCTCGACCCTACGCTGCGAGAGAGGTACTGGACTACTTTCGATTTGTGAATATTCCATCTATGGGCTGGCCACCAAGCGGCCCAGATATGAACCCTATAGAGCATCTATGGGATACACTAAAACGATCAGTTAGGTGCCACATACCTGCCCCTATGACTCTTAGGGACGTCGAACAAGGCGTTCTCTTCGAATAGGAGAATATTTCTCAGGAAATAATTTCTCACTTGATCAATAGCAACCCAATCGAATGGATGCAATGATAAGAGCTAGAAGAGGATCTACACTCTACTGAATTTACATTCTTACGATTTAATTTCACCAATTTATTTTCTAAATTTTTTCATTAACACCATTTTGATTACATTGGATATTATTGTTCCATTCTGTTATTTATTTATGTTTTCCCCCGATAATATCACTCTAATTTGTTAAACATTAGTTGAAATCATTTCATTATCATATCAAGTAGGTCCTATGATTTATATCTTCGAAAAAACAAAATTAATTCGGTGAAGTTTACCTGAACAATATCAACGCATCAGTGATTGATTTTGTCCAGGAGTTTATTATACAACTTTTTTGTTTTTTTCTTGAGCAATGATTGCTGTGTAAAGTGTTTTCATGTTTAAATAGTAGAACCATAAGGAGTATATGACTGCCTAATATCTACTTTGGCGAATAACATTTTAAATAAATGTCTTAGGGTATTAAGATATGCACTTTATAAAATATTGCTCTAGCGTAAAGTGTTTTTGAACATGAAAGTGTGACACACGAAACTATACATTCTATATGGCCAATAAAACTTTACTATTTTAAAAACATAGCACGCACTTAGTTTATAAACATAGCATTTAAATAGAAATATAGAAACCTGAAAAAATGAAGCCACTATCGAATGGCAACTGATTGTACTCGTTCTACAATTAACTAATCCTTTGGGAAATATAGTACAAAAAGTATTTTTGCATTTGTACGGGAACGAAGTTTAGCTGACTACTACTTTTCCACTTAAATCTTAGAGACAGTAGCTGCCAGCCGACTGATGTGGGAATCGAACCCACGCCCGATTTACTCTGAGTCGGCAATCTAGGCCAGCTCCAAACGGTCGACACCCTTACCCTGAATCAGTTCAAGGATCTTGGAGGCCTTCTGCGAGGTAATTATGGAATAATTTACCCTCAGAAGATCTGGTCATGTCTATGAACATTTAATTATACAACCCAAATATAAGAAAGCATTCACGAACAGGAAATGCTGGAAAGGAAAGAAAATTAAAAGTTTCATAAGAGAATGTAGACGAAATGTAAAGGCGCGTATACATTTGCGAGCCGAACCGTTCGCGAACCGCTCTTGAACCATTTGATCGCAAGATTGGGACGGGGTTTTGAGCGTCGAACGAACCGCTTGTAAACCGCTCGTAGCAAACCACTACCTGTCGTTTTTTTTTTTTTTTTTTGAGGAACACAAAGGCATTCGCAGTTCACATTGACACGGCGCCGGCGTCATGTGCAGTTCATTGTTATTCTTCTGCTCGCGAACCACGGGGCTGGCTCTATTTATTAAGATGAAAGGAGCAAGACTGCTGGTGGTTCGTGGTTAGTTCCTTCTTTCCCATGGATCGTGTTTAGTTCAGTAGATGTTCGCTGTAAAATTAATTTTAACGAATGGTTCACAAACTGTTCGGCTCACAATTGTATACGCGCCTTAAGATTCCATTGATATTACGTTTTCCAGTGATATGCTTTTTATTATAATCATTCATATTATATAAAATTTAGAAGTTATTTCACATTTATAGGGCTGTAACTCCTTCAAATAAGTTTAATTCGCGGAGTTGTCTTAATCCTTTTCGTTTTCATATCAATCTAAATTTTGCTATGGTGACTAAAAATGAGCCATTTCGCTATTAATAAAAAATTAGGGCCCTTCTACTGTTCATATTTTGATGGGACCAACACCAATCCAGAAATGGTTCTAGTTTCAGAAAAAAAATGCATTTTTTAAAATAAAAAGTGGTCACACCTGCCCTAAATCTATAATGTCGTAGAACACCATCTTGTAAAGTGCTTCAATTATTCTGTGTCGGAGTTTTATGTATGATTGCCTTCAAATAACCCACAGAGGAAGAAATACGAGATCCCGTCTATTCCAGAGCTCCTCTTCTGTCAATCCATTGTAATGTAATGCGTCGTGTAGTAGTAAATCTTATCGGGGTTGATTCTGCGGAAGTGACTCCACGGAAACAATGCCTTCTACTTTCGTCGAACTCAACACAGTTCTTAAAATATTCTCTTTAATTTTTTAAATAAGAGCACTGTATATTAAATACTTCTCGTTATGATTAAATAAAATATTTCATAAGCAGTAATTTCATAAGCTATCAAGAATAGTCTAGCTTCCGCGGCTACGGACGTTTTAGGACACGATAAAAGGGAAGCTAGGAAGCCCTGGATAACGGACGAAATCTTAAACTTAATGCAAAAGAGACGAGACTACAAAAACAGACGAGACGAAGAAGGACTGAAAACGTATAAGGCTATAAAGTGGGAAATCATTAGAAAATGTAGAAAAGCGAAAGAACAATGGATAGAGGAGAAATGCAAAGAAGTAGAAGATAAGTTGCAAGTAGGTAAGACCGATGAGGCTTACAAAATAATTAAGAGGAACTTCAGGGATATAGGAACAATAAGTAGAAATGTTAGGAGTCAATCGGGGGACATACTGATAGGAAGAGAGGAAAAAGCGGATAGATGGAAACAGTACTTAGGAAATTTATACGAGGGTCAGGAATTAGGAGAGATATTAGAGGAAGAATCTAGCATCGATAGGGAAGATGTAGGAAAACCTATATTGAGAGAGGAATTTGAAATAGCACTAAGGGGGCTAAAGAATAATAGAGCGCCGGGTGTAGATAAAATACAGGCGGAAATTTTGAAATGTGCGGGACAGAAAGTAGTAAATAGGATGTTTGAACTGGTAAAATACATATACGAAACGGGCGAGATGCCGGAGGATTATAAGAGGAACATTATCGTTACTATACCGAAAAAGAGAGGAGCCGACAAATGCGAGAACTTTAGAACGATTAGCCTAACTTCCCATGCGTCAAAAATCCTAACTAGAATAGTACAGAAGAGGATGGAAAATAGAGCGGAGGAAATACTAGGAGAAGACCAATTCGGGTTTAGGCGAAATAGGGGAACTCGCGAAGCTATTCTGGCGCTAAGAGTAATGTTAGAGAAAACAATAGAAAAAGGAAAGAACGCTTATATAGGATTTGTAGATTTAGAAAAAGCGTTTGATAACGTAAGATGGGAAAAAATGTTCGAGATACTAAAGAGCGCGGGAATGAAGTATAGAGATAGGAGAGTAGTACACAATCTATACATAGAGCAAACTGCTGTTATAGAAGTAGAAGGGGAGGAAAGGGAAGTAGGTATTAGGAAAGGAGTAAGACAAGGATGTACGCTATCACCACTAATTTTTAATCTGTACATCGAAGAGGCGATTAATGTGGTAAAAGATAGAGTGGATTTCGGGATTAAAGTACAGGGACAGAAACTAAAAATGCTGAGATTCGCGGATGATATAGCAGTATTAGCATCTAGTAAGGAGGAACTAGAATCAGCATTGAACGAAATGGAGGCAGTGTTGACAGAGGAATACGGAATGAGGGTGAATAAAAACAAAACTAAAGTGTTAGTGTGCAGAGGGCGCGAGAGCAGAGCAAAAAGGAAAGTACAAATTAACAATGAAAGATTGGAGGAAGTTAAAGACTTCACTTATTTAGGAAGTAAAATAAATTGGGATGGAAGAAGCGATAAAGACATAAAACAAAGAATAGCGCAGGGTCGAGTAGCTTTTAACAAAAAGAAAGCACTTTTATGCTCGGGGGTAATAAACTTAGAAACAAGGAAGAGATTTTTGAAAACATATGTATGGAGCACGGCACTATATGGTTGCGAAACCTGGACGGTAGGGGAAGCAAGTAGGAAGAAATTAGAAGCTTTTGAGATGTGGTGTTACCGAAGAATGATGAAAATACCATGGACTGATAGGGTTAGAAACGAAGAAGTATTGGAGAAAGTCGGCGAGAAAAGGAGTATGTGGAAAAACTTAAAGAAGAGAAGAGATAGAATGGTAGGCCACTTGCTGAGACATGGGGGAATAGTCCGGGATATTTTGGAGGCAGAAATAGGAGTGAAGAAAGGCAGAGGTAGGCCGAGATTAGACTACTGCTCGCAAATAGTAAGGGATGTGGGTTGTAACACAATTAGCGAAATGCGTAGGTTAGCACAAGATAGGAGAAGCTGGAGGGTAGCGTCCAACCAGTCTTCGGACTGATGACCTAATGATGAAGCAGTAATTAGCCTGTTTTTGTTCAACATCGACAACTTGTCCGATTCCAAAGCTAGAGAGGAAACTATTTACACCAACATAATAAAAATAAACCAACATAATGAATATTATTTTAAAATAAATAAAAAATCTAAGTACAATAAATAAACACACTAAAAATAAATACTACCATAAATCAACCACACAAATATCACTAACTAAACAATTAAAAAGGCACCTGATGTTCCTTTCCACCCATCCGCTCCCATAGCACAATACTAAAACCACGTTATGGCAAAATAATCCTGGAAAAACATATTTCAGCATATGCTGTGGTTTTGAAATTGATGTATATAAGTATAAATGTCGCCATGAATCGGAATATTAAAATTCCTTTAGTTGTATCAACTTAAAACATCAGGAGCTATGTAGAGTAGGATGGAGGCGGTTTCAACATAGATTTGGCAGCTACGGCAAGCTGTTTGGATACGACTGAAGCTATATTGGAACTTCTCCTCCACATGAATTCCCGTGTTTTATCATGATTATCTTGACTGTCGACCCGGACCTAAAAAAAAATAGAAAAACATAAGCATTACATAGAAAAAGGATTCCAGCTATAGTTGGTATATTAAATTTGTTATCGCACTATAGAAGGACCTGATTGATTCAAATTAAATTAAAACACCTTTACCATTGATGTTGAACCTATTTCTTGACGACCTCTTCCCTTCTTTCAAAGAACACGCGGCTTCAAGATTTTTATGCTATTATATACGCAGAAAGTCCGACTATACTGCTTAGTGAAAAATTCAAACGGATATTCTGTGACAGAATACAGGCAACCCTCGGAATAATAGAAAAATCCTATGGAGAATAGACTCTTCCCTGTTATCCTAAGAAGACAAGCATGAGGGAAGTGCAAGCAAAAGAACAGTTGGGTAATATGAAAACCTCTTTACTTTTAAACATACCACTCACATTTGTATCAGACGTGAAATATCTTATCTTGGGATCAATTTTGACCTCGAACTTACTTGAAACGTCCATATTGAAAGGAGACGAGCTTACGTACATCCATGAATTATAGGACAAACCTGAAGAATGAAACCCAAAATTGTTATGTAGCTATAGACTGGTATTTTAAGAGTGACGATAACCTATACAGCCATTACCTAGTGATCAAAAATCAACAGGCAATGAGAAAATGGATATTTAGTAAAGTGCAAAGAGCTGCTTGCCCAAACATACCTGGAGCTATGTGAAGGACACCAGCAAGAGCAATGGAGGTAATTATATATGTTTACCACACATTGACAAACAGACAATAAATAATTATTGCTGACCCTGCGATATCATAAAATAAAAACAGAATCAGTATGGGGTTGTCGCCATGCACTGGTATACATAAACATGGAGGTGTGCTGGGTCAAAGGTCAACCAATGTGGAGACAACAAGGAAACTGATAGATTCATTAGGAGAACAGGAGGAATTTAGAAAGTTGTGAAATAAAATCTGTCAGTTCGCTAGGGGAACATCGGCCAAACGTGGGTAATAGGTGGTCATCCCCTAGGTAACGTAACTATTAATTGTACCCAATCAGGTCTAAGTACTATAATATTACTGGATTTCTCTACCACTATTTTTATTTAACTTTTTTTTAGAAGAATTTTTTAATTATGTAAATCAAGAATCTGACGCCTTTATTTTTATACGCCTTTATTTTTTATCTTAGTCCTATTTTTCCACCTAATCCTCGGATATTTACATATACACACTCCGAGCCGAGGTCGATCTCATTATGAACCACTTTTGTGACTACTCCAACATGTAACAGCGATAGTATACATTTCAAAATAGATTACATCGAGACAATAACTTACCTGTTTTGGTTGTAAAACCCTTATAGAATGCAAGGTCGCCGCTCCACCATGAATTATCCTCAAATTCAACCTACCATACATTTCCGTGGTGGTAGCAGTTGCACTCTTTAGTTCCCTTCTCGCGCCCGACCCAAACTGAAAATACAGACCAAATTAGGAAAACTATTTTAGTAAGTTTATCACTTTTAGTAACTTGCCTCTCGTTCAACTCTGAGAGTGAGAGGTCCTAGAATAAAATTGGTTTTTACTGTCGTGTGATCTGACATCATGTTAACCATAACATCCCCCTCTCTCTTAATAGAACTCAATCCGAACAGGGTGGCCCTGACCTTGGCTTTGTTCTTATTGTTTTGTTTTGTCTTGTTCTTAGTGTTTTTGTTTCTGTTGTTAGTCGCATTAGCCTTGGTGGCGTTCTTCTTTTTGTTCTTAGTGTTTTGTTGGACAGGTCTCGCTCTGATTTCCGTCGTTACAGCTGTGATATTTTTAGTTTGTTCTTGTTCCGGTGTTGTGCCAGTCTTCGATATCAATATGAATGATGGCTCACGACTTTCACTTTCTACAACAGGTATTACATTGTAATACATGTAATGCCTCATAAGATCATACAATATTTTTAATGAAATATTTTTAAGAAGCCCGGCTATTTCAAACAAAGCGAGTCGGAAATTACTCGTTTTGTTTGAAATAGCCGTGCAAAGAATTCAAAAACAGAACGGAGCTTATTTTAAACAAAAAATTGGTTCCTTACTTTTGATATACGGAAGTGTATCATTTTTAGTTGCCACGTAGTTAATTTCTGATGTATCTCAGAAACAAGTCGATCAATATCGCCTTTAATTCCTGATTATAATAATTACGAAAAGAGTAATGTTATCTATGTTAATGTTAAGCAAAACATTTCTTTTTTGACAATGTATACACCGTATGCCAGATAAGAGACTCATTTCGAAAATAGTAAGATATACAAAAGAAGTTAAATCTGCAAAATTGTAGATTCCTTTTTAAAGATTTAAAAATGAATTTTTGTCGTGATCAGTTGCGGGACAATAAAGGAAAATTTGCAAAGCGGAAAGTAATACAGAAACATTTAAATTGTATATCAAAAATGAATCTTGCGAAAAGTAAACAGAGTAACTAACCTAAGTATTGGACGACGTATTGTTGAATTGAGCAAGCTTGGCCAAAATTTAAGATGTGAATGTCAAAAATGTTCGTTCACTTGAAAAAATAAAAAAAGGAAAGTCGTTTAGGACTAAATTCGATTTTAGATATTGTTTATGATGAATGTGCAGTAATAACATAAGTATTGACTGGTAAAATGCATGCCGCTGCGTTGCTAAACGCTAATTGGCAAATTCTTGACTTACCGAGCAAAGCTTAAACTGACATATTTTAAAAATGTTTGAATTCTTTTCAAAATTAAATTCTTTTCAACAGATCGGGCAACAGCCGATTTTTTTAATTCAAAATATTTGTAATAAGCTAATGTATAGATGAGTTGTTTTTGGAAGAAAAATTATAGTTTTCAAGCTATGATGTAAAATGTATAACTTTTAGTCAACTGGTAAATTTAAACCATATATTCCAACTGTGATGGTGAATATCTCCTTTAATGTGCGGGCAAAATGTTTTAATTTCAGCAATTTCCTTCGGGAAGTTTATTCTTTATATTTACCCGAAATTTGATGAAGTTTTATAAAGAAGTGGGTTTTAGGAGAAACTACCTTAAAGATATAGAAAAAGTACAAGTCGAAATTGAGAATTTTAAAATTATTAATACATTGAAGTTGTCAAATTCGGCTTAAAATATTCAAATTACGTAAATATATATTTTCTATCTTCATATGGAAGAAGTTCATATGAAAAAAAACCGATACCAGTTGAAGCAAAAGAAGCAATAAAATATACATGTCCGTATTTAAAATAAGAAGCCTAATGAAGGCTAAAGAAAGGCGATACGTCTAGGATAAATCTGTTCAGATAATTTGACAAAGAATAAAAAATGACAACGCAGAAGTACTTTTACTTTTCCCTTATCGGTTCAAATAATGTCATAAAACACTAAAGTAGATTTTCCAAAATTCCAATTTATTTAAATACTGTCAAATCTAATCTAGATAGCCCTGATTGCCTTAGTACCATATTATTGAGCATAAAATTGCATAATTTAACTTTTTTTTCTATGTCTTATCATTTCCGAGATGCCATGGTGAGCCGCTTATTCGAGACACGATGTATATATATATGCAAAATATATTTATGATGACGATACCTCTGAATCCAGTTTCCCATCTTTTTAATTTATTTCTGCATTCTAAAATTCAACTTCCACTAACAAGCTATTTCGAAGAATTAAGTTCAAGAACCGCCATGCTATAATAATCCTAATCAGCTCTAAAGCCTGTTTGCAAAATTATCCTTTAGTCGTTCAAAACATTTAGTGTCATTGACTTTAAATATATTATTCATTAATTGCAAATCTTTGTTACGCACCTATGGACCTCGCCCCACCTTCCACCTCCAATTGTATAGATCTCACGATCTGTAGCTGTCCCATTTTATTACTCATCCTGTCCTTCGCTCGCTGAGGATTCCTCTTGGCGCCATTCTTCTTCTTCCCTTTCCCCTTCCCTTTAGTATTGTTGCCTTTGTTGTTCTTCTTCTTGTCGCCTGACTGGAGTTTCACCCGGACTGGATCGTAGGACTTCCCTAGTATCCTGTTGATGCGTCCTATTATGTTGTCTACGAACCTGTTGTATTTTGATATGTATATGGCGGGCATTTTCGGGGATGCTGTCTGGAGAGCACCTATTTGACGATGTCAGTAAATTATGGAAAATTATGGAGGCGTACGTAGATTTTAGATTTATGAAATGGTACTTTTTCAAGTCTGCAATTAGTTGTAAACGTGGCATATCTTAGAACAAGTAAATTGTGACTGACACGCGTTCAATAATAACTTAGAACGTCTTTTTTATATTTTTGCCATACTTAATACTGCGTTTTTCTCATTTCAACAAGACGTTCATAAATCTAAAATCCGTTACCAACTGAACTACCACTCATAAATATTTACCACACTTATAAACCATTCTACTTATTAACAGATCATAAAATGGATAATACACACATGATTTTAGGCATTAGTGTCGATTATAATACTCTTCCAATAAGTTGATTATATAAACATAACTTGAATTAGACAATGCATGTAGAGAATGGAATGAATAAACAAAAGAAACACGTATTGCACTGTAACAGTACGTGTAATTGGGTAATCATGGCGTTAAACTCCAGAACCACCATCTATATGTATGTATACCATACGTCTGTTATGAGGCCAATACTATGATATGTAGCAATTTCATGGTAGTCATACATGAAATTTTTGAAACGTATATAGATTGGCCTGCCTTACTGTTACGAATGTGATCAGGACCATGCTCAAAGCATTCTTACAATCTAGCTTGGCTTCTTTTGCACAAAAATTAAGGGATGTAAAAAAATCCTAAATATTTACGTGATTGTCAAGGACTGTAACTTCAAGCTCCAAGTTTCTAGGTTTCAGATCTTGAATCCAACATTTTTTTTGCGTCAGCAGTTCTTGTGTAATCATAAGAAAACCATGGAGAAAAAAATTTCAATTTTTGCTTGTCTTTCAAAAGGTCCACGGACTTCAATAAATTTTTTTCAGTGATATCATCATAAAGTATTTTTAGGTTACTTCATCTTATTTAATTTGAGTGGTCTAAAAGCCTTGTACGATGATTTTTCTCCGAGTTATCGTTGTTCAAAGCAAAAAAGTCAACTTTGACTTTAGTAATTAATTACTCGGGAAACTATTCGTGAAACAATCCTAATCACTAATCATTAAGTTAAAATATATATGAAGTATTAAATATAGATATATTTATTTCAAATTAATTTATTATAAGTTTGGCCCACGGTGGGGCTTGCAGCATCCAACATAAAATGAATGGAAGTTTCTTTTTTTAATTACAAAAATATTAGAAGAAACTATTTGCATTCATCTTTAATAAAATTTTCCGAAAAAATCATTAATTTTTCAGTTAATTTTTAATTTTTTTCACAAAAAAAACTTTTTTTACAACAAATTACCCGCTTTTGAATAAACTTTACAGAAATATTAGAAAAAAACTATTTGAATTCATCTTTTAATTTTGCAATTAATTTTTCAAAGTTCATTTTTAAAGTTTATTCAAAAACGGGTAATTTAACCAAAAAAACTTCTTTTTTGAAAAATTACTACTTTCTGATTGATAAAAACATTTTAAAAAAATCACAGAAAAGTATTTCGTGTAATACTATAAAATAAAAATTTCAGCTATATCAAAAGAGGGTGGGTTCAAAAGTGGTCTATTTGACAACATAGAATGCATATACACTAATATTTAATTAGCGGAATAAATAAATTAACTTTGTATATTATTAAACAGAAAATTATAATAAAGTGGCGTAAAAATTTCAAAGGCGTTTTATTTTCCTTCATTATACAATATGGACAGCAAAAGGTGTAAAATTAAAATTAAATTTAAGGTAGTGAAGTTTACACCCGACGTCGCGTTGATTTTATTCCACTACTGGTATGACAATTCACACCAGTGATTGGTAAAATTCTATGGCGGTCTTGCGATGTTCATTTCATACAAACACAATATGTAGGTACCCCGTCTTGCATGCAATTGGTGTCAACTTTTACACCATATTTCAGCCAGCGTAAGAAATTTCTAAACTTAATTTAAACTTCCGTCGGGCGCAGTATGAATCCAAACACATTCGGGCGCAATGCATCTGAGAGATTCCATAATCAAATCTTACGCAATTTAGATTTTAATGAGGCGGAGACTTAGTTGAACGCTTATTTTAATTAATACCATACAATAATAAATATTGTACACTAGTTTTTAATCGCAATAAATAAATTTACATAAAGGAACTCATTTAATGTTGTAAAACAATAAATTTGGAAGATTTTTATAGGAGAATCAGCTACTGACAGGTTTCTTTTTCTGTTTTAAGTACAAAACACAAACATAAAGTAGTATTGAACAATATTTTGAATAGAGAAAACAAACCACCAATTTTTTTATGTAAAAGTCATAAAGTTATATACAAAAAAATACTGGACGTGAATTACAAAGAAAAGTTATAAGTAACTGCCTGTTTTAAGTGTAAAGAATTATAAATCCTCTTCATTATTTCAGTATGTTTTTTAGTAGAAGCCAATATTTTAATACCCAAATATGTTAATTTTGAATAATAATACCATAAAAAGCCAGAATAAGTATGTGTAGAGATGCTAAAAAATATTATTAATTTAAATAATAAAAGAAATCTAACAAAACAAGAAACTGAAAATAATGACGTAATCAGGCGCAATGCATCTGACAGATCCGGGTGGCTGATACAAGGCCAGGGAATGCACTAAAAAAAAAATCGACACCATATCGAGAACAGTGGTTTGGAGCTAGGAAGGTATGAGAGAGATCGAGTTAATATTCGTAATAAACACGAAGAGGCGATGAAAAAAGTGACTGCCGAATTTTCTGAGATCTCTGGATCGACTGCGCCCAACGGAGGGTAACCATAGATTTCTTTTAATTCACTAATACTCCTAATCGAAAACGCAAACACCATGTAGACGCGTATTCAAATAAACATGAAAATATAAACAAATATCCCGTATAATTTGCATACGACACTGTACAAATTGAATTATCACCGCCATCATAACGGTACGATCGAGAATGTGAGTAGCTGGCAGGTCGATGGCCATCGAGGGTCAGGGCCGAACTTTCTATCCAACTGCCTCAATTTATAAAACATATGGTAAGACGGCGCAAGCCGAGGCCACTTAATTGATATTGGTTAATACGAGACGTTATCCTTGATCGGGTTCGTCGGCTTACGCACCGTCGATATCTCCAGAAACGGAAGCGAGAATGTCTTATAAACAGTAGTTTTATGACAATAGTAGTAATATTATTGTATAATAATAGTAGTATTGTTGTTATGCGAGGTATAAGTCATACGAGGTATCGATATCTAGTTAGCTTAGCAATTGTATTTACAAACAAAACAGCGCTCGACTATAGCAACAACAAATACACAGTGCTTTAGTAGAGAAATGAATAAATTCATTGAAAATTCAAAGAATAACTTTGGAGGAAAACTTTGGGAGCTGTTAAGTTTTATATTTAGTTGCGCAGTTTTTAACATATGATTAATTTATGCAGGGCGATTCGTGTAGGAGGTAAGATATTTCATCGATATTTTTGTTTAATAGCAACCCCCTTTTTATTATGGGATGTGAAAGAGCGCATTTTTTTGCATCTATGAACTCATAGACTGTGCAAAAATACGGCTAAGATGTAATAGATAGACGCCGGGCAATATCAGTTTAAGTAGAAATCAAATGGCAAGAATAGCAATATTGCAATGGCAAGAATATATTATTACTTAAGTACGTAGTAGAAAATAGACCGTCAGTTTCAAGTTCGCATTCAAACTATGAACAATAAGTCCTGGTGATTAAGATAACATAGTCGTTCGATTTAATTTGTTTTGTCGACTGTATAATATATTGTATCTGTATATCTGTATAATATATTTGTATATATTCTGTATATATGTGTATAATATATCTATATAATATTCAGTCTGCGACAAATCCTAGAGAAGTCTAGAGAATTTAACATTGATATGCACCACCTTTTCATCGATTTTAAAGCAGCATATGATAACATCATTAGGCCGAAACTTTACGAAGCCATGAACGACCTCGGAATACCAAAGAAGCTAATATGTCTAACTAAAATGACAATGGTTGACACTACGTCCGCAATTAAAATTCAGAGCGACAAATCGGAAGCATTCGAAATACACAAAGGGCTGCGACAGGGAGATGCGCTGGCGTGCCAGCTATTTAATATAGCCCTGGAGAAAATCATTAGACACGGCAATCTTGAGACTAGGGGAACAATATTCACTAAGTCAGTCCAGACCTTGGCATATGCAGACGATGTCGACATGATAACAAGAAAAGTAAGAAAGTCTGCAGAAACTTTCTTAGGCCTAGCAATGACAGCGCGGGCCATTGGACTACAGGCAAACGACGAAAAGACAAAATACATGTCAACTACTTTGCAGACAAGAGTTGGTAACGCAGGACAAAACTTAGTAACTGGTAATCACAACTTTGAAGCAGTCAGGGAATTCACCTATCTAGGTACTCAAGTCGATCCAACCAATAACATCTCGGGAGAAATTAAACGGCAAATATATGTTACTATGGCCTTTCCAGGCATTTCTCCAATAAGCGACTGTCACAAACAACAAAGCTGAGAATATACAAGACCCTAGTAATCCCTGTACTGCTATATGGATCAGAAGCGTGGACCATCACAAAGGCCGACGAAACCTCCCTACTTTATTTCGAGCGGAAAATACTGCGAAAAATTTTCGAGGCCGTATGCGAAAATGGGTCATGGAGGCGCAGGTATAATTTCGAGCTATATAACCTGTATAAAAACAAAGCGAAGGGAAGAGATATTGTCACAGCGGCCAAACTAAATAGACTGCGCTGGACAGGACATGTGGCCCGAGCCAGTGAAGCGAACCCCATTAAAAAAGTGCTTAGGATAGAGCCTGTAGCAAGCAGGAAGAGAGGTAGGCCAAAGCTTAGATGGGTCGATGGTGTAACACAGGATGCCAGAAGTATCGGTGCCCCCAACTGGAGAGCAGGAGCACAAAATCGTCAGGAATGGCGGAGGGCGCTTGAGAAGGTCGAGGCCCTTACAGGGCTGTAGCACCACTAATGATGATGATGAATGTATCTGTATATCTGTATAATCTGTTATACTGTGAATTGAAAACTATCATTGAACTTAATAAGAATAAATCCCAACTTCAATGTATTTTACTATTTCATTCAACCGTAGAAATTTTATAAAATACCATGACCATATTCTTAAATTATATATGTGTTTTATTAATACATATTAATGGAGTCTTAATAAAGAAAAAATATTTCAATATCTTCTTTTATTCTGTTCTCAAAATGTTAGGGTTTTAAATACACCATATTTAGGGACATACCGTCTTAAAAATTTGGAACAAACTTTCTGGGACACAATTCGATTTTTATTTTCAAAAAAATACTTGTATGGGTTGTTTTCGAATCGTTACCATCAATCCCCTAGCCCTGACAACCCAGATTAAGTATATAATTTAAAATGAATACCCGTGTGAACCTCTTAAATCATTTCCAGTGCCGAATTCAACAAAAAAGAGTCTCGATTCGGTTAGTAAATAACGAAAATATTTAACAAAAGTCTTTTTACAAATGAACGACTGTTTATGCAGATGCTTGAAGCATAAGGTGTTTAAAACAAGAATTTTGGGACGACATTTATAGGAAAGTAAATATGCCTGGAAATGTGTATTTAAATTTTCTACAATTCGAATTATTGCCTGCTTTAATCATTTTGTTCCCACACGTTGACGTAATTCATCGTCAACGTCATCGTAATTTAACGCATGAACGTGTTTGGTTCCAGCAAGGTGATTCTCCTGCATATTTGCTTTAAATGTTTAAAGGTTATTTAATGGAACTTAGTGCCTATCAAAGAAATAAATGGATAGGCAGACGAGGAGTAGTGATTGGCCCTCACGATATCCCAATATGACCCCTTTAGTATTTTATTTATGAGGTTAACTTAAAAAGTAAAGTTTACAAGACTCGACCAGGAAGTATTTGAAGAATTGAAGATTAAAATAAGGGAGACACTTTATCGTTATTGATGCTACAACAATAAATGCAATTGATCAGAGATTTTATGAGATAAAACAGATTAATTCTATTTCTGGATATCTCTATAACGTTTACGAGAAAGTTCCAAAGCCATTTTGAAAGACATTTAGCTCAGGAGAACCCTAAGGACTTTGATGATACTGAATTATGCAGTGAATTTCAATAAGGGTACCAATAAATACTGTGATTTCGTAAAATAACGAATAAATTCGTTAAAGATTCCAAAAATGACGTTTGGGAAGACCTCTCGGACCCGTCAAATTGTATTCTTAGTTGTGTATTTTTTTTTAAATATAATTAATACATATAGGGTAATTCGTGTGCAGTGATGTGAAAGAACACATTTTTTTTTACATACGATACAGTGATCATTACATTAGCGTGAATCCAGGTGAGATGAAAAAAATTAAGAGAAACGATTTTGCAATTTCATAATATTAAATGTAATGGCAATGCTTATCTAAAAAATCAACCAAAGTAAATGTTCAAATTATGCACCGTGGACTGCCTAACAGTAGGTATGGCGATAATAAATTCTTTTTGAACATTGTCAATAACTTGAGTGATAACGTGACAAATTTTTATTTTTAAATGTTCAAAATTTCCGGCCTAATGACGCAAATTTTTCTTTTTAAGTATCCTCACAAAAAATAATCTAGGGGTGTCAAATCTGTGGATCTGGCGGTCACTCATTCGGCCTACTTCTCCCTATCCAACTATTTGGAAACATCTCATCTAATTACAGCTTATCAAGAATAGAAACAAGTCTAAAAACTCCGATATCTCTCTCAGTCATATTGAGACATTTTCAGAGTGAATATCGATGAATATATATTGAATATGAATGTACACAGAGTTTGATCTGGCCGCGCGTAAAATACATTCTTTTCCCTCCGAATCCTGCCTCACTCTTTCTTCTACGCATACACGGAGAATCTCATACTTTTTCCTATTTTTACCAAGCTGTAAGTGAGGACAGGTGCTGCGTAATGGAGAGGTGCACCATCTTGTTAAAAGAAAACGTCGTTTCTCGTAAGGTCAGATACCTCGCCATCTGGATATAAAGTTATGAGAGCAGGAATAAGGTCGTCTCGAAAGAAACGTTACACAATTTGAACATTTCATTTAGTTGATTTTTCAAATGATCATTGAAATTACATTTAGTATTTGAAATGGCAAAATTGCTAATGTAAAAGGGGGGGGTTGCTATTAAAAAATATATCGATTATATCATACCTCCTATACGAACCATCCTGTATGCATTAACTATATTTTAGAAAATGCACAACTGAAAATAAAATTTTACGAGTTTGAGAATTTTTCCGAAAAGATATTCCGTGAATTTTTAACGAATTTACTTATTAGATTACGAAAGCACTGTATAACTCCATAGAGAGTTCTAAATTACATTTGTAAACAATAAATTAGTGGATAACATACAAATTTGCTTGGACCGGTTCTGTTGCTTGTGATAGTGTAATTAATATTTTTTTATGTTTTACTTGGCACCGACTTCAAAATTATATAAAACAATTAATAATAATTACAAAATAAACAATAATTTCTTAATTACATTAAACGGAACAACAGAGAAGTATTAAATTGTTGTAGAAAACATTTAATTCCTGCTTTTTAATTGTTTTTTAAGTCGATTTTTTAAACTTATTATTTTACAATTTTAATGATGGGTATACCTACTAAGGATGTTTTGCCAATGAGAAAACGACCGCGCGACGGCTAATTGAATAAGGAGTTCCGTTGTATATCTTTGAAGTCCAATACCAATGAAATTACGATGGGGCCACATTGGATCTATACTGAACCCAACGCAAGAAGGATAATTAAAATCGGTTCATAAACACAAAAGTTATATTCGAACATACATAAAAATATATATACACAGACGTATTGAGAACCTCCGCCTTTTTTTAAGTCGGTTAAAAATACACACAAACGATGTTAATTTCTCTTCCAAGCAACAAACCGACACCATTTAAGTAAAAAGGAACCTGTCGCGCGGCATTGCATCGATGATATCTGCCGCAAATGAAGACCTAAATAAGAAACCACTCCACACGAAGATTTCACCAGTAGCGTACCTCACATGGGAAAGGAACCCATCGCTACCAAAAAAAATCTTTAGAAACAATCCAAATAAGACTCATTTTCAACATTATTAACTAGGCAGCGACGCCACGACTCAAGTGGGTCAGTTAAAAATAATACTGTATGCGTTAATCCACTTCCCCCACCACCTCACTTTCTATTTCTTCCGGCATTTTAGTCCGGGGAACTAATCTAACGCCACCTTAAAGTCGTTTGGTGGAATTCGACACGGTCAATCCTAGTTCGTGTTCGGGACACGTCACTGGGTAAATGGCCTTTAACAGGTTCGAAGGAACAAGGTCACTAGGTGACCTGCTTGTGGTCAACTGTTTGCTCGACGTGCACGGCCTACTATACGGATTTCCTGAACGCATTCCGATTGTCTTTTATTTCGTCTCCTGCTTCATTGAACCCGCCTTGCGTGGTTCCATTTAAATCTGCCTGCGAATTGTAACTGATCGACAGTTCATTCATCATAGTCGCAAATAGGGAGACAGAAATGTATTTTACAATGTTTGGTTTCACTTGATTTATAATTTATTGGTCTTGTATTTCCTGGGGTTCCGCCAAATTGAAATAAAAGTTGTTAACTAAAAGTTTTGGAATACTTATACATTAAATGTAAAAGGAAGTTTCGCTTCATATAAGGGTTTTGAAGCATTTCGCATATTTATCCATTTTATGAGTAATAAGTAGTATGGCTTTTATAAAAACCTCGCCACCTCTTTAACATGTGATAGATCCATAATTTTTCACGTACACCTAAAATTTACGGTGCAACAATTTCTCAAAAAAATAAATTTTTTTTAATATTTTTATCTAATATTTTTGTTTGTGGAAGATGATTCAAATCCGTACGGTTTCAGCAGTCTTATAAAATCAGTAAGATATACAGGAAATCTCATAAAACGATTTAAATCTTTTCGGGTTTTATTTCTAAAAACCGTAAATGAGATTTTAGAAAAAATTGTGAACTCGTGTATTAGAATTATAAGATATTCCTGCAGTGGATGAATCATGATGTAGGGAACATTATAGTTGATTCACTGCAGGAATATTTTATAATCCTAATATACACTAGGCACAGAAATTAAGAGATGTAAAAAAATGTTTAATTTGCAAGTGTTTTTTAAAGGGCTGTTATTTAAACATGGAGAAAAATAGTCGCAAAGCAATTTTAAGAAAAGCAAATTGAAGCTGTAAGTTTCTTCTTTTAATTTTTTTGCTTCAACAGTTTTTGAATGATTATAAGAAAACCATCGGAAAGAAAATTCCAAATTTTTGCTTGCCTTTCAAAAGACCTACTACTAAAAGATATAATCTTTCCAGTGATTTCATCATAATCTTTTCTAGATAATTTTATCTTCTTTAATTTGAGCTGTCTAAAAGCTTTCTACGATGATTTTTCACTGAGTTATCGTCGTTCAAAGCAAAGTTTTAACTTTGGTAATTAATTACTTGGGAAATCATTTTTTTTCATTTCTTTTTCTTCATAATAATCATAAAGATTATTGCTTAAAATATATTTTCAACCTCAAAAAATGAAAAATTCATCTTTAATTAGCAAAAACGACAAATTCAATCATTCTGAACACAATGCTGAACAAAAAAATCGCAGCGCTTTTAAATTTTCAGGGTTTCTTTGGGATACTTTGAAGTTGAAGGAACTAGTCAACATCCTTAGTCTATCCATTATTTGCAAAGTTATGGCAAGTTAAGCGAATATCCCTAAATAAGCAATTTTTTACCTCTTTATCAATCAACATGCTCGCACAGAATTTTTTTATCAAAACTGTCAATAACTACAACTTATAAAGAATACTTTGCAGTTTTCCAAACCTTACTTGAGGTTTATCTACGATCATTATTTCCCCAGTAATTAATTACCAAAGTTAAACTAACTTTTTAGCTTTCAACGACGATAACTCAGCAAGAAATTATCGTACAAGGCTCTTAGACCACTCAAATAATAGAGAATGAAAAATATAAAAAAGAATTATGATGAAATCACTGAAAAGTATGTATTGAAGTCCGTAAACCTTTTGAAATACAAATAAAAATTTTGGATTCTTTTTCTGATCGTTTCCTTACAAATACTGAAAAACTGCTGATAATAAACAATTTTGAACTCAATACCTGAAAACTATATACTCGGAGCATCAATTTTCTTTTTCAAAAATTGCTCTGTGACTATTTTTCTCTAAGTTATAGCCCCTTGAAAATTACCTAAACATTTTGGATTCTTTTTTGCATCCTTTAATTATTGTACCTAGTGTAATCGATTAATATAGTAGATATAATTTCACTCTAGTGGGCTATAGGCCCATTTTGTTTCCATAGATCACTACGTCATTAGGCGTCCTAATTGCTTGAATGGAAAGAAAATGCCAGGGATACATATATCCCTTCATGGAAAATTAATATTATTTCAATTTTTGAAACAAATCTAAAGGTATTATATATTGCAAGTATAAAATACCTTTAGATATAAAAGATATAAAAGAATGCAAGTTATGCAGAAATAAAAAAAAACAAATACAAAATAATTTTTATGATGGAATATATCTCGAAGAGGTGCCTATGGACTATTTAAACCATTTTATCATCTCTACTGTGAAAATAGAGAAGTGTACAGTACAAAAAAATATCTATTTTTAAAATTGAGAAACGTCATGTAGCTTGAAGATGATAAGATATAAAAATTATTTGTGTCATTCTTATTTTTAGGAGAAAAGAGCTCCGATCTTATACTCGTGCTTTCATTTCACTATACAGTGCTTTCATTTTAAAACTAAACCCTATTATTTCTTTTGGCAAGTAAAATGATCTCGAAATGAAAAAAAAAGTAAGTTTAGATAGAGATCTTTTAATTGTCTTAAAAATTCAAATTCACAATATTTAGAAAACTGATATCGCTTGATCCCTTCTCGTAATAGAAGAAAAGATAGAACAATACAAATAAAGCACAAAATAAATTAATGGAATATTCTAAGGACCATGTTAGACGTTTAATGAAAGTAGGAGACTCAGTTTTTATAGAATTGCTACCGCAGACTCAACACTGATAACTTTGATATTTATTTTTATTTTTGTACACATCACTTTTCTTTTCATGATATTCAAAATGAGTGCAAGGTGATTACAGCTAGAACAAAACCTTGAAAATATTTATCGGAAGTAGTAGTAGTTTTAAACTGTTTATCAAGAGGAATCAGTTGTAGAGATAGTATACACTATACAGGATACAAGAAATAACTGAAATATATATTTTTGGCTGTTTATGGTACTAAATATGGGTGTGCTGGTTCAACAGCCAAGGTTTTTAATGAAAGGCATGATGAGGGACACCGATAAGTACTTGACCTTGAAAAATTTCAGGAGACCAGGTCCATTCGCAACAAAATAAATAAACACCAAGAGTTCTTACTAAAGTTGCACAGATTAGGATTTAAGTTAACAAATAAATCGGTTGATTCCATACACAAAGCTTTAAATCTAAGCACGTTATTTCCTTCTTCTGGTACTCGGCGGAAAGAACTATGACCAAAGGATTACATTTTGTGAAATAATGACTGCGAGAATTCCATATGACCCGAATTAGACAAAGCAATATTTTTTTCAGTGACAAACCAACATTTTTTCTTAATGGCTTTATAATTCTAATTTTATAACCATGTGTTCACTCAGTTTCGTCAGAAAATCAACATCTGGGCTGAAATTTTGGGAAATAAAGGGGATGAAACCTAAACTATAACGGACACTGGTCTTAAAATTCCCCTGTGATACCTACATTTAGTTTTTTTTTGTCTAGAAGTCACTTTCCTTGCTAAATAAAATAGTAGGACTGGGTAGTTTCGAAATGAAGACACTGTATTATACTTTGCATATTCTTTTACGGATCATCAAAGACCGTCGAAGAAACATGAGTCTGCACCACTTTGTATATCAAATAACCAGCAAAATGCTCCATTTCAACCACAATTTAAGGACTTAAAATAAATGAAAGCTGTCTGCAACATATTTGTTTTGGTCGACTAGAAATGTTTACACATTTTTTAATGCCTCATTAAAGTTAAATTTATTATTTATATCCTACCCGTACTTGCTTTGCTAGTTTCTTAAAAAGGAAAAAATTATAAAATATTTTTTGATGGACACCATTTTTAATTAAATATCAAAACAAAATTTCAAATTATTAATAATAACGAATTGTGAAAGTTTTAATGTAGTCCATTTTCATTACATATAACAGGTCACATCCATTACTTTTCGACAAAACTTTGCGCACTTAGATCAGCGATTTGTCTTATAATTCTTTAAATGAAAGTAGGTCCTAATATAAGAGGTTTTCCAAAGTCTTAGCCCAATCAAGGCAAATTTGGCTTTAGGAGAATTTTTTTAAATTTTAAATCCAGCAATTTTCAAAAATTTATTTCTCTGAGTCTATTTAACCCATTGATCTCAATCTGATCGCATTTCTTTTTTCGCTGAACTCTCTATTTATCGAAAAAAATTATATTAAAGCTTAGATCGCGTGCACGCTTTCGGGAGAAGATTTTAACTGATCCGTTAATTTCATAAAATTTGACCCTTTTTTAAAATGTCGCTATTTGAACAAATTTTAAAATTAAAAATTATGTATGGGTGCATATTGTTTGGCTTGATTCATAGTTTCAGAATTAGTAAAAATTTTAAGTATCTAATGATTACACTTCGTAATATGACCTGTCAAATTTGATTGATTTTCAAAAAATAGATATTTTCCATTAGCTTCAACGTTTTTCTTTGAACTTCACATTATTTGAAACTTTCACAAAAATTGTTTATTATTTATTATATTCTTAAAAAGCTCCGAAAATTTTAAGTTGCGACTCAAGCCAGGATACGAGTTACAAATTTTCAAATAACCTGAAAATCGTATTCTAACAATCGAGCAATTCATTCATTTTTAGACTCATTCATAATGCTTTAGAAAGTACGTACGTACAATTAATGATAATACTTTATTTCACATTATATTATTATCATAAAATTTAGCAAGATTTTATTTTAGTGGTTTTTTAGTAAATTTCAGAAACTTTGGTTTATAAATTCAGTTGAATTACTTATATTATTTTTTCAAAATAAGTTACTCTCATTTGTAAAGTATTATCATAAATTTATATAAATCATTGGTGAATCCGAGTGTCTTTAATTGTTTTCGCTGCTTCGAATAGCTTTTTCAGGTTTTTTTATGTTTATGAACATATTTATTGTCTACCCATATTGTTCTAAAAAAGTCAAATATTTTCTTTTTGGTCAAATCATATGAACAAACAAGGTTTTATTAAAAAACTGCACCTTGCTTGTATTTACTTTGTGTTTTTATACTTTAGAAGTGAGTAAGTTCTTTTGAAAAGGAATATAAAATAGTTCAACAGAATTTATAAACAAAAGTTTCTGAAATACACTAAACAACCAATAAAATAACATCTTGTTATATTTTATGATAATACTATAATGTAAAATAAAGTATTATCATTAATTGTACTTACTTACTTGCTAAAGTATTATGAATGAGTCTAAAAATGAATGAATTGCTCGGTTGTTACAATACGATCTTCAGGTTATTTGAAAATTTGTAACTCGTATCGTGGCTCGATTCGCAAGTTCAAACTTTCGGGGCTTTTTAAGAACATAATGAGTAAACTTTTGTGAAAGTTTCAAATAATTCGAAGTTCAAAGAAAAAAGTTCAAGCTAATTGAAAATAGCTATTTTTTGAAAATCGATTAAATTTGACAGGTCATATTACGAAGTGTAATCATTAGATACTTAAAATTTTTACTAATTCTGAAACTATGAATCAAGCCAAACAATATGCATGCATACATAATTTTTAATTTTAAAATTAGTTCAAATAGCGACATTTTAAAAACGGGTCAAATTTTATGAAATTAACGGATCAGTTAAAATCTTCTCCCGAAAGCATGCATACGATCTAAGCTTTAATATAAGTTTTTTCGATAAATAGAGAGTTCAGTGAAAAAAATGGGATCAGGTTGAGATCAATGGGTTAAATAGACTCAGAGAAATAAATTTTTGAAAACTGCTAGATTTGAAATTTAAAAAAATTCTCCTGCAGCCAAATTTGCCTTGATTGAACTTATACTTTGGAAAACCTCATATATTAGGACCTACTTTCATATAAAAAATCGCTGATCTAAGTGCGCAAAGTTTCGTTGAAAAGTATTGGATGTGCTCAACTATATTCCTAACCTTAGACCACCGTTTTAAAAAGGATGTTCTAAAAATTCAGAAACACCTTTTATGAGAACTGAAATAATTTTAATAAGTATAATAGTTTGGGAAACTTAATAAAGTAGTGAAAAAAAGTAGTTTCTAGTTACTCAATTTAAATCATCTCAACATAATCTGAGATACAAAATATGTAACGGTTTCTTTATTAAAACTGGCGATGTACCATACCGATATGACCTGTCACAAGTTAAAGACGTGACCGGCTTTCCAGAAAACAATTCAGAATAATATTTTCCGCCAATTTCAGCCAAGACATGCACAGCTTCATTATGAATTCCTACTATCAAGAACGTGAATCAACTACCGTGACTACCAAAAATATGTTCTAGGCATGCTTTCCAAACCACAGCTTAAAAAAAAAGCCAGAAATTCTATGAGAATGATTGCAATCTTCAATTTCGTATGACTTTTTTTGCTGTCAAGGTTAGACCAATCGAAAATGAATCCCCATTTTTAGTCGTGTCAGAAGTCCATGTCGAAATTTACTGTCCAACTCGGCATGCTATAGCGCTGGAAGCGGTTTTCCGATTAAGAAATTTGGTATTTATTTACTTTAACATAAAATATTCCAATTCTCATGAAATGGTGGTGATCCTCACATTTTTGGGGCCCATGAACATGAGTCTGGCCTTTATTTTTTGATGGTCAGACTCAGTTTCGCAGGAAATGAATTTTTACATTTTCCACTCAACACCCTTCATAACCCAAATAAGCTTCAGTTTACACTACATAGATATTTAATACTGATGTAATTGGTATTACAGTGCTTCCTTTCTACATATTTTACATTAATATCGTCATAAAACGTATCATTCCTTATGATTTTCTTAATTTACTTGTAATGTATACAAATTTCATTGAGTATTACATTTGCTATCCAAATTGCTATTCCTTCAGCAATTCTCTGCTCCAAAACCTCAATATTAACGAGTTATTAAAAATAAATCTAAGGGCGTCAAATCTGGAGTCTGAGCAAGCCACTCTATTGTACCTCGGCGTCCAAGCTACCTATTGGGGTACTATTCATTGGGATAAACTTTTACTGTACCATAATGATGTGGAATTATCTCCAGACATAGCAGTTCGTCAGGAATTTCCTCTGCAGAACTTGGATTCAGCGGTAAAACAAACTGTTTTTAAATATTCAGGTTTGCGGGCGATTTTTTCTGATATTATTTCACAAAATTGAAGTCTGTGATTGGGATAATCTTCTGTGAGCTGGTGGTTGATTTGTAATTTATAAGAGTGATATATTTGTTTGTTTAAAATCCTTTTTTAGGCAATTTTAGTAGAGGGCGCTTAGATAGCAAGAGAAAAACTGAACAAAAGTTGTAAAACTTTTTTTAATCGTGTTTAGTAGAGGGCGCTTAGATAACATGGAAAATGGATAGATGGATAGATGGAAAATTGAAAAAAAAATTGTAATAAATACAAATAAATGAAGAAAATTAATGAATAATAAGTTTTGTAACTATCTTAATTTATGATATGTTAAAATCAAAAGGTGCATTGTAACACTTATCACATTAATAATAGATATTCCTGTGGTATATACAAGTAGAAGTTATTTGATAAGAAACTGTTGGCCGACTTGTAAAAACTAAGGCCAGATTCGACTTTAATGACGCCAAAAGTGGATAGAGAGTCGCCAAAATTTCATGAGAATTCGAGTTTTACGCTAAAATAAATAATTACAAGAAATATCTTTATTAAAAGAAATGGTAGGCCAAATAGATTACCTTAACCTTAAAAATATGAGTGAATTCAAAATTATCAAATTTTAATCATGAAATGGTAAAAATCTGTTGGTAATGTAGTAAGTTTGAAAAATTGTAAAAAAATCTTCAATTTCTACAGGTCATTTAAGTTCAATAAAATATTTATTTTGTCAATAGACAACGATGGATTAAACAATAAGGCTCAAGTGAAACTTCTAGGCTATGCTTTTTTGAAAATAATATCAGTTTGAGATTGCGCATGAGCGAACTTTACTTATACTTCTAAAATTATTATACAATTATCACACGTTCACTATTCTACAGCTATTATACAGTCGAAATTAAAAAGCGATTTAAGTAAGTAATTTATTTAACTTAACTGCATTTATTTATCCTAAACAAGATCTATCCTAGATCACATTTCCTGTTACTATTTTAATTATTTAACTTACTATTTAAAATTTTGTACTCTTGAAGCCAGATCAAAAACTGTTTTTAATGGCAGTAATACTCAAGCTATCAAGTTATCAAAGTCGATAAAAAATATACATCATCTTTTGGAAAATTTTTAGTAACAATAAAAAAATATACATATAAAATATATATACATTATAGCACTGACAAGAAATCCTGAATAATATCGGGCGCAAATGGAGGGAATGTGAGACTGTCATAATTGTATAGTAAAAATCGAATTTTATGAGTTGCTGGATGATTTCACCCAATAGATATTATGTATATGTATCAACTTATTTATGTTACTGCTATGATGAAGTATACATGATTATATAAATGCATATTTTGTATGTCATTTCTCATTTATTATCTGATTATTTAATAATAATAATACTATACAAATTTTACTGAGAATATTACCAAATTCTTATTTTCAGTGAGAACTAAATCCCAATTAAAAAAATATTAACTATTGTTAACATCTGAAGTAATGTTCCTATTTATGAATAATCAACTTATACCTAAATGGTTTGTCTATCCTTGGAAGTAAATAGAGTCATTGTCGTGGCCAAATTTATTAAAACTAATTAATTTTTGTAATTAATATGTTATAAAGTTTTACAAATTCGCTGGAGGATTTCATTGAGTAGATAGTTGAGTAATATTTTATATTTGCCATTCTTATTATCCACTTCAGCAAGGGCCAAGTTCCCTCATTATAGGAAAAAATATTAGTAAATATCCAAAAGTATATGAATATCCACGAAGAACATTTATTTTATTACATATTAACCAGGAAGACCGTTCAGGTTAAAATAGGATCATAATATTTAATTGAAAATCTCGATAATACTTCCGAGCGAATTTGGTTGCGTTTTTCGCCAATATATAAAAATATTTTCTAGGCTTGTGCGGGTTCATACATATACACTAATATTCCATTAGTGAAGTAAATAAATTAACTTTGTCCAATATATTAAAAATAAAAATATAATAAAGTGTATTATATTTCAAAGGCATTTTATTTTCCTTCATTGTACAATATGGGCAGTAAGTAAAAAATGTAAAATTTAAATAAAGATTATACCTAAACATGGAGAAGTTTACCTCAGACGTCATGTCGAGTTTACTTCATTACTGATATGAATAATAACACCAATGAATGGTAAAATTCTATCACGGCCTTGTGGTGCTCACTTCACACGTTTGGGGTGAAATTTGTATTAAATTTTACATCATATTTCAGAAATGTATGAAATTGTAGAATACAAATTGACAGAAAGACAAAGTTTTTGTTTTGTCGAGATACCAAATAATGGCAGAATATTTTCTTTTACAATATTCTCATCTGATATTAAGAACGAAACTGTGACCTAGATCCGTACCAGTGTATTTCAGTGGCGCATCAAGAATGATGATACATTTCATGATTTAAATTAATAATTTCGCTTCACTGCTTCCCAAAAAATCACACATACCCAACACCGCCTACTTACCTAGCGACCAATAATCCAACGATACCTTTTCTGATCTACCAAAATGAACGAAACTGTATTGTTAGAAAGCATGCAGTTAAATTAGTCGCATTAGCTAGATAAATGTCACAGAGAGTAAGTAATAACATCCTGGGTTAAAACAAGTCGACAGAAAAATAAAACACATTTAATAATTATCTATTTTTTTATAATATAAAATTTGTACAAAGTTCATACAATAATCTGATAATAAAAAATTTCAGGAGAAATAGTCACGAAACATGTGACATGTACCTAGATTAATGCAAAAGCATTTTATCGAATAAATAAATAATTTATAAATAATTAATTACAATAAGAAAATAAATAAGTCGGCCTAATCTACTGGCTGAAGTGTATCAATTTACTTGAGACACCAAACTGCTTAGTTTCTGACCGACATGATTATACACAGAAGCGTAGAACTAAAGTAGTCGCGCAGATGAGTATTACCACCTTCCCTCACATTCTACTTTCAAAAACTAAACATATTGGCGATAAAACCAGGCTTTTGTACAGAAGTGATCCAAGTGAAATGAAAGGTCTCTACACTACACTACACTACACCTATCTCACTTTATTAGCAGCTTTGTGAAGGTGATGCTTTCTAGATTTTTTGGATTTCTTACTATTCTTTAAACTTTTAGACTCACGTGATCTCTTAGCACTAAGTAGGTCGTCAAAATCTGCATCGTCATCATCGTCATCGTCGTCAGCCTCGTCATCGTCGTCGTCATCATCGTCATCGTCGCCCTCTGTCAACCCCCCCAAGCCGTCATCGTCGTCGTCGTCATCGTCATCGTCGTCGTCATCGTCGGCAGTCGAGTCGTTTGCGGGTACTGCTTGCACCACAACGGGTTCTACCGCGTTCTCGACTGCCTCGGAAGCGTCTACAGGGTCTTTTTCGATCAAGTCGTCGGCAGCCTCAGTTCCTTCCGACTCAGCACCTTGTTCGTCTTCGCCGGCGGCGATTTCCTGGGCGTCCAGTTCTTCGCTAGGGCTCAATTCTGACGCCGCCGCGACGGGCTCGACCGCGGGCGGTTGTGGAACGGGTACATCGGCTATGGAAGGCTGGGAACCAGTGGAGGGAGAGACGACATCGTCTTCTTCATCGTCATCGTCATCGTCGTCATCGTCTCCACCTGAAAATGAACATACGTGAAGCTGTAACTGATGCCGACTTAATAGATATTCAGTAATACATCAAATAAAATGAAAAACATAATAATAATCGTCAGTATTCTAGATAAATTCCTAATAATTCACTTTCTAGGCGACACTATTTATATTTTGAGCCTTGGCAACACTGAGTGTTGTCAGACGCCATCTGACGTTTCCAATGGAAAATTTGACATTTCTGACCATAACTTTCTTGAGAACATTTTATCATTTAATCGCGATTCGTGTCGTTTACAGTGATTTGAAAATTGTATCTCGAAAAAAAATGGAATTAACTCGTGAAAATGTTCGTGCAATGATTTATTACGACTTCATCAAAATGGCAAAGCCTCATCCTTTGCCACTGTGAAACGCTGGTATAACGAATTTAATCGTGGCCGCCATTCGCTCACCAGAGAAAGTCGTGAGAATCGTCCAAAATCAGTTGTTGTGTCAGAAAATATTGATGCTGTGCAAAAACTGATAATGCAAGATCGTCACATAGCATACTGTGAGACTGAAGCAACCTCAAGCATTAGTTTGACTAGCATATATAAAATATTGTATGATTATTTAGCTGTGAAAAAGGTTTGTTCTAGTTGGATCCCACATAACTTGAAGAAATCTTTAAAATATGCTGGTGTCGATTGGTGCAAACAAATGTTCAATAAATACAATGGCGGTGCTTCAAGAGACGTGTATAATATTGTAACGGGTGACGAACCATGTATCTATGCGTATGAGCCGGAAAGTAAACAACAGTCGACTGTTTGGGCGAACCAAATCCAACAAATGTTGGTCGCGCTCGAAGCACTTCGAAACAAATGGTCGCCTGTTTTTTCGGAAAAATTGGTCATATGGCAACAGTGCCTTTAGAGGGACGTAAAGGCGTCAGTTCTGAATGATACACAACCATTTGTTTGCCGACAGTCTTCGATGAAATAAGGAAAACAAACAAGCGTCGTCGAATCATTTTTCATCATGACAATGTGAGCTCTCACACATCTCGTCTAATGACCGAATGTTTGAACACTCAACAAATCGAATTAATGGGTCATCCGCCGTACAGTCCTGATTTGACACCCAATGACTTCCTTTTGTTCTCAAACGTCAAAAATTAATTAATTGCGTGGACAACGATTTTCGTCGGCAGAAGCCGCTGATGCGTTCAAAACCATGTTTTGGAGACATACAAACGCATGCAAAAGTATATAGATCTTGAAGGAGAATATATTGAAAAACGATATAAAGTAATTTTCAATGACAAATTATTGGTTTTTTACTATTAGGCTCAAAATATAAATAGTGCCCCTCGTACTTTATACCTCACAAAAATAGTGACTGCATGTAGAAAAATTATGACTTGCAGGTTATTTTTTAAATTGTGTTTAAAAGAACATAAACGCCAACCTACTATTTTTGTACACAACTTTTTATTAGTTATTTTTATTAGATAAATAACACCATTCGGGGACCGAAAAATATAATGAATAACCACGTACACTAAATGCGTTAAATAACCTTTGAATGGCCTTATTTCTATAACCCTTTAACATATAAGGGAAATGAGAATAAAAACAAAAAGTTGTATGCTTCAATTAAGTCTTGAAAAATTATAACTTTAAAGCTTAGTAGTCATTGTTTGTTCGGAAGGAATTGCTATGAAATTTAGTCCAGTCTATTCATAATTAATATCATTATCATACTTACCACCTAGAATATCATCGAAGAATCCTGCAAAGTAATCATCGTCATCATCGTCGTCGTCATCATCGGCGGCAGGACTATCATCGTCATCGTCGTCATCATCGTCCCCATCATCAATACCTAAACCCAAATCAAAATCATCATCATCGTCGTCGTCATCATCATCATCGTCACCTGATTGTCGTCCTTTCGTCTGAAATCAAAACATGAAGAAACGTAAAAAAATTTAAACAATTACATCGCAAGTATATTCATATTCAAGACTATATTTTTAATCATATCCACCAACCTTAGCTCTACCCTTTCTTTGCTGCGTTTGTGCTACCTCTTTCCCTGGTTGGTCTTCCTCAGTCTTCTGTTCTTCGGTATTGGCAGGTTTAACTTCTGCCTGGTTCTCTTCTACTTCATTATTTTCCGATGGAGCTTTACTTTGTTCGGATTTCGGAGTGCTGGCGGCTACATCGCCTTTGAAAACTCCCCGCGTTTCTTCCTGAATCTCGCCCTGTTTCTGTACGTCAGTCTGCGGGTCTGGAGACTTAGTCTCTTGATCAGCAGTTATAGTGAATACTGGATTTGCACTAGATTTCAATGCGACAGCGCATAGCACTATCGCTAGGAAGTACAATCTCATGTTTCTAGAAAACAATAAACTTCAGTAGAATGCGCGATTTCGATCCATGTTTGGGGCTAACTCCATATTATAAATATGGAAATATGCGTACTTGACGGAAGAATCGATGGCATTCACTTAACCAGATTTACTAAATGAAACAGATATAAACAAAGATATAAACATGGTGATCTGTATTTTTTTATGATTGTTACATGTTAAACGTGGTATAACATGTAACGTGGTATAACATGTAACGTGGTATAATATTTATTGGATGGTATAACGTGGTATAATATTTATTTTATGGTATAACATGGTGGTATAATATGGAGAAAAAATCGCCCCATTGAATGTTTTATTTCAATTTCAGACATGTTTTTAGTTTTACTAATAGATCTCCTGGGTAAACTCCTGAAGAAAATTACCGCATTAGTGAAACTTCACATTATTACTTTTATTTCCTCGAAGATTAAAATCATAGTACCTACGTTATTTTATAATTAAATAAATTAAACCAATGTTTAACAAATTAGAATGGTATTATCAAAAAAAAAACATTACTAAATAACAAAAAGGAATGATAATACAAAATTGCAATGAAAGCGGTATTAATGGAAAACTTGAACTTGAAAAATGAAAATAGAAAAAAATATATCATGTGCAGCACAGTACAGGTGATAGAAGTGAATACTTCTTTAGAATAGAGAATGAGAGAGATTGAGAGTGAGAGATTGAAAGAGAGAGAGAGAGAGAGAGAGAAAGAAAGGGAGAGGGATAATTTCAAAAGAAATATAACAATATAAAATTTGTGTAAAAAATATTCGGTTTATTCATTATCTACACTATCATCGGCTGGTGGTTCAATTGGTAATACTGATATGATTGGTTTGTGATAACTAAAATATGAAATATATGTTCGTTATTCAATATTTTCTAGATAACGTGTAAAAATTGCATCTACTGTTATTCCGGATTTTGTTGTTGATTCTTTGGGATTGTTATTTATAAGCAGACCAAATGTTTCTCGAAGAAAGTTAATCAACGTCAAGGAATCATTGGATCCTAAAACATCATAGAAATCTCCCCCGAGAATCAAAGCGATTTTGTCTTCGCCTCTTCCAAGTGCATTTGCACCTGTGTGGCTGTAAACCAGTAGGGAGCGGTGAATGAAATATATTATATCTTCTATATTTTAACAAGTTAAACGGTTCAAGGATATTATCAAATAATCACAGAACACAGATGTAAATAACGTAAATAATTACAAAACACAATGATAAATATACGGTACACACGCGTGCTGCTTCAGCTGTTAATATATAGCGTCTGGACGCGTACATCTATAACGCGCGCATGCGCGACAATAGGGAGACGCGGATAGCCTAAACTGATATATATGATGTATAGCTCTCTTTCTCTTTCTCTCTATGTTATATATCTGTGTACTCTGTCTTGTAACGAATCCTGTGTTTTAGGTATACCAAATGTATAGCTCTCTTTCTCCTTCTCTCTACGTTATCTTTTTTCTCTCTCGTGTGACGAAATATGGAAACGTTACATTTTTGCCAATTCACTCTCTATTCTCGTCAAATATCAGAACGCCGCCAAAGAAGTATTCACTTAAAAAAATATCAGTGATATAATTTATCGGAAGATACATATAATAAAATGGCCTATAAGAAGAAAAAAGTAGGTAATGCTACCAAAAGATAGAATTGTTTATTTACACTAAACAATCTGTGTATATTTTTAAATTAAGCAATAAAATCCTTTACGAAATCAATTATTCCGTCATTTTTGAAGACACTGTATGTACGTATGGTTTTTCTGGCAAAATGTGTATTTCCCACACGTACGTATGTATACGATTTAAACAATATAAAAATGTCACACATCCCACATGTTAGAGGAAAAAAGTAAAATCGCAAAATGTCAGTTATGCACAAAAAGATATAAACAGTTGGTATATGGCTGTGTACGGATTGCAAACAGATGTTACATTAGATGCAGGAAACTACGTTCGATTTTCGCAAATCTCTTAAATAAAATTTTCCCATTTGCGACATTTATTCATGTACACTGTAGATATTGTAACATATTCTTCCATATTAGTCGAATGTAACAATTATTTAAAATTGAAATAAAACATTTATGTTCATAACACGTAATATGTTTAAGACGTATGTGGTTACGTTAGAGAAAAAATGAGAGATACAGCAGAATTGTCTTATAAACACTTTATATATTTGTTGACAGATATATAAAAATTGCTGCTTGTTGAATATTTTCGATATTACACACTTTTTTATTGCAAAGGCGAATATTTTAGTTTCACTAAAGGCATATGTGATTTTTCACAATAGAATAGTTTTACATTAATTAAATATTTTAACAGTTACATAGTTTCTTTTATCATCTGAATGTATTTTGATCTTAGAACAATATCACATATATGTATATTAACAATTTATTTGTATTCAAAATTGGGAATTTTACATACGATTTAATACTGTCCTCATTTTCCCCATACTGTCCATTTTTTTTATTCCCTGAATTATGATTTCACCTAAGGAAATTTTAACTCTATGAATATTCGAAATTAATTCACACATTTCGACAATTACATAGTTGTTTTGTGTATAATTAAACATTTAACATTTTTTAAATAACTTGCATTAAAAAACAGGAGACCAGTTTTTCACGAATACCCCAGTTTTTCACGAATACCCCAGTTTTTCACGAATACCGAAAGATCACGCATTTCTCGACGCGTATTTCGCCAACTAAGTTGGCATAATCGGAAGATGATTAAAATTTAATTTAATTTAATATTGATTTTTAAATCTATTATACAAACGAAATGTCTATATGTCAAGTTGTGGTAAATTTCAATGAACGCTTTGGCGAAAACTAGGTAGGACCAATGGATCAATCCAGTTGCCAGCAAGATCGACTAATTTGACTCCACTCGATATGCAATATGGGGAGGTTATTTCAAAAAAATACTGTATGCTGTGCCTTGACTAACGCTAGAAGTCTTGGAAACAGGGTTAGAATGGCTGTTAAAGATATCTCCAAAACGAATTTTGAAGCATATAAAAAATATTACGGGGGATCAGATCTTGCCAAGAATAAGACGATCAGTGCATAAAATATTAAATTGAATAACTGTTTTATCAATTACGTCTCTTTACTTCAAAATCCTCAAGAAAAGTTAAGCAAAATGTCAACATTTTAAATCATAATAATACCATAATTCTTTATTTGTTTTAATTTGTCAATCATCACCTACTCAGGTAATATTAGGCTTATTATAAAAAAACACTTGTTAAAGAAATCAACTTTATCACTCAATAATAATAGATAAAAACAATGTAAAGAGACAAAACATGAAGAGAAGGCAATGGAGCATATGAAGATGCAGGTTCTATAAAATATTATATAGGGTGGTATATTTAAAACATGATAATCAGTTATAACCCACAGCTCCACCACCAGTTATTTCCGAGAGCTGATCTTTTTTTTATTTTATTCCTACCAACATACAACAAGTATATGTCAAATTTGTTAAAAATATATCAAGCGATTTAAAAATAAAAATATTGTAATTGATTTCTTTGTTATATTTCGGCTCGAGAACAACGACTTTAGGACCCTATGGTATAACTAAATTACCTTAATGTTAGCCATAGAGTATGTCCATGAATTTCCTGTACTTTGAGAAAGAGCCTGTATAATATTACCTACCATATTATAGTAGTGCCACTATCGTATTGCAAAGAATTATTTTAAAATATTGTAGTAATTTATTTTTTCCGCTGTTTGCTGAATTACAAAAAAATAGTTTTACATTTTATTCTTGCGTTTGGAAGATAGAGCGGGAGGCATAACCTAATATATTAAGCTTTTGTCGTGTCTTCAATAATCTTATTTATGATAACTATTCTTTCAAAATTGTTAACTTATATTAGAAACACATAAATACAGTCCACTGATGAGATATATACAGGGAGGTATAGATAAACGGTCACCGCCATAACTCTGTTATTTATCGTTCGAATATCTGCGAATTTGAAATGTTTTTGGATGAATTACCTCTTAGAAATTTTAACGAGATTTTTTTTTCAACAAGACGGAACTCCGTCGCATAATATCAATCTAATTGCTAATTATTTGCATACCTAGTTTGACGAACAATCGATCGGAACCAACGGACCCATTCAGTCGTCGGCTCGTAGTTCAGACCTGACCCTACTGGATTTGACTTTTATGAGGTTATCTAAAAGATACCGTGTACTTAACACCACCCGAAAACGAACAAGATTTGAGAAGGCGAATAGTTGAGGCCTGCCGTGAAATTCCTCAATTTTTTTTATACAATGCCAGTTCCAACGTCTCTCGGAGATGTCAATTATGTGTTGAACAAAATGGTGGTCAATTGGTGTTTGTTTTTTTTTTTCAGGTACTAATGTTCAACAATATTTGAGTTTCTATACATCAATGGATTCAGAAAGAAATACTCTTTAATATAGCATAGAAAAAACCATATGGTTTCATTTAAAAATCAAAAGTTGGCTATGAAATGGCATAGAAAATAAAGTTTAAAAAAATATTTGGCCCAGATTTTAGTATTTTAGAATTTATTTACTTTGGTTTTTGGATTTTGAAAATCGGACGATAAATAACAGAATTATGGTGATGGACGTTTTTCATGCACCCCTCCCCCTGTATAGTACCGAAATAATTTGCCACATTATTATTATTATTATGTTATATGGGTTTGGGCCTCATCAGCCACTGATCGCATGGGTGTTCCCTTGGCGATCCCCTCTTATCCGGATCATTATTCAAAAATGCTATCCCATAAAAGGAACAACTTAGGCACATCCCCCGCCTTAAGCCTCGCCTCCTCTAGGATAACAGGGGTCCCCAATATAAGGTACCTCCTCTCCTCCAGTACGGGGCAGGTGCAAAGAAGATGAATCGAGGTTTCCTCGTCTTCTTTACAGTATCTGCAGGCCGGACTGTCAGTCAGCCTCAGCTTGCGCTTATTTGCATTCAGGCTACTATGGTGGCCCGTGACGATTCCCACCAGGGTTCTGGCTTTATGCCTGTTCAATTTAATGAATTCTTGGGCCCATTTCTCAATCTCCGAGTATTCGATGAAGAGTTTGGTTATTCGACAACCCGTTAGTCCTCTCCATCTTTTATTGTGCTGGTCTCTTGCCCAGCCATTGATGCGGGGATTTGCCACATACTTTTTAATATAATAATCTTTCTATGGATATTTGTGTGCTCTTTTGTACAGTATAAATTCAGTTAATAGTTACGTTATTTTATTATCATACATTGTTTTTACTGCAGTTACTAAAGAAATAACTTGTATTCTATAAAGGCACAGCTTAATACATCTAAAGCTATTTGCCCTCTTAATATTGTCAATTTATTCCAAAAAGTAATTTAACATAAAAAGTGATACACACAGTTAATACAGTCTGCTGTGAAAAATGTAATACTGAAACCTACACTCTATGGCACAACGTACAGGTGACGACGCTTTAAAAGTTCCTCACGGTTCAAATATTAGGCCATTATTGTTTTCAACATACATACATAACCTTCTAGGTTTCCCATGAATCTATCTGCTTCGAGTACCGAATACACAATAAAATCATGCAAATTATTAATGCGATTAAAGCTTGATGCTATGTAGTCACAACTAGTAATATACTAACGATAATAACTTTCTGCTGTCTTTATTTGACGGCAAAATAAGTGAAGATATTAACAGAAATTGTAAATTCCTGCATAATTATACCGAACTACTTGTCAGAGAAATAAAAGACTATGTAGATCTACTTTTAAATCATAATACCGACCATGAAGTAATCAATAACCTAGTTATTCGTTTTATATAGTATAAAGAAAGATGACTGATAATGGTGAGAATGTGAAAATTGTAGAAATGAAATAATGTAATACATTCGTGTACTCATATGTTGAAAATAAAGCAAATGAAGAAGTAAGGTTTCGTCAAAGTCACATTGTATGTATGTATGTACGGGGATTCCCAGATTTAAACGAACATACTCTAGTGGAAGCTAGAGCACACTCAGCTGAGTTCAATACACCGCTATACTTACCGTTGAATGTGAACCGTTTTTGAGATACGGGGTGTTTTATGGTTTTTGACCAGAACTTTAGTCCGCCATATTTTTGAAATGACTGCACACATTTAAATAAAATTTTATACACATATTATACACTTTTAGGTTAATAAATAGCTTAAGTGATTTCGGAAGAATTCAAGGTTCGACCTCCATTTTCTTAATATGGCTCTTTGGGTCGTTAACATCACACTGTATATTATTTTGTGGTAAATGTTTAGTAAACTTTTAAAAAGCCTATGGATCAGTTTATGAAATAATGTCATAATATTTGATGGCACGATTATGGTTATTCTTCAATAGATTTTCAAAAGTATTGAAAGACAAAATTTGACATTCTACAATTAACACAATCCAGTTGCTAACATCATTATTTTATTAACTTTAGCTAAATACCCCGCAGAAGAGGTTTTTGTTTTGACATTCAGTGTTTTTAAGCTATTTTTAGTTTAATTTCATCCAAAATATTACACATTCCATTTCTTTCATAAATTTATTTAGATAATTGAAAAAAGAAATGAAAACGGTGCAAATAATTAAAACTATAACAGGTTTTCAAAATGAATGCCCCCAGCGTCAATACATTTTCGAGAACGTTTTAATATGTTTTTCACTGACCTATCAATCACTTCCGGGTTATTTTTAATGTTACATACAGTAATATTTTTTTCTAGAAGCTGCTTTCGTGTATTGAATTCTTCATTGTACACCTCTGACTTGAGATGACCCCATAAAAAGTAATCTAGAGGTGTAAGATCAGGAGACCTAGGTGGCCAGTTTACCGGACCTCCGCGACCAATCCATCTGTTGGTGTAGTGCTGGTTCAGATGATCCCGGACCGGTGAAGAATAATGACGTCCAGCACCATCGTGATGAAACCACAAACCCTACAAAGCCTTCTAATAAATCTGGCAAGATATTTCTAGGAAAGTCAAATAAACCTCACTAGTTAGCCTTCCTTCAAAAATGTGGGGCCCTATTAGATGATTATTGTAAATACCACACCACACATTAATGTTAAATCTATATTGGCAATATTTCTGAATCACTGCATGTGGATTTTCGGTTGCCCATACATGCTGATTTCTACAGTTATTAATTCTGTCACGTGTGAATTGGGCTTCATCCGTGAATAGAACTCTCGATATTGTTCTTCTGTCAGCCAAAATCCACCTACAAAACGTTAAGCGGGGAACGTCGTCGCCGTCTTCTAGACATTGAACTGTTTTAACATGAAATGGATACAAATTTTCCTTCTTTAATGTTCGCCATACTCTTGTCTTAAGTACTGCTAACTCATTACTTATTTTTCTAACACTTATGGATGGATTATTTCCCACAACCTGTAATATTTGCTCTTCTTGTGGAAAAGCTCTGGGAACATGTTCATGCTTTGTCATTGACGGAAATTGTCCATGTTCCCTAGTAAATTGGTATACCTCTGAAAACGTTTTATGATCTGATACACGGCGATTTGGAAAACGCCTTTGATACCCTCTTTTTACAGCTCTCCCATTTCCGTCGCAAAAACCATACACAAAAATAATATCCGCATATTCTTCATTACTAAATTGAAACAGCATCTTAAAATTTTTAGTTTTATCGCTAGTTTTTTATCACTTATTCTAACAATTACTAAGAGCGAACAGCAGTTCTTATTTGTAAAATTACACATTTGACATGTGCCTACTTGGGATTTTTAATGCAACAATGTGTTAATCGCATCGTTTTATTACTTATTTTTAATGTGCTTTATTTTAGACGGAAAAAACACTGAATGTCAAAACAAAAACAAACAACAACCTCTTTTGCGGGGTATTTAGCTAAAATTAATAAAATAATGATGTTAGCAACTTCGTCTAAATCTGGGACACCCTGTATATCCTTCTGTGGTCAGATACATACCAATTACGTATTCGGTGAAAAGAGAGACAGGATCAACAAGTAGAAGTTTACTACCGAGATAATGTTAACTTACATTAATATAACAAGACCACTAAAGAGGCCCATTTTACATAAATAGAAAATAGAAATAATAAATGATGATATAACTATTACGATTAGTTAAAAATTAGGACACTACGAGATCTACAAATAAGGAACAGAAATAACCGTTGTGCCAAGGATTCCTTTATGGATTCTGTGTGATATACTTTTTCATATACCGTATATTAATAATAAGGCAGTCGGCACAGTTGACAGTTAGATGATGGATACACTAATGAATTATTTTTACAGTATACCGTCCAGCTGCTATTTATGGCAGAACTTCGCAACTATAAATAGATTTCATACAACACACTTCAATTGTAACTTTAATCAATTGGATACATGTTTATCAAGAATTCTAGGCAATAGTCTTTAAAGACATGTTTTAATACTTTCTTATCATTAATAGATGAGTTTTTAAAAAAATAAAAAGACTTAAGACGGCTTTTATACTTTCTAAATTTTAGAAATAAAAAAAATTTACACAGCTCATTCCTTTACGATTTCTCTCATAATCAATAATAATGTTTTATATTCGTACACCATGTTTTCTATATATCTGTTTTTTTTAATCGATTATTGTTTTTTATCACAGTTTACCTATGAGTACATTCATCGCGATTGTAAATGCATAATTGTTTATCAGAAAGATATAAAAATTGCTATTTTTCTGCGATAACGGCACTGCAATAAAACTATAATTTGTTAAAATGTAGATGCTTATTATAGCCTTCTTATTATATTGTATGATTCTTTAATTCGATTTTTTTTAACGTAAACAAAAGTGATGGCAGAAATTTGTAAACTGGTATTCAAAGCACAAAGTCGGTTAAGAAGATAAAAATTAAAACAATTATTTTATAGTATAAAAGTGACTGAAAAATTAAGAATGTCTGTATAGTTTCGAAAAAATGAAAAATGTGATTTTTGTATTAAAAAATAGATCATTCCAAATATTTCAAACAAAGTTGATAGCTGTCTGCCACTTCCATTTTACAAAATGACAATAATTGTCGTTTTGTAAAATGAATAAAATGTACAGGATGCTCATAAGTTACATTACACATTATATATTTAATAAAAAAGTGTAAAGGATATAATTTCATAAATAGAAAAATAAATTAAAACAAGATATATAAGATAACAATATCACTAATTCAAATAAAATTAGTTCATGCTTGACACAAAAAAAAAATATATCACCAGACATCACCTTACAAGCCAAAATAGATAATAATATCGAAAATTTTCATTTCTAAACTTTTCGACTTCGACAGGTACATATCACTTTTCTACTATATCGATCATAGTTTTTGTTTCTTTTATAAATGCAGTGTTATTTATGTCTCTTTTTGTATTTAATGTAACACTTATATATTGATAATTTAGTATTTAATGTAACACTTATATAACACTCATATCATTTATATCAAAAACCATTTCGAAGTTGGTACTAAAATAATTGTTCATTTCCGCAAACTAAAGGCTCTATTTATATAAAAGTAATATTCAGGAGAATAACAATTTTACAGAACTCTAGAAATTTGAGTCTTGAGTGCTACATAATGCTACGTTGCCAGATTTACCAAAAATCCCTAATATGTCCTCTTGAGAAACTTCATAAAAATAAATCACAGCTAGTGGAATGGTGATCTGACAGTCGTACCTACTAAGCTGGAAGTATTTTTAAAAGATACCTAAGGGGTTTTTAATAAATAATAATCATCAAAACTGTGTGAACCAGGAAAAAAATTACTGTGTTTTGAAGGTAGAGGTGAAATACGATATAATTTTAATTTTGAATTTTGGGATATAAATAATTTGATGTCTATAACTAATTTGTTTGATATAATATATTTATTTATTTTTTAAATTTTAATGTTTCAGTATTTTGAATAACTACTTTAAATAATATTTTCAATAATAATAGTTGTGGTATGTTCTTATATTCTGATGTATTTAAAAACCTGATTTATCCATTTAAAAAAAGAAAATTTCGCCAAATATTATTATCTAACTGATAAGTTTAATATAATTTAATAGAAAATCAATTCTTCATCATATTTTGATGTTCTAAACTTCAAAAAGACATTCCTAGACAGCCTTTTTTTTTAAATGTAAGTATCTAACGTTACTGTATTTCGTAAGATATTTATAACAAGTTACATCTATTTGTATAGTACATTATCAGAATCATTATATAATTAAATTAATTGATATTAAACTACCGAAGATATTGATTTCACTGATATAGCAAATATAGGAAGCATTATAATAGATGACCTATTTTTTCTAATGAAACATTATTATTCTCTAGTTGGTACAAGCATGTACAAAATTTCTGGTATCAATCAAACGAAAAGATCTTTGGTATTTATTAACAATATTATTAATTAATTGTTCCAACGTCCATTCAAAATGGACTTTGTTAAAGAAGATTAATGTACAATGTTAATGTACAAGAAAGCCTCACGCAATCTGTGAAGTCTACATTTTCCTAAGTTTGCTGCCTAGTATACAGTTTCTGTCTCAAATATTGCACAGCGACGATTATTTTTTTAAAATAAGTTGTAAAGGAACAACAATAACATCACAGGAATCCTTGAATGCACGTGTTTTTTTTATATATAGTAACTCGGAGAAGAATGTCAATATATTCTCAAGGTGCGTGAAACATCTTATAGTTTGTTGAAAGTTGTCCAACATGTATCGTCGACAGAGAATATAGTGAGACATTTTCGATACGTTACCCTCAAATAAATAATAAACAAGAATTAATTTATTTTAGAGATTTTTTTAATTTAGCTCTTAGTCAATAGAAGGCGTAAGAATTGTGATATCAAAAGCATAATTAACTAAAATTGATTCATTAGTGTGAACAGAAAAACGTATAAAATATGTCATTACATTTCTTCCCGAAAGGGTTTACGTCCAAAAGTTATGAGCTTTGCAAGAACTTTGAAACAAGTGACTTTAAAATTAGGTACTAGTAAATGATCGAATTATAATAATATATGATTAATATTATATATTTTCATAAATTTAACTGCTCTGTTTTACTTAAGCAATCAAAGATGATAAGGGAAATATTGTCAACAGCTTTAAAGTACCTACTTAGGACGAATTCCATATACTTTCGAGACAACAAATACATTTATTAAAAATTTAATATTTTGACATATTATTTTTAAAGGAATAAGTTTCATTATGGTAAAAAATAAATCGATTATTGTAAAAAAACAACATGGATGTAGCTCAACGAAATAAAAAATCTGTTCTTCTCCCAAGATATATTGGTCAAACGGGTAGGATTTAAAAAAACCGTTTTTTAGAACATCAAAATGTTTCAATAGTGTTAAATCCAATTTAAGCTATGTAAACGATTTAATTGGTACAAAACGTTATTTTAATATTAAAATTAATCATTTACTTTCTACATTTAATATGTTAGATGCAGGAGGTTTAAAATTATCATATTGTCATATTGTTGGATATATCTATAACTATTTATTTATTAAAGAGAAGTCCTAAGTAATAAATGCATAAAAGTAGATAAAATACTTTCACCAAAGGGATACAGAAATGTATTTGTTTTAGAACGGAAGTTTTATCTCTCTTAAAACCACATAGTATGTTGTTATGTTCATTTATTACTATGCCAATACCCTTTTAATTTTTTTTTTTAAATATTCAGAAATTCTTGGGAAAATAGTATTGGATTTAAAAGAAACATTTATTGATAGACAAATAATTTTTGCTAGTACAAGAATTAAGAAAAGTAATAATTAGAGAAATGTGATTGAGGCTATATTGTAATAAATGTATGTACCAAAAATAATCTAAGATGGTATAAATATTACCGCAAATGGCATTACTTAGCAATCTTTTTAAGGAATAAACTTTTTTACTAATTTCTATTTAAGTAGAACTTCATAATCTACCAATAAAAACGACGCCAACGAAATTTTAAATTTGAGTGCAAATTGGTACTCTATGAAATGCATTGGGAAAGTACAAATTTGATTATTTTGTTAGTAAAATCAAATTACCACACATTTGGTAAAAAATCAAAAAATGTTAAATAAAAAAGTTTTCAAAATTTTCAACGTCAACGTTTCGAAATAATCGAAAGACTGATATGATAGTTTACTATTCTATTATAGGTACATTATTCTACTATTATATTATTTAAACTAGCTTATAGTTTAGAATGAGTAGAGTAAATTGCAACATTACATTTATTCGCGTTAAAATAAGATTTATAATTCTCATGTTAGTATATAGTTTCGTCTAATTGTAAGAAAATTTCAAGCAGCATCAATCTCGTCAACAATATTATTAATAAAACTATTCAATGAAGAGAGGGCCTAGCACAAGGCCTTGAGACGCCCTTAGCGCTAAAATAAATTTGATAGACTATTTACTATGGGATTCGAAAAATTGATGTCTAATTTCAATCTAAAGCAGGAATATAATAAACAGAGTATTTAAAAATATGTTTTTTTTTTCATTTTGATGGAGCGAATTATACATAAAAGCTTCGATTTTTATTTCACAATTAAAATGATATTAAAAATTTGCCTTCACACAATCATAGAACAATACAAATTCTCAGTTATGAAAGAAGAGGACAGAATAAAAAAAATACGAAAATTCTCAGTTGAGAAATATTCATAATCAAACCGATGTTCAGAAATCTATTAAAATGTCATTGATCAGAAGAAGAGGAATGCATTCAAATGGATAGAGGTCATACAACCTACTTAATATTTTATTAAAACATAAGCTTTTCATCTTCTTGTCCGGCTTTCATTTTAGCGCTTCCTGTATGAAAATCAAATAATCTTACATACAGTTGATAATACAATTGACATAAGTACTTAAACGACTCTAAGAAGTGACATAAATATATGAGCATTATATTGATACATTTATGAACAATTTTATTCCTTTTTTATTTATTTATTTTTTTTTTTAATTCAAGATTACGCCACGTGTGAAATATTTAAAAATCAATAATGAGAATATAAGCTAGAAAATGTTTACACGGAATGAAACAGAAAACAATTCCTGTTAATTTAAAAAGAAGAAATTAATTATTGTAGATGTGGCAGTGTGTTATCGATTACACGTGGTAAAGTGTCTGTGCATATTTTTTTTCTGAAAATAAAAGCAAAAAAATTCATATTTCATTTCTGAAAATGTCAGTTATTTTTCACTTTTGCTGGAACCACACTATAGTGAAATTAGTAGCTCAAACACTACAAACAAGAACCCAAATTAGATGACTGATCAGATAATTAAAACCGTTTTACTTTCAATCGTCTCATGATGATATCAATTTAGTTGGCGAAACGCGTGTCAGGTTTGTGTGTTTGTTTGTTTGTTTCCGCAGTTAAACTTCCCACCTTCTTACAGAAATTGTATTAATAAAACTAATTAAATAACAGTAGATTATTTAATTAGGTAGGTGCCTTGAGGAGCCCCTAATGTCTATTATTAATATAACACGGAAACATAACGGTATACTATTTAAAAGTGCATTTCTTAATTTTAATCGTCTCATGATAATGTCAATTTAGTTGGCGAAACGCGTGTGTGGTGACGCACACTCTTGGGTGTATTTGTAAAAAGCTGGTCTATTGTTTTGTCTCCGCAATTAAACTTCCCACCCTCTCGCAGGAACTATATTAATAAAACTAATTAAATAATAGTGGGCCTAGCATTGTGCCTTGAGGTGCCCCTAATATCTGTTATCAATATAACATAGAAATGTGACAGCATACTATTTAAAAGTGCGTTTTTTAAGATTACAAGTAATAAATTATACTTACGTCTTAATTTCATTTAACAAATTGATAAGAACTGTTTATCTTCATTTATGGAACCATACAAACTGCATATAATTGTTCGAGGTTAAGAAAGAAACACCAATACAAAGAGAAAACACGGATATTCCCAGTTGAAAAATATTCGTAATGAAACCAAGACTCAGAATTTGTTTACGGTATCAGAGAAATTCAAACCGTCATTAAGCAGAAGACGAGGAATTTATTAAGATAGATAGAGGTCATGCAACCTACTTATTATTTCATTAAAACATTAACTGTTCTTCTTGTTTCCAGTGTATTTTTTTATTTCGTTGAACCAATAAAGAGTTTGCCGAATGACAATTAAATAAACTTACATTTGACAATAAAATCTACATAAACACGTAAAAAGTTACATAAAGATATGAGCATTAATCAGTAAAAATTGGTATAGTTTATTTCATCGCTATTTGCCAAATAAAAAATACCAAACGGTTCTTATATCATACCGTGGATTGTTTTTATGGATAGCCTCAGGTAGACTGTTCCATTTATCAGCAAGATAAGAGAGTTTTTTATTTTGCAAATAGCGATGAAATGTATAGTAAACGTTTTATTTAATTTTTATATTGTTCTTAATTCAAGGTGAACCGCATTTAAAATATGTAACAACAGAAAATTTAATGCTTATTTTGTAGAAAGAAACTAGTTAATTAATGTGATAAAAAAAAGTAAGTTTCCCATATTTTTTATTATAGCTCTGTAGCTCTGTCTGTTTCATCAATATATCTTAACGTAGACAAAATTTTGAAAACATCTCCGAAAATGCTAGTTATTTTTCACTTTTGCTTAAACTAGATTGTAGTATAATTAGTAACTCATTACAAATAAAAACTCAAATTATAAGACTGGTAATTAAACATTTCCAGTGTCAGCAAACAACCTGTACAACGACGAATACCACGTTACATATTTAATGCAAAAATGATCACACTTCAAGCCCAATACAACCATCGAATGTTTCACTGAATCACCCAGGAACACAGACTCCTCGATCCGCCCAGCGACCTCAAGCTCCGGTAGTATGCCATCGATTTTTCCGGTGATCCGGACCCCGGTGCAAAGAACTGTATTGACTTACCACTTGAACGAATAGTAGGTCACACACTAAGCGCACTGTGCCTCACCGTACACTGAGAGCCAACTCTTAAGAGCTATGACCTGTTCTGACCGAAAGGCGTTTTGATCACTGACAAATGTCGTTTCGACGCCGAGTTTTACTTCTTATACCCGGCCTGACGTCACTTATGCTACTTCAGATGAACTGCCACCACTTATTAGCGCATCACTTGGTACTCGTCCCATCATCCGGATGGGTCGTTCCCAGTGCGTCTTGGGTACCATATTTCTGATTAGTAATTATGTGGTACCCTCCCGTTTTACCGGAGCGCGAGATACGGACCACGTATTCAAACGTTAAACGCGTATTTTAAAATAATTTCCCCGGAAACCCATTTTTTTATATATGTAGAATTTCATCAAATTTCGGATACACATAAAGAATAAACTTCCCGAAGGAAGTTGTTTAATTGAAAAATATTTGCCCCTACAATAAAAAATGTATTCATCATCAAAGATGGAACTTTTTGCATGGTTTGACTATAAGTTACCAGTTGACTAAAAATGTGTAAACACATTTTACATCATAGCTTGAGAACTTTTCTATACATTTTTTCAAAACCAACTCATCTATATATTAGTCTATTATGAATATTTTGAATAAAAAAAATCGCTTGTTGTCCAATTTGTTGAAAAGATAATCATTTTTAAAATATGCCAATTTAAGTTTTGCTGGATAAGTCAAGGACCATGCATTTTACTAGTCTCCACTTGTATTTAGTCCTAAACGTTTTCCTTTTTTATTTTTTCAAGTGAAAGAACGTTTTTACATCTTAGATTTTTACCAAGTTCGATCAATTCAACAATACGTCGTCCAATGCTTAGGTTACTCTGTTTACTTTTCGCAAGATTCATTTTTGCAATACAATTTAAACGTTTCTGTATTACTTTCCGCTTTGCAAATTTTTCTTTATCGTCCGGCAACTGATCACGACAAAAACTCATTTTTAATTTTTCTGTACATTTTCCTTCACGCTCCGAAAAAGTTTACATCTTTGGGTTAAGTATAAGACATACAGAATCACAACAGATTAACATACGACACAACGCAACGTTGCCATGTCTTTAGTTTCAACTAATAAACATGTAGTTGTGTGTATACGTACACATGCCAGTGTCTGAGTATAGACGATATAGAGTACAGTCTCTGAACAAAAACAATGAACACTAGATTACTGATATTACAAATATTTTACGTTTACTCGCGCATTTATTTTTGAACTAGACTGTACTGGAGAAACTACCTTAAGCCACTAGGATAGGTAACTTAAAGGGCGATACTTGATACCTGTATACGGCGTACGATACCTCTTCGAGTTGTACATATATTTTTACCAGCAGTCTTTTACCTTATTATAGAACACTATTATGAATTTTTTTTTTTCTTAAAAATAGAAATTAGTTTTTGCTAAATTTTTCTTACCTTCTTCTAAAATACCGTCACATGTTGGTTACCCCCGATCAAGTACGCCAGCTCCCGTTACCATTTTGCCAGATAAATGCGCTATTGTCAGTTTATTACGAATTTCTCAGAGTTAGATTAAAAGATATCTACAAATCAAATTTGTCTTTGAAATACAAAAACTACAGCTCGTCAAGAATAGGAAAGAGTGTGAAATTCTCTGTGTATGCGTAGAAGAACGAGTGAGGCGGCATTCGGAGGGAAAAGGATTCGCTTACGCGCGGCCAGATCTATCTCTGGGTACATTCACATTCGCTCCATATTCACCCTATAAAGGTCTCAATGCGACTGAGTAAACACCAGGGTATTTACTGCGCACCTCGTGGGCGTTCCGATATTGCATTTTTGAGACTTGTTCCTGTTCTTGACGAGCTGTACATTCTTTAATTTTCCTTCAACAAATTATTTTATTAAGTGAGTTGTTCACTTATAGGTCTATTATTTTACTATGATTTTTTATAAGTCAGGAATATAGCGAATGGTTTTTGAAATATAAGAAATTGTCATTGTCTATTACAATTAAAAGAAATGATAATATTCCATTAAAAGTAAAATTTCCAGTATTACGAGACAAATGACAACTCGTAAAAATGTTAACATTAATAAAATAAAACAGTAAATGGAGGAGTTGAGTAAATACAAATTCACCTTATCAGGCAAAATTTAAACCGCTCTTTTCACATTACTTCATCTCATATTATATTATTTTATGCCACACACAATGTGGATGGTCTAATAACGGCGTTAATGGTTTCTGTTCCAATATTAATAATTCAACGCTAATTGTTTTTAATATCTTCAACTTCAACAAGTCTAGATTTTTTTTGATAAATACATAGTTAGTTACTTATTATTCTCATGTCAAGACCATTTTAAATTTTCTATTACATCAAATAACTGGCACAAAATTTCTCATTATTGTCGCCTACTCTCTACATACTCGTGGATATAGGATTATACATCCTGAATATAGGATTTAAAGCCTCAGTTGCACAAACATTCGATAATCCTAATAAAATTGTGTTAATTAGGGAGATTCATCTGTGTATATACTTTAGAGTATAATCTCACTTCATCTATATGTTCACCTGTTAAAAAATTTGCATAGCATTGACCATTTCCAGGTTCGACTAAACCTTTGTATTCTAATGACGTCTTATCACCGAACTCATTTACATATAACAAGTATAACCACACTTTTCACATTATTCTCACATTTGAAATATTGATTCTTTAAAATAATCGATTTGCAGTGTTAGAGTCGATTTATTCTGATTGAAAGAGTTTATTCATCTAAATCTATACCATCAATGTCAGTAACTTATACTCAGAATATTCCACTAATTTGATTCGGCATTTGTCCTGGATCGGAGTATCGTGTACGTCATTGATAAGAACTAATAAGTTCTTCCGGAACATATGTCAAATCCTACCCGTGGCGGGTTTTCTTTTCTAAAACCTTGTCTGATCGTGCAGAAATACAAGAAAGGGTTCGAGGATCACTGTTAGGTATAACTTTGGTGTACACCCGTCTTCGCTCCAAAACATTGTTTTCTACACATTGTCTAGAAAATTGTTACAAGTTGTGTTGAGAGTGTGTGTTATATGCTGCATTTACCTTAATTTTGAGTACTTACATTATTAGCATTATATAAAAATGTGTAAGCTTTGAAAAATTTTGATACTAGCCATAAAGTTATTAAGAATGATGGGAAACCGTATGAAATTAGAACAATTTCAAAGAACCAAGTTGCTGCATGAATGGACTGTAACAGTTTTCAAGTCTTGCTTGCACGAAATGGATTGTGGCTAAAATTTATCTCAAGATTCAGAAGTTAGAATTTGGAGAAGATTTTTCGTGCCAACACACTACCAAAGATAAGATAAGGCAAAATCAAAGCAACAGGGTAGAAACAAATATTGCAAAGCTGAAATATTTTTTAAGTTAAAAAAATCATTCAATCAAATCAAATTATACAATAAAGCTAAGACGTGACTTCATAATTGCATTTTTTTTGGCAAATTATTAACTATCTATACCGTACGTAGGTGGTTGAAACATACGTCGCTAGACATATGTGCTGGTAATTGTGGCGTATTAGTAACAATTGCGAGTGCTGTAGCATGTGATCCGTGCGTCGTCACCACATTGATCCATTACACAAATTGTGTCTAGAAACATTTAGAAAATGGAATTCATGAAATAGATTTTCATTTCTTATACGAGTATGGTAGTGGGTAGTCTTACCAGTATAGGAAACGGAAAGATGCTTACCGTAGCGTATGTAATAAAATGTTTTTTCACATTCCGTAATAAAAAAGGGAGTCTCTATTAACAAAAATAAATATATAGATAATGGCATACCTCCTACACGAATCACCATATATATATATATATATATATATATATATATATATATATATATATATATATATATATATATATATATATATATATATATATATATATATATATATATATATATATATTAATTATGTATTAAAAAATGCGCAAATACAAATAAAATTTGGCAGATGCAAGAATTTTTCCCAAAAGTTATGCCTCGAATTTTTAACAAATTTATTCATTACTTCACGAAAGCACTGGATACCAAAATACCAATAACTTGTTTGTTATTATTTGTGTCTGTTGCTTTCTTAACAACAATACCGTTCGCAGTTATATTTTTGTAGCACATAAATGACAGAAGCACAGGTTTTTAATGGCTGTGAAAACAGCCATACGGAAATCTTGTCAACAGTTTCCAGAAACACCTTTGTTAGCGATATACTGCCGAAAATGTTCCGTTAATTATTTATATAGACAATTTATGGATTCTGACTTGTTTTATTTACATAACGGTTTATTAAGTCGTATACAGGGTGTTTAAATATAAGTTACATATTTTAAAATTGTAAACAAAATAACGTGAATTCTTAACAATAGACTTACGCGTATTCACTTTGGGTAAATTTTCAACCATTTAGTGGTAATGGGAGGTAAAATACACTGAGCACAAAAATTAATGTAAAAAAATCCTAAATTTTCAGGTGATATTCAAGGAGCTGTAACTTGAAGAAAAATATTCGCAGAGCAATTTAAAAAAAAGCAAACTGAAGCTCCAAGTTTCTAGTTTTCAGATTTTGAGTTCAAGTTTTTATATTATCATCAGTTTTTGAGTAATCATAAGAAAACCATCGAAAAAAAATTTTCCGCATTTTTGCTTGCTATTCAAATGGTTCGCGGACTTAAACGTTGTTGTTGTTCGGAATGTTAGTGTAATCAAAATGAGTATTACCTTTTGAAATAACTGTACTTACTCTGTTGCTGACGAGTACAATTCCAGAGATCATATTCAAAAAATAAATTTTGTGAAAGTTAAGGAAAGAAAAACATCATTCTACGACAAATTTTCCAAATTTTTGCATGGCTTTCAGAAGACCCACGGACTTTTTTTCAGTGATTTTATCACAAAGCTATTTTATATAATTTCATCCTCTTTAATTTGAGTGGCCTAAAAGCCTTGTACGATGACTTTTCGTCGATTTATAGTCGTTAAAAGCAAAGAAGTCGACTTTGCCTTTGGTAATTAATTACTCGGGGAAATAATGATCCTGAAATCCTACCTGAATTTTCTGTACAATCATTATTTCCCGAGTAATTAATTACCAGTGACAACTGACTACCTTGCTTTGAACAGAGATAACTCAGCAAAAAATCATCGTACAAGACTTTTAGACCACTCAAATTAAAGAGGATAAAAACATCTAAAATGTTTTATGATGAAACCACTGAAAATGATTTATTTATAAGTCCGTGGACCTTCTGAAACGTAAGTAAAAATTTGGAAAATTTTTCATAGAATCATGTTTTTACTTCCTTAATTTAGTTTCTTATTCACAAAATTTATTTTTTCAATCTGATTACTGGAATTGTACTTGTCAGTAACAGAGTATCAAGTACAGTTATTTCAAAAGGTAAAACTCATTTCAATTACACTAACATTCCGAACAACAACAACGCTTAAGTTTATAAACAACTTACAACCCACTTTTATCACAAAGTTTCTAGAGAATTATCCGCTTCCTTCCAAATAAAGGCGTCCAACAAAAATGTCGTCATTTAAGAACCGCCTCTGTAATAACCCTAATAATTTAAGTGATTTGATTACATTCATTCCAGTCATTTCTATAAATACCGACAAGAAACAAATCGTGTGTTATTAAAGTCGGTAAAATGTTTATTGTATATTGTATAAAACGGCATAAAATTCATATTTTTTATAAACTTAATAGTAGACTGGTTGGCACATTAACCTGACCTAACATCACTTGATTATTTTACGATTAATTAATGGAGATATGTTAAAAGTCAAATATATAACTATAAATCTTCTAACTTGCACTGGAAAAGTACAAAATTTCTAGACCCGATTGGCATGCTAGAAAAATGATTTAAATATTTATAAAATGTTTATTATACAGGGTTAGTCTAAGTAAGGAAATGATCACATATCTGTGTAATCGCTGATCAGGATTTAATACAATTTCGTATACAGGGGTAACAAAACACCGCAGACTCAAAAATGATACAGGCTATGGTGATACATCTTTATTTTTTTCAGAAATTATGCCAGATATATTATTTTAAATGAAACACCCTGTATATTATACTACACGTAATGGTAGAAAACATGCTGTACGATAGGTTAAAAAGAAATTTTCAATTACTGTTGCATTTACTTATTTTTTTTTATTTTTTAAGTAATTCTTCACTTCACTTCAAATCCTGTTTCGCAATCGACAACAATTTAACGAAACTCATTTTCAGCAAGATGGTACGCCTCCGAATTATGCTGCAACTGTTCAGGACTATTTGAATCAAGTACCTCTAAACCGTTGGATTGGAAGAAGGGGACCTGTGGAATGGCCGTTAATCTCACCGGATCTAAATCCGTAGACTTTTTTCATTTTAGGACATTTAAAAACGGTAATACATAAGGATAAACCGACGAACTTAGATTTGAATAAAATAAGTATTGCGATTTGGGATATAAAGCAAGGCTGGCTTTTAAATGCCATTCAAGGATTTAAGACAGATTGGGACATTATCAAGTTGTGGCGCAATGGCAATTTGACAATTTACTTGCATAAATTGCTTGCATTATTTTATTTTGAAATGCTTGTTAGTTTATTCAAATTTCATTAAGTTGTAGCAATTATATCACCATAAAACCAACCACGTAAATGCAACAAACACTGATAATTTCTTTTTAATCTGTAGTACATCATTTTTCCTGTACCTTACATAAAATATAATATACAGGGGTGTTTCATCTAAAATAATAGATTTGACATATTTTCTGAAAAAGGAAGAATGCTACATTGCCATCCATAGTTGCCAAAATAAGTCCTGTAACATTTTTGAGTCTGTAGTGTTTTGTTACACCTGCATATCAAATTTCATTAAAATCTGATCAGGTGTTCCAGAGATATGTGATCGTCTTCTTACTTAAGACTAATCCTGTATATTGTTTAAAATACAAAGCATATACACTGTGTTTCAAAAACTCGGAATAATCTTACATTCTTCCTTATATTTAGTTCCTGTTTTCTAATAGTGGGTTGGTTGCTGCGTTAACCTGACCTAACGTCCCTTGACTTTTTCACGTTTAATTAATCAAGGTATTTTAAATATACATATAACGATATATACAAAACGTTTAGGAATGATTGCACGTTAGTTAAAAGTTTATGAGAGAATTTCAAGCATTCAGTTAGAAACTTTTTGGAAAAATGTTTTTATCGAATTTTCAGGATATATTTGGAAGTACGTCCTATGTCAATGCTGTTTTTCGCAAAAAAAAATAATTCTGCACCATACCTCAATGTTTACGTGAGAAAATGTAGTCTTCCAAAATTAGGACAAAGAAACATTAGAAATTGTCTTTAAAAAACATCAATCAGGTCACAAGACTTAAGCAATCATCATTTTAAATCAATTTAAATTAGAACAAAAATAGTGTGTTCTAGACTTTACAGGCTGCTCACTGTATATTTTTATACAGTCAGCGGCACGTTACTAGGCGAATCCTTAAGATTATTGCTGTATTTTTAAATCAAAATGCGGAAAGTATACACACGTACTATTTGCAAATGCCGGTATCCGAAATTAACATTGAATATTGAACAATATACTTTTAGCTCTATTTCTGTACTTAATAGCCTGTGTCTAACACAAAACTCTAAGAGCACAACAGATGGCGTCAGTAGTTTTAAACACTACAAAGTAGTTGTCAAACACGGTCTCTTTATTCAGTCATCATATAAAGATAGAGAAGTCAATTTGTTACATGCCTAATATTTAATAATGACCTTTATAACATGAATAGTATAAAATAAACAGTTTTAAAATCTTAAAACGGATATTTCCGCACGTAGAACATCTCTATCTCGACAATGAGTGGCCGAGAAAAAATAAACCAACACATAAATGCAGAATATGTGTTTTATGCGGCAGTTTTACTTTTCTCAAATAGTCCACCATCGTGCTTTCTCATGACCCATGGACAGGGTCGGGTGTGTCCTATCCACCTCAAAATCAATAGATGTCGTCTGGTAGACATCCCTAATCAGAATCAGTCGAAACTCGATCGATCAGACACGATTTAATTGAGTGATCGTGCTAACAAAAAATAATTCTCAAATAGTCCATCATTGTACTTTCTCATGACCCATGTACATAGTAGACTGTGTTCTATTCATCTCAAAATCAATAGGTGTCGTCTGGGAGACGTCCCCAATCAGAATCAGGCAAAACCCGATCTATCCGATACGATTTAGTTGAATTATCGTGCTAACGCCGGCTAAGAATAAATGCCAACGACAACGACATACACGCAGCAAACATTTTTTAAAAACCATTTTTTTTTTTGTTTTTAGGCCGAAAAACGAAAAATAAGCCCAAAAAAAATTGTTTTCACTTTTTCTTTACACGATTACATTATATTTCCGCGTATAGTGGAGTGCGGAAAAGTAAAAAGTTGTTACAGTTACGTGTAAAATACTGATCTACCACATGACCAATTATTCTAGAGAAAAATATCCAATTTTCATAATTTTCATTAATAATAGTCAGAATAACTTGTCCTTCATTTCGGTCTCACAATTTATCGGGACGTCTCTTTTTATGGATTCTGAGAGAACGCAACCACTTTCCCAAAGTTCTGAATGATACGACGGCGACGGGTTGTTTTCTTCATCTCAAAAATCAAAATACCTTTAATTTCTCCTTTAGATAGGCCACCAAAACCCACTTACTTATTTACACCTTTTCGTGGTCTTGTAAATATCCATTTTATATTATTAATTACGTATTACATTTAAGATTTTCCGTCCCTCGATACTGTCTTCCCACCACTCTACGTCGTGTCGCTTGCTGTATTGCGGTCAGTGGTTTATCCCACACCCTACTGTTTGTGCTTATTTGAGGAGTTCACTCGTTAATTCCCCTCGACTTAGTAAGTCACCTAGTAGTCCGCCGCGATCTGTATACAACTTTTAGACATTTATATTTTCGATAAGAGAATGTCAACGGTGTTAAACATTATATATGTATAGTGTACGTTGTATAGTGAATGATTTTTTTTCCGAAAGCAGATTTAAAATCCACTTAAAAAGCGTTCATTAAACCTTCCTTTCTAAAATGAAAATGAAACAAACTATAGCTACATTAAAATAGTATATTACACTGTCGTTTGAAACCTTTTCTGATTGGATAATTTTTTTTTATTGTGAAACAATAAGAAAACATCCTGTTAAACTATTAAACATCCTTTGGCCTAAAAAGTTATTCGTGATTAACTGGACTATTAGCCACTACTAACATTACTTGACCCTGTATACAGTTAAAATATATCTAACGTAAAGAAAGCTCACGAACGATAATATAAAAGAGGTAAACATTTGGTTTAAATTTCAAAATAAAAAATATTTTACTTTCATTTAACTGAATTAAATTACAGTTAACAATAAGGTGACCGAGTAAAATGAATAATTTTTCCTCTGCCACAAGTATTTCATGTATGGAGGTGAGTCAATCAAAATGAATACCGAAGACAGCTGAAATATTTTGAATGAGTCGAATATTCCGGTTCGGACAATTCACGTATGTCGCGACCTAGAAAATTTGTGGTGTTATTGTAGTGGTAATAGTCGCTATCGTATCTTTAGTCCGCATTGTCCCATTAATAATTTAATTTCATTTGCATTTAGGCGCCATTTCTCAAGTAGGTGTTAATACAAAAATTGCAGCAGAAAATCGCAACTTATGTTAAGTACACTTGATGCAATTCAGTTGACCACTTCACTGAACTGTGGTCAACTGGTTGTATTACATTTTATATAAATTGCCATAATTTATAAGTGATTGCGACAAGCGGTGCCGCCATTGCTGTGGCATCCAAGCGGGCAATTAATGTAACATCCAAATGGGCACTTAGTAACTTCATTTACCAGAATGTATGTGTATATGAAACCGGAATTTGCCTATAGATGGCCTAGCTGCTAATGTAGTTACTGTTATACCGCGTCATTGGCGCCATTATCTTGTTTTGACATCTGATGAAGGTTTTTACCTCACAACAATACAAGTTTCATACAACAACATCGTTTTTAATAGCGTTGAACATGTCGAATTTTGTGCCTGGAAACTACGATTTGTGGACAGCATTGATTTTCTGTTGCCATTTGAAGAGAACTGCTGCAGAATCACATCGAATGCTTGTCGGAACCTACGGTGAGCAGGCTCTTGGTAAATCACAGTGCTTTAAGTGGTTTATAAAATTCAAAAGTGACAATTTTGATGTGAGAAACGAAGAACGTGGAAGGCCACCGAAGAAGTTTGAAGATAGCGAATTGCAAGCATTGTTGGATGCGAATGAGGCTCAAACGCAACAAGAACTAGCAGAACAATTAAATGTGATACGAGAAGGTCTCCATACGTTTGAAAATCATGGGAAATATCCAGAAGATGGAAAAATGGGTTCCACATAAACTGAATGAAAGACAACAGGAACACTGAAGAACCATTTGCGAAACTCTGCTCGCCAGGTACAGAAGAAAGTCATTTCTCCATTGAATTGTGACTAGAAATGAGAAGTGGATATATTTCAAGAATCCTAAGTGTAAAAGATCATGGGTAACTCCAGGCAAACCATCGACATAGACTACAAGGCCAAATCGCTATAGACAGAAGATAATGCTCTGTGTTTAGTGGGTTTAAAAGGGTGTGATCTATTATGAGCTGCTAAAAACCTGGCCAACCCGTTAATATTGAACGCTACCGATAACAAATTATCGATTTTAATCAAGCTTTGCGTGGAAAGTGACCAGAATATCAAAAAAGGCAACAAAAAGTGATTTTGATTCATTATAGTGCACTATCATACACAGCAAACCGGTCAAGGAATCGATTGAGGCGTTTAATTGGGAAATACTTTTGCTTACTGCTTACTCACCAGACTTGGCTCCGTCCGATTATTACTTATTTGCATCGATGGGACATGTATTTCCTGAGCAGGGCTTCACTTCTTACGAGAATGTACGAAAATGACTCGATAACTGGTTTGCCTCAAAAGAGCAATTTGTTTGGCAAGGAATCCGCAAATTATCAGAGAGATGGGAAAATGTATAGCTAGCAATGGGCAATACTTAGAAAAAAATATTTTTTATCATTTACATACAATAAACGTGCATTTTCCATACAGAAAATTTCTGTTTCATATTTACATATATGGTATGTGACACGATACATTTAAATTATCGAAAATGCTTTGAACATTTTCACAATCACATGTAGAATTATATCGATGAAGATTTTCCTAGAATATTTACATTAAATACTTCAACAGTGTCGTTTATGAAAATAACAAATAGAATAGGGCTTACAATCGAACTCTGAGGGACGTAGGATGTTTACGCAATTTCACAGATTGGTGATCTTAATATTCTATATATCCATATACATAAAGTATAATGCAAATAGTTTTAACTGAGTTAAGAACATACCAAGCCTAAGCCCTTCCAATTCAGATAAAAGTTAATTTCTGTCAAGGTCATCAAATGTCTGAAGAAAATTTAGGGTAGTGATCTGCCCGATTTCCCTGATCTAACATTACACATATATACTGACGTATTTCCACAATTTTCAATTGTCGAGCCACCTGCTGTAAAACTATGTTGACAAGGACATATTAAGTTTGGTTTACTAAAATATATATGATCAAACCAAATGATCTCTAATAGAATTGATAGAAAAAAAAGTTTACACGCAGAACAAAAAAAAGTCTTTGGTGGTGCGGAGGAGGTGAAAACCCAACAGATTTTTTACGTTCCGTTATTTTTCAATTTAAAAAAAAATGTAGCGTTTATTGGTAATGGTTTTATCGTTTTAAAAGTATTCAGGAAAACCGAGAACAAAACAATCCACAGGTAATTTCAATATAGGTGAAGGATGACAATTACAATAGGTCTAAAATGTTGTATTGTAGACGAAATCTTTTGCCAAAAGCTACCAACCAATATGGAATATGATTCCTAAAAAAATAAATTGTCAAACTAATTGTGAAGACCAAACACCAATCGAAATCAAATAGAAACTGTGAATTGTGACATTTTTTTGTCTTTTCATATTTGACGTCAAACATATGTTCCCTAATCTTTATTTATGTTAATCTTTTGGTTTGCGTCTCCAACAAAACGTCTACACACGTCTCCAACAAAAGATAATCAAACATTTTTTGTTGGAATTCTACTGTATTCCACTCCTAGACAAAATTAACGAGCCAGCAAAACTTTTCATAATTTCCTATAATTTTTTGTAGTTTTAAATCCTTAAGCATTTTTTGTAGGTGGCCTAGAATATCCTCTGTCACTCTGTAACGCTGTTTAAAGCCAATAAATTCAGTTATGCCACTGATTCTTTTTTAATTTAGTGTCATCAAGTGAATAAAACACTTTGTTCAATACATTTAGAGTAGAAGTAAATCGTCTACACAACTTAAGAGAAGATGAAGCAATGAAAGGGGTAACTCTGGTTAACGAGGGGCATAGCTAGCGATATGTGGCCAATCTGTTAGGAGTTAGACCATCAACAATTAGTCGAATAGTTAAAAATTTCAATGAACTTTGAAGTTACTGTAGAACCCTGGGATAAGGTCGTAAGAAGTCTACAGATGCAAGAGATGAGCGATATCTTATATAAATAGCCTTGAGAAACAGATATTCCACACCAGTTTAGAGTTAAGCAAAGCCCAAAGTCCTAACAGCAGCACGAAATGTAGCAATTTCTGAACGAATAGTCAATAGAAGTCTGAAAGAAGGAAGATTAGACATCAGAGGACTAGCTGTTGTACCACTGTTCACAAGAGAACATATTAGAGTTACTAGATCGCGTTTTGTAAGATAATTCGTAAATTGGGCCATTCGTGACTGAAAGCGAGTTTTGTTTTTAGACTAAACAAAAGTGAGTCTTAATTCACCAGATGGACGGCAACGAGTCTGGCGAAGGCTAGGAGATAGGTTTGCAGGCCTGGAATATCTTCCGAGGATTCCATTTGTGGATCAATAATGTTTTGGGTAGGAATTTGTTTCGATGGTCGCACGGAATTGTTTCCTATACGAGAGAGATCCATGAATGCATATTTCCTGCGTAGAAAATAACATATGAGAACATATGATGCCATTTGCCCCATTTGTCCGGTATAATTGTATGCAGGATAACGCTCAGTCCCACGTTCATTGAGGTGTACCTTCGATTTAGTGAATATTCCAGCTATCGAGTGGCCACCAAGAATCCCAGATATTGGCACCATAGAGCATCTATGGAATGCACTAGAACGGTCAGTTAGGAGCCACCTACCGGTCCCTATGACTCTATGGGAACTCGGACAAGTCCTTTAGTCAAATGAGAGAATATTCCTCATAAAACTCTTTACCACTTGATCAATATCATACCCAGATGAATGGAAGCAGTAACAAGGGCTAGAGGAGGGTCTACATGCTACTGAATTCAAATTCTTACGATTTAATCTTTCATATTTATTCATATGTTTCCCGATAATACCATTCTACTTTATTAAACATTAGTTGAAACCATTTAATAATAATATCACGTAGTTAGAAATGTTTTAAATCTTCGAAAAAATAAAAGTAATACTGTTAAGTGTCACTGATGTCTCAATTTTGTCCAGAAGTTTATCTTTGGCATGCCTAAAATATGTGAATTAATTTATTGTTATTGGCATTGTTATAAGGATTATCTAAAACGAATTACACCTCATAACTTAAGAGAATATAATAGGCCTCAGGTCAGTAGTTCGACGTAGTGCAGATGCTCCGGGACCATTATAAGGACGAGCAGCGACCTATACAGGGTGGTCCAGGTTAAACGTCATTAATTTTGATAGGTGATAGAACAACAAGAAAAAAGTAGACTTTCATAAGAAAATTTTGTTCAAAAATGTGTCCTAACAAAGATACAGGGTGTCAAAGTTGTAAAAAAAACTGGTTCTCTCATCATAACTTCTAAACTACTCGATCTATATCCATCAAATTTCTCACACAGACTAATGTAGTACATCTCTAAGTAATGATTAAAATCGTTTAAACAAATTCTCCAGTGGAGTAGATACTTTGGGGTCGGTACCCCTTTCTCCCCTCCCAATCTTCGGCGCCACTGGATATTTAACAAGATTCAATTTGTGAATTTCCTGTTTAATTTAGAAAAAAATTACCCTTGCAAGTTTTTGATTTATGGCTTCTCTTTTGAGATCCTTATTTTAATTTAAAGTGTTGCAACAGGCCAAACCTTAGGACTGACCTACCAAGAAAATACGATATTGAAATGAGAACTTATTAGTGTAATTATTTGTTTATTTGCTTTTTTTTTGTATCTTTGATGTATATTATGTCTAGTAAGTAATAAAATGTTTAAAAAAAATGTTGGCTCTCATATCATATTTTCTTGGTAGTTCAGTCATAAGTTTTGGCCTGCTTGCAACACTTTAAATTAAAATATGTATCTCAAAAACGAAGCCGTAAATCAAAAATTTGAAACAGTATTTTTTTTCTAAATTAAACAGGGAATCTAAAAATTGAATCTTCTTTGTAAAATATCCAGTGGCGCCGAAGACTGGGAGCGGAGAAGGGGCTGCCGACCCCCCCATTATCTACACCACTGGAGAATTTCTTTAAATGATTTTAATAATTACTTAGAGATGTACTACAGTAGTTTGTGTGAGAAATTTGTTGGCAATGGATTGAGTGGTTTAGAAGTTATGATGAGAAAACCAATTTTTTTTTTACAACTTTGACACCCTGTATCTTTGTTAGGAAACATTTTTGAACAAAGTTTTCTTATGAAAATCGACTTTTTTCTTGTTGTTCTCTCACCTATTAAAATTAATGACGTTTAACCTGGAACACCCGGTATATCTGGGCTTGTGGAATATTATATATATTTTCAAGAATATAATTTTAAGTTTTAGACTTCCTAAACCCTCCTTTCTTGTATGTTAATAACATGGAAAATTGTTTATTTGATCAACACAGTATTTCAGATGTCCTCAATGTAACCAATTGGACATACTTTTAAAAATAAAGCACCAAATATATAAATGATAAAGAAAAGTGCCACCAAATTCGGTGGCATCGGCCGAATCGTCTTCTGTCTTCTCTGACATACAATATTCACAAGTGAATCGGAACGAGAAACTTTTAGGGTCAGTAGAACTGGCAGACACGCAGGTTTGAATAAATATGTGTACATTAATATCACGATTTTGTCTCTTTAATTACAAGGTCGGCTCGGCTACGCACCGGAATACGATTAAAAACTTTCTATTTTTTCACTTAAATTTATACGGCTCGGATTGCTTAGAGATTAATGGAGATAACTTCGAGGATTCGAATAATTTACTTTTACCTTTACTATTCCAAATTCCTTAAAATATTTCAAACGCGTAGATCTAATTTCACTTCCAAACGCATATGTACAGGGTGATTAGTTTTATAACATATACTATTGCAGTGGACTGAATGTAAATAAATTAATTTCCGTGTTCTTTAAACTTCTAAAAATAACTCCAGTATAATTCACATTGATGCTGATAATCTTAATTTGTAATGATTTTTTCTTCCAGACGACCTTATTCCTGCACTAGTAACTTTATATCTAGAAGTAGAGGGACCTGATCTTTCGAAAAATAACCGTTTCTTTCAACAAGATGGTGTCCAGCCATTCAGATTGAGTGGCCAGCCAGATCGCCAGATTTGACATCCCAAGATTACTTTCTGTGGGGATATTTAAGAAGAAATGTATAAGTTACTAGGCCGGAGAATTTAGAAGATTTAAAAGAAATAATTATTCACGAAGTACTGAATTGTACTATTATTATTATTCCTTGTATTGTATTCCTTGTATAAGTATCTCAAAAATAATGAATATAGAATAGAAAAAAAGACGATTTTAAAAATAAAATAGTTACATGAATCTTTTTAAATAGAATAAGTTTTCACATTTTTACAATTTAGGCAGCAGCTCTTTCTTGTTGGTGCGGTATCTATTTACAATTATAAAAATTATTAAAAATGCTTTTCTATATCTAAACAAGCTTTATGATAAAATCACTGAAAAAAATTTAAGTCCGTGGACCTTTTGAAAGACAATCAGAAATTTGAAAAAAAATTTCCGATGGTTTTCTTATGATTACTCAAAAACTGCTTCAAATTAGAAAAAAATACCTTCTTTCATAGTGGAGTAGGTGGTAATCTTTGGTGTGAAGAGAACATTAACTTAGTTTCCACAAAACACTATACACTACACTCGACGCGCGTTTTACCAACAAAGTTGGCATCATCTGGAGATCATTAAATCTATCTCAGTTTTAATCATCTTCAGATGATGCCAACTTTGTTGGCGAAGTGTGTGTTGAATGTGTAGTGTATAGTGTTTTGGTGTTTTGTGGAAAACTAAGTGAGTATAACTTCTTTTCATGTAAAATATGTACTTAAACTTTCGTTTTCAATTGTTTGTTAAAAAATTATTTTCACATTATTATTTTCAATATTTAAACTGTTTTCATTGTTAAAATATTATTTTCACATTATTGTTTTCAATATTTAATGTTATTTGCACTTATAAATGAATCAAATAAGCTTCGTTTCTGTTGTGTTAAAGTTATAAACATTGAAATAAATAGATTTTTATATCAAAAAATCGGTTTTAATTTTTTTTTATCAATATGACGTACCTTTTTAATCAATTTAAGTATTTTAGAGATTATTCTACATCGAAAAAGACATAAAAAAGTTAGTTTCAAAATTGTTCTAGAACGTTATCATAAAACAAAAAAATAATTAAAAAAAAAATCGCCTGTTTCTAATGACTATCATGAAGCTGTTATTTTTTCCGAGTATATACCTCTATAAAGAACCCAATTTTATTCAAATCCGTTAAGCTGTTTTTGAAAAATAAATAATTTTCTGATTCCTCGTTTTTTTCTATTTATTCAAAAAACAAAATAGATAAAGATCTGAAACTTACAGGATCAACGTATCTCATTAGTACCAACATACTTTCAAAAGATGATCCAGATTTCCCTCTGGGGCCGATTCACTATGCTAATCACCGTATGGTGTTTACGTGAAACAAATTAATGTTAAATAAGCGCTTATTCTAATCAGAAATAACTGTTCTCTTGTTGTATTTCATACACACATGTTTATTTCATACACAATAAGATGTTTTTTTGCTAAGGTATTATTAACATTAAAGAAAAAGTGCCAGAAATAGAAAAAGGTTCGCTTGTACATACAATTTGCATAATGGATCTTTGCGCGTGTATCAATTTAGTGACGACTCACGGATCACATGCTACACCACTCGCAACTGTTACTAATATGCCACAATTACCAGCACGTATGTCTAGAGACATATGTTTCAATCAACTACGTACGGCATAGACAGTTAATAATTTGCGGAACAAAATGCAATTATGATGTCACGTCTTCGCTTCATTGTATAATTTGGTTCACTGACGACTCAATATCTTTGTAAAATTTATTTCATTTTTGTTTCATTTATTTTTATTTTTGTTGAATTCATGTCATATATTTTGATGGAAATATCACATCCATTGAATGTTTTTGTGGAGAACCTTTTCATTACTCTGTCATAGGTTGACGAATTTGTATTGTACTAACTGTTATCCTGAAATGTGTTTTCGACACGACCTGCGATGCACACGCAAAGAATCATTATACAAACCATACATATTTTTAAATTAAAAAAATTTCGACATTAAAAGTTTATAAAATAATAAATAAATCGCAAGTTATTTATTGCATTTTCTTTTAACATTAATGAAAGTTTAAGAAATCACATTGTTTACAATACAATTAAAATTGGCGCTTTTTCACATTCAAGCAAAAAAAATTAATTTCAATGCCACTTAAGGATTTTAGGATATATGTTTACAAGAATAATAATTTTTTGACAAGGGCTAGCCCACTAAAGTACTTAAAGAATACCCTGTATATTTTCGTCAGAATTCTCTTGCAACTAGAAAGCCAATCTTTCGAATCCGCAAACACAACGAGGTAACAAACACGGGGAAATTACCTATAATTATTGGAATTAATATAAGATTAACACGCAATTAACCAAAAAAGCTCATCGCGCGATGCACTAGATACCGCGGAAATTTAACATCGCATCGAATTAATATAATCGCCGAAGAGTGGCAAACACCAGCCAGGATTCGAGGTCAAAAAACGACCTTCATTCGCCGCCTTGCGGTCTGAATTTCATACAAGGAAGAACTCGAGATATCCTTAATTATATTGTACCGCTAGAACAAGCATATTGTTCCATTCTTGTATTAAACGACCGTTGCGAAGAAAATAGTAAATTCTCTGTGTAACAGAACAAACAATGCCATCCTTGACGATGGCGGAAATAGGAGGAGACGTTTCTAAGGGATGTACAAGTATACCATGTATCTTTCTTTTAGATCATCATCATCATGAGGTCATCAGTCCTAAGACTGGTTGGACGCTAACCTCCAGCTTCTCCTATCTTGTGCTAATATACGCATACCGCTAATTGTGCTACAACCTACATCCCTTACTATTTGCGAGCAGTAGTCTAATCTAGGCCTACCTCTGCCTTTCTTCACTCCTATTTCTGCCTCTAAAATATCGCAGACTATTCCCCCATGTCTCAGCAAGTGGCCTACCATTCTATCTCTTCTCTTCTTTGTTTTTCCACATACTTCTTTTCTCGCCGACTTTCTCTAATACTTCTTCGTTTCTAACCCTATCAGCCATGGTATTTTCATCATTCTTCGGTAACACCACATCTCAAAAGCTTCTAATTTCTTCCTACTTACCTCCCCTACCGTCCAGGTTTCGCAACCGTATAATGCCGTGCTCCATACATACGTTTTCAAAAATCTCTTCCTTGTTTCTAAGTTTATTACCCCCAAGCATAAAAATGCTAAGTGCGAGTCTTTTTGTTAAAAACTACTCGACCCTGCGCTATTCTTTGTTTTATATCTTTATCGCTTCTTCCATCCCAATTTATTTTACTTCCTAAATAAGTGAAGTCTTTAACTTCCTCCAATCTTTCATTATTAATTTTTACTTTCTTTTTTGCTCTGCTCTCGCGCCCTCTGCACACTAACACTTTAGTTTTGTTTTTATTCACCCTCATTCCGTATTCCTCTGTCAACACTGCCTCCATTTCGTTCAACGCTGATTCTAATTCCTCCTTACTAGATGCTAATACTGCTATATCATCCGCGAATCTTAGCATTTTTAGTTTCTGTCCCTGTACTTTAATCCCGAAATCCACTCTTTTAGATATAATGCATATATTTATAATTGCTATATAAATACATATATAAAAGTTAACTGTATTTTTGTGTATAAATACGAAAAACATTTTTATTAGTTTCTCTGGGACAATATATTTCGATGGAATTAACTAAATTTTGGATGGCAAGAATGAGGAGGAATATTTTCCATGAATATGATGAATAAGTCCACATTTTACTAAACAGTTCTATATTATTACTAAGGGGCTACATCCACCTAAGATCTTCAAAATTTTCAATATTTTTTTTGTATATTATTATAGTATGAAGGCTTAAGAATATATTCCGAAAGTTTCAAGCCGATATTTTTAAAATTTATATAGATATAAAGCTTTCAGTCACGAGGTATAGGGCGGCTAATGCTGCTACATGCGCCCCCCAATGAGCGCCCTCGTCGGGTGCGGCACAATGATCGACTTAATTAATCAGCGACAAATTTGAGGAATCTTTGTTTCATGCATTTTATTCCTACTATATTGTAATAATGTATATGCACAATATTTCTCCTGCTAAGAAAGATGAAACAAGCACGAGAATTCATCATCCTGAAGAAAGGCAACGTCTTTTGAATCGGAAACGGTGACCGTCGTATTTCGAGAATTGATCAACATATTAATTTGAAATTTGGCATAGTCACGCTTTAAACCGTTATTAACAGAATGGCGATCGCATTTTTCAATAATAACCAGAATTCTAAATTACGATATAATACGAAAATAAATTACGATAATAACTGAATCTTTTACCGAATTTTAGTACTTCAGTTCAATTTGCCATTTTTTTAAAGAACAATTTTCGGATACGGCGATCGTCAATATATGTCGTATGCATTTAACTTCATAATAACTTACTATCTTTGATTTCAGATGATCAGTTTTAGCAACAGAAGGGTCACCGCAAACCGGGTTACGAAATAGACGCTCCACTTCCGGCGCGTATATCTCTTCCGGTTTTAAAGATTCTTAAATTGTGTTCACCATGTTTACAATAAATTTATCTTCAAATTAAAAAATATATATTTACTTATCATTAATAGTTCCCAAGAGAATCAAGCCCGAAAATCGACTATTTTTTCATGTTTCAAGGTGGATGCTAGCCTCTTAATGAATCGAATATAATAATCATATACGGGATATAACATGGTGACTTAGTAAACCTTTTTGACGAACTGTAAATAACATGAAACCGAGAATGTGTCAATAGTAGTTGTTGCAGGTGCTTTATTTGATGCAAATAATGCTACGCATGTGACTTTTCCGGTTGTACCGGAAGTAGGCATCAACTTTCTTAAATGGCACACCATACTTTTATGGTACATCTGAATCCCATGATACTGAAATTTCCCTTGAACTAATGGATAGAATTGGAATATAGCATAAAAAATATGGTATGTCATTTAATATAAGGCGTTGATGCGGAACTTCTGGCACAAGTGTCATATACATGACATTTTAATTTCATCAGATAGAGCATATGTGAACTGATAAATTTTCCGTTTCATGTTATTTTTAGTTTCCCAGAATCATCTAATAAATAGTACTCATTGTGATGTACTCTGTATGAACGACCGATAAAAAATTAAATAAGAGTTACAAAATTAGTTAGACAAAACTGTGTCTATGTATTTTTCTAAGATCTCATTTTTTATGTGCACTCACTCACGAAGAACGTCAGAAACCATTTAATTGAAAATAAAATTTTAACTTTACCCTGTATATACGTACACTGCTAAACGTTAAATATTTTTCCGCATAATACTTTTTATGAAAATTCGATTTATTACTCAGGTATTAAAATATATAATAAAACCAATGTATTATAGCAAGGAACAAAAAACAAAAAAAAAACTTTAATTGTCAACAAAAAAAATTTTCAAATGTTTTTACTTAGTAAATAACTTTTTAAATTATAAAAGATATTCTATATTTATATTAAAAATAAATGTATTTCTTGTATATAAATATGAAAAACCTTTTTAGTAGTTCATCTGGGACCATACTTTTCGATGGAGTATTTGAGAGTTGAATTTTTTTATTAATAATTTTGTGATAAGCCGTAATGATTTTTTTAATAATTAATTTCTGAATGATAAGAATCAGGATGAATATTACAGTCCATATTTTACTAAACACATCTATGTTCCTATTAATATATCGAACATAATAATCATATACGAGGTGTATGATGGTAAATGACCTATTAGGCCTTTTTGAGAAAGAAAATTATCAAAAAGGGTATTTACGTTTACAAGTGCTCTATTTGAAATATTATATAGAATTCGAATATATCATAAAAAATATGTCATTTAAAATAATGAAGTTGATTGATATCTGACACTTCCAGTACAACTGGAGGTGCCATACGTGATATTTTATTTTCATCAGAAAGAGATGTGAACCCCTATTGGAAAATTTTCTTTTAATATTATTTTTAGTTTCCCGCATTCATCAAATAGATACTACTCACCATGATATACCCTGTATGAATCTTCGAGAAAGAATAAAATGAGAATTACAAAATTAATTAGACAAAACTGTATGTATGTATTTTTCCAAGACAGCTCATTTTTTATGTACACTCACGAAAAACCTCACAAACTATTTCGGCGAGAACGAAATTTTAATTTTACTCTGTATATAAGGACACGGCAATCCGCTAAATATTTTTCCACGCAATACTTTTTATGTGAACTCAATTTATTACTCAGATATTAAAATATATAATAAAGTCCAGTATATACTAAAGAACAAAAAACAGGAAAAACTTTTTATATGCCAACTAAAAGAATTCCCAATTTGCAAATGTTTTTAATCAGAAAATGACATTAAATTATAAAACATATTCTGTTTTTATATTGAAATTAAAAATATTTTTTGTATATAAATATGAAAAACGTTTTTGGTAGTTTATGGAACCATGTTTTTCGATATAGTATATTTGGATTGACTTTTATTATTGATAATTTATGGATAAAATGTAATGATTTTTATATTTATTATTAATTCAACTCTGGATGGCAAGAATGAGGATGAATATTTTAGTCCATATTTTACTAAACACTTCTATATTATCAATAATATATCGGATGCAATTATCATATACGAGGTACATCAAAATCAGTGATCTATTAGACCTTTTTGGAAAACTGTAAATAACATTGAACCGAAAATTTGTCAACAGGAGTTTTCAGGGATGCTCTATTTGACGAGACTAATGCTATGTATTTAATTTTTCTGGTTGTGCCGGGAACAGACATCAACTTTCTTATCTTAAATGGCTCACCAGACGTTTATGCTACATCTGAATTCCATGATATTCAAATCTCCCTTGAAATTATGTATATAATTCGAATGTAGCATAAAAAATTAGGTATGTTATTTGAAATAAGCAATAAACACAGATAAATGTAAATTTTGCTCGTATACCTTAAAGAAGTAACCACTAGTATGCGATTATTCTCTTAGTGGTACAATTTTAATACGTTCTGAAAATATTAAGGATCTTGGCGTGTACTTTGATGAAAAGCTATCGTTCTCTGGGCATATCAATCGTGTTTCTCTTAATGCATATAAAGCCACTGGTTTCGTAATTAGAAATACGACAAAGTTTATTTTCACTGCTACATTAAAATGTTTATATTTTGCGTTAGTTCGTTCGAATTTAGAATATGGTATCTATGTCATATGAACCAGCTTGAAAATATTCAATGGCGTCCTAAACTATTTGTAATTTCGCATTGATAATTATTATACAAGGGTTATGATCATGCTCTGATTTTACAAAGATTTCACATCCAGTTATTGAACTCTAGAGGGGTGTACGACTTACTAGCCGTACCAGCCTAGTGAAGGGCTTACATTACATTATGCTATATGGGTTTGGGCCTCATCAGCCACTGATCGCATGGGTAGTTCCTTGGCGATCCGCTCTTATCCGGGTCATTAACCAAAAATGCTATCCCATAAAAGGAGCAATTTAGGCACTTCCCCCGCCTTAAGCCTCGCCTTCTCTAGGATAACAGGGGTCCCTAATATAAGGTACCTCTTCTCCTCCAGTACGGGGCAGGTGTAAAGAAGATGAATCGAGGTTTCCTCGTCTTCTTTACAGTATATGCAGACCGGACTGTCAGTCAGCCTCAGCTTGTGCTTATATGCATTCAGACTACTATGGTGGCCCGTTATGATTCCCACCAGGGTTCTTTGAATTCCTGGGCCCATTTCTCAATCTCTGAGTATTCGATGAAGAGTTTGGTTATTCGAATACCCGTTACTCCTCTCCATTTTTTATTGTATTGGTCTCTTGCCCAGCGATTGATGCGGTCTCTGATCAGATTTCGACTTACTCCCAGTGCAGGTTCTGGTCCATAGAGGTTTTCTCTGGTCCCTAGTCTGACAAGGTCATCTGCAATTAGATTTCTCTTAATGCCATTATGCCCAGGTATCCATAAGAGTTCCACTGGTTCCTTCCCTACCGAGTCATTCAATGCTTCATAGCAATTATAGACTAGCTTCGACTTTGTCGTTGCTGAATTCAGGGGTGCCAACGCCGCTCTGCTATCCGAGCAGATACATGATGTACCAGATGTCTTCATTGAGCGTTAATCCAGCTCGACCCTCCATCCAGTCGGTCTTACTGGTGAGGGTGATCTTATATTTCTTGTCAAACATGAAGTAGACACCCGTACTGTCAGAGGGCATCCATAGGAGTCCCTCCTCAGCTAGCTCTCTTGAGAGTCTGTGCAGGTTCCTTACCTTCCTATTCATGTTTCTCACCCTGTGCATTGCCTTTACGGCTTCCGCTTTCAGGGTGACATCAAGAGGTGGTATCCGCGTCAGTATCCCCATCGACTCGATCGATGTTGATCTTGGGGCTCTGGTTATACTTCTTAGAATCAATCCTCTTAGCTTGTTAAGTCGGTTGGCTTCCGACTTTAAACAGGCTCTCGCCCACCAGACCAGTGCTGCATACGTCACTCTGGGTTTGAGAATTGCCTCATACATCCATTTCATGGTCTCCGGTTTCAAGCCCCAACTATTACCAATGGCCCTTCTCAGTTGCCAAAGTGTTGCTGTGATCTTGGAACATATGTGACTTAGCTGTTTTTCCCATGACAGTTTCCCATCCAGGATTACTCCTAAGTATTCCACTCCGCTATTATAGCTTAGTTCTTGGCCACCAAGTTTCAGCGGACATGTTCTATTCCACATATATTTCTTGGTTAACACCATCACCTCAGTCTTAGAGGGATTGACCGAGAGTTCCCTATCCCTGCACCAATTCCCAACCTTGTTTAATGCTCCCTGCGTTATATCGAGGATCAGCTCCAGGAAAGGGCCCTTCGTTATTATTACTAAGTCATCGGCATAGCCAGTTACTTGGTAATCCTTTAACCTTTCAAGCAGCTCATTCACTACCAGGCACCACAGAAGGGGCGACAATACCCCTCCCTATGGATATCCTGAATTGACTCGGCCCTCGATGGTAGTCTTGCCTTTATTGGCAGTAAGCTGTCTGTTTCCCAACATATGGTCTATCCATTCAGTGATTATTCTAGGGGTGTAGCATTTGCCTAGTGCTCCGCTAATCACCTCCCTGGATGTAAAGTTGAAGGCTCCTTCAATATCAGGGAAGGTGCCGACAACGTATCCTCCGGAGTCCAGTTGTAACCGTATCGATGGCACAACCTTATCCAGAGCTGTTTCTGTTAATTTACCAGCTTGATAAGCATGCTGGCTCCCTTGAAGCGGTCTCTCTATTAGAACAGTATTCCGAAGGTACCTGTCAATTAATCGTTCGGCCGTCTTTAGTAAAAATGAAGTAAGGCTAATCGGCCGAAAGGCCTTAGGGGGCGTGTATCCGACTTTGCCCGGTTTAGGTATAAAAACTACCCCTCTTCTGCTTTCTTCACAAGTACCGGATAAATGCATAGTGAAGGGTTTACTAGCCTGTCATTTTTATTTAAACTATTCCATTATAGTATAAATATACCCGCATTATTAAGTATGTTTAGTATACGAATACCTAAACTAGGCTCTCGAGAGGAAAGTGTGTTTTATTGCCAGACCGCAAGAACTAACGTGCTGTTAAAATCTCCAGTACTTGTAATGTCACTTGTGATTTGAACAATTGTACTCATGACGAGTTTACTATCTTTAGGGAAACACCAAATTATAACTGTCATATTATGTTTTTATAACAATTGTTTTAGTTATATTTTAATTAAGGATTCGCTGTTTATTTATGTTAAAGTCATTTAAAGGTTACCCTCTTTTTAATTTATTCTTAGTTATATAGAGGACACATATCTACAAACGTATTTATTTATATTCCATATTTTTGTCTTATATATGAATTTTTTCTCTACTGGGCAATAGAGGCATTATTATTATGATGAACGTCATATACGTACGTTGACAAAATTTCAGTTTCGTAATATTTTTATATTTCCAGAATCGTCTAATATATTGCTACCGTAATGTAACCTATATGTACCGTCGAGAAATAATGTGGTGGCACATTTCTGATACGTGCCAGTGAAACATATTTATGTATCTAATAATAGTTTTAATTTATACTTAATTTTGAGAAAGGCCATGTTCTCTATTGATCAAGTTATATAATTAACTCTAAATTATAAAAATTACAAAACTATTGTCGACATATAAAAAAGGAGACAAATTGTCCACAAATATAGGCCAATTGATATTGCCCTATAGTGAAACCAAGAAGTCCAAAGAGCGGAACTGGATCTGGAACAGAGGCGTAGATGTTTTCATTTTTTGGCGGGGTCGGTAACAAGTACTGTTACAATTATTGATGTGACTGATTTTATCGGTTATCTGCACAGTGCATTTGCATTTATTTAATGTACTAAAGCGTGGTCTGTTTTCAAATTTGAGCGATTTTTTTAATTTGCGTTGTTTTCAGCATTTTTAGACTTGCTATTTTGATTTTAATGTGTTGATTGACCAACTGAGTGATCGTATAATTAGTGATTTTGCAACTTTGATAGTGACAATATTACATGAAACAATAATTTACATTATTTATAATGAATCCAGTTAACGATATTATTTGTAATTTGTCGGAAACACCAACATGTCGCTGGCAAGACGAAGATAAAAGAGACGTTTTACTTAAACAAGACCTACGACTATTTTATCAATGTTTTCCAAAAAAGAGATTAAGAAATATTGTAAATCTTATAATGTAAATTTCAAGTCTGCTTGGTTCACAAATAATTGTAAATGGCTATGTAGCAGCCCAGTGTTACAGAAACTATACTGGCTCTGTTTACTATTTGTAAATATTTTAAATATTACAAGGGCATTACATAAACATACCGATTCTGTCGAGCATTTAAAATGTGAAGTACTGTTAAAAAATTAAAAAAAAAACGGAACACTATAGCCGACGCTTGAAAAGAGAACTTTATAAACTACAATTTAATGAAAACGTCCGTTTAAACAGAGTTTTATTCATGACGGTTATTGGCGCAGTTTTGTATCTTGGCAAGCAATGATTAGGATTTCGCGTCCATGACGAAAGCACAGACTCCGTAAACCATGGAAATTTCAAAGAACTCTTAGAATTGCTGTTATTAAGGTGTCCTTGAAATTAATATGAAAAAATGAAAAATGTTTTCGGTGGAAATTCAAAAACCACTCAAAATGAAATCATCAGTTGTATTTCTGATTATATGAATGAATATATAAAAAAAAAGACATTAATGAAGACGTTATTCTTTTCTATACAGGTTGATAATACTGCTGACATAACACAAACCTCTCAATGTTCCATAATAATAAGATTTGTTAATTCTGAAGGTTTAATAGTAGAACATTTTTTGGTATTTCATGATGTAAGTGCCGACAGAACATCAGAGGCTTTCTATACCATGTTGGATCAAATCTTAAATCAATTTGATTATAAAAATAAGTTAATAGGGCTATGTAATGATGGTTCGAGCGTCATATATGGCCACCTAAATGGACTATTGCGTCTCAGTGGAATTCCTTCATTAAGCAAAGCAATCCTATGCCCAACTGCTCAAGAAACTTAATGAATACAAAGACATTTTTACAGAAGCTAACAAACTGTTTTGTATAATTTTAACTATTCCATCAACAAGGTGCGTCAGTGGAAAGAAGCTTTTCGTGTCTTAAACGTATAAAGCTTATTCAAGAAATATAATTTTCCAAGAAAGACTTTCATCTTTAGCAACTATTTCTATCGAAAAAGAATTGTTGCTAGAACTAAATAAGAATCAGCCATTTTATAAATATATATAGATAACTACGCCTCATTTAAAAGATCGAAGAATTGATTTGGTGTACAAAAATTTAATAGCTATAAGCTCGGCTATAGGTAAGTCATAAAAAATCAATCTACTTTTTTCTAACTGTTTACACATTTACACTTTTCACCTATTTTCTAACCCGCAAACCGCCACAGCCGTCCAACTACTGTCAGCTCTTGACTGCGTGCGCATCTAAAATAAGGTAAATGAGTGAAATAAATAATATTCTTCAAATGAGAGAAACAGAGAGGGTGACAAGACCTGCATAACTTGGAAAAGCGACGTTGCCATTTTTTCAGAAAATCAGCGAAGTATGAGACTGAAAGAAGTAATCTTTTTATATTTGACAAACATGACATAAATTTACATGTGCTATGTCGTAGATAGGCATTATACAATTAAATTCTAACATTTCTTATTTAATTTTGATTATAAATTACAATTAAATTTAATATTACTGAATTAATGTAGAACATATAAGAAATTTAGAAACTAAATATGACAATAGCTCCTATCAGCTTTTTAGGTAGGAAAAATATTTAAATTAGCAATAAAACAGACTATTTAGTTATTATGCATGCAATCGTATTTTTTCTGAATTTTAATTTGAGTTCAAGAAAAATAAAATCAAAATAAGGACAATATTAAGAATGGTAGAGAATGTAATTTGTGGTTTTGATGACGATGCATGTACAAGTGCTGTAATATGTGACCTTACAAAGGCTTTTGATTGCGTTTCAGAAGATATGTCGTTAACAAAATTACAATATTATAGAATCAAGCACAAGAGTTTAGGAATATGTTCATCTTCTTTAATTAATAGATAGCAGCATGTCAATATCAACGATAATGAGTCAGAATTGATACATATTGAAAATTGGGATCCCCTAGAGTCGGTCTGCGATGATTGCCAGATATTATAAAATCCTTTATACAATGAAGGTGTAAAGTTTATACATAAAATATGATTATACTGTAGAGAAAATTTATAAACAATGTCTTAGAAGATTGACAAGGAACAAGGCTCTTTTTTCAAAAAAAAAAAATGAAGGGGTCACATGCCCTGCGCCCCTTATTACTAGCCGCTACTGACTTACCATACATAACGTTATTAGTAAATATATGTATGTATGTAAACTTAATTCATTATCGCTCGTATTCCTAGGAAACGTATCGAAAGTGTATCATTACATTATTTCTTGATGGTACATAGTCCCGATAATATATTTTATAATAATATCCTCATTTCTTAAATGTTATCTAAGGAACAAATACTACAAAGTAATATAAATAACTGGTTAAAAGTTTTAATCTACTAATAAAGACTTTTAAAAATTAGATGCCATTTAAATGGCTTTTATGGCGTGTTTCCGATACAAATTTAAAAACGTTACAAGAAGAAACTTTCTCTTTTTCCATGTAATACTATCTTATAACTAAAGTCAAGTATAGAGACCACATTTGGACGTTTGATGTTCCACTATAATAGATACAACAAAAAATAATATCTTAAATTAATTTGATATACCGGGTACTGAATAATGTTGTATTACATGCCAGGTATTTTAAAGATAATAACAAATATGGTTTGTATAATGATTTTTTTCGTGTGCGTCACAGGTAACAATCATATGAATCAATCAACTGACATTTTTGAACAGTGTCGTGCCAAAAACACATTTTAGGATAACAGGTAGTACAATACAAGTCCGTTAACCTATGACAGAATAATGAAAAGTTTCTCCACAAAAACATTCAATGGAAGTAATATTTCCATCAAAATAAAATGGAATAAATTCAACCAAAATCAAAATAAATGAAACAAAAATGAAATAAATTTTACAGAAATATTGAGACGCCAATAACTCAAATTATACAGTAAAGATAAGACGTGACTTCATAATTGCATTTTGTTCGGCAAATTATTAACTGTATATGCCGTACGTAGTTAGTTGAAACATATATCGCTAGACATACGTGCTAGTAATTGTGGCATATTAGTAACAATTGTGAGTGGTGTAGCATGTGATCCGTGCGTCATCACTAAATTGATACACGCGCAAAGATCCATTATACAAATGTACATCGGTTCATTTCTTCATGAAGTATTTTGTTGTATTACAAAATATTATAATCTAAAATATTAAAGTTCCTACTTTAATTTATGAATTACTTGTTTTTATACACAATGGCTCATAAATAAAACCGTGAAATACATCAAATTAACTCCATGATATTATTTGAGCAGAATTGTGTACATCTCCCTGTTAATTCGCGTGAAATAACAGCCACCCCTTTAAAATTATTTAAACGAAATGAAGGTACGTGTGGTATCTGATTTAAAATTATTTTATTTTCTATTTAATAAAATGTGTTTTTCTTGTATTTCATGTATTTTTATCAATAAAATTAAATTAATAAAACTGTAACACGTATATAAAACATTATTTTAACAATGAGCGTTTTGGAAACTCGAACAATGAAAACAATAAAATATTATTAGGGTGTGATGCTAAATTTACAACACACCCAAGATTTTCTACTAAAAGAATGGAGGAATTAAAAAACCTCATATCACTGAATACAGTATCCCGGGAAAGGACTGGACCTTCGATGCAGTAACAAGAACAGGGGACCAGTTTTCAATGAAAAACAGCTAAATATTACACGTCACTCGACGCGCGTTTCGCCAACCAAGTTGGCATAATAGGGAGATTATTAAAACTGATCGGTTCTAATCATTTCCCAATAATGCCACACTTGTTTTTTAATGAATACAGAATTAAAAACACCTTTCAAATGAAGTCTTATACCTTATTCCATTTAAATATTTTTAGGGGATAATTTGCCCACTACATTGGTCCACTCCAGTGTTGAAAGGCAGAAGGTATACAATAAGACCGAAAAGTAATGCATAAATTCGATAAAATGGATTTTTTGTTCGAAAATCGCTCCGATATGTTAAAAGATATATTTGAAATACCACTTTTAACTCTACCCTTTAATTTTTTCGATACGTATTTTTTAAACTCATGACATCGTCGATATATTTTTATATGGTAATCTACATTTTTGATCGCGAAATTTGAATAAGACTCCTATTTTACGTACACTAAAATAAAATACGGAATTGGGTACATCAGAATTTTTGTAGATAAGTAATTTTTTTAAGTGAACAGGAAATGAAAAGGGTTATAATATAGTCGTTGAAGTAAAACAAAATCATTGGTCACATTTAATGTTGGTTAATGTTATCATTCAGTTGAATGTTTTGAATTAGTTTTTGACCTGTTGGCGTTATTTCATTTGCCTTATCGAACTGTTACTCAAAAAATTGTGTTCAAATAATTAAAAAATTAAATGTTCTGGGTTTATTTAAGTACAATTTATCCGTTAGTTATCGAAAAAAGTACATACAAGTTTTCGTAAATTAATTAATATATTCAATAAAAATTCAAGGAATAATTGTTGGCAAAAATTCTCACATCTGTCAATTGTTATTTTTAATTTGGCATTTTTAAAATATGATTAATACATACAGAGTGACTCGTGTAGGAGGTAGGACGTCATCCATTTTTTTTTTTAGTAGAACTCCTCTTTTTATATAACGGAATGTGAAAGATCGCGTTTTTTTTACTTATGCTACGGTAATAATTACATGCTACGGTAATAAATAAATAATGAGTTGTGAGTATAGGTCAGATAAAAAAAGATGGAAAAAAGCGATTGTGCAATTTCAAAATAATAATTTTAATGGCAATGACCCTTTAAACAATCAACTAAATCAAATGTTCAAATTGTGCACGATTGGCCGCTCAACAGTAGCCAAGACGATCAATAAATTATTTTTGAACATTGTCAATAACTTCAGGTGTATACGTTGTGTTTCTTAACGAATTATTGCTTTAAATCTTCCAAATTCTCCAGCCTAGTAACGTATACTTTGCTTTTTAAGTACACCCACAGAAAGGTACCTAGGGATGTCAGATTTTAATGAAAAGTTACTAATAAATAAACACTTCAAACACCAAAAGATAATAAATGTATTCTTTAAATAAATAATTCCAAAGAACCAAAAAAAAATTGTATCTGACAGTAATAAAAGGAACATTACCGGTTGCTGAAACTACTGTCAGGCAGCCAACGGTGTACAATGTGAATATTTATCTTAGTTGATTTTTTAAACATTCATTGCCTTTAAATTATTTTAAAGTTTAGAGTATTTTAAAATAGCAAAATCATTTTTCCTAATTTTGTTATCTAACCTATAGTCACTCTAATATAATTATTACCAAAGAGTATGTAAAAAAACTTGTTTTTTCACATTCCGTAATAATAAAGGGGGTTGGAATTAAAAAAAAAAAAAAAATATATATATATATATATATATATATATATATATATATATATATATATATATATATATATATATTATATATTGATAACGTCATACCTTCTACACGAATCATCCTGCATGTATTAATTGTATTTTAAAAAATGCGCAACTAACAATAAAATTTGACGACAGTTTTGCTCGCAAGTTATTTCCAGAATTTCTAACAAATTTATTCATTACTTTATGAAAGCATTGTATTTTCATACTCAGTAAACAAAAGCTCTGTTATAATAGGTAGAAATTTTTAGATATATTTAATTTTTTATTTTATTCTTGATTTGTTATTACGACGATTCATATTGGTTTATTTATCATTCTATAGGCGGTATATTTTTTTTTATATATTTTTTTCCATTAGAAAAGCAACACGAAATCATTGCGTCTACAGAAATTTATTTTCGTGCAGTTTCCGAGTAATTCATAATTAATATGAATAGTAATTTATATTAATATAGTTTTATTTATAGTTTTTCATTTTCCGAAATATCACGGGCCTCCAAAATATTCGCTAATTCCCAAATTTCAGTATTTTGCTCTTCAACTTATCGATCAACAATCTATGTATGATGACATATTCAAGATACACAAAAGAGCGTGACACAAAACGTTTTCCACTGCTATCTTCTCCAACTTTCCATAATCATGAAAACAAATGAAACTCGCTTTTCCTGGGAAAACCAGGAAAAAGTGACACGCGAATGTTGTTTTCGTTCAGTTTATAAACTTTTTTATAATTGAAAGGAGCATGGAAAGTAACATGTTAACTTGTAGTTATTTTTTAACCTTCTTTAAACCTTTTTTAGGGTTATTGAGATATTAGCCAAATATTTATCCGGTATAGTTTTCAGATTTATTGTTTTACAGTCTTTAAAAATATCAAGATATAGAAAACAATGATACACATTCTTACGATTTTATAATTTTTCGAAAATTGAATGAAAAGAAGAATTATTAACAATTATTAAAACCTGAAGCATTGTGCCTATTTATGATTTATAAATAATCAACTTATACTCAAAGGTTTGTCTGTCCTAAGAAGCAAATATAGTCATTGACATGGCCAAGTGATTAAAACTAATATATATTAGATGTTTGCAAGATATCTTAAATTATTTTAAATCACAGGATTTCGTTAGGTAGGTAGCTAAATGATATTTTATATTTGTCATTCTTATTGTGCACTTACTAATAATAATACTAATCTTATCAAGAGTGCACCCAATTATTAAATAATGAATTTAATAATTGGGTACATTCTTGATTGCATTACTATTACATACTATTGTTTAAACTATAATTTTTATTTTCAGTAAGAACTAAATCCATTCATTATAAGAAGAATTTTTAATAGATATCCAAAGGCATCTGAATCTGGACAGTCACATTAGGATATGTTCATAATATTTAATTAGAAAGCTTGATAATATAAGTACTATTTCAAATATGATAGTTAGGAATTTGATTAAGTTATTCGTGAATAGGTATATAAATATTTTATAGACTTTATACGTTTATATATATATATATATATATATATATATATATATATATATATATATATATATATATATATATATACAAAAATTTAACAAAATGTATTATATTTTAAATGCGTTATTTTCGTTCATTGTATAATATGGACAGTAAAAGGTGTAAAATTAAAATAAAGTTTACACCAAAAGGTGGAGCAGCTTACACCAGACGTCGTGTTAATTTTAGGTTATGACTGGTATGAAAATTCACCTCGGGACTCACAATAAATTAATTACGAGACAATACTTAAAGTAAATAATTAAATATTGGATTATATAAAAGCAACATATAAGCAAGAACATGCTAATAAATAAATAATAAGCTTGTAATGGTAATGCGATTTTCCTATATTCATTTATGTATTTAACAGACGATCTAGAATTATGTTATTTCATCAAAGTTTATTCAAATAGTAGAGTAAATAACAGTAACCTTGATAGTAACTTTATAATGATAATTTACATGATTTTTAGTGAGCGGCATACTGTCATTATTAAGTATATTGTATACAAAAGAAAAATTAGTATAAAAATAATTTTATTTTCATATCGGACTTACGCAACTTTAACAATATTCGTATTTTAAGATAAGAACAGAATTTTTAAAACAATTATTTATGTCCCCTATATGGGGTGTAACAGGATCATGGTATGCCCCCCTTTTCTCCTTTAGTTTTGAAGATAATTGATTGAAATTTGGGATATCCCATACACATAATAAGCGGCACTATTTGACATACAATTGATTTTTCTTTCACTTCCGGTTTCGCCGGAAGTGACACTAACTTTCGATTTCTAAATGGAATACCCTGTATATTATTGCATTTTTGAATTCTGCATGATTTTATGAATCCAACGATACTAAACAAGTGACATTTCAAAAGTTAATATTTTTTATAATCTTATTTTTAGTTTTCCATTTAAGTGTGCCATGACGGTTCCGATTTATTCTAAATGATCCGTGTAATGCCACAAAAATCGAAATCTCGTCAAAAATACTAAATCACGTGATTTATGAACAAATAAAATTCATCAAAATTGTTTTTGAGGCAAAACTCAAATTTTTTAAATGGAACCATATTGGTACAGTGATACCATTTGTTAATACTGTTAATAAGGAATTTATTCATATGTCGTATTAAAATGTGCAATAAACACAAACAAAATTACAGCTAAATGAAAATTTTAATATTTCCCTATTTTCTTTTAGCTGTAATTTTGTTTGAATTTATTGCACATCTTAATACGACATATGAATAAATTCCTTATTAACAGTACTAATAAATGGTACCACGGTACCAATATGCTTCCATTTGAAAAAATTGAGTTTTGCCCCAAAAACAATATTGATGAACTTTATCTGTTCATAAATCACGTGATTTAGTATTTTTGACGGGATGTCGATTTTGTAGCATTACACGGGTCACTTAGAATAAATCGGAACCATCCTGGCACACTTAAATGGAAAACTAAAAATTATATTATAGAAAATGTTAACTTTTGAAATGTCACTTATTTGGTATCGTTGGATTCATAAAATTATGCAGAATTCAAAAATGCAATAATATACAGAGTATTCCATTTAAAAATCGAAAGTTAGTGTCACTTCACTTTCACTTGGCAAGTGAAAGAAAAATCAATTGTATGTCAAAAAGTGCTGCTTATTATGTGTATACGATATCCCAAATTTCAATCAATTATCTTCAAAACTAAAGGAGAAAAGGGGGGCATACCATGATCCTGTTACACCCGGTATATAACTTCCTGGGTCTGTAGGAGAAACGCCATAATTAAAACATTTGAAAAAATATACCTGATGTTATAGGCATTTGAAATTATCATTTGATAGAAAATGTTGTCAGTAATTATATTAAGTAAACATCGTAATATTTTAGAAATTGTTTACTGAAACTTTAAGTGTTGTCTTGCTTTTTTAATTTATATGACTCGATTGATTTTTGATGAAAAAAATATTTCTAATTAATAATATGACAGTACTACATATATATTTTATTTTTACTCAAATCACAAAAATATTATTACTATAAAAAAATTAGTAGTAATTTTGGGACACAATTCGCGTCTCGCACAGATATTTAAATCCTGAAAGATATTTTCTGTAACGATGGAGACTAAACGATTCATATGTCGAGAAGATAAAGATAAAAATTACCAAAAATGTCCTGGAGATCCTGAAAATTTCAGGGTGTAACTGTTTTAAAAAATGTTATACTTTACACATACATCTATGTATCTGTCCATACAAATTTACTGTGTCCATAGATTTTACTTACAGTACTTATTTTATACAATTTGCGGAACTGCGTCGTTAATATTTTCCGAGTTGTAGTGCATATAAACTTCAGAATCTCTGTAGTTATTTTCTTATTTTAAATGGAACGCTCTGTATATCATTCGCTTTTTTATTTGTCCTGATAATTTATTTATTTTTATTAGAATTTCGTATCTTTAATTTTTGAATGTCAAACGTAAGAAAGAAGCTAATTGAATTTACATAAATGTATAGTTAAATAGATTAAGAAATATAATTTAAATGTATTAAAAAGAACAGCATAGTAAGGATGAACCTGGTCATTGAGTAGGTTGTTGTATTCATCCTAATAAGTTTAAATTAAAGCATTTTTCTTATATATGTGATATACCAGTATTTCCCAAATTTATAAAAAAGAATTGCCTTGAGAAACAATTCGTGTTTCGCACAGATATTTAAATTCTGAAAGATATTTGCCGCAATGATTTGAACAAAGTGTTTCTTAAAATATCTCGAGACGACTAAGATAAGAATCAACAAAATAATCCTGAAAATCCTGAAAATTTCAGAAAGTTGTCGTTTTAAACAACTCTAATAAATGTTATATTATGTCCACATATTTTAACAGCCCTGTTGATATATATTCAGTACTTCCTTTACACAATTCACGGAACTGCGTTGTTAATACTTCCCATGTTGTAGTGCATATATATATAGTGTAGTGCATATAACTTCGGTAACTCTGGAGTTAGTAATAAACAGTAGAATAATAGTTGTTTAAATAATTTTATTTTTAAAGTCATCGCACTTCCAATTATCCTTAAGTGTGTCCCAACTTTCTGATTTTAAAATGGAACACCCTATATGTACAGCACTCAACTCTTTAATTGCCCTGATAATTTATTGTAGATTTTTACTAAAATTCTCTGTATCTATCTTTAGTTTTTTAATGTCAAACTTAAAAAGGTAACTGAATTTATATAAGTGTAAAGTTAAAAAGGTTAAAAGCAGATTTAAATACATTAAAAAGAGTGTACGGTATAAATAAACTTGGTCATTGAGTAGATAATTGTCAGGGTTGTTAATTAATTTCTATTAATTTTAATAAATTTAAATTAAAGCCTTTTTCCTAAATTTGCTAAATTTATAAAAGTGCTGTTGTCTTGGGAAACAATTCGTGTTCCCCACAGATATTTAAGTTCTGAAAGGTATTTGCGTCAATGATGTTTCTTAAAACATCTCGATACGGTAAAGGTAAGAATTCAACAAAAAATCTTGAAAATCCCAAAAATTTTAGGAAGTTGCCGGTTTTAAAACTGTTATCCTGTATCCACATATTTTAACAGCCCTATCCATATATATTCAGTACTTCTTTTATACAATTTACGGGACTGTATCGTTGATATTTTCCGTGTTGTACTACATATACACTTCTCAAACTCTGAGGTTAATAATCAATGGTAATAGTTGTTTAAATAATTTTGTATTGAGTCATTGCAATTCCAATTATTTCTGAAGTACCTACTAGTTTCTTCGTTTAAAATTAAACACCTTGTACGTTACCCGAGTTTTTAATTGCCATAATAATTGATTATTGATTTTTACTAGAATTATCTATACTTATCTTTAGTTTTTGAATTTGAAACATAAAGAGGTAATTAAATTTACATAAGTATAAAGTTAAAAAGGTTAAAAGATATGATTTAAATATATTAAAACGAACAGTATGGTATAGATGAACCTGGTCATTGAATGGGTAATTATAAGGGTTGTACTTAACCATAATTCCAATAACTTCTATTCATTCCATTAAATTTAAATTAAGCCCTATCTTTTGTATATGTAATTTATTGATACTCTCTAAATTTCGGAAAGTGTGATTTAAAAAAATAATTTGCAAAGGTTATTGAATATATCTATATATCTAGTTTCAAAGAAGCGACAGTTTGGCATGTACAGGGTGTCACAGCCCTACTTAAACATTACCTCAAATAACGACATGTTATGCAACTTTCGTTTTTGAAATAGAACACCCTATATATATATTTCCATTTTTAAATTCTCTTTTAATATGTCCATATATTTCTTTTTACTAATTTTATGAGAAATTTTCCGTGTTGTAGTGAATGTAAACTTCAGAAACTCTGGAGTAAGTAATTAATGTTAATAGTTGTTTAAGTAACTTTATTTTCAAAATTGTTGCACTTCTAATAATTATAATTCACTTTTTACTATTTAAAAATAATTTTATTTTAAGGTCATCGCACTTTTAATTATACCTGAGGCGTGTACTAATTTTCTGATTTTAAATAGTACACCCTGTATGTACATCACTCAATGTTTTAATCATCTTGACAATTTATTGTAGATTTTTCCATATATCTATATTTAGTAGTTAACCCCTATATCTTTAGTTTTTGAAAGTCAAACATAAGGAAATACCTGAATTTGTATAGATGTAAAGTTAAAGAGATTGAAAAATATGATTTAAATATATTTAAAAGAACAGCATGGTATAGATGAACCTGGTCATTGAGTAGATAATTAGCTCAAATATTTAAATTCTGAAGGATATTTGCCGCAGTGATTGGGACAAAGTGTTTCTTAAAACATTTCGACACGATAAAAATAAAAATTCAACAAAAGTGTCGTGAAAATCGTGAACATTTCACGAAGACGTCATTTTTAAAAATGATATACCGGTCCGTACATTTTAACAGCCTTGTCGACATGTATTTAGTACTTGTTTTTTATAATTCACGGAACTGCGCCGTTAAAATTTTCCGTGCTGTAGTCTGTAGTGTATATTAACTTCGAAACTCTTGGATTAGTAATAAATGTTAATAGTTGTTTAAATAATTTTATTTTCAAAGTGATTGTACTCCAGTTCCATACCTGAACCTTCAATTATATTCTAATACGTTGAAATTAAAACCTTGTTCTTGAATATGCCACATATTAATATTTCCCAAATTTGTAAAAGTGCGTTCGAGAAGATAATGTTAAAAATTCAACAAGAGTCCTGAAAATCCTGAAAATATCAGGAAGTCGCCGTTTTCAAAAATGTTTTACTGTGCTCGTATATTTTAATAGCCCTGTTCGCATATATTCAGTACTTGTTTTATATAATTCACGGAACTGCGTCGTCAATATTTTTCGTGTTGTATACTAACTTCGAAACTCTTGCATTAATAATAAATGTTAATAGTTGTTTATATAATTTTATTTTCAATATTTCAGTTTCAATAATTTTATTTCCTCTGAAACGTCTACTAACTTATTTATTTTGAATGAAACTCTATATATTACTAGGACTTTTTATTGCCCTGATATTTTATTGTCGAGTTTTACTAGAATTCCTTACATATATCTTTAGTAGTTAATCCCTGCATCTAGGCTTTAGTTTTCGAATATTAAACATAAGGAGGTAACCGAATTTACATAAGTATAAAATTAAAAACAATGAAAAATATGATTTAAATATATTAAAAAGAACAGCATGATATAGATGAACCTGGTCATTGAGTAGGTAATTGTCAGGGTTGTTAATGAACTTCTAATAAATTTAGAATAAATCCTTTTTATTGCATATGCCAAATTAATATTTCCTATATTTCCTTATGAAACACCCTGTATAGTACTCGAATTTTTATTGTCCTGATTATTGATGTATTCTAATAAATTTAAATTAAAGCCTTTTTCTTTTGTGTGCAACATATTGATATTCTCTAAATTTGGAAAAGTGCGATCAGTGTCTAAAAAATAACCGGCAAAGGTTGTGTCGAGTATCTGTTTTTATCGAGTATCTATGTATATCTAGCTTCAGAGAACCGACAATTTGGCCTATAGAGGGTGTCGCAGCCATGCTTGAACAAAAATTATCTCAAATAAAAGTAGATTATGTAACTTTATTTTTTGAAATGAAACATCCTACATATTTTTCCATTTTTAGATTCCCTTTTTATATTTAGTGCAGATATTTTTTTACTAATATTATAAGACATTTCACTTTTTAGTAATCTCATAAGAAACTTTTTCCACATTTGCAGCCATATCTTTATTTGCATTATTATCGGAATATTATGAAAAGTTTTACCAAAATAATATAATGGTACATATTTACTATACCTAGTACTACCGGATTCTTTATTACTTTACTAAACTAACTTTGTAATTTTATTTTCCACCTATGCATTGTTTTTTGCTGTTGCTATAAATGTGTGTAATTTAGTTTTTTTTTTTTTATTTAAACGGGAAGAGTTAGAGCCCTATGGCCATGAGCGCCCGGAGGGGACGGGGTAGTTGATGGAATTCCGACCTATTAGATTATAGTAAATTCCAGATATGTAAAAACAAAATAATAAATAAGGTCAAAGAATAATTTTGCAGTTAATTATGTTTTTAGTTAACTACAATTGAACACAAGAATAAATTCAGTATTTCCTATTTCTGTATCGAAATCAATACATCGAAATCATGTCATTACTTTCTTATCATATGGGACACATCTTGTATCGATAATTATATTTTTATTTTGTTGATGTTATATGACTTATTATTAGTATTCAGTAATATTTTTCCTTTTAATATTGTATTTTTTAAATATCGGCATTAATATTTCTTTACTTTACTTTACTATTTTGTTGTGATATGTTTTATTTTATGTGTTTGTTGCTTGTTAAGCATATTTTACTTCTTCACTTTAATTATGAAAACCGTTCTAAATTTTTAACAGGAATCAGGAAATTTTATCAGGAAATATTTCCGCGAGCCACCATGCCTGTGGGCGCGAGTTTATGGTTAGTGCGACTTAAATTAGTGGCAATGACTAATTTTAAATAGTTATCTCTAAACGTTTATTTACAATAAGTATTAAAATAATAGTGCAAATGTGTCTTGGAATCGTTTTTATAGTCAATGTCTCCGTCATTTCAAGAGCTAAAAAGAGAACTAAAAACTATTTTAAATTGATTAAAAAACCTTACCGATGGAAAAATTAACACTCTTGCCTGTTTTTTTCTCAACCCCTAAGAAACCACTACCAATTTTGTGTTTAAATTGCACCCCTACTTTTCTTTTACTGAAAATGAATCCCCCCTTGATTTGAACAGAAGTTTTTTCTAAGTACCGTTCTCTATAGAAAAAGACATTTTTTTTTATTTTGAAATAGTTATTAATTAGTTAACTTAAAAAATATGGAATCATTTCAGGTAACGTAAAACTGGAGAATTGCAATTTAATACATTTATTTACTTGTGTATACAGAATGAATGAAGTGGGCATACTTTCAGTGCAAAAAAGTAATGATACAATTTGCAAAATATCAGTTGGGTAATTTCTTAAGGATAACAAAAAAAGCAAGAAGGTTTTAAGTTTAATCGGCAAGGCTTTTTGATCCATCTTTTATCTTATCAAATAAAGGAGATATTGATTATAAAATACATTCTAAGACACTCTGTATACCTGGATTTAGTATCACGGGGATTTTCCTCTTCAGTTTCTCCAATAAAGTTAACATAGAGTAAATGCTATTAGTGAAATTACAATTTTCCGGAACTTTTTTCTAAATATTTAATAAGTTAAAATCAATTTTTAATACTTGGATTCGAATTAAACTAGAGCTAAATAATAAAACCTTTAAGGAAGTGACAAAAATTTGGAATGAAAATCGATATTAAGTTGAAAGAGGAATTCATTAATATATAGGGTACTCCATCTAAAATAAGGAATTTATTGGGTACCTTCATTTAAACGGTGCAGTATTTTTTATATTTAAACAATTGTTAACATCCATTACTTGATTAACCTGATCTTGAGACAAATGTTCAAACTTTGCCTCAATGTACCGAAGATGAGACAATGAAATAAGAGGAAACACAGTCTTACCTCGTTACGCTATCCAGCTCGTTCGGGACCTACCTGTAAAGAAAAAGTATTTTTTAGTTGATTCGCAATTACAATTAGGCTTCACAATTTATTATACTGATTTATTTATTAATACTATGTCATTTTCAACCAATGAAAGCCATTGATTCTACATGATATTGTGTGCGTAATATACATAAGTATGTATCGATATGTGTCGAATTTGAAAAAATATCCCCATTCCTCTGTTAATTTCTCCTCAAAACCCCTTTATATTTTAATTAAAGCTAAATATTTAACTTACCTATTTAACTCCTTCCCTAATGCCGTCTAGATCAATTTCCATCACACACAAATCACAAAATTTGTCCACAAAATTGTTTATGCACGCGAACTATACCTCTCATATTAACACTTCACACATTTTCAATTAATTGAAACACGACTTTAATCAAATTCAACACAGAAAAATCACTACCGCACTCACGATTCACTCTCGTCTTCATCACGACTAATCTTTTAACGACTATTCAATAAAGGCCCGGCAAATCCTGACATTCAGTTTTTTTGCGACAATATAACATGAGGTGATGTCTTTTTCATGCCTTAAAAGAAAAAGGGATGACGGAAGTCTTAATGATAGTGTTTTTGTTGCATTATTCAGGTATTGTTCTCAACTTATTTACTAATACTGATAATGAGTGAATGGATCTTTTTTGTTTGCTTTCAGTTGGACCTAACGCGTTTACTTGTCCAGGCACATTTTGGAAATTCCTAACATTTTAAAATACGTGTCGGAACCGTGCTTCCGAAATAATTTTACATTCTAAGAATATAATTCTGCAAACATGTATACAAAGGTACTGATTTATATCTTGATCTATCTATAAGTAAAAACAAATATTCCCTTAAGAGATAAGATGTTTTCTAATATTTTTAAATAATCTACCTACAAGAAAACAGTTTGAGGAATTTGTCCTTGTGACTACTTTATATTTCTAGGTCAAGTAGGTAATTCTAGGTCAAACACTTTCCCATTTCTAACTAGTTTTAATTTCATTTAAAACTATTAATTGAAAATGGTATATATGGGATTAACATTACAGTTAAATAAAGTATAGTTATCTTCGTAATACATTTAATATGAACAAGGCAAAAGTAAATTCATTGCATTTTAATGTAATGTCAATGTAAATTAAAAATATCGCTAAGAAAAAATATTTCAATAACACTCCGTTATATGTCGCTCGTGTCGAATGCCAATTCATTCTAACCTCACTTTAATAACATGAAAGGTAAATAAACAAACATGTCTTTTGCAATGACGAGTAAGTTATACCCTGCAAATCATAAGACGGTATTTGTGCTGGACCATACCCCATATTTCGGTATATCATGCGAAAACCCTATAGAATTTGAGTTTCTGAAAACTCGCACGCCGGGGTTCATACCAATGAACCCCATTTCTAAGTCACTATGGACGTCCAGCGTAGAATCAGCCATCGAATATTGTAGGATTGTATGGGATCTCTTTCCCCAAGGGAAATTGGTAAAAAAATTTGTATTTTTATTTCGATTTCTGCTAAAACAACGCTTTTAGGTTAGGTTTATAGCCAGCGATACCGTGGCGCATATATTGAATACATGGAGCTCCACGCAACAGAACTTAACTCATGTAAGTTAAAACTATACTATATATATATATAAAAATTAAATTCATAACTTCAAACTAAAACTGTTGTAGATAATGAATGGTATGTCACTGATCGGCATTCCTCCTCCACCTTCTCCCTTGCGATCAGTTAGTACGCCTTTAGACTACACAGTTTTGCATGGATTACGTGCTGCAATAGAAGCACTAAGTGAACCAACCGATTTACAACAGGAAAAGATAAGAAATGCCTTAGATGGTCAAAAGATCCTCAATAAAGCTAGGGTCATTTGTATTACGTCAGCTAGGGATAATGATAGTATGAAGAGATTGGAGGAGATTTTCCTCAGTGTTTTGAATCAGCAAAATAAGGTGTGTTCGTCATCTGAGAGGTAAAATAGTTTTTTTATGTTTGTGGTATTTTATTTTAGCGTTTCAACGTTTCAGGTTACTTACCATTGACCATTGCCATTTGGTGATAATAAACACTTTTCCAATAAATATCGAATCCCAGGTTAATAATCATCTACCAAAAAATGTAAGAAATATGTTTATTTCAATAATACTAGTAACGTTCTTATTTTAGTATTGTATTTTAGTTATCTCCTATTTTAACGACTGAGGTTCACTCCCTCAAAGCTCCTCAAATTCCAAATAAGCTCTCCTCGCTCATTCTAGACCACTACGATTTAGCCAGCACTACCGTCACTGGTATTCCCATGAAAGAAGAACAGAACGCTTCTTCTTCTGCTAACTACGACGTAGAGATTTTCCATGCGAGTTCTGCCCATACCGCCATTTTAAAGGGGAACGCATCAGACTCCGCAGCGATCAGGACCATTAAGGAGGGTTTAGAGTATGAAACGGTTAGTTGAATACAGCAAAGGTGTGTAAATAGATTAAAATGTTTGTTTCTTAGACTACATTAAAATGGTGTACGCCAAGGGGCGTGTCAGGTTCCGAGCTACAGAACTGCACCTGTATGCACAGGATTACGCCGGTTGATGTCAACTCGCGTCCGTCTCTATGCCTTATTAATTTTCTGTTGAATGGTAGATCGGTGATGTTGGAGATGCCTCGAAAAGCTGGCGGAAAGATAACCAGCCATCTGCTAGCAGCTCATGGCGGAGAGATATTTATACATACCCTGTGTACTGCAAGGTACTATGACTATATACATTTTTTTGGGGAAATTTGATTTTTTCTGTTTTAGGTCAGTTTTAGAGGACCCTCCATCAATTTCTGAGGGTTGTGGGGGTCGTGTTACTGACTATCGTATCACAGACTTTGGTTTGCTCATAAAACAAAACACATTGCTCCCGGTAAAAATGAAAAATATCGAGGAAGGACCTCAGCCTATATATAAGATGAAAACTAGATTAAGCAGGCTTACCAGGTACTGGCCCTTGACAATTAGCTCCACGTTGATATTTAATTTAAAAAACGTAAGTAACGTTCCTCTACAATTCCTCTTAAGTTGTTAGTCTAAAACGTATAAATATTTGTGTATTGTTTTTTAATATTTGTTGCTTGTGTAACTGCTAATACAAGAAATTTTAAATTTGATCATTTTGAAATTATATTTTAATTGATCAACATAATTTGTCAACAATCTATTACTAATAATAATACCTGACCCTCATCCGCTATGACCCCAATTATTTTTGTTAATTGACCACCCTCTATGATATACCATACAGGGGCAGTGTAAATACAACACAAATCCAACAAATGTTCTGTATAGAAAACATTCTTAGGAAATATTTCATGTCGTCTAACTTCCCCAAAGAATTAAATATAACTTTAGAAAGTAATTAATATGTACAAGGGCTAAGAAAAATTATGTAAAATTTATATGAAAGCTGTTATATACATAATCAATTCAAAAAATACAAGCTAAAAGCTAAAACACAAAGGCAAGGAACACAGTTTATTGTGTTTCTAAAAATGTGACCAATTTGTTCAATAATTGCATTAAAAAATATTCTTCAAATCCATCGGTGTACCATTGAAAAAGAATATAATGAGACATTTTTGCTAAAATTCCCTAGTTATTGGGAATAATGAATTAATTTAAGAGGTAGATTGAGACAAAGAGCAGCATTAGCTCTTAAATTAACTCATTATTGTCTATATTTCAGGCTAATGCATCGAGAGTCGCATTACTTTATTTCCTGATGGTACATATCTAAATGCATTTTATAAAACAGTCGCCAAATCTTTCAAAACTAGCATTTTGAATATGTGAACTACAGACTTACTAATGAGACATTTTCGATAAATTTCCCTGAAATACATGCAATAATTAATTAATTTAAGAGGTAGTTTTGCAATTGAGAATGTGGCCATCTTGAGACCAAGAGCCAAATTAGCTCTAAAATTAATTCATTATTGTCTATATTTCAGGCTAATGCATCGAAAGTCGCATCCCCCATGGTACATATCTAAATATATTTTAAAAATTATATTTATTCGTCAAATCTTTTAAGACTAGTATGTTGAATACGTAAATGCAGACTTATTAATGAGAAATTTTTACTTGGTTGATACAGAATGCAGCCAGCGTGAGACCAAGAGCAAAATTAGCCCTAAAATTTATTCATTATTGTCTCATTGTTATTCATATTTTAGACTAGGGCATCGAAAGTCGCATTACTTTATTTCCCGATGGTACATATCTAAATACATTTCAAAGAGTAAATTTAATTCCCAATTTTTTTAAAGTAAGCATTTTGAATATGCAAAAGGCAGACATACTTTTAAGAATACTTTTTTAAATACATCGTATTTGATAATAAAATACAGACATTTTTGGTTACATACTTTATATATAATGAGATCTTCTTACCATGATATACGACATGTTTGTAAAAGTTTACATTATTTAAATTTCTGTGTTGTATTTTCAAATATATATGATCTAAAATATCATTACCTTAGTATAAACTTGTATCTGGCCACAAATTAATATACTTCTAAAGACTATTTTAAAAATGAAAACTATTCTCAAAAATATATTGTGTATATCGTGCCATTGCTGTTCTTCCATAACCTTTTATTTTTATAAATAAAGAGTTTACTCCTTTTTTATTATTCCCGTTGATAGTACTTTGATCCACTACCCGCCCTCATAACCAAAGACAAAATAACGGACGAGGAGGTGTTCCAATGCAAGAAAGTCATTTACAACCTCATATCTCTGGAGTCTAAAATGGAACCGTTGCACCCGTTGAACAGCGGCCAAAGGATGAAGGGCCAAAAGAGGGAGGAACAGTACAAGGCGATGTGGAACGAACTCGAAATGCTATTGAAGAATAATTTGCATACCGACAATCACAGAAGTATCTACACGTGTCTGTTGGAGTGTCACAAATTTAACTTTGATGAGGAGAAAGTCGCAGAGAAAGTCGAGCTGGACGAGGCACTGAATCAGTTGGATAATATCGGTGAGTGTTGGTAATTTGCATCTTTTGTGTTATTTATTATGAGAACTGAAATTTAAAGTATGAATTTTTAAAATTACCCACTGATGATGATTCAGATAATACTTGTTCCTGATAACAAATTATATGAAAGACTAATTTTTAAGAAAATACGTGAAAAATGTCCTAAAATACTGTCAAAAATGTTTGTGGTTGTGACAAACAATCAAAACAAACGAAAGAGTTAAAATAAAGTAAATTAAACAGGAGTTATTTATTGGCTACTGATGATCAAACTTGCATAACAAAAGTATGAAAATATGTTGTCTGTCAGATTTTTAAAGAAAAATTAATTCAACATATCTATTTAACAATAAGTTCTCACAATCCTATGATGAACAGTATGATATGCAAATCCTACTTTAAGCATCATCGAATGGTACTGGGGGAATCTATTACGCTACTTTATAAAATGAATGGGCAATTCTAATACTATTTTGTGAATTGAAATTATTTTTTCTTGTCATTTCAAAACAGCTCTTACTACCGTAAGTTACTCACAAAATGACTTGTTTCAAAATATGTAGTATGTGTCGAATTTTGTAAACATCCTGTATATAACAAAATTTGGAAAATCAACACGGTATAATATGTTGTTAGAAATTTCTATCCGAGTAGATTATATCCATATATGTAGTTCCAAAACATATTTGGCATGCATTATAATGAATATAGGGTGAGCAAAAAAGCATTATATGTACCATCGAGAAAAAATGTAATGAGACACTTTCGATGATTTGGAGTTAACTATTCCTGTTCAATCATAATCAACTCTAAAACTTATAGAACTGTTATTTAATTCTCAATGGTACTAACTTTTGTAGAACAATTTTGTTTTTAAAGTATTCAATTGTATTAAAAATAATATTTATTTACTATGTGTATCCCCTCGTATTTTATTAAGGCTTTTGTTTTGTAATTTTATTTGTAAATATTTGCAATATAGCTTAGGGTAAATAAAATTTGAATGCAAAAATAAAATATATATATATTTTGCCCGATTGTATTATATCTGAGAAAGTACTATGCAAGGACATTTTTAGCACATTTAAAAAGAGTAAATTATATAAAGTGTCATTTTTACATCATACCTTTTCAAGAAACTTTCCAGCAAAAATTGCACCTCTATTTTACAAACATTTAAAAAATAAATACTGAAAAAAAATGTAAACTGAAACACAGACTCGCCAAAAACGCAGATGTTAACCTTTTCCTTTCTTAGGTCCGGGAAAACCTGACCAAGATATGCCGAGAGCCTCAGTGATCCGAGCCACAACGGACTCCCCCATGTCACCGCCGCCTTTGACCAGCATCGCACCCCCGCTCTCCAGATCGGTGTTGAATAGGACCAGTAGCATATATAACACTCAAAGGACCCTCCTCGAGATTTTCACGTCTCAGGAGAAGGGAAAGACCCGTTCCGAATTTGCAGGGAGGCAAGGCGATTCTCTGGTGGCAAAATTGTATCCTAACCTTAAAACCGATGATCGGGGGCCTAGAGAGGGTATGGAAGTGGAATAAAAAGGGAGGGGCGGATATTTTTTATATAGATAAGTATGTGAAAGGAATAAAATGTGAAAGATTTATTTGTAAATATAAAATTTAAATTTTTATTTTGTGCTTATTTACTGTCGACTTTACCTTAAACAGGTGCCGTGACATTAAGATTAAATGCAATATTTTGAATTACAGAAAATATGTGATAAAGAATATGGTCATGTGGTCAAAAACTATTTATCGAGAAAATTGATGTTATTTTTAGCCAAAGCATAAGTTGTGGTTTATCTCGTGTCATAAAAACTTTCGTATATACCATAGACTAATATTTTAAACGTCAGTTTGAATATGAATAATGACTTACCTGGACAGTCTTTCTGTGGTTTTCATAAATATAACAAATTTATTATAACCCCTTTAACCATAAACAATATATTAATCGATCTGATATTTCGATAGCGATAGTATCGCCTTCGGCAGGTTTCTCATTTTCCAAACACTAGTAATTTGCTATTCAAATAAGTTTATGTAGATCCATTAAAAGGAGATATAATACAGGTGTTGCATTTATTATTCTATACCATAGTTTCTTATTTGATGTAGGACTTTTAAGAACAAATACAGGTTGTACAAAAAATACAAATATTTTTACCAGTTTCTATAAGCAGTTTTGAAGAGACTTTCAACAAAACTTTCAAACACCCTGTGCAAAGCCAATCACACCTGGAAATGAAACTGGTAATATAGTTTACAGAGTTTTTCTTTCAAGCTATCAGTATAAAAATTAATGTAAAAGGTGGTCCAACCAAAACGCACGATGTTAATTGTAAATAAAACAAAAAGTTTTCCGAGAATTATCTTAATATTTTTTATTATGATAGAAGGATCAATGACAATTATGTATGAAACAAAATATCGGCCAAATGCTCGCCACGGCTTCGGTGGCATACCTCTATCCGATGGTCTATATTTTCAATGAATCTGAGACATAATTGAGGTTCAATGTCGTTAATGTGCCGAATTATCTCATCCTTTAGCTCTTGAATTGTTCTTGGCTTATTGACGTACACTTTTTCTTTTAAATATCCCCAAAGAAAGAAGTTCAACGGTGTCAAATCACATGATCGTGGCGGCCAATTAACATCGCCACGACGTGAGATAACACGGCCATTGAATTTCTCGCGCAAAGTGCCATTGTTTCGTTGGCCTGTGTGGCGAGTGGCACCATCCTGTTGGAACCACATATGGTCCAGGTCCATATCCTCAATTTATGGCCACAAGAAGTTCGTTATCATCTCGCGATAGCGAACACCATTCACGGTAACTGCTTGGCCGACCTCATTTTCGAAGAAGTACGGCCCGATGACGCCGCCAGCCCATAAACCGCACCAAACAGTCACTCTTTGTGAATGCATCGGGTTTTCAACAATCACTCGTGGATTCTCATTTGCCCAAATGCGGCAATTCTGCTTGTTAACGAATCCACTGAGGTGAAAGTGTGCCTCATGATGATCAATCAAAGATGATTTTCTTTGTAAAGTCACCATTCACTTATGTCTGTTCAACCAACCATTCGGCGTATTGACGACGCTTGAAATGGTCAGTAGGCTTCAGCTCTTGAGTCAATTGAACCTTGTAAGCGTGTAAATTCAAATCTTTATTCAAAAATCGCATCAGTGATGTTCGTGAGATGTTCAATTGTTGGGCACGACGACGAGTCGAGGTTGACGGCTCTTCTGCTACACTATCGCGAACAACAGAACGAAATGTTTTCCGCAGAACGAACTGGGCGAGCATGCACAGCAAACTTGCAAATTAACTCGGGTGTTATCTTTTAAGACATTCCAAATATAAGCTTATACCGAGAATATATACAAAGCATGTACACCAGCTCTATTTTAGAAACCTCCTTTTTTAAGTTAATACTGAAACTTCCTTGTTTTCGATTTAGTTTTTCATTCACCGCATTATCCAAGTTGATTTATTAAAGCTGTACATCAGTAATATACAACACTTTTTGGTCGCCCTGTATACAACTTGTCATATTTATGGAAGTAAAATTATGACCAACTAATAATACTGGATGCACGTTTTTTTTTTTTGTATCAAAAGTCGTCTTTTGATACAAGAAGACCATGAATTATTTATATTTATGATAATACACTGAATAATTATACGAGTACTACTTCATTTCCTTTACGATTTATGTTTCCATTCACTGCAATTCCCACGTTCATTATTAAATCTATATCCATAACATGCCCTAGTTTTTTCACACCCTGTATGTATTTTTTTTTCTTATTTATGGGAATAAAAGGATAAGGTAAGAGTTAAACTGCTTACAACAAATTTCACATTTGCGATTGAAGTTGTACATCGATACCATAACACTTTCGTGATACCTCATGCAATGAGTGCAACCTCAATCCATAACATCCCATATTTTTTGACATCCTGTATTTATTTCACTTACATAAATACAGGGATGAGGCGCAAGAGTTAAATCTTTTAAAACAAACTCTTACATTAATTACTGAAATTGTTGGTTCATAACATACCATAATTGTTGACACTGTATATGATTTTTCTTATGTATGGGAATAAAGGGATAAGGCAAGAGTTAAATCTCTTACAACAAATTCTTACATCAATTACCGAAATTGTTGGTCCATAACATACCATAATTGTTGACAATGTATATAATATTTCTTATGTATGGGAATAAAGGGATAAGGCAAGAGTTAAATCTCTTATGACAGATTCCAACATTCATCAAATTGTTGTACCGAAACATACTATAATTTTGGACACTCTGTATGTAATTTTTTTCTTCTGTTAATGCAAGAGTTAAAATCTCTTACAACAAATTCCAATGTTCATAATTGAACAGTTGTTATACATTTATAACATCATACTTTTTCGGTACCCTGTATCAGTGGTGGCTCGTGGTGATTTGTCATGGGTGGGCAACTATTAGTAGGTTATATAGTGCAATATAATGAAGTAAAATATAGTAAAAAAAACTTTGACTCTTCACTCTATGTTAGTCACTATACAAGTATAAGTTAAGATTTAAAATTCTTTCAGCTTTTCAAGTTGAAAATGCATAGCACTAAAATTGCATAAAACTAGTACAGACTCTTATGAATGCTACATTCATTACATTAATAACCAAAATAATTTTACTTAATAATATAACAAATACTGTTATAGAGAAATTCTCTCACGTTCGCCATGGTATAAATACTAAATAAATACAATACTAAACAAACACAAATGTAAAGTACCAACTTCCACAGACAGACCGCCGCGCCGCACTGATTTATTGTAATTATTGTTAAAGAACCGTTAAAATTTTGAAAATCCTAACCTACAGAGTACAGACCTCGCTGAGATACAACGTTCTGCAATGTCTCTGAAAACTGAACTCGGAAATACGGAGATCGGAGATTCTCGATTCCTTCCCCGCTTTGCCGAAGGCCTCTTCAGCAGGGTGGTCTAGCCCACCCGTGTCACAGCTTACTCGAGACTCGAGTAAGCTGTGCTTGTGTTTCAAATAGTTTCATGTAGTTTACACGTGTATAATTTTGTTTTTAAGTCTTCAAATCATTCGCAATTCTATTAATTAATTAATTTTATTCATGTGTTTATTGTTTATTTCATTTTATATTCCAGATTCCCATGTTTCTATATTATTGTGAAATAATTTAAACTTTCAAGGGAAGTTTGAAAGTATACCAATGTCAATAATATCAATATTAATTTTAAAACTAATCTTGGTAGACACTTGCGCTGTCTCGTATGTACCTACAAAGCCAGAAAGGCAAAATGCGTGGCTGCCCACCCGGCCCGACACCCGCCCCGCTAGGCTAGGCATAATCACGGTAACTATTCCACGGTTAGAAGAGTGAATTGCTGCACTTACTTGCACTGCAATTTTCCACCACGGTTGCGCTGTTAGTATTAGTACGAGTATATATAATCAGAACGTTTCATTGTATTATTGTTGTTATGTAATATATAGTGTATTTAATTAATTACATATTACATAATTATATCTTCACTAATATCTGTAAACGATAAATAACGACCTTTGGAACTGTGTGCTCCTCTTCTTCTAGGAAACAGCTGGGTGGGCACTGCCCTGTGTGTATTTTTTTTACTTACGTGAATAAGGGGATGAGGTAAGAGAGTCTCTTACAGCAAATCCCCACATCCTTTACAGATGCTATCTGTCCATAACGTACCATATTTTCATGTCGCCCTCTATGTTGTTTTTTGCGTATAGGGAATAAAGGTATAAGGCAAGAGTGAAATAAACCGACGATCCTGAAGGCAAGACCTCCTCCAACGAAAGACGGCTTGCCGTGAAATATTTATATTTATGAAAATATCCTACAAAAACCTCAAAACTCATCTACAAATGATATTTTTTACAATTACATAATATTTCAGATAGTGAATATCTTCGAGTTGTTAAAAAGCGCGAGGAGAGGGGCATAAAAATGAAAAAATACCTATGACGTTCTCTTAAAGATATCCAAGATCTGCTATTAAAAAATAACACCTCACTATATATATTATGATTTAAATTAACAGCTATGTATTTTTTTGTTTTTTTGTAAAAGTGTATACGTCTACATTATTTGATAAAAGGCATTCAGTTATTTGTTGTCTCTATATATATATATATATTTATATAAATATTTATATTAAAAATGGAGCTTTGCTATGTTAATCGAAATTACAAAATCGTTAGATCTTTTTGTACTCGTTAACTTTTACACGATTTTATAAAAACGAACATTGAACAATTACATTTGAAGTTGGACAAGGAACGGAACAACTAAAAGGGCGTAACCGAATTAAAAAAGGACGAAACGTTTTATCGTATTATTTACATGAAATACAGGAAAACTTCAAATGCAAAAATTCCTGTTTTCCTAACAGCTGTTCAAGAACGCAAAGAAATTAAACAAAAAAAAAAAAAAAACAAAGGAAAAAAGACAAACGTAAAACTGGAATGTAACCGCGCTTAATACAAAAACGAGTGAATGCCTAAATTAGAGGAATACATAAAAAACAATGAAATAAATTACTTAAACTAACCTAAAAATGGTAATAAATGTTAATGATGATATAGAACAGTATCGAAATTTGTTTATGACTAATATATAAATAAAACAACAAAAACAAAAAGATGAAACAGCGAATTTCTACATTACTTTATTACAGTGAAAAAATAGAACAACGGACTCAGTGGTCTGATAAATAAGCATTTGTCCACGAAATATCCAAACGGGCGGGACACGCCTAGTCGCTGCCTATATCTTACCTCTAAATTTAAGTAAAGTCAGTCATATTACAGGCAATAACAGCAATCTAGTCAAATAAAAACTATACCTAACCTCAAAAACTGACTACAGACACCTGTCAAATGTCACTTTTTGAGGTTATGCACGCGGGGGTTGGGATTTGGTTTACGACGAGGCGTGCGTGAAAGCAATCTACCTTTAAATTACAGCCGTTCAGGTACTAGGGCACCGTAATTTTCCATTTATATACAAAATAGACGACCGAACACTGCTCGGCCAATTTCTCTTATGAAACAATCACGGGCGTAGTACGAAATACCTATTTATCAAAGTACAAAGAAGCAGATTTGAATGTTTGTTTAGAATTCCATTACTAGACTCCTCTGGGTTCCCGATGAAAACTAATAGTCGTACTTGTGAAATATTATTTAAACGCAAACTGTCTTTAAGTTAGAAATCAACTATTATAAACATATTTACTGATTAAAACATCCGAAACAGTGATCTTTTTATCTAAATATGTTTTACATCAATTTACCTTGGACTAACCTGCCTTTTCCCATCGTCCCGCAGGGACCGAAAAAGGTAAAATTTCAAAATCTCCCCGAAATAAGACTTCCGGAACACTCACAAAATTAAATAATGCAATTATAAGTGTATGTGTAAATCCTAACCTTAAAATATAGTAAAAAAAAAAATTATAGGTAATTACGTATTTGTCACTTATTTCCTATGTCCTCCCGTATCTTTTTGCTAGACGGCTGGATGGAGTCCTCTTCTAGAGGTCGCTTGGCGTAATCGCCCAAGCTATTTGAGTCCTCGGTGGAGACGATGGAGTCCTTGGTGGATTCCGAGACGACGCTGTCGTTTGTCTCCTCGTTTTGGTCTATGGATGGGGGGCTGTTGTCCGTGAAGGATGTGGTGGTATCCTCATCGATAATGGTCTTGCCGTTGATGGGTCCCTGGTTGCTTTCGTCGGACGTGGTGGTGTCTAAGGAGTCGCCGTTCTGCAGGACGACGGCCGGCGGGATGGAATTGCCATTTTCTAGGGGAGTACCTCCGAAAATACCTGAAAAATACGCTTCGTGAACATCGCTGAAAGGCTATAAACCAAATAATTACCCCAATGATCATATAAAACAAATATAGAGCTTATGTACATATAGTTTATTTCATCGCTATTTGCCAAATAAAAAATCTCACAACATACCGTGGCTTGTTTTTATGGCTAGAGACGTAGATTGTTTCTTTTATCGGCAAGATAAGAGTTTTTTATTTGGCAAACAGCGATGAAATCAATAGTACTATTAATTTTCTTTATATGTAAATGAAATTCACGTATCACATTTTCCAAAATAACATGCCCAATCCACTAAAACCACATTATTAAAACCTGGGCAAAGTTTTGTAAAATGTAAAAATCACTAAAATATCACTGAAGCTACCAACCAGATAACTACCCCAATTATTATATAAAATGTATATTGTAAATCATACACTCTGCTAGAACAATACGCCCAATACGCAAAAACAGTACTATTAAAATCTGAGTAAATATTTTCCATAATGAAAAAATATGTTGGACAAATTTGGGCAATGCTTTCCTACTACTCTGTTGATCTGTGGAAAAAAATAATTTTTTCTATATATATATATGCGAGATATCAGCCCAGTTTTGACAAGTCAAATCTATACATACAAAAAAAATAGGAAAAAGTTTTGTCTGCAATGTCTCCGTTAAAATGTATAACAGAAATCGACCTTTAGACAGGGTGAAACAATATAAGAAACATTACAGTCTAGAGACAGTTCTAGGCAATATTAATGTGATGCATTAATATTGCCTAGAACTAAAGCATCTACAGGATGTAAAAAAGTATAACTGCCATTATTGTCTGCCATTATAGCAGGTGATAGTTTGGACATAAACATACAAAAAAGTGTAACCATTTAATTATGGGTACAATAAATAAAAATAAAAGTAAAAACTCCAATATTTGTGAAATACCATAAATAATAAACCAATATTTCATGTTCAAAATAATTTAATTTAACGAAAATAATTCCTATTGCCCTTCATTATTCAACGGATTGCACATATTCTGTAATTGGAAAATTTACATTTTTTTTTAATAGATGGTAGACCTGAGCACCTATATTTTCCAACTCTTGTTTGTTTAGGCCTAAAGTATGAACTGTTAAAATAATGACAGTCACATTTTTTACATCCTGTATATCAAACATGTATGATTGTACTTCAGAAAGAATGATAAGAACCACAGAAATGGACTTTTGGAGGAGGTCAGTTGGAAAATCAAAGAGAGAAAGGGTAACAAATGAGAGAATAAGAAATATGATGGGAATAACACATGACATTGTAGATGATATAAGAACCAAACAACTCGTATGGTACGGGCATGTTCAGCGAATGCCAAATGACAGAATACCCAAAAAAATTCTAAACTGGAAACCACGAGGAAGAAGAAGGCGAGGAAGACCACGAAAAAGCTGGAGAGAGGGCATTGATAATGAAATTCGGGAGAGAGGTCTGGACGAGGACATGTGGAGAAATAGAGAGGAATGAAGATTAGGAATCGGAAGACGGCGAAGGACGTTATAAACCGATATGATGATGCTGATGATTGTACTTCAAAGCATTTCTTCACTATGTCGAGTATGCAAGAAGCTACAAGTTGGGATACCCTGTAATGGTTTCTTAACTGTAAGATATTTCCAATGTCATTATTTCTCAGAACCCTGTATATGAACCATTAGTTTTAGACTGTTTTAAGACCTCATAACCTTATTACTTTTTGTGATTTCAATAGTTTATCAGACGAATTTTAATTACATTTCCATATCAAAGATAAGAAAAATTGTAGGATCAATACATGAATCGTATCTTACACCAGCGGCGTAACAGAAAGCACTAATTTCAATCATTGATATTGAAAACTGCCTAGCTTGCCTAGGCAAGCAATTATAATTTTAAAATAAACTCTAAATTTTACACATTTTTGTACTCACTGACACTCACCCTGTATGAAAATACGGTCAGTTATATGTAATAAATGCATATAAAAGTACTGGAAAATTAATTTTGAATGAAAATAATAGTGAGAATTTTTACTTATTACAGTGGAACTTCGGCAATTCGGACACCCCATAAACCGGACACTCCAGTGAATCGGTAATCCGTTACAGTTCGGACACTTTCAGATTTTTACCTCTGTAATCCGGACACTGGACCCAAAGCTCAATTGGTGTCAGATGAAGACGATGATATTTCGCTGGCCGATCTAAGAAATGTTACAATAAGTAGAAATGTTAGGAGTCAATCGGGGGATATACTGATAGGAAGAGAGGAGAAAGCGGATAGATGGAAGCAGTACTTAGGAAATTTATACGAGGGTCAGGAATTAGGAGAGATATTAGAGGAAGAATCTAGCATCGATAGGGAAGATGTAGGAAAACCTATATTGAGAGAGGAATTTGAAATAGCACTAAGGGGGCTAAAGAATAATAGAGCGCCGGGTGTAGATAAAATACAGGCGGAAATTTTGAAATGTGCGGGACAGAAAGTAGTAAATAGGATGTTTGAACTGGTAAAATACATATACGAAACGGGCGAGATGCCGGAGGATTATAAGAGGAACATTATCGTTACTATACCGAAAAAGAGAGGAGCCGACAAATGCGAGAACTTTAGAACGATTAGCCTAACTTCCCATGCGTCAAAAATCCTAACTAGAATAGTGCAGAAGAGGATGGAAAATAGAGCGGAGGAAATACTAGGAGAAGACCAATTCGGGTTTAGGCGAAATAGGGGAACTCGCGAAGCTATTCTGGCGCTAAGAGTAATGTTAGAGAAAACAATAGAAAAAGGAAAGAACGCTTATATAGGATTTGTAGATTTAGAAAAAGCTTTTGATAACGTAAGATGGGAAAAAATGTTCGAGATACTAAAGAGCGCGGGAATGAAGTATAGAGATAGGAGAGTAGTACACAATCTATACATAGAGCAAACTGCTGTTATAGAAGTAGAAGGGGAGGAAAGGGAAGTAGGTATTAGGAAAGGAGTAAGACAAGGATGTACGCTATCACCACTAATTTTTAATCTGTACATCGAAGAGGCGATTAATGTGGTAAAAGATAGAGTAGATTTCGGGATTAAAGTACAGGGACAGAAACTAAAAATGCTGAGATTCGCGGATGATATAGCAGTATTAGCATCTAGTAAGGAGGAACTAGAATCAGCATTGAACGAAATGGAGGCAGTGTTGACAGAGGAATACGGAATGAGGGTGAATAAAAACAAAACTAAAGTGTTAGTGTGCAGCGGGCGCGAGAGCAGAGCAAAAACGAAAGTACAAATTAATAATGAAAGATTGGAGGAAGTTAAAGACTTCACTTATTTAGGAAGTAAAATAAATTGGGATGGAAGAAGCGATAAAGACATAAAACAAAGAATAGCGCAGGGTCGAGTAGCTTTTAACAAAAAGAAAGCACTTTTATGCTCGGGGGTAATAAACTTAGAAACAAGGAAGAGATTTTTGAAAACATGTATGGAGCACGGCACTTTACGGCTGCGAAACCTGGACGGTAGGGGAAGCAAGTAGGAAGAAATTAGAAGCTTTTGAGATGTGGTGTTACCGAAGAATGATGAAAATACCATGGACTGATAGGGTTAGAAACGAAGAAGTATTGGAGAAAGTCGGCGAGAAAAGGAGTATGTGGAAAAACTTAAAGAAGAGAAGAGATAGAATGGTAGGCCACTTGCTGAGACATGGGGGAATAGTCCGCGATATTTTGGAGGCAGAAATAGGAGTGAAGAAAGGCAGAGGTAGGCCTAGATTAGACTACTGCTCGCAAATAGTAAGGGATGTAGGTTGTAGCACAATTAGCGAAATGCGTAGGTTAGCACAAGAAAGGAGAAGCTGGAGGTTAGCGTCCAACCAGTCTTAGGACTGATGACCTAATGATGATGATGATGATCTAAGAAAAAGCCTCCTACTTAAATAAGCTACAAAAATGGATGACTTGAAAAAAATGTTAAGAGTTATAGATCCGAAAAGTGAACTGGCCGATGAATAAATTATAAACTGGGTGACAGGAATGGACGAAGTAGCTGCTGATAATGTTGGCGACGAAGAAATAATTGAAGTGGTGCAATCAAACACAAATGATGAAGAAGAGGATGTTATTGAAATTCCGACAACAATCAAACATTCAGAAGCAGTTTTTCAGAAACGGTGTTTTTCACAATGTGTGCAATGTGGGCGGAAGGAAACAAATTGAATTATCAAGAAGTCCTTTTAATGAAAAATATCTAGAACTAGCAAGAATGCTTCACGAGAACATTACTCAAAAAAAAAAAAAAAAAAATTAGTGCCTTTTTGACTTGAAATATATTCCGTTTTGCCAGTTTCATATGTATGTACGAGTATATGTACATATGTGTGCCCCTACATTCAGAATATGTCGATTTGTAAAACATTTGAGTTAATGTTGGAATAAATAAACATGACTTCATAAATGTTAATCAGAGATGTTCATCGAACTTCGGTAATCCGGACGAATACCTAAACTATATCTGTCCGGATTACCGAAGTTCTACTGTATTTATTTTTTTAATTTTAGACAGTCTTGATTTTACCATATTTTTTATATAACATGACTATCTTAAGATCAACATCACAGACAAAAAAATCCATGCTAATAATTTTTTCACATAAATATGTGAATACTTTTCTTCGTCGAAAATAAGTTAAGAGTTAAGTGGAGATTTGGCAAAAGCCCCAAAGACAAAACTGTCACATAAAAAAATCCCAATATATGCTATTACATTTTTTTTTTAAGGCCTATTCGACAACCTCTCTTCGTAAATGTTGTTTACCTTTACATGATATCACATTCCAACAACCACTATTTTTTACAGTTACGAAACTCCACGCACTATACCACTATGCCCAGGCAAGAAAGAAACGACCACCTACCAAGAATGAGAATAAAACGTTTTTCATAATACTTACTAGAGAGCAGTTCAGGTTTGTGTTCGGATATGACATAGTGTGTCCATAGCGAGAGTTCCACCTTGTGCGGGGACCAGCAGACAGCGTCTGGCCTCTTGTTCTCGGTAGCAGCTTTGTTTAGCCTATCGGCGACAGAATTGATGTGCTGCGCAAACTTCAGGTACTCTTTTGTAGTGTAGTCGATACCTTCGATATCAGGTATCGCCATCAAGCATTCGTCCGCCATAAAGGGGGCGCTCTCTGGGCAGGCAGCAGCCAGTAACGCTGTAAGAGAACGAGTTTTTAAATACTAAAACTGTCATGTTAAGAATAAGATTTATCATGAGATTCACAATAATTTTTGTTTAAAGTGTCCTATCGTGAAGAAAGTCCTTTTCTCTAATGAACCAGACAAATATGTGCCTACAGTGAAAGACTTCTAGAGAATCGGCCAAATAAAATTGAATATTTTGAAATTAATATAAAAAACAATTTTGATAATAAAAAAAAGTTTTTAGAAAGTGTTTTGCATAAAAACAAATTATATAATGCACTAATTTATGTCAGAAATAAAACTATAGCAATTTTCTTGTACTTTTTTTCTAAAGAACGATATTCAAAAAACTTTTTTGAATTCACAACGGAAATGAGTAAAACAACTACTACGTTTTTATACCACTATATTTTCACAGAAACGTGACTGCAGTTTCGACAATTATGCCATTTTCAGACGATGATTCAACTAAGAATCAAACTGCAGTCACGTTTCTGTGAAAATATAGTGGTATAAAAACGTAGTAGTTGTTTTACTCATTTCCGTTGTGAATTATGAACTACCACAGAGTAACGGCTTCCTCGATTAATTTCTTTTTGAATTCAATTTTTTAAAAATTTTATTTTTACAGAAATTAAAATGTCGAAGAATTAAAAATTATTTAATTAATAGTAAAAAATATGTCGAGATAATTTTAACTTAAAGGAGAAATATTCTCAGTTTTCTGTTTTATATAACCTCGATTTTAGTTTAAAATATTTTTTATACAAATAATTTATGAATATAAATTAATGAAGAGAGCAAACCTTATAGCAATTTTTTCTCAATTATTTTAATTTTTCAAATTTAGCAAAACTTAAAGACCATCCTAGGCAAATCACAAATTGTGTTATGGTGACTTAAACGAGAAAACTATTCAACAATACAGAATACATTCTACTTACCAGAAGCCATAGTAGTCCCAACACCCTTCAAGTTCGACAGGGCCGTGATGGCCTGCTCGAGATTTGGTAGTTTTCTGAAAGCCTTCTTCGTCTCTGCCATGACAGCCCGGGGCGTGTTGACTTTAACGAGGTACGACAGCTGGGGGTAGAACTTACCCCGTATCTGCTTCCATTTCATGCACTGGACCAGCTCTTCGTGGATCATATGGGCATCCTTTCCCCTGCTCTTGATCTTTTTCGGCAGTTCATTCTGATACCTGCAGAACAAAAAATTATGTCAGCTTTTATCGAAGGAATTTCTGAATAGCATAAAATGCACTGATGAAGACAGTCGTCGAAAGACAGGATTTATTATTTATTATCATCATCTCGTTACGTTAAGTGAATCCAGAAATGTGTTAAGGAGGTTTTCGATACAGTCTATAGTAAACCGTAACGTTTTAAAGTATTTTGTTAATTATACAAAAGTTATCGAGGTGAATTAAAAAATTTAATGTCAGACAACTTTAATGCCAGTGGCGTCCCAATTTTTTTCAAACGATATATGTACATAATAACTGTTTTAAAAGCCGATCCGATAAATCACTGTATATAGTCTATTTCATATAATAATGATTTGGTAAGGTGACTTTAAGATTGAAATCAAACTGAAGAAAACAAAAAATTATTTGTTTACTTCCAATTATGCACATATACTATATTTTCGTTCTTGAAAAGCGTTAATTGTGTATTGTATTACGTAAAAAAAACAAGTAATTGATCGAATGATTGTACTGATTGTAGACTATATACCATGAATCAAAATAACACACAATTCGTGTTTGATTCGCATCGTTAATATTTTACATTTTTCATGTCACTTATCAGTGACTCACAATAACTATTTTATAAGCTCCTGCTACACACAATATTAACCAATCATTTATGCCATCTTATTTACAATCGCACTTTACAGATAAAATCTATCCCCACTCCTTGTCCAACGAAAACTCAGACATATCCATCTGCATAAATTAAATCGTCTTTCTATTTATACTTCAATTCACTTCCTTGTGTCGATAAAATCGTTTTTTGTAGTATGTAAACAATGACCGTTCGGAGATAATGCAATTATGTAAAAGGTCGCCACATAGGGTGACCCAAATACGTTACAATTAAAACGCGGCTAACATCATAAATCATAACAAACCTTTGCGCGAGGAAGGGAAGGTTACTATTATTGTTTGCCGCGGGGACAGTAATTTTGTAAATAATATTTTAATATTTCTCAAAAGTTACTTTTGTGCTGCTTTTTTAATTTTTAGATTTATAATAAGAGATATATTTTTCCAATTAATAAAATTCTATAAGTTTTGGAAATTTTGATGTGTAGTCCAAAAGTAAAATAAAAATGTGAACAGCTCCTCTATTGTATATTATTGTTATGTTACTGATACTTCTGGTATTTATGGCAACTCATAATCATAATGAATTTATAAAATCAAAACAAAATAGGTATAACTACCTATAAATAAAATTATCGCTCTATTATCTTTCTAGAAAATATGCCTATCAACGATAAGGTGCGATGGTGTGCAATTTTATGAAACGTTCATTTCATAATTCAATTTACACCCCAGAAAAATGATTACCTACATATATACAAACTCATTACTCATTAGTTAATAAACGCATCGTGAAAAAATATTTTAATTAAAAGCACGAGTTTAAATCAAAAATATTTACAGTTAATGTTAAATTCTGTTATTAGCGATGTTCTTATCCTTACATACAAAACATAAAATATTACAAAATTTATTATCAATTTCTTTACGTTTATTTGATATTTACGTCCCTTATCTTGTTTCACTTAAAACTATAAATATCTCTAAAATAAATAAGGGGGTTATTTTCTTTAAATTTCTATATTCTGTATAGAATAAAAAAACGTTCTCATAGAAATTTTAGCATTATAAAAAATGTTTGTTCAAATCCGTGTAAACAACAAAAATATGTTCCAAAGTACCTATTTGATTAAAATAATGTCGAAATATGTTTTTTAAGAGCATGTGAGCGAAAAAAAACAAAACGTAAATACTTTATTACCCGTGGATAGGCGTACAAAATTACCCTTTGCATTAGATCCCTCAAAAATATTAAATATTAAATGAAATCAACGAAATGATTGTGAAATACAGGCAAGTTCGAATGGAATTTTCCATTACAAACAGGTGGCCTAAAAGTCGTATTTTCCGAAAAATTCACAACCAACAACGGTCGATATCAATAAATAGACACGACTATACGGCAAGTTTGTAGAATTAATATTAAAAACTTGCACAAAATAGCTAAGGATCGACTCAACGACGTTAATAGAAATCCCCACTCTTTAAACAACGATTCGGTCAAGATCAATCAATTTAAAGTATGAAAACGGCGCGATAAATAAAAAGTAAACAACTTCAAGGATTGCTATACGAAAACTGCAACGATTTTCGCAAAAAGTCCTGTGTTTCAGGAAGGAAAACGGGCTTAAATAAAAGCCAACGGAGTGTGCTTTGTTTGAACAGACACCATTTTGAAAGGCATCGAGATTACATAGCATGTTTTACGTTAATTTCGTTTGTTTTTCAAGTTCCGACAAAATAATACTCACTAATTATCGTGGCAGATTATGTAAGGGACACTCCGTGTTAATTTCAGCCTTCATCCGCGATAATAAAAAGGGTTTCGAGGAGACTACAGCATAAAAAGGACGAGGCCATGACGCCGACATAGTAACGCGAAATTTCACGTTCGAAAATGCAAGTATTTGAGTATTTGAGAGCATAGTGCAGTTGTCATCGATTACCACGTGACGAGCGTGATTTTAATGACCGTCCGAGAAATATATCGCGGGGGTGCTAAAGCTATTCAGTCGACGACTTAGACAGTGAACACATTAGTAGGGTTCAATGACACAACACTAAATTCACTAAAATCCACTTACCAGTTGTCTAATTTAATCAGTTCTTCTGGTTTCTTTGCCCTTCGGTCAGCTTTGAGTCGGAGGGCTTGAGGGTAGAGTTTGAGGACCTGCTCGTATTGTTGACAGGTGCCGTGGGTGAAGAACGTCGCCGTATCTTTCGCGGAGGCCATACCTATAGCTATTCACTAACTGGCACTGCTAAGCTGGCGTGCTGTAGCCTAGTTGATCGGTTGGCCGTAGTTGGCGGTGTGGCAGCACTGGCGAATGGCCTCGATTGTCTGATGTTTCCCCAAGCCCGGCCCAGCAAGACTGACATTCCCCTGCGACGTTGCCAGGTCGTACGTGGCTGTTTTTTCACAGAAAGACGGGATGAAAATGCACTTTGAGCAGCTTTCAGGACGGGCGAAATTCTGAAAATAATAACCACCTGTAAAAGCTGAATGAAATTGATAAACAAACGTTTAGAGCGTCGTGAACTGTTGTTCTATGATTCATTGCTGGTACGTGACCTCGTATGCGTACTTGGTCGAACAGCCAGATTATTATTGCTTTATTTAGATTGAAATATATCTTACGTATTTTTGTGTCTTTTGTTGTTTTACTGGCGTAATTTTTCGAGAGATTTATTATACGAAATCACCCAACATGTCCCGAACACTTTCAAATTCCTTGATTTATTTGATCAAGGCTTAAATTTAAATGTTTCGATTTATATCTATATATTTGTACCTAGGTACATCTACAATAATTTTATTATTAAATAAAATACCTATGTACTATGTACCTACCGATACTGTATATATCTGCAGGTATTATTATATAGATAAAACTAATATTTTATATTAAAGGAACACTATTAATAAAATAATTTCAATTCTCAGAATTTCAGAGGGAAATTGTCACTTTAGAAGCACTTAATATTTATGTAAGTATACCTATAACGTTATTTGGATATGTATTTATTATATTTGCTTATACTCTAATGGTTATTAATTCTTTTTAAAATAACACCATTATAAAATACATAAAGAACTTAAACAAAAATAATATATGCTTTGGTATTGCCTTCATTTTTATTTATAATTTATTTGCTTTTAATTTTCTGAATTTTTAACATTCCCAATACTTTATTATGTAAAATATCAGTGTGAAAAATGGTGTTTATATTAGTATTTACTAAAAAGTAAATTCTAATAGGAATAGCCGAAATAGAAATACTACATTACTACCTGCGATAGAAACAATTCCTAAAAAAATTCATCACCTAATTCTTTTAATTCAAAATAAAAAAATAAATCTCATTTGGTAATCATCACATTTTATTTAAATCTTTTTAAGACAAAGTGGTTTAAAAGCATTCTGCTCAGGTAGCATATTTGACGTCAGTGGAACTTAAAGTGATGTGAAAACATGCTTGCATGAAAAAAAAATTCTTCAAGTTTATATTTAAGATTATTTCAACGTCATCATGATCTCATGAGACTGTAACACCAAGCCATCATTTTGACGTAGTTTAACAAAATTATCATAAGATTTACTATGTACATTTATTTTTCTGTATACAAAAATTCACCTCTCCGATAAAATTTACCTTCCTTCCTTCCTGCTTTTAGGAAAACTAGCTACAACTAGTATAAATTATTGTAGATTGTAGTAAAATAATTTAAAATACATGGTGTGTCAAAATAGTAACGTGTACTGTTCATATTTCTTGCCCTGTTTAATAAACACAAATTAAAAACAAATAAATTGGTAAATATAGATTTAATACAAAATTAAAACTCGATGGTTAGATTTTCACTTTTTATTTGTTAAACATAACAATTGTTTCGCCAACACAGTGGCTTCTTCAGATGTTGAGTACATAGACTCAACATCTGAATAGAGTACATAGTCTATGTATTCAACATCTGAAGAAGCCACTGTATTGGCGAAACAATTGTTATATTTAACAAATAAAAAGTGAAAATCTAACCAGCGAGTTTTAATTTTGTATAAATATCATCAAGTAACGGTCCAATCAATTCAGAATAGATTTAATAAGTCATTTGTCATGTGTGCCATAATTATATCAATATTAATACAATTATTATTTATTGAAAATCCTATTTTTATAAGTACAAATAACCGTTTTTAATACAAATCAAAAGATTCAGGAAGATTGCTATTCCTTCTTAAAATTTAACAAAGATGACGTCATTGGTATTATTTTCATTTAGAACAAGTATCTTACTTTTAAGAAAACAAAGTGCTAGTTTAAATATTTCAATCATATACAGTTTCACGCAGTTATCTGAAATTAGTTTTTTTGCGAATAATAAAAATTTATAATGGTTCAAGAAAGCAGTTATATTTTTACGATATTTTCATAATTAAAAATACGTATCAAAATATAACAACCTAAAGTACATCGCAGATATTTTATACTTTATAACACACGTAGTCTTGCATGCCTATCACTGGAAAATTCGTTGTATTAATGAAACGAAATAATCCGTTAGAAAGCGTGGCCTGTTACGCCGCTGGTTATTTCTAAGTGGCGACTGGTGACTAAGCAAGCATACTTTTGCCGATTCGAAGTAAACAACACCAGCAACTTTTGAGAAGCATCTCTACTCGGTAAAACAATTAACGGGAGAGAAAAATTTTACAAACCGTCCCCTAAGAACAAAATCAATAAAAGAAGTATCGATTGTTTGCCAATGCAGCCTACTCGAATGTACTTAGGCGAGCAGAAACGTGCCATATGTGTACTCTGCACTCGATTAAACGGTTAAAAAAATGTTGCATCAACGTTTTTCATTTATTAAACACAATAATTGATACTCAGGGCTACCGTCACCGCAAGTCCCCAGCCAAGGTAAATCCGCGCGACTTGGCAACGTCGTCGGCTATTTCCTGTGATATCTCTGCCAGCGAGCGAACGTCGAATGGTTTTTACTGGCTGTACACGCGCTGTGTTTTCTATAGCTCTGGCAAAGTAATCAACAAAATTATACTCCGTATCGCGCGTACCTGTTAGCTGCCAGTCTGTATGCGAGTTGGCAGACGCACACGGCCAGAGTTGATTATTTCCTTTGAGCCCCGAACAGGATATCGGATGCGGTTTTTTTACTTTACCGAAGGGAAAAAAATGATATTTATTTGTGTATAGGATGGAATCAGTTTCCTTTTTCGCTGTCAATGCAAACAGCTTTTGTTTCCAACGGTCGTTTCCACTTGGAGAATATACCGGGGGACTCAAAAAAGTAAAGGTGGAGCGGATATTCGGAACAGCTGGGATAGATACTATGCAGTTTTCGTCTTTTCAATTAAATACGATATGTATACATAGGTATATGCCATTTAGTCGAATATACCTATACGTGGTGACGCAAAAATGGTATTAAAATTAAGTTTGAAAGAGCGTTCAATGTATTCTCCATTGTGACCATTGAACGTCACTTCATTACAACAAATAACTTTTTATAAATAATTTAAAACCATTGACGCCTTATCGCCACAAGTCACCAAAATAAAAATATACAAGGTAGGTATATTAACAATAACAAAGTTGATAGTATTTCCGAGAAAACTGACTTTTCATGTACCCAAAAGCATCTCAAATCAATTTATAAAAGATTATAAAGGTACCACAGTTCAAACACAAAATCGGAAAAAAAAATCATTTTAGTCTACGTCTTTTTAGAAAATAAGATTCACGTGTTTAAAAAAACCCCTTTACAAACAAAATTATTGCGCGAAACTTTAGTACCACTTATATTCTCTTAAATATCTATGTTAGAATAAAATATAGTCTGTGAATAATGATTGAGTTTAAATTAAACTAATTGGCATTAAATTTTAGAAATATATTTGACAAAGAATATTCAAACTAGTAACGTTCAAAAATAATTATAATTCCAAAGTAAATGATGTTTCAGTGACTGTACAATGACCTTTAATTTTCATTAACCTTCTGAATGGGCAAGGGTCAGTGGGCGCATGGCGGCATTTACACTACCCTTATTTTTTCCACAGTTGAAACATATAAATGTACGTTAAAATTGGAGTTTTCTCATTAGGTAGCATCAATGCAATATCCATTTACACGAAAAAAAATATTGAACACATTTTGCAGCTTCGACATGTATGTATATATAGACAGATACCTAGACGGTCGGTCTGCTATTTTGTATTTAATATTTTTCAAGAAAATGAAGTATATAAACATTCTTTTCTTTCATTTTCATGAAATAAACAATAACTTTGAAGATAAGGTTTTTTTTAAACATTTTACAAAAATAAATTCAGTTTCATATCAGTTTTTCCCGATCCTGATAGCCAAGACGGCCAATACTTTTTATTTTGAGCCATACAGACCGCACCATCTTACGTCTATAATAGTAGTTTGAGAATACTGAAGGGTGCCGATAGACCCCGATAACGAATAACGTTTGAATTCAAATGTTTCTAAAATGGTGGTGTAAATGCGGCCCCCGCGCCCGCCAGAGGGTTAATTTACAACATTTCTTACATACAAATTTTTCCATTTCTCAAAGGTTAAAAAATAAACAATGCTTTAAATAATAATAAAAAATCACAATGATATATTTCTCTGGTGTTTCAAAAACTCTTCTTTTAATTACAATTAATTTAATTACAATCATAGATAACTCATTTTCAAAACATTTAGAAGACGTACTTTTCTCTAAAGCCTTGTAGTACGATTCAAAAATAATGTACCTCAAGCCAAAATGTCTTCATTTCTCCGAGAATAAACCCCTTGCACTAGGTAGCTAGGTACATACCTGCTGCTACTAAAAGCAGGTATATATAATACCTATAATACGGTACTACTTTTAGTGGCAGTGATTCATACTCAAGCATTTGGAGCGTTGCGGCGGGGAATGAGGGAAGGGCATGAAAAACCATAGGCGGGTCATGGAAAAGGGGGCAAAAATTAAAAGAAATGCAAATAAAAATATATTTGCATTAGAGATATAAAGTAGGGAGGCTTTCACTGTTTTCCACACCACCCAAGAGGTACAGTGCAATAAGGTGCGTTTTTTATACTGGTATCCTTAAGAAGCCTAATCCAGTAAGAACAAGGTATTCACGAATAGAAAGGCAGTCAACGGACTGTTATATCATCTAAGGTTCAAAAAGGCCCTGATTTCTATAAGTCATCCGAGTCTGATGCTGACTAGAAATCACTGCCACTGCTGTTGTCGTCTCCCACATTAAAGACAAGTGGTTCAACTAACACTTCCACTCGCACATTCAGGTCCTACATCCGCTGCTCCGATTTGGTCACATGGTGAATGTATTGCCACATTGGCAATAGCTTCATGAAATACCGGCTTTATCTGAGGTAATTTGAAAGTGGTATTCCTTCGCGCCACTTCACCCTTCACGTGCGCCCAAGTCAGTTCAATAGGGTTCAATTCACAATGGTACGTCGGTAAGCGCAACACTGTAACTCCGTGCACGCGAGCCATTTCATCCACTACATACTTCACATACTGCCACGCACTATTCATGTCCTTGTGGTAATCGCCCGTTTTCTTGGACTCAAATGTTAACAGTCTCTCTTCTACGAAACTGGTTTCACTCCCGATATGGGTAATTATCAATCGGCGCCTTTTCCCATGCAGCAGGAGAATCGATTGGTAATCGACTTCGATGAAAAGTCGATTGGTAATGTGCAAGTCTTGCCACACTGTAGAAACTGTATGTCCCTCTTTCACCTACGTTTCAACCATTTAATAAATTTTTGTTCCTTCACTTCGAAGTTGCCGAATCTTCTGTAAATATTTTCTTCGCCGCATAACAATTTCTTTACTGTCTATAAGTGCACTTTTGCGACTACGCCATAAAAACCGAAAATTTAAGTCACAAATGGTACGCCTCAGTACTCTGCTTGAAATATGGGGAAGGCTCTCATCATTGGCGACTGCGACTTCAATTTTCTTAAAGACTGGCAGCTCGCTTAGATAAAAAAAAACTATGGGTTAATCGACGAATGGCATATTTTGTGTCTTCATCCAAAACTATCTTCTTTCTGCACCTCGCTTCCTTATTGTTAGTCGCCGCTGCAAGAGGCACTTACTCTTCCTTCTTCTGCTCCTTTAAATACCGATATACAGTTCTAATTGACACTTAAGTTAAACTATTATACAGTTTCACTCCAACAACTATAGATTATCTCAGGTTACGTGCCATAATTCCCTCGTACATACGGCAAATCATTTCACGTTCCTGGGACGTTAAATGAAAACATTTGCGTTTCGGTGTTGAAAACACATTTTCTTTATTACAGCTGGCTGAGAGCTCCATTTTAAACGCCGAATACCGGAGAGAATACCGAATGCTACGGTAATGCTTGAGCACGTGACAGCCAGTCAGAAATAATCTCGAAATATTTGCAAACATCGAAGCTACTCGGAAAAAGCGTAAGTAGCTTTCGGCTCCTTCCGCGCTGTTTTCGAGCGTTCAGTGTGGTTCGCTCTTTCAATTCAGACGACACGTCGATCGGTACTCTACTTCTTGAAGCGGAAGCTTGCGTGTATTTTAAAAGCTTAAAAACTGCATATAATTTGTATGTACACTTCGTAGCGATAGTGTTTTGATATTATGTATGAGTCACTGCCAGTTAAAGTGGTACAGTATTATAATGATAAGTACCTAAAATAGTCACAAAATCAATGTTTATAATATATGTATATAATCCGAATTATTTGCCCCTCTCAAATATACTTATTCGGACGCCGCTGCCTAGTAGTATTATTATACGATCCGTTTTGACTTATCTACAAAGGTAGAACGGTTCGGTCGGTGTTCGGGGTAGAACCTACCCCGGATGGTTAAGGTTCGGTCCGTAAATTTACAACACCCGTTCACTTCGATTCGCAATACTTAATACTCTCTCTTTAGTTTTCATTACCAACAATCGAAGAAAATATTATGCTGACGCACGTAAATGTGATGGATTCGACCTAGTCAGGTTTTTCCGGCTTTTATGCGTTTTAAAAATGCTTAAATTTCTATTTATTCAAGGAATCGTAAAAGTGCCTTATTAGTCAGTAGTAATTTGTAAAGTGAGTCAGTAAAGTTGCCGTAAAGTCTTAAGCGGTACAGGTTTTAACTTCCTCAAAGCAGAAGGTCGAAGTATATAGACCAATGGTCATAGGCGTTACAATACACAAGTTTCGTGGAAGAAGAAATAAATAAAATAATATTCTAAGAAAACAAATTCTTCTATGAGAAATAAATAAGAATAGCAGCAACAATTTTAAACGTCACTACATACCAGCTACCGCCAGTGGAACTTGAATGCAGTTATGATTAGCTAAGGGTACAAATAATATGGGGAATAGTTTTTACTTAGGTATTACGTTACGACAACTACTACATTACAAGGTCGTACTACTACATTACAAGGTCGTAATTACGGAATGACTAAGGAAGTGGCGTAGTTACCACTACTTTAAGAAAAGTTGATTGGACTATGCTATAGCTCTTTCTTTGTTTTGTACATCTAGAAAGTGCTTTGCTGTCATCTTCTATGTATATGAATGCCATCGTGTTAAGATTATATTTAATTACCATCTAATTATTATTAATATAGCGCCTCAATACATTTTTCCTTACAAAAATTAGTTTCCTAAAAATTACAACAAAAAAGCATGAAAGCACATCCAAATTGTATAATAAATATCGCTGTTAATTAATTAAGTACCATTATGCTTTAATTTCATATTGTGGTGGTGCTGAGTACACAATATTATGTTTTACTGTTATCGGAAATTTAATTTATCAAGGTGTCCAAATTATCACATTGAAGAATTGTTTATGAATTATGCAAATGGCATTTTCTCTCTAAACTACTACTGCATAGTTGATAAACTTTAAAGGATCAGCTAAAGTACCTACATAACTACTACTTTGAAGCTACTTCAAAATTCTAAAACCTTCTAAGTGTCAAATAAGTAACGCCACACGGTTGTTGGTACTATTCTATACTACTTCCTTGTCCTAATAACTTTAAAGTAATTTGACTTGGTGACGATTTATTACTCAAGATATTTTAAAAGTTACTTGCAAGTAATAAAACTATATGGTTCCAATCGGCAGTGAGAAGAACTAGATAACAACTACAATATTCTGGTTTAAAGTGGTTTTAAATGTTATGTTAGTATAAATCACGTATAATAACTACCCAGGGGCGTAGCGTACATGGATGCAAGTGATGCGTCGCATCCCTTAAAAAATTGGCAAATTAGTATTATTTAAAAGTTCAATCGATTTATTCAATTATTACAATTTTTAATTATTTTAAACCGACCGCAAGCATACATTATTTACTTTAAACGCTACCATCAACTTTTTTATTTCAAATCAGCCGTGAAGGTGCCCGAAATGTTTGGACTCCTAGCAGTGCTGAAATGCAATGGTCCACGTTACATCCAAGCTACGCGTTAGATGGGCGAAAAGGTCAGTGATCTTACGCAGTCAACAGTGAAACCTCGAGTGGGTGTTGTCGTTATTTCCGGACTCAATTATGCGATTATGTGAACGCATCTTGGCGACTGTCGCCATAACATAATGAAGATTTGGAAGCGCTGTTTCAGGCAATTGTGGAAAATGAAAATGAGGAATGGGAACCAGAAACCGTTATTTGTGCTGGAGGCCTTTTAACTTTATTACGCGACTTTGATTTTAATTTTTTCTTAGCAGTGTTTTATGCAAAATTCCCACCTTCCGAGAGTATGTTTAAAATTCTATAGACAAAAATATCAGATATTAGTTAGTGCAATAAAAAGATTACCGATTTCAAATCACATACTCAAAAAATGAGAAACGAATTTAGTGACATTTGGGACTATATGGACAGATTTGTGTTAGAAAATCAACCACCAAGTAAAATAATGCGTTTGGATTTAATTCCTGAAGAAGATAATAAAAGCACCTACGCACGATTGTTTTATGAAATTTTGGACGTTATTACTTTGAACATTAGTGAACGGTTTAGTGAAATTTCTAAACTGAAATTCTTAAATCTAGATTCCACACAATTTACTTCATTCGTGAAACGTTTTCCTGACGAACTTTCTTCTTCTTTAGTAGGTACATATGGGACATTCTTTGACGCAAATCGTTTAAAAAGTGAACTTTCAGTGATTTATAGTGATCCCGATATGAAAAAGAGCACCATGTTTGAGCTTCACCAATATATTACGTCCCTTCAATTATCTTTTGTTTTCCCGGATTCATTAAAATTGTGTCGTTTAATTTCGACTATTCCTACCACAAGCAGTTCCGCGGAAAGATCATTTTCATGTTTAACGAAAATAAAGACTTAAGATACAGGGTGGACGACTTTCAGGTGATTTAGTACGATTTCCAATTGTATATTTTCCTAAATTTTTATATACCATATTATGGTGTTGAATATTTTCTTTCTTTGTTCAAACATTCATATCTATATTTTATATAACAAAATACATTTTTTCCATATGATTATTTAAAAGACAAAAGACGGTTTGTGTAACTGCATATTTTGCGATTTTTTTTAATAATTATTCCATATACCACCCCTTTCAAATATATATTTTTAATTTTCTAGTATTGCAGTTCTAGAAACGTTAGATTAAAAACTTTTGTTTCCAATCTAAATCTCAGGAAATACACAAAAATAAGAAATCGGGAAGGAAGATCGAAAAAAAAATACAGCATTTTTTCGATTTCCCTATCTGAAATTTTTTTCTAAGGTCCACCTTTACTGATCATACCCTTAAGTAAATCGCTAAGCTGATTTATCTTTTATCAAGTTCCTTTTGCAGTAGTAGCCAGAGGGCTTGACCTTTATCATTATTGTCCCTCGATAAAACACTATGTCAGACTAACTGATATACTGATAAGTCTTGAAAAAGCATTATTTGATTTCATTTTTACTGGAAGTAGTAGCAGTTACATTTTAATGTTACATTTATACGAAAAAAGTTTCGTATAAACGAGTTTCGAAGTTTCTTTTTTATATATTCCATAAATTTCTGTTGTCAGTAAAATGTCAATGTCAATGAGACCGTGCGATTTAACGCCTTTAGACTTCTTCCTTTGGGGCTACCTTAAATCGCAGGTCTATGCGAATAAACCGCAAAGAATTGATGCCCTCAAAGTCACGATAACAAAAGCCATCCAGCAAATTCAGCCAGATGTATGCAACAAAGTCATCGAAAATTGGACCTGCCAAATACGTGCCACCAAGTAAAGCCGCGGCGGACATTTAAACGACGTTATATTCCATACTTAATGCCATAAAATATTCTTTCAAATAGAAAAAAAAATGAGTGGATATTTCGCACACAACTAGTTTTATTTTTAAAAGTTAAAAATTTTTAAAACGTATAAAAATCGAGCGTTCTTATTAAAGACCCTTTACGTTAAAGTTGTCGAGAGATTACCTTTTTTCTATTTATTTTTTTGTTATGTACTGTATACATATGTATATACAGGGTGAGCCACGGCGGATGGAGTATTAAAAGTATATGGAGAACGGATCTACCGATTGCTTTGAAATTTTGGTTACCAATATAGTCGAGTATGATCTATGCAACTAAAATATTTTCGAAAGTACGGTGTTGCCACTTATACGTAAAACCGGCAACATCTTCGTTATTTTAAATAGAATACCCTGTATATTTTTGCATTTTTTGGATTGTCGTCTCTTTCAGAGTAACTTTTGTTAATATTTCCCTATATCTGTCTCAAGCTGTTATCGAGATAATAATTCTTTTCTGAATTTATTGCCAAAAATTTTACTTTCAGTAAATCGTGTTTTCTCCTACCTACGCAGCAATTAAAAGATAATTTTTTAGTTGTGGCTAGGCAAGGCCTGGGGCATCTTCTTCATTAATCAAATGTTTCCAATATCATACAGGGTGAGTTAGAGAATGCTTTCTATAAGTGACTTAGAGAAATGCACGAAAGTCAATTTTTTTAAATGGAATGCCCAGTATATTATTACTAATTTGGAAAAGTGATACATTTACCTATTTAAAAATGTTAATGTCCCCTATACCTGATGCGCACCATTTTCGATTTATAGGCACTTCTCTGTAACCCTTCCAAGAATATTATATCTTTTGGTATGTTGTCATAACGGGTGGACCATGAAATTTTTATTTTATCATTTTGTATAGACAACAGACATTCTATTTTTCTAAATAAATTTGACATTAGTAATGTTTGCACTTAATTTGAATAGATGTGGCACAAATATGGCAGAAAATAATTATACAAACATAGTTTTAATGGATTTGTTTATTATTCATGGACAGTGCAATAAGATTATCAACAGAACTTGTAGAATATTTAATGAGAAATATCCGAATTTGCCGCAGATGAACAACAGAAAGTTTCTACAAATTCAGAGGAATTTTATAAATTTTGGTTCGTCATTAAGAGAACCAAGAAATTTACCGAAACCTGTATTTTTAAACAGTGTAAAAATATAGAATCTATTCGTTCTAAATGTGTTAAAGAAGAAACAGGGTAGAATCTCCTACAAAATCCATACAACAGAGATTCGTTTCCTAATATTCAGACAAATTCTAATGACCGTAAAACCCCTCTGAGCCAAATTCGAGATTCATCAGATGCGATTATGATTTTTTTCGTCAAGATCGTATTTCGGCCCGTCGAAGCTGAATATCTGTTGCCGTGAAAGAACCCATAGCCGGGTCCGAAAACGGAATTACAAAATTAAAAATAAAAATCCAAACAGTCAAGCGAAAACCTAACGAACCTCGACACGCTGGGGAAACGTAAAAATAAAGAGAAAAGGTATTTATTTTACTGTTCGGATCGGCGCGGCGCTGCGCTACACGGACAGCCGTCGTCGTCGTTGTAGAGCGAAGCCCCACAAAATTTCAGCGTTTCTCGTTGTACCGTTTCCCACGCGAACGAAAACTCCTACGGGGCCGCATCGCACGTAAAACCCGGCATTGTATTTTAATTCTCGCTCGTTATAACCCGACGTAACGGGAAATACGCTGTGTAACCTACGCGGGGACAAAGAAAACGCCGGTACTGGGCGGCCCAAACACATTCGCGCATCCAGATAAGGTGACGAGCTTGCCTGTAACGGCTACTGATTTGTTCTTTGGTGGGCCCCATTAACGACACATAGTATACTATTAAAAATCTGCCGTGAACAATGGACAACTACAGGGTCTTTCAATAGGGACGCTCGAAATTTGTTAGATTATAGGGATTATGTTGTTGAAGCAACATTTGTCAAGTTTGTTGTGAATTGTTCAGTAGTGTATGGCAAATCACCATAGAAGGTTATAGCGTTCAAAAACGTGTGCAAATCAAGCAAATTTTATTTTCAAAATCAACGTTCGAGTTCGAGAAACGTTCTGCGTATTACGTGATTTTTATCCTCGCCACAACCGTCCCGCCGAGTCGACTATTCGACGTTTGGTGACCAAATTCGAGTCAAACGGTTTGATAAATAATCAGCCAACATACATGAATCAAAGACAGACAATTCATTATACATTGCTTTCATAAAGTAATGAATAAATTCGTTAAAAATTCAATGAATAACTTTTGGGAAAACCTCGTAAAATTTTACGGACACGTAAAATTTTATTTTTAGTTGCAATTCTTAAAATCCAATTAACATATACAAGGTGATTCGTGTAGGAGGTATAACGACATCGACGTTTTTTTTTTTTTAATGACAATCCCCTTTTTATTAACGAACATGAAAGAACACATTTTTTTACATACGCTATGGTAATAATTACATTAGCGTGAGTATAGGTCCTATTGGCTGTCTGACAATGGCCAAGACGATTAATAAATTATTTAGCGACGTAGGCCGGGTTCACACTAGAGCGATAAGATCTGGTGTTAACGGTCATGTGGACGTATCTTTAGGTCGTAAGTGATATACGATAATTGTCTTCATGCTTATAAAAACGTGAAGGAACGACAAAATTATTTTACACCTGTACGATTGCGACATCTGTTGTAAGATACGTGTATCAAGAGACACGGCCTGCATGTCTCTTTCCTTCAATGTCTTACTATATTGCGTAGGGTGAAGAGAGAAGAGCAGCCATGACACATAAAGAAGATACTGCCTCTTTGGCATGACGAATGCACCCACTGTTTTCTCCTCTTCCTGTCAAATTCTTGTCAAATAATAATAACTCGCAATAACTTCATCCTCACTCGACGATGAACTCATGATTACTGACTAAACTCCTGTACATTTTATCGCTGGCTCATATCTTATTGCTTCGGTATGAACTTCACGATAAAAATCGCGTATCTAATGTTTCTGCGATAAATATCTTATCACTTGTCGTGTGAACCCCGCCTTAAGCAAGTTGCTAAATAAAGTCAACGATGCAGAACTACTGAAACATGCCATAACAGGTGATGAAACATGGGTTTACGGATATGAGGTCGAAACTAAGGCTCAATCGTCCCAGTGAAGTCATTCTCGATCACCAAGACCGAAACAAGTTCGACAAGTTCGGTCGAATATGAAGGTTATGCTCACTGTGTTCTTCGATTTTACCAGCATAGTGCAACATGAGTTCTTGCCACAAGGTTCAACGATCAATAATGAGTACTACCTACAAATTTGCGTGAAGCAATTTTAAAAAAATGCTCGGATTTGTGGCGACTCAGTTCATGGATTTTGCACTACAATGCATGCTTGTTCGTGAATCTTTGGCCAAAAACTGTAATGATGTCCCAGCCTCCATATTCGCCAGATATGGCTCCGTGTGACTTTTCTGTTCCCAAAAATAAAGAGACCCCTAAAGGGCCATCGTAAAAACACATCGCTGAGAGAGCTAAAGACTATCCCAAAGATCGAGTTCCAGAAGTGTTGCGGGGATTGGAAGAAATACTGTATACTGCATAAGTGTATAATATCTAATGGGTTTATTTTGAAGGGGATAACATTGATGTAGACGAATAAATAAAATTCTTTTCAAAAAAAAAAAACCGAATATTCCCGTTATTTTTTTAACACACCTCATATCTCATAAGGATGGTGCTTTACTTTTTTTCATAATTTTGTGTACTGCAGACGGTGCCATATTAAAATCAGAATCCAGTGTTGGGTGATGATATTCTTGCATTGCCAACAAAACATTAAGCTAATCGTTTTCTGATGAGGGTCGATCAGATTTAGGAATTCACGAATATGCCTAAATTCATGGTATTTAAACTCGATATTGCTTACAATGCTTTGGCTATGTCGATCAAGATGAGTTGCATTGAACAATTCGACTGGTTCTCTTTGATAACCATCCTGTCTTCAAATCCGATTATACAAAGATTTAAATTTTTTTCTCGTTCAGTTTATTTAACCATTTTTTACAAGATAACAAAATTTCTACTCAATAAACATTTCAGACACAGTACTTTTGTCAAACAAAAAATAACATGTATTCTTTAAAGAATAACTCCAAAAACCAAAAATTATTAAATTTAAAGAATACTACATAATTTTAATGACGGCATAACCCAACTACAAAATCTGAAAAAATAAAATGTGTACGTCTATGCCCTCTTAAAAAATAAGCTTGACGTTATGAATATCGTGGAAAACTTCAACACCACTGAATTGCTGTATATGAATATTCAAAATTAAATAAAACTAGAATTTTAGACAAATGCGGAAAAATATGTCTTACAAGTAAATCCCATTTATTTATTTTTTCAATTTTTATTCTTTAGGTGTTGAAAAATAGCGCTTAAATTCTGGAAATGTCATCGGCGTTAGTCATATTATTTTAAAATCCTGCTTAAATAATAAAAAATAGTGTTGTAAGGTCCTATTCTAAGCCTTCCTTTCATTGCTGTGTGTTAAATTTAAATCGTGAAACGGTGTACTCCATTATTTAATTTTTATTTTGTCTTCTATAGTATACTGCCAAAAATAATTCGTAGTGATTGACCGGCAACACATGGAATGGACCACGAGTTATAGTAATTCTATGAATGAAAAATGTAATCATAATGAATATCGTTTAAAAACAAAATTCACATGGTAAAAAACGTATACGAAGTTAAACCCCACAGAGCTAGTCTGGGTACAAATAAAAAAGGGTGCAACACAACATGACACCACTTTTGAAATGGGAAACATGGGCCAAATGCAATTTGCATATACAGAAATAGGAACACGCATGTGGGATCTCGACGCAAGAGATTTTCATCGAATCACTTATTATAACCCTGATGGCAATAACGGAAATGTCGGTAAACTGTAAACTATCATAAAATAATTTAAAAAAGTTTTAGAATATTTTTCGTTTTAGTTTTCTTTCGATATTTGTCACCTTTTGATATTACGTGCGTATGGTATAAGAAAGAAAGATTTCATGTTGCCGATGAATCACATCAGAAAATGTTGGCACCATACTATAGTAAAATAGAACACAATTCATGATCATGACAAGATCCCATACTACACCTCTGTGGAATATTAACAGAACACAAATGATCAGAATTAACTCTAATTTAGTGGACCGATGAATTTAAAATTCGATGATGAATTGATCAAAAACAAGTAACTTTTTTTATTCATTACAGATTTTATATATTTTCATGAACGTGTAATTTCCCTTCACAAATCGGCGCTCCTTGGAAGGGAGATGATTTGTTGTGATCCGTCTCAGAAAGGCAATCAAAAGACGCCGTAATGAAACGTACACCCTTTGCGGCTATTGAATCGCCTTTAAGCGAGGGCGTTTCATTTAACCGGCGACCTTTGAAACGTAACCCCCCTATATAAAATTAATCAGCGATATTGTAAAGAATATTGTAAACCTGAAAAATTGAGGACGATCCGCTTTGAAAAATCGCCATAAAAATTATGTTTAATTTTTTTACGAGATGAGTAGAACTGCCTGTCACGAGTGCTACGTCGATGATGTGACACTCGGGTAGCTCTCAGAGAGACTCCGTCACGCAGACTTAAAATATTTGAATCGATGTAGGTACAAGCAATTCAATTTAGTTTCGATGTTGTTTCCTTGCGACTTTCGTATACCATAAATAGTCCGAAGGTTTACAATAATATGCGACTATTTTGTGCACAATGTGAGAGGGTTTATATGCGAATTTTCTGATTTAAAATATGACGAGATGTTACAAATAATATAACAGATGCTAGCGCATTCTAAAAAAATATCCTGCAACAATTTCAACTCTCAACCCATCAAGTCTTACTATTTGTTAGCGATGGCGTCGCGGTATTCTTTTACAGGGTGTTCCCTAAAAAATGTGCGTCGCGATTTAATACATATGGCGTGCATACTTTATCAATTACTTCTGTATCAGCATTATTTGATTGTAGATGATTTAATAGCTCAACAACAATGTAGGCTTCTTGAAATATCCCAAATACACTCGGGAATATCATAAACTGTGTCCTGGTATTCCAGAACCTCCACATAAACTTCTTACATAATATACTTGGATCGGTGCTAAAGAATTAGCTGCTAATAGAGCAAGTGGATGAAATTTCAAGATGTTCAAGTGAAAATGGATGTAAAATAAATTACAAAATACTTTGAGGAACCATCTCTTTAGGACCAGGAAGAATTGAGGATAGATTTGATCCCACGAAGAATATTGACAAGTCAAAAGAATCAAATAAAAAGTCAGTACAGAATTAAGTATTGAAATATATTAAATATACTGAAGAATTTCATAAACAGTGTCCTGGTATTTCAGAGCCTCCACATAAAATTCTTATATGATATACTAAAGAATTAGCCGCTATTAGAGAAAGTGGATAAAATTACAAGATGGTCAAGTGGAAGCGGATGTACAAAAAAAAAATCATGTGCAGCATAGTACACGTGATAGAAGTGAATACTTCTTTAGAATAGAGAATGAGAGAGATTAAGAGTGAGAGATTGAAAGAGAGAAAGGGAGAGGAATAATTTCAAAAGAAATGTAACAATATAAAATTTGTGTAAAAAATATTCGGTTTATTCATTATCTACACTATCATCGGCTGGTGGTTCAATTGGTAATACTGATATGATTGGTTTGTGATAACTGAAATATGAAACATATGTTCGTCATTCGATATTTTCTAGGTAACGTGTAAAAATTGCATCTATTGTTGTTCCGGATTTTGTTGTTGATTCTTTGGGATTGTTATTTATAAGTAGACCAAATGTTTCTCGAAGAAAGTTAATCAACGTCAAAGAATCATTGGATCCGAACTTTACATTGAAATCTCCCCCGAGAATCAAAGGGATTTTGTCTTCGCCTCTTCCAAGTGCATTTGCACCTGTGTGGCTGTAAACCAGTAGGGAGCGGTGAATGAAATATATTATATCTTCTAGATTTTAATAAGTTAAACGGTTCAAGGATATTATCAAATAATCACAGAACACAGATGTAAATAACGTAAATAATTACAAAACATAATGATAAATAGCGTCTGGACGCATATATCTATAATGCGCGCATGTGCGACAATTTATCTATCCTATTCTATCGCTTCGTACTGAGTTTATATCGCTCTCTCTTGCTCCACTCCCGTGTGGCGTCAGAGTTGTACGTACTCGCGCGCATGCTATATTTTCTTCTATTGCCTAGTATTCAATGAATACGTGGCTCTCTCTCTTGCTCGTACGATGCTTCCTAAACTATTCCCCCTTCAAGCAACTTAGACCTTGGACTTAGCGTATGAGTGGGCGTTAAAGACGAAGGACTGCACAAAAGGGAGACGCGGATAGCCTAAACTGATATATATATATATATATATATATATATATATATATATATATATATATATATATGATGTATAGCTCTCTTTCTCTTTCTCTCTATGTTATATATCTGTGTACTCTGTCTTGTAACGAAGCCTGTGTTTTAGGTATACCAAATGTATAGCTCTCTTTCTCCTTCTCTCTACGTTATATCTTTTTTCTCTCTTGTGTAACGAAGTCTCGAAACGTTACATTTTTTCCAATTCACTCTCCATTCTCGTCAAATATCAGAACGCCGCCAAAGAAGTATTCACTTCAAAAAAAAAAACAAAACACTTTGAGGAACCATCGTTTTTAGAACCAGGAAGAATTTAGTATAGACTTGATCATATGAAAAATAGTGACGAGCCATAAAACATTTCAAATAAAAAGTCCAAATAAAAAGTACAAAATTAAATATTGTGTGAGGATCGATCCTAAATAGGTAACGTCGATCGAAATCTCTTATTTATTTGGCGTATCTATAACAAACTGAGTGTATAATGAAAGGCCTCATATTTTAAAATCATAGCTAACAATAATGTTTTTAATTCCTTTCGCAAAAAGTTAATGCAACATTTCGTTATTTTCATCTTGATTTTTCTAAAATGGCGCATAAATCTAATCAGTTTCGACATTGATTTCCACTTAACGAATATTTAAAAGCGTAGAAACAACCGTCATTACCTAAAAGACTAATATCTGGAGAATGCAGGCTTTGAGAGGTCTGACGCTGTCATGGAACAGAAGGAGATTGCTTATGTCCCTCTGTTGCCTAAAATTCTATGCTGGCTCAGAAGAAACTGAAGATATCGCTTCACTGGCAGAAAGAGATGAGGAATTTGTGGCGGTTATTTTCTGATGGCTAACCAAAATTGATCTGGGGGGTACATAAATACCGAATTCGTTGAACCTCCAATGTTGCTCATAAATATCGTGCGTGATTTCTCATTAAACACAACTTTTGAGAAGCCGCGTCACATCTCTATTCGATTACATCTTCTCAATAATGTAGGGGATCTACATACTTAACTTTTTCTCAACCATCCGCAATATAGAAAATTGCCAAATGTCATCTACCTGCTAAACGACAAACTGTACCATAGTCCGGCATACTTGCGCTGATGATTTCTAATAAGGATGAAATCACGATATGCAACGAAGGACACCAGAGATGCTACAAATAGTTCATGCACAATTCCACTAACGGTCATACTATTGGACAGTTGGTAATAGTCATTTTCACTATTTAAATAAATACTTTGACTTGAGTAACTGCTGTTTTGATTTATTTTTTGCTTCTATGTGTTTGTTTCCCACGCTTTTATTTCTTAATTTCTGTATTTGTTGTTTTTAAAATAGAAAAATATGAGTTTAGTTGTTATTTATTCTTCATAGACCCATATGGAATAGGTGAATTTCTGAAACAGTTCCAATAGTTTTCAAATATCCCTATTCAAAAAATGTTCCATCGAAAACAGAAATTGATGCCACCGCATTTTCCTATAAAACAATATTTCAACAGTTATTCCGGATGTTGTGTTTAATTTTGAATTAGCCTGTATACGTATCACTAATAGTTAAACAATATTTCTCCAGAGATTATATTAATAATGTGTAGTGTAATAATAAGTGTGGGCACACGTGGCTCCACATGCACCTGCCGTGATAGTTTTAAGTTGTGTAAATATTAGAAAGTAGAAACCCTTGTATAACCAGGGCATATCTATTTCTTAGGGGAAAAATGCAATCATCTCAAGCCTGGCTAGTCGCACAATTCCATCGGCTTTTGCGATAAGTTTACGGCAGTCTTCTCCCGCATCACGCCCCCAAAACATCCTTGTCTTTCGGTACTAGCTTGCTCGATATTTATTTATCTTCTAAATAAGCGTAGCCATAGCAATAACATACCACTAGTATAATTTCACTACACACACACACACACACACACACATACTCCGAAGACCGCCATACAAGTATATACTAAAGTTATTTTATTTATTTAATAAGTTTGTAATAGCTACCAAGAATATTAAATGGCAACAATATTCGAAGTGGCGTATTTTCTATATTTGTTTATAAAGTGGTTATAACGCTTAAAGTTTATAACAGAATTAACGAAACTTTGTTTGTTTGTTGATTCAGGATAAAGTAAAGTATTATCGTCTATCAGTATTATAACTTTAATTTACGTAGATACGAGTACATCGGGCGGGAACTTTGTCGTGCTCTGATATTAATACAAAATAACTAATTAAAAACTTAATGGAAAAATACTTTCTAGTAATCATTCAGAGAAGTTAAAGCTTGTTTCAGAGGTGAAGTTACGGTCTACTTAGACGCGCCATCAAGGTTCCTCATTCTTGAACTGAACAATCTAATCTAACAGTTTGCATAAATATAATTTACTATTTAGAATAACCACATTTATATCACGGGAAAATAATACGTGCCAAGAATTACAAAAATACACATGTGTAAATATATACAGGATGTTAACTAACTACGTAAGAAAATGTAAGAGGCGATTCCTTGTGCGGTTTTAAGTTCATATAAACAAACATGTGTCCTAAATCTATGGATTTTCGATAGTGTTTTAAAATTTCTATATATTTTTTATAAATATACATATATCTATGTATACAGTATATAAAAAAAATTCAAAAAAGGTAAGTAACTTTAACATCAATATACGATGAAATACTTCAGTAACTTACACAACAATAAAAAGTTATTTCCCTAAATATATTAACTCGTTATGAGTACAATTGTTCAAATCACAAGTGCCATAGCCATTTTATTAAAATTTTGCAACATTACAGCATACCGTAACGCTTCATCGTATTTAAGTATAGATTCGAGTCCTACCTGTGGCGGGTTTTATTTTTGAAACCTTATTTGATCGTGCAGAAACACGAGAAAGGGGTCGAGGATCGCTTCTAGGTATAATTTAATGCCTGGCGGGGCTTTAGCCCGAGGAGTAGTTGTTTCCTAGAGTGATTATGTAATAGCTTTGCTATTCGGGAACTACTTTGATAACCGCTTGGCGGTTTGGTGGTTCCTTTCTCGATTTTCTACTTATATGTTACTGACAGAGATCGTATCGATAAAGATGTATACCCCATAGAGTTCATTCGGCATTTGTCCTGGATCGGCGTACCGTGTACGGCACTGATGAGAACTAATAAGTTTTAAACAGCTGTATGTCGTTCGGTTCCGATCCGGGGCAGATGTCGAGTCCTACCTGTGGCGGGCTTTATTTTTGAAACCTTATCTGATCGTGCAGAAACACGAGAAAGGGGTCGAGGATCGCTTCTAGGTATAATTCAATGCCTGGCGGGGCTTTAGCCCGAGGAGTAGTTGTTTCCTAGAGCGATTATGTAATAGCTTTGCTATCCGGGAAGTACTTTGACTTTGATAACCGCTTGGCGGTTTGGTGGTTCCTTTCTCGATTTCTGACTTATATGTTACTGTTTAAGTTTCGACAATGATTAATAAATTCTCGTTTCTGTAAATTCTACTATCTTGGACAGTTTGAGTGGTTGCCAGAAGTTGTGTTTATAGCCTGCACATCGTCAGTGATAAAGACGCTTGAAAAATAACGAATCCATTTACAATTTTATTTGGCGCATCAAACGATCCCTCATCGAAGAAACCGTTGATGGAATACGCGTCGAACATTTCTTACTTTGAACATAAAACCAAAAGCCTCTAGAATCACTCTTAAAGTTTTGCTGAATTGATGTTAAGTAGTTTGTATGATCAGCTATTTGTGCTTTAATATTGCCTCGTATCTCTTGAATTTAATAAGATCAGTTAGGTAATGCCTTTTCGTGTATCACGCTGGATATATATGTTTGATTTTTTTTTTAAATTCAGGAACAAACTGATCAAACAAACCATAAATTTTTACATAAAATGCTTCACATACAGAATTGACATCAGTATAAGTATTTAATAACTCCCAATTACTAATAATACAATGTAGATATTTATGAATTTTATGGTTTATTTATTTAGGTTATTCATTAATATTTAAATATTTTCTAGGTTTTCACCACGACATTAACAACTCTGATATTTCATTGGTGGAATAAAGATATTAACTTTGTGTATTAAAATAAATATACAGTAAAGTGTATTCTATTTCAAATGCGTTTTATTTTAATTTATTACACAATATGAAAAGGTGTAAAATCGAATTAAAGTTTATTTTAAAAGGTGGTGAAATTGATTTTACTACATTGCTGGTTTGAAAATTTACATCAGCATGTGACAAAATTCTACCACAGCCCCGGGGTGTTTCTTTCACACCACCCCGTTTCATGTGAAATTGACGTCAAATTTTATATATTTCAAGCCGTCCAGGTATTCCACACTTCAAGTTTCAATTAGTTGACAAACTACTGAGCCCTTACTATATTAATATCTGGAAATTAAATTATACACACAAGTATTTCCTAATACTCTCTCTAATAATAATTTTACAGAAAAATATAACGTCACCAGTTTATTACAATAGAAATACTGTTTCAAATTTAATGTTTCCATTAATATATCCATAAAATTTTGTTACAACAATGCGATTTTAATGATAGTATAACCCAGTATATGAAAATTATCAATCTAGACGATGTTTTACAACAATATTATTTTGCCACCGATCATGAAAACTAGGATATTGTAGGCATCAATCAGGAACAGCAACTGCCTCATTAATGTAGTACATTAAGCTAGCTATAAAATTATTGGGTAACTCCTATAACACAGGTCAGATCCTATACGCTTTAATTTTCACATTATATAACGATAATTTTCAGAATAATCTATCATTGGAGATAGGGTGTCTCAGGTAGAACTATAGGATTTGAATTTTGTGTTCTGTCAAAGATAGGGCGTTAATATTTAACGATTGTCATCTACAAACCATACGACGTGAATATGCTGCGATTAACAGTTCAATAACGAGTAGTTTGTGTACAACTGTTTTATGAAAGTGAGCCATCATTTACGATTAAAAATTATTAAAAAACCTCATTGAAAAAATCGCAAAATTAGGACAAAATGAAGCGCCTGCAGTTCGTAACTTAATTAAGAAAATTGAACACGAGTTCTATTAATAAGGCAACACCAATCCATCCAGTTTGGGGTCAGTCAGATGAAAATATTGTTACAGTGAAAAAAGTGTTCGGGAGTATCTAAACACATCAATTTGACGTCGTGCACAACAACTGATATGTCAAGAGCCACCACGCATTGGATTTTAAAGAAAGATTTGCATCTGTTCGCATACAAGGCGTGCCATAAAACATTGATGCTCTGCAAAGACTGATAATGCAAAATCGTCATATGACAGATTGTGGGACTGAGGCAACCTTAGGCATTAGTTCGACCAGCATATATAAAATATTGCATGATCATTTAGCTGTAAAAAAGGTTTGTTCTCGTTGTATCCCACATAATTTGAAAAAATATGAAAAAGATGCTCGTGTCGATTGGTGCAAACAAATGCTCAAGAAATATAATGGCGGTGCTTCAAAAGACGTATGTATATAACATTGTAATAGGTGACGAATCAAGGATTTATGCGTACGAGTCGAAAAGTAAACAGTGGTGCACCTGTGTGGGTGTTTCAAGATGAACCAAATTCAACAAAAGTTGTTCGCGCTCGAAGCACTTAGAAACAAATGATCGTCTGTTTTTTCGGAAAAACTGGTCATATGGCAATAGTACCTTTAGAGGACCGTAAAACGGTCAACTCTGAATAATACACAACCATTTGTTTCCCGGAAGTCTTCGGTGAAATAAGGAATATATACAAGCGTCGTCGGATCATTCTTCATCGTGACAAGCGAGCTCTCACACACCTCGTTTAACAACCGAACATTTGAACACTCAAAAAATCGAATTAATGGATCATCCTCCGTACAGTCCTGATTTGGTACCCAATGATTTCTTTTTGTTCCCGAACGTCAAAAATAAATTTCGTAGACAACGATTTTCGTCGCAAATGAGGCCGTTGATGCATTCAAAAACCATGTTTTGGAGATATCCCAAGCGCAATGGAAAAAATGCTTTGACAAATGGTTCGAACGCATGCAAGTCACTAGAACCTGTACACCCACTTAGCCATGAGCTTATACATACATATGTATTTGTTTATATAAATCTCGTATTTTCAAATCGCTTGCAGAATTGTTGGAGTTGTATGGAGAAACTCGACAATATGCAGAAAATGTATTGGTTAAGTGAAAAAAAATATATACTATATACCTATATAACTAACTGAAATAAAGCGCTGTCTAATAAACAAATATTTCCGATTTAGTAATTTAAATAAAATATTTGCATTAATCATTGATATGGGACACTGTACATTCTTTTTATTTATTAGGTAACAAAATATTGTATCAAGAGATAGTGTGTAAATATTTATAGACACATTAGATAGATTACTAGGTAGATTATATTAGATTGATTATACACAGTGTGTCGTAAAATTATGACGATCGAGTTAGGAAAGAAATAGATCAATTTAAATGATGAAAAATGAAATGTAATTATTTTAAATATACACATAATTAAAAAAATAATTAAAGCAAATTTCGTAACATTTATGTATACGAAATATTATGTATACGGAATATACGAAAATTATGATAAAGTATTTCAAAAAATGAAATTTGTGAAAGTAATTCTGATAGGTACGTTGAAATAAATACACTCCATAAAATATTCATAGATCTTCTGGAAAGTCCATTAATATGATATAAGGTATGTGTGTATAGGGTATCTCAGTTGGAACTTTAGGATTTGAATTACGCGCCATGTGTGTCCTGTCAAAGATAGGACGTCAATATTTAACGACTGTCATCGACAAACCATAAGACGTCAATGATGCAGCGATTAGCAGTTAAACAACGAATAGTTTGTGTACAATTATTTTATGAAAGTGAACGATAATTTACAGTTTCACTAAGAAAATTTCGTCCAAATTGAAGACAAAATGAAGCGCCTACAGAGTTAACAGTTAACAGAACAACTTAATCAAGAAATTTGAAGATATGGATTCTGTTATTGATAAGACAACACCAATACGTCCTCGTCATGGTCAGTCAGACGAAAATATTGCTGCAATGAGAGAAAGTGTATGGAAGTATCTAAAACACATGAATTCGATGACATGCACAACAAATGAATCTGTCAAGAGCCACCACGCATCGGATTTTAAAGAAATATCTTGATCTGTCAAATTACAAAATTCTGTTGATACAACAATTAAAAGTTACAGATCATTTACAATGTCGTACATTTGTTAATTGGGTTAGAAAAGAAGGAAGGTCGTGCTTATTTCTGCAACAAAATTTTCTTGAACGATGAAACACATTTTCTTCTTGACGGATACGTCAGCAAACAAGAATGTCAATTTGGAGTGCTGATATTCCACATGTTGTTCACAAAAAAAAAAAATGAAAAAAAAAATACATCAACAGATATGCACGATTCGGAACGCATTTTGGAGTGGTGGAATAATTGGACCATACTTCGCGATCGCTTGGCTATCGTGACATGTTCACGTCGTATAATTTGTAGACGGCAGTCGTTAAATATTGACACTCTATCTTCGATAGAATACAGATGACGCGCAATGCAAATCCTATAGTTCCAACAGAGACACTCTACATATCATAGCTATAGCTTTTCAATAAAATGGCGAAAACAATTTTCGAAATGTGAAATACTCTTTCTCTTATTGTGATTGTGGAAATAAACAATCAAGTCTTTTTTGCGTATCCTAAAAATACTTAATGTATGTAATAAATAATAAATCGATTATAAAAAATTATGCGCATTCAAATTCAGAAGGTATTTTGATTAAAATGTTATAATATCATGATATTGTGGTGTATTTTAAAAGGATATACAGTATGTTCCTAAAGTTTAGAGTAGGATTCTTCATATTGAAATAGTAACAATCTTTGGAGAAACTCCTTGAGTAATTTTTTTTAAACGGCTGTTTAAAAAACAAGCCTTAACAACCTCAACTTCAATTTCCTGACTATGCCCCGTCTGAAAACATTTTTAAAGCATTTTTTGTACCGATGTAACTTTGGAGTTACGTCAAAGCGTATAAATAGAACACACGAAATTAAGTAACGTCCATGTAAAGATAAACAATTTTTATATATCTGATGATGGTGAGTAAAACCGAAACGTGAGATTAAAGGTTTTTTTTTTATTTATTTAACTGATCGAAATTCCACAAACCAAGACGAGAAAATGTCATATTTACGTCATGTATATTATTATAAATGTCATATAATATATATTAAAAAAATATCATGTTCAGCACAGTACACGTGATAGAAGTGAATACTTCTTTAGAATATAGAATGAGAGAGATTAAGAGTGAGAGATTGAAAGAGAGAGAGAGAGAGAGAGAGAAAGAAAGGGAGAGGGATAATTTCAAAAGAAATATAACAATATAAAATTTGTGTAAAAAATATTCGGTTTATTCATTATCTACACTATCATCGGCTGGTGGTTCAATTGGTAATACTGATATGATTGGTTTGTGATAGCTAAAATATGAAATATATATTCGTGATTCGATATTTTCTAGATAACGTGTAAAAATTGCATCTATTGTTGTTCCGGATTTTGTTGTTGATTCTTTGGGATTGTTATTTATAAGCAGACCAAAGGTTTCTCGAAGAAAGTTAATCAACGTCAAAGAATCATTGGATCCGAAATTTACATTGAAATCTCCCCCGAGAATCAAAGGGATTTTGTCTTCGCCTCTTCCAAGTGCATTTGCACCCGTGTGGCTGTAAACCAGTAGGGAGCGGTGAATGAAATATATCTTCTAGATTTTAACAAGTTAAACGGTTCAAGGATATTATCAAATAATCACAGAACACAGATGTGAATAACGTAAATAATTACAAAACACAATGATAAATATTCGGTGCTGCTTCAGCTGTTAATATATAGCATCTGGACGCATATATCCATAACGCGTGCATGCGCGACAATAGGGAGACGCGGATAGCCTAAACTGATATATATGTTGTATAGCTCTCTTTCTCTTTCTCTCTATGTTATATATCTGTGTACTCTGTCTTGTAACGAAGCCTGTGTTTTAGGTATACCAAATGTATAGCTCTATTTCTCCTTCTCTCTACGTTATATCTTTTTTCTCTCTCGTGTAACGAAATCTGGAAACGTTACATTTTTTCCAATTCACTCTCCATTCTCGTCAAATATCAGAACGCCGCCAAAGAAGTATTCACTTCAAAAAAAAGAAAAATATATTTACAACAGTTTTTTAAAGTGAGCACCACTCTAAACTTGGCAACCTGTTCAATCCCGGATAGTATATATGAGTACAAGGGACTAATTTAAAGTGCTCAATGCTTCCTGGTAAGTTTACGTAAATCCTACCTTTCAGGTAACCCCATAAATAAAAATTTAAAGGGGTTATATCGGGTAATATAACCTATTAGGGGCCATCCTACCCTTACTATCCCTTAATCTACTATGAGGGGTTCGTTTACCCATTCATTTGTTTGAAAACGAGTCGTTTAAAATCCCTATAAAATAAAATGTACCTATGTACCATAATGTGTAAAACACGATATAGCTGGAACCATCTCTTTATTTTCTGGGGGCTTAGTGACATGTTTGGTCCTTCTAGATTATAGCAAGGATTCTGACATCTTAGACCATATTATTTTTATCTAATAAGCTTCAGTATTTTGGTCTCAATATCACAGTTCCTTCCTATATTTAGAGCTATTTAACTGAGCGCCCACGATAAGTCATTATAGACTCTAATGTGTCTGACGTCTTGCCCATAACTTGTGGAGTCCCTCAGAGGTCTATACTCGGCCCCCTATTATTTTCCATATATATTTATTTTAATAACATCGTATATATTACGAGTAGGTTGTCCCAGATGTCAGTGACGGCTCGTGGCCATAAAGTATGGGTCGGCCGCGATAGGAGTAAGTAAAAAAAATCTGTGCACACGGTGACTAGAGCTGCAGGGGGTGCGAGAGCGCCGCAGGCAAAATTTCAAGGTCATACTGTTTTAAAGCGCCCCAAAAATTTGTATGCTAATCTACTACATTAATACAAAGCCTTCTGTGTTTCTGGAATTTAAAATTATTCAATTCCAGAATATTATTTATACTATTCTCATTGGAAAGAAAAATAAATAATATGTTCATTACATATTTCATTCGAGGTTTCATCATTTTTCTATTTTCCCCAAACTTTTGGTTGTGTTTATTTATAAATTCATTCTGTTATATTTTCTGCTACATTTAGAATTTCACGTTTGGGTAATGCCCGACTTTTTTTATGAATTATCGTAATACCTGTCAAATTATAAGGATTTTTGTTTTTCGCAAAAAGTAAACAGTGGCAACAAAACATTTTCTTGCAAGGTAACCGCCCGTCGCCCGTCAATCAAATTCTAGTTAGTCGACTTAATTCTTTGATATTAAAATTTTTTAACATGGCAGACTTCAAAAATGCACATTATTTAAAAATAATTGTGTATCTACATATACATTATACAAAAATTAAATCCTCCAGCAAGAACCACGGGGAGGTCTAGAGCATTCTTGCCAGGAATGGGGTGGGAAAGGGCATAGGATCAAGGATAGGACAGATTTTGGAAAATAAAAAAAAAACGAAAATATACTCTCTTAACAAAAATATAACTAAAAAATTAAAACTATATAGGTGGGTTACATATATGTACCTACATTTTTTAATTAGGTAAGTACTTAATAATTTTTATATAATAAATCAATTCTCCGGGGTTTAGTAGGGTTGCCCAATTTTATTCCGGCTATAGGATTTAATTCGCTTCAAGGCGGAAAATCTTCTTTCTACCGACGCTGATGTTGGAGGGAGAGACAATATTAACGAAAACAATTTATATAATTCTGGAACATCGGTTATAATATTGTTATCATACGTAAATTTAATCATGTCACTTATATTTTCAGGGTTACCAAACAAAAATTTATCAGAATACAAAATTTGTAAATCTCGTTTTAATTGTTCATTGTTAAACAGTCCCTGATAATTATTAATTAAAGCATTAAATTGTTTTTCCGGAAAATTTCGATTAATTACTTGTTATTACCCTGCGGCTTGGATTCTGGGGAATTTTCGAATTAATTAATACCAATAGTGTAATATTGGTTGCCTAAATTTGAAGCTCACATGGATTACCAACATTAATGAAAGCGCTGTATATTAATTTCATAACCATGTCTTACTGTTCTAGACCTACTTACAAAATGTATAACATTTGATGACTCAGTAAACCAAAAAAAAATATTTATGATGACTAGGTTATATCCACAAAAATGTCTCGTAATTTACATGATGCGTCAGAGTAAATATTAATCTTTATTTTAAGGGTGTAGAATGAAGATATATTCTTTAAAAACGAGTTGGATTATTTGTAAAGGCTTGGTAGAATAGATCACACTAGAACGTGTAATGCAAGGATCATCATCGATCCCCGTCTGATATGCAACTGAAATAACACAAGATGCACCTTTCGAAGCAGTTGCCCCTCCCTAATTTCGCATCGTACCGATGTAGTAGGGGAACACCGAGACACAAAGTCGGTAACGAGTTAGTCCTTAGTTGACCTTGTCTCGTTAGACTGTTGGGTTATTCCGGATCGAGGCTTCTTTTCAGTACAATTTAATCGCGTTTGTGTGAAATATCCTACATAATTCATTAACACAGTTATTATATGATGCCATAATGCCGCGACCAGCGCCTGTTCCCGGCAAATTAGAGATAATCGTGCGAGATATGCCTGACCTACAAGTAAAGGGAAATTTAGTATATTGTACAGTGTGCGAAAAATACTTAAAAAGCTGGCACAAAGCCCATTGCTCTGATCATTTTAAAAGTACGGCCCATCAAGTCAACAAGCAGCGCGGCAGTCCCATGTCCCAATTCTATTACGATTTGTGCGTGATGATCTGCGCCTGCGGCTTGGCGTTTCGCTTGCTCGACTACCCACACGTCAGGCAGTTCTGGGAGAAACACGTACCCCAGTGGAAACTGCCAAGTTCGACTTATATCCGAAGAACCTTTTTGCCGCGAGTCTACAACACTGTAATGGATAACATAAAATCGAGCGTAAAGGAACGACACGTGTACGTCACTGTGGTCGAGACAAGTGACCAACAACTAAACAAAGTCATACATGTTCTTGTGCGCTGCTTAGGCCTCAACGATGTGTCGCCTCCTTACCTGATAAGTAGCAGAAGGGTACTAAATACTACACCTGAAACCGTTATTAATATCGTAGAAAGTGCTCTTAGAAACGTGGACATTTCCGCCGAACAAGTGCTTTTGTTTGTGACGGATGCAGACTCGTACGTGAAGAGTGCAGGAACGGAATTGAACAAAAGATATCCTCGCATGGTTCACGTAAGTTGCCTGGCTCATGGTCTCCACCAGGTATCGGAGGAGATTCGAGAACAATACCGAGATGTTGACGATTTTCTATTCGCAACAAAAAACGTTTTTTCCACGTCAGCAGAGCGAAGACGGGCTTTCAATAGTATGTTACCAAATGTGCCGCCGCCTCCGCAACCAGTGCGTACGCGATGGGGAACTTGGTTTCAGAGTGCCATCTACTACGCAGAGCATTTTACAGACATAAAAAGATTTATTTTGACATTAGACCCGCGTGATTTTGAAGCCGTTGTAAGGAGTCAACGTTATGTTCGAGGCGATAAAATTTTGAAAGATTTACGAACCGTAGCCGACACATTCAGCGTGGTGGGGCGTGCAATCACTACTTTGGAAAATGAATCTCTTTCATTACGTGACTCTTTAGAGCTCATAAATAGTATAGAAAATGCATTGGGCGTGCACGAGGATCGTCGTGGCCTTGCCATTAAACGAAAATTGAATGGTTTTTTGAAAAACAATCCAGGATATTCGGCTATGTCACAAATCCAGCGTGAATTAACTGACGCCGATAATGACAGTGCCCCAAGCAAAATGTATTGTTATGGACCACTTACATGTGTCGATGTCGAACGTTCTTTTTCAATGGACGAGGTTGTGCGTTCGAATCGTTCACGATTAACAGACGCCAGCGTCGAAAAGTTATTGGTTCTGTATATTAATTTGCATTTTAACTCGACTTTTCTCGTTCATTTTAAACGGGACATACACAAATAGGATAGCATGTATTGTATACCATTTAATAGAGATGTTTTTTCACTATCGAACAGCACTTACGATTTGTCATTTGAGGCAGGTACCGCTCGTCAAGAATAAGAACAAGTCTCACAACTGCGATATCGGACCGCTCACGAGGTGCACAATAAATAGCCTGGTCTTTACCCAGTCGCATTGAGACCTTTGCAGAGTTTTATTTACATAAAGTTCGATCTTTAGATCACACCCTTCTGATACCACCAAACACAGAGCATTGTCTTCCGTCCATAGCGATTTGGCCTTGCAGTTGATGTCGATGGTTCGCCTGGAGTTACCCATGATATTCTACGAAATATATCCATTTTTCATTGCTAGTCACAATTCGATGGAGAAATGACTTTCCCTTGTACCTGGCGAGCAGCATTTCGCAAATGGTTTTTCGCTTTTCTTGCTGTCTTTCATTCAGTTCATGTGGAGCCCACTTTCCCATCTTCTGGATCTTTCCCATGGCTTTCAAACGTATGGAGACGGCTTCTCGTGCCACATTTAATTGATCTGCGAGTTCTTGTTGCGTTTGAGCGTCATTCTCATCCAAAAATGTTTGCAATTCGCTGTCTACAAACTTTTTCGGTGGCTTTCAACGTTCATCGTTTCTCACGTCAAAATTGCCACTCTTAAATATTTTAAACCATTCAAAGCACTGTGATTTACCAAGAGCATGCTCACCGCAGGCTTCGACAAGCATTCGATGCGATTCTGCAGCAAGTTTCTTCATATGGTAACAGAAAATCAACCCTGTCCGCAAATCGTAGTTTCCAAGCACAAAATTCGACATGTTCAACGCTATTATGAACGATGTTGTTGTATGAAACTAGTATTGTGAGATAAAAACCTTTATCAGATGTCAAAACAAGAAAATGGCGCCAACGACGCGATAATACGGTAACGAATTAGCAGCTGGGCCATCTATGGGCAAATTCCGGTTTCATATTTACATACCTGGTATACATGTCTGTAATAATAGAAAATATATGTTATTAGATAATGTGTCGATAGTGAAAAAAATAATATACTTTCAGGAACTAAAGCTCTTACTCTGCCTCAATTGTTACAATGTTTAGTGGAGCAAATCTTACTGTACTTCCCCCGTAAACTGTTATACTATTAAATTTTCCTTTCTTGTACATTTTCTTACAAAAAATATAGCACGATATGAAATAATCCACGCTTCTATTATTTCGTTACTTTATTGTACTGCCAGTCTATTTCTCCTTCTTAACACCTACAGTTCCTACCGCAATATTTATACACTTACCGAATTCTAAAAATACGAGTAATATGAAGCACGACGCGATGATGTAACGAACATTTAACTTTCTGTTTACTTATTCAGAGTCATAATAACAAAACAACAATTTTAGGGAAGGTCAGTTAACCGCATAAAAAGTTATTCGCATTTATTCGGTAATTAAATCTGTCTCGTTTTAAACAATATACTGGATATACTTGCCTGGAATGCACTAAAAAAGGTGACTGCTGTTAAGAGTACTCGCGACGTATACAGGGCGTCCGCAATAAATGCGCCAAAATCGTTAGTATATCTTTTTGAATAAAAATAAGTCGATTTCAGTCAGGGGTTGTTGCTTTTTGTAAGTTTATTACGTTTGTAATAAGTCCTTATGATATTATAATAATTTTAAGTATACATAGAATGAGATAAAATGATAATATAAAAGCTCAGTGCAAATATACGGGGTGAATACTCAAGTATTCCAACTGCATAAGTCTCAGCTTTTTTTGCGAGAGCAGATTTTTATATAGAGTACTTCAACTGAATCTCAGTTGGAACTGCCCAATTTTCATTGGCAGGCGTAGTGGCCTTGATGGGTTTTGTCGGCGAGTCGAACGAGATGACCGCTCTTTACTCGCCCATCGTGTAGACCGGGACCGTCGTACGAAGGTAGGTCGAACTTTGCTTCCGCTTTCGCGGGTCTCTACGCGAGAGGCAAGTGCCGTCCGCAAACAAGACCCGCGCGACTGGCAGCGGTTCGCTCCCCTCGACCTCCTTTGGTCCTGACGCCTTTAGTTGGAACTATAGGATTCAAATTGGGCGCAATTTGTGTTCTATCAAAGACAGGGCATTAATATTTAAACGTCTGTCATCTCATAGCATACGAGGTCAACATCCCTGGGTGTCTCATTTGGCACTATTGAGTATGTGCAAGATGGTCAGAAAGTGGGGGTAGCTGATATGCAGCGCGAGTAGTGGCAAAATTCAGAAACATTTGTAGTTAAATTTACACTGATTATATCCTGGGCTATACACGTGGTTGTATAGAAAAATTATTGAAAACCAATAAATAATATCGTCAAAACAGAGCTCTAAGGTAGTGTGGTTGGTTATAAAAACAATTAAGGTAATTTTCCAAAGTGTCATTTTTACGTTTTTCCTTCTGTGCCACAGAAGAAACCTCAGCGAGAAAAGTGGATAACTGCGGTCAATAGGACAAGGTAACCTAACTACAAATATTGCAGTTACCGAATCACTTCATTTACACAAAGTATATTAATAATTTTTATTTATTCAGCGCTGATAGAAATCTTTGGCGACCAAACAAATATGGTAGAATATGCAGTGTCCATTTTGTTGGTAATAAAAAATCGGACCATCCCTTAGTCCAAGTTTTATTCCAACAATTTTCCCTACTGCTTACAAGAGAGCAGTGTCAAACAAAATCGACAGGTAAGAAATACACCATTTTTATACATGCTCGTACATATTAATACAGAAAGATACAAATTAATTTTTTCGTCAGGTTTGAATGATATTTAAGAAAATAAAAACAACCCATTCTTAAGAACACTTCTCATTTGACGGGCGGAAATCAGTGTTAAGATAAATATCTTCTAAGTTTATACACGCAGAAATCGACCTTGTTCATTCCCTCCTTCCCCTAAAGCATCAGGTAGAAAAAGGGTAGGCAAGATATAGAGACGAGGACAAACACATCCAAGCTCAGATGCAAATCTCGCTCCGTTGAGACTAGAATTCTATATAATAGTGTCTCCAATTGTACACCCAGTGTGCCACTCAAATCAAAGTACAATTAATATTGCTGCAGAGACCTCTATAGGATAATACGGTACCCCTATGTCGTGGCCGAGGACTTTTATATTTTCAGTATACTTTACTTGATTATATTTTTACGTAGCAATTTAGATGCATCAATAGATAATATGTAAAAAATTGGTTTAAAGCTTTAATAGGTAGGTAGGTAAAGGTTAATAGGTAGGTAAAAAACTAATTCTTTTATGAGGCACTCTCAAAAAACGGTTATCAAAATGGATCCAGTGATTTAGAACGTTTTAACGTTGCCTTCTGCATCTGAACTGTAATTATGAATTCTTTGGGAATATACAGTGGGTCACAAAAGTAAACAATATGTTTGTCGGCTTTAAATATGTTATTTTTTAGTATAGCTCAACTTGTTTTTATAAAACTTTTGCTATTTAAAAAAATTATATAACACCATGTATAACTAAATTTAAAAGAGTGATTAATATACGATATAATGAGTAGGAAGGCCATTAACAAAAATTATCACCTTAAAAGTTTTCAAATGTGGAAAATAATTTAAACTATGCTGCAAAACGAAAAAACAAAATAACTGATTTTCTGAAAACAGAACAGACAGAGAACATTCCTTGCTTACATTAATAACATTCTTTACTTTCGGGATACACTCACTGTGTGTAAAATATGTTTCAAGAAACGAAAGCATGATAGGAGGTAATTTTATTCACAACAGCTACATACCGGGGGAGCCAAATAATATATCTCCAATAAAATCTGGTGAAATAGAAGACGATGAAACACGAAGGGGTACAAAATATCAGACTACTCTTTCTGTTCCAAATTTAAGAATAAATGGGTAAAGAAAATTTTGTATTCTAAATTATTCTGAGGAGTTATAATTAGGGGATCTTGATAAAGTCCAGCACATAATTAATGATAATTATTTTAAATCATTTTTTATTCAATAGGATTACTTTTCAAATTTATATATTTAGTAAAATGTCCATAAAGCATTTTTAAATATTTGAAAGGAATCTCTTTCTTTTAATGCTTAAACAACCAGAGACTTGAGAGTTGAAACCATTGTCTTGTTTCCTTAATCTTTTTCTCACATACCTTATTTAAAAATCTAGCGTAATAATCTCCTAGGTCATCATACATTTGATTTGATATTTGCTAAATAGTTTATAATAATTACTATATCTTTATCCCAGAAAACAAATCAAGAACGTTTCCTACAATTTTTTAACTCGGAAAAACTTCAATCAATGAAGCAATAGTTGCTGATGAAATTCAGCCAAATGCGAGATTCAAAAAAAATATGCATAAAAAAACGGGACACCAGTTTTCAATGTGTCTCCCGATGATGCTAACTTGGTTGACGAAACGCTCGTTGAGAAACATATTTTTCGGCGTTTGTGGAAAACTATTCGTCTCCTGTTTTTGTTGCTGCATCGAAGATTTCAGGTACCTTCCCAGGAAAAATATGCACATTATCAGTGCCGTACATGTTGGTATCGCGCCAACAGTTTTTTTTAATTTCATGATATCAACAATCAGAAATGCAATGCCATAAGCTCATTTGATATTATAGGATCGATGAGAAGTCCTTTAGTTGACGGGATGAGGATACTTCCAGCGAAGAACCCTCTTGCATTTTGGTTTATTTCATATTTTCATTGTTAGTCCTCTTTTTAATATTCTATAATTTTGTTGGCGAGGAGTGGTCGTAAGAGTGGATTGGGATGTGTCTTATTATGGTGTTTATTGTTCCTGTCTTGGATAACATCACTGATGACTGAAATGCCGAAGTCGTTGTGTAGTGTATTGTTTGACACATACCACGATGCATTCCATATGTCCATTTGTATTTTATGACCGCCTTATATACGAGTTCTAGAACTTTGCTTTCTGCAAAGCCAGTACAAGTTTTTGAATTTTGCATCAGTTTGTTTACTCTTTTTTGTTACATGTTCTCTCCAGTTCAATTTTCTATCTAGGTGCATTCCTAAATACAGGGTCTTTCAATAAGGACGCTCGAAATTTGTCAGGTTATAGCGGCCATGTTGTTAAAGCAATATGTGTCAAATTTATTGTGAATTGTTCAGTAGTCTATAGCAAATCACCATAGAAGGTTATAACGTTCAACAACGTGTGCACATCTTTAAATTTTATTTTCAAAATCAGTGCTCCGTTCGAGGAATGTTCGTGATTACGCGTATTACGTGATTTTTATCCTCGCCATGACCATCCCACCGAGTCGATTATTCGACGTTTGGTGGTCAAACTCAAGTCAACCGGTTTGATAATCAGTCAATACCCGTACGTCACCGAAACGCAAGGTCTGCTGAAAACATCGCTGCTGTGCGTGAGAGTGTACCGAAAAACCCGAGGCAATCAATTTCTCGTCGTTCACAAGAACTTGGCTTTTCTGCGACTTCACCTTAGCGAATTTTGCGTCGGGACTTGGGTCTGTACCCATATAAAATCCAACTGATCCAGGAACTTAAGGTAAACGACCATAGACAACGCCGTACGTTCGCTGATTGGGCTCTGGAGCAGTTGGAAGTTGATGCAAATTTTGTAAAAAAAAATATATCTTTAGCGACCAGGCCCATTTTTGGATGAATAGATATGTGAACAAGCAAAATTGTCAGATTTGGGACGATACCAATCCACACGAGATACACCAGCACCAAATACATCCCGAGAAAGTCACTGTTTGGTGTGGATTTTGGTCTAGCGGAATCATCGGTCCGTACTTCTTCCAAAACGAAACTGACATTTCCATAACCGTCAATAAGTAACTTCCTGTGGCCTAAACTGGATGATATGGATACCAACGACATGTCGTTCTAATAGGACGGCGGTACGTGCCACAAAGCACATGGACATTCTGTACGAGCGATTTGAGGGCATGGTTATCTCGTGCAGCGGCGATGTGACCTGGCCACCGAGATCGTGCGATTTAACGCCTTTAGAATTCTTCCTTTGATGCTACCTTAAATCGCAGGTCTATTGATGCTCTCAAAATCAACATAACGAACGCCATTCAGCAAATTCAGTCAGATTTTTGCGACAAAGTCATCGAAAATTGGACCTCCCTAATACGCGCCACCAAGCAAAGCCGCGTCGGACATATGAACGACGTTATATTCCATACTTGATGCCATAAAATATTCTTTCAAATCAAAAAAAAAAACAGAGCAGATGTCTGACATACAACTTGTTTTATTTACATTTAAAAATTGACCGTCCTTATTGAAAGACATTTTACCTTAAGGATGAGGCTTCTGGTATTATAGTACCTTTAAAAGTAATTGGGTCCACCAAAGTGTACAGGCATTATTTTTTTTACACACCGCGAACAACTGGACCAATGTCAAACAGGTATCTCGTTCACTTTATGAGAATTATTTATTCATATATTATTATTTTGATTGAAATTACATACATATTCGTGCGGCCTAGGCTTGCCCCATTCGCGTGCTCGCTCAAGTGTGTACCCCCCTTTATGCGTGCCGAAGTTCTCTATATTTTTAATCGTTCGGCAAAACATTGACACAAATTGAGAATACTAGAGCCACAGTCATTTAATCCTTCAATCTGCCACCATCTTTGACCAAGGTATTTGATTACCCCGGTATAACAGAATCCACCCATAATAGAAAAAGTTAAGCATAATTTTCCATCATTTTACAAACTCTGACATGTTTCGCCTTCGACATTAAGCCAGCGCGAATGCATAATTCGAATTCGAAATAAATAACGTCAATTGTATCTACCGATTTTATTTTCTCGTGGCGGCCTTCGATGTATAAGAGTGGCAGAATTCAAAACGTACCGTATCCTCTTAACGTTGGCCGAACGCAAATAAACGTGTCGAAATGATTCGGAGAGTGTAAATATTTATGTCAAGTTTGTGTGTTAATTTGGCTTTCTAATTTCACATAACATTCATGTGACTGTGAATTACAAACCAGATTTTAAAATAGGCGGTCGCTTTGCTCTCTTTCTTTCGGTCGCGTGAGCAAGCGCACGGGCTTAAATGCGGCTTGGTTTTGGGTATTCTAAAAATATTTACGCATATACAGTGTGGTCAAACTAAAACGGACGTTTTTGTAATGGGTAGTACATGGAGGGGTGTGGTCGGACAACGTCGTCGGTCCCTCAACTCGTAGCACACACCAGGAAGTTTTAGATGCAATGGAAAACTGGAGAGTGCAACATCGGATGTTTGCCGTAGAGGAATTTATTCTCAATGGCGACTCTATAGTGGCTGGATTTTCCCCCGACGCGTAATTTCCCGAAATGATGTTCCCTGGCCTCCACGCTCCCTAGACCTCACCCCATGTGACTTTTTTCTTTGGAGCTATCTGAAGTCAAAAGTGTATGCCAAAAGAACAAGAATCATCTAAGAATTAAAGGAATCTATCAGAAATGACATGACGGCAATTCCAGACGATTTGGTGCAGAAATCATGACAAAATTCACGGACCACCTGAAAAAATTCATTGAAACCGAGGGTCGTCATTTAAACGAAATTATTTTTCATACTTCATGTTTTCGATTTTTTTCCTTTTGGCAATAAAATTTCCTGAGTTTCTCTACACATTATGATCAGATTCAACCTTGCACGATCAAAATTGTAAAATTATACAAGGTTTTAAAATTCGTCCGTTTTTGTTTGTACACCTTGTAGTTTGTAGTTTATCAAATATATACGCATGTAGGTAGGTTTTCCTTTTAGTTTTGATTTAATTAAAAAATAGGTTCTATTAAAATAGTTATTAAAAATTGCTTCCTTCTTACGTTTTGATTTCATATAACACCTTCAGAGTATTACAGTGTTTTTACTTTACAGTATTACAGTGTTTTATCTTTAAAATAACACAAATGGTGCAGAATTCAAATCCTAGTGGAGAAGATATGGAACTATTTTGTTGATAATTTCCGTTATACATTAACTAAATTTGAAAATTTGTTGATTTCGACATAAGAAATTAAAACAAAGTATCCCATGGTATATTATACTGGGAAGAGGCTGGTTGAAATCTTCGATGCATCAATAAAGACAGGAGACTATTTTTCCCGGAACCTCGAAAGATTACACGTCTTCCAACTCGCGCTTCACCAACCAACTTGACGTGAAACAAAAACTCACGACAGTTCAATTTTTAGTTTTGACTACATATTATTATACAGTGCTATTCAAAAGTCCCCTCCCCCCCTCTTATCTTTGGAACGATTATACATAAACTAGTGAAATTTGGTAACTGAATATTAAGGGTTGTAAACTTCCCTACTAGTGATGATAGATGACGTATGCGTCAAAGATGACGTCACAAGGTGATTGTGACCAATAATTTTAAATGGAACCCTATGGCAAGCGACACCTCTTTTAAAAGGTATCGAAAAAACCTCTTCAATGATACTAATATTGTGTCTGTTTACGACAGTTTTGACAACTGGCTTTCAAAAACCGCAAAGCTGTGATGAATTAAATCAGTTAATAATAAAATGTAAAATTCAAGCTCCGCCACTGGATAGTTGGATAGTAAATAATCTGACGTTTCTGCAAGTCTCCCCAATTTGATGTTTTTTTAGCTGTCAAAGTTTTTATACATTTAATAATTTGTGTATTGTTGATCGAACGTTTAACTGTTTTAGTACCTTGTGGTAATTTTAAAATATGTGTACATTCAATAATTTGTTAAACTGTTGTGAGCTGAACGTTTAAGTGCTTCAAGAAGAGAAATGGTACGTGTTTTAGGTGATAAAGTAGCAGCGATCCTAATACTTGGTGAAACTGGAGAAAATATTCATGCAGCAGAACGCATTTTTAATGAAAGGTTTCCCGATCGCCCAGTTTTGAGGACTTATTTGAGAGAGCTTCTCCGTAAGTTTAAAACAACGGGTAGTATTAATGATGCAAAACGATCTGGCAGACCACAAATTTCTGATGAGAAAAAGATTGATATACTGGCAGAAGTAATAGTAAATCCTACTTCTTCAACAACTCAAGTTGCATCAACCTGTGAAGTCAGTCAAAGTACAGTGCACAGGGTGTTGAAAAAAAAAACAAATTTCACCCATACAAATTAAAAATGGTTCATCAACTCTCAGACGACGATCCAGACCGAAGACTGCAATTTTGTGAAAATATGGAGACTAAAATTAACCAACAGCCAGACTATGTCAAAACAATTTGTTTTAGTGACGAAAGTAGTGACGAAGGTCAATGTTTGGGCAAGTATACTGGGAAACCACATCGTTGGGCCTGTTTTTTTTAAATACCAACTTAACCGGTGAGGTGTATCTGCAGATGTTGCAAAATGCAATAGAACCGTTAATTCTTGAAATTTTGGAAGATAATCAAGATGAATTCGACATTTTGGAAATAACATTCCAACAGTATGGTGCTCCTCCACACTATTACGGTGCAGTAAGACGGTATTTGGATGAAGAATATCCTGGTAGATGGATTGGACGACGAGGTTCAATGGAATGGCCGCCTCGATCACCTCTCACCTTTAGATTTTTTTCTGTGGGGTATCTTAAATCGAAGGTTTACGCCACTCAGCCTGACAATATTGATGTTTTAAAACAACGTATTGTTACAGAATGTAGGGCTATTCCCGCAGACACATTTGAAAAAGTACGAGAAGAGTTTCGCAATAGGATCTTTTACTGTCAGGAAGTAGATGGAGCTCCCTTCGAACAATTACTATAAGTAGGTACTGATTCTTGAATCTGTAATTAAAATTATTATCCAAGTTTACTGCTTACTGATTTAATCCATCAAGACTACCATAAATACAGTATCATTGAATACGTTTTTTCGATACCTTTTAAAAGAGGTGTCGCTTGCCATAGGGTTCCATTTAAAATTATTGGTCACAATGACCTTGTGACGTCATCTTTGACGCATACGTCATCTATCATCACTAGTAGGGAAGTTTACAACCCTTAATATTCAGTTACCAAATTTCACTAGTTTATGTATAATCGTTAAAAAGATAAGAGGGGGGGAGGGGACTTTTGAATAGCACTGTATAATAATATGTAGTCAAAACTAAAAATTGAACTGTCGTGAGTTTTTGTTTCACGTCAAGTTGGTTGGTGAAGCGCGCGTTGGAAGACGTGTAATCTTTCGAGGTTCCGGGAAAAATAGTCTCCTGTCTTTATTGATGCATCGAAGATTTGTATGTTTTTCTTTATTTTCGACATGTTTGTTGGAGCCATGCAATTTGTGAATATTTATGTAACGAAATTTAAGATATTATCAGGTATTATTTTTTCGATTGCATTAACGAACTTTTTTCTAGCTCTGAAATCGAACAAGAACATGTGGAAAACTTGCTATTCTCTTCGTACCATCGATTAAACGTAAAAAGGATAACGCGTGGCTAATACACGTGCTTATATTGTCGACTCAACGTCACCCCCTAGGACGCGAATTTCAGAGTTCATTCTACCGGTTTTCCTCGTTTCTCTATTTAAAAATCTTACTTTTATGCGGATTTTATGAGGACGACGAAAAAAATTAAAATGCATAAAATACTGTCGAGTAAAATTAAAGTGCATAATTCTCTGTAAATATGAAACACGCGCCTATTGGTATATTCCGGTAGGTGTGGTGACCTTTGAATGAGGAGAGGGGTTCAGGCCGAGCAGAACTACTGCTCTCCAGCCGCTCTATATGAAAAACTTCTCATATAAAATATGATACAATTAAAATATACATTAAATTGTAATCCTCTCTTGATAAGAAGTATTACCAAAGCACAAATATCAGATGCTTATATACTAACTACTTAACGTAAATTCAGTAGAACTTTAAGAGCGATCCCAGAGGGCGAATTCCATCAACGGTTTTCTTCGATGAGAAGTCGTATCAATTGTAAATAGATTTGCTAGATATATTTCCAGTGTCTTTTCCGCTAACAATCACTCAACCTGTAGCAATGTAATAAAATTTACAATGGACATCACTATCAAAACAAAATAACAAAATGATCAGTTGATCATATCCTAAGCTTTCTCGTTGAAGATTGCTCAGTGGTTTTAATATAGCCACTTCTCATTTTGTTTAATCTGATACTCTCTGATCTTGTTCTAAAGATGATTATACACCCACATTTATCTTGATGTGCAACACGTTTTATTATAGATCTGACTGAATTTGCTTGATGGCGTTCGTTATGTTGACTTTGAGGGCATCAATTGTTTGCGGTTTATTCAGATAGACTTGCCATTCAAGATACTTCGAAAGGAAGAAGTCTAAAGACGTTAAATCGCAGAATCTCAGTGGGTAAGTTGGTCGCCACTGCGCGAGATAACCATGCCCTCAAATTGCTCGTGCTCGTCCATCGCGGTATGCGCTGTGGTACGTAGCGCCGTCCTGTTGAAACAACATGTCGTCGGTATCCATATCATCCAGTTTAGGCCACAATAAGTTGCTTATCATCCACCTGTAGCGCTTGCCGTTGACCGTTATGGCAATGCAGTTTCGTTTTGGAAGAAGTACGGACCGATGATTCCGCCAGACCAAAATCCGTACCAAACAGTGACTTTCTCGGGATGCATTTGGTGCTGGTGTATCTCGTGTGATTTGGTATCATCCCAAATCCGACAATTTTGCTTGTTCACATATCCATTCAACCAAAAATGGGCTTCGTCGCTAAAGATGAATTTTTTTTGGCGAAATTTTGGTCAACTTCCAACTGCTTCAGAGCCCAATTAGCGAACACACGGCGTTGTCTATGGTCGTTTACCTGAAGTTCCTGGGTCAGTTTGATTTTATACGGGTGCAGACCCAAGTCCCGACGCAAAATTCACCAAGTTGAGGTCGCTGAAAGGCCAAGTTATTGTGAACGACGAGAAATTGCCTGCCTCGGACTTTCCCGTACACTCTCACGAACAGCAGCGATGTTTTCAGCAGACCTTGCGTTTCGGTGGCGTACGGGTGTTAGCTGGTTATTTATCAAACCGGTTGACTTGAATTTGGTCACCAAACGTCGAATAGTCGACTCGGCGGGACGGTTGTGGCGAGGATCAAAATCACGTAATGCACGAAACATTTCTCGAACAGAGTACTGATTTTGAAAATAAAATTTGATGATTTGCACACACCGTTGAATGATATAACCTGCCATGCACTACGCAACAACTCACAACAAATGTGACAGATGTTGCTTTAACAACATGATCTCTATAAACTATCACCCTCAACTTTGGAGCGTCCCTATTGAAAGACACTATAGAACTAGACTCATATCAATTTGTAATATTTTATTGATGTCGTGAATCTATACTCTATATTAGGGATATTAATAATTTACGGTTCATAATACTCTTACGATTTTAAAGATAATCCAATATTTTAAACAACTAGAAAAAACAGGAGATAAGGACATATTTTAATTTCTTAAGATTATTAAATGAGGGAAAATCGACAACACTGAACAATTACGGAAATAAATGAATTGTATGTGTTTTGAGATACGGTGAAGCAAATCTAAATAAAGAATCGGAAGAAATGTAACTATTACACAATGAATAGAGTCCTATTGTTCGATTTTTATAAGTTTTGTGTTGATTTTATAGAAACATCACTGTCTATTTTTCATTGTCCGCAAAAAAAATCCTATATCGTCACTACATTTTACCGGTGTGGCTTAAAAGTTCAATTTCACCGCCCACCGTATACTTTCAGATCAACATTCGCCGAGGATTAATTGAATTACCTATCCGGCGACGTTTAAAATTTAAAACGGACCCATAAAGAGGGAACGAGAACTCGCTTGTTTTTCAGCAGCATGTTAGAGCCACGAAATGAATATTTAAATTAGATTTTTTGGCAGGCCCGCATTGGAAACGAGTGAAAAATCTAAAACGTTTTGCGCGGATAATTGCGCATTGTTCTTGTTTCGGAGAAAATTTCAATCGCGGCGATTTGTTCTCTTGTTCGGGTACAAGGACCTTGCGACGCGACGGCCCGTTTCATTACACGGGTGTCTTCATTTTTGGTCGCTAAAGTAAGGCGTTTGTCCACTGAGATCGCGTTCTGAATATGCAGACCTACTTTTGAGAACAGTTCTTTATCGGTAAAATATTTTTTAGAAGAAAATGAAAATTTAACGTTTCTAAATAAAAGTTCACATCAGAAATCGAATATTCCTTGAAAACTATGAAACTCGGTAAAGTTGTTGTAGAGTTTATCAAACTCTTTGATGCCGATATGGTTGATATTCTTCTGGATTCTTCAATATCCTTCCTAAAAAGTGGTTATTGTCTACCATTGTGCTTATTCCTAAAAAGCCAAATACAACAGAATGCTCAGAATGTCAACAATTGCGCTCATGAGTCACACCTTAAAGTTGTTCTTGAAGATCACTCATAAAAGAATATATAGAAAGTTTGAAGAAAATATAAGCAATACAGTACAAGAGAATCACGCTTTGGGATTAACATTATTTTCCAATGCTATCTAGATATAAATCAGGATGTGTTTGCATGTCACATCGATTTCGAAAAGGCTTACATAAAATACATAAAATGAAGCATGTTAAATTACATCAACTACTTACTCTTAAGCAGAAACATTGACCCAGACGACGATATGAAAATAATCAGTAATTTACCCTTGGACTGGGGTTAATACAAAAGTTGAAAATTAACTAACGGAGGAAACGGAGATTCCCCGTGGTGTAAGACATTCTATCACCACCCCTATTACTTTTCCGTACGCAACTATACCAGAACGGAAAAGTAATGTAATCGTGTAAGTAAAGAAAAATGGAAAATTGTTCTTCTAGTGTTTATTTTTCATTTCTCGGCCTAAAAACCAAAAAATAAATAAACAGTTTAAAACCTTAAAACGGACTTTTCCGCACGTAGAACATCTCAATCTCGAAATTGAGTGGCCGAGAAAAAATAAACCAACACATAAATGCAGAACATGTGTTTTATGCGACAGTTTTACTTTTTTCAAATAGTCAACCCTCGTACTTTCTCATGACCCATGAATAGGGTGGGGTGTGTCCTATCCACCTCAAAATCAATAGATGTCGTCTGGTAGACGTCCCTAATCAGAATCAGTCGAAACCCAATCGAACCGACACGATTTAATTGAGTGATCGTTCTAACAAAAAAATCTCAAATAGCCCACCATTGTGCTTTTTCATGACCCATGAACATGGTAGAGTGTGTTCTATCCACCTCAAAATCAATGGGTGTCGTCTGGGAGACGTCCCCGATCAGAATCAGTAATAACCCGATCGATCCGACATGATTTAGTTGAGTTATCGTGTTAACAAAAAAAATTTCTCAATTAGACCCAAGTGAGGGGGTGGTGTGTGCTATCCACCTCAAAATCAATAGGTGTCATCTGGGAGACGTCCCCGATCAGAATCAATCAAAACCCGATCGATTCGATACGATTTAGTTGAGTTATCGTGTTAACAAGAAATTTTAATGTCGACGACAACGACGACACACGCACAGACGAAATTTTTTATGTGGACTATTTGAGAAATTTCTTTTGTTAGCACGATCACTCAATTAAATCGTGTCGGATCGATCGGGTTTCGACTGATTCTGATTAGGGACGTCTACAAGACGAAATCTATTGATTTGAAGGTGGATAGGACACACCCCACCCTGTCCTTGGGTCATGAAAAAGCACGATGGTGGACTATTTGAAAAAAGTAAAACTGTCGCATAAAACACATATTCTGCATTTATGTGTTGGTTTATTTTTTCTTGGCCACTCAATTTCGAGATAGAGATGTTCTACGTGCAGAAAAGTCCGTTTTAAGGTATTAAAACTGTTTATTCTACATTTATGTCGAATCTACTTTTAATGAAACCTTGGAAGAATAAATAGGAATAGTTATAAATGGAGTTGTTAATAATATGAGGATGTTGATGACGCAGTCCTGTTAATGAACAATATTAGAGCAAAACTTAAAATATGCGTATATTAAAGTGGTGCAAATTTGACAAAAGTGTATCCCCTTTTAATGTACTTCTAACTGTTACCACCGACATATTGTGACAATAGCAAGGAGAAAAATACTTTCTTACATATTTTATTGGTATGACAACAAAAAATTTTAATGTAGAATCAAACGAAGCCCCGAAGATTTTTACAACATTAGTTGAAGTGATTACTTTATCATTAATTTTAATATTTAATTCATGCATGTTGTGAAGTTGATGTAGTGCACCAAAAACGATATTTTGACTTTAACATTTACAATCAATGTATTTTTTAATGTCCATTAAAAATAGTTTTTAAATCGTTATTTATAATTTAAGAAGCCGTGAATGAACCAGAAGGTAAAAAGCTATAGAGGAAGTATATATCACAAGAGTACAGTAGTTTGCATTTGCATAAGGAAATTTTTGAAATAGCCGCAGAAAAAAATACAAGGTGGGGAGGAGCAACTTGCTTATTTGAATTTGGCGCCAACCGTTAGAAAAGTATGCCTCGACAGCAAACGCCTCTCCCTCTCGAATGTGCCTACTCCCACTCTCCTAGGAGCAACCATCGCTCCAGGACACCAAATTAAAATAAGCAAATTGCTCTGCCTCACATTGTATTAGATAGAAATGGCCCCGATACAGAACCTTGTGGAACTCCCATCTCAACTGATTTCATGTGTGAACAAGCATCAAGAGTACGTATTAGTCTTCGTAAATCGATATACTTATACTGGAAATGTCATAACGGTGTAATTTGCCTATCAAATAACTAATATGTACAGAATCAAATACTTTAGTATTATCTAGTACAGTTAAAGTATCCAGTATATTAGAAGATCGTTTAAGCTCCAATTTAAACTTGGTTTTGAAGACATATAGCCATGATTGAGTTATCATTTTTCTACGCGCCTCGCTTTGTAGATATATCAGAGAAATTTCCAGTAGAATTTCTTGCAAGATTTACAAATTTTCTACCTGTCGACATTATATTGTGACACTACTTCACGAACAATAACATAAATAATGGATTAACGATTGTTTACCAACTCGGTTTCGATAATAACATAATTACACATAGTCGTTCTTTGAAAATACGGCTTTATACCTCTTTGATAATTTACAATACGATTTTTTTCTGAACGTTATATACATATGAGGAATTAGTAATAATGAGCATACGATACTTCGTCACTATAAAGAGTGTTACAATAAGAGCGTAAGATTTGAATTACGCGCCATTTTGGCTGTCATGATTCGATAGGTCAATAATTGTGACAGATCGATAGGAGACAGATAGGAGTTAGTAAACTGGAGCGCTACACGGTACAACAACATATTCTTATTATTAAACACTACTATCAAACCAGTTTTTTGTAACAACCACATCGCTTTTAATAGCATTGAACATGTCGAATATTATATGGCTGGAAACTACGATTTGCAGACAGCATTGATTTTCTGTTACCATTTGAAGAAAACTGCTGCAGAATCGAATGCTTGTCGAAGCCTACAATGAACATTCTCTTGGTAAATCACAGTGCTTCGAGTGGTTTAAAAAATTCAAAAGTGGCAATTCTGACGTGAGAAACGAAGAACATGGAAGACCACCGAAAAAGTTTGAAGATAGCGAATCGCAAGCATTGTTGGATGAGAATGCTCAAAGGCAACAAGAACTCGCGGATCAATTAAATGTGACACGAGAAGTCGTCTCCATACGTTTGAAAGCCATGGGAAAGATCCAGAGGATGGGAAAATGGGTTCCACGTGAACTGAATGACAGACATCAGGAAAACCGAAAAACCATTTGCGAAATGCTGCTCGCCAGGTACAAAAGAAAGTCATTTCTCCATAGAATTGTGATTGGTGATGAAAAGTGGATACATTTCGAGAATCCTAAGCGTAAAAGATCAAGGGTAACTCCAGGGAAACCATCGCCATCGACTGCAAGGCCAAATCGGTATGGACGGAAGACAATGCTCCGTGTTTGGTGGGATCAAAAAAGTGTGTTCTGAGATCCTGAAACCTGGCCAAACCGTTAATACTAAACGCTACCGACAACAAGTGGTCGATTTGTATCAAGCTTTACGTGAAAAACGACCAAAAAAAACACAAAATGATTTTGCTTCATGATAATGCACCATCACATACAGCAAAGCCGGTCAAGGAAACGATTGAGGCGTTTAGTTGAGAAATACTGTCGCATGCAGCTTACTCATCAGACTTGGCTCCGTCCAATTACTACTTACTTGCATCGATGGACACGCACTTGCTGAGCAGGGCTTCACTTCTTACGAAAATATACGAAAATGGCTCAATGACTGGTTTGTCTCAAAAGAGTAAGAATTTTTTTGGCACAGAATCCACAGATTGCCAGAGAGATGGGAAAATGTATAGCTAGTAATGAGCAATGCTTCGCATAAAATATTTTTTATCATTTTCATACAGTAAACGTGTATTTTCTATACAAGAAATTCATTTTAATATTTACATACCTGGTAAGTGTGTTAACGTAATTTATTAGCTTGTAATGATCTCGATATTAGCGAATAATGTGTTAAACATCTCGAACCCCCTCGGCGCGGGTATCTAATGGCAATAAATAGCAATTCACCGACATCAGACCAGATGGTCACTTATCCTCATCCCCCATACAGTCAGAAATTTTAATAAGTGGTCGGGAGATAATCCGAAGGCATTTTATGCCTTTACGACAGAGTTAAGTGTCCTTACGCCTCGTTGCCGAGGCCCTGGCAGCTATTGCAGAATGTCTTGCCTTGAAAAATAGAAAACTAACCGTTATGGGCTCAAGAATAGGGACCGACCCGAACGGACCCCGACCACGGTTAATCCGTCCCGGAGTGAAACGGTAAGGGTCGAAAAAGGTCCGCAGAACGTGCTTTCACAATCATTGTCAAACGTTCCCCTATAAGATCGGTGTGCTGAGACGGCAAAGCCAGAAACGCAGCCCCTCAGGTCAGTGGCGTGCTTAAAAAAACGTATGTTGAAATATAGAAAAAAATTAAAACAGAGAAAAACATTTTGATCCTAAGCGATTTGATGAGCTAACAGAAAAAAAAAAGAATACATGCCATGTACAGTAAATCTAACGACATTGTATCAACAATACGTACCAATACATTACAATAATAAAAACCATAAGCACGACAAACAAATTTTTGACAAAACTGAAAATTAATGAATGTAAAGAAATCCAAAATTTTTAGGTCATCCTCAAACTTGGAGAAAAATGGTCGCAGAGCAATTAAAAAAAAAAGAAGCAGATTAAAGCTCCAAGTTTCTAGTTTTCAGATTTTGAGTTAAAATTTTCGGGAAAAATTTTTTCCAAATTTTTGCTTGACTTTCAAACGGTCTGCGGACTTCAATAAATTATTTTCAGTGATTTCATCATAGTGGCCTTTTAGATAATTTTATCCTCTTTAATTTAAGCGGTGAAAAAGCCTTGTACGATGATTCTTCGCTGAGTTATCGTCGTTCAAATCTAAAAAGTCAGTTTTGACTTCGTTCAAATCTAAAAAGTCGTAGTTATTGGTTTTGATAAAAAAAAAATCGATGCGAGAATGTTGATTGAAAAATAGGTAAAAAATTGCGTATTTAGGGATAGTAGGCTAAGGATATTGACTGTTTATTTTCAACCTAAAAGTATCCCAAAGAATTTCAAAGCGCTGCGAGTTTTTTTATTGTGTTCAGAATGATTGAATTTGTTAGTTTTTGCTAAAAATTAATTTAAGGATGAATTTTTCACTTTTTATCATTTTATTGAGGTTGAAAATGTTTTTTTTGTAATAATCCATATTTTTTTATTTAAAAAAATGTTAATTATAGTAAGAAGAAAAAATGTAAAAAAATTGTTTTCAAAAAAAGTAAAAAATGCCTTTTTTGCTTTTAAATAATATAATTAAAAATAGGACACTTCATTAAAAAACATATCGATGACGTCATAACTTTTAAAAACAAATCTCGACAAATTGAAGAATACCTCTCAAAGCGACATTTTGTCTACTTTGACATGTTCGAGTGATTTAAAAAATATATTAGTACTATTTGTATATGTGTTTGCCTGTCGGAGAATCAGTACGGGTTCAGGGCGGGGAGATCTACGGTGGATGCCGTCATGGTCATAAAAACCATTGCACAGGAGGCGTGGGAGTCCAAGAATTTGTGCGCGTTGGTCACTTTGGACGTGAAAAACGCGTTCAATTCGGCCTCATGGGGAAAATATCATGGGGAGGCTGCGGGAGCTAGAAATAGCACCGTATGTTGTAAACATGATCGCCAGCTACCTGTTCTGCAGAGGCCTGATATCGATGGCCGGGGACGGTAGCGAGAGGAGGAGAATCTCGTGTGGTGTGCCACAGGGGTCGGTTATGGGTCCTACCCTATGGAACATTATGTTCGATGGGGTATTTAGACTCAGAGTGCCTGAAGGAGTGAGGATCTTGGGCTACGCTGATGATGTCGCGGTGGTCGTTACCGGAAGAAGTGACATCGACGTGAGGGAAAACGCCAACCTCACTGTTGAGAGGATCAAGAGATGGGTTGAAGAGAGGGAACTGACTCTGGCGTTGGAAAAAACGGAGGCAATCCTCCTGACAAGGAGGAGAAAGCTTCCGTGCATCACGTTTCGAGTAGGGAATACCGAAATCGTGCCGAAGCAGAGTATTAAGTACCTGGGAGTCTGGATTAATAGTTCTCTGTCGTTTAGGGAACATATCAAACAGACGCTGGAAAAGGCGGGCAAAACTGTCTCGGCCCTTGGTCGTTTGATGCCAAACATTAAGGGCCCCAGGGCGTCAAAGAGGAGAGTCCTCAGCGGGGTGGTGCAGTCGATCTTACTGTATGTCGCCCCGGTGTGGGTGGATATATTGAGAAGAGACAAGTGGAGGAAAGAGCTCACCAAAGTCCAGAGAAGAGCAGCGCTAAGAGTCTGTAGTGCATACAGAACTGTATCGGCAGCGGCAACGCTGGTGATAGCTTGTATACCACCCATCGATCTTCTAGCAAGGGAGAGATGGAAGGTGTACGGAGGTGCTGACAGAGGTGCAGCAAGGGAGAGCCTATGGGAACACTGGCAGGAGATGGGAGGCGGAGCCCCGAGGGAGATGGACGAAGGTGCTAATCCCGGACATAATTTCGCACCGGCCATGGTGCGAAAGGGCACATGGCAATGTTGGGTATTACTTAACCCAGGTCCTTACTGGACACGGCTGTTTCGCGGACTACCTATTGGATATAGGCAAACGCGAGAGCAAAGAGTGTTGGTCCTGTGGAGAGGTCGACGATGCTGGCCACACAGTGTTCAGCTGCAAAAGGTGGACAAGAGAAAGGAGAGCTGCAGAGCAAAAGATAGGACATGCTATCATTTCAGACAACATGATCCCAATCATGCTCGAGAGCAGAGAAAGATGGATAGTGGTGGAGCACATGGTAACGTCCATCATGAAGGAGAAAGGGAAGTGGGGAATGAGTAAGTATCCTGATTGATATGCTGAGGAGAAGTAAAGCGAGAGCGGTTCCTCTTCGGCATCACACTGATAGGATAGCGGGGGGTTTTTAGTCGGTAGGCGTATATGAATCCGACACTACCTGGCCAAACAATAACAGAACACCAGAGGCCAGGTGTTTTTCGAAGATTTTCCCCTCGAGAAAAAAAAAGTACTATTTGTATAGAACTTATACATTAATTTTCGGACTCACTAGGTAAATTCATCGTATTATCTGTTTTAAATCAAAAGGTAAAATTAACCTATGTCACTATAATTAATTTAAGAGACTAAAATATTATTGCAGTTAAATTATTATGTAATTAATGTTTTAAATGAATCATAGTGGCAAAATAAGTTAATTTTACATCTGCGTACACAGGGCATTCCAGAGTGTCTTATTCAATATTTCGTTCTTTCCTTTTTCAATCCTTACGAAACCACCTCCACTTATATTTTCAAATTTCACCTGTAGTTTTCTTGTACACAGTATAATATACATTTGCAAGAAAATGACGTTTTTAAATTTAAGATAATTATTAGTTACGAGGATAGCATTAGAAGATAAAAATAACACGAATCGCCATGAAAAACACGCAGTATTTGTTAGTATATTTTAATTATTTTATATGTAATTACATTTTATGGATATATTCCAATATTCTCAAACAAATATGTTTTATGATAAACGCCTTTCAAGAGTATTTTACTAAAATTATAATCTGAACGACATTTTTTGCCATATTAGATCGTTGCACGCACTTTATATATGTATTTATGTAGGCTAGTTGTGACATTTTTGGACCTTTCGGGTGGGTGCACAAGAACAGTGCCTCGTAGCGCGTAGCGTATATTTTTGGCACTTATTTGGCACTCATAGTGATTAACGTGTTTCAACGAACAATCAATCACAACTGAATCTTTTATGACGGTGCATCAAGGACAAAAGTTCTCTCTATCATAAAAAATTTAGAGCGATACCTTTTATCGGTTGTAAGGTCTGTCACGCTTCTAATTGACACACTGTATATAATGACACTTTATCAAGTTGCTTGACCACTACATACATACAAATATTTGTCTACGTTATTTCTGTTTAGCAGATTGCTAAAAATCTAATTTTGCCAGAATTAAGCCCTACAATAAAAAAAAAAAAACAGCAATAGGAATTTGGGTTTCAAAATGCAAGTGGGGATTGCGACCACAAGTACACTCGTGGATAAAAATAGACTTACGGCAAGCATAACACGACTATTTTAAAATCCCACATCATATAGATGAAAATAGGTACATAGAAGAAAAACTTCAGTTCGTATACATTTTTATGTTAAAGTCAAATAAAGCAACCTGTAAATTCGGTTGATGGCACATATGAAATAATATACATATATAGGGATCGTCAAAAATTTGACAATTTTTTCCCAAATGGGGACAAAAACGTTTTGTTTTTTGCGCCAATACTTCCCGCATGGAAATCAAATAAACATGAATGAAATACAGATAGATCCAGATTGATTCAACGCCTTAGTCTTTAAAAATTCTTTGTGATCACATGTTTTGTGATGCCAGCCAATATTTTTGTAAATAGAGATATTGTACTCATCGTTATAAATTATTAAAAATATCTCTAATTTTGTTAGAAAATGCATATTTTAGATCCTCTAGTGTCTATTAATACTAATGATTTATATGAACAGAATTTTTAATGATACAAATAATAAAAATCTCATGGTGTCAAATTGAGTGATTGTGGACGAAACACATTATATTGAGATATTGAACCGTCTTGTGGAAAATAACGTTCTTGAGATGATGGTGAATTTCAAGAACGTTGTTGAAATGCACACGCAGTTGTGTAAAAGGTTTTAGAGCATTTGTTAGATACCGTTCAGAATTTCAAAAAATAGACACAATTCTGCGGTAAAATAGCGTCACCCTTCAAACGTCAAACTTCTAGTTTGATGTAAACTAAACTTTGATCCTTTTAAAATGGCCAGTTTTCAATTAATATGATTGGTCACTATAATATTTATTTACGATAACACAAATAAAACAAATATAGTAAATAAAAAAAATATCTACTAAAGGTATATTCACCTTGATCATGGTTCGACTTTATATTCATACATATATAAATATAATAATAACTAACAATAATTAAATATAATGATAACTGGATGAAATTAATTCAATTTAATGAGGATCAAGTAATTTTATCCATAATAATAATATGTATAATTTTATTTAAATGTCTTGTATAACGTACGTATTTTTACATAGTTATGTACTTGTATGAGAAGTATATTAGATGTCAACTTTATTTTATTTTTATATCGAGTCTTTCAATATGGACGCTCAAATTTGTTAGGTTATAGCGGCCATGTTGTTAAAACAACATCTGTCAAATTTGTTGTTAATTATTATTATTATTATTATTATTATTATTATTATTCCAACAGGAAAAAATCCCAATTACAGGAATAAACTAAATATACAATAACTAAGTAAAATAACAAAAAAGAGAAAGAATGTCAAATAGTACAATTAATGAACCTAAGCAATAAGGTAAAAGGTAGTTACAGCGCCAATTTACGTACATATGCAATATACCACATAGAACATCTTAACCTATATTAGCTACATAATTGCAAACACACTTTAAACTATCGTTAAATATATCACAATTCGCTGCAATTTTGTTGTACAGTGAGCACATAAGAAATACAGGAGCCTTCGCTAATATATTCGTTCTAGGAGTAGTACAATATAAAAGCGCCTGATGTCTGACATTACCACGTGGGACCCTAAAATTAATCTTACTAAGCAATTCAGAACAGTCAACCTTATCATTTAGAAGGTTAAACAAATATTTAATTAGTGAAATATTGCGTCGAACAGATAATGATTGAATATTAAATCTGTCCAATAGTTGTAAGTGGCAACAGCCTCGAGGCGGATATACGTCATCCAGTAAAAAAGACAAAAATTTAAGAAACCTCTTTTGAATTGCCTCCAGCCTTTGGCAATGGACATTGTATAAAGGAAACCATATAATAGAACTGTATAAAGGAAACCATATAATATCTGAATAGAATTAATTGTTCAATAGTGTATGGCAATTCACTATGGAAGGTTATACCGTTCAACAACGTATGCAAATTATCAAATTTTATTTTCAAAATCCGTTTGAGAAACCTTCCGCGCATTACATGATTTTTATCCTCGCCACAACCGTCTCGCGGAATCGACTATTCGACGTTTGGTGGTCATATCCGAGTCAATCGGTTTGATAAATAATCATCCAACACCCGTACGTTACCGAGACGCAAGGTCTGCTGAAAACATCGCTACTGTGCGTGAGAGTGTACGGGAAAACCCGAGGCAGTCAATTTCTCGTCGTTCATAAGAACTTGGCCTTTCTGCGAACTCAACTTGGCGAATTCTGCGTCGGGACTTGGGTGCCACCCGTGTAAAATCCAACTGACCCAGGAACTTAAGGTAAACGACCATAGACAACGCTGTGTGTTCGCTGATTGGGCTCTAAAGTAGTGTGACTCAAATTTCGACAAAAAATCATCTTTAGCGACGAGGCCCATTTTTGGATGAATGGATATGTGAACAAGCAAACTGTCGGATTTGGGACAATACCAATCCACACGAGATACACCAGCACCAAATGCATCCCGAGAAAGTCACTGTTTGGTGCGGATTTTGGTCTGGCGGAATCATCAGTGCGTATTTCTTCCAAAACGAAACTGGCATTGCCATAACCGTCGATGGCGAGTGCTACAGATCGATGATAAGCAACTTCTTGTGCCCTAAACTGGATGATATGGATACCGACGATATGTGGTTCCAACAGGACGGCGCTACGTGCGACACAGCGCATGCCACAATAGACATTCTGTACGATCGATTTGAGGGTGTGGTTATCTCATGCAGCGGCAACTGGCCACCGAGATCGTGCGATTTAACGCCCTTAGTTTCTTTATTTGGGACTATCTTAAATCGCAGGTCTATGCGAATAAACCGCAAATAATTGATGCCCTCAAAGTCAACATAACGAACGCCATCCAGCAAATTCAGCCAGATTTGTGCGACAAAGTCATCGAAAATTGGACCTCCCAATACGTGCTGCCAAGCAAAACCGCGATGGACATTTCAACGACGTTATACTCCATACTTAATGCCGTAAAATATTCTTTCAGTCATCGAAAATTGGACCTCCCAATACGTGCCATCAAGCAAAGCCGCGGTGGACATTTGAATGACGTTATATTCCCATACTTAATGCCATAAAATATTCTTTCAAATAAAGAAAAAAATTAGTGGATATCTCACACACAACTTATTTTATTTATGTTTCAAAATCGAGCGTCCTTGCTGAAAGACCCTATAGTTGCGGTGTCATCTATTAAACTCACTATTTCCTTCCACACTCAACTTAAATAATTTCGTTAAATATACATTAGACACTATTTGTCCCCAAGAACAGTGCCTTGAGGAACTCCATATTTTATTGTTTGATATTCACTTAAGACTGCATTAATTCTAACAAATTGTTGCCTATTAATGTGGTGGCTTTCTAAAAGTTTACATGGAATTCCCTTGAAACCATTATTTGATAGAATGTAATTCTAAAAGGCTTATTAGATTCATCTTTCAACTAACTTTTAACCAGAGTTGTAGCAATTACTTTATAAATAAGAATATTTTAACCATGCCCTGTATATTTGTATCAAAATTTAATTAGATTTAATTAATTAAAGTTTAATGTAGATAAAAAAAATGTTAAATGTATTTCCTCAAAGAAATTATTTTCAATATTTACGAACGTTTGTTTTACATAATTCTTGTAATCTAACGTATTATATTTTTGGTTATTATATGACACCATATTTACATCCTGTATCTAATAATGGTTAATACATTTTATTGTTTATTAGGTATTATTATAATTTCCGGACACCATGTATATGGAAAATTATTTGCTCCTCTTTCCATTTTTGAGAAAAAAGCCATATAAATTTATTAGTTCCGATTTTGTATACCGAACACCTGTTGTTCTCATATTTTAAAAACGAAAAACAAATGCCAGCTTATTTTTATGTCTCGAGTGTATCTCAACAAAGTGTCTATAGAGTGTTTAGTTGTGTTACATAGATTTTAACAGGCCAAAATCCTAGGAAAGACAAGACAAAATACGCAATTACCTTTATCAAAATGTTTGTTAATAACGAAACACAAGTTCTGTGAAATCTACGCCAATTCTATAAACAATTAAAATGAAACAAGTGTTATGCGTTACAAAGCGCCTCATTGATATGTTAGTCTATTAATTTATGCAAGTGATCACGCAGCAGAGGCTCTCGGCTATTATTGCTATAGTATAATAGTCCAGTTAAATAGGCATATAACCTCGGCATGAGAGCCAGAAAATTAAATAGTTGCATAAACCTTTGCTTTAACGTTCTAAAAACTTGCCCAAAAGTTTCATATAATCTCATATCTGCGAGTCAAGATATTAAAGGTCAAAGGTCACAATTTTTTTTTAATATTTCGTTTCCCATGCATCATATAACATAAGAGGTTATTATAAAGTTTATAGATAATAGAATTCTCTACAAATTTGGTAATTTTTTAATATGACCAACTGTTAAGGCTTTTAACGAGGCTTTTAAGCAAGTTTTTTGAACGTCAAAATAAAGGTTTATGCAAATATTTAGATTTCTCACTCTTATGCCGAGGTTAAGCTATTATTTCACCTTATATGACTGAACTATAAGTTGAAATATAGCCCAGTCAAATTACACAAATCGGTGGCCAAAAATCCTACAGTTTTGGAAATGATCTTAAACGCTTCCTTTAGACTTGGGTTAACGTGTGTAAAAAGCCCTCGAGGGTGGGGGGATGAGCTCGAGGGGGGAGGGTTTAAATGTTCCTTTTCTTAGATTTTCGCTTGTACCTCGGAAACTATCACTCCTACAGAAAACTACTATATATACAAAATTGAAGCTAATAATATTTCCTACAAATATGGTTCCACGCATTTTTGTCCTAGGACTAACTTGTTAAGAGTTACAGGGCTGACAAAAGTAACACCATTTTAAAAATTGTGCTTTATTTGCATTTAAAACCAAATTAAAGTCTACAATTATTGTCTTGTACATTAATATTGATGATTTTAATTACATTGAGTAAATTTAATTGTAGTTAGTAAGTAAATAGAATGCATTGGGTCAAACAGTTCATTATAGGGTGTCAAGGGGTTCTTCAGGGTCGTCCTCATATGCTGAATTCTCCTTTTCAACTGGAGGGCCATTGGTGCACGTGCTCTCACAACCTCATATCGAAGAGCAATGAGTGTCTGCCTTAAGGCATCCACAGCGTGTACCATAGCCTTTGGTGCAGCTGCAGAATATTGTTGATAGGATAGCAGCTGGGGCAGCGTGATGCAAGGTAGGCAAGGGTTGAAGATCTCCATCTGCTCCTCTCATCCAACCCCAATCAGTAGGTGGCAGCTTGTTGTCCAGCCATTTTTGAAACTTGCAAATACACTTTGTATGAATGTTGCAGTGCAGAGCCTTTAGTTGGTGGTAGAGAGGGGAGGTCTGGCCTCACCCTTGTGGTGGATTTTAGGAAGACTAAGTAGCGCTGTCTAGGTCCGTTACTCTGGCGTTGTACATTGCTAGGAACATATGTTCCCCTGCGTCTGCGACTTCCTTGTGTGTTGAAGTGTTTGTGTAAAAGACGTAGGAGATGGAATACAGGCTGCCGTTCGTCATGAATAATTTAGCAATCGATAACTTCCTTTTTCGCGAAATTGTAGAGGTTGTATCACAGCCGCAAAAACTGTGAATGAACAAGATGCCCTTGGCATAGTCATGTGCCTGCAATTCCGTGGAGGAATAAGTTCTGCTTTCTTCATTCCCCTTCCCTGGTTTAAAAAACTTTATCTCTTGTTCTCTTGGAGCTAAAGCAATCAGCAGGACCAGCAGATCCTCATCTTCGCCTATGACAGTAGTAGAATCAGATTCTGCTTTTTTCAATGCACACTTCACTATCGTTTTATCAGCATCATCCTGTCTGACTCCAATTCCCGTCGCAATAATTTTCTGATTCAGCATAGTGATGAACCTAGCCTTATTTTTTCGTTACTTAAAAAGTGTTGTTGTTGAGCCGTCACTGCCATATCTTCAGTAAAATCAATATCGACTGATGCGGTGATGGTGGTGGGTCGACGTTTTTGTTCTGAACGTTTTGTGCTGTCGATAGTGTCAGAATAACCAAAAAAAACGACAGTGCAGCATTCACCATAGTGTTTTTTAATGTAAATCACATACTGATTAAATATCACTGAAAAGGTTGATCCCGTAACCCACCTGACTCGATGTAGAAGGAATGTGCCATCAATCACAAGCTTGAGGTCTGGAGTAACGAGGTGAACAGGGAAAATTTCATATAATGCAGACTTCTTTGTCTTCCGCATCCCTTGTTCATTAAATAGAGTTAATGGTGCCAGTTCGTAACGGAAAAAGTCTTCTAGATCCTCGTCGTTTTTCTTGGAAATGGCTACTCGTTGGAATATTAGAAGAGGATCAACCACCTCCACAACGTTGTCAATTTTGATAGTACTGTTCATGGATGCCAATGATGAAACTTAATCTCTTCGAGCCTGTTTTATCTCCCCAAACTTTTGCCCTATTATCTTCCTCATTGTAACTTTGCCTTCTTGCAGGGCTTTTTATATCACGGCAATTGGCAATTTACATCACGGCTAGCAACAACGCCTGTTGTGAGGGAAACTAATTCTCGTGATTCTAGAAAAGGAGGGTGCTGAGAAAAGAAAATGAAGATCTTTTTTCTGTCATCATCATCTCTCCTTTGCCGAGACGCGCGATAATTTACATATTGCTCCCCTGTAGAGAAGTGCAGGCCAGCAAAGTCTTCCAATGCAGAGCAAATTGATGTTGATGTAGCTGCCTTCGCTGTTGCAACATCACATCCTTCATCTCCTTCTCTGTAAAACTTCAAATTTGATTTCTACATACACTAAATCCATATAAAGGCTTACCGTATACAAATGAAATTAATTTGGAAGAATTTTGAACGCTGGAATATGCAATTTGACTTAGCATCCAAATTTCAGAAGCTCGGCAATCGTACGTTCTAGGACAAAAACGCGTAAGACTATTTTTGTAGGAAATTTTGTCAGCTTCAATTTTGTATACAAAGTAGTTTTCTGTAGGAGTGATAGTTTCCGAGATACAAGCGAAAAACTAAAAAAGGGAAACCCACCACAGGTAGGATTCGACATTTGTCTCGGATCGGAACCGAACGACATACAGCTGTTTCGAACTTGTTAGTTCTCATCAGTGCCGCATACGGTACGCCGATTCAGGACAAATGCCGAATGAACTTTATGGCCTATACATCTTTATCGATACGATCTCTGTCAGTAACTTATAAGTCGGAAATCGAGAAAGGAACCACCAAGCCGCCAAGCGGTTATCAAAGTAGTTCCCGAATAGCAAAGCTATTACATAATCGCTCTAGGAAACAACTACTCCTCGGGCTAAAGCCCCGCCAGGCATTGAATTATACCCAGAAGCGATCCTCGACCCCTTTCTCGTGTTTCTGCATGATCAGATAAGGTTTCAAAAAATAAAACTTGGTGGTTCCTTTCTCGATTTCCGACTTATAAGTTACTGACAGAGATCGTATCGATAAAGATGTATAGGCCATAAAGTTCATTCGGCATTTGTCCTGAATCGGCGTACCGTATGCGGCACTGATGAGAACTAACAAGTTCGAAACAGCTGTATGTCGTTCGGTTCCGATCCGGGACAAATGTCGAATCCTACCTGTGGCCGGTTTTATTTTTTGAAACCTTATCTGATCGTGCAGAAACACGAGAAAGGGGCCGAGGATCGCTTCTGGGTATAATTCAATGCCTGGCGGGGCTTTAGCCCGAGGAGTAGTTGTTTCCTAGAGCGATTATGTAATAGCTTTGCTATTCGGGAACTACTTTGATAACCGCTTGGCGGCTTGGTGGTTCCTTTCTCGATTTCCGACTTATAAATTACTAAAAAAGGGACATTTAAACCCTTCCCCCTCCTCGAGCTCATACCCCACCCTCGAAGGCCTTTGACACACATCAACCTAAGTCTAAAGTAAGCGTTTAAGACCATTTCCAAAACTCTAGGATTTTTTCCCATCAATTGCTCTTTCTGTGTCTAATTTGACTGGGCTAATACACCGAGACTGGAAGGAGTAGCTTTAAGTTGGCTACCCTGTACGCGTTAGCTTTTATTGTAAACATGTGTTGCACACACAACGCAAAATTTTTAATCAAATATGTGCACGTTTAGTCATGATTAGCTGGTAACATATAAGTCGGGAATTAGCTGGTTTTAAATTATAATAAAAGCTCCGTACTCAACTAATGTACACCATAGATAAAATTAACCACAGCGTCATGTAGTGCTTCGCATATGGTATAATTATTTCGCATTCCTCACTTAAAAAAAAGATACATAATATAGCAAACTTAAAACTGACTGTCCGTCTGTAGCTATTAATATTTTTCAGTTTTATAGAAAAGGACTATAAATAAATTTAACACATTCTTTTGAATTTATCGTAATATGTTCGATTTACCAGAATCGTAATTGATCCTTCCTGCTGAGGGACTTCTGCTACACAGATTGAATGATATTTGAACGACTTTATACAATTTGAACAACAACAGTTTTAATGAATAGTTTTAAAGTAAATATAAGGAAATACAATTCATAACGGCAAAGTACGCACTACTAATAACCATTACTTTTAATACATTTGTATATACCGGGTTGACAACTAAATAATTGCAGATTTTTTGAGAAAATAAAGATAAAAATTTCTTTATTAATGGAATTTATTTATTCTGTAATGTATTGTCCATTTTTATATCAATCGCTTTTTGTCATCTTTCAGGCAGCATACGAGGAAGTACCAAAAAAAGGGAATTATTTGCTTAATTTTTTTAATTTAATGTAACATCAATCTCCTTCAAAATACTGTCCATTAGATGATATACACATGCCCCAACAGTTTTCGACTGTTCGAAACATTTTTTATATTCTTCTGAACTAACGCTGCTCAGTGCCTTCAGCAATTTTTCCTTAACGTCTTCTACGTCCTGAAAACGACTTCCCTTTAGGATTTTCTTAATTCTTGGGAATAATAAGTCGCAGGGGGCTAAATCGGGCGAGTAAGAGAGTGCGAAACTGTTTCATTCTGTTTATTTGTCAAAAACTGACTGATTTTCAACGCTGTGTGTACAGGTGCGTTGTCATGATGAACAAACCAGTCCCCCGATCTGATCTCCACGATTCAGGTCGCTTTTTTCTTACTGCCTCACGCAATCGCTTTAGCACTTCCAGATAGTAATTCTGGTTCACTGTGGTGCCCCGAGGAACAAATTCAACGTGAACGATTTCTTTGATAGCGAAAAAAATCATCACGGGATTTACATTTGATTTCAGTTTGTGAAATCAAAGTTTTCACAAACATCTCAACTTTTTTATCGGCGAAGCCGACAACCTCGAATGTCGTTTGTACCGAGAAACTGCGACGTTCATTAATCATTTTTTTTAACAGTGACACATATTTTCGCGATTAAAAAAATATTTCTTTCGCGCCAATTTCAAATAAAAATGTTTGTAGGTATATACACTAGACACAAAAATTAAGGGATGTAGAAAACTTGCAGAAAAATAGTCGCAGAGCAATTTAAAGAAAAAAGAAAATGGAGCTCCAAATTTATAGTCCAAGTTTTCTTATGATTACTCAAAAATTGCTAATAGTAAAAATTTTTTAACTCTGAGATCGGAAACCTAAAAACTTGGAGCTTTAACTTGCTGATTGAAAAAGAGGTAAAAAATTGCGTATTTAAGAATATTCGCTTAACTTGCCATAACTTTGCAAATAATACTTAGACTAAGGATGTGGACTGTTTTTTTAACCTCAAAGTATCCCAATAAGAAACTTTATTAAAGAATAAATTTTCTTTGAAATAAAATTTCAAAGTGCTGCGATTTCTTTTTCATCGCATTTTTTTTTTCATTTATTCTTCAGAGTTCAGAATGATTGAATCTGTCGTTTTTGCTAAAAATCAATTTAAGGATGAATTTTTCATTTTTTATTAATTTTTTGAAGTTTAAATTATTTTTTTTACCAATAATCCATATTTTTTTATCAGAAAATATTAATTATTGTAATAATAAGAATGAAAAAAAATGTTTTTCAAAAAGAGTCAAAACTGACATTTTTGCTTTAAACGATAACTCGTTCGAACGACGATAAAATCATCGTACAAGGCTTTTAATCTGCTCAAATTAAAGAGGATAAAGTTATCTAAAAAAGCTTTATAATAAAAGCACTGAAAACATTTACTGAAGTCCGTGAACCTTTTGAAAGGCAAGCAAAAATTTTAAAAGAAATGTATACGATGGTTTTATGATTACTTAAAAACTGCTGATGGTAAAAAATTTTGAACTGAAACTGAAGAACTAGAAACTAGAAACTTGGAGCTTCTATTTGATTTTTACAACTATTTTTCTCCCAGTTACAGCCCTTTGAAAATCACCTAAAAATTTAGGATTTTTTAGATCCCTTAATTTTTGTGCCTAGTGTAGTATAGGTCCACCTGCATTACTAAGCATGTTTAGTATACGCATTCCTATACTAGACTCTCGAGAAAAAAAGGAAAGTATGTATGTTTGATTGCAAGAATTAACGTGGTGTTAATATCTCCAGTGTTTGTAATGTCACAAAATTTTAGTCGTCGAGAAGTCGAGGTCAACTTCCTTATATTAAATGGAAGGTGGCTTTGGAGTTCTTAGCTAAACTTCAAAATAAGCAATAAATAAAATAAATAGAATTCCAAAGCCACTTTCCTAATATAATAGGAGTTTTTTAGTCGATTATACTAGAAACTAAAGGTAACTTAAAAACCACAAGAGTTAGGTATAGGGAACTATATTATCGATCGAAAGAGAATGACATTTTTAATCCAAAGTATAAAAAATATACGGCGTGTTATATTTAAAGAAGTTAAGTTTCGATGGCTTGTAGTTAACCAAACTCGACGTAAAATTTTCAACACCCTGTATGAAATCTAGGAACTTCAAAGATAGAATCAAAAAGCCTAACCATCGGGCCATCAAATCGGTAAATATTGCCGCTCTAGTTCTCATACGGTAAGAATAGGATAATTTTAAGTTAGACAATGAATTTACGTTTTTTTTTTGACAAAAACCAAATTTTCTCAAAAACGGCCAAACTTGGTAACATGGAAATATTATGAAAGTCGCCCTGAAATTCTACGTAGAATTCATATATGCAATAAAATACGGCATCTTCCATTTAAAATAAGGAAGTTGACGTCGATTGCCGGTATAACCGGAAGTGCTACAACAATCAAAATATTTTCGTTTGAGAATTTTAGGGATTTATGCACACCTACAATTTCAGAGAAGTATGCGTATTCATTCTTGAGATACTTTCAGTAGGCCATCCACTTTAAGCCACCCGGTATATTAATGAAGAATCCCACTGTTTGCTTATATTAAAGTTATTTAGAGGGTACCTTTTTTATTTTTTTTTTATTTTTTAGTTATGCAATGTACACATATATATGATATGTATGTATTTATTTATATTCCATATTTTTGTCCCATGATTATTATTATTATTATTAATTATTTTAAGGAACTCGTATTCAATTTTGAAACATATCGGCGGATGTCATCAGCACGGATAACAATAGACCTGCGTGAATCCATCACCGCCTATGCCGGCATTTTAATCCGTTTTACTTCTGGAAATTATTTCATATTTCCAGAGGTCTAACGATTTTCTGTTGGAGCTCGTTCGGCCCACCGACTTCCAAGTAACCGACGCGACTCGCCTGTATCCATTAATTTTCAATTTTGCTTCGCCCTCTTCCAAAAACAACCCCGGCCACCCTCGCGCCGAGGCTTTAGGTTGGCGCGGAGGTGAATGCGAGCGCGCTGCAGGCCCTCTCCTGGATGGTCTCGTGATTTTCCTGGGTTAAATCCACTTTTGTTTTATCTGTATATAGTTTGAGATGATACTTAAAATATTGTTGTGCAGACGATGTTTATTATAACAGAAAAATGTTTCGTAAAATAATATTTTTTAACGTGAGACCTAACTAAATAAAACCTTTTATATGTACAGAGTGTTAGGAACTTATCGGCTTATTTTTAATATATGATTTAATTATGGTATTGCCGTCAAAATAATAAATTATTAGGTCTTCTTTATCTCTAGATACACGACAGTGTGTCAGCCAATTTTGGAAAAGAAAAGGCCAGTGCACTGGCACTATCACACAAATTATTTCGAGCTACTTTCAACTCCCTCATAACTCAAAAACTATTAGACTTACACACTTGCAATTTTGGATGTCTAATAAGGCCCCCTTGATTACCTAGAATCCCAAATTTCATGAATAAACATATTATAGTTCTCGAGTTATTAAGGTCTGAAAAGTGCTATTTTTATCACTCACTGACTGATTTATTCATCAAAAACCTAAACCACTTGAAGATGACTTAGGAACTTGAAATTTGGCATCAAAGTAGATCATTAGGTCTATACAAAGGAAAATATCTAAAGCAGAAAATTATCATGTTCGGTGTCGACAAAGTACTAAGTATCAATCAATCTCACAAAAAGAGATGGCGCCACTGCACTACGTGATTTGTTAAATTACTTTCTTCTTGCCAAATATCAAACATAAAAGTAACAAATATTCGTAACTAATTATAATAAAAGGAGCGCAGAAAGGATAAAGCTTTTCAAAAATTAATATTAAAATTAATAAATGTGAAAAGGGGGCCAAGTTCGGTACAAACGTCGTTCGGGGTTGTCGGCTTCGCTAATAAAAGAGTTGCAGTGGTTTTATAGGGATGCAAATGTAACTGTTTTGCCGGTCAGGGTACGAGGATGTCAGGATGGAAGATAATAAATATTGACTTAATTATTCTATGAGGATGACATAAGCTAAAATGGACGTTTTCCACAAATGGCTACATTTGACGATAATAGCGCGTGGCCTCGTGTCAGACCGGAGGATAAAAGTGTTTCCTATAAAGCGCTTACGTTAATTCACTAGTTATTTACTGAATAATTAATTGATGTTTAATTAATCATTTACGCGTAATCTAGCCCTGTTTTTCAATAATCATTTAGAACTGTAGAACTGATCCAGCCTCCTGATCATTACGTCTCCGATTCTCACGGTATTCGCATCACGCTCTCTTCACTGTTTACGTCGGCGAAAGCATAAAGTAATTAATAATTAGCCTGGAAAGTAAGAAATTACGCACGTATGGAGGCAACGTCGTTGTTGACGAATATGCTGGCGTCTAGCTCATCGGCAACGCCTTTGGTAATCAGCGACGCTGCAGACGACGCCTTTGTGGATAAGAAACTGTTCCGGAATCGGTTGTTCACGGAATTGTTCACAAAATGGTGGACAAATGGGATATTTTTTAAAGCTTAATTTATGATAAAATTATACACTGTAATGTGTAAGTACGATTAAATTAATTTTCTACATAATTTATGATTTGTATATAAAATTCTTCTAAAAAAAAGCGACGTTTATTAACGATGACACAACTTGGCCCCCTTTTCACATTTATGTTTTTGGTGAGATTTCTTTTTTACGAATGCTCAACGACGTCGAACAAATATTCTAGAACATTTTAAGGGGCTATTTTAAACAAGGAAGTGTTTTATTTTAATACATATTTTATTTTAAACAACAGCTGTATCTTATGGCCTCCACTATTACCTGATTTTATATAATTAGATTTTAAATCGTTTACTACCACTTGAAGATTTAAAAGATGCAATTCTAACAAAATTATAGAAACATTATAGAGACATTATAGACAATCAATTGCATAACGTTTTTAATAATTTAATAGATAGGTAGACATCCGTTTATTAAATCAAGACAAGCAGACATTTTGACTAATTAATATAGAAAAAAAAATTGTGGACTTGACTGTTACTTTTGGCATTCTTACATATACTCAGATTTCTGTTCAGATTTACAGATTATCTTATCTGTCAGTGATTATTATGCCAACTATATGATTTAATAGTAGTAGGCATCACAAAATATGTGAGCGGGTACATAAATCTTTAGAAAGGGCCACTACAATCAATCCGGCTCTCTCTGTATTTAACAGAAACCGAAATACATCGTATATACAGGTCATCAAGAATAGGAACAAGTCTCAAAACTGCTATATCGGACCGCCCACAAGGTGCGCAGAAAATAGACTGGTTTTTAATCAGTCGCTTTGAGACCTTGGAGTGTACAGTCAGTGAAAGAAGTGTTGTGTATAGTCAGTGTGTACAGTCAGTGATTAAGTGTTCGATCTGGCCGCGCGCAAAGTGCATCCTCTTTCCTCCGAATGTTGCCTCACTCTTTCTTCCACGCATACACAGAGGATCTCACACTTTGTCCTACTATTGACGAGCTGTAATTGCAAATATTGCGAAAATTCCATTTCCAAATCCCGGAAATTTTCCCTTAAATCGCATGAATCCCATCCAGATTCACTTTAGAATATTTCTAAGTTAAACTGATCAATAGATACACCGATAGATTTCCCTGCTCCCCTTGTCCCGGCGCCACTGTTCGCCCGATTCTAGTTACCCTTGCAAACGCCGTCACAAAACAATGGAAACGCAAGTCACAATCGCTTCCTCCCAAAAAACGCCAGGCAACGTTAGAACGCGGCCCCAAAATAGCTGGCGGCTCTAAATTTATTCAGATAATTCACCGAATTAACATTCAAAGCGTTTTCGAAAAATACCTGAAAGGAATTAAATGGACGGCGTTTCGAAAGTCGTAGGACGGCTTTTGTTCATGCCAGCGAGGGAAGCCGTAGTGTGCTGTGAACCAAGGTCGTATTCCACACGGGCGATACTACTTTGTTTATTACGATTTTACAATGCCTCCTTATCCGTTTACGATAGATAAGCCAGTGTTTTCTATTTGCTCAGCTTTCGAGTTGCATAGTTTGAAATTTGTCATTTGGAATATTTGTGTACTTGACTTGCGTCAACGTTGGGAGTCGTTGTTTTCCATGGATGTTAATTTTTTAATTTATCGTTAGTAGCAATGCTTTTACATTTTAAGCGAGACAGGTGCCATAAATTATATACACCTGGAAGCTTAAAACTGGCTTGAGCTAAGGTGGATTCTTGTTCACCGTGTGACACTTCCTTTTCATTACAAATAAATAGGACGTGTCCCAAAGACGCCTGTTGATCGTGTGTGGACGAAGATGATTTTTATCGTTACTCATACAAAATTCGTACTCGAGACGTAATACCTACTTCGTCATTATTTATTTCTAGCCGGCGTTTTTGGTCACTGTGGTCACATAGACGACTTGTATGCTAATATTTGCCTAATTTTAATTTAAACACTGACGTAGGCGAGAAGACAACGATTAATATTCGCCTGTAAAATACCTGCTGTTCTGTGCTCAGGTATCGGAATAGTTGAATTAGAAAGTGCTCACAATATAAATCGCGTGACTCCGAACTATTTTCTGAACACTTTCTATTATTCGCTAGTTTTAAATTAGGCGCCAAATTAAACCTCAATCGTTTCTCATATCTGTTGTATACATTTACCAATAAAATTATAGCGATAGAATTTAAATTTATTGTTTTGGAATAAACTAATTCCGTAATGTAAAAGTGATTTAGATTTCCCTATTTTGGGAGAATCGACAACTTATTATCAGTAGCGAAGCGTCTATTCAAGCGGAGGGAAGGCTGTCTTGACTTAGGCGAGGGAGGGGGCTGCTCATTTTTAATGCAATTTATACAGGGTGTCCCAAAAGTGACGCCCGTACTTTCGGAATTTGACTTTGTGAGCTAAAATAAATCGAAAGTTAAGAGTGATGAAATTTCCGTTTGGCCTTCGTTAACGAGTTGTTGAGAAAACAACTTTAGATTTTATTTAATTTATTTAATTTAATTTCTACATAACATCTTAGTTAGTTTTTACAAAATATGCTCAATTAGGTTTCCTCCCACTTCAATGCAAACAGCAGCCCGATGTATCATGGAAGCACGAACCCTCTCTAACATTTCTTCATTTATTAATGCTACAGCATCATGAATCCGAGCCACGACATCTTCAGCATTCGCAACAGGTATAGAATAAACCTTGTCCTTCAAAAATCCTCAAAAAAAGAAATCTAAGGGATTCAATTCGGGCGATCTAGGTGGCCCTACATTCTTCGAATCCACTTTCCAGGGAAAGAATTATTCAAAAGCTGTCGTACTTGTACACCATAATGCGCTGGTGCTCCGTCATGTTGGAACAGTTTAGTCTAGTTGCCAATGGAATGTCATCGAGGAATGAAAGTGGCAAATTGTCATTTAAAAATTGACAGTACAGTTCTGAATACAGCCTATTGAGCAACATACATGGGCCAATCACATTATTATGCATTAATCCAGCTCAAACGTTTACTCACCATCGTCTCTGAAATGATCGCTTCCGGATAAAATGGGGATTCTCATCAGCCCACTGGTGCAAATTATGTGTGTTTATGATACCCTCCTCCGTAAATTTGGATTCATCACTCCAAAGAATATTTTTAATAAAATGTGGATCATTGTTAACGTTACGTAACAACCACCTGCAGAAATTTATCCACAGCAGCATATCCCCGTCATGTAAAACGTGAACTTTTTGAGGCCGGTATGGATGTAAGCCATTTCTTCGTAACAATCTCTGAACTGTGGTTTTTGGAACGTTGGCTTGCAATGATACACTGCGAAGGCTTGTTCTTGATTCTGCCCCATCAATGCCAAGAATTTGTTCTTCTTGATCAACTCTCAATCTGTGTGGACGTCCTGAAAGTTTTCCTCGGGGATTCAAATTACCCGTCTCCAATAACCGATGTTCAACGCGTCTTATGGTTTTCGCATTAGAATGACGCCGATTTGGAAACATTTCCGCATATGTAGTAGTCGCGGCAGTTGCATTATCATCGCACGCACCCAGTTTTTTCAGCATGTCAACATAATCTCGATTACAGTAGAAACGTTCCATTTCAAATTACTGAAATGTTGCAAAATTATGTAAATGTGACACAAACAAATAGCGTTACTAGCAGCAAGTTTTTCAACAGAGACCTATCGGAGCCTGGCTAACGTGATCCCTCCTTAAAAAAGACATGGCAATCAAAACTCGCAATCTCGATCGAGTGAAGCCGCTATAGCATTGGTCGAGATTCACATCGATCCATTTTTTTTTCAGGCTCGAATTCAAACTGTTGCGGAATTAATATGACACAATCACATCGGCTGGGCTCTGATTAGTTTCTTATGCGTTTTATTAGTTTTTCCTTCATAACTCGTTAACGAAGGCCAAACGGAAATTTCATCACTCTTAACTTTAGATTTGTTTTAGCTCACAAAGTCAAATTCCGAAAGCACGGGCGTCACTTTTGAAACACCCTGTATATTGAGTAGTTAAATCGCAAAAACAACTTACCTATATTTTTTTATATATCAATTCCATTCGCCGCATTTTCTTTTCTGCAAGAACATCTATAGTTCTTGAAATAAATTGGTAGGTTTTGCCGCTTTTATTTTCAGTTTATAATTAAATATACGTCTATAGTTTTCAGTTTATCTTCTAAAGATAAATTATTAAAATAACCACTCTTATTAATTCGAAAGTCTACTAAATCGGCGCTGTCTAGGACCGCCATTATCCCTAAAAATAACACTAATCACTACGAGTAACGACAGGTCGATATTATAGCCACTGTATTACGCAAACTGATCGATCAGGCTAGCTAAATTGCATGTCATTTTTCGCGTACTCCTCTCTCCTCCCCTGCACCGTGGACCTCTATAAGTTCGTTAAAACCAAGCCGCTGTCTGGGCTGGCTGTCGACAGCCCAGACAGCGGCCGGCCAAGGCTTGCGCACTTCCGGTTGCCGGCGCTTCAGTTTAAATGGAAATATGTATGATAATATGAATAGAAAATATTTATCATTCCGGCAAAGTTAAGTGGCAATATAAAAAAGGGGTCTACCATCTAAAATATGTAGGGTAAGCTGCGCCTTACAGCCTTAATGGACGCTTCGCCACTGCTTATTAGCTTTACAACGAGCACCACAAGATTAAAATTGGTCAACAATATGAAGGTGGATTGAAAAGTGTCCGGCCTGATGAAGAAATTTCTTTATTATTTTTTGTTATTTTATTTTTCAACATAATCTCCATCAAGTCCAATATATTTTTCATAATGGTACTCTAATCCAGTGATACCATTCTTATAGAAAGATTTGTCGAGCCCTTCAAAATACGCATTTACAACGTCGATTGCTCACAAATCTTTTACCTCCGAGCCATGTTTTGAGGTTAAGGAACAGATGATAGTCGCTGGGGGCTAAATCTGGTGAATACGCTGAATGGGGGAACAATTTGAATTTCTTCGCCAAATGAGGTTGTCTTCCTTCGCTTCGTCACTCAAACGATTTAATAACTCTGCATAGCATTCACCATTGATGGATCTTTGGGGTTGGTTGACCTGCTTCAGTCCATTGTTTTGACTGCTGTTTACTTTCAGGAGTGTAATGATAAACCCAAGTTTCATCAGCAGTTATAAATCGACGTAAAAATTCGCAGGAATTTCCCTTGTACAGTGCCAAATTATCGGTCTAAACAGTCTTCCGGTGCAATTTTTGATGGATAGTTAGAAAACGCGGTATCCACCTAGCACAAAGCTTCTCCGGTGTATAAATGTTGTAAAATATTGCGTACACGTTCAGTTGACATCCCAGTAGTCTCAGCTATCTCACTCAGTTTTAGTCTGCGATCTACCACGATTTTAAGAATTTTCTCAATCATTTAGGCAGTTGTAACTTCAACGGGGCGTCTTGAGCGTGGTTCATCATCAGTGCTCAATTTGGGGTGTTGAAAATCCACATGCTGTTCACGAAAAAGAGCTTCATCCACAGAGATGCATGGTGCGCGAATTTCGGAGTGGATTCAGAAACTCACTGTTTGGCTGTTGAATATGATGGAGAAGAGTCCTTCAGTGTTGAATCCATTTCTTGTTTGACTTGAAGTGGTGGCCTTTCAAATAGAAATATTTGATGACCGCGCGTTCCCAATTTTTCCATTTTCACGTAATCAAGCGAGGCGTCTTATTTAATAGGCTGTTAAACATATACTAACATAGCATTCGGTCTGAAAGTTATTACACAGGCTAGTCAGGAAAGTACTGTAGACTACGAGTCAAAAATTAGACCTGCTAGCGCTATTTCTGGCTCAGGCCGGAAACTTTTCACCCCATCCTTGTAAGTGACCATCAAGGTCTCAAAAGCAGTTTTCTAATTACACCCAAATGAACAGTACTTATCAAAAAGGCAATAAGACCATTTCGATATATTGGTCTGATGTCTTGACTGAACTAATTAAATAAATATAAAAATAAAAAACAACATTTCCTGAAATGGGAGCGGGGTAACACCGGAATTTGACCACGCTGTGTAATAAAGTGTAATAAATGTAGAAAGACGAAATCGTCAACTTTTCAGCAAAATAACGACGATTACATTAGTCAACTTGTTTAGAAGCTAACTTATATTTTTTAAACTACTTCCATTGTTCGATAGTTTATAATACAGCCACTAAATTGCTACCTCTATCTGTTAACGGTTATTATAAAAATGTGTCACCGACATATGCCTCCTGAAATGTTTATGTATTACTAAATCTATAATATACAGAGTAAACTAAAAATGCCACATCCTCGGCACCATTTAAGTTCACCGATACACATTTGGCTTTATTTCGCTACAAAATTACTGTTAACGTTCTTTGTTATATATCTTATATTTAATAATGAACTGTAAAGAAATTTGCTACAGTTACATGTAAAATATTGATCTGGCAAAGGCGATCAAGCCCTTCCGGTATAGTAATACTTACAATTATAAATGTAATGGAGTATTTTAGAATTCAGAGGGACTGTTCATTCCTCTTTTTATAATTTGGTACATAGAAAAATTGGAAACAAAAACAAACTGTTGGCATTATTTGCAAAACGGCCGACTTAATCATACTCTTACCACATTGAAACAAATGATGTCTGTAGTTCACAAAAAGTAGTTCGCCACAACCGTCCCGCCGAATCGACTATTCGACGTTTGGTGGCCAAATTTGAGTCAACCGGTTTCATAAATAATAATCAGCCAACATCCGTACGTCACCGAAACGCAAAGTCTGCTGAAAACATCGCTGCTGTGCGAGAGAGTGTACGGGAAAACCCGAGGCAGTCTATTTCTCGTCGTTCACAAAAACTTGGCCTTTCTGCAATCTCAACTTGGCGAATTTTGCGTCGGGACTTAGGTCTGCACCAGTATAAAATCCAACTTACCCAGGAACTTAAGGTAAACGACCATAGGCAACGCCGTGTGTTCGCCGATTAGGCTCTGGAGCAGTTGGAAGTTGACCCAAATTTCGCCAAAAAATCATCTTTAGCGACAAGGTCCATTTTTGGATGAATGGATATGTGATCAAGCAAAATTGTCGAATTTAGGACAATACCAATCCCTACGAGATACACCGGCACCAAATGCATTCCGAGAAAGTCACCGTTTGATGCGGATTTTAGTCTGGCGGAATCATCGTTCCGTACTTCTTCCAAAACGAAACTGGCATTGCCATAACCATCAACGGCGAGCGCTACAGATCGATGACAAGCAACTTCTTGTGGTCTAAACTCTATGATATGGATGTTGATGACATGTGGTTCCAACAGGACGGCGCTACGTGCCACACAGAGCATGCCACGACGGACACTCTGCACCAGCGATTTGAGGGCATGGTTATCTCGTGCAGTGGCGACATGAACTGGCCACCGAGATCGTGCGATTTAACGCCTTTAGACTTCTTCCTTTGGGGCTATCTTAAATCGCAGGTCTATGCGAATTAACCGCAAACAATCGATGTCCTTAAAGTCAACATAACGAATTCAGCCAGATTTATGCGACAAAGTCATCGAAAATCGAATCTTCCGAATAAGTGCCACCAAACAAGGCCGCAGCGAACATTTGAACGACGATATATTCCATACTTAATGCCATAAAATATTCTTTGAAATAAAAAAATTGAGTGGATATCTGACACACAACTTGTTTTCGTTACGTTTAAAAATCGAGCGTCCGTATTGAAAGACCCTTTACAAGCCTTCAAGTTTATTATTTACAATGTATTAGACATATGGTTTTTCTTGTTTGAAACGTAGTATTTTATGCAGTTTTAAAGTTTTAAAATCCACTTCTCAGACCTCTCCGCCACTGTCGCGAACAGCCAATTCGGCAGTTAAATACTCTTATAAACGCATATTGAGTAAGCGACCGTCCCGCATGGCCGCATGCAAGCTGCCGTGGTCTTAAAACCAAAAACGACCGCGTAAAAACGAGGAAAATTCGAAAATGCTGCGTCGCGGCCCTTACATAGCAACACGTTGACGTCATCATTAAAACCACGCCTACTCGATCGCGGCCCGCTATGAAATCATAAAACATAAAACGAAAAACGAGAAGAATGACACATCTACATAGCTTGGCTCTGCATTAATGCAACGAATCGTTCGCGAATTACGTAAATCTCAGCTAATAACTGCCGAGGAAATTCGAACAAATCGCTGGGGTTTTCTCACAATCAGACGAGTCAAAAGTATCGATCAGACATTTCTAACGCCATACCAGGGTGTATTCGCGGCTATAGCCACATTTCCAACAGTAGTGGCTGCTGGTTATTGCTTTATCGAGGGATTCCATGGCCTACTTTCACGTTAAATGGAATTAAAAGGCTGACGGCATTTGTATTTGTTCATTTGTTTCGGTTCGTAGGCATGTTCGATCCCGTTACAGACGGTATCGAGGGTAAAGAGACTGTTGGTTTAAAATTAGGAGTATCTACATTTAAGCCGACACTTGTTGCTAGAAGTGGCATGCCTTGCCGATAGGTTTATCTGTATACGGGTATTTTGTGACACTGATAGTGATAAAGGAATTAAGTCAAATTAAATTATTCGATAAGTGATAAAATTAAAAAGATACAATAGGAATGGATAACTTTTCTGCCATCCTACGAGTATAAGCTGCAGTTTTAATTAAATAACTCGCAGCTTTACAGAAAACAAATGCCACTTGTGTAAACACTAATGATTAGAAATGTACAGGGTGAGCGTAAAGTTACATAACAGTGGTCTATTATCCGTAGTATTTTCAAAACAATTTTTTTTTAGATTTGACATTTTCTTACATTGAGTACGTACATTCAGTATAAACAATAAAATTATATAAACCGTTATGCTTTATTTATGTTATGGCTATATTTAAAAAATATTCAAATCAATGAATAATCGAATAAGATTCTTATCATACGGCGAGACACTCTGTATAATATGTATACACATAGTATGCAATACCATTAATATTACTATTATGTTTTAATATACTGTATGTATGTGTGTATATATGTATGTACCGCTCATCAAGAATAGGAAAAAGTGTGAGATTATCTAGGTACGTGTAGAGGAAAGAGTGAGGCAGCATTCGGGGGGGGGGGGGGAAGGATGCACTTTATGCGCGGCCAGATCAAACTCCGTATTCATCGATATTCATTCTGCAAATGTCTCAATGCGACTGGGTAAAGAGTAGAGATCAGACTATTTCCTGCGTACCTCGTGGGCGAAAAATTCTATTAAACGAACAATATTGGATCCATTCATTAAAAAAATATATACATTTACATCGAAAAAATGTTTAAAAGGTTATAAAAGTGGACCAACTTCGTGATTTTATTTTTGCCCTATTTGACTCAGAAAAACATTTTACGGCAATCAAGCAGCGGTAACCTGTACGACAAAAAAAATTGCACCGAAAATTTTCTCCAAAACGATACTATCGCACGTAGAATGACTCACTGAACCAAAATTTGTAAAAATATACAGGATGTAAAAATACAAGTTATCTATTTCCGGCAAAACCGGAAATGCTAGAATAACCTCTTTAATGCGCATTGATTGATATTCACTTGTTGTTGCAATTCGCACAACTTGGATGTGGTATCTTAAAAAAAAACAAAGTTATGAGGATGATCTTAATGTCGCTTACATTCAATATGTACCATCGGGAAACAATGTAATTACACACTCTTGATGCTTCTCTGAAATATAGGCAATAATGAATTATGCAGTTAATTATTCTCTTTACCAATAGAGGGCATGCTTGTTTCGAGACTGAGATCATAATTAAGTCCAAAATTAATTCACTAATGACTATATTTCAGGCTAGCTAATGTTTATTTATTATAAACATTTTAAATATAATTTTTGTTTGGTTTTAAAAACTATTCACGGGAACAGAAATTACAATTTTGTGTCAGGCTTTTGGGCTACATTTTTAAATTAAACCCTGTAAAATAGGGTTGCCATTTTTAAATTGTAACGCACGATTCCCGAAATTAAGGAAAAAGCGAGTTGTCCATGATCGTCACAAAAATGGATATCTCCCTGTATAGTGCAATATTAATTTTATTTTTTGCGTTATCCTCTGCAATTAAAATTTTGAGCTGTCCCATAAATATACATTTTCCCATTTAGAACAGCTCTTTGCTGTTAAAACCTGGGACAACGGGTATAGTAAACATAAAATTTTATTACTGAATTTTCTAAAATAAAATTTAAAATAACTTAGTACTTAGGTACACAAGTCACACACTTATTGCTTATAGAATAATTAATTACTTAAATATATTTACCTATATAGGTACGTATTTACTATAAAAAATAAGAACACGATATGAATAAAGAAGGCGTTATAAAAACTTTTCCTGTCAGTCCCGCCTCCCACGACATTTTGAAAATTAACAAAGTTTTTATTCACAAATCAATATCTCCAACATGATGTTAAAATTACGTTCCCCGTGACATCATTCGATCGTTGATCATAAAATAATTATAAGCTCTCCTAACCATGGGAAACGGACAAGATACGTTTCCCAAACGGGATATAAATAAGTTTGTACAACAAATATTAAAGTTTGATTAGAAATCGGTAACATTATTTATTCCCTATTGAATTTCATTTAAAGATCAATACTGCTATCAGTTTAAATATAATTTGAAAGAGTCAATTCCAACGTTCCCGTTGGCCGTTGGGAAAAACAATATGCCCGAGAACATTCCAAATAAACAGCTCTTATTATTCACCGGAGTTCCGTCGAACGAACATGGCATCATTCCACCCAGTCATTATGAAACCTTATTAAAATCACTGGCAAACGAATAACGATTGAGTTTATCAAGTAGCGTGTACTTATTTTTATTTGTACAACAAACAAATTGGTCCTGCGCATTACAAATAAAGACACGTGTGGAGATAACCACGAACAATTGCATGTGGGTACTTACCAATGCAAGTAGATGAGTATGTTGACAACTGTATTTGGTCGATTTGAATCTTGAACCCCAACCAGCGATTCTTTCACGACAGTAAAATGTTGATTACGTCGTACACAGTGGCCCCTCGTATCACGGATAACAAGTTATCGACAACGTTGGCCTTGGAAAGACGACCTACGAGCGACATCTGACGGGTAGTAGACGTGTAGATTTCTTCAGATAGGCGGGAAATAATTCAAATGTCCGCACAGGAATAATGTTATTAGAATACGATTATTATTACAAATCGTTGTATGTGCTTATTTCATTCGTTTATTTGCTTTAAAATGTGTTACAGAAATAACGATTCGTGTTTATACAGGGAGATTTAGCTTTCGCGTAAAAAATCTAACAAAATTTAAATATCATTAGTAAAGCTGTGGGAAATGTGCTGCGCGCCATAGACGTACGCACCGTAACAAGGGTAATAAAATAATACACAGTAATTAGTAACAAACGCTCTAAAGTGTTGCAAGTAAATATAACACTATATGTATTTACCAACTTAACTAGAGTGATGAACAATTTTCATTATCATCACGAATTGAAGACGATCCGTAAATACTTCGCAGCATCAAGTATGTTTTCATATTTTTCTCAGAGAATTAAGTTTGCTGTGGTGAAAATATGTTCTTGTATTTGGAGAACGACCGTTCGACATCTAATGATGTAATACAGGCATAATACTCACTTAACGGATCTGTAGATGCACTATCACTATTAGCAATATCATCCCAAACTTGTTTTAATCTATTATAATCGGTGTTCTTCTTTAACAAACTTTCCAAATTTTGTTTGACACACTTTTTTGCATCATCTACAGAGTATAGCACTGAATTTACTTGGTTCACTATTTGCAGGGGCTCCGCTACCGCCTAAGCACTATTTTGAAATTTTTCTTTTGCGTCATGCACTCCTTTACTACTATAATATCAGTATATTAAGAGTTTATTGCATAATTTACACATTAATTTCGCTTCATCGTAGAACAGATCACCAAGATCACCAATAAACTTGTTCATTTGGTCAACATATACATATTTTATAGGCTTTCGCACGTGCGACATACTCTATTACTAAATTAAGACGTTTCAACTAACACAGCGGAGACCGTACGTACACCTCGATCGATAAATCAAGATAAACTACGCCCTACGGCCGTGATAAGTGCATTGTGAATCTCCTTCCATTACGGTTCATCGACCACTTACCTCAATTCAGCGTTATCATCCTACCGTTATGCTAAAACTGTTTATAAATTAAAAAACAGTTATCTCGGTGAATTACCATACATTTACAATCATTAACAACAACAAAAAAAAAAGCGTCTGTTAAACTAATGTAAAAGAGAGGGAGGAATTGTCTCTCGTTAGAATTCGTAAATGCTCGTTCCTTGCCGTTGGCGTTAGACCATTATTGCTAGAGGAACAAATATCATATAAACATAAATTATAGCACAATGGTTTAATATTTTTGACCGTTCTCTTTATACTGGACTATATATTATGTTTGGTATGTTAGTAATTAAATGTAAAAATTAATATAGATGATTATAAACATTATAATAATTAATAGCAATTATAAGTATTAGAATTACGATTATAAATAAATACTACTAGATTTTTCAGACAGTGTTTCACATGCTTACCCCGACGAGAAACCACTGACAATAATATATGAACAATAGAGAATCAGCTAAACCTACAAAGGAAACTGTTGAGAACAATGTTTTGTGACATCATGCCACACGTAATAATCTATATAAATGTATTTTTATAAATTATGTAAACAGTAAAAAAATGCTATTAAAACGTCATCAAAAGTACATTTAAATACGGACCACTTTTTATTATCCATCCCTTGGAAATTTCTTATAGTACAGGATGGGAAATTTTATAAAAAAAATAATTGTGTAAATTTTATTAATACTCTAAAAAAAATACATAGTACACTATATGTGGTATTTAATATGAGTACTAAGTATAATGTATGTAATAATAAAATAACAAAGAGGTTCAACTCTCTTATATATATTTTTACATATATTAATTGATCTATTACATAATTGCTTCTATATAAACTAATTTCATAGATTTGCAAGAACTCCCAATATTTGGCTACTCTGTATACCTAAACTAATAAAATATAAATATATAAACAAATGAGAAAAATATGTGGTTAGCAATAGTATTCGAGCATATTGCAGTTATGATAAGTCTTGTTGATACATCTGTTTTTAAGTAATTTTATGTTATAGTAGATCATAATAAAATATTTCCACTTGGATCATATAGTCAAATAATTAAATACGATTTTATAAGCTGCCGTTAATTTTTTTGATCAATTTTAAACTATTGGGTTTTTGGAAACGTACTAGATGTGATACGGGAAGTTTGAACACTCAATTACAAAGACGTGGAAGACTATGCCAGACATAAAAAAAAATTACATTCAGTTATTAATTCGATTTCATATATTGTATATTATTTGTTCTAGTGCCAGGACTATACTTTCAAAATAGTTCAGGAAGAAAAATTACCCTTGAATTTATTAATATATTCACAAGATTTTATAGATATATAATATTTTGTCATACATTGAATAATGTATAAATTTAAAAAAACGTAAAAAACAACACATAAATCAAAAATTGTACATTTTTCATTACGATAAATGAAATTCTTGATATTTAATCAGTAGCAGAGTGTAGGAAACCCATAAAATATTAAATGTGGAGACAAAACTGGTAAGAGATTGCAATTTGAAATATTGTTTAAATATTTGTTTAGCTCTAAACTAAATAAACATATTTAGTCACCTTCTATATGCCATTGGATGAAATCTAATTACATTTTATTATATACTGGAATTATATTTTGAACTATTATGATGGTTTGGAAGCTTTGAAGAGACCTTGGCTTAATGCAAGGATTTTTAATATATATATATATATATATATATATATATATATATATATATATATATATATATATATATATATATATATATATATATATATATATATATATATATATATATATATATATATATATATATATATATATATATATATATATATATATATATATATATATATATATATATATATATATATATATATATATATATATATATATATATATATATATATATATATATATATATATATATATATATATATATATATATATATATATATATATATATATATATATATATAGTTTTGGTGGGAGGTTCGCGACGAGACGAAAAACAACACGTTGGTCACAACACTTTTATTACGTCGCGTTACAATGGTAACTGTAAGTGATTTACCCAAGAACTGACATATGATTCACCGTTCAGCTTTTATAATAATGTACATTTAGCTGTTTCAGCTATTTTCTTAATGAATCATATACAGTTCGTTCTATAACATTTTAGTTTATGTTACATAGTTTCATGATAGATAAAAATAAAAAGTCATTAAATATAGGGTGGTTTCTTAACTATATATATAATACAAATTTATTTAATTTGATGATGAAGATTTGGAAGACATGTCACATATAATGATATAAAATCATTGGTATAACACACATAGTTATTATAAAATATACTAATGAATGTACAAAAATATTTGTTAGAACATATAACAGTTCTTTTCTTCAATTCCTTTGCTTATAAAATATATTTAGTGGAAGCCGGCCTTTGAAAACATCGTATATGCTGAGTATTTTATTAAAATGAATTAATTGAGCAGCTTTACACAGAATTCTGTTAGACACACGTTTTGTTTATCTACTTGGTGTATCGTTAAAAAACCCAATATACATACCATAAAAAATCTATATATAATAATAGTACTAATACGAGTAATATAAAAAAGATTTCCATTTTACTCAACTGTTTAAATTTTTGTATTTCTTTCGTTTAACCAGCCAGAATTTGTCAGATTTTTATAATGTTATATAAAGTTAGACGATATCTTCGGTGGCAAAAATACTGACCGTTTATATAATAAATCACAACCCAAGTCCTATGTTCAAGGGTGAAAAATATTTTGGAAGAGAACTGCCACAGTAGAGAAATAAAATCACCCAGACGCATCAAAAATCATTCAAAACTCCTTATAGACATAAGAAATGGGACAGATTACAATATTCATTGTAATTGAAGATCTTGGAAAACGGCTTTTGAGTTTCGAGTTTAGGTGCCTTTTTTTTTGTCTTTTATTGCTTTCAATTCTACTTTGATATTTGCTACTTCATTAACTATATTTATATGATAACACATTATTTAATATAAAATCCATAACTAATATTCTCACCTGGTACCCAGTGAGATTCTGTTTACCTCAATCGATTTTTTTCATTCTTACTTCACTCTTTCCCACAGTATCTTCGGTTTCCTTCCCTGCTGCCTTCTGTCTAATCTTTTTCTGTTTCAACAGGTATAATCCTAGAAAATAAAGCGCAGCATAGAGGATGGGCACGCAGTGATAAATGCAATTATAGTAGTGGAATATCGTCTTTATATCTAGAAGAACGAACGCCGTGGCCTGATACGACAGTATTTGCATCTTGAAGAAGAGCATCACCACTTTCCAGATTTTCAGAGACTGAAATGTACAATTTTAGTTGAATTTCGCATCGTCATAATGAACTTACCCATCCACTATTGCCTTTAAGCACCAACTTTACCCAAATATCCTCGTACATGAGAGTAAAGGGGACCGTTGCTAGGCAAATGTAATAGCCAGTATACACCCCATGCCATACTGCTGACATAAACATGGTGGCATATGTGCGGTATGCTTTATACGGGAATCTTTTGTATATAAAGTTGGCAAGCCAATACTGTATCGTTATGTTCCAGTGTTTCATCGCCTCTCGTATTGTCGGAGTGAAGTCTGATTCGTACACATTTACGCAGTGGGTAGTTTCATAACTATATTCTAATTTTTTCAGTTCCTCAGGCTCAGTTCTGCGAATAACACAAGAGTTATAAAGCTGTAAATATGCTACATTTTGCAGCAAGTGCAGACATTTTGGAAACACAGAATATTACTTGTAGGAATTAATTACAGCATAAACAAGTCCTCTTTTAAATAGAACACCCTATATTATACCACATATTTCATCAGATATCTTTTCTTTATTTCAGCAATATAGTTGTGGCAAATTTTAAATGTATATATATATAAATATAAAAATATATATCATCTGGATTACACATAATTAAATATATTTAAAATATGATTGAAACAAATTAGAAAGAATGTAATTAAAGCACAGATTTGAGGAACTGTTAATATAAGTTGAAGTTTTATTTTTGTAATTTAATATACTTTATGATTTTATAGATTTTACTTACAATTCGCTGAGTTCTTTAAAATGTTCTGTAGGTCCATGACCAGATTTAGGTTTGGACATTTCTGGGTATACGCCTAGACCTCCAAAGATACAAACCATTTCAGTTATCGTCAACCCCAAATAGATTCTAGTTCTGAATATCACGAATAATGGCCAGATGTACCAATATCTATACAAAAAGGCCCTGTTTAGAAACTCATCAGTTGACATATACTACAAGAATGAAAATATTTACAAAACTAGTAGAACATATTTTATTGATTTATATAGATATCGTTCTTACCGACACAGGCCAATAATAATTTGTAACGACATGAATTCCTGCTAAAAGTGGAATCAGATATAATCGTTTTAATATCGCATCTCTGTAATTATCGATCTTATGGTACGGCTTATACAAATGATCCAGAAAAGTTCTATATCGAAGATAGGGTCCTAAAATCAGAACATATAGTCACTTGTAGTTTGATATAGTTATAAATAAGATTGTACCTAAAATGTTTTACGTACGTATATTAATTTACGGCTTATTTACCTGTTAAAACTCCGCAGTAATTAAAAGCATAATAAAACACATCTAAAAATGTTATATCAAAAACACACGTCTTGTCCTCTAATTTTTTATCTTCATTCTTATTTTCGACTAAATCCTTCTTGTTCTTCAACATATAAGAACTGTTTACTTCAAAAGCAAGACCGATCAACTTCAATGTTAACATCATTTGTATCAAATTGGTGTGTGAAGGAGGATAAGGAATACCAAAATAGATTGTTGTTCGGAAGAAAAATAAATATAAGAATATAGATATAAAAACGTAGATGTGGCATTTTCTGAAACAAAAGAGTTTACGTCTTGAAGCATTTACAATATAAAATTTAGGAAGTTAATATTTACCGTTTATCTGTATACAATATTATACAGGCAGTGATTAAAGTAATGATTAGGGGGTGTATAGTATGTACACCTGATACCAAAAAAACTATTATTAACCCAATTAAGGCCCCGATTTGTCTTTTACTATCTGGATTTTGAATACTTCTGTAGTAAACACCAAAGCCCATGGAGAAAAACAGTAAAGACAAATATATTAAGTCGTCCGTAGTCATTTTTGTATTATTAAGTCAGAAGTATTTAATTGAAATCAGTTTTCTTATAAAGCACTATCATAATTGAATAATAGTGGTTATAAAGTTCAAAGTTTTATTGACCACGACTATCATGACCAATTACCAAACAATTTTAAGGTTATATTATTTTTTTTAAGCTTTACGACGGTTGAACCATCTATGGGCCTCATGTCTTCTCAGTATAACATTCCTGGTGTTTATTAACTAGTTACTTACAGTATTCTGCAATGATTGCAGGTTATATACCACAGTGGCGTAACTATGGTCGGGAAAATAGGGGTTCCGTGTATTGAAATCATGAAAAAAAAAACCTAAGGAAAATTAAATTTTCAAAATGAATTTAATCCAATGATCCTGATAATTTACTTAGATAAAAGAATATATGTAACTGACTTACTCTGTTGTATGTTATTGTAAATAGGTATGTAGCTTTTTCTCGACCTCTTTAGATTTTTATGATATATTTGGTTTATTATGCCGTATCTTGTCATTATTTCATGAATTTCTTGAGACTTTAAATGTTACTATACAATCACGTAATAAAATTATTAAATACAGTCCCGTAGATACATTTGATCATTGATCAAATTACCAATTTGTTCATTTAGAATGAGCGTTTGCTTCTCTAAACGATGTCAGTGTCTGCAATTTTGCAGTTGTTTGTATTTATACTGAATTAGAAAAATAAAATTGAGGTAATATAATAAATAACATTGTCTGGATACTTATTAGACAAATAATTATAGAAAAGTAAAGTAAAAAATTACTTAATCGTAAAAAACCTTTTATGCTTAGGTTTACATAAGAAATACTGGCCAATTGTATATCTTTACAATTTTATACATCATTATGACATGTAATTTTCCTCTCAATATGACACACAATTCAAGATTAAAGGCTTCATTTAGAATGAAGAATATACACCACCAAAATAGAAAACTCAAAAGTATATTTTATAAAACAAGACATATACACATGACATTACCATATACAAAGCAACGAGAAATATACTTTTTTTTCTTTGATTAACATCACAGTACACAAGAAATAAAATAAATTAAGATTTTTTAAAATCTTCTTGGGTGACAACCTCGTCCTCTTCCTCCTCTTCCCTGACTTGGACCAGCACCTCCTTGCCATTGTTCTGGAGGACCCCCAGGCCTTGGTCCACCCGTACTTCTCTGCCATGGACCGGGAGCACCACTGGGTCCTGGTGTACCAAAAACTCTGCCCTGTGGTCCATGAGGTCCCTGACCTCTACCCCATGGTCCAGGAGGACTTTGAATTCTGCCCCATAGTCCAAAAGGTCCTTGACCAAATCCTGGCATTGGGCCGGGACCTGCTTGCCTTGGTGTGCAAACTCCACCACCTCTCCCTTGGCTATTCTGACCAAGATCCACCTCTTCAATTTCATAAACCGATTCTTCGCTTTCTTCCTCTACATTACACGCAAATTAATAATAATAGTATAATATAATATAATATAATATAATATGATACGCTTTAAGCATTAATGTAATGCAAATAAGAATATTACCTGATTTTTCGCTTTCACTTTCACTTTCGCTACTGGAAACAGCTTCCTTTTCTATTTGCTCTAAATCAGTCAATCGGCACGTCTTCTGAACTATCTCATCTAGACATTTTTGCCAGTATTCAGCATTGTTCATGGCTTCAGTCAGAGCAGCCAACGTCTCGTGAGCTTTTACGACGTTAGTTATAAGATGATCCTAAATAAATGTTTTAAATAAACTATTACATCAGTTGCTTTCCTATACACATAATTATATAATATACGTAAACTCAAATACGACTCTATTTAGGTAGGCATTAAGGTATTATTGAGATACCTGCAGGCATTTTGGACAACAATTCAAAACCTTCTTCCCATGGTAGTTCTCTATTATACTATTAGATAGCTCCTTAACATGTTTACTATAGTTCTTCCATAATGCGAGTTTCTGTGCTGTCTCTTCAGCAAACTTCCTCCATTCCGCCTTGTACAAGAGCTTCGTCTGCCCGTTAGGAAGTTTAACGTCACCCCTGACAATGGAAGCGAATTCTTTGATCTGCAGGATGATGCAATGTACCCACTTGGTCCAATTGTGAGCGTTATGAGTGATTTCCAGAAGCCACACCGCCCATATCTTCAATGAAAGGCAACACACCATATCGGACCTGTGCTCCAAAATGACTGTCGGTTTGTGGCCCTTGATGATTCTGCCCTCCGTTGTAGGTCCGAATAAGACGGACACTTCTCCCTCGAACTCTTCGCCCAGCTCACCCAGTTCGGTTAATTCCATATCGTAACCTTCATCTTCATCGGCTCTTGTCTCTAGAAGAATAAGTGTTTAAAGTGTCATATTTGGTAATATCACTTCAGCATAAAAACTAACTGTCCGAACATAAACTCGAATGACATCCATTTCCAGTGCCGGGGTTTGGATTCAAGTTAAGGTCATGATAGTTATTAATTAGTTATATATTCCATATAACGCGCTCTAATTAACTGAGTTACCGCCACGTTAAACTTGCATATATAAGATCGATAGGAATCGCAGCTATGATTAATAAAGTAGTTTCATAGAATTTAGTTTCGTTTACGTTGAGCATAATTTAACATGAAAAAATTACGATCAATTGACAGTGCATACATGATTGATCGATCAATGACGTATCATCTTGAATTTGATCGTTGGTTTTGGTGAGTTTTTCACTAATCATGAAAGTCGTATCTTGGTTATATCACTAACCAGATGACGCTGTTCTATTTAATATAAATGCAGAATGTAAAATCTAGTATTCATATAAAATAACTCATCAGATTGAACATGTAGTAGAAAATAGTTATTTGCATGAAAATTAAAGCTATCTATTGCACTTTTTGCTGAACGAAACAATAAACCGAATAAAATTTTATATGTTTACCTAAACTTAGATCTAAGGCAGTGATGGTATCACCACCCTCGGCCTCAAGAGCCGCTAATCTATCCATCTCTTGCCTTCTTCTTTCCTCCTCTTCTAGTCTCCTTCTTTCTTCCTCTTCTCGTCTTCTTCTCTCCTCATCACTCAAATCGTCTTCACCTCCCTCACCCCATCTACCTAGTTCTTCAATTCTTTCAGTTATTTCAGTTTCTTCAATTCCTTCAGTTCTTTCAATTCCTTCAATTCTTTCAATTCCTTCAATTTCTCCTGCTCCGCTAGTGCCTATGTATGACTGCAGTTCCCCGCCCGCGACACTTTTAAGAAACTCCTCCTCTATAATTTCTCCTCCTTCTCCTTCTTCCTCCCCATATATACCCGCCCCATACATATCCGCAGCACCAAATTCTGAAAGCATACAAACAACTTCGAACCACCGTTCTCTACTGTCATAGCCCATTGGGTGGACTTGTTGGAAGTGGATCCAGCTATTTAATATTTTATATGCAAAAGAAGTTTACCTTTCCTGCCGCGTGCCCCAAATAAGAAGTCGCCAAGGAGAGCTGCCGTCTCGTGAATTTTGTTCCTCATTTTATCGTCGATCTCGTCAGGTTCGTTCTTAATGGCCCAATCTAACATGACCATCTCTAAGAATGGTTTCTGAGGACCTTTCTTCAGAATACCGTCCCTAAGTTCTTTAACCCTATCCAAGATGTCGATATAACGGATACCGGGCATCCTGTCTGGATTAACTTCGCCCTGGAGGTACTCATCCGAGCAATTACTTAGTATTCTTATTAGTTTCTCTAAGAGATCTAAGTCTATGTCGCCGAAGAGACCATCCAAATCTTCGCCTTCTTCTCCTTCATCGCCTTTACCCAGTAGACTTCCCACGAGGAATGTAGACAACATGTCGAAACCAAATTCGCCTTCACCTTCCCCGTACTCATCCCAAAAGTCTTTCTCGAGTTCCGAGTAGTAAGAAGACTCACTTTCCTCTTCTTCGCCTTCACTTCCCAGAGAAGATATGGTCAAGGGTGCGATATCTTCATCGCCGTCAATGGCTTGTATATCGACGAATCTTGTAAGGGTATCCATCCACACAGCAATTTTATCACTAAATTCAACAGTGGATCTTTTAAACTGACTCTTACTGCCTCTGCTAGGTTTCTTCAGTATTTTGCTCTCGTCTAATCGTTCTAATATACCATCAGAAAGCATCAGTTGTTTATAATTAAGAGTAAACAGTGGTTCTTCCATAAAAAAGTCCATTATAACCTTTACGGTAAGTTTTATTTGCTCATCTAACCATGCTTGATCTCCTTTCTCTTTTTCGGCTTCCTTCTTTTTACGTTGTCGACGTCTCGCCCTCATTTTCTTCTTCCTCTGTTGATCGAGTTTCTTATAATAGTACCTGGCCTCGCGAGGTTCCAAATTTTTGTCGGTATGTAAGATTTGCTCGAACCGCATAATCATTACTGTGGGCAAAAAGTGATAGTAATCCTTCCAGTTAGCAAAAACTCTTCGTTTTTTTGGTACTGCTAGCTGGACCACTCTAGGCGGACAAGGTTCTATGTAACATCGGCATCTTTTCTTAGTCGTCGGTGTCACAGGTTCTTTTACGTTTGGTACAGCTAAATAATTCATATACTGATTTTGAGTTAAAACGCTGCGTTCTAACAACGAAAGTTTTTCCGTTTTCGGCTTTTTTTCAGGCGGTTTTGATTTTTGGGGATCTTTCCGCTTTTTCTGTTTCCTCCGTCTTTGTTTCTCGCGGCAGATTTTAAAAGGGATATCCATGGGGGATTTCTTTGGGGGTATAGGTACCTCTTTCTCTTTTTTCTTCAAGTGCCTGTAGGACAAACCCCATATTAGTTCGTCCTGTATAATTTTTTCTTGGATCGACTCGAAAGAACCAGACGGTGAGACGTCTCTGTATTTTGGGTGGTGGTCACATTCAGCCATTTTCGATGGTGTTTAGGATAACTATTACGAAAATTTATTAAAAATTTGGTACGCGGGTATTCGTCATTTGACATTAAATTTAGAATGAGACTGACATGACATTGACTTTAGACACACTAAACGTTTTAGGATTAGTGAATGTGGTATTTTTTATATAGATTTTGTGTTCTCTATGCTTTGGAGCTGATTATCAAGGACGGGTTGTTCCGTCGCCGCCAAGGGGCAGCTGCAGCCGTTATCCAGCTATCTACGCCAGTGTTTTAGTGCCAGGAACGAGCTAGAGTGTATCGCCTAGCTTCGCCATCGCCAATTTACTCGGTGAGTTATTTCTGCCTAGAGCTTTATATAACCCGTGTTTAATTTTATTCCAGGGTCACTATTGGGAAGAAGCCCTGCAACTAGGTGCGACATTGCACAAGTCCCCTAGCACCTACATACAGGGGTTACGACCCCTGGTGACCACCCACCGCTAGTCTAGGCGTGCCGTACCTTTGGGATCTCCGCTTCTTAGACGTGACACGAAACACTGTTCGTACTTGAAGTGGATATCTCTTCCGAGGGGCGCCGGCTAACAGGTATTGGGTCGGGAGGCCGGATTCTCCGAAGCCAACGTGGGAAAGCGCGGGAAGCCGCACTACGTTTAGAAGCCATCCGCGCCAGACGCGTATTTCGTACGTTCCCCCAGGTTCATCGTTCACATCGAGTAGACCCAGGCGAGGCTAACGCTGTATGGATAACCAGCGGGAATACTACTTCGCCGAAGCCATGAAGCCAAGGAGCGGTCGGATTTTAGGAGCTCGCGACGCTCGACATACGCCGGTGTCGACCTCGACACTCAACCTCAACGAGGGAATAACCAGCCAGCGGGTCTCTCCACCAGCGAGGATGCGAACGGCCGCATCGAGGATATGGGAAGCCTCGATCAAAGTTTCGCGGGAGGCGCATCCACCCCGAGTGCAGGAGCGCGAAGTGGGGTGGCGCCTAGCCGCGAGATCATCGACGACGAGAGCGCGGTGTCCAGGAGTTCGAGAATGGCGACTCCAGCGGGCCGCGCCGACTCGCGCGACACTCAACCTGTGCTGGTACTACCAGTTTCCGCTGCCTGCGGAAATGAGGGAGCGGGAGATCGACGACACTTTTTAATATGTCTTTCTAATTCTAATGAGGACAAACGAGAGACAATCCTCGTTTATTATATTGGTTTAACAGATTCTGGAATTAAAATTAAGCTATCAAACATTTCCTTTTCCAAAAGAGCATAGAAACTTATAGCATCTTGAAGCAGCTTCGTATTTATCTCAAACCAATTACATAAATACAAGACATAAAACTGTCTTGTTACTTTGTTGTTACTTTGCGCTTTGTTATTAAAATTTTAAATTAGCTGCTGTGACAAATCGGGTGTCTGGTAGGGTGCCTGCACTCTAAAAAAAAAAAAAAAAAAAAAAAAAAAAAAATTAACCAAGAGGATAACGCTTATCATAAACTAATAAAAAATATATCTGTTTCTAATATCTATAATAATTCTAATGGTGGTTAAATACAATAAGAGTAATTTCGGCGTTGTTACTGTAAATTATTTAGAAAAATTCGTGTTTAATTCTTCGTTAACCATTGTGTTATACTTATAGTTTATTTCATCGCTATTTGCCAAATAAAAAATCTCAAATGGCTCTTATCTCATATCGTGGCTTGTCTTTATGGCTAGTTTCAGGTATACTGTTGTTTTTTATTTGGCAAATAGCGATGAAATGAATAGTACGTTGTATGGTCTACTTTTTTAATGATACTTCCTTGTGCTTTATACTTATGTGATGTTTTTTGAGCTTTATAGAGTTTTACGTAAACATTTAAAACTATTTTCTATTTTTTTTTTTTCAATAAAAGTACAGATAAATTCAATATTTCAAGAACAAAATATTTTTCGAATAATTGTTCCAGCGTTTCGATTTTAGCTTTCTCTTTCGGAGTTCATAGATACATTTAGAACATTATTATTATTGTACAAGGTGTTCAGGTTCTTATAAGGCTAGGCTCACAAAAAGTTCATTTTTATTAAATAGCAATTCTATTTCAATACAAAAATATGTTATGACATTTAAAGGTTCTTTGCATAATTCTAAGTATACCTATTTTATATAATATAGTCTAAACTAATTTTTAAATTTATTTTATATTGACGTATTATTACGCGTATTATTTATTAACTTATGAAGCAATTACGAGGTTGGTGCTAAATTCATTAGAAAAATTTCAAATTTCAAGAAACTAAGTATTCACGTTTGTGACGGATGGTGTTCTGTAGGCCGTCGTCTCAAACAAGAGCGTGGCAACTTACATAATTTTACAAAAAGTGTCCCGACGTTCCTGAACCTCTACAGCCGATTCTTACCAGTTGGGAGACATAGTTACAGGCGGCATCTTATTATTTTGAGTATCTCCATAGGATAAAGTTTGTGTTACAATTTCATCCTAAAAAGCAGCAGCTATTAAAAAGGCAAATGATATTTCAACACCCGCAAGTTGAAGCATGTTTACAAACTATTCGTAACAACTACAGGGGATTATGGAGGGAATAGAAAAATTATAAAAATCTTTCTTGTCGTTAGCAGAGTCAATGCAAGTAGTAGATGCTGCTCATACACAGATATACGGCTTAATGAAAAAATAATAGTATTATAGCAAAATTTGACATTAATTAAAAAATATTCAGATTTTGACAGATTAAAATAAATGTATAATATTTCTGTGTCTAGAGATCCGTTACATAATTCAAGGATTATTTTAATTATGTAAGTATTATATCACTAAATATGGAATGGTCGTTCTCATAATATTTTTGTGTGAACATTTATTCACCATGGAGAATATCACTCGCTGCAATAACTGTAGAAACATACCTCATGCTGGAAATGTATAACCGAGCTAATTCAGCTGAAAAACACTGTTTAGGAGAGTGTGTTTTTTAGAATGCTGTATAATTATAACGTATAATCAGGTGCGTATTATTATTTTATTACTTAGCATTACTTACTTTATTTTATTTCAGTTATTACGAAGCCTTGAAAGTGACGCCTCTGGTGCGCTGATGAAAGCAGCGGCTCCCCACACACTTTTTGTAATTTAGAAAAAATATAGAAAAGTCGCAACATTGCATTAAAATAACTTTAAATAAGTATCCAATATTTTATTTGTCGAAACAGTTACAGCTTACATAACGTACCACCCTAGTTAGGAATAAAAAAATATAAATACAACCATCACATTTCAGGGACAATATTGATACACACACAATAAACAATTCTATTACAATCGCCACGTAAATAATGCGACATAAATTTTAGATGTTTCCATTATTCATGCAAACACCGTTAGGACCGCCTCGGTCGACAGACACCTCCCTGCCCTCCCGTACTCGGTCCTAGACCTCTACGGTCTGGCCTACAGACTCCTTGGGACGGCCCAGCGCCTCCTTGTCCCGGAAAATTACTGATATCTATTTCTTCTATTTCATAAACTGACTCTGAACTTTCCTCTTCTTCCTTTTTCGATCTTCGCTTGGTTCTACGCTTTCTGCAGATGCACGGCTCAGAATCATCTGTGAAAAATTCATAGTAAGTTGATAAAATATTTTTAAAGTGTTGGGTTTTTTTTAGTTATTACCTGATTCTTCGCTGCTTGTTGAAGAGCTAGATGCCACTTCAGCTTCGGCCTCGACTCCAGCCATCGGACAGGTCTTCTGGACGAGCTCATCCAAACACTTCTGCCAGTAGTTGGCGCAATTTATAGCATCCGTGAGAGCTTCCAGAGTCTCGTGTGCAGTTACTACATCTTTTATCAGATGATCCTAAATAAAGTCAGACTTGATGTGAATAATTAAGGAATCAGCTAAGTATGAAGATGAGCCTTATAAGAGGATGATTATTTACAAAGATATTAGTATGAAATAGGTATATAACGTTATGTCTATTATATTAGTTTTCGCGAAATTTAATAATGACATTTGACAGTTGTGATAGATATACACAGAATAGATACACACAGTTCATTTCTAAAGAGAAAACACCTCTATTTGATCCTCATTTGTTGTATGATAAATTGTAACTAATGTAATATATCTTAGGATTAAATGAACTTCGTCAGTAATATCTTCTGTCTTGAAAGTATAGGAATTGTTAAATTTAGATACCAGATGCTCACCATATGATACTCATATTTTAATTTTATTGGTCATCTGTGTCAAATTTCATGAAAATATTAGTAAATAAAATTGCAGAAGTTTTTGGAGGACGTGTTTTGTGATTCCCTATGACTTTTACAATGTTGAAAACTAACAGTCAAGGGATTTGCATTAAATTTTGCGTTGCGAGTGAAATAAATGCAGCTAAAATTTCTTAACACTCTTCAAAAAATCAACTCTCAAAGAGTTTATATATGGCATAAGTCTTTTCGTGAAGGCCGTGAAACTGTTGAAGACGAACCTCGATCTGAACACCCGTCAACATCAACTGATGAAGCTATTCCACGTAGCTATTTCACAAACACCATATTCACCTGACATGGTCCTTCCTCACTCTATTTTTTTGTTTCCAAAATTTAATTTGTCCCTATGAGAACATATTTTTGAGTCAATTGAAGACATCAAAACGAATTCACTTCAAGCTCTAAAGATTCTATAGGCAAACCTCTGTCTCTCTCTTTTTACATTAAAATGTACCTGTACCTGAATACCCATTGCGCTGAATATCTATCAGACAATTGAAATGCATTATACCCATCGGTGTTTTAACATTGCGCTGGCATGAGGCAACTGGATAACTGTTTATGGATATGTGCAACTCTACTAGATTGTCAGGACACTCAGGACGATTTATATTTAATCTCAGTATATTTACAATACATAGATGGTTCCAGAAAAAGTCATCGCCTTTTCGTAGATCGTGTTAAACATTAAAAAGGGTATATTGTAGACCATGCAACAATTATTGAATACATTAAATTATAGTCGATTATCTAAAAAATAAAATGTGAGATAAATCTAAAAAATTAACATTCTGTATCCCGAAGTTGAAGTGTTTTTGAAAAGAACAATACTGTAGACTATTCATCTTTCATCAAGCACAACGTGGACAATCTATTAACCGTATTTTATTATTTATTCTGGGTAAAGTGTATGACGGCTTCGAGCTCCTCATATATTTCGAAACCATTCAATGGGATCTTATTATTGAAGATTTTTAAATAATATATCTTTAGTTACTAGGGATATAGTTCATATTACCACTCCGTAGTGTTTTATTTATTTTATAATTTTCTAGAGATCTTCTGAGATTTTAAGCTCCCTTCCCTGAACCGTTGCCCTTTATACAAGTGTGTATTTCATGTATCCATTTCGTTGATTTCTAATATGCCGCCTTATCCAGTGTGTAATTAAACGTTTGCCTTAATGCGAAGTGGTTTGCTTTAGCAACCACTTCGTATCTTTTTAGACATTAGCCAGGCATTTGATCAGGTTTGGCACGATGGTCTCTTAAACAAACTCAAACACTCCATTCCTACACCATATTATCTATTAATTAATATCTAACAGACAGATATTTTAGGACAAAAGTAAATTATAATATTTCACGATTTCAAGTCGTCAAGTCTAGAGTCCCACAGGACACAGGGCAAAATTATATTTAATATACACTGTAGATCTCCCAACCTCAGACCACACTATAACTAGACCATTTGCAGATGATACTGTCATTCTGACGATCCACGAACACCCAGTAATTGCATCCGAAAATCTCCAAGATCACCCACATGAAGGTTGGCTCAAAAGATACCGTCAAAAGTGTGCCAACACGTGACTTTTACGCTTAGAAAAATCCAATGTTCATTAGTATTTATAAATGAGATAATCATGCCGCAAACATCCAAGGCAAAATATTTAGGTCTCCATTTTGACTCCAAACTCAATTGGAATATTGGAAAGAACATATTTCTAGAAAACGCAAACAGATAGACATGAAATGAGAGAGATAAACTAACTACTTGGAAGGAAATCACAAATGTGCCTAGAAAACAAAATTTTAATTTAGAAAACTATCATCATCTCCATCTGGACTTATGGCATTGAACTGTGGGGTAGTGCCAGTAAGCCTAACATCACTATCATACAGCGAGCGCAATCGAAGATCCTCCGGTCCATGGTAGACGCCCCATGGTATGTTACCAATCAGATGTTGCATCATGTCCTTAAAACCGAAATCCGGGCCCGCACTTCAACGACCTCTGTGTGACACAACAGGGGAACGTTGTGCGGCTACCAGGACCGGGGGGGCTTGTCTTAAAAACCCATATTGAAGTCGCTAAAACCTGTGGGGCACCTGGCGCACCTCACAGTATATAGCTTTACTCCCAGGATGGGCGTCACCTGGGAGTGGACCCCCTTGCTTCGTCCCATACGCGTGGAAGTTAATATGGATGACACTAACATAAATAAAAATGAAACTGGATCTGGAAATAATGGAATAGGAAATGGCAACGGTAATGGAAAGGAGCAGGACATAAACAGGACAATGATAGCGACTACCTCGAAGACCGATAGGATCAGGGAGGAGATCGGGGACTCGCCGGGGAGGCATAGGAGCCATTCCTGGGCATATAGCCCTCCCAAAAACAATCTTGTCCTAGATCTTACTTGGGATGAAGAGGAGGGAAGGTTAACGAAGAGAAGGAGGGATGAGGATGGAGAGAGAGAGAATCTGTGGAGGAAAGGGTTGTTCTGGATCATACTCCGGTGATAATAAGAAGATTGGTGAAGCAAATAGATAAGTGCTCCAGGAAACTAAGTGTTTTGGTTAGAAATAGCCAAAACACAAAAAGAGACATTAAGGAAATGACGGCGAAGTTACACAGCCTGACTAGCCAACTCATGACAGATGAGCTACAGGCTGCGCTACAGATGATGGGCAAGAGGGTAGAGGAAGTAAAAAAAGATGATGGCATAAGGCATGACGTGAGAGAGGTGGGAGTACGACCCAGCCGACCTCACACAGCGGATGGCTACTCAAACTGTAGATGAAGGGAAAGAAATTGAAAAAATAAGGGGAGCTCTCTCAAAGGTTAAATCACCCGAGGATCTTGGGGCAATTATAAGAGAATTATCCACTAGTCCAAGAAAATAACGACAGTAGACTTAAGATGAAGTGGCCAATGGACATTAAATAAGGTGTAGGAGGCCTTCTCGCTGGAGAAACCTCATTAGGACATATATGAGACTACATTCCAAGTCCCTCACCGCAGCACATATAAAAAATATATATTACCGCAATATAGAACGCCTTCTACCAGTTACCTGATAGGTACTCTGTGCAGTGGAAGTGACCACTTTAATATATAAGAACGATATACATGATCAACAAAATCAAATTAGTGTCAAATAGGATTTGTTGTATACAAAATTATATTTTTTTGCTTCTAAAGAAAGTAATGTATATAGTGTACTACTGTTATTCTTTTTGTCGATTCAAAAAAAAAAAAAAACATATATTTTATGTGGAGAATATCAGAAACAATAGCTTAATTTTAGTGAATTAAATAGAAAAGTAAATTTTCCATTTTTAGTAAATGGTAACCTTTGTATTTGTGCTTTATTTGCATGATACTTAGTATACCAATAAGTCAAGCAATACTCACACTACTAAAATCCGTACAAAGATTGAATTTCTAGGTTAAGTACCAAACTTATTGCTCTTCTAAGCCCATCTTTCTAATATAAATTTCAATTCGACTATGCGACCTGTCAAACTTTTCTATACGAAAATTAAAACTTAGGATATCAGACCCCGGAAATCCGATACATGGTGTTAAAGCTTTACCTGCAGACATTTCGGGCAGCAGTTCAACACTTTCTTCCCGTGGAAGCTCTCTATGATGCTTTTGGATAGATCTTTCACGTGTGCACTGTATTGCCTCCAAGCGACGATCATTTCTTCAGATTCCTTGGCGAACTTCCTCCAATCCTCCTTGTACAACACCTTCTTCTGTCCGTCGGGAAGCAGAACATCTCCCCTGACGGTAGCCGCGAACTCCTTCACCTTCTGTATGATGCAGTGTATCCACTTCGTCCAATTGTGAGCGTTGTGCGTGATGTCCAGAAGCCAGACGGACCATATCTTGAGGGAGAGGCAACAAACCATATCAGGTCGGTGTTCCAGGGTGACCGAGGGTTTGTGGCCCTTAATGATTCTCCCTTCCAGTTCTTCTAGTCGGGGTCCGTACAGGACTGATACTTCTCCTTCGCCTTCCAGTTCCAACAACCCTTCGTCGAAGCCTTCGCCTTCTAAGCCTGCGAGTAACTCTTCTTCTTTTTCTGGATGATAACACGAAAATTACATTAAAATTTAAATAAAGACGATCATAGATAATAGAATACATTTACAGTGTTTGAGCACAGTTTGTAAAATGTACAGGATGGACCAAATTAGTCTTTTTATAGGTTTATTTCACATGTTCGTAATATCAGTTTCATTAAAAGCAATCCCCACATGGGCTATAACTCGAAGGTAGATTGAGCATACTTAATCGATAGCGCCCTCTAAAATTGCATATTTTTTTAGTTTCAAGTAAATACTTTTACAGAATCAGATAAAAACGCCACAACTGAATAAAAAATAGAACTGAATAAACGTCAACAGAACTGAATAAAAGTCAGTAGTACAAAATTGAATATGATAAGAAAATAAATAAAAGCTAATCATATTTAATATAATGAAATTAAATTGCTAAAATCCAGTAAAATGAAGAAAGGCATAACAAGGGTGCATAAAACTATTTACACTGCTGTGAAGTCACTTTATTTAGACCTAAAGGAAATTTATAAAACCTAGATACTCTTGACCAAAATAAGTTGAAGCAAATATAAGATATCACAGTTACAGACATCATTTGCCGAAGCGAAACATTTTTTACAAAAGTTTCAAGAGAAACAAGTTTAGTTCAAAGGCAACTAGCCATTAGTCTAGTCAGATTGGCTAATACACCCTAAGCACGAATAAATCCCTTACTGTAATTTTTAGTTTTACATTACCCCTTTCTGTATATGACATCTCCAGTAGAGTATGCATGTCAGCGTCCTCTCCTTCTAAACCAACCAGCTTATCTTCATCATCCAATCCGATGCCCTCTTCTTCAACACCTCCTCCAATTTCGGGCACTTGAGTTTCGTCACCCAGTGAGTGCATTGTAGTCTCGTCTCCTTCCCCGCCTTCTCCAACTTCTCCGCCGTCTCCACCTTCTTCGCCGTCTCCACCTTCTTCACCGTCTCCACCTTCTCCGCCTTGATCGCCTTCGGGTCTATCCTCCGCTAGCATGCTGATTTGTTCTTCGGGTGCCTCTATCGCTATTTGACTATTGTCTTCTGGGGGAGCGTCTCTTTCTTCTTCTGCGGTTAGATCACCTCCACCAACAACTCCTTCTGCTTCTCCTTCTCCTCCCTGTCCTTCTGCTTCTTGTCCTTCTCCTTCTCCTACTGCCCCTTCTCCGTCTCCTCCTTGCTCTTCTCCTTCTTGCCCTTCTTCTTCTTGCCTTTCTCCTTCTCCTACTTCCCCTTCTCCTTCTTCCCCTTCTACCACTCCTTCTTCATAGACTCCGTGAACAGCTGAAAAAATAATGAACTTAAAAAATCTACCACTCCTACTAAATCACAATCCTATCGCTCTTAAAGTAAATAAAATGTATACCTATATATAGGAATTTAATTGCGCGTCATTTATGTTCTGTCAAAGCGTTAATATTTAACGACTGTCATCTACAAACCATACGACGTCAACATGTCGTGATTAACAGTTCAACAGCGAATAGTTTGTGTACAACTATTTTATGAAAGTGAGCGATTATTTACAGTTGCATTAAGAAAAATTCGCACAAAATTAGGATAAAATGAAGCGCCTACAGAATTAATAGTTCGTAACTTTGACAAGAAATTTGAAGAGGCGGGGTCTGTTATTGTTACTGATAATATAACACCAACGCGTTGTCTTCGTGGTTGGTCAGATGCAAATATTGCTGCAGTGAGAGAAAGTGAACGGGAGTATCAAAACACATCAATTCGGCATCGTGTACAACAACTGAATTTGTCAAGAGCCACCACGCATTGGATTTTAGAGAGATATTGGTACCTGTCAGCATACAAAATTCAGTTGACACACAATTAGAAGTTACAGACCATTTACAACGTCGTACATTTGTTAATTGGATATTAGAAAAGAAAAGTGATGCTGATTTTTGCAACAAAATTTTATTCAGCCATGAAGCACATTCTTATCTTGACTGATATATCAGCAAATAATATTGTCGAATTTCGGGTGCTGAACATCCACATGCTGTTCACGAAAAAGAAATGCGTCCACAGAGATACACGGTTTGGTGCGCATTTTCGAGTGGTAGAGTAACTGGACCATACTTGGCAATGAATGAAGCTAGTAATGAGACACCCAGGCATGTCGACGTTGTATGGTTTGTAGATGACAGTCGTGAGCGTTGTGAGTCGTTAAATATTGACATATTTGACAGAACACAAATAGCGCGCAATTCAAATCTTATAGTCCTAACTGAGACACCCTAGAGAACCTAATATGTCCTTTATGTATTGTATATTATAATATACGTGGTGAAAACTTTAATTGGAATCTATTTTGTAATTCGAATATGAGGGATGGACCTTCAGCTATCTTCAGTCTGGGGGGGGGGGGGGATGTAACGGCGTGCAACTTTGTAAGGTCCGGAATTATTAATGTCACAGTACACATTTTATACACCTTTTACGATGCAGTGATCATAAATATTTTTTATTTTTTTAAAGATAATTTAAAAGATATTTAAAACGAGGTAGGTATGCATTGTATTTCTCTCGATGTAACCTCTCAAATGCTGTGTTACTCGACATATATTAAAAAAAAAGTTGAAGGCAGTGAAGTAAAATTATCTCCTAAAATAAAGAGGCGTGGACAAACCAAAATTTCCGAAATTCTCCATATTCGAAATACATAATTTATTATTAATTAAGGTTTTCACCCTGTATAGTCCTCATGAGTCGCTTGCACTAGTTTTATGTTGCTTATAACGATGGCATGTGGAAAATTATACCATTGAACAATATTAAATATATGCAGTCTCTTATGCACTGTGGTCTTCTCTCAGTGGATACGTTATTAGTTGAGACAATAATAATTATTAAACATAAGGCTTATTATTAGTTTTTAAATACTCATTTAAACAATTTAAAAATTATATGTGTCTATTCACGTACTAAACTTCTTTTTGATTTTATCTTTAAACTTTTATTCATTATTTTTCTAACAGGATATTGAAAAATTGAATCCAAAAGCTACCCCGTTGGGCATAAACGAAATATCGTGCATTATGTTTATTTACAAAGCATTTACAAATATTATTTTTACTAGAATACGCCCGATTAAAGTAATTTATCAGTAAAAAATTACGTTAATTAAATTACATTCATAATACCTGTAGAAAAGGTGTAATAGTATAACAATACTGTTTCTAATGATGAATGATGAGTTTTTAACGATGTCTAGAGTAGAGCTAAACAAAATTATTGTTAATAGATAATTCATCGTCGAATCATTAACTTCCAATCATCCTAAATGTACAAAAACTTCATTTCCGTATGTGTTATTATTATGTCTCCTTATAATTGTGTAGTGTTAATATAGTTAAAATATTAATCATAGAACGCCTAATTATTGCTGTTATGGTCAATAACTTTGAGGGCTACCCAAAGAGATTATTCCAATTACAAAATAAGTATAATATACAAATATTATAAATTGAATAAACTATACAATTAGAATACAAAACAAATACATTACTGGTAAGTATAAAAGACATATAAAGTGATAAAATAATTAATATTATTAATGAACATATCGAACAAGAGCGGCTCCAGCATAGACCTCCGCGGAACACCTCACATAATTTAAAATTCTTTAGAATGTAACATTATAATGTAACATTCCTTTAAACGTATCATTTAAATGGTTTGTATTTAGTGAATAGAAGACAATTATATGACGTTAAATTATTATTCAAGAAGAAATACGTAAAAACTAACTAAAGGCACAAATAGTTGCAATGTATTAAAGGCAGCTCTAAGAAAGGTATGCCACAATACGTATGACTACATCTAAATTTGTAAAAGTCTTTAAAGTTATTTGTAACAGCCGAAGTTTTCAATACTTACTCGGACCTGCGCTCGCTGACAAAAAGTCGCCAAGTAAAGCCGCAGTCTCCTGAATCTTATTTCTCATTTTGTCATCGATCTCGTCTGGTTCATTTTGTATGGCCCAGCTTAGCATAACTTCCTCTAAGAACGGCTTTTGTCGGTCTTTCGATAGAAGCCCGTCCCTAAGCTCCTTCACTCTGTTTAGAATGTCCATATAATGAACACCAGGCATTTTTTCCTCGTCCACCATTCCTTCTAAGAATTCGTCGGAGCAATTACTTAGGATCTTTATTAGTTTATCTAGAAGGTCTACGTCTAGCTCGTCTAGGAAAGCCTCTATGTCCGATTCGCCTTCACCTTCGTGAGGCTTGAACAAGTCACTCATCATTTGTTCGGATGCTGATTTGCGCCTCCGAGAATCATCTAGATCTTCAAAATCTTCACCAACATCTACGCCTTCCTCTCCATAGAGTTCTGTTCCCCAGATACCTCTTAATTTATCTTCTTCTGAGTAGACGGTAGACTCGCTACTTCCTTCTTCTTCTTCTTCACTTTCTATTGAAGATATAGTTAAGGGAGGGATGTCTTCTGAGCTATCAATTGCTTGAAGGTCTACAAATCTAGTTAAAGTGTCCATCCAAATCGCTATTTTGTCGCACATCTCGATTACGGTCTTCTTATAGTGACTGCTACTATTTCTACTGGGTTTTTCTATCATGCCGCACGTGCCTAAATAGTCTAGAATACCGTCAGAGAGTAAAAGTTGTTTATAAGTAAGAGAAAATAGAGGTTCATTTTTTAAGTAATCTATTAGTGTTGTAGAAGTTTCTTGAATTTCCGCTGTTAACCAGGATTGTTTTCCTTTTTCTCTTTTAGCTCTCGCTTTTTTACGTAGACGACGTCTCTCCTTAGCCAATTTCCATTTCTTCTTGTCAAGTTGCTTGTAATAATATCGAGCCTCCTTAGGTTCTAAATTTTTATCCGTATGAAGGATTTGTTGCAATTTTAAAATCATAGGAGTTGGAAGAAAACGTTGATAGTCTTTCCAGTTATTGTATACTCTTCGCTTTTTAGGTAATGCTAATTGCACAACGCGAGGTGAGCAAGGTTCTATGTAACAGCGACATTTTTTCTGCTTCTTTGCCGATGGTTTTGCAAATTTATTTTGCTTCGGAATTGATAAATAATTCATATACTGTTTTTGAGACATAACACTTCTTTCTAATAACGTTGGCTTTTCCCATTTCGATTTGAGTTTAGGTGCTTTTGTAGATTCTGTAGTTGCCTGCTTCTTATGCTGTTTTGCTTTTCTCTGCTTTTCGCGACATATTTTAAATGGGATGTCCATAGGAGACTTTTTTATAGGCATGGGAATATTTGTTTGTTGTTTCTTTAAATTTCTATAAGATAGCCCCCATACCAATTCATCTTGTATGTTAAAGTTTGGTCGACACTGGGATAATATCGAGCTACTAGTAGGTTCATTTTTGAAATATGGGTAGTGGTCACATTCGGCCATTTTTTCTGGAATAATAGATAATTGTAACTAAAATTTTAATGCATGAATGGAAATTTGACACTGATTTGATAGATGACAGTTTATTGATGTATGTACCGTGCTACTTATATTAGGTAAATTTTATGTCTATATACACCCGTGCTAAACATAAAAACATTGAGGTTAGGTTAATTGTCAAAGTAAAAAATGTACTGTTTTTGTTGACTTTATTTAACTTCTTCGGTCTTTTCTATCCAACTGCCGTTCCCAAAAGCCGGAATGAGTTCCAGGGATAAAAGTTTGCAGGATAAATTCAAGGACTTTTTAAAAAGGAATAAAGGGCATGCAGGTACATTTTTATATGTTCATTTATAGATGAGAATGTTAGGAACTTACAATCTATAGAAAGAAATAATTTAAAATTTCTCATTTGGCTGACTACGTATTTTAAAAAAATGTTTCGTAAAAAACAAGTGTATGCTTTAGGAAGTATCTCCGGAAGGTCCGATGTCGCTTTATCTGAAGACCTCTTGAGAGATTTGAGTAAAGGATCACCAATCACGACTAGAATAAAAAATTTGAAGGACCTTAGCGATAAAGCTACTTTAAGCAAACTAGGAAATGTAAGTTGCAAGAAAGAAATTGAAAATCCATTATTTAAATCATTCTGGGATATTTTAGAATGCATTAGAGAAGCTATGGAATGCAGTAGAGGATCTTTTTGGGAGAGACCACACTACAGAGACCCGCCATTTAGCTTTTACATTCCTGCAATGCCTTATGAAAGGCCAAGGTGACAAATTAAAAATGATGAGAGCCCAGTTTTTCCGTTTTATAAAGCACCACGACCACCCAGAAGATGTCGGACAAAGACTTGACTTATTAAACACATTAACGACTAATGGAAAATATATTTTATATTTCGAGGAGGAAGTGGGGCCCTTTCTGTTGAATTGGCTACCTGACATTTCGAAAGCTGGGAGAATAGAGGAGTATTTAAGTATGATTGATAATGTTGTTAAATTTAATGCAGCTTACTTAGATGATGAAGTAATCACCGGTTTTATACAGTAAGTTATTACCAAGTAAACGTGTTTGGTGAATAATGTCCTTTTTGTACTTTTAATATATTGATTGTAAAATTAAACCTGTTGTATCGCAAGGTGAAAGTATAATATATAATAAAATAATAAAATAATTTTCTACTAAATGAAATAAAAAAGAATGTTAAAAACCATTATTAATATTATTAAGGGTTAATTATTAGGAACAATTTGAATAAGAAAACCTTATTGAATTAATTATATTAATACATTGAAAATATATTTGCTATATATCAGTTTAATCTTTAAAATTCCTATATAGGAATATAACAAAGTAGATTCAAAGAGGATAAAAGATAAGTTTTAAAATTGATTCTATTTAGTAATAAAGAGACATAGTAACTGATCTATATATGTTGTCAGATAAAAAGCAATGTTACATATCTTCTAGGCATATATGCGTACTGTGCTGTAGCACAGGCAATTACAAAACAGTCTCATCATGTCTTCAAATCATGTCTACAATTGTCGCTTACAGTAATATGTCCCCCGATTCTTTGCCCAAATTTATTGGAGCCCTTTGCCGTACTGTAAACGTCGAAGAATTTTGTACGACCAGCTGGAAGGTAAGTCTCATTGTTAGTATTTTTGGTTTTTGGCTAATTTAACTTCATTAAGATTATGAAAAATCTCCTTGGAACTCATATGGGACACGCCGCATTATATACCATGTGTAGAATTCTACAAGAACCGGCCTTAAGATCTGACACAGACCTTCTGAGGGGGGCTGTGTTTTATATACACATGGCCTTGTGGGGCTCCATGCCCCTTGCAAATTTGCATTGCCCACCTAGTTCTGTACTTCCATCGTTTTTCCAGGTAAGAAAATTATTTGGGGAATATTTTCAAACTAATTTAAAACGTCAATTGATTGTAAAATATTTCATTTCAGGCAGTGAAATGTAACCAAGCCGCTGTAGCATATGAAGTAATCTTGGGATTACAACATCTCGTAAATAGGCATGGAATAGAGTTACAGGATCCGTCCTGGTCGATTTTGTTACAAATCATCTCACACATCATACGTCAGATAGGTATTCTATAAACTAATATAACAGTATATCTAATTGTAGGCATGAATTATCTTCTCATTTTTATTGCAAAATACTTTTAGTCAAAGAATATATCCTTGTAGATGTTTCGTCGAACAAAATACCCAACAAACTCATAGTGATTCCCTTACATGACACTTTGAACGCTATAGAGAATCTCCTCGAGATAGGCAGCTACAATGGCTCCGTAAAGGAGTTTTTTAATGTTATCGAAGAATGCTCAGCAGGTCGTCCAGATAATTCGATCCTCAGGCTTCTAATGTGTCTCTCACAGAGCATTCTTCCGACAGAACACCTCTGGTTAACTAACCTGTACAATTTGCTTCTTAAATATTTCAGAAATGAAGTTAGGACTAACATTCGTTTAAGAGCCTTGGATATATTATCGAATGTTATTAAGTTAAACAGGTGAGTGTTTTAATTCAAAAATGGACGTCCAATCGTGTAATGAAAAAAATTATAGAAGGCAGTATGAAGATGAATTAATAGATAGAATTGTGATTCCTCACATGATGAACGTTGTTCATACCACAGATATTATTGTTAGATCATCGGTTGCAGAATTATTGATAGATTTATGTATGGAATGCGAGTCGAAAAAGTGCCTGGAACTGTTGGACATTGTTGAAAAGGTAAGTTTTACTACCAATAATTTGATTTTGATGGACTGTTTTTTTATTATCTTTTTTTTTTTTTGCAATACATCTTCAAACCATTCCCATTGGCTTCATAATTGTTTGACCCAATATTTGAATTATACAAGTTTTCAGATTTTAAGAAAATTATTAAAACATAATATATAAAATTTCCGATTTTATAGTGGAAGGAAAAGAAATATTGTCTTTTGCAGAGAAAATAATGTTGATGATAAACTATTAATCACAAAACTCCATTTAAATTCCTGTTCTATCTTTCATACAGGGTTCGTCAGAATGAAAGTAAACTATCTATGGTGATGTTTTTTATTACCAAAAAAAAAAACTAAGAAAATTAATCAATAGATGTAATAGTTTGACATCTTTGTACAAGCTGTATCTGTATTTTCAAAAGTTTAACCATTTTCATAAAAATTGATTTGTTATATACATATTTACACTACTATGTTATATCATAGGTTTCCAAATAGTTTAAAATAATTCCATATTTTTAAATTTAAGTTAAATAATTTGTTATTGTGTTAATATTTTTATTAATTTTTTCACACCACTTTTTATTTCACCAGCTGCTCAATAGACCTTTTGAAAACTACCCACCAGACACGATTCCAGTGAAGGAATCAGAACACTGTGACATTAAATGTGTAGTAGCAGGCCTTGTTAAGGTTTTCACCCACAAAATTCATAAACTGCCCTCCTCACATGCCATAAAAATATATAAAATGCTGGTAACCTTCTTGGAGCAACATTATAGCCGCCCAAAAATCTTCGAAAACTACCGGCAAGTCCGTTATATGGTATGTCACATTTTTAAATATACAACGTCCAAATTTTACCATTATTTTTTTAGATATTTGATTGTTTCCTGAAAATGCGAGCTGATTCTTTATATCACTTAGGCTGTCCGGTTGGGAACAAGCTTAAATTCAGTCCCTATTTGTGCGTTATTTACCGGAGTGTCGATAAAGGGCCTCTCGGGTCGCCGCCACCGCAGTCACCCGCTATTACGCAACAGCCCCCTTGTACAGTGACGTATGTTTCACTGAGGAGGGCCTTCAAGATATTTATTGTTTGTTTACAACTGGAAAAAGGTGAGAGTTTACTTTTTTTGGGTTTTCAAAACTTATTTATTTCAAAAGTTATTTGTGCTTTTACTATTCCCAGTAAGTGTTACAAGTTATTTCCAGTTCAGAGGTAGATATTTGAGCATCTAACATAACCAACAAAGAAAAAGTTGCTGGCTGAAATGCAGTAATTGCCTGAAGAGACTAATGAAAAAATCGAATATTGTAAAGGGTCTTTCAATAAGGACGGTCGATTTTTGAATTTAAATAAAACAAGTTGTGTGTCAGATATCGACTATTTTTTTTTATTTGAAAGAATATTTTATGGTATTAAATATGGAATATAACGTCGTTCAAATGTCCGCCGCTGCTTTGCTTGGTGGTATGTATTCGGGAGGTCCAAATTTCGATGACTTTGTCGTATAAATCTGGCTGAATTTGCTGGATGGCGTTCGTTATGTTGACTTTAAGGACATCAATTATTTACGGTTTATTCGCATTGACCTGCGATTTAAAATAGCCCCAAAGGAAGAAGTCTAAAGGCGTTAAATCGCACGACCTTTGTGACCAGTTCACGTCGCGGCTGCGCGAGATAACTATGCCTTTAAATCGTTCGTGAGAATGTCCATCGTGGCATGCGCTGTGTGGCACGTACCGTCGTTCTGTTGGAACCACATGTCGTCGGTATCCATATTCAGTTTAGGCCACAAGAAGTTCTTTATCATCGATCTGTAGCGCTCGCCGTTGACGGTTATGGCAATGCCAGTTTCGTTTTGGAAATTCGCTAAATTTGAGTCAACTTCCAACTGCTCCAGAGTCCAATTAACGAACACATGGCGTCGTCTATGGTCGTTTACCTTAAGTTCTTGGGTCAGTTGGATTTTATACGGGTGCAGACCCAAGTCCCGATGCAACATTCGCCAAATTGAAGTCGCCGAAAGGCCAAGTTTTTCAGCCTCGGGTTTTTCCGTACACTCTCACGCACAGCAGCGATGTTTCCAGCAGAGCTTGCGTTTCGGTGACATACGGGTGTTGGCTGATTATTCATAAAACCGGTTGACTCGAATATGGCCACCAAACGTCGAACAGTCGACTGGGCGGGACGGTTGTGGCGAGGATAAAAATCACGTAATGCGCTGAAGGTTTCTCAAAGGGAGCACTGATTTTGAAAATAAAATTTAATGATTTGCACACGTTGTTGAACGCTATAACCTTTCATGGTGATTTGCCATACACTACTGAATAATTCGCAACAAATCTGACAGATGTTGCTTTAACAGCACTGCCGCTATAACCTAACAAATTTTGAGCGTCCTTATTGAAAGACCCTATAGTTACTTGCAGAGATTAAAAAATATATATTTAACTCTATTACTAGCAGGTGACAATAGGAAAAACTAATACACAAAAATTTATATTGCCAAATAGAATTTGTTAAAAATAACAATTTTTATTATTCAACTTCAGGAAATGTATTTTTCTTATAAATAAAAAATCTGAGTATATTTAATACATGTTTATGTGGCTTTCAGACACGCATAAATCATTGCTGGAAAACAACTGAAAAAAAACTAATATTTTTTTTTCATTTGACGCAACTGTTTTGGTAGTCACTGTATTGTATGGTAATGTGGTTTAGACATTTAAAATAGAGACACTCAGATTCTCCAAATAGTTTTCTAACAAGTATAAGTCCGATTAGTATGGAATTATAATTTTTTGGTAGTCACTATACCAGGTGTAACAAGATCATGGTATGCCCCCCTTTTCTCCTTTAGTTTTGAACATAATTGATTGAAATTTGGGATGTCCTATACACATAATAAGTGGCACTTTTTGACATACAATTGATTTTTCTTTCACTTCCAGTGAAGTGACACTAATTCTCGATTTTTAAATGGAATACCCTGTATATTATTGCACTTTAGAATTCCGCATAATTTTATGAATCCAACGATACCAAATAAGTGACATTTCAAAAGTTAACATTTTTTATAATCTAATTTTTAGTTTTCCATTTAAGTGTGCCATGACGGTTCCGATGTATTCTAAATGACCCGTGTAATGCTACAAAAATCGAAATCCCGTCAAAAATACTAAATCACGTGATTTATGAACAAATAAAGTTCATCAAAATTGTTTTTGGGGCAAAACTTAATTTTTTCAAATGGATCCATATTGGTACCGTGGTATCACTTATTAGTACTGTTAATAAGAAATTTATTCATATGTCGTATTAAAATGTGCAATAAATACAAACAAAATTACAGCTAAAAGAAAATTTTAGTATTTTCTAATCTTCTTTTAGCTGTAATTTTGTGTGTATTTATTACACATTTTAATACGACATATTAATAGATTCCTTATTAACAGTACTAATAAATGGTACCACGGTACCGATATGGTTCCATTTGAAAAAATTGAGTTTTGCTCCAAAAACAATTTTGATGAACTTTAATTGTTCATAAATCACGTAATTTAGTATTTTTGACGGGATTTCGATTTTTGTAGCATTACACGGGTCATTTAGAATAAATCGGAACCATCATGGCACACTTAAATGGAAAACTAATATTTAGATTATAAAAAATGTTGACTTTTGAAATGGTACTTATCTGGTATCGTTGGATTCATAAAATTATGCAGAATTCAAAAATGCAATAATATACAGGGTATTCTATTTAAAAATTGAAAGTTAGTGTCACTTCCGGCGAAACCGGAAGTGAAAGAAAAATCAATTATATGTCAAATAGCGCCGCCTATTATGTGTATAGGATATCCCAAATTTTAATCAATTATCTTCAAAACTAAAGGAGAAAAGGGGGCCATACCATGATCCTGTTACACCCGGTATAGTTTTGTGGTTCAGAAATGTTAAATTTCTGAGACACTAAGATTCCCACAAGTATAAGTCGAATTCATGTGGCATTATAATTACTATAAGAGTCATTAGATTTAGTCACAATATAGGCATGTCACTAATTGTCGGATATTCTAAATGACAAGCTAAATTATCATCAAAATAATGCTAGACAACGAGAAAAATAGGACTGCCAGAGTTTTTTTTTAATTTTCCTTTTGCAATTATATATAGATACAATACTCTAGGTTATAATATAGCTGCCCACTTGGCTGCTTATCAGTGGCGGCGCCATCTGTAAGCAACTATGTATGTTACAATAATTTATACAGGGCGTCAGCATAGTTTATGGCATAATTTTATCTGGATAGTGACCCCACCACCAGAAACCTAAAACTTAAACTGTAAGGCAATATAATATAAAATAAAAAACCTCATGACTGAACGCCACTGGGTCAGGTTAATGAATTGTTAGGTTTAGGGTGAATACAGCTAGCTAATATTAAATTTTATATCTTTAGTTTTATTTGTTACTGAAACATGTTATTGATATGTATTTAGACTGGGAAGTTTTAAGCCTCGTCCTGTGCGAAATGACGAAAGGTCTCCAAAATAAATCCTTGATTTTATCCAAACACGGCAATAACGAGCTGGACCTGCTCGTGGACGTGCTCTGCGCTATGGTACCAAACAACATACGTGACACCTTCTTCCAATAATCGCAAAAATCTTTTAGATCACCGACAGGTCCCTTCACCTCCCCGAATCTCTCAACGTCAAAGTGAGCAAACCGGACTTTCACGCCTTGGTTTTGCTCGTTCTAGTGAATCTGACCTCCTACCACAACTACTTGGATCAGATACACCAGCAGAGAATGATCCGTTGCTTGATGAAGTGCACCAACACGACTGGCCCCAAGAGTCCGAAGCATTGCATAGCGGCTTTGACGATATGCACTCTAGAGATGAGAGAGGTTATGGTGAAATTATTGCCGGAGGTATTGTTGAATTTGTCCAAGATTACCGCCACCGTTCACATCGCCATTCCTGTGTTGGAGTTCTTGTCAAGTAAGTGCAACTTGTTGGCAATATCCAACTGATTATGCAGTCTTAATACCAGTAATTAACTAATCAATAACTTTAACACAATTTTTTTATTAATATAAGGTATAACCAATTCTTTTTCACTACTATGTAACCCGAATTGAATTGTGTTAAATCAATTTTAAGATTCAAACTGTGTTAAATAGTTTATTGTTGCATTAAGCTGCGTTACTGCCAGACTAAAAATACATATTTCTCGCTCAAAAAAAGTTAAGTGAAATCTTCAAGGGTAGACAAGGTTTTATTATTTTTTTGGCAGTGTATTTAAAGGTTGCTTTTACTTATATTTAAATTTATTCTCAAAAAGCAGTTGAATTTGTTATTTAAGTTTAATACATGCATTTTAAAAACTGTTTGTATTGTTCTCACATAATAAAATTAAAATAAGCGCATTTTTAGTACACTTTCTGGATTTGCTCTTTGTTTTAAACAAATTAAATATTACAATATTACAAAAATCATAAAACAATAAATGATTAATATCTGAGCAATATTAAATTAGTTCGATTTAAAGTTCCACAAGGATACTTACTTGGGCCCTTATTGTTTGGTATTTATGCGATAAATAAACCATGGGATTAAAACGGGTTTTAATCCCATACTTAATATAATTTTTTATTATCGTATTAAAAAAGTAAAAGCTAAAGAATTTTTTAAATTTGCCCTTAAAAGATAAAAATAAAATCCAAAATGCAAAATTTGTATGAATTCAATGTAAGTAATAATATTATAAATAGATGTAAATTTTATTACCACTTGTCACCAAAAAACTTTAATACAAAGATTCTCCTACTTCTTGGTTCAAGAATTTATAATTATGAAAAGAAAAACAATTAAATCAATTACAAATTACGTGCAATATAATAATTTAATAGTATCTATTTTGAATATTAAGTTTAGAATGTATTTTCTGAACTCTTAAATTCATTTCAGATAATTATTTAGTAAAAAATCAGAATCAAAATATTTAAATCATTTAAAGGAGTTAAACCTACAGGGAGAATACTAAAATAATTTATATATAATACCATAAAACTAAAAGAATTTGTGTATTCAATACAAACAATAATTATATTTTCGGAAAAGCCTTTAAAATGTTTTTGAAAGAGGGTTTTCTGAAAGAACTAATGTGCTATAATTTTCATTCAATATGGCCCATTTTCGAACACTTTTAATAATAACCAATATATATTTTGGATTTGCTCTACATGTGTTTTTAAAACATCTCTCTTATTTTATTAGTAACATAATCAAGTATTGGGTTTATTAACCCATAAATTGTATACTTTCTTAAATATTAACTCCATAGATTAACATTATTTTTAGAAATATGCATCATTTTGGAGGTTTGTGCAAAAACTTTTAAAACTAATTCAAAAGAGTAATCACCTCGGTTGTATTTTGCTTACAATTACATAGTGTACCTTACAAATAAATTGTTCTCTCAGTGTAATCGATTCCATCAGCAGTCCTGAAATTTGTAATATAATGTACAAATAATTTATTTTGTACATGGAGAATATGGAGAATAGTTCCTGTAAAAACTATTTTTTAGCCCTAACACAGCTACCAATGGTCTTTAGCAGTTTCGTCGCCGACCAATACATGGCCGTGTTTGCTATATCACTCCCTTACACGAATCCTTTCAAATACAACCATTACACGGTTTCCTTGGCACACCACGTCATCGCCGTGTGGTTCCTGAAGTGTCGTCTACCATTCAGGAAGGAGTTTGTCAAATTCATCACAAAAGTAAGTGAATCTACCTCAACAGTACTCTCTTATTTATATGAAACTATCGTAGGGACTACAAACCAACGTTCTAATTCCATTTGAAGAAACAAAAACGCCCTTATTCAATCAGAACTTGAGCGATCTGAATCAGGACAGCTCGGATCGCAAGCGAAGCTCCAGCTTAACGGAACAGGGATCTAGAGGTCGCTCGGCTGCTCTGTCATCGGTGAAGATAGACAAACCGATGTTGCACAGGCCCAGCCATAATAAGACTCTCATAACGTTTTATGAGGAACTCACAGAGACCTGCATAGATTTGATGGCTAGATACGCGTTTTCTCCTTGCAGTGCTTTACCAAGAAGGTAATGTGTAGAACCTAAAAAATTTCGAGCCCCTATTTAAAGACCCTATAGAATGTCTTTGATGTTGAAGTTGATTTTTATTCAGTTCCTGCAGTTTGACAATATAGATTATCTCATCTAAGATCTATAGAATCTTACGGATAGATTGAATGAAATTAATTCAACTTTTCATTTCATGTATTACCGTAATAGATATATCCGTAATAAGAATGCAAACATCATTATCATATTTTGACAAAATATACCAAAAGTTTTTGAATAAAAATATATTTTTCCACAACTGGATTATAAAATATTTGACTCTAAAAATAAAACAGCCTGTGTAATATTTTAAAAACCTAAATACACGTTTAAATACCATATAACTATCTTGACACAGCACGGAAATGAATTTTTAGTTGATTATATGATATTTTGATATGATTTGTTAATATGATATTTGAATATGAAGATTGATTTTCTGTCAGAGTATAAATAAATACAAATTTTATTAAAACGATAATTATATTAATTATCGTCAATTATAAACTACATAATTAACAAAAATTCCCGTATTGACAATAGTAATGTTACATAAATACGAACTATAATTTTCTGAAATAAAAATATATAGTAATACACAGGGTGTTCTTTTTAATCAAAATAAGGTAACAGTTCTGGTATAAATGGGAATAGTGGGTATAGACACAACTATATTTTCAAACTCTAGCATCAACAGACCAACTTTTACAAATTTAAAAATTTCTCAACATGACAGATTCTGAGAAATGTCTAATAAGCATCCAAACAACGCATATTTTTCTAATAAATCGACTTCGATCTTTTATCTTTGATATATAATGTGACAGTATATTGAAAACATTTTACAGAAACATTTTTCACATACAGTGTGAGGCAAAAAATTGATTGCTTGCTTGCAGTGTTTTTAAAATGTTTTATCATTAAGCTAATGGAAACATTTTTTCTATTATTTCTATATTATTTATGAGCCTTAAAATCACCCTTAAAATCAATCATCACATTTGTTACTTGATAATTAGTATGGCGGAAAAATAAAAAAAATTGCAGATATCAGCTTCGTCAAAAGGGAGGTTAGGAGGCGAGATATTGAAAAAAGTTATTGGTAAGAGTTATTGGTAAAATAATTGAGTTTAATGCGAAATAATGATTCAAATTAAAAATAGGCACTTTTCCAAAACACAGAAAGTTGTATGATATATTCTTTTTTAAATTTATTTTAGCAGAAATTGCCTTTAACAGAAAAAAAAGTTTTTCAGGAGCATTAATTGTTGCAATACATCAATTAATAATAAATTAATAGTAATGCCTTAGTAATTTTCTTATAATTTGTATGTGTGAATAGAATTTCAACACAGTTGCAATTTTAATTTGTAATTAAGTGGGATACAAAACCGATATTTGAGCATTTTTTAAACCAACATAACATTTATATAAGCATTTAATTTAATTGTTTAGAATACAAAGAAACACCTACAAAAAAGTACAAAGAAGCCAGAAAAAATAGTTACGCATTAACATAAGGTATATTATTTAGTTGTCTATTTTTCCAATCCATGCTGTATTGTTGCTGTTCCCAAAATTTTTCTCATGTGTTCCAAACATTTTGGTCTACACTGTATAAATTATAAGATTCATAATTATCTTGGTCATGTTGTGGTGTTTACTGATAGCGTTTACTAGAGATAAGTTAATAAAAAGTAGAGATCAAATGGATATATCGAAACAATACCAATTTCAGTTTGAATCATAATAGAAAAAAATATGAAGTAAAAACAATATAAAATTTTCAGAATATGTAAAGGTTTTATAGTGGTAGGACCTTTACTTACATTCTTGTTTTGTATACCCTGAGAGAACTACAATAAATAGGTATAAGAAATTGACAAAAAGACATTTTTGCATTCTGTATAGTGTTGTTAACCGGTAGAAAATTCAAAATTTTTTTTAGACTTGTTTTTAATTAAGTATTTTCCTCATCACCTCTAAGGCTCAGAGTATAAAAGAAAAGACTAAACATAAATTTTAGTGGTAGTACAAAATCTAATAAAAAATTAGTACTACATTTTAAATATATGATTTCTTAAAAGTAATGCGAAATTTTATATGCACAGAGTATCAAAAGATTCAAATAAAATTGGTGGTAGCTCAATTATCATTTATATTTGGGAGTTTTGGAAACATTTCAATATTTTGAGAAGGAAAAATCACATATTGAAAGTGATCCTCAATTTATGATATTCTCATCTTTACATACACATTTTTTTTACCATTTGTGATACAATAAACTATTTTACAATAAATTAAAAGGCATTTAAAATATTTCCATTCTCACCAAACAGACTACCAGCAGCCGAATTTCTGCTAAACGGTGGCCAAAGCATGTGCTGGCTGGTCGGCAACAAACTGGTCACCGTGACGACCAGCGGCTGCTCCCAAAAAGTCCTGAAGCAAGGCCTGTGCGACAAGTGCTGGACTCTCTGCGGCACGCAAAACGACAGCAGAAAAACCAAAGCTACACGGAGCGGCAGCATGGAGAACGAAAACGTCGGCTGGGCTTCCAGGCAGAATTCCAACGAAAAATCTAACACTAACACTTCGGTTAGCTCACCCATAGAGGAGCCCAAGAGAATCGGAGACAGGCTAGATATGATATCTCCGAAGTTGCAGCAATTTGCTAGTATCGAAAGGTTCGACAAGGACATCTGTGCTTGTTGGTGTCAAGGGTGGGCGGAGATATACGTTCGGAGGCCTACAGGTGATAATAAAAACATTCATGCCAGCATTACCGGATCTTTGGTTGTTTTAGGTGATATGTCGTGGGTTATGAGGATACAGAACCAGGTATCATACACACATTCATTGTACGAGTTTCCACTGAATGAAATTTCTACGTTGTTCATGCCTTCGTTGTATATGGAGACTAGCGGTTCGTTGAGGCCGCCGTTGAGGAAACAGGATGCTTCATCAGAGGAACACATCAATCAGGAAGATGATAGGATTAATTATGCAAATAGCAGTCTTCCAGGTAAAAATTTTCAGACATCTGAAGGTGAATTAAATTTTTAGTTAGTTTATCGTTTGGACAATAGAGGGCGCGATCATTTTGAGCCCGAGAATAATCCCCAAAAATGTATTCACACTATTGTGTATCTTTATATAATTTTTTCATAGTACACCAACCATATGAAATGGGAAAATAATATTTTTCCTTCTTGTGCAACAATAATTTGTGCATGTATGAAAATTAAATATACATTAAACATACTTTTTAAACTAGCAATATTTTTTATGAGGAAAATAAGTTTCATTAAGTGGTCAATAATATTTTTTTTATTTTTTTTTAATTGTGAAAATTTTTGGCCAATATTAGAGATAAATATTGCCCAAAAAACTTAGTTTTTATTATATTGACCTATTATTGTCTGTACACTAATGCTTTACAGTAGAATGTGTCATGTATTATAAAGTGTACCTTATTGACTGGACTATAAAGTTAATCAATTTATAGCCATGTTTATACTGTACTATAAAAAACAGATACTTTTGTAAGCAGTATCTTTAACTTTGGTAAATAATAGAAATACATTTTTTTTTCTAATTGCTGCTGAATAAAGTGACAGGATCCACAGTCACACTTTTATTATTTAATAAACGCTTAAAAAGTTATGGGAAAAATTATACTGGACTCAAAAAGAGAAAAATGCAACAATTTGTGCAATTTTTGATATACTAATATTTATTAAAGATAACTAAGTCTTAAGCAGCATAATCAGACAAATTGCAAATTATAATATAATAAGTTTTATTAAAAATTTTATAACGAAACCTTTTACAAAATTTTTACAAAATCGGAATTACTAAGGATTTGTTGGATAAAAACGACTGTATCAATAATTTTAATTAACCATATAATATTGGAACAGGGAAAAACCACTGCGACATTTGGAAATTAAATTAAGGAATACCTGAAAAAAATTAAATTGCAACTATTTGCGAAAACATTTGAATAATTTAATTACTGTATAAAAAAAGTGCCATAAAAAGTGACTATAAAGTAAAACTTGAATTATATACAGCATAATGTGAAATATAATATTCATTTATGTTCATACCTGCTAAAACAGTGACTTGTGTATACAGTGTGTTTACTATGTTGAAGATTTATTTTCAGTAGAAAACAAAATTAAAAAAAAATGCATAAACTGTAAATAATCTGTAGAGATATAAAATGGATAGATTAATTCTAAAAATATCTAATAACTATAGCAGTGGATGCAAACAAATTCAAATGTATATTCAAAATTGTTTTATTTCCAATCATTTATGCACTTTTGAAAATCAAATAAACCTATACATAAACATTAATTGAATTAAAAATACGGAGTGGTTTTAAACTTAGGAAAATATTGCAAATCAATACTAAAAATTTAGTTAGAGTTATTCAAAAATTATGAAAACTCGGGCTATATTTGTTTCGATTTATTGGTGTTCTACTTATTTTGATTTATTTTCCTGTGTTCTACTAACAAGATTATTTCTCATTAGTTACTGATTCTCTGGAGATTTTGCACTTTTTCACTTCCACCTATTTTGATTTTGTGCGCGCGAGTTTTCCTTTTTTTATCAGAAAAACACTGGCAAGATTGAGATTTAACAAAGACACGTTTATTTTCCTTTAGGTTTATATTAAAGTAAAAAGATGACAAGTGAAACCGTATAATACAAGTGAGAAACTGAACTGAACTATTATCTACTCTGGGCTTAAGGATAAATCTTATCTAGGACAAGGGTTTTTTACGCATTCCGATGTAACGGCCTCATGCGTGTTCTCATATCGATCTGAAGCGTCTTATGTTGATGCTGATATAATTATATATACACTATAACCTACCACAATAAGTTCGTTAGTAATAAAAATGGACTGTTGCGGCTGAAGTTGAAGACTAAGCTTTGTTTTGAGTTTAACAATTTCTTGATCTAACGGCTGCTCTAAATCCAACGGTCAATGATATTAGGTGACATTAATAAGCAATAGCATAAAAAATACGTTGAGGATTGCACAGATTTTGATGATGAAATTTGTAGTTGTAGTAATAAGTTCTCAGATTAAGAAATTATAGTTGTAAGTATTATTAACAAAGTTTTTTAATGTTAATAATTATTACATACATGTTTAGATGAGTTTTTTTACAATCACAAAGTATTGTAACAAGAAAAATTAAAAAATATTTGCGCATTGCTGTTCATCTCGATTTTTAACTTAAAGTTAGAGATTTTAGCTTAAGAAAGTTACTAATCCAAGTGATTATCGAAAATATATTCAAGTTTTCTTTTATTGTTATTTATTTTATATAAAATTATGAGGACTTTTATAATAGTTAATAACAAAACATTTTCAAAGATAAAAATGAGACAATGCCAATAAGTGCAATAAGTAAGGTTAGGACGAAACAAAAGTTTGTTTGTCATGGAAATTTTGTTATTTCTGTCAATCTCAATATACTTTAAAGGGATAAATAATTACGTATATATCATAACTTAATTTGTTTGCTTTAATCAAGTCTGATCAGGATCCCCTTATGTTTATGGGAATCCCACCATGACGTCACAAGGAGGACTTTCAACCGCGAAACTTAAACCGGCAAATATTCCATTTATCTTTAAGAACAATGATTTTTTTACTATAGCTCTAATATTTTGGCTGATATTTTCGAATAATGGAGTAAAAATATATTATAAAAATAGACAATTGAGTAATCATTCATTATTACACTAAATAGTACTGCAACATTCTAATGAGAGCCATCTCAGACAAATCTACGAATATCAATTAAAGTTCTATACATGTTACGATTCAGCCTATTTTCACTACTTCGAGTAAACGGTGTATCTAGAAACAGAATCAGGCCTTAAGGGAGAAAATTTTTCATCTGTAGGTTCTCCAAAACAAACGCCGTCTCGCCAGAACTCCAGAGACAGTCTGGACGAAGAATTGGAATACGTATACGACGATGGTACCAAATCGCGAAACCCAGTGCGCAGGTCCAATTCCAGCCCGGAGATGTCGGCTAGTTGGAAGAATCCCCTGTTTCACCAGAAGGTTATGATGGACAACGAGGACAGCAAAAGTTTGGACGAAGACACCATGAAGAAGAACAAACTGTACTCCAAGGACATGAAGGTTAGCTGCGAGGCTATACCCGAGGAGATTGCTGGAGCAGGTAAAAAATAATACCATCAATAACACTGGAAATACATTATTTATTATTTTTAAAACCAAAAGCGTTTAGCAGGTTTCAAATGTTAAATCTTGAAAACATTTCTAGGTACAACCCCACCATCTAGCGATCCTCTACAGTCACACAAATCCTATCAGGGCAATATCATCATGTCTTCACATCACCCCTCTCTGTTAAGCTGCCACAGCTATCCTGGTTCCTCTCCCCCCACAGACCCAAATGTAGCCCCCAAACTTTATCAGACCGTTCCGGCGTCCCCTAACGTTATGCATTTGGGTAGCTCCCAACCGGAGTTTCCAAAGAGGCCAAGTAACTTGCCCAACATGGGTAGCCTGGTGCCGTTGAGTAGTAAACCGCCGCAGAGTCCCACGCAGACTTCTCCCAGATTCACGAGACACTTTTCCGGAAAGGATAGGGAAGGTAGGTATAGAGTGAGGCATGTGATGGTAATATTTTGTCTATGTAGTGCGTTCATGAAAATAAATAATAAACTTCAAAAAATTAGTGAAACATAACTGGAAGACAAGTAAAGAAAACAGGTTTTAAACATGTTATACTATATTATGAAACACAGGTTAATATTGAATGTTCGGAAAAAATATTTTGCGAAAAGTTGTATACAGGGTGTTTAGTAATTTGGAGATTTATTTTTGGTGGAAGATACGTCTTGATGAATGAAGTTGATCATGAAAAAATTAGTTTAGCAGCAATTATTTAAGAAGCGGTAAAAATATATATGTAAACAATTGTTTTGGCGATTTTATTAGCAGGGTTGCCGACAAAGATGGTTGTGACAATTTGCGAAACAAATGTTACATTAAATTATGGTAAGTTACACAAATGAAAATCAAGGGTGGCTAACAATTGATACATAATCAGTATTTCCTTAAAAAAAAAAACTATAATCAATATTGTTTAAGAGCTCCAAATTAATAACAATATCGATGTCCAACTCTTCTATCTTTGATTTTTCTTATCAATATTTTGGACGTGTACCATGGAGGAAAAATGTAATGAGACACTTTTGCTGTGTTCTGAAATTTAGGCAATAGTGACATAATATTCCAGCTAATAACTGTCTGAAAATGGCTGTGGCCTCAGTTGATCAAGAGCATAAAACTAATTAATTATTGCCTCCATTTCAGGGAACATTTAGAAAGTGGTTCACCATTTCTTTTCTCGATGGTACATTGATTATATTAAGTATAAAAATGTTATAAAAACAAATTTGATGTATAAAAACACTGTATTATCAAGCACAATAGATAATATAAATGGGAGAAATTTAGACATTTAGACAAATTTGAAAAAGAGAGTTGTCAAAAACATAACAAACAGAGTGTTAACACACTTGAGGAATTATTTTTAGCAGAAGATGTATATTGATGAAAGAAATTGTGGGACAATTTGTTTCAATAAAATGCGTCTTCTTAATAAAAGTATAAAAACAATTATAACTGTCAATTATTTTGATGATTTTCTTTGAAACATTGGATGTTGTTTTTAATTCTTCAGTATTGTAAAACAACGGTGCTTTACAATGCTGTTTTTAACAATACTGTGAGCAGTGCCGGAACTTGAACTGAAAAGGCCCCGGGGCAATACAAAATGTAGGGGCCCCATTTAAAAATTACTTGTGGTATTAATATAGAAAAAATGAAGGATAAAAATCACTGTATTTTGTCCATAACAATTATATTTAGATATTATTCATTACAAACAATTGGTTGAAGTGTTAACTGAGTAAAATTCGTAAGCCGAAACCTTAAATCATAAGAAAAAAGTTTCAGATTAGCATACTTGTAGATTGTCTTATTTTTATCACCTTACTTAATTAATTTTGATGATTATTTTCTAAATAATATTTTTAGGAATCTTTGTTCACGTGTTTTTCAGTATTTTCTGATGGGGTTGAATCATTTCCCTTTTCATATTCTGCCAGAGGACCCCCTCGCGTCGGGGGCCTCGGGGCAATGCTCCAGTTGCCCCATTGTAGTTCCGGCCCTGACTGAGATATTTGTCATTAATAAGAGACATAACCCCACATAAGTGTGAAATGTGATTCAAAATTAAAAAAAGAAATTGTTACTATGTTTTATAACATATGTTGCCACACACAGTAAATAATACAAATGCTGAAAAATGAAAAAACTGAACATTAAAAATATACAGTTGTGAAAAACACAGTATACAGGGTGTTCACAAATTTAAATTTGGAGATTTATTTTTGGTAAAAAATACACTGATAAAATATATCGATTATGAAAAAAAAGACCTTGTTTATAGACGATAAAAAATGTATAATGTAAGAAATTGATTTTCCTGGTAGCCTTACCAGGCGTGGTTTTTGCCGGGTTGCCCAGTGGTGTTGTTCTTTACAATATCACTTTACATTTAAACAAAAATATCAGTGAAAACACGACATACAGGATGTTTATAAATTTGGAGTTATTTTTTATCAATATATGTTCATAGAAAACGTTATTGAATAATTTACCTTAGTAAAATATGTTTGGAAGTGATAAAAAGGTCAATTGAAAATTAAAAAGGTGCCAATAATGGATAAAAAATAACCGACAATGACAAAATATCTTTCTCTGGAGTAAAATTTTTGTATTGCCTTTTACTTGTAGAATACTCGCTTTGTCAACAAAATCTTCATATTTTGAAATTGTGATTTTTAAAATATCTCTTTGGATTAACTGTTTTATAGGGATAATTAATTTTTTCATTCAGAATACAACAGCTGATAGAGAAAATTGAGATGAGACTAGGATTTCTCCTTTCAGTTGCTAATATAGTTTTTCCATTGTAAATGGAAGTTGCCGTCATATATTTTCGTATTCTGAAAATACTTTTTGCTTTCTCTAAAAGTCCTTCTTAAAAATACCATTAACATTGGTTACTTTTTCTTTTGCACCTTATGTATTTATTTCCAAAATAGTTTTGTGTCCTTATTATTAATATTTTGCACAGTATGTTGCTGCCTCTTAGTTTGTACTTCTACATTTTTTCATATTTTTTAGTTTTTCGTTATTTTTAAGCTTATAAACGCCTTTGCATAACAGAATTTTCATGATTATATTTTAATTTTGTGTAATGAATAAATTAGTTTTATTAGTCATTCACATTTATATATATTTTGAATACTTTTCTTAATAAGAGTATTGAGACCATTGCCTTATAGGATGACACATTTTTATTAATAATGAAGAAAGTTCATTATAAAAAATAACTATTTAAAGTTTGGTTTTTGTGTACAACTTTATGATCTGTAATGTAATAGTTTTATTTTTATTTTGTTTTAACTATTGCCCTAACACCTTGAACCTAAATTAACGAAATTGCAGCATGCTTTGCAATATAGCCTATTGAACAGTATTTTTTTCTATTCCCCTTGGAATATAATGGAATAATGGAAGTTCAGTATACTTATATTGAATAAAAAATTTCCATGCATTTTTGTTATTTTGAAATTCAAATTCTACTTCTGTATTTCTGACCTACAGGAGGTCACGACATTCAGAAGAGCTCATCCACGTCGATCATAGAAAAGACCACCTCCAGTATGAACCTCAATCTAGCGAGGGAAAGAGCGAAGGAACGCAAAAACAGCGGCAGCGTCGAACGCCTGAGCTCCCTCGATTCCAACCAGGCCCAGAAACGCGATCGCGTCCACACTATATCCGTCATGAGTCCCGCCACACGTAAACCGCGCTCAGAACACGCTCGCCAGCCGACGAGATCCAGGGAGACGCCCAGAAGCGGCATCAACCCCAGTTTTGTATTTTTGCAGCTCTACCACACTGCCCACTTTGGAAATAACTCTGAGAGGCCGCTGGTCGTTGGGCCGAGTGACGTCGTGCAACGGGCCGTTAAGGTTCTAGACCTTATCCCTCCGTATGAGATCCACAAGATCGGCGTGCTCTATGTGAGAGAGGGCCAGATCAATTCCGAGGTGGAAATTCTGAAGAACAGGTTTGGATCTTTACGATACGTCGAATTTGTGCAAAATCTAGGCACTTTGGTGAAACTGGCCGATGTCGATCCACAGGTCTGTGATTTTATTTCCGTCTCAAAATACTGGAAGGTGATTTTTTGCAGGTATTTTTCCTTGGCGGTTTAGATCAGAGAGGAGAGGATGGAAAATTCGCTTATATTTGGCAAGACGACGTGATCCGCGTTACTTTCCATGTCGCCACGATGATGCCGACCAAAGAAACTGATCCGAACTGTAACAATAAGAAAAGACACATTGGAAATAATTACGTGACCATTGTTTACAACGAGAGTGGAGAAGAATTTAATGTAAATACAATTAAGGTAAGTATCACATTTCCTGCCAACATCAAACATGCACAAGGCATAATTGCAAACAATAATAATTCTTATCACTTCCCTTAAATATTCCATGCCTTACTTTGCAGACACTGTGGTATTGTTGTTGATGTTAGTAACATTGTTTTTAGAGCCAATTAAATTTTGCTTCTGTCATCATCCAACCATTAGATCACAATACAAACCGGGTTGTGGTCAAGGTTAAAGATGAACTGAAGGATTTGATTGCTATAAGTGAACCGAAAATAGTGTCCGATCAGAATGTAGCAATCTTAGCTAGACAGCTGGCTCTTCATGCTAATGTAAGTATTAATATTAAAAATATTGTATATCGCATTATTTTATGTATAAAAACATTGTATAGTGGGTAATAAATCAAATAAATTATATAGGTTATTTTTGTATGAGTTCTTAAGATGTTATTTTATTAGTAGTTCAAATAGATTGTAGGGTTGTTGGCCAGTAGGTTTCATTTTGCATATTAAGAGTTATTTTGCATAATTTTTGATATATGGCCGCGACTTTTACATCTAAATATTCTCAAGAAAACTTAACATACTCGTATTACATGTTCTGCGACAGATCAGTCTTTTAATTCTATAAAATGTTCTATGCAATGCAAAAGCAGTAGTCTAGGTTTGGCTCTCTTTCTTCTCTCCAGACTAATATTAAGTTGAGCTTGGCGAAAAAAAAAATATATAATAGACTCGTAAACGTTTTGTTAGAATTTTTTCTCTTACTAAAAATTCGTCGTTTCTTCTACAGTTGGCTTCTCTGGTTGTAAGATCATTGAAATGCAACTCCAGTGATCCTTATGCCTCCAACTGGTTGGAAAGGCTGCGAAAAATCAAGAATCTGAAGAATAAAATCATGCAAGAACAGAAGAACGAAGAGAGTAGCTATCCTTCTGAGGACTCCAGTATGAAGAATAAGAAGTATATGGAAGATTTTACAGATTATACATAGATGTACTCGTATTTTAATTAGCTTTAATAATTTTTCTTTTTATTTTATTGTATCTATTTTATACTACATTTTATAATGTAACAAGTAGAAGTATCCACTAACCATTAGGATTTTATTTAGAAGATAAGTTAAACAATGTTTTTATCGTAATTTTATAATGTTGAGTGAGTTGAAATATGTGTTAATCAGTGTTCTAGTTTAGTAGTGATTGTAACTATTTCATTAATAAAGATATTCGCAATGCAAAAGTAATTTCTTAATTGCTACTTGTCTAAACGTAGAAGCTGTTTTCAAGAAAACTATATGTAAGTATTTGCAGTAAGTTGATTGCAGGTAAAAATATTCTTGCTACACTCTAAATTCTCTGGTTGTCTTCAATTTTGTTTTCCAATGCAGTTTGAGAATATGGTGCCGGTATTTGATATTCTGTTTTGGAGGAATATGCGATTTTACCAAATGTTAATAGAAACAAATTGTAGAGACTTGATTTCAATGAAAATTTTTCTTATGAAGGTTCAAAAGAAAAAATTGACGATCTCTATGTAATTTACCGTTTTGTCAACCTTAAAACTATGTTTTATAAATTTTGAAATCTTAAGTAATTAAGAAAATTTGTTCATTATACCAAATAAAATACGATATTTTAGAAAATTGCACATTTTTCTATTTCTAAAATATATTAAGCATGTAATTTAATTATTTTTGAAAAGCATATTTAAAAAAAAACAATACAAATAAGAGTTAAGACTCGGTAATATTAGTGTTGAAAATAAGTTAAGAATGATAAGGTATAATAAGATACAATTTTTTCATTTATATTTTGTCCATCTTGGATGATGACTGGGTTTCTTTAACCAAATTATGCAATCCTCAATTAGAACGTTCAAATCTTTAGTCTGAAATACGAGTTACATACAGTTGTCTAAACAGAGGTGAATCTAAAAAGTGAAGGAAACAGTGAATAATTATTTGGGCCACCCTATATAAATGTATACATGGGAAATGGGAAGCATATTGTATGAAGAATGTTTCATTAAATTCTTTATTTTAAATTTAAATAGAACGGATATTATAATTTATGAATAAATTAGGAAACGGTAGCGAAAATATTTTCTATACTTATATATTTATTTACTAAAACAAATAGATGGTGGGAAAACCAGACATGCTCTTAGCCAATGAAATAACTCCACATTTGAATACATGTATGTATAAACGATGTTAAAGGTTAACAAAGTAAACTATCTCATTTAAATGTAAGACCAAAAATCCTTATCATAGCTACTTACTATCGTCCATTTCCACATACATATACAGCCTTAACCTAACATAAAGGCGAATTCGTATAATACGTAGAAGAATGTCCCTTTCCTATAAAACTTCCCTAGTTTTAGTATTATTTTTATGTACAAAAGTTTACACTGAGACTGAAGAAGACCATGGTGTAAAATACGCGAATAGATGTGAAGGTAAGTACCAAATAAATATTTTTAAGGTTATATTTTCTATAACATAAAACGAAACGAAAACATTGATGCTATTCCCTATTTTTACTGACCATATAATATTTAAATGTGTATATTTTTGTCATATAATCTTTTAGTATGCAAAATATTAGCCACCGAACTACAGGGCAGGTTAGATGAAACTGGCAAAACTAGCGAGGTCTTGGAAACAGGCTACGCTGTTGACGATGTAAAACCAAAGAAGAAAAAGGAATATAGAAAATCTGAGTTACGTTTAGTTGAATCATTGGAGGGAGTGTGTGATAGAATTTTGCAATACAATATTCATAAAGAAAGGGAAGATAGTACTAGGTTTGCCAAAGGAATGAGCGAGACATTTAGAACTCTCCATGGTCTTGTTGATAAAGGAGTAAAAGTCGAATTAGGGATTCCATACGAATTGTGGGATAGGCCTAGTGCCGAGATTACAAATATGAAAACACAGGTAAGTTGAATATATCTATCGTTACAATTTATTTTTGTGATGGTACAGGTATTTAGATAAGTCATTTTTTATAGTGTGAGACCTTATTAGAACAACACGAAGGAGACATCGAAGATTGGTACTTCCATCATCAAGGGAAAGAATTATTAAAAAAGTATCTTTGTGAGGATCGTGCGTTAAAAAGCGATGATTCAAAATGTTTATATGAGAGGTTGAAAGGGGAAACAGGAAAAAAGAAGTCCGGTAAAAAAGAGGAACTATAGTTTCTTTTATCAGTTTTTCCATAGACTCTCTTTTTGTATATTTTGATGTGATAAATAAAAATCTCTTGTCTACTGCTTTTAATTAATTATACACAAATTAATACATAAAGAAACAAAACGGTATGTTTTAACTAATCTATATTAACGAAACGTATAATACAATTAACTATTTTCTTTTCCTCTCTCGGCTTTTGACTTTCGCACTGGTTTCACTTTACCCCTTAGCGCTCTCATTCTAGTCATTTCTTCTTGAAAATCTGCATGCTCGTCTCTGAATAAACCGTAGTATCTTAAATTCGTCATCAGCTTGCCGATCTCAATATGCCTAGGGTAGTACGAATGGATTTGCTTTCGTAAATGTACTGGTTCTTCACTAAAAAGCTTTACCACCTTCATCGACTTTGGGTTTGTAGGTCGAACAACCTCGCCAAAAATTCTATTACTCAGTCTGTTCATTCTTCGAGCATATTCTGTGGTTTGTTTCGCCAACTCGGTATATTTTGCATATTTGCTCATTTTTGAACTCTACAACTACAAATCAGCATTAAAATCGAGGTTATGTAATTATGTATACTTCGTATTCATCTTGTTCACATCACACTTTACCTAATTAACATCATTTTCTTCTTCTTCTAGATATGAGTGCCAAAAATGTTGCAATATCGGAACGACCTCCTTTCGTAGTTCTAATCATTCCCCTGTGTTTGTTTATTAATGTTGAAATTTGAGGTTAGTTGTATTGTTTTCTAAAACCTACATTTGTCCTTTCTAAATTGTTTTAAAATCTTAGTATATAAAAAAAAAACAAAAGCCGTAGCAACATATTTTATGTGAAATTTTTTGTATTTATATAAAATATTCGCAAAATGACTGACACAGGGCAGCATCATGATGATATGTTATTTGAAATGCTAAAAGAATGCAAAACATTGCCTAATTTCTTCGATGAAATGTTTGGATTTTTACAGAGGAGGTAAGTGATATATACTGAAATATTTATTAGGTATTTTTTGGTATACTTTAGAGGTATTTTATGTAACAGGGTTATTTTAGGACTGATTTTTATCACATCGCTACCGAACCCAATGCGGTAGTAGGTTTACCAGAAGGTTTAGCAGAAAAATTAGTGAAGCATACCTTTTACAAATGGAAGCCATGTTCTGCAGAAACTTTATACAACTCAGGAGATATCCCGACATGTGGTGAGGAAACAGTTGTAACAGAATGTGATGATGTTAATGAAGTGACGTCTACCACAGAAGACTTGAGTATTAAAGAAGAAAATATGCCTGAATTTTCTTTTGCCAAATCGGAATTCTATAATGGAGCTATGTATGACAATTATTGTTGGTCTCAGACGATTTTAGAGGTACATGTAGTTATACGGGTTCCTGAAAATTACAACAAACGAGATTTAAGTGTAACAATCCTCCCAAGTAAAGTGTCAGTAAAATTGACAGATGGGACTATACTGCTTGAGGGTGATCTATGTCAGAAGTGCAAGTCCAACGATGCCATATGGTCATTAGACGGGAGGAAACTCGAAATACACCTGGATAAATGTCAGGATACGTGGTGGAATTGCTTGGTTAAAACCGAGCCAGAGTTGGACATCTCAAAAATAGACTGTACTAGACCATATGAGGATTTACCTGAGGATGCACAAGCAAAGATCCAAGAACTGCAATGGAACCAGGAGAGAAAGAGATTAGGATTACCGACGTCTGAAGAAATAGTGCTTCAGGAAAAATTAAAGAAAGCATGGAATGCCGAGGGGTCACCATTTAGTGGACCATATGATCCTAATGCTGTCGTATTTAATTAGAATGAGATTATTTTTATCATCGAGCGATTTAATCAAGTATTTATTTGAATGCACTATTGTATACATAGTTAAAGATTGTTTAAGGACTGGTCGAGTATTTATTTATTATAATGTAAGGATTTGATAATTTAATAAGAAAGTGACTATATGCAAACAAAAGAGTTTTATTTATCTATATAAAATGCCATTTATTTTTGGTTCTTCTGGAAATTTTGGTTCTTCGGTCTTTTGGAATCACTCCATAAAAATTATACACCACTGATATATTTTGATGTGTCAAAGATAGTTAAAATCTTACAACCTTATAAAGAGATCAAAATTTATATTCGTTTCCACCAGATGTTACTGTATTAGTAAAAATTATGGCAAATTAATAGAAGCTGAGAACTTTGAGAATGTTTTTCTGGCACTTTCTTTATATTTTCAAGCCATTAGTTAAGCCATCGTCTTATTAGTTCAAGTTTTAGGCTTAAATTACTATTAATTACTGTAAAAGCATTGCTATCAGTAAGTAGAGTGAACTTAGAAATTTTGTATAGACAAAAACTGAAAAAGAAAAATTAAAATGTTGAAATAAAAAAAGTATATATTAATTACTACCAGGGGCAGCTGGTGTATAGGTGCTGCAGAACTGCCAAAAAAATTAGATATTTGTATATTTTCGCGACATAATAATTACTAAAATTTATTAATAAAATAATTTGGTTAGTTGGTGCAGCTAACCAAATTATTGCGTTAAAGTCGCATTCTGCTAGCCGTCCTCTATTGAGTAGTAGACCAGATGAATTATCTGGGTCTTTACGCGAGCGCGTCGCGGTACATTGAACTGGGCCACACGAGGTAGTTCTCAGCACGGCTCGGCACACCCGTCCTCCCCCTCAACTCCCGCGACAATCCCCACTTGGCGCTTGTAAATGCGCGAATTTACACGGTCAGTGAGCTGTATTTTTTCCAGCTAAGGCAACATCAGTGAATGTTTACTCCTTCCTACTCGGGCGGGCATAAATCGTACCTATTTCGTATTTCGTGTTAATTTGAGATTTTAAATACTGTTTTGTGAATTTGTGTAGTGATTTATTGTACTAACTATTAATATTTATATACTGTGATAGTGACAATGGATTTAGTTTATAATTTAGTTCATGTGAAGCGTTTTTTTAAATACTCTTATGAAGAAAAAATTGATTTAAAAAACAATGGTAGGCCATTGCCCGATAATGTTATTGAGACTGCAGGTGTTAGCCGCGGAAAAGCATATAAACGTCAATTTAATAGAGACATTTATTCAAAGAACAATTGGATTTGTGGGTGCAACAAAAAAATGCGTTATTTTATTTTCCTTGTTTACTTTTTGGCGGTGATAAAGCATGGACGGAGGTAGGGGTGACAGATTTGGTGCACTTAACTGAAAAAATAAAAAAGCACGACAACTCCAAAAGCCATCTATATAATACAATGGAATTAGCTTTATTAGGAACAACTAATATTAAAGCGCAGCTAGATTCAGCTTATTGGATAAATGTGCAAAAGCATAATGATAATGTGACAAAAAGATATACGTTTTGTCAAAAATTATAAACTGCATAAAGTTTTGTGGGGCCTTTGAACTGGCGCTGCGAGGATATGACGAAGCTGAAACCTCTCAAAACCCGGGGATATTTCGTCGTTTGATAAATTTTTCTGCTGAGCTTGATGTAACTTTAAGCGAGCATCTACAAAATGCTTCAGTATTTAAAGAAACCTCTAAAGAAATACAAAATGATCTTTTAGACTGTATATTAAAAGTATGTCATGAAGAAATAATTAAAGAAATTAACAAACCTTCATTTTTGGCAGTTATGGCAGACGAAACAACTGATGTATCTGCAAAAACTCTACCACTAACAAGTTAGTGGTAGTTTTAAGATATATTCTCGATGGTGAACCGATTGAACGTCTTTGGACATACCTGAAACCTACAAAATGTGACGCTGAAACTCTTTCGGAAAATTTTTAAGTGTTATAGACCCTCTAGTAGAAAATTCACCTTACAAGCCTTTTCTCTTAACCAAAGAATATGACGGCAAACATGAATGTTCTTCAAAAAGGTATTAAATTTCAAACATTTTTCTTGTGAATATATATTTTTGTATAAACGGATTTTACATAAATATTCTGAAGTATCAGGAAAACGCGTGATCTTGAAAATTTTCAAAATTTTCGCCTGCGCCGCAATTTTTTTGCGGCCTCTACGGCGCTAGTAATTTGGATACGTTTAAAATTTGCACGCGGGCGACCAATACCCTAGGATCGGCCCTGTGCAGAACACCCGTTTCATTTCATCACGAGTCGCCACCGATTACTACTTTTGTAAACAGAACTATAACATATTTCTTTTTAAATTAATATGTGGGTATACTTTATAAATTGACAGTTGAGAAAGAATAAGAATGAGTAATGCCAAATTATTTAGGTGACTAAATTAAATGTATTTTGGTAATTGTAGTAGTATAAGAATGTTTCAAGATTTAATATAAAATTGTTTATATATATTTTGCTAGAAAAGGATTGCAGAGTTTATTTTACGAAGAAAATAATGATCTAACATGATATTCAAAATGTAACAATTTTGGGCAATATAATTATATTAAAGAGATATTTAATAAAATTACAAAATTCATTTTTATAAACACATTTATTTAACATTTTTATACGAATATATAATACATCTCTCAGGGAAAGGGCATAGAATACATTTTAATAATTATAAAACATTTTGAAATTATACTAATGATATGGATACAAACAGAAATCTTAAAATAAATTTCAAATAGATATAAATGTTTGGTGGTATTTAATCATGTTTTTGTTTTGTTTTCAATAAGAACTAAATCAAACAAAATTAGTACTAAAACAGACAAACTTTTTTTTTACGTATTTTTAATATCAATAATATCAATAGAAAAATTATTATTACTTATTAAAACATAACCAAGGCAATAGAGAAACTAAGCATTAAAGAGAATAAAGATCTGAGTTCACACTTTTTAATAGTATCTTAAATATCATTACTTAAATATTTCATTCTTATAGTTATCTAATTTATCTGAAATATGAAATCGTGATAGAAATTCATAAAAACATACATATTTACAAATTTCATTATGGAGGGCTCAAAAATTTCATTTCATATTTCAGACGTTCTTAATGTAGTATTGACATGTATAATATATCATATCCTATTTAATAAGTAACATTTAGTGTATATTAGATATATATTTTCCAATACAACACTCTAATAACCTTTGCCTAGATGCCTATAATTTTATTATATACCTTATTTATATTTACTCAGTTTATAAGTGCAACCAAATACAAAGACCTGGGCTATATTCAGTAGCAAATACCACCAAACAATTTACATGATCTTGGGTATATACTGTTTTATTTGTTCAACGATGGTAGAAATATAACAAAACATTTTATTTCCCATTTTTGTAGTAATTACAATTCTTCTATATATTGTCGCTTTCATCGACGTTTATTATCTATCACAAACAATTTTATAAATTGGCTTTTATATACATTCATAAAATAATACAAGTAATATGGAAGGGTATGGAGAGCTTTCAAAGTCTACCTTATGGCTTTCCATACACTAAAGGAATGTAAAGGGCGTAGATGAGGGAATTTTATGAAGTATCGTTAATGTTAAAACAGGATATCAAATGAATTATCTATAATGTTAAACAGTATGAAATATAATAAAAGTAAAATAAACAATAATGGAGATGCTGTATAAGCTTAATCTTCTATGTTCTTTATTTGAACATTACCGCTACCTATTATAACATTGAGTCGCTGGAAACTTTGTAGAGGCATTTATTCTAAAGCCAGCCACGTATAAGTTTCCAATGTGTAACAAAAATAAAGGAAACAACGTCACAACATTACATCATGATATTTTAAATTCAACATTTATCCACATCGAGTATTTGCAATGGTTAAATCTATTTTACAATCAACTATTTTTCTCTAATAAACGCCTACGTTTTTTTTTTATCACACTTTGAAGCACAATTCTAACTTCTATATAAAAATCAGTCAGAGATCTTTTATATATTTCAACATTGTAAGAGACCGATTATACAGGGTGGTAAAAAGTCAATGCAACATGGGTTAAACGACTATCTAATTTTGCGAATCCCTAAACTTCCAAAGCTAATTATTGTCTCTTAGCGATTTTTCTACGACACGAACTAATTGAGGTATTTCTTTTCTGAGATTACTTTAATTCCTTTTTCTTTTCGACCACCCAGTGTATAATTTATAGCTAGATATAATTATATTGACATTAATACCTCAAACGTTTATTTAAATAAAATTTGTACTTTTTCAATAAGCTAAGTAAGAAGTAGATGCCAACAGTTAAAAAAATGTCCACTTTCTCTTCCAAATTGTTGCTAAGCCACCGTGTATCTTCGAATAATTTTTTTTTCCAGTAAAGACAAATACTAAACATTAAAATTAATTATGTAATATAAGATTAAAACGCGTTTCGGGGCAGTTATTTATGCTTGTATTTTATACTAATGTTTAGCTAAATTTGACAATAGTTTACTTAATTTCCTTATTTGACTTGGAAAAATAAATTGTATCCAGTTATCATCATTTAATTATTTAATATCTACTTTACTTTAGACAATGTTTACGCTCATCAATTTTATTCTTTTCTTTACGTATAATTTTACTTCAAGACACATTTCTCATTCTAGAAAAATATAATTTCAATATAATGAAATTGACATAGTAAAGCTAAAAATACTATTTTATGTTCTTTTACATCCCTCTATCATTTTATGATCAATTATTCGTATTTTAAATATATATAGCATTGAAAATTATTCATAAAAAATACGTAGCCACCGTTATTTGACTTCTGTAGCTTTTTTTTGCTTATCCATAAATACATATTTAATTTGGGACATATTTGGAACTTACGAATATTATATATTTTTCCATCTAAAATGAAAATTTGGCAGTTATGAAAAATGGTAAGGTGGAACAAAGACTCTCTCCGGCCCTCGTTTACTCTGCCATTCGGTTAACCATTAGAGAAAAGTGAGAATATCAAAATACGCAATCGTTCACACACTTCCAAGTTTCTCTCTTCCTCTTTCTATTTTATACAGCCCAAGGTAAATGCTTTGAATATATTGTTGTAATATATATTAATACCTGTTAATATATGTTCATATTCTATTTTTTCTTCAGGAACAGATCACAGTCAAAAAACTTAGAGGAAAAGTGTCTTAAATATTATTGTTGTTAAATTACTTCGCACTAAAATGAATATCAGGATTCCAAATTATTTTTAAAAGGATATAAAAATATAACGAAAATAGGATTAACAATTAGTATAAACTGTTTTTTTTGGTAAGTTTATCCAATTTTTATTGAGATAAATATGAACTCTATTACTCGTATATTTTCGAATTTCTCTTGAAGAGAGTTGCACTTCTGCATTGTTAAACATTGCGTCATATATCGAGTGGAACAAAAAAACGGATATTTTCATTTCGGCTTATAAAAATCAGGTTTTGTTTTGTCTCCTTGTGCCTCTTTGTCAGTAGCTATATAAAGTTTTGTCAGAGACTGATGTTAAGGGTGCAATTAGGACAGTAGACGTTTTTGAATATGACTATTTCTTGAAGAGTACTGGAATTCTGTTGAAATGTCATATTAATCTACAGTTTATTTTATCGAGAACTAGTTTGTACAAATCTAACCCTTACGATGAAGTTACAAGGAACGTAGGAGCGTATAATAATATGGGCGAAAAATTCGGTCTTTTGGACAACACTATAGTTATATGATATTGTAAATATGGAGGGAAACTGTACAGTAATAAAAGCAATGATAATGTTGATAGTTGACATATGTATTGCAGTTCGTTGAGACCCCAAAAACAAAGATATTAATTCTATACGCTTATTTTGAGACACTGTATTAGAATTGCAACTGTTACGACTTATTCTTACACTACTCTTCTCTGAAGTTGAATAATTCGATATTTTCTAGTTAAATAATAATAATGATAATAATACACTAGGCACAATAATTAAGGGATGTAAAATTTTTTTTAAATATTTAGGTTATTTGCAAAAGGCTGTAACGTGGAGAAAAATAGTTGCAGAGTAATTTTAATAAAAGAACATTGAAGCTTCAAGTTTCTAGTTTTCAGATATTGACTACAAATTTTTGTATCATTAGCAGTTTTTGAGTAATCATAAAAAAACCATCGCAATTTTTTTTTCTAATATTTGCTTGCTTTTCAAAAGGTCCGCGAACTTCAATACATTTTTTTCAGCGATTTCATCAAGATTTTTTAAATATTTTTATCCTTTTTAATTTGAGTGGTCTAAAAGCCTTGTACGATGATTTTTCTCTGAGTTATCGTCGCTCAAAGCAGAAAAGTCAGTTTTGACTTTTTTTTTGGAAAAGATATTGAATTTTCCTCATATTTTCTCTTACAATAGTTAACATTTTTTGAAAAACTATATGGATTATTGCGATAAAAACATTTTTAACCTCAAAAAATGAATTAAAAATAAATAATTGATTCTTAAATTGATTTTTAGCACAAACGATAAATTCAAGCGTTGCGAATACAATGAAAAAAAAAAAAATCGCAGCGCCTTGAAATTTTTAGAGTTTCTTTGGAATACTTTGAGGTTGAAAGGAAACAGTCAATATCCTTAGTCTATTCATTATTTGCAAAGTTATGCCAAGTTAAGCGAATATCACTAAATACGCAATCTCTTACCTCTTCTTTAATCAGCACAGACAATCTTCTCAGAGCAATTTTAATAACAAAAATTGAATCTCCAAGTTTCTAGTGTTCAGATGATCTTGAGTTCAATTTTTTTTTTATCATAAGCAGTTTTTGAGTAAGAAAACTCAGAGAAACTTTTGAGTAAGAAAACTCAAGAATTTCAGAGGATTTCAGAAAAAAATTCTGAAATTATTTTCTTATCAAAAAAAAAAAAAAACCAATAACTATGAATTGTAATAGGTTAGCATAAGATAGGAGAAGCTGGAAGTTAGCGTCCAACCAGTCTTAGGACTGATGACCTCATGATGATGATGAATTGTAAAGAATACTTTACAGTTTTTAAAACTCTACTTGAATTTTCTATACGATCATTATTTCTCGAGTAATTAATTACCAAAGTCAAAATTGACTTTTTTGCTTTGAACGACGATAACTAATCGAAAAATCATCGCACAAGGCCTTTAGACTTCTTAAGTTCAAGAGGATAAAATTATCTAAAAACATTTTATAATGAAATTACTGAAAAACGTTTATTGTAGTCCGTGAACCTTTTAAATGGCAAACCATGGGAAATTTTTCCTATCGTTTTCTAATAATTACTCAAACGGTAAGAAAGATTGAACTCAATATATGAAAACTAGAAACTACGAGCTTCAGTTTGATTTTTTAAAAATTGCTTTGCGACAATTTTTCTCCAAGTTGAAAATCACCTAAAAATTTAGAATTTTTACATCCCTTAATTCTTGTGCCAAATGACGAAATAAAAACATGCAGAAAACACGTCTTTATTATTTATATGGTAGTTAATTAATTGGATAATTAATTAACTGATTGTAGCCATCATCATTTATTCAATGTTTATGTTTCTTAGGTAAAATGTTGAGCAATTCTTTATCATCAGTTACATTTCTGAACGGAATACCGTTATTTTCCCCGTTCACATACTCGTCTTTATTTTAAAATTTCGTACATTTCAAGATAGTCAAGCGAGTCGAATTTGGCACTCCTATCTAAATAGAAAAATGCGTCATTGTTCACTGCTGATCTGATAGGGTTTTCTCAGAATATCTTATTAAATTTTGATAATAATCTGAAATCAGGTAGATAATATATAAATTAAATAATATAAATTCACTAAATCAATTTCTAACCCTTAAATTATTTTAAAATATACCTGGTGACATCAGAATCCGAATAGCCAGTGGGATTGGACAAGTAGCCATACACATTAACCAGAACTCACAATAGCTGTGTTCTTTTTTAACTGAGACCTAATTTCTTTTTAGTTCTTTTTGTGTGCTGATTGTCTAGTTTACTGCAACGACCAATCAGCGTAGACAATAACTGAAATAAGATGGCCTCTCAGTTAAAATAAACGCAGCTTCTATACATCTACAGAAGGAGATTATTCCGTTCGCGAAGTTTGATCGGTCAAGCAATCGATAAAATAAATAAGCCCAATCAAAATGTGTAATAACGTGTAATAATATATCACTGTTAGTGTAAAACTGGTCTCCTCCTTTTTCATAAAGCAAATAACAAAATGAGTTTCTTTCATTGGTACCTGTAAAGGAGTTAATTATTTACATGCTAAAATAATAACCTCTACACTTCGTAACTAATTACCTCCTCGAGTCGATATCTTAGTAGTTTATGTATTATATTTTACCTGAGTTGATTTCTGAATTGAAAGCATTTCCATCTGAACTAAGACTGTTATGGCAATAAAGAGTTTGACTCCAAAAATGTAACTTGTGTCAAAAAGCTTTTCCGGTTTTGTCTCGACATCTGTTTCGTGTTAAATATGACAGAATTTTGAAATTTCTCGAGCAAAATTTTTAAGAGCATGTAATTTAAATAGTATGTAAGCTATAATCGGTGTTTAATTTCTTCTTACTTTTCTTTATATCTACTTTTTCGATGGTGCAATGTAATGTTTTATATATAGATTTTTAGTTAGTTCAGGTACACTTATTTTAAATATAACTGATCCTTTTAAATATACTTTTCTGTATATGTATATACATATGTCTTTTATGTAAAAGACATATGTATGTTTTTTATGGAAAAGACATATATAGATAAATATGTCTTTTCACTGAAAGAAAATAAAATCAAAGTAAGTTGTTAATGTTCCAGATTGACGGAATTGAATTGATAATGGATAAGGTTCGTGTCACATTGGCGCATCCGCCATACAATCGAATGAGTATTCTCTGACCATATTTAAAAATACTAAAAAAAATTTAACGTAACAGGTAAAAAATTATAAGAATCGAGAAATTAATTTAAAAAAATAGCAATTTACTGTTTGTTATTCAATATTTTTCAATGTGAATGTTTGTTGTCTACTTTTTGTAGTCAAATCTGTTATAGTTTATTTCATCGCTACTTGCCAAATAAAAAATCTCAAAACATACCGTGGCTTGCTTTTATGGCTAGGCTCAGGTAGACTCTTCCACTTATCAGCAAGATAAGACAGTTTTTTATTTGGCAAATAGCGATGAAATGAATAGTACATTTTCGTTATATCCTGTCTTGTTTCTAACTCTTACATTTGCACAGATAACAATTATATATGTCTTCCCATCGGCGATGATGATCAGCTAGAAAATAAGGTACAATGTCAGTAAAAAACTACTTAAAGAAAATCTGTTTATCAAAATATACTTAAACATGAAATGACATTGGCGACTCCGCCATTCTACTAACGATTGCTTCCTGGGAATTTGATAATACTAAACTGTTCTACAATTCGGCAATCAATTGCACTGCGAATTTCAGAGCGAAGTATGCGACGAATTTTAAATCTGGATTTGAAATTTCATCTGTATAAAGTATAGATAGTCCAGAGGCTGAACCCTGTTGATAAAGTTAATCGCCTCAATTCCTGCAGGCAATTTCTTGAAACATTGAACAACAATACAGGAATTCTTGATAAACTGATGATGTCTGACGAAGCTCACTTCCATTTCAGTAGGTATGTTAATAAGCAGAGCTTTCGCTACTGGGCTGAACACAACTCAAGAGAAATACATGAACACCCACTTTATGATCAAAAGGTAACCGTGTGGAGGGGACTGTACAGATGAACGTTGAACGAAATGGAGGCAGTGTTGACAGAGGAATACGGAATGAGGGTGAATAAAAACAAAACTAAAGTGTTAGTGTGCAGAGGGCGCGAGAGCAGAGCAAAAACGAAAGTACAAATTAATAATGAAAGATTGGAAGAAGTTAAAGACTTCACTTATTTAGGAAGTAAAATAAATTGGGATGGAAGAAGCGATAAAGATATAAAACAAAGAATAGCGCAAGGTCGAGTAGCTTTTAACAAAAAGAAAGCACTTTTGTGCTCGGGGGTAATGAACTTAGAAACAAGGAAGAGATTTTTGAAAACATATGTATGGAGCACGGCACTATACGGTTGCGAAACCTGGACGGTAGGGGAAGCAAGTAGGAAGAAATTAGAATGTTTCAAGATGTGGTGTTACCGAAGAATGATGAAAATACCGTGGACTGATAGGGTTATAAACGAAGAAGTATTAGAGAAAGTCGACGAGAAAAGAAGTATGTGGAAAAACATAAAGAAGAGAAGAGACAGAATGGTAGGCCACTTGCTGAGACATGGGGAAATAGTCCGCGATATTTTGGAGGCAGAAATAGGAGTGAAGAAAGGCAGAGGTAGGCCTAGATTAGACTACTGCTCGCAAATAGTAAGGGATGTAGGTTGTAGCATAATTAGCGAAATGCGTAGGTTAGCACAAGATAGGAGAAGCTAGATTTGAAATTTCATCTGTATAAAATATAGATAGTCCAGAGGCTGAACTCTGTTGATAAAGTTAATCGCCTCAATTCCTGCAGGCAATTTCTTGAAACATTGAACAACAATGCACGAATTCTTGATAAACTGATCATGTCTGACGAAGCTCACTTCCATTTCAGTAGGTATGTTAATAAGCAGAGCTTTCGCTACTTGGCTGAACACAACTCAAGAGAAATACATGAACACCCACTTTATGATCAAAAGGTAACCGTGTGAAGGGGAGTGTGCAGATGTGGTGTTATCGGGCCACACTTTTTTGAAGAAAACGGCCATATCGTTACAGTCAATTCACTTCGGTACTTTGAGACGTTGGAAACATTTTTGGCTGTGAAACTTCAAAGAATGGACCAAGATGAAGTATGGTTCCAACAGGACGACGCCACAGCGCATGCAGCTAGATGGTCCATTACTGTGTTACAGCGTATGATCCTGAATCGCCTAATTTCAAAGTTTGGCGATTTTGCATGGCCCGTAAGATCACCGGACCTGACGGTCCCGGATTTTTTCTGTGGGGATTCGTAAAATCCAAAGTGTACTCCACCCGTCTCCAAACACTTCGAGAATTCAAAGAAAGGATTCGTGAAGATATAAATTCAATAAATGAAGATTTACTCAGACGGGTTATGTTCAATTTCAGAAACAGATTACAGCAATGTATAGAAGAAGACGGTGGTCATCTTAGGGATGTGATCTTTGCAAACTAAGTGTTATAAGAAATTTCCAGAATTGTGTTTTTAGTTGTAATAATAATTAGTCCAAATATTTTCTTTGTTTCTTAACCGTGACCTATTAAAAACCGTTCAATCCTGTTGCCGGAGCCTTTATATATTTATAGGTCTTTTTGGTGATACGTACGTACTTCATACGATGTCAACATATCATTGGAGATTCGGAAGCTGATGTCACTGCTGGAGTTTTCTACCATTTTAATACATATTAATTTCAATAATACCTGTGTTAATGTTATTTTGAGAACTTTATACTGAACATTATCGGCAATATTATATCACATGATAAATTTAATTATGATGAAAATTCCGTTTTTCTCAAAGAGAAAAGTATTATCATAAAACACTGAGAAAACCTTATCGTAAGAGGATATAACTGATAAAGTCATTTGACGCGCAATTTGGGTAGTGGATAATGCTTCAATTGGTGCGAGATGTTTATATCTAAATCCAAACTTTCTGGAGGTAAATTAATCTATAATTACCTCGCAGAGGGCCTCCAACTTCCCTGGATTTATCCAAGATGACGGTGCTAATTGACTAATCCGTGTGTGGATTCGATTCTCACATCAGTCGGCTGGTTATGTTTATGTATGGTTCTACGTGAATATTCGGAGGTTAGGTAGAAGAATGACATTAAGCCAAACCTCGTCCCCATAAAAACAAAGACGCATACATAAAAAAAAAACATTGGGTTAAGGTAGTTTCTCCGGTACCGTCCGGTCCAAAAATAAATGCGCGGGTAAACGTAAAATATTTGGAACATCAGAAGTTTAGTATTTATTATTTTGGCTCAGAGACTCTACTCTATACTCAAGACACTGCATGTATACGTATACATACAACTACATATTTATTAGCTGAAACTAAAGACATGACAACGTTGCGTTGTGTCGTATTTTAATCTGTTGTGATTGTGTACGTCTTATACTTAACCTGACTTTGTAAGCTGTTTCGTAGTGTGAAAGAAAATTTATAAAATCAATTTTTGTCATGATCAGTTGCGGTACAATGAAGGATAATTTGCAAAGCGGAAAGTAATACAGAAACGTTTCAATTGTATTGCAAAAATGTATCTTGTGACAAGTAAACAGAATAACTAACCTAAGCATATCGCTGAATTGAGCGAGCTTGGCAAAAATTTAAGATGTGGTGAATGTAAAAACGTTTTTCACTTGAAAAAAATAAGAAAAGAAAGTCGCTTAGGACTAAATTCTATTTTATATATTGTTTGTGACGAATGTGCAGTAATAACATCAGGGACGACTGACAGAATGCATGCCGCTGCGTTGCCAAACGTTAATTGACAAATTCTCGACTTACCGAGTAAAGCTTCAACTGGCATATTTTAAAAATGTTTATCTTCTTAACAAATCGGGCAACAACCGATTTCTTTAATCCAAAATATTCGTAATAAGTTAATGTATAGATGAGTTATTTTTGGAAAAAATGTATAGAAAAGCTTTCTAGTTATGATGTAAAATGTGTAACTTTTAGTCAACTGGTAGGTACATTCAAACTGTGCAAAAAGTTTCAACTTTGATGGTCAATATCTCCTTTATTGTACGGGCAAAAATGTTTCATCTATTTAAGCAATTTATTTCGGGAAGTTTATTCTTTATATAACAGATCAATTAATAAATAAAGCGAGTAATGACGAAATCAAGAACGCAGAAACTGATTGGGAGGGTATCAAGAATAGTCTAGATTCCGCGGCTACGGACGTTTTAGGACACGAGAGAAGGGAAGCTAGGAAGTCCTGGATAATGGACGAAATCTTAAACTTAATACAAAAGAGACGAGGCTACAGAAACAGACGAGACGAGGACGGACTGAAAACTTATAAGTCAATAAAGTGGGAAATCATTAGAAAGTGTAGAAAAGCGAGAGAACAATGGATAGAAGATAAATGCAAAGAAGTAGAAGATAAGCTCCAAGTAGGTAAGACCAATGAGGCTTAATAATTAAGAGGAACTTTAGGGATATAGGACCAATAAGTAGAAACGTTAGGAGTCAATCGGGGGATATACTGATCGGAAGAGAGGAGAAAGCGGATAGATGGAAGCAGTACTTAGGAAATTTATACGAGGGTCAGGAATTAGGAGAGATATTAGAGGAAGAATCTAGCATCGATAGGGAAGATGTAGGAAAACCTATATTTAGAGAGGAATTTGAAGTAGCACTAAGGGAGCTAAGGAACAATAAAGCGCCGGGTGTAGATAAAATGCAGACGGAAATTTTGAAATGTGCGGGATAGAAAGTAGTAAATAGGATGTTTGAACTGGTAAAATATATATATGAAACGGGCCGGAGGATTATAAGAGGAACATTATCGTTACTATACCGAAAAAGAGAGGATCCGATAAATGGGAAAACTTTAGAACGATTAGCTTAACTTCCCACACGTCAAAAATCTTAACCAGAATAATGCAGAAGAGGATGGAAAATAGAGCGGAGGAAATACTAGGAGAAGACCAATTCGGATTTAGGCGAAATAGGGGAACTCGCGAAACTATTCTGGCGCTAAGAGTAATGTTAGAGAAAACAATAGAAAACGGAAAGAACGCTTACATAGGATTTGTAGATTTAGAAAAAGCTTTTGATAATGTAAGATGAGAAAAAATGTTCGAGATATTAAAGAGCGCGGGAATGAAATATAGAGATAGGAGAGTAGTACACAATCTATACAAAGAGCAAACTGCTGTTATAGAAGTAGAATGGGAAAGAAGGGAAGTAGGTATTAGGAAAGGAGTAAGACAAGGATGTACTCTATCACCACTAATTTTTAATCTCTACATCGAAGAGGCGATTAATGTGGTAAAAGATAGAGTGGATTTCGGGATTAAAGTACAGGGACAGAAACTAAAAATGCTGAGATTCGCAGATGATATAGCAGTATTAGCATCTAGTAAGGAGGAATTAGAATCAGCGTTGAAAGAAATGGAGGCAGTGTTAACAGAGGAATACGGAATGATTGTGAATAAAAACAAAACTAAAGTGTTAGTGTGCAGAGGGTGCGAGAGCAGAGCAAAAACGATAATGAAAGATTGGAGGAAGTTAAAGACTTCATTTATTTAGAAAGTAAAATAAATTGGGATGGAAGAAGCGATAAAGATATAAAACAAAGAATAGCGCAGGGTCGAGTAGCTTTTAACAAAAAGAAAGCACTTTTATGCTCGGGGGTAATAAACTTAGAAACAAGGAAGAGATTTTTGAAAATATATGTATGGAGCACGGCACTATACGGTTGCGAAACCTGGACGGTAGGGGAAGCAAGTAGGAAGAAATTAGAAGCTTTTGAGATGTGGTGTTACCGAAGAATGATGAAAATACCGTGGACTGATAGAGTTAGAAACGAAGAAGTATTAGAGAAAGTCGGCGAGAAAAGAAGTATGTGTAAAAACATAAAGAAGAGAAGAGATAGAATGGTAGGCCACTTGCTGAGACATGGGGGAATAGTCCGCGATATTTTGGAGGCAGAAATAGGAGTGAAGAAAGGTAGAGGTAGGCCTAGATTAGATTACTGCTCGCAAATAGTAAGGGATGTAGGTTGTAGCATAATTAGCGAAATACGTAGGTTAGCACAAGATAGGAGAAGCTGGAAGTTAGCGTCCAACCAGTCTTAGGACTGATGACCTCATGATGATGATTCTTTATGTGTACCCGAAATTTGATGAAATTCTATACAAAAGTGGGTCCCGGAGAAACTATCTTAAATTCAATATAAGTAAAGCAAATTTAAGTAACTAAATTTGGGTTAAAATTTTTGGTATTTTGGCAGTGTGAGTGTTTTGCATACGTTCGTTTTTTATTTATTTCCGTCACTTTTCCCAGCAGTCATTATTCTCATATACTATAAGAAAATCTAAATATTTTAAACGTATTATATTGCATACTGCACCATATTTAATATGGAAAATTCGTGTAAGTCAAATTGTCAGCGACCGCGCTTGTATAAAATACTTTTGTTCAACTAATGTCAAGACAAACTTAGAACACTTAATAAGATTAATACAGATGACAAACACATACAAATAAAAAAGAAACGAGTTATACATATATCGGCTTTCTGCTATCTTTCAAGCTTCCTCTACTGGTGAAACTCAACCTAAACCATTCCTCACAACCGCCCTTCAGGGGATGTCACAGCTCTTCCGGGGGCTTGCTCTGGCCCAGAATGCAACCTTGCTTGGTAAGGGGGCTGTGAACGACGGTTGGCGCGTTCAAGGTGGTGAAGTAGCCCCCGGTTTTAGGTTTCACGTGCCTGTTGTTCATCTCCATGTGGACTATCTTCATGAACTCGATTTGGGCCGCCAATTTTTGGATTTCCTCCTGCGAAAGCGGGAATGATTGCATTAATATGACTATTGTCAGTTTTTTCGGTTAACACATCCCCAGGATGTATTAAGGGTCAGTGCAGATCAAACATCGTTGAACTGAATCGAGTATTTTCAGGAAAAAATAATGTAATACTAATGTAATAGATTTTATCACAAATTACGTTAAGTAATGCTTATCATAACTACAGATTATTCTTTTTGTATAACCCGAATTTTATATTTAATAAATCGTGTTTGATATCTACTAATTTGGTTTTATTAATCCTTCTTCCTCGTATAAGTATATTATAATGGTTATCATTGCACACTAAGTACCTATTAGATAAATTAAATACAAGGGAGGGCGTCTTATATTACGCTGAGATAAGGCCGATGGACATTGGTATAGGCACGACAGTTAATGAATTCGATCCAGATTTACCTGACACCAGAATATGGTTTCAACAAGATGGAGTTTCACCTTTCTATGATGCAACCGTTCATAAATATTTGGACGAGATATTTACAAATAGGTGAATTAGACGATAATGTTCAATTGAGTGGACGTCAAGATCTTCGAACCTTACCCCATTTGATTTCGTTTTGGGGGTACATAAAAAATAAGGGTTCCCGGATGGAAACCTGTTCAGTTCTCATCCAGAACACATGTTGAATCTTACCCGTGCCGGGTTTTATTTATTGAAATTTTGTCTGATCGTGCAGAAACACGAGAAAAGGGTCCAGGATCGCTTTTAGGTATAATTCAATGCCTCGCGGGGCTTTAGCCCGAGGGGTAGGAGTAGGGTAGGTTTCCTATAGCGATTATGTAATAACCTTGCTATTCAGGAACTACTTGATAACCGCTTGGCGGTTTGGTAGTTCCTTTCTTGATTTCCGATTTATATGTTACTGACATACATTTCATCGATGTAGATGTATACCCCACGGATATAATTCGGCATTTGTCCTGGATCGGCGTACCGTGTACGCCACTGATGAGAACTAATAAGTTCGAAACAACTGTTTGTCGTTCGGTTTCCATACGGAACAGATGTCGAATCCTACCCATGGTATTTTTTGATATATAAGTAACTCGTAGTAAAATGTAAATCTAATTCGCCTACTAATAATTCAACAGCTGTAGCAAATTATTTGAATGTGCGACTTGGTGACAATTATCGGGCCAAGCCGATGGCCACTAAGATCTACCGATTCAGTTCTATTGCATTTTTGAATATGGAGTTGTCCAGAACAAAGGGTACAACTGCTCTACCAATATTAAGAATATTAGAGAATAGAATTAATAGGGCTATTGACAGCAGTTTGGCAATATTTTTTGAAATAACGTTTCAATAAATGCTCTTTATGAAACCTGCTCATAGAAAATATTAGGAGAATAACTTATGGTAAGTACAAAGTGGCCAGAGCATATGACTTTTAATTAAAGGATGTCTTTATTAATTTTATTTATTTCCTTGTCCTATTTCAAAAAATCAATACTATAGTTTAAAATAAAATATATTCTTTAAAACCAGAACGAAAGTGTGTCGTGTTAGATATTTTTTTATGATTTCCTAGTTTTATTTAACATTCTTGACTTGGGCCTATTTCTAGAAGAAGTAGAGGTGATATTCAATTATTTATCACAAATAATATGAGCTTTTAAGTGCTAAATCTTCAATCCAAAATATAAAATTTCCAACTTAAAAGACAATACAATTTTTTAATTTTCATTCCAATTTTCACGAATAATTTTTAATACAATTTTTGTAACACATTTACAGCAATGTAAAAAACAATGGCCTTTATTTATAGAGAGATTTATTTAAGTTTCGTGTCTATTGACTTGCAATATATCTGATAAAAATCCCACCACTTTTCTGCAGGCTTTATCTTACCTTTAGCTCTTCATTTTCCTGGTATAAGTCGGGGGCGTCCTCCGGGACCAATCCAATGCCATTAAGGGAAAAAGACGCCGTAACACCTCTGGACCTGGCTCGATTATCCCACTGGTCGCCCTGGCCCTTGAGCACCCTTATAACCTGGATAATAAAAGATCGATCATGAGGAAAATGAAAACTAAATACGATAAACGCGGGTTAGGGCCATCCATCGAAAATCTCTCGCGACAAGATCTTTCAATGGGATCTTGGATCAGTTGATGTTTATATTCAGTAATGAATAATGTAAAGTATTGCTCATCAAGAATTGGAAAAAGTGTGAGATTATCTAGGTATGCGTAAAAGAGGGAGTGAGGCAGCAGTTGAAGGGAAAAGGATGCAATTTACGCCCGGCCAGATCGAACTCTGTATACATATACATATGTATATTATTTGATATTCACTCTGCAAAGGCCTCAAAGCGATTGGAGTAGGCTATTTACTGCGAACGTCGTGGGTATTTCGATATCGCAGTTTCAGACTTGTTCCTATGCTTGATGAGTTGTAAGTATTCTATTTTTTACGTGTAGTTAATTCTGTTGGGGTAGTACATGGGGCTTGTGTGTTAGTTAATCTAAATTTCATCAAACTCATAAGAGTTACACAGCCGCTTGTGATTTTTTATCTCCTGTAAATAAACGAGACTATAACAAAACAAAATAATATGATGACAACTTATTTAAACGTGTTTTTATTAACGTAACATATACGTCATTTAAAGATATATAATAAAGTACAAAATATACCCTATATACTTCTGTTATTGTACTTAAATATCTATGTAATAATACATATTTGTATGATTTCGACTTCCTCTTGGATATACTGACAAAAATTGAAAGAAAATATATAAAAGTACAAAAGAAATTAAATATATCTCCATCAATATCTCCTTACAAATATTTAACTACAAGGAATATAGTGAAATAATTTTACAAGAAATTTCTAGATATTTTATTAGTACAATAAGTTTGATTGATACATTTGTGTTATGGGTGGGATACTCTGTGTATAGTATTTGACTAACCTTTGGCCCGAAAACGAGAGCAATTGTTGTGGTGGTTGAGAGTTGCGTTCTAATGAATCCCAGTAGGTATTTTATGTCAGGACCGGCTCGTGGGAAAATGAACAAGCTGAAAGAGGTAACATATATTAATATTATTTTAAAAGTATTTATAAATTGCACGTCATTTTGGCTGTCATGATTCGATAGGTCAATAATCATGATAGGTCGATAGGAGGCAGATAGGAGTTAGTAACCATGGAGCGTTACATGATACCACAATGCGCCCTTATTGTTAAACATTACTTTTACCATTATCAAAATCGTGAAAATTTGGCTATTATTCGTAAAATGCGTCCAGTTTTCGAAAGAATTTGAAATTACTGAGGATGTTCTTCACAAAGAATATTTGAATTCTTTGATTTTTTCATGGTTTGTCTCTGACAATAAGTTTCTTTAAATCCAGAGGTGTTTCCGGGATTAATATAGATGGAAAAACTGATTTACTTTTACTAATGTATGCAGATGACTTAGTTATCCCAAGTGACAGAAAAATCGATGTTATACGAAGATAAAAATATGTTGCCAGTTAAATCATTTAATGCTGAATGTAAATAAAAGTAAAATTTTAAAAATTTTCTAAAGATGGATTTAAAAAATCCAGAAATTATAATTTATGGATGGGAAAACAGTAGATAGAGATGGAAAACAAATATATATATACTTAGGAATTCCATTCTCAGCATTATTTCATGAAATGGCTGTTACTATCTGTACCAAAGCTAAGCAATGCTTTGGTGTTGTTACAATATTATTTTTCTCGTTTAAAAATAAATTCGTGGAAGGGAGAATCAAACTTTACAAGTCCATAATTGTCAATTAGCTGATGTCTTGTGTAGCCTATGTCTGTAGATATATAAGATATATGAATATTATTGAGAGAGTTTAGGTTGGCGTTATTTCTTACGTATCTACCAAAGTACGTACATACCAGTTAAGTTAGAGACTGGTGCAATAAAACTAATATTTGTAGTTTCAAGCAATGGACCTTAACTTCTTATTAAATTAATGAAAATCTGCTATTAATGAACAAGTTTAGATTGTCAACAATATGTTAGACATCATAGACTACAGGAACTAGATTAAAAAAAATATTAGGTATAACTAGGTCACTTAAATTAAACAATTTTTTTGATAATATTACTTCTTTGCATATATGGAATGGTACCTTGTTCGCCTCAATAAAATTTGATAATGAATCATTACTTGCGAAATATAATACTTTTTTTATAAACATGATATGCAAAAGGCAGTTTAGCGTCATTATGCTTTATTCCATGATCACCTCTTTCTTTAAAATAACACTTATTTTTAGTCAATTAGACACTTATTTTTAATGAGTAATAAATATAATTACAAGTCCCTTTTATCTTACTCGAATTGTGTTTCACTTTTCAATGTATATAAAAGTATATGTAGCATTATTATACACGTGCACATAAAACCATACCTTCTGATCTATTATGTTGATGTCTTGTAACGAAATTTTGCAACATAACTACTGTTTTGTTTTTTCTTCTTTTATCTGTTAATTTTTATCACAAACATTTGCTATATTTTTTGTATCATAGTTATTATATTTTTCTAGAATTTATAACACATTTGCACTTATTGTCAGTGTTGGACTAATTTGACAAACTTTGACAGAATTATTTCATTGGATTATAGTTTCCATTGCTTGATCACCTTTGTCCACCATAATTTTTAATATGTGATATATTTACTGTCAATTTTCAGCCATATTCAAGTAAGATTACAGTTTTTAATCAGCTTCTAGATCCATTAATTGAATGACCAATGATTTATTTAACAAATAATCCCAATCCACTTATCAATTGACATATCATAATGTTCATGTTTGAAAATACCTAAGATTATTGTAAAGAAGTAGATCGTTGTTAGTCGTTATCGAAGACATTAATCATTATCAGCCTCGGATATTGAGGAGGGGGGGGGGGGGTAAACCGGGTTACCTGCCCCTTGGCGGTAATTTAAAGGGGCGCCAAATTCATATGTTTGAAAAAAAAACTTGTTTTGCGTTCATTTGAGGCTAATATTCATTTTGGGCTAATATTCTTCGAGAAATTAATAGAGTTAACGTTGAAAGACAGAAAGAGAACATAATCATTTCACGTTCCGTGGCACTAATGCAGAGTCTTGCAACATGATCTTGCAAGAAATGAGAGAAAAACCAATAGAGTATTGGATCGAAGAAGCTTGCACCTACATTCACCAGAAAAGTTGGGAATCGTGCCAGTCTTCAAAGTTAAGCGAATTTTCAGAAGAAAAATGCAACACGATGAAATCTGTGAGGAAGAATCAAGAACATTAGCCCCGACTCAACTGTTTTTCAGACAGCTTCAGACAGCTCAAGATATTAAAGTAGTATTTGAAAAAATCTTAATAGAACTAGGAACAAGGGTAGAAATAGGGAGGAATCTGAATGAAAATACGCCGGAGATATGTTCTTCAAATTTGAACTTGGTTTTTTAAAAACACTTTATTTTCATTAAAACGACTTGTTACAATTTTTAGAACTTTTATCAAAATTTATTTAACGACTTAAGTACAACAGTGACGTGAATACTATGAACTGATGATCATATATTATTCTTTACTACGTGGGGAACTTGCTTAAATAGACTAAGCTTATCTTTTGCTCTATAAGCATTTTATAGAATATAACTCCGGCCTCAGTGGCTAGGCGTTTGTAAATATGTCCACTGAAGGTCTGCAGAGAAATGAAGCCCATCTACATAGCTCGAAAATATTCGAGAGACTTACGCGCCGTTGACTTTTGTCAGAAACTTGCCGCACTTAAAAAGCAAGCTCCTGTAATCAGAATTAACAAAAAGACAAGTACTAAAAATAGTTAAAACCTACCTGCCTTCAACAGTAAATCAGAAATGTCTATCTGGACTCGCTATCCTAGCCATTGAAAAAAATAAAACTGCATACGAGACGAACTTTGATGAGCTAATAGATTCTTCCGCGCAAAGAAAAGTTCGACGTGGAAAGCTATAGGAAGATTAGATAGTAAAATTTGCTGGGGTCTAAGGATTGAAGGTGTGTGTATAGTTTGGCCTGTGCGTTGTCTACACTAGTTGCATGTATTCTATATTAATGTCACATGTAAGGAAAAATTATGAGAAAATAGGTAATAAAAAGTGTAAATTAATTTAAGAGATTTTATTGTTCCGGCCACAAAAAATCTCACCCAGTATACTTGCTTTGCGGGTTTTTTAAAATCATTAATCCCAAATGAGGGAAAGGGCGCCAATGTCAAGCTTTTGTCCTGGCTCGGAAAAACCTTAGATCCGGGGCTGATCACTATTAATGTTACTTGATTATTTTTGCAAATAGTATAGTACATAATCTCATAGTTAAAGCTTTCTTCTATAAAAGTTTTTCTTCCAACAAATACAAAAATAAACATAATAATACCGTTACAATATACAGTGCTATTCAAAAGTCCCCTCCCCCCCTCTTATCTTTTTAACGATTATACATAAACTAGTGAAATTTGGTAACTGAATATTAAGGGTTGTAAACTTCCCTACTAGTGATGATAGATGACGTATGCGTCAAAGATGACGTCACAAGGTCATTGTGACCAATAATTTTAAATGGTATCGTATGGCAAGCGACACCTCTTTTAAAAGGTATCGAAAAAACGTATTCAATGATACTAATATTGTTTGTATTTATGGTAGTTTTGATGGATTAAATCAGTAATCAGTAAACTTGGATAATAATTTTAATTACAGATTCAAGAATCAGTACCTACTTATAGTAATTGTTCGAAGTGAGCTCCATCTACTTCCTGACAGTAAAACATCCTATTGCGAAACTCTTCTCGTACTTTTTCAAATGTGTCTGCGGAAATAGCCCTACATTCTGTAACAATGCGTTGTTTTAAAACATCAATATTGTCAGGCTGAGCGGCATAAACCTTCGATTTAAGATACCCCCACATAAAAAATCTAAAGGTGTGAGGTCCGGTGATCGAGGCGGCCATTCCATTGAACCTCGTCGTCCAATCCATCTACCAGGATATTCTTCATCCAAATACCGTCTTACTGCACCATAATAGTGTGGAGGAGCACCATCCTGTTGGAATGTTATTTCCAAAATGTTGAATTCATCTTGATTATCTTCCAAAATTTCAAGGATTAATGGTTCTATTGCATTTTGCAACATCTGCAGATACACCTCACCGGTTAAGTTGGTATTTAAAAAAACAGGCCCAACGATGTGGTTTCCCAGTATACCTGCCCAAACATTGACCTTCTCGGGATACTGAGTATGTGTTTCACGAAACATGTGAGGATTTGCGTCACTCCAATATATCACGTTTTGTGTATTTACATTTCCATTTAGATAGAAAATACTTTCGTCACTAAAACAAATTGTTTTGACATAGTCTGGCTGTTGGTTAATTTTAGTCTCCATATTTTCACAAAATTGCAGTCTTCGGTCTGGATCGTCGTCTGAGAGTTGATGAACCATTTTTAATTTGTATGGGTGAAATTTGTTTTTTTTTTCAACACCCTGTGCACTGTACTTTGACTGACTTCACAGGTTGATGCAACTTGAGTTGTTGAAGAAGTAGGATTTACTATTACTTCTGCCAGTATATCAATCTTTTTCTCATCAGAAATTTGTGGTCTGCCAGATCGTTTTGCATCATTAATACTACCCGTTGTTTTAAACTTACGAAGAAGCTCTCTCAAATAAGTCCTCGAAACTGGGCGATCGGGAAACCTTTCATTAAAAATGCGTTCTGCTGCATGAATATTTTCTCTAGTTTCACCAAGTATTAGGATCGCTGCTACTTTATCACCTAAAACACGTACCATTTCTCTTCTTGAAGCACTTAAACGTTCAGCTCATAACAGTTTAACAAATTATTGAATGTACAAATATTTTAAAATTACCACAAGGTACTAAAACAGTTAAACGTTCGATCAACAATACACATATTATTAAATGTATAAAAACTTTGACAGCTAAAAAAACATCAAATTGGGGAGACTTGCAAAAACGTCAGATTATTTACTATCCAACTATCCAATGGTGGAGCTTGAATTTTAAATTTTATTATTAACTGATTTAATTCATCACAGCTTTGCGGTTTTTGAAAGCCAGTTGTCAAAACTGCCGTAAACAGACACAATATTAGTATCATTGAATAGGTTCTTTCGATACCTTTTAAAAGAGGTGTCGCTTGCCATAGGGTTCCATTTAAAATTATTGGTCACAATGACCTTGTGACGTCATCTTTGACGCATACGTCATCTATCATCACTAGTAGGGAAGTTTACAACCCTTAATATTCAGTTACCAAATTTCACTAGTTTTTGTATAATCGTTCCAAATATAAGAGGGGGGAGGGGACTTTTGAATAGCACTGTATAAAGATATATTCAATTTATACCCTTTAATATATTATTTTTCCTCGTTTGCTTTAGATTTCGTCAGAATCTGTCCATAAGTTCATTGCTTCCTGTACGTTTCCCCGACGCTGTTATGAAATCGACCGCGCACTTCATGGACAATTATTCAGTGAGCGCATTTCAGTGTGCCATTTGTTTGTATAACCGCCCTATTATCTGGAAATTCGCAATTAATCTGGTTACGTCGGTTCGTTTCGCTTTATTGAATTTAATTAGCGTGAGTAATAGGTGGCTCTCGTACTTACTGAAAAGCTATCATCATAATGTTGACAATGGCGATGTTGTAGATGGCATAGCTTATTAGTCTCGCTTCATTGTAGAGGGATTCGGCGTTTCTCACGTTGTAACAGACTCGAATGCCCCATGCGAGGAAGAGAACTTCTCCTGAAACAAAGGAAAGGTGCTGATTTTTAAGTGGACACCTTATGTAGTTCTACTTTGTATCAACCCCTTGGATGTCGACAATAGTATTCCGAGGACGAGCGGTTGCATAGGCTGGTTTAACTTGCTTAGGATAAATTTAGACGAAGTTCGTATGAAAGACATACCATCCCTCGGATAGGATGTAAAACCGTAAGTGCCTTACCTATTACATGCTAGGCAAGTAAGAGGTGCCTACTCTACTGTAAGAATAAGGGTTGGCCAAAATTTCCAGGTTGGGGTAGTTCGCCTCCTGACATTGGCGAGTATATGAAATAGAAATAGCCCAACGTTAAATAATCCTATCAAAAATAGCATTTGTACTATTCCTATACACGTTAGTGTATAATTGGTTAAATATATACATTTTATATGCCACCTCTAAACAGTATAAAGTTAATTGGGTGAATTTCATCCCCGTAATATATTCCCGAATTCATCCCCGAAATATTTTTCTCTTTACGCACAAAGTTGTTAAAACTTTGTTCATATTATACAAGACATATTTAATAATGAGTACTGTATATGCGAAATAATTTGAAGTTGTTTTATGTGCACCCGAAAGGACCAATAACGAAGAGCATGAAAGTCGACAAGTTTATGTTTATAAAATTATAAGGAATTAAATACTTCTATTGAACTATGTACTTTATGTATGGGAAAATATTTTCTAACAATTACAGAAAAACCATGTTCTACATTACCATTAATAGTTTTTTTTGTAGACTCGTCTACGTTTGGATATGAAGAGGTAGGGATGTGATCAGTTTTGAACAACAGTTTTAGTGAAGTGAAATCTGACTTCTCTTTTTTCGTCAAGATAAAACATCACAAACTTAAGATTACTAATAACATAATAATTTTTTTTAATAAATAGATTCAAGGACTACTAATAACTGGAAAAATATCTAGAGTCCTTCATTTTATTCATCTACTTCGAAATGGCAGAACAACCATGCTCTACATTACCATTACTAGTTTTTTTGGAGCCTTGTCTATTCTATGGATATAAAAACGTAAGGACGTGATCAATTTTGAACAACAACTTAGTGAAGTGAAATTTGACTTCTCTTTTTACGTCAAGATAAAACATCACAAACTTAAGATAACTAATGGTGGAGAGCTAGTACTTAAAGGAAACATATTTTTTAAAATAGATTGAGGGACTACCAATAACTGAAAAAATAACTGAAGTCCTGCATATCATTCATCTATTGGAGGAAGTCAGAACCTTTGGTGTGGAGGTAACACTGACTTATTGTTAGTTTTCCACAAAACACCAAGACAGTATACACTACATTCGACGCGCGTTTCACGAACAAAGTTGGCATCATCTGGAGATGATTAAAGCTAATTAGTTTTAATCAAAGGTCATCATCAAAGGATCAAATCATCTGAAGATGATTAAAACTAATTAGTTTCTTTGAAAGTAATTAGTTTGATTAAAACTAATTAGCTTTAATCATCTCCAGATGATGACAAATTGGTTGACGAAACGCGCTTCGAGTGTAGTGTATAGTATTTTGGTGATTTGTGGAAAACTAAGTCAGTATTCTCATTCATCTACTTAGAAAAACCATGTTTTATATTGTCATTAATAGTTTTCTTTGTAGACTTGTCTATTTTTTGGATATGAAGAGGGGCGGACGTTGTTAATCTTGAACAAAAATTTACCTAGTGAACTTTTACTTCTATTTCCACGTAAAGATAAAACATCTTAACATAAAAAAGTTAAGACAATTAATACTTGAGAACTATTAATTAAGAAGAAATACACTTCTTAAAACAATAGTTTCAAGGACTACTAATAAGTGGAAAAATAACTGAAATCTTTCATTTGTTTCATCTATTTTGACAAACCTTAATACTGAGAAAAGGAATAAGAGACCCATTTTTCATGAACCTCGAAATATTTCACGTATGTATTCTACTACACGTTAAGTTTTTCATACCTTTCGACGTGTTTTTCATCAACCATGTTGTCATCTTTAAAATATCAGCAATACTTTTAAATGATTTTATGCATCGTTCATTAATAGCTTCACTCCTTGTATTATTTTTTATCATGGCCACTAAATAGTGAAGGAATTATACATTATTACAATATTACGGTCCACACTTCTAATCAATTAATGACTCATTGTATCAATTAATACAAGGAACTGTATAGGGTTCTTATCTTGTATCATGTTATTATTGAATCTTGCCCTAAAGCCTCAGGTTACCGAGGAGAAGGTGGTTACACATAGAGATGAGGACTACATGCTTAGGAGAGGGGTGCTAAATTCTCCCTGTTAAAACTCGAACTCAAGCATATAACAACACCAAAAATATTGAACCCAGTTGGCTACCATAGTCTGAAAAACATTTGCAGACACAGAGCAAACTGCACCTGGCAATGGACCTGAATGCCCACTGTATCTTAATACTCAATGTCCTAGTACAAGGAATGCAAATCAAGTATAAGTTAAACTACACAGGTTTTGTAACATGAAATACATCAACAGTATATGTGAAAGAAATAAGAGGTCCTACAATAGAACCCTGTGGAACATCTTATGTTATAACTTCAGTATTGGAAACTATTTAATCAACTGTTGAGCCAGCCATACACGTTACAATATACTTGCGCAAGTTTAGACTTGTACAAGTATGCAGTAACGTGTGTTGGAAGATCCAACTATTGCCAGAGCGTCATCCATCGCACAACACACCTGGACGTTCACACGACTATAGAAATGGTATCGCTCAAGCGTACTTGAGCCATCTGTGCTCACTTTCCAATGACGTTTATTTGTGCAAGTTTAGACTTGCGCAAGTATGTCGTAACGTGTATGGCTGGCATTAGCTACTATAAATGATCATCAGTTACTAACATGTGGATTAAGAGAACGTAAAACAACAGAATCACATCTATGGTAATCAAATTTAGAAAGACAGATTATGGTCTAGACCATCAAATAATTTTTAAATCTATATATTTCCAGTATAAGTATTTACTTAAACCGGACTTAAATTGTAAATCATATAATTGAGTAAACATATTTATTCAATAATTTACATTGTAGTAAATTCTATTCGATATCTTTGACATTATAGGAAGAACATTAACGGGTCTACATTCATTATAGAATATAATAATAATAGTTCTATATAGAATATAGGACTATTTACTTTATGTAGTGATTTTATTAGTCAGTTTTTTATATTTTAGGAAAATAACATTTCTGAGTACCCAATAATATGTATTGAACTTTAAATTAAATAATATTACACCGTCTGTAGATGTCAACTAAATGAATGCATTAAATTGACTCTGAACTTATTTGAATTACAAAATTTTGAACCCGATAGACAAATATTTAAGTTCAAGAGCCTTCTCACTGTATCCAAATGTTTTACAGACATCCACAGCTTGAATATTTTTATTATTTCATTAACGACCAATACTATCTTGGTTTGTCTTTTTAATTATCTAGTAATAATGATAGAGACTTATTTCTATGACCTTATTTTTGATTGCCCATTTTGCATTGCGTCTTTACAGATTCCGCATCTTTTATTATACATACCGATAGCCAGGCTGTGATCCCACCAATTGTAGACGCACTGTTTGAATCTAAGCCCTTCATTGTCAACTATTTCCTCGGCCGTGGGTGAATCGGAAAGGGTCCATGTGCCCAGATAGATCAACATGACAAGGAGGATCGGCACCATCCACTGGAGCAGCTGTTTGTCCGTCAGCTTTACCTTGTGAGCTGACTTGACGCGATACGTGAGGGAGACCCTAAAAAGTTTCGTCTTTAATTTATAAGTCCAGATAAATATTTCTCATTTTAGTTTTATATACAGAAATAAGACATATAATGTGAATATAAAATATATAACTACTTTAACTATACCGGGTGTATAACAATACGACTAGGTTTAGAAAATATTTTAACAAAATATTATTTTGTTACCTTATGAACAAAAAAAAAAGAACAATACTCCCTGGTCCCTAGTCTGGCAAGGTCATCTGCAATTAGATTTCCCTTAATGCCATTATGCCCAGGTATCCATAAGAGTTCCACCGGTCCCTTCCCTGCCAAGTGGTTCAATGCTTCATAGCAATTATAGACCAGCTTCGACTTTGTCGTTGCTGAATTCAGGGCTGCCAACGCCGCCCTGCTATCCGAGCAGATACATACCTGTGTCTTCTGGGTCCGATTTTGGTCCGCCCCCAGAACACCGTATGTAATTCCAACTAGCTCGGCCTGGAGTGCGGTAGTGTATTTGCTCAAGGGGAAGGTTTTACCTATCTCGTCGCGTCGCCTATACACCCCCGCACCCGCTCTGTTCCCACTCTTGGCTCTATCCATGTACCAGATGTCTCCATTGAGGGGCAATCCAGCTCTACCCTCCATCCAGTCGATCTTACTGGTGAGGGTGATCTTATATTTCTTGTCAAACAGGAAGTGGACACCCGTACTGTCAGAGGGCATCCATAGGAGTCCCTCCTCAGCTAGCTCTCTTGAGAGTCTATTCAGGTCCCTTACCTTCCTATTCATGTTTCCCACCCTGTGCATTGCCTTTGCGGCTTCCGCTTTCAGGATGACATCAAGAGGTGGTATCCCCGTCAGTATCCCCATCGCCTCGATCGGTGTTGATCTTGGGGCTCCGGTTATACTTCTAAGAATCAATCCTCTTAACTTGTTAAGTCGGTTGGCTTCCGACTTTAAACAGGCTCTCTCCCACCAGACTTCTGCGCATTAGTTTATGTAAATATTTTCTTTGAGTGTCTTTTTCTTGCTGATAGACCTAGCCAGCAATAATAAATGGATTTTATTTGTAAAAAAATGTATGAACAATTTTCTCTGAAGAGCGAAGTCTAGCCAAAGGCTATTCAGTTTAATTCTGCATGTATAAGTATATGGGAAATCCAAAGCAGAAAATCGCATAAATCGATAACTGAGTAATGTACAATGCTTAAATAAGATAAAAATATGGCATACTGCATAATGTATAGCGAATTAAAAACATTTATAAAAGGTGAAGAATAAATCTAGAGAAAATGAAAAATATATATAGGTCGGTAACTTGATATAAGGCGTTGTTTAAAAATATTTAAACGCAACGAACAGTCAATTGTCGTTGACTTACAAAATGACATTATAAAAGACGGTTTCATTTTTATTCGAAGGCAATTTACTGGACGACATTTTAGATAATCATATAAATTATTAAAAATAATAATTACATTATGAAAAATGATCATTGAAATAAAGAGGTACGATAACGTGGGAGATAGAGAGAGCTAGGAAATCAAATATATATACCATGTGTATTCAATGTAAATGTTAATATATACCGGACATAAGATGGCAAGAAAGTATGAAGTAAATTGTTGGCAAATACACTCCTATTATATTTGTATAGATTATGAATTTAAGCTAACTAATTAAATTTATTAATTTTCTTCTGAAATATGGTGGTTTTTTTAATATATAATTAAATCTACATCACTCATTTTGAATTTATTCTAATTGTCAATGCAATTGTAAAACAATGTTGCAATTAATTTACATAGATAGTACTATTGTTTCAATAATATTTTTAACAAAACTTTATTTCTTTTAGAACAGTTTGAGTTATAGCCGCTATTTATTTCATACTCCAAACTTTTTCTAGAGTAAGACATATTCATACGTTAAATATTTATAAAATTACCAATAAAATAAAAATATTTTAGACAATATTAATTAATAATACAATATCGAGAAACAATTCCAAGAGTCTTTTAAAATTGAAGAAATTAATCGAGGAATAAAATTCACGATAGAACGAGAAACAAACAATAGCATACATTTTCCAGATCTTACCATCACACACAAAAATAATCAATTCACATTTGATATTTTTCGAAAACCTACATATACAGACATAACTATCCCCTTTGATTCTTGCCACCCATATTCGTATAAAATAGCTGCATATAATTAAATGTTATATAGAGTTTCTTCAATACCTTTATCAGAAACACAGATAGAAACAGAACTTACAACAATTAAAAATATAGCCAAAAACAATGGTGTCCCAACAAAAACTATTACCAAATTAATAAACAAAAAACAAAATCAGTATACTTTTAAATTAATTTATCCAAATATTAGAGAAGATAAACAAATGCCTTATGCCACCATCACATATTTATGATACATTGTCAACAAGAATATCAAATATTCTCAAAAAACATAAATCAAAGTAGCATTTAAACCTCAACAAAGGCTATCAAATTTAGTTCATAACGCCAAAGATAAAACTAGTAAATATGAAAAATCGGGAGTTCATAGGTTAAATTGCTCGGAGTGCAATAGCACATATATAGGACAAACGGGACGTAAATTGAGAACTAGGTACCTTGATCACAATAGATCCTTCAGGTTACAGAAAACAGATTCTACTTTTGCTAATCATGTCTTAGAAAGTGAATATAATTTCCCAGATATTAATAATATGAAAATCCTACACTATGCCAGCAAAGGCTTAAAACTGAATTGGTTAGAAGCAATAGAAATCTATAAATACAACTTTAGTGATAATTTTAGCTTGTTAAATGATCAAGTAGATATACTATATTCTTCCCTTTTTACTGTTACCCAAACTAATTAACACTCTGTATAAGAGTTCTTAATAACATTCATGAAAATTCCCACAATTTGATGGTCGAGATTCCACAATTTGTGAAACACGTTTCTTATAAACCTTAACTACCTGTTTATTGTCATAACACTTACATAGTTTCTGTATTTGGATAGTATATATTATAGGAACAGAATGTTTGTACTTTATTCTTAGTTGAATCATCGTTTGAAAATGACATAATTGTCGAAACTGCAATCCCTTTTTTGTGAAAATATAGTGGAATAAAAACGTAGTAGTTGTTTTACTCATTTCCGTTGTGATACAGTGATAGCCTTTTGTACCACCATTAATTTTAATTTGCCTTATCCAGATTCGGCTTCAGCGAATTCCTGGATTGAAACTATTTTTATTGGAATAAAAGGTACTGCGAGGGGTAAAGGTGTGGTAACTTGGTTTAATTGAAAACTTTTCTGATTTTGTCTCTAAATATTACAGAATTTCACAATCTTTCGAGAAACAATTCCAAGATTCTTTTAAAATTGACAAACCACGTTTTAAAAGTTTTACAGTTTTGCAGTTACGAGTATACCAATTCGTTTATATCAGTAGATTTAAGTAGATTTACGTGTAATATAATTATCGTGGAATTAATTATATCAGGCAGAAATTTAGATAAGACGTAATCTATAGGCGTTTCTCTCTTCTTGCCTTTAGTTGCCCGTCCCAATCGCTGATACAAATATGTTTCTACTGTTCTGCAACAACAGTTGCAGTTTTTTCTAATTATAAAAAACAGAAAGAAAAATTCACACAGGACATTGTATATTCTGTATCTCTTCAGTTAAATTTGTAATAGATAACGGTTCAACCAACATTGGCGCCTCCGCCACATACTCAAAATATTTGGTAGTGCTCAATTAAAAAATAATAAAAATTTTAGAAAGTGAAAATTAAAAGGTACTATTGTAATAACGGCGAATAACGAGCGAATATTTAAGTGACCAATTTTGATTTTGTTTTTGAGAATTAGATTACATATTGAATTTTGCATTTTAATTGCATCGATTTATGATTATAACATGAACAGTGTAAGTCAGATATAACATGATCAATTACTAGATGTGTTTTATATTTAACATTATGACCCTTGAAATTGCTAGAATATCTGAGGTTACTACTATCACAAGAGTTTTTCTCATGAGGGCCAGCGTAGATGGGGCACACTGAATTTTCACTAAAACGCTCTGACTTTAAATGATCATACTTGTTATACTTAAAAGAACTAGTTAAAATAAGATGTTCCTTCACAAAATATCTTCGCCAGCCAACATAAAGATATCCTTTTTTCGACATTCGAACAAACGCTATGGGGGTTAGTTATTTCCAAAATTAGATTATATACTAATTTATATTTTATTTTATGAATTAACTTAATTGAGTCATCACTAATTACTTTGTTGTCTTCAATGCTACAATTTACAAAATTTTTATTATTTATGGTATAACTCATAGGACTGTAAATTTTAATTTTTAGATAAAGTTTTTTGGGTTCGATAACTTTGCAAGTAGCAGTACGTATTGTATAGCTCCTTTTTTAATGTCTAAAGTGCATTTGCATTTTCGCAACTTTTTAATAAACCACCTGTTATTAATTTGATTTTAATAATATTTACTTAGATTAATTCACTCGTATCTTCCTTGGATTTAATATATCTTTCAACCTAGATATTAGAAAAGTTTCTATCGCTACTTTTTACTACAACTGTAGACGACTTATTTGATTAATTGCGTTTTTTTATCTTGATAATATCATGATAAAACTTTATAATATGATATAATGAAACAATATATTTATTGTTTGTTTTAATTCATTTAATTATGTTATAAGTAAGGAAAATTACTAAATAAGTAAATAAAATATATTGCAATTATATATAAACATTTTAAAATGAGAATAGCACTTCTGTCCATTATTTAAACATTTTTATGTTAGAATATTAAAAACGATCTTTAACACAACTTTATTTCTTATAGAACAGTTTGTTCTATAACCACTGTTTATGCTCTAAACTTTTTCTAAAATAAGACATTTTCAGGGGTTAAATACTTATAAAATCTCCAATGAAACAAAAAAAATTTTAGACTAATAAAATTTTAACTATATAAATCGTTTTGATACAAATCTACATACGAAACAATAATTCTGTGAGTGACTAAAACTATATCTTAAAACAAAAAGTCACATTGTGACGGTAAGCGTTATTTCTTACTCGAAAACCAATAATTACGAAGAACCATCCATTACATTAGTGGGTCACTCGTCCAGTGATATCGTTTTGTATCACAATTAATTTGAATTTGACTTACCCGCATTCGGTTTCAGCGAATTTTTGGATTGAAACTGTTTTTATCGGAATGAAAAATACTACCGGGGCTAGTTGGCATTGGTAACTTGGTTTAACTGAAAACTTTTCTCATTTTGTCTCTAAATCTTACAGGATTTCGTGATTTTTCGAGAAACAATTCCAAGAGTCTTTTAAAATTGATAGCCCATCTTTTTAAAGCTTTACAGTTTTGCAGTTATATTAATTCGTTTATACTAATAGCTTTACGTGTAATGTAATTATCGTGGAATCAATTGTGGCAGACAGAATAGATAACAAGTAATCTGTAGCCTTTTATCTCCTATTGTCTTTAATCGTTAATTTCAATAGCCGATACAATATTTTCACCTTTCGAAATATGTTTTCATTCTCGTGCAACCACAGTTGTAGTTCTTTCTTATTATAAAAAGAAAAATCCAGAATACGTTGTATATCCTGTACCGATTCAGTTCAATTGGTAACAGGTAATGGGTTCGCCTCATATTGGCGCATCCGATATATATTCGAAATACTTGGTCTCGCTCAAAATTAAACAATAATGCAAATCTTCGAAAATGAAAATTAAAAGGTACTACTACAACTGGAATTTTTGAAAACCAGCTCTTTTTGAAAAATAGCGAGTGGACGCTTAAGTGACCAATTTTGATTTTATATTTTCGCGAATTAAATAGATGCGTTTTATATTCAACATTATGACTTTTGCAATTGCTAAAACATTTGAGGTTACTACTATCACAAGAGATTTTCTCATGAGGACCTCATGACTTCTGATATGACTTCTCTTGGTTTTGCTTAGAATTATTATTTTACCTCCACTTGTTATTAATTTGGTTTTATTAATATTTGTTTAGATTAATTTTCTTAGATTTACCTTTCGATTTAACATTCTTTCCAACCTGTATATTAAAAACGTTTCTACCGCTATTTTTTATTGGATTTATAGGCGACTCGTATGAGTTAATTACATGTTTTCTTTTGTCTCGATGACATCACTGTAAGAGTTTATAATATGATATAATATAACAATGTATTTATTGCTTGCTACTCTACACACTAAAATTTTTCTAGAGCAAGACATTTTCAGAGGTTGAATATTAATGAAACCTCCAATGAAACAAAAAAGTTTTAGACTAATAAAATTTGAATTGTACAATCGTTTTGAAACAACTCTATATAAGAAACAGTAATTTTGTCAGTGACGAATAACCGAAAACTAAACAATACATTGCTGTGGTAAGCATCGTCTTTTACTCGGAAACTGATGATTACAAAGAACCATTCATTACATTTGTAGGTCAGTTATTCAGTGATATCCTTTTGTACTATCATTAATTTTAATTTACATTATCCAGATTCGGCTTGAGTGAATTTCTGGATTAACCCTATTTTTATCGGGATGAAGGTCAAAGGCACTGGTAACTTAGTTCGATTGTGTAGACAAACTGTTCTGATTTTGTCACTAAATCTGATAGAATATCGTTAATTTCTGAGAAACAAATCTAGGAGCTTTCTAAATCACACAACAACTCACGTTTTAAAATCTTTACAGTTTTGTAGTTATATTAATTCATTTACATACATTAATAGCCTTATGTGTAATATAATTATCGTAGAATTAATTGTGACAGACAGAAATTTAGATGGAATACGTAAACACGTAATCTGTAGGCTTTTTTCTCTTCTTGTCCTTAACTGTCCATTCCAATAGTTGATGCAATATTTGCACCTTTTGAAATATGATTTCCTGTCATTGTAGTTGCAGTTTTTTTTTCTAATATAAAAAAATAACAATATATCATGTACCGATTCAGTCCAATCGGCAACAGGTAATGGGTACGTCTCACATTAGCACCTCCGCCATATATTCGAAATATTTGGTATTGCTCAGAATGAAAACCTAGGAAAGTGAAAGTTACTACTGTAACTGTAATTGTGCAAAACTATATGATATAATGTTAAAATTTGTTTCAAGCTAATTTAAGCTCACTCAATTTTATTGTCAAATATCAAATCATGTAAATTTTTTATGTATGTGAACCTGCTAATGAATTTACATAGTTTTTCGCCAATGTTGTGAAATAATGCGAGAAATACTCCTTGTATTTCTCTGAGTCATTTTTTATTTTGCATTCATATTCGCTACGTGATAAACTTACAACAACACTTATATAAAACGGGATACACATAAATAAAAGAATAAAGAAAATCTGGTACGAAAATTCCGGGAAACTCTGGCACTGGAAAGTCTGGTAAATAAAAGCAGAAAGGAATTCTAGAAATAATTCTGGTGCTACATATAAAAATAATGATGTTTAAAAAATAATGATACATTTTCGAATAATAGAATATTAATAAAACACGGAATAACTAAACATTTAAGTGCAATACAACCTCTATAATCTAATGAATCCATAAATAAATATAAATAAGTTACAACATAATATTAGAATGTGTTGCATATTCGTTTATGCTCCGAATTCTATGACTTATTTGGATGCAAAGAAATGTTAAAACATTGTTAGGCTAAGAGATATATTGATTATATCGAGAATGAATACAACAGAACTAAGGAATATTTCATTTCGATAAAAGAAATTTAATTTCAATAAGGTGTCTGATACAATGCAAAGTTTTTACTTGGCAGATAACAATTTTTACAAACTATTGAAGTGGGGAGATATCTCCATACCATCTGCAAATGCTTTGTACAATAAGGACTAAACAAATTAGGCTAAAACATCTATTTTCTTTGTAGTTTTTGAGTAATCTAAATCACTGTATTTTAGTGCTGTCTATTAGATAAAATACGTGAAAATTCGCTATATAATTCAGCGTTCGTCGTTGGAATGTAGCCAGGAGAATAGCTGTTTTGGCCTGATTTGTATAGTCTTTATTGTATAAGGCATTTTGCCTTATACAATATAAGTTTCACTTCAGTAGTTTGTAAGGTTTCTGATGTTCATATCGAATGCTCATATGTATATTAAATGAGTTAATGTACAGCTTGTCAAGAATAGGAAAAAATGTGAGATTTTCTATGTATGCGCAGAAGAAAAAGCGAGACAGTATTCGGAGGGAAAGGATGCACTTTTCGCGCGGCAATATCGAACTCTGTGTACATTCACATTGCACATACATCATACTGCAAAGATCTCAGTGCGACTGGGTAAAGACAAGGCTATTTACGGCATACCTCGGGAAAAAGGGGAGTCCAATATCACAGTTTTGAGACTTGTTCCTATTGTTAACGAGCTTTAGCTGTGTTGTAACCAACTATTCAAATATTCCAGTTACGTTCAATATATTTTTAATATTCGCAATATGTGTGAAACATATGCGGCCACTATCAAGTGTTTCGAAAATTCTAACGAACATAAAGTTAATAGAAAAATATTTACTTATCGCGAACAGAAATATTTATTTCAAATACATGATACCAAATAAATAGTCTTCAATAAATGGCGGAGGCGCCAGCGACACTTCGATCGGGAATTAGATACTTTATCGTAAGATAAAACATTTCTAGTTACAAAAGTAGATACGATTATTGGATTGAGTGGTGCCTGTAGAAAACTGGAATTGACAGATTTGTTAACAGAAAACGACGAGGGCCCGTTTTCCGAATTATGCCATACTATCAAATACAAAAACAACAGAGGAGAATTTTTTGTCACATGTGAGAATATTTCGAGAGTTGATATAGTGAAAATTATTGTAAAATATACTGCGATTTATTTAATTAATATAAACCATCAATAGTCGGAATTGGCACCAAAAAGAATAGCCTTTTTTAATCGAGTACACCCAGAATAATATACCCGGACATTGCTTTCGGCGCTCATTTGTTTCATTTTTGGTGGATTCCGGTGTTGATTTGTCCACCGTCAAAGCACACGAAGTTTAGAAAAGTAATCCCGTAGCTGAAAACTAGATAGATCACTCTATCTAAACGACACTTCTGTTATTTTATTAAACAAATTTATTGCATATAATATTATAATTCATCGGTGACCCAATAGAATCTTATAGAAGACTTTTTCTCCCAAAAAAGTGTTTTCTTGTGGAAGCATTGGCCCTGAGAAGGGCCATTGGTAATAGCTGGGGCTTGAAACTGGAGACCATGAAATGGATGTATGAGGTCATTCTCAAACCCAGACTGACGTATGCAGCACTGGTCTGGTGGGAGAGAACCTGTTTAAAGTCGAAAGCCAACCGACTTAACAAGCTAAGAGGATTGATTCTGAGAAGTATAACCGGAACCCCAAGATCAACACCGATCGAGGCGATGGGGATACTGACGGGGATACCACCTCTTGATGTTACCCTGAAAGCGGAAGCCGTAAAGGCAATGCACAGGGCGGGAAACGCGAATAGGAAGGTAAGGGACCTGAATAGACTCTCAAGAGAGCTAGCTGAGGAGGTACTCCTATGGATGACCTCTGACAGTACGGGTATCCACTTCCTGTTTGACAAGAAATATAAGATCCTCACCAGTGAGATCGACTGCATGGAGGGTCGAGCTAGATTACCGCTCAATGGAGACATCTCGTAACACGGATGGAGCCAAGAGTAGGAACAGAGCGGGTGCGGGGGTGTACAGGCGACTTGATGGGATAGGTAAAACCTTCCACCTGGGCAAATACACTACCGCACTCCAGGCCGAGCTAGTTGCAATTACATACGGTGTTCTGGGGGCCGACCAAAATCGGACCCAGGAGAAGGTATGTATCTACTCGGATAGCAGGGCGGCGTTGGCAGCCCTGAATTCAGTAACGAGAACGTCGAAGCTGGTCTATAATTGCTATGAAGCATTGAACCACTTGGCAGGGAAGGGACCGGTGGAACTGTTATGGATACCTGGGCATAATGGCATTAAGGGAAATCTAATTGCAGATGACCTTGCTAGACTAGGGACCAGCAAAAACCTCTATGGACCAGAACCTGCAGTGGGAATAAATCGGAATCTGCCATCAATGGAACCGCATCAGTGGCTGGGCAAGAGACCAGCACAGTAAAAGATGGAGAGAAATAGCGGGTTGTCGAATAACCAAACTTTTCATCGAATACTCAGAGATTGAGAAGTGGGCCCAAAAATTCACTAAACTGAACAGGCACAAAGCCAGAGCCCTGGTGGGAATCATAACGGGCCACCGTAGTAGTCTGCATGCATATAAGCACAAGCTGAGGCTGACTGACAGCTCGGCCTGCAGATACTGTGAAGAAGACGGGGAAACCTCGATTCATCTTCTTTACACCTGCCCCACACTATAGGAGAAGAGGTACCTTATATTAAGGACCCCTGTTTTCCTAGAGGAGGCGAGGCTTAAGGCGGGGGACGTGCTTAAATTGCTCCTTTTATGGGATAGCATTTTTGGATAATAACCCAGATAAGAGGGGATTGCCCAGGGACTCCCCATGCGATCAGTGGCTCATGAGGCCCAAACCCATATACCATAATGTAATGTGGAAGCAAATCCAAGGGCTATAACGTGAGAATTTTGTCAAAAATGTAAAGATCTCAACTTAAATCACTAGAGAACCACTGGATTCAGCAGAAATACGAGAGAGCCTTTGAACTTGCCTACTCTATTTAAGTTCGTACGATTTTTTTTGATATTTCTCTTGCAAAAATGTTTTCTGTGAAACAAAGTCGATAGACTATAGCAAAGAAATTTGATCGAAAATATGAAAACTTTGAAATCGACGTAAATTATTATAGAACCATTATATTCAGGACAAATCTGACACTGTTGAATTTGGCTATTCTTTCTAAGTGCATACAACTTTTTTAGAATTTTTTCTCGCAAAAATGCTTTTCTTGTGAAAGAAAATCAATGGAATATATGAAAAATCGATGGAAAATATGAAAACCGACAGAAATACTAGACTCACTGAATTCGGAGGAAATACCAAGGCTTTGTTGAAATTGTCTGTCTTTTTTAAAATCAAATTAACTGTTTCGGATTTTTTCTCGAGAAAATCCTTTTCTTGTGGAAGAAAGTCGATGCACTATAGCAAGGGAATTTTTCTCAAGGGAAGTCTCAAAATTGATCCAAATTACTAGAAGCCTTGGAAAATCCGAAGATACTATTAAATTTGACTGTATTTTTAAGTTCACATGAATTTCTTTCCGATTTTTTCTCCCGAAATGTATTTTTATTAAAGAAAATGGATGGATAATAGCAATGGAATTGTCGAAAATATGAAACTCTTAAAATCGACGCAAATTACTAGAGAACCATTAGATGTATGGGAAATCCAAAGGCTCCGTAGAATTTATCTATCTTCACTAAGTTCATACAACTTATTGCGGATTTGTTGTCGCGAATTATGCTTTTTTATGGAAGTAAATCGACAACATTATAGCAAGAGAATTTTGTCGAAAATATGATTTCCAAATCTACGTATATTCCTAGAGGACCACTGGATTCATAAAAAATCGAAGGCGCCGTTGAATTTGCCTGTCTTTTATAAGTTTACACGATTTTATTTCTCTTGAGAACATGCTCTTTTGTGGAGAAATGTTGATGAACCGCAAGCAAGGTAATTTTACCGAAAACATGACTCAAAATTAACGAAAAAATGGCATATACTTTGAAAACTTGAAAGAATACTTATATTGTTTATTTACTAGAAAAGAAAATGCTTAATTCATAAATATAATACACAATAAACATTTCAAATAAATGGCGGAGGTGCCAGTATATTTTAAATGTGTACAGTGTTTTGTTGTAGTTTATGTACATCTTTCTGTATGCACATAAAAAGAATAAACGTATAGTTTATGTACATCCCCGAACAACACCAAAATGTGTATATACAGTTTATGTACATATTCTGGTGTTCTTTCTTTCTAGTTAGATTTAGTCAGTACAAGTTCGTGGTTAGGAAGAAGTAAAGATCACAGGTATATTAGCTGTCTATCTGGGACATTATAGATTATAGAATAAAGGTAGAGTGGTAAAAATAACTTAAATACATTCTACTACAATTTGTTTAAATATTTTAAAATGACAGTACAATTTTTCTACCCTGTTAAAAATTTTTGTTAGTAGGTATTATAACTGACCCTTAGATAATTAATTCTTATAGAATCTTTTAACGTACAGCCTTTGATTACTCTATATTATAACTGCAAACAAATTGCTATATTACATTACATTTCTTGTGCGTTCCTTTCTACTCCGAGATATGTGATTTGTTTTAGACGCAAACAAAAATTAAAAACACTGTTAAACTAGGACAGACAATAAATCATTCTGTAGTTTATATAATATTTATATATTACATACCTCCACGTCTTCATGAGCAATGCTGTGTATGTCACGCAAAAACCTAAATGCCGAGACCACTTCGTAGCTATACATGAATACATATCCAATACGGGGAAGATGGCAGCCATCTGTAATAAAAATATTCATTTACGATTGTATTGAAAGCGGGATGAAAAACACTATTAAATCTATTATTTATACAACATCTTTCGGGGACATAAAGGGACATCCCGCTTTATTTTTTGAACCAAAAAAATGATGATATGAAATAATAACAGGATATAATTGCATGAAGTGTACTAGTCTTAAAAAACTGATGAGTACATACAGTCCTGGACAAAATTAACGCATCAACAAAACTTTCCACTATTCCCTATAAGTTTTCGAAGTTTTAAATCCTTAAATATTTTATGTAGATGGCCTACTCAAAATGATTTGTAAAAGGCAATACATTCACAAGTCACAGTTAACTCGAACAAATCATTCTTGTCGATTGGGAGAATATTCCTCAGGAAATCTTTTACCACTTGATCAATAGCGTGTTCAGGTAGCTAGAAGCAGTGATAAAGAGCCAAAGGAAGATTTTTATACGCCACTGAATTCAAATTTACCTCCAATATTTCTTCAAAGTTTCAAAGTTTTTCATTAACATCTTTATCACTAGTAAGAAACATTAATGTTTCTTTCTGTTATTTATTCATGTTGTTTTTCAAAATGACACCATTCTAATTTGTTAAAAATTAGTTGAAATTATTTATATAATTATAATATCACGTAGGCACTATGATTTAAATCTTCGAAAAAATAAGTTTCACTGATGAAAAATGATACGAAGTTTCACTGATGCCTTAATTTTGTTCAGGAGTTTATTTTCACACTGCGCTTTAAAGATGTTCTTATTTCTAAAACTTCATCTGGCACATAGAATCACTGACACCTTGTTTCAATATGATTGTCAAGAAGGAAGGGTACCATTTATACAATATTTACAAATTATTTCAGGCTGTGATTGTTTAACAGAATTGTTAAATTAATTATTTAACAGAACCATATTCTGTTATAATATTAGGTGGCAAAAATTGAGTTATATCTATAGTTCATTAGGAAATTTTCAATATTCATGCACTATAGAATTATTTATGGGTTTTCTATTGACTATTCTTTTATATGATACCTCTATGTCTAATGTAGACGATGAAATGTAAATTCTAATGAAAATGAACTAACTACTAATCACCAATCATTGGTGAAAATGGTTGGGTATACGAGGATTACGCATTAGGATCGTTTACTTAAAAATCCGATTAAAAAACCAATTCATGAATTATCTTAATATAATTTACCCTGTATATAATAATTTAAAATGAAGAAATATATTAAACATTTCAAACCACAGAAGTTTATAGAGTACCATTTGAAGAATATAACTATTTCTATGTGGATCAGACTGGTCGTTTATTTGAAAAAGGACATTATGAATTAGGTTTTTTAAAATCAGTTCATCAGGTCATTAAGTTGGCAATACGTGTTAGCATTATATGGCACAAACAAATACAGTGTGATCGAAAAAACATTGCAAATTTCAAAACTTTATTTTTCTTAAAGGACATGTCGAGCAAAATTATACCTAATGCAACTAGTAGAAGGATACTTTGATTAACATAAATATATGTGGTCAAAGTTGGATTTTTGGGAGTTAGCTATATAAAAAAGTCGACAGCGTTAAGGTGGAAGGAATAAGTTGGCCAATGATAGATGACCCTTATCGACAAACTTAGAGCGACCTAGGGCTAGATAACCAAAATCACTCTATCGTGATCTAAAAATAGAAGATTCATAATGAAGTTGAGACCAGAGACACAGAGTGAAACGCCACACTGAGCCAACCAGTGAAGAAGTAGAGATCCTGTCCTGAACTCAGAACTTTAGGACCGGAAGGAGAAGAAGAGATCTGAGCCAAGCGTCAGACAACAGTGGGCCACATCGCTGCATCTTGGAGACGGCTGGAGGAGTGATTGAGTCTGTGGAGCTTTACCCTAATTCCCAGATTAAGACCAACCCGTAAGGTTCGTCCTGGCACTATTGCCAAGGATGGACGGGGAGAGGAGGGGGCCAAGTTCGTGCCCCCAAAGGCACAGCAAGACGAGTGTGAATTGACAACATCGCTCACTTCTCACATTGTTTAAATGTAATGAAAACCTATGAGCTTTTTGCAATATATTTTTGATTATACTGTACTATAATTATAGTCGCAACGCACATCATTGGCTGGCGTCATGAGATAGTACAAACACTATTAGTTTCATTTATACGTATGCTCTATCATACTATTTTAGTTCATTCATTAAATGAATAATTTATAACATCTTACCTCTAAATACATAGTAGCACATCCGAAAAGTGTGATGCTGAGAAATATGGGACTCGCTACCTTGAACACCTTCAATTTCCTATGTTTGAACATGTAGACGTTGAGGGCAATTGTGTAGATGACGCAAATAATCGAGAATACCAATAAAGTAATCCTGAAAAATAAATTATCTTGAGCAAAATGATTGCGAACAAAAAAAGATTTCTAGGAAATAATTACATGCACATATATTTGATGATTTAAAATAAATGTATTTGAATTATAGATGTATATAAAAGCCATACAAAATATATAGTGTGTCAGATGTATAACTGTCAATATTTTAATAGTTGATAGTTTGAATCTAAACAATTCAAGTGCCAACTCAACTTCACCATTTACAAGAAAAAAAAAATAACAATCTAAAATATTCTTTTTGGATAAATATTTTTGAATTTACGTGTACTCGTACTTAGAGTATACAACTGTGTTGTGTTGTCTGTCAAGAGTGGTTGTTGAAATGTCCAGTTCTTGAGCATGATTACGAATCGAGGCCCCTGGAGTCTCGGCGACACTCTCGCCAACTGCCCTGATGTCTTGTTCTGAACGATCACTACGAGCTCGTGTACTTCACATCAATAACTGAACTCATACTTTCTAATTTTTCGATTACTCTTTTCATAGTTGATAAATTTGGAACATTATTTCTACCGAAAATTGGACGTACTTTACGAATCGTAGCAACCAAACTTACATCACTTTGATAGTAATGTTTAACAATAGGGACGCGTTGTTGAATCATTTACGGCCCATGTATACTATCTCCTATCTGTTTTCTATGGACCCCTTACAGTTATTGACCTATGGAATCATGACATCCAAAATGGCTTGCAATTAAAATCTTGCACTCTTATTGTAACAATGTTATTTCCACTGCACAATTGATCTTTGCGGGCCATCCTAGGATGAAGGCGCCGTACTTTCATAAAGACTAGATTTAACATTAGTATTTGTAATGTAAATATTAAATATATATTTCATTAACTATAAAATAAAAACATTATTTTAAATATTTTATCTGACTTCTCATTCTGAGGTAAATCTCTCATTCTGTTGATTTACAATTTTAACGCATTTTTTTGACGATATCGTTTTGTAAGCAAACAAATTACCCTTGATTATTGTAATTAAACATCAGCTAATCATTTTATAATACCAATCACGTTTGAATATTCAGGCAGTATAATTTCTATTCTAAATATATTTCTAATCATTAGTTTGTCGATTGAAGGTGAAAAAAGTCGTGAAACTTTACAGTTACTACTGCAAAGTTCTGCTGAATCTATTAAATACAAAGTTTTGTTGAATACATAGTTTTGTGGAATCTAAGTCGTGTTCCTATATTAATGGAACGCACATGATTCTCTATAGGTATATTTGCCAGTTTCAAAAAACGAAGATTTTCTTAAGCAATTCTGATTACTATCACACACTATGATAAATGTTGTTACTTACCTAAAGGGCCAATGATATGTAGCTAAACATGGCGATGGGTCTCTACAGAAGTGACAACCAGGAGCGCACTTTTTGCAGTGAAATATAGTCTCCCATGTATTACTTATGTTGTTCACGTATTCAGTCCAAGCCACTGCAAAAAGAAAGTGAAACAGTTAGATAATGATGTGTAGAATAAATATAATCAATTAAGATCCATATGATAATCGAGCTTTAGTTAAAATAAAGCTTTTCTTTGTTGGAAAACTTCCTAAAAAATTATTTTAAGTTAATATTAATAACATTTTTGTTATTTATAAAGAGACTAAATAGTAGCGGATCCAAGCTGGATCCTTGAGGTATACCAAGGAATACAGATATTCGCCGGACATGTATTCATTACATAATAGTTATTTATGTACCAAGGGTGTTACTTAGATGATAATGCCCTGAGGTCGATGTGATCCTGCCCGAGGGCCTTTGGCCCGAGGGAAGGATATTGACCGATGTCCATGTCCATTCTTCGAAAACATCTTCTATTCTTTTGAAAACAGTCATAGAATAAACTCCAGTAACTTAAAATTAGAAGTGCAGGAGAAGAAGGGTTCTACACTTAACAGTCCGTTGTTTTCGTTGACATAGTGAATGATTATATGTGAATTGAGTGCTAACGTTGGTATAAATAAATACTAGATGTAGTTAATTTTAATTATCTCCTGCTGATATTAACTAGGTTGATTAAACGCGTGTCGAATGATGTATTTCGATGTTTATGGAAAACTGGTCTTCTATTTTTTTCTGCATCGAAGGATGAAACAAAAAAAAAACAGAGGAAGGAGGCAGTAGAGAAGGAGGTAGCAGAGAAGAAGGCAGCCCTTTCCCAGCATGAGCAATAATCCCAGGTTAATAGAAATATCGTAAGTCTTCTTCTTGTAGTACCATATCCTCATTGGACGTTGATTATCACTAAGGCCCATCTGATCTTATTAACTGCCGCTCTGAATAGTTCGGCTGAAATTTTGCCGGTCCATTGTCTTAAGTTTTTGAGCGATGACATGCGTCGTCTTCCGGGTCCCCTTCTGCCGTTCATTTCTCCTTGCATAATAAGTGTTAACATGCTACGACCAGAACATTCCAATTTTCTTTCTTTGACTGCCTTTAGTACTGTTGGTTGTCGTCCTATTCTATTTAATACCTCTTCATTTGTAACACGATATGTCCAAGATATACGTATCATTCTCCGATAATACCACATTTCAGAAGCTGTTATTTTTTGCAAGAAGTATCCGTCAGCGTCCATGCTTAGTCCATACAAGAGAACGGAAAACACATCGCATTTGAGAGCACATAATCTAGTTTGTACGTTTAAGCGAAGATTACAGAGGATGTTTTTCATTTGGTAGAAAACGCTTCTCGCTTTCTCAATACGAATACGGATTTCGCGTGGGTGGTCCCAGTTTTCGTTGAGTGTACAGCCCAAGTACGAGAAGTCTCGTATCCTTTCAAAAATTTCCCCGCTTGTATTAAATTGTTCGTTAGTATTAGGATTTCTATTAATGATCATTACTTTTGTTTTTATGATATTGAGTATCAATATAATATTGAGTTTGCAAACTGATGCGACGTGGTCGATTAGGTGTTGTAATCCTTCTGGGTTATATGCAAGTAAAACAGTGTCATCACCATATCGAAAGTTATTTATGGGTATGCCATTCACTACAATTCCCTCTTCTGTGCCATCGAGCTCTTCTCTGAACAGGTGGTTTGAATATATGTTGAATAACAGGGGTAATAAGATACATTCCTGATGGAATCCTCCCTCTATGTCAAATTCGTTTGGCCTCTTATTTTCTACTTTAACAATACCTTTTTGTTTAGCGTAAAGATTTGCTATTATTCTAAGATCTTGGTTGTGTATTCCAGATGTTTTAAGAATATCAATAAGCTTTATATTAAAATAAATATCGCAATAGATACAACAATTAGGTATAAACCTAACTGTAAAGCATCCAGGGAATCAGGTTGAAAGAAAGTAATGGAATGTAATGGAACTTATAATGTTTTATAACTTGTTAAAGAATGTATTTCTGATTTTCACTACCCTTTACTTTTTTATATTATAACAATTGTTTCGCGAAACTTTGACCTCATCAGCTGATGAGAGCGATACACATCGACCAGACTCGCCTTCACGTAGCCTATACGATTATCTACAAACGACATAAGAACAAAATACAAACAAACCTATAAACTAGGCGATAAAATCCACATAAACGTTTTATGGGCGCTTTCTAGCATCTAGAAATCTAGAAATCCTACGCTTCTACTCCTGTATTAAACATTTACGATTCTCAATCTGTCAGCTAGACTGAAAACACTTCGCAGATAAGTGGACTGAACGGCACGGCCGTTAAACTGATGGAGAGGCGCAAAACCGAAACAAATAATTTGTAGCGTCCCAACATCCCAATTATGTTGTTGTTCATAACAAAATCAATAATCAATTTGCTCGGTAGGTGTCGGAATGTGCAGCGAGGCAGCAGCTTCGCTTATTAGGTTAGATGAAATGAGCGATTTTACTGGGGCGATGTTATTGGTTATTTATCGGATAATATAGCGTAGAAAATATGCTCGTTTACAAAAATGTTCGTTCGTCTGTAAATATTTGCTCATAGATTTCGTGTAGGATGTTGAACGTATGGAATTCTTCGCGGTTTACGTGTGAAGTTGGACTTGGATTGCCATAATTACACCAAAAAGTATATAAAAGATTATTTGTTTTTCGCGTGCTTTTGTAAAGTGTTGAATCAATTCGTTAAAAATTCAAGGAATAATTACAATATATACATATAACTATATAATACATAAATATCTATATAATAATTTTTATATCACTTTTTATTTAATTAATCTTTTAAAGAATTATTACTTTTCCGCACTCCACTATACTAGCGGAAAAGTAATGTAATCGTGTAAAGAAAAAGTGAAAAAAAATTTCTTTGGGTTTATTTTTAGTTTTAAAAACAAAAAAATGGTTTTTAAAAAATTTTTGCTGTGTGTGTCATCGTTGTCATTGTCGTTGTCGTTGGTGTTGTCGTCGGCATTTATTCTTATTAGCACGATAACTCGTGTCGGATCGATCGGGTTTTGACTGATTCTGATTGGGGACGTCTCCCAGACGACACTTATTGATATTGAGGTGGATAGGACACACCCCACCCTGTCCATGGGTCATAAGAAAGCACGATGGTGGACTATTTGAGAATTTTTTGTTTGTTAGCACGATAACTCAACTAAATCGTGTTGGATCGATCGGGTCTTCACTGATTCTGATCAAGGACGTCGCCCAGACGACACCTATTCATTTTGAGGTGGATAGAACACACTTTACCATATACATGGATCATGAGAAAGTACAATGGTGGACTATTTGAGAATTTATTGTTGTTAGCACGATCACTCAATTAAATCGTGTTGGATCGATCGGGTTTCAACTGATTCTCATTAGGGACATCTACCAGATGATATGTATTAATTTTGAGGTAGATAGGACACACACCATCCTCTCCATGGGTCATGAGAAAGCACGATGGTGGACTATTTGAAAAAAGTACAACTATAGCATAAAACACATATTCTGCATTTATGTGTTGGTTTATTTTTCTCCGTCATTCAGTGTCGAGATAGAGATGTTATATGTGCGAAAAAGTCCGCTTTAAGGTTTTAAAACTGTTTATTTTAAACCTTGCTGTTGCTGAGGTGGCAGAAAGGTTCCAAGAAGTGTCTTTCTTTCTAAATATTTGCAACTTGTAATGAACGTGATAAATGTTAAAGACTAATTTTCGATAAGATTTAATTTTACATGATAATTATAATGACTTTAGGTATACTCTTTCTTAGACATAATATCCAATTTATGAATTACTTAAATTATAACACTGTACGGGATATTATACTAATATCAAAAATAACAATAGGGTAAGATTTTATATAACATGAATAAATACATAAATTCATGTTCAAAATGGAAACAATCTCTATTAAACTGCTATAGATATAAAAAAATAAGTTACTTTACTGTTATTTATTATATAAGTCGTCTTTATTAGTACGATTTAAAATAAATTAATTTTAGGGTTGTGTTTTAATAATAAATGTGGCCTGAAAAATGATCTTCGATAGACTGAAACTGGAGACACCGAAAGATTATATGTCACTGGATATGAAACTCAGCTGACATCATTAGGAGACTATTGAAACTGTGAGTTACGTGAAGTGAGTTTAAATAATCTCTTGAGTGGACTTACTGCACGAAGCTTATTTGCTTCCTCGCGACGGCAATTATAGGGATTTTGAATTTTCTGTATTTATTTTCACATTATGAAAATGATAGCTCTTACGATATAATAACCCAGATATCTAGACATGACTCGAATTTAGGGGACGTGTCCTTTACTGTAGAAAAGAGCAAAAATTATGTCTAAATCGTCACCAACAATGACTTATATTTACATGAAATTTATTGCTTATGTCGTTCCAGTGATGAAAGATAAAACTATTCCCTCGACACAACTCATCCTGGAGTGAAAACTAACAGTAAATCCGGGTGGGGCTAAAACTTGTCTCAGTATAGAGAGCGATAGACGATTGTGACTGTTTCTTCAAGCAATGCAGTGCCGCTGAAATTTTGTTACACACGGGTAACTTCGTGGCAGCCGAGTGGCTGCCGCTTTAATTTGAAATAATTAAATTGATATTCTTTATAATTTTTTATTGGTTTCAAGTTTTTACACATTTTGTGTAGGTGGCCTAGGATATCTTCTATTACTTTTGATAAATAATTCCAAATATTGGATACACGTAAAGTAAAATTTTGTAATTACTAATAATACATTTAATCCTGTTTAAAGTAATTTTTACAAGGCAATGAATTCAGTTATGCTAGTGACTATTTTAAAATTCAATGCCATCAAACGAATTAAACATTTGTCTAGTATACTTAGAGTAGAAAAAACGAATCGTCCACGTAACTTCAGAGAAGATGAAGCAACAAAAACGGTAACTCTGGTTAACGAGAGACAGCGATATATAGCCACTTTGTTAGGAGTTAGACAATCAACAATTACTTGAACAGTTTATAAACTTTTAATGGACTTAGAAACAACCCTAGAACAAGTTCATAAGAATTCTGTAGATGCAAAAGATGAGTGATACTTTAAGCAAATCGCCTTAAGAAACTGGCACTCTATAAGTTTAAAGCTAATCAGAGCCTTAGTAGTAGCTCGAAATGTAGTAATTTCCAGATAAATGATCAGGAGAAGTCTTAATCAAGGAGAATTGGACAGTAGAAGACGGACTATTGCACTACTGTTCAAATAACCAGAAGACATAGAGTTGCTAGACTGTGTTTTGCAAGAGAACACGTAAATTGGACCATTCATGACTGGAAGCGAGTTTTATTTTCAGACGAAACAACAGTAAGTGTTATTTCACCAGATTGACGTCAACAAGTCTGATAAAGGCCAGGAGAGAGGTTTGCCGCCTGTAGTATCTCTCCGATTATCCCATTGTTTGGTAGATCAATAATATTTTGGGAAGGAATTTGCAATCAATCAATGGAGGCACGGATTTTGTTCTTATACGAGGGAAATCCATGAATGTACATTTCTACGTAGAAAACATCGCAGAGTAACATGTGATTCTATTATATTTTCATGTTTATTCAGGATAACGCTTGGCCAATCCCCAAAAAGCCCAGTTATAGTGCAATAATTAAAGATGTAAAGTTTCACTAATGCTTTAATTCTGTTTATGTATACGCAATTCAGTTTAGCTTTGCCTTCGTATTTGACCTCAGTACTGTCGTTCGTTGTGACAGAATAAGTATTTACATATAGTTCTATCTAGTATCTATTATTTTCGTGTAATCTGGTAAGTTTTTTTTCACGTCAATTTCCTGATTTAGAATAGGATAGGTCTCAAATAATATGTGTGGTAATATACGACGCATATTCTGCCCTGCTACTGATAAAACATCTAAGTAAATAGCTCTATAGTCTTTTGTCAAAATAACTTGACGATAATCATCATGTTAAATAGTAAAAGAAATTTTATAAGCCCATTCTGCACCAGCGACATGAAACAGAATACTCAGATATACCCCCGGCAATTTCTCTTAACCCTGCAGCATTTTAAAACATAATTAATTTCACAATAACCCTCAGAGTCCCCTTTTCGCCTGCTTTCTATTTCTCATTCTCGTAAACAGCGACATAATGCATCTGAGACCGTTGTACATTGTTTGCGTGATCTGGAGAACCCGTCACCTCAGCTGCGAGTCTCATTAGGTACAGTACTGGCATTTTTTAATGGAATTGCGATGAATAATGAGTTTCAATTTAATTCGTTATATAATACCGAAATTTTATGCAATGAGAGGGAATTGACGGTGTACGGTATGCAAAATAGTATCAGATCGAATTCTAGGGATGGAAAGTTTCAAAATAATCTATTACTTAAATAACAGTTAAGGATAAATCAGGCTTTCAACTTTATAGATAGAGTAGTAGGAATAGGTAGGTAGAGTAGGAGGAGGAGTAGGAGCGAGAAAGTGATATGCAGATTTTTTTAGGACACTTTAAAATGTAGGGTTTTTATAAAGATGGTATAGACTCAATGAGACTAAGCTAAGTATTGGATATATAGTGCTGTGAAAAAATATAGACTTGCTCTTAATTTGCACTACATCATGAATAAAACTAAATACTTAAAATAATTTTATGGATATATTGGAGCGATACATTACGTGAAATCAGTGTTTTATATTAAAAGTTTTTAGGATCTCATGTATTGGTGAATAAGAGAGATTTATGAAAAAGCCGGGTGTAGTTTTTGAAAAATTATTAACTATATATTAGCTCACTGGGTGTTTTTATATTTTACTTGGAGTAATATTTAGTTCAATTGCCCTTATTTTTTATTACATTTAATAAGCAAATGTTCATACTCTTTATTAAATTGCTTAAAGTTGCCCCTGGAATTTCGGCCTAGGCAGCTACAACTCGACGTCCTAGTTCATCAACACTTTCAATTGAAAGCTTTGCTGGATTGTATCCTGCTCTTGCCATAATCCCCCATAGACTTTCTAGCGCGCTAAGATCAGGACTTAAAGCTGACCATGGCATAAGATCAATTATATGCTGTTGAAATCAGTTTCATTTGGCGAGACATTCAATTTAAAAGGAAATTTTTACAAAACACCGCCTGTCTCTCCTCAGCTCTACGCTTCACTCATTGGACCAATCAAGTTGTGTCTCCGTTTTTTTACGAAATGGAATATTGTTAAACAATTGGGATAATCGAGAATTTTATTACTTCTTTGAGTTTCACTTGGTGATACGCTGAGCTTAAAGGTAAATTTTTACAAAACACCGCCTACCTCCCCTCAGCGCTACATTTCACTCATTGCAAGTATCAAGTTATGTCTCCGTTCTTTGATAAAATGGAATATGGTTATTCCATTAGAATAATCGAAAATACTATTTCGTCTTTGCCTCTCATTTGGTGATACGCTGAATTTGAAGGTAAATTCTTACTGAGGGGAGGGCGGTGTGCCTGTCTCCCCTCAGTGCCACGTTTTATTCATTAGAACAATCAAGGTGTGTTTTAGTTTTTTTTTATAAAATAGAATATGCTGAAATAACTAATATAATCGAGAATTTTTGTTGAATTATTAAGGCGTGTCAATTTTTCTTTACACAAAATGTAATTAAACGACTAATGAAATCAAGAAGAATATTACTTCTTTGCTTTTTATTTGGCGACAAGTTCAATTTAAAGGGAAATTTTTACAAAGCACCGCCTGCCTCTCCTCAGTACTCTGACTCACTCATTGCAGCTACTAAAGTACATCTTTGTCTTCGTCTTACAAAATTGGGTTGAAAAAAGTGTTGAAACGAGTCTTCAATCGTCCACACTGTAGATTGAATTATGTTTTCGTCCTGATATTTCGTACCGCAAATATCTTCACTTATTCAAATGACCAACAATATGTTTCGCATAACAGTATTTGCTGTAATCTTAGTGTTTGATTTATTGTGACTTACATCCCATAATTTTAAATTTTTCTTTCAATTTCATTAGGATGTTTGTTCAAGATATGTCTCGTTTTATAATTATTACCTTTAATGTGGCAGGATATTTACCATACATAAATAATAATACAATTATATAACCACAGAATTTCCATAATAAGTTAATTAATATTTATGCAGCACTGGTCTGGTGGGAGAGAGCCTGTTTAAAGTCGGAAGCCAACCGACTTAACAAGTTAAGAGGATTGATTCTTAGAAGTATAACGGGAGCCCCAAGATCAACACCGATCGAAGCGATGGGGATACTGACGGGGATACCACCTCTTGATGTCATCCTGAAAGCGGGTCGGGGAAGAACAAGGTGTCTGCAACAAACATGCTTGCCGTTCCGATCCTTGTCTACTCCTTCGAAGTAGTCAAATGGACACAGGAGGAGCTGCGACAACTCGACGTAGTAACCCGAAAGAGGATGCATCTCAGTAGGAGTTTGCATCCTAGATCGTCCGTTCCACGGCTATATCTCCCACGATATCGCGGAGGTCGTGGACTCTTGAGTTTGGAGTGTCTTCATAACAGGATGGTTCTGGACGGAGCCTGTAAAGTTATCAGGAGTTCGGATCCCCTTCTCTGCATGGTCCGAGATCACGAACATGCAGGGATAGGAGCATTTTTATTTAAGGCAGCACGTAGAGCAGCCGATGATCTCGGTCTCGTCTTCGATACCGAACGGGCCAATCACAACTCTGTCACCGAGTTGGAACCCGTTCAGTTAAAAGCCCAAGTAAAAGCTGCAGAGCATTTAAGAGCTCTGCAGCTTCACAAGGATAAGCCCATGCACGGGGTCTTCTATAGGAATATGGAAGCCCTGGGCTTATCCGAAAGGCTGACCTTTGCATTCTTAAGGTCAGCCGGGCTAAATTCAGAGACCGAGGGATTCATCATGGCTTGCCAAGATGGTGTATTTAACACGCTCGTCTATCGGAGTCGTGTCATGGGTATGAAGGTCCCTGATGTCAGCTGCAGGGCCTGCCGTAGGGCGCCGGAGACATTGATGCATTTACTGTCGGCTTGTCCGGTATATGCAGTCTCGGCCTATATCCATAGACACAACGCAGCGTTGCGGGTGCTTTATTATCATTTAAGGCACTCGTATCAGATAGACGAGACACCAGTGCTGCCTTACGCTCCGGGGGATATTGAGTCCGTTGTGGAAAACGAGAAGTGCCGAATATATTGGAACTATTCGTTTTCCACCGTCAGGCAAATACAAGCCAACAAGCCTGACGTAGTCCTCCTCGACCACCAAATCAGGACAATGTTCGTCATCGAGTTCTCGGCACCCGGTGATGGTAACATTGTTTTGAAAGAGGAGGAGAAACGGACAAAATATCGAGATTTAATCTTCGAACTCCGTAGACTCTATCCAGACCATACTGTTAAATTGAAGGTACTGATTATAGGAGCCCTTGGTGGAGCGAGAGATACACTGCTTTCTGAATTAAAGAACATACCGGCATGCCGAAACTCGGCAGAAATCTTAGCCGGTCGCATGCAGAAGGCCGTAATTCTCGGCTCACTACGTCTACTCAGGGCACACGACTCGGCCCAGTAATCACTAACCGAGCGGACGCGAGGAGTGATTGCTGGTATTACCAGCGCACCTTCTGTGTGAGTCGGAGCCACAGAAAGGGGTGACTGGCTTTTAGTAAAAAAAAAAAAAAAAAAAAAAAAAAAAATAATAATAATAATAATTAGTATTTTGTTTAGCATTCATTTTAAAAACGAATATATAGTATCTATATTATGATAATCAAATAGAGGTCATCTACAAGATGCTATCAGAAAAAACATCAACGATGTCATATCCACAATTTGAATAGTGCCAAGATATGTGCAAAAAAATAGAATCGGCATGCATGACATTTACGAGGGTAACCTAACCTAACCTAACGTACTATATAAACATTTAACCGAGGCCGGAATGCAATATCTTAAAGGATCTTACTTTCCATTGCTTTTTTCCGTTGCCATTTTGCAGTCTCAAGGTAAATTAGATTTTAAGGTAAACACGAAGGAGTAAATCTCCTTTTTCAGCTTTACACGGGAGAAAATTTGTAGCCGATGGAAATCCAGTCTCATTAAAATCCTCAAAGGAGTTTTTAAGAAAATCCATCATCCGGCTTCCTCTCGAATCTCTAAACTTCTAATCCACAGCTAAGCCTCAAATAAGCCATTAATATTCGGCCGAGGATGATATTCGTCATTATAACGGTGTAAGTTGCACGGGCAGAGCTCTACCTAAGGTTATTTAAAATGTATGAGACATCGAGCATGTTTTATATGCAAAGCCTTTCGGAAAACACCGCGGAAGGTCCTCGAGTTGGGTTTGCCGATATTGCCTCGCGTCTCGTCCGATCCACGTATTTATATTTATGGGAGGGATATCGCGGTGGAAATGTTGCCGGAATAAAAACCAAGGGTCTTCGGGATTCTTTGAATTCGTCGCTTTGGCTTCTGTAATAGGATTCATAAAATAAAGTCAAGAACAGTGCAGGAAAATGAAGCGAACAGCATAAATGTAAATACGGTTAAATAAATTCATAAAGTTCGTTGGCGGATCTGCTAAGATTTATTTGATTTCATTACACTGACTTAGTTTTCCACAAAACACCAAAACACTATGCACTATACTCGACGCGCGTTTCCCCAACCAAGTTGGCATCATCTAGAGTTCAGGTAGTACAGTCCATTTTGAAGGCAGGATAATCTGGATGTAATAATAAACATGGAGGTATATCTCCAGGTTATGTATTGGGCACTTAACTTTTTGCTCTTTATAGTTGATTTTAAAAACCTGTCAACATCTTGAAATGATCATTTCTATACAGATGATATTCTATGGCGGTTATATTATTCGTTTTAAAAAAGTGACATTTAGCAAACCTGCATATTGGTCAGTAAGATATGACTTCTTTAGTTGATATTGTGATATTCCATACACTGTGGAAAAGAAGTCTGGAAGAAAGAACACTTAAGAAATCTAGTAAAATGGTTTTTTTTTTACAAAAATGCTCAAAGGAATCAAAATATATATTAAATTTGTCATCTTTTAAAATATTTTACTTCTATATAGAGTGGCGTACTTTTACAGGGTCAAAGCGGTCACATTTTTTGAATAATAACTCCTATATCATGTTCGATTTAGTGAAAGAACACATTTCTTTGGGTATCGTTATATTTTGATTAACTTGAATAAATAAAAATTCAAGAAAATGCAAATAAAATATTAATTGTGAAAATTGATTTAATTAATATGTTGCCTTCAAGGCATTGTATTTTCTTCTTTAAGCTTTCGACAAAATTAATGTTTGTGATTTTCATTTTTCTGAAATCAAAAAATCTTAGTAATAGTCTTTATTAAAATCTTAATAAACCCTTTTTAAATAAATACAGAGAACATAGATATATACACGATTTACGTAGAGCTGGACGTCAAGCAGTCAATGCACTTACAGAACTTTACATTTTACTAATAATTAGTGAAAATCCACATTCCAGTTCCTGTCAGATTAGATTGGATATGAATTTGAGTCACTACAATGTTTAATGTTTTACATAAATATAAATGTTACCCTCATAAAGTAACATTGATCGAGAATTACCAGAAGATGATTTTGATTGTCGAGTGCAACCTTGCGAGGAATTGCAATTACGTTGTGATGATGACAGTATGTCTGCGGAAAATATAATATTTTCGGATGAATCCACATTTTTCATAATAACTGTAAATAGACAGAACTGAATGTACTGGGCCTCATATAATTCACGATGAAATCACGTACTCGATATCAATTATAGTGAACATTCGGACAGTATAGACAGAAACAGTATTTTTGGATAGTATTTTTTATCACAACTTCATTAGCGCAATATGTTTGCCCTTTTACAGCACAAGTTGATTTAAATACTGAAAGCTTTATACGTAGATGCAAATGACCCAGACATACTTGATAACAGAGTTTGGTATCAATAAGATGGTGTACCTCCCCATTACTCCATCCCTGTTCACACTTACTTGAATAGCACATTATTACTTAATGTATTTATTTTGTTTTGTTTATAAATAAATTTTCACAATTAACATTTTATTTGGCATTTGAAATTTTCTTTATGCAACAACAAAAAATGCGCCTCTTTTACCCTGGCAACGTACGTTACTGTACATTGAACTGAAGTATTTCAAAAGACTGCAAATGTAAAATACCTCTTGACCTCTTCGAGTATTTTTGAAGTTATCAAATTTACTGATTATGTAAACTTTATTATTAAAATGGTTTTCTAAAATTTAAAATAAATCCTGGTTCTTTTTTTATGATCCTAAGACTTGATGTAAGATTTTGTTAATCATTTGATCTGTTACTTTTTGCTATACTGTATTACTTTGGCTTCGATGACAATTATGTTGATATGATGGCATTGTATGTTATTATGGGGTATTCGAGGGAATATTCTAATGGAACAAGAGTCATGGTCGTACTTCAAAGTTCTATTTTGTGTCCTCTATTTTTTATTTTTTTAGAAATGTTTTAGAGTTTTAAAGAGCTTTAAAACGTGTTAAAATTTTCTAATCCTTACCTTTATCCATCTGACACTCAGATATATTGTTCATTGCAAGACAATGATATTGAACAAGTCTGTATCCTAGTCAATGAGGATATGACTTTTTCAAATTGACACACTTAAAAAATAAACTATTCTATTCACAATCCTTCGCAATTTAACGTGATACTGTTTGGTACAAAAGTGTCTCGCATTAGGTAAAAATCCATCCAAATGAATGACTTTCATCTTCATTTAATTGATACATAAATACTCGGTAAGAATTCTTAACGCAGCTCTTAAGTTTACTTACTTGACAATATATAAATAAATATACACCCATGATTATGGTGCATAAGGATACTTTTAAATAATAAATGGTCATATTTTATACCTATAAATGTATATACAGTGCTTATCATTATCCATTTCATACAGTATAGGTAGGTAAAATAAATACGGGGCTTAATGTCAATTCTGTGCAACACGGCTTATAAATAAAATAAACAAATAAGAACAGTATAAAAAAACGTCAATTATGCAAATATTAAATGCTCATACTCAGCCTGATTATCTGGTATCACTTGTTTTACCCAGTAATTGGGATTACCAGATAAAATGCAAGATAATCGCAAATTCTGGTAATTACTGCACATTTGGCAACACTAATCCATAGCTAGAGAAGTAATATTGGAGATTTCTGAATGAATGTTTACTCCCTGTCGTATTACAATTGCTGTAGTGGTTATAGATTATAGAAAAAGAGGATCAACTCTTGGTTCATTGCGTAAATTGTTAGTGAAATATTCATGTGTGCTAGAAAATAAATCAAGCCAATATCGCTCAGAAAAGAACTAACAAAAATACTTTCAGCGATCAGAACGACCCTCATTAACTTCTTCAAATAAATTAGAGAAATGTACGAGCCGTATTTTTGTTTATTTAGAGATTATCACGCTATTAGTCATCATAGGAAGGACGAATCTATTTTGTTAAAATTTATAAATAAAACTATCCAAGTCATAGATTTTCAACGGTATTGGAACAATGCATTTCAAATACTATGAATATTTTATAATAAGTGGAATATTATCAAAATTATCAGTTACATTATTTAGGGTAAAAGGTGCAAAGAAGCGTGCTATAAATGTTAGTAAATTGAATAAACAACTAGGGCATCAATATTTAACGTCTGTCATCTACACTACCAGCCCTATCTTTGACAGAACACAAATGGCGTGTAATTTAAATCCTCCAGTTCCAACTGAGACACCCTATATAATCTGGATCGTCATCTGTTAGTTCAGAGAAAATTCCATGTTATATGGATGATGCTTTTTTGAAGCACTTCAAAACAGTTGAATAGTTATGTTATCGCACAAGACAATTGGGCATACATTTGATATTCGATTATTTGAATGCTTTAATAAAATATCTACCTGTACCGTATCATCGTATAGGAAATGAGGTCTTCCATTTAACGGTTCAATATGGCGAAGTCCTTAAAAATGTTATCAATTTCTACTTACATAGCTTATACACATATTTTCGTATCATTATTCTGTACTTTTATTTTTAGTTTAAAAAAGTTTTTGACAACAAAATATATTTTGAGAAAGTACATTAATTTTTGATCAATCTGTTATTATATTTGATTATGTTATATGGATTTGGGCCTCATCAGCCACTGATCACATTGGTACTCCCTTGGCGATCCCCTCTTATTCGGGTCATTATCCAAAAATGCTATCCCATAAATGGAGCAATATAGGCACGTCCCCCGCCTTAAGCCTCGCCTCCTCTAGGATAACAGGGGGCCCTAATATAAGGTACCTCTTCTCTTCCAGTGCCGAGCAGGTGTAAAGAAGATGAATCAAGGTTTCTTCGTCTTCTTTACAGTATCTGCAGGCCGGGCTGTCAGTCAGCCTCAGCTTGTGTTTATATGCTTTCAGGCTACTATGGTGGCTCGTCATGATTCCCACCAAGGTTCTGGCTTTGTGCCTGTACAATTTAATGAATCCTTGGGCCCATTTCTCAATCTCGAAGTATTCGATGAAGAGTCTGGTTATTTGACAACCCGTTACTCTTCTTCATCTTTTATTATGCTGGTCTCTTGCCCATCCATTGATGCGGTCTCTGATCACATTCCGACTTATTTCCACTGCAGGTTTTGATCCATAGAGGTTTTCCCTGGTCCCTTGTCTGGCAAGGCCTTCTGCAATTAGATTTCCCTTAATGCCATTATGCTCAGGTGTCTATAAAAGTTCCACCTGTCCCATCCCTGCCAAGTGGTTCAATGCTTCATAGTAATTATAGACCAGCTTCGATTTTGTCGTTATGCATTCAGGGCTGCCAACGCCACCCTGCTATCCGAGCAGTTACATACCTTCTCCTGGGTCCGATTTTGGTCGGCCCCCAGAGCACCGTATGTAATTGCAACTAGCTCGGCCTGGAGTGCGGTAGTGTATTTGTCCAGGGGGAAGGTTTTACCTATCCCATCGCGTCACCTATACACCCCCGCACCCGCTCTGTTCCCATTCTTTGCTCCATCCATGTACTATATGTCTCCATTGAGCGGTAATCCAGCTCGACCCTCCATCCAGTCGGTCTTACTGGTGAGGATAATATTTCTTGTCAAACAGGAAGTGGACACCCGTACTGCCAGAGGGCATCCATAGAAGTCCCTCCTCAGCTAGCCCTCTTGAGAGTCTATTCAGGTCCCTTACCTTCCTATTCATGTTTTCTACCCTATGCATTGCCTTTACAGCTTCCGCTTTCAGTGTCACATCAAGAGGTGGATCAATCTGTTACATTACACATAATTTTTTAATAGGTTTAATTTAAGTAATAGTATTAGTAACAACAATTTTCCAGTTTCAACGAGAATAGTTGTACTAATATCTAAGTATGCTGCTCGGGAGTAATTCTAGATAATAAAACAATTGTATCTGAGTTAATATGTTTCCTCATAGATTCGTGCAATCTTTATTTATCAAATTTAGAATTTAAATGGCTTAACTTACCTTCCACTAGGGTTCCGTTGAATATTCCATCATGATGAGGCGAATAAAACCCTGGTCTGCAAACACACTGGTACCTTCCCCTGGTCCAAGACACGGAATTCAAGGTCGGCCGATAGATACACTAGAAATAACAAAAATCATTTATTTAAGTATCATTTCGAAGAATACAGTTTCTCGGGTAATAATTTTGAGCTCGTTGGCGATATTTGATTACGTTATTTTTTAGGTTGATTACACCTAGAGAGGTTCATTACACCTATAGCGTGTCTGAGTTGGTATTTAAATTATAGGATTTAAATTGCCCGCCACTTGTGGCCTGTCAAAGATAGGGCGTCAATATTTAACGACTTTCATCTACAAACACACTAGACGCACATCAATGTTATGAAACTTGTCATATCCTGCAGATGAGACAAGGTCAGAAAAAACCTCGTGTTACCTTCAAGCAAACTTTCATTGAATAATTAACAAAGGTCTCTGGCAGTATGTCAGATGTCTCGAGTGGTCTCTTGACAAAAGGACTCGATATATAACTGCATCTCATATGGGTGCATGTCGAAGTCAATATTTACAATCTTGGTCCTTGTTCCACATGATCGTCATAAATAAATTCTTCTCTAATAACAATTGATCAATCAGTACCTTTTCTATGAGACCATCATAATCATCTTTGACTAAGATAATTTTTGATATCTCAATATATATAAATCAAAAAACACATATTCTAATTTGAGCACAAATAATTAAATAAACTTTTAATTACTTAAACCAGTAAGTCCTTTTAAATAGTGGAGAAATATATAAATTATGATTCGTTAAGTATGCTCAGGCTATGGTTGTTAGCTGGTTTGTGCCATAACAACAAAAATAACTAATTAATAACATAAATAATGATTAATTTTAACAAAGCATATACACTCCTGGATAATATTTACGTATCAGCAAAACCTTTCATTATTCCTTACGAGTTTTGGTGGTTTTAAATCACAGGACTACTGTAACATTTCTAAATTGTTAATAATACATTTAACGCTATTTAAAGTAATTTGTAAAGGGCAATAAATTCAGTTACACTAGTGATATTTCTTTAAATTGTATGTCATCAAGTGAATGAATCACTTTGTTCAGTTCATTTAGAGTAGAAGAAATGAATCGTTCACGCAACTTAAGAAAATATAAAGCAGTGAAAGTGGTAACTCTAGGCAATCAACAATTAATTGAACAATTAGACGTTTCAATAAATTTGGAAGTTACTGTAGAACTTAAGGATAAGGTTGTAAGAAGTCTATCGATGCAAGAGATGAGCGATACTTTATGTAAGTCTCCTTAAGAAACAGGCATTCTACCAGTTTAGAGCTAAGCAGAACCGTAGTAGAAGTACAAAATGTAGCAACTTCTGGACAAACAATCAGGATAAGACTTATTAAAGGAGGATTGAATAGTAGATCAGCTGTTGCACCACTGCTCACCAGAGATCATAGAGTTACTAGACTGCATCTTGCAGTCTAGTAACTAGGAGAGAGGTTTGCTGTCAGCAATATCTTTCCTAGGATCTCATTTTCTGGTGGATTAATAATGTCCTGGGGAGGAATTTATTTAGGTGGTTGCAGAGATTCGGTTCTTATATGGAGGCGTTCCATGAATGTACATTTCTACGTATAAAACATCGTAGAATTTACCCCATTCATCGAGGACAATTTCGTTTTGATGCAGGGTAAATCTTGGCCCCATCTTGCTAGAGATGTACCAGTGATGTGAATATTCTAACTATGGACTGGCCATCAAAAAGTCCAGATATGAACCCCTTAGAGCATCTATGGGATGCACCAAATGGATCAGTCATATGTCACATACTTGCTCCTATGGTTCCCCTTAGGGAACTCGAGTAAGTCGTTCTTGTTGAATTAGAAAGTATTCTGCAGGAAGTCATTCATTACTTGATCAATAGCATGTCCAGATGATTGGAAGCAGTGATAAGATACAATTTAATTTCAGCTGAATTTGTTTTTTAAAGTTTTTCATTAACACCGTGTACATTGAATTTGGAATTATTGTTCCCTTCTGTTGTTTATTCTTGTTGTTTTCTCGATAATATCACTTTAATTTGTTAAATATTAGTTGAAATAGATACTATATATATCACGTAGGTACTATAATTATAAGTATATCACGTAGGTAGCATAATTTAAATCTTCGAAACAATAAAAGTAGGTAATAATTTTAAGTTTCACTAATGCGTTAAATTCGTCGGGAGTTTACATATAATCAATAGAAATAGTAGTAGCCTGCTCGTAATTCTAGATAATCTTCTTAATGCTAAACGTGGTTTGAATCATAATTATTTTAACACCACTCAAAGTACTTAATCTGAATATATTTCGAACAGTTTCTTTGGACGGGGTTCTCTTTAGATATAGCGAAAGACTTATATATGAGGTATCGAGTTATACGTGGTTAATTTATGTATTGGAAGGATATATATATATATATATATATATATATATATATATATATATATATATATATATATATATATATATATATATAATATATATATATATATATATATATATATATATATATATATATATATATATATATATATATATATACCTGTTTATTCTCCCCATTCTTACCGCCTCCTCGTGGTAATGAGGAGGTGGATACGTCGGTACCTTGGGGTTGTAGGGGTTGTCTGTTGGGACCAGAATTAGCAACAGCGTTTAGCCACTCGAACTTCTCTCATAAGAGATGCTACCATAAAGACACGAGAGGTCAAAACCAGCAGTTGTGGACAAGCCAAAATATTTTTAACTACACTTTGCAGCAAACTAGTAAAATACGTCTTCGAATTGTAAAAGGATTATTGATGGGACATTGCAGGTTAAACACCATGTTATGGGGTGCATGTCATTAGTATGTGTAGAAGATGCAAAATCAGGGCATTTTGGGGAACCATTAGCTAGAAACGGCTGATCTATGTTGATTGCCACCTAGTGCACTTCCTCAATAGATTCAAACAATAGGATGCCTGAAGAAGTGAGGTCGATGTTTAGTGACAGATTGTCAATTCTACAGAGGTAACGTAATGGGCCCGATATGACGCATTGAGTGCATGTGGATTCTATCTGCCCTTCCTCTTATTGGAACTGTTTATTCTTTTTGCATACCTTACAAATAAATTCCATTGTGAGACTTTCTTACCTACATACAAACACTCATGTCTATTTTTGGTTCAATAAATTGCAAAGGCATCAACCTGCCTACAACCTTAGCATCCACTTCAATTATTCTTGCATAATTATATACATTTTATTTCTCTTTTCCCTGAGCGACAGGCTTTAAGCGCTTAAGGAATAACTTATATTAATCATCGGGCAAAAAGAAACGTTGTGAGTCGACAAGAATCTTTACAAACAAACGTCTAAATCAACAGTCCTCGTTTTTCATGGCGATGCAATAACAAACCAACAAAAGGAAAATATTTCGAGGCAACGCAGAAATCGGCGTCGTGAGACTTCGGCGCGTCGTGACGGGAATAGGAAAAAATACCTCGAAGGGTGAACGTGATATTAAATTGTTAATAAAGATTTCCAATAACGTACTGATAAGAATTCAGAATGGAGGCTTTCACAGCCCTGATGTGAACTGATTTGTGGCGTTTGCCCGATCATAGATTTATTTTTATCTAATTAATCTAGAATGCTGAAGCACGTTGTTTCATTGTTTACGTGGAACAATGGACCGTAAACAGGCGTGGGATAAAATCCATTAATTGCTGGGAAAGATTAAAATTCAATTAAACATTCGAAATAAGAAAATGGAAGATAAGCAATAAGATAAGAGAAACAATACTTATCCTTAAGTATTCGACAGAATAAATTTTGAAAGTCAAAATATTTGAGAAGAAAATGAATGGCTGATATTGTTGGGTGTCATGGTCACTATGGGATTGTTGCTATTGTTTGCTATAATAAGCTTTGTACATGGAAGGAGGAAAATTTGGAGAGACTCACGGATATGGATAAAGCAAATATTTATTTTCTGAGAACACTATGTATCTAGTACCTGGCGTATCATCATATTATTATGTTAAACTTTTATTATCTATGCTACAAGCAAAAGTCTCCTATTATTTCACCATTTTAATAACAAATATAGTTTTTGTTATAAGATGACTGTAGTGTTTTAGCACTATGACAGCTTTATTTTAAATAATCTAGTCACTATCGCTATTATTTATTGATATCTTCTAGAGATGCTATTCATGTGTGCCCTCGCATTTTTCACACCAAACGATTTCCCTAAGTGACGAAATTTAAGAGGAAGTCTCTATGAATTAAAAACACGAGTACTTTGCATCTTAGTTTATATAAATCCCTAAACGTATTCAATATGATTAATATCGGAAAGAATGCGAGGGTCAATAAAGTGTTTTTCGTTCATTTTTCCTTTTTCATTTCGTACACATCCGACTTAGATGATTATAATTATTCGTTTCCTAATGTACTCGTATCTAATCACCCCTTACCATGTTACTTATATGTAGTCTGCAATTGTCTCGGGTATTTTATCAATACCCCATGGTATTTAAACAACACTTTTTGGTATATATTTACAACTTCTTTTAAAGATTATGTATAATATTGGTCCAAGCACGCTACCCTGAGGAACTCCGAATTTATGAGACGTAATTCTATTATTCATAACTCATATCTGTCACTAAAATACCTTTCCTCTAAGTATGATCTAAGAAGGATAAATATGCCATATAGTAGGGTTTCTTTTAGTTTATGTACTAGCCCCTGGGGCCAAACATAAAGAAGGATTGGCTCACATCGAGGAAGATTGCTGCGTAGCAGTTTCTTCTTCAAATGTTTTATTAATTTCACTCCCAACCCCGTGAGTCTATTGAATGGTAAAGTGGCGGCATCTAAACCAGAACTGATTATCAGGTATCAAATTTTTATTTGCGATGATATCCATGAACCATTTTGCCAAAAGTTTTCCATAATTTTAGGAATTACTGGCAAGAGACTGATTAGTTGGTATGATGGTGGTGAATATGAAGGTTTCCTTGCATGGATAAATATTATTTCGGCTACTTTCCATTGTGCTGGAAACTATTTCAGTCAAAGAACAGTATTAAATAGGTATGTTACCATAAGAATTCTTTTTTTGTGGTAGTTCCGTCATTAGTCTTGCTGTAATACTAGATTATACCTAGGTGCTTTTTTTGGGTCTAGATTATTTTGACTTATCCTTTCACATTCCATAGGTATTATATGTTCAATTTGTTCGATGGTGTTCGCTGATGCTCGGAGAAAAGCAATTCTGCCTTTCTACCTTTTCTTTGTCCGTCTTTGCCCAGCGTTCATCTGTTTTTCGAATGGGGGGAGAGGGGAGCTGCTCTCCTAACTGTTTTAGTTTTCTTGTCGCTTTCCACAGGGCATAGTCTGAATTTTCGGCAGGAGTTAGATTCTGAATGTATTCTTGGAATGTGTCCTTTTAAAATTCCTTTAGGTATTATTTTAGTTGTCTAGCAGCAGAACTGCAATTTATTCTGCTGGCAGGGTGTTTTGAGTTATTCCAAATTTTCCTTAGGCGTCTTCCTGCTTATATTTTTTCTCAAATATTCAAAGGATAATTTATTATTTTATGTTTTTGGAATATTGTTGGTGTTGCCCCCAACCAGCTTCTTGTATTATGGTAGTGAAATTGTTGATTTCTTTTATTAATTCTTCCTCTGTTTTTATGACACTGAAAGGTCTATTTCTTCGTCATTTATATCTGTAAAGGTTCCAATCAGTTTTGTAATTACACAGCTTAGTGAGTACTTCTTTTCCTTACATAATTAAATGTATTGCTGCAATAAGAGGGGAATGGTATGACGCTAAATCACAGTCTGATTTTATGGTAAGGTATCCAGATGCCTATTCTTTAGTTACAAAGAAATCTAGGCAGTATGGTAACTTACGAGGATCTGTAGGCCAACATGTTGGTTTATGAGTTGATAAATTACTTAATTTTTGTTCTTGGATCACTTGATGTTGTGCTCTTCCTTTCACTAGTGGTATCATTTTTGAACCCCAACTGGTGAGCTTCGTGTTGTCGTGCAAGTCCCTTTCAGCTAGAAATCTGTTTCCTAAACCATTAAAATAGCTTTTAAATCCATTTTTATTTGTTGGGAAATTTGGAGGTTTGGGATATTCCGAGATGTCCACTAAATGTAAGTAATTTACGTTATTACATTTAGTGGACATCTCGGCATATCCCAAACTTCCAAATTTATCAAAAGTTATATACATTATTCTGATCAATATTAAAAGACCCTACCAAGAAATCATTGCCTTTTATGTAATGCATAACAATGAAATGAAAAAAATGTTTCGTGAGCAATTAAGAGAAGCTCCTTAACTTACCTCGGTTGTTGCGTTGTGACATTTGTGGGAACCGTGGAAGATGGATATCTCGTTGCTCAAGCGTTTATTGTTTTGCGCCTCGCACTGGTTGACTTCTAAATGGGAGACGTCGACGTCTAAGCTAAGGAAGCCCTTGAGCCTGAAACGAAAAATAATTGGCTGAGAGATATCCTTATTCTAAATTAAATGTTAGGTATTTAAAAAGTCAAAAAATAAATAAAACTGTATGTTCCTAACAATAATTAAAAAGGGACAATTACAGTCCTTTAAAGCACAATTTATTTAGTTATTTAATTTATCCAGTAGGATACGTCCTTGTTCTAGGAGAGATAACATAAAACAATAATACAAAAGTACAAAAAATGGAAATAAGATATTCCACAACAAACGTACTAAATGTTTATGGAAAATGACGGACAAAGAAAAATCCGACATCATATACCTAATTCAACTAATAATGATATAAAGACATGTGAAGTGAATACACTTTATATCAGTGTCTTCTTTTACAGCTGCATACAGTCCACCATGCACTCAATGTTATAATAAAGGGTGGGCTAAAAGTAGGTAACCCATTTTAATTGGTTCTACTTCTTTTCTTATTTTTAACTGTCTCAATTTTGTTTCATAATTGCAAGAAAAACTTAGGAAAATCATAATGGAGTTCAGTTCGCTTAAAGCACAAGAATCATCGAATTTTATTTTCTAAATCAGAAATCGATAATTTTAACCTAGTGTCAGTACCGTGCACATTTTAATACCAGAGATTAGCCCATTAAAAAAATAACTCGTAATGTTGTCGCTAAGCTGTCGGAAAGACGGCATATGTGAGGGATTGCTTTAAAATATGTAGACCACGTTCAGCCAGAAATCCGGAGAATATCGAGCGAGTAAGGAAGACGACCCCTCAAGTACATGACGATCCCTCAGATTCAACCAGAAGACGATCAAATGAACTGAAATTGACCAGGACTAGCTTGAGACAGGTATTGAATTTTTATTTGCAATTTTTTTTCTTATAAAATGTAGCCAGATCATAAAAATAAGCTTCGCGATAAATAGCAGCATCTACAGTATAGCCCTTCAATAATTAGCTTCAGAAAATTCAAATTTTATTCAACAATTAATTATGAGTAATGAAGCACACTTTTATCCAAAAGGACCTCTCAATAAATAGAATATTATGCGATTTTAGGCCACTGAGAATTCTCGAATAATTCAAGACTGCAAAACTGCAGACTCTCGTATAATTCAAAAGCTGTAAAGGGCTGTTTCTTATTTGTGGAACTGTTTGGTGTGGAATGACTTCAATTAGAGTTATCGCCAAATTCTCGAGAATTCCTGCTGAATACTGGTGTTGGCAGGACGTTGCCATATGTCGTACTGTAGGAAGAGTTGTCCTCTTAAGAACTGCTTTCTGACAGAATAATTTATTGAAATTTTGACCTGAACTGGCCTTCAAAATAACTTTACTTAACGGCACCCGAGCTATTTCTCTGCGGCTATCCAAAATAAAGAGTATTCGTTATGTCCGAATCAGGGCCGTGTAGAGTTCACAACTTTGTAGGTTGTCATATGTCTGTCAGAAATTCTGATTAAGTTGGCAATATCAAAATTGCACACAAAATCGCGTTAAATTTAAATGTACTGCATCAATTTTTATGGACAAAAACCTTAATAAGCGTTTTCTTTCAATAAAGGGATGAAGGCTTCATAAAAAATGCAATATTGTGCAGTGAAATCTTTTATTTTGAACATTAATTACAAGCATTGTATTTGGAAAATACTGCCGCTGATAGTAATAATGTGACGCATTAGAAACGAAGCTTCACTGGGAAAGATGAAGGCAATTTAATATAGACTTTATGTAATGCCAAATATATATATATATATATATATATATATATATATATATATATATATATATATATATATATATATATATATATATATATATATATATGTTACTGTGAAGCACCGAAATCCGGTGAATGTCGAGATACACCAGTGAATGTCAACATTCTCTAAGTTGCTTGGCGTATGTCCGAAATATCGGTCAAATATCATTATTTCTAACTTACACCGGTGAATGTCGACATTCAGCATGTACTCATGGTGTATATTGAAAAGAAACATTTTTTTAATAAAGGAAAACAAAAATAAAAGTATAGGTAATATTTATTTATTAAAACGACATGGGAAAAGTTTTCCAATAAACTTAAGGAAATTGTTGAACTTAAAACAAACAGTAGAACATTGCAAATCACGAAACGCAACTAAAATAATGTCAATATAATAAACATACACATACATTTTAATTTTTAAACTGAAATATAAAAAACCAAGAAAATGTATGACATTCTTATTTATTGCAACAACTTAAACTACCATGATACTTCGAATTGCACAAAAGGCCTTTGCTTTTACAGCTGCATTTAGCTGTCGAACACTTCCTTTTGCAATTGCAACGTGTATAGCCTTGCCCTCCACTTTTTGAATTAGCACAAGCTGCTTCTCTTAGCGACATTTCTTGAATCCAAACCTCATCCATGGAAAGTAACTTTTCTTTACAAATTACGAAATGATTACGGGTGAAAAGTTGCCTCAAGGTACCATTTTTGTTTGCTAATTTATAAAAGCCTGAATCCTCTATTCCAACAACAACCGCTAATACATTTCGAGGGTTTGTACGACCACGGTTACATCGGGGACTTGAATTTTTACGGTATAACCAATTTGGGCCGGAGGAAACTTTTTTTTTGACGTTCCTAACATTTTTGTTGCTTGAAGTAGAATATTCTCTTTTGCGGCTACTCTTTTTGAAGAAACTAGCTCTTGTTGTTCAGCCAGTACTTGAGATGAAGACGTGCTAGGTTGCAAATCAGTCAATGCTTGAGATGAAGACGTGCTAGATTCCAGATTAACTTCAATGGTATTTTGGTTATCTACGTCGCTTCCATCTGAAATATGGTCATCAATATGGTCACTACCCAAATTTTCTTCAAGAGTGTTAACATAGGATTCTAACTGTTCTTCGGTTTCAATTCTTGCAATTTTCCCGCGAGGGAAAGATGACGATGCTATGCCCCTTTTTGGTTTATCGCCAAACAGGGTTTCATATGGACTCTGGCGTATTCCTTCGTGATATGTTGTGTTTTTGGCGAATTGGACAAACGGCAAACCTTCTGACCATTTATTTGAGTCATTATCTTGCATCCATGCAGTTAGCATATTCTGTATGTCCTGATTGGTTCTTTCGACTGAGCCTTGTGTTTGACTGTGACGAGGCTTTCCATGTACTATTTTAACATCTTTCCACATAGCGCATAGTTCAGATATGACGATTACTGAATTCTCTACCATTATCCGAATGCAATATAGTGGGAGTAACCAAATGTTAAAAAAATATGAAGAAAGTGATATGCTACTTCTTCCGCTCTCTTGCTTTTTAAAGGTCGCAATTGGACAAACTTGGTTAGATGATCTTGATATACCATTATAAACTTGTTATCGCCATCCCTGTGTGATTGCAAGTCTATCAAGTCGACTTGACATCTAGAGTTCAATTCGGAACTGACCATTGGTTTCACAACAATACCTTTTTTAGGCGCACTGTGTTTCATTTGACATTGTTTACACAAATTTAAATACAACATTACAACTTCATAAGTAATATTTTTGTATCTAACTTGCAATTCTTTAAGCATTTGTGTTCTTCCTCCATGGCCTATTCTTATGTGAGTTTCGGAAAGTATATTAAACAGCTCATCATTTGTAACATAATACTGGATATTCGTTTCTCTTGGTTTTAGTGGCACAATTATCCTTTCTTCATCGCTAACTTTTAAAATGTCAAAACGTTTTAAACGTCTGTAGTCCAAAGGTGTATTACACTTACTTTTAGCAGAAATCATTTTAGAAACGATTTTAGAGTACCTTTCTTGAAAAAATAGAAACAATTGTCTTCTCGTTTACTTCCAATTAAGGCATGTAACTTTTCAAAAAACTGATCACGATCACTGCAGTAGCCATTGAACACAAATTATAATATCTAATAAAACAAATTAAATTAGCAAGCTTGCACATACGCTATCAGATCTTGCGTAACACTGACGAAGCCAAAGCCAACAAATAGGATGCAGGAACCGCCCAAAAGAAAGTTACGACTTGTCGTTTCCGACATTCACCGGAGCCCATTTGTGTTTGTCGACATTCACTAATTTCGGACTTTCACAGTAACATATATATATATATATATATATATATATATATATATATATATATATATATATATATATATATATATATATATATATATATATATATATATATATATATATATATATATATATATATATATATATATATATATATATATATATATATATATATATATATATATATATATAGATAAATAAGAAGAGATGTTTATAAAGAATTAACAAAATTAATGTTGACTATTCATAAGAATTGTTTATTTTTTATTATTTATTTATGTATTGGAGGTTGTAAATTTACCAAAACAAAGCAAATATGTACAGTGGCATCAACATGGTTAAAGAGATAAGTCGGAATTTTATTTAAAATCTGATAAGTTCTTAGTTGCATTATTCTCTCGACATGAACTCTGACACAGGCAATATTGTAAGTTTCTTGAGTTTCCTCTCTGGAAAATTCACTTTCGTCGTGTGGAAAAGATGGCATAACTATCCTCACTTGCTTCCAACTTCGTGCAAAACTCACCTTAATTCTGAAAACCCTTTGTCCGTCAAAATAACATCGTTATCTTCCAAATAATTTATTAATCCAGATTCTACAGTCATTTGTTAATCACTTTTCCTTCCATCTGCCACTTTAGACTTAAATAAAATAAAGTCTCCAGCAGTAATACCAATAAGCAACCTCTTAGTAAACCCTTTGTCTATTTCTACATATTTCTTGAATTGTTCTAATTTTCAAACTGTAGTAGGAAATCGATAGAATTTATATTTATTATTTCTTCCGGTATTATTTTGCAATTTACAACACAACAACTATAACGACCCATTTTTAGATTCGCTTACGAATTAACTTTTGTAAACACACATATCACCTGACAGCCTACTACTGACAGCAAACTTTAATGCAATTTGTGTCTACTGCAAGCGCCGCCATCGACTTCTTTACCTCCACCCCATACTCTGCACACAGCGAATACAAAAACAAACCGCGGGCCCTTCTGGAATTGAAAAACAATATTAGAAATGACATGACAATACAAATAGAAACTCAGAGGTTAGTGATGGAAAATGTAGTAGTTACATACATAGCCACCCACGACTGTGTGAAGAAGAAGAAGAAGGCAATTACCTACGAGACGTTACTTTTCAAAAATAAATCTCCAATGAATATACTTCTTGTTATCATTTCAAAAAATATTATATTTATCTTATTAAATACATTAGACGATAAATAAATGAGTTACCTACTTTTGACCCACCTCGTAGATAAAAAACATTTGATGTAAAATAATGACTGCAAAATATTAGTTCGAGACGCAAGAGGATGAAATTAATTGCTTCTTCTTGAGTTTAATTTAGGAATACGTTACTTAAGGTAGGTAGTAATAAAAGTACAGTTCATCTGTTGGTTGATAATTTTACACAAAATAATTGCCGAGAACATTATTTGTCATTTGAGAAGATAGCTCGTTTAAAATTTATTTTGCTTCTATCTGTAAAAATATACAGATAGAAAAAAGCATTAAGAAATAAGACACTGGAAGGAAAAATATACCAAGATGACTTAAATATAAATATATTTAAGTGATTCGCTTTAACTAAATTGGTACAGAAGATCAGTAGCACCAAAACAACCTTTCCCTCCCACGTTTAGATGGAATGAAATATAATGAAGCGTAAATTGTGCTTAAATCCTCAATTACATATAAAGAAATCACCTCTTTGTTGCACTCAAATAAATCCTAAAGCCCGCTACAGACTATGCGCGTATTCGCGATTTATTATGCGCGATACGTAATTCGTCCAGTTCGTTGTACTTCGTAGTAATTCCCAAATCAGAGCTTACAGACTATGCGTTTGTTCACGATTCATGATGTGCGTTGGCATGATTCATCTTTCATGCTAATGCGCGGCCTTTGGTATTCGTCAATTTACCGCCTCCAAGAGCGAACCACTGCGAACACACGAATCATGTTGTTTACGAGTCGATTTTCAGCGAACAAGTTCCTACACACTATTCGCGAATTGCTCACGAATCGCGAATACACGCATAGTCTGTAGCGGGCTTAAGGATTTTCACCCAAATCCTTACTGGGTAAGAGATACTGATTTCAATAAATCTGGAGTGTGAATGTTTGGTGTTGTCTGTTCGATAGCCACGTCATCGATACGTACCTTTATCAAGATACATTGACTAGCGACCACTATTTAAATTTCCTTTAAAATATCCTCCACTGATTATCCATCATCATCATTAGGTCATCAGTCCTAAGACTGGTTGGACGCTAACCTCCAGCTTCTCCTATCTTGTGCTAATCTACGCATTTCGCTAATTGTGCTACAACCTACATCCCTTACTATTTGCGCGCAGTAGTCTAATCTAGGCTTACCTCTGCCTTTCTTCACTCCTATTTCTGCCTCCAAAATATCGCGGACTATTCCCCCATGTCTCAGCAAGTGGCCTACCATTCTATCTCTTTTCATCCTTATGTTTTTCCACATACTTCTTTTCTCGCCGACTTTCTCCAATACTTCTTCGTTTCTAACCCTATCAGTCCATGGTATTTTCAACATTCTTCGGTAACACCACATCTCAAAAGCTTCTAATTTCTTCCTACTTGTTTCCCCTACCGTCCAGGTTTCGCAATCGTATAGTGCCGTGCTCCATACATATGTTTTCAAAAATCTCTTCCTTGTTTCTAAGTTTATTACCCCCGAGCATAAAAGTGCTTTTTTTTTGTTAAAAGGTACTCGACCCTGCGCTATTCTTTGTTTTATGTCTTTGTCGCTTCTTCCATCCCAATTTATTTTACTTCCTAAATAAGTGAAGTCTTTAACTTCCTCCAATCTTTCATTATTAATTTATCCATAAATTAATAAATAAATATAATTTTTTTATTGTCAGATCGCTAAGGCAACGAAAGACAACTAAATGGCCATCGCTTTCACTTGACTTGACCTCCTTGGATTTATTCTTGCGTTGTTACTTAAAATCGCGGGTTTATTTAAACAGGCCAAATAATTGAGCTGATCTGAAGTAAGATTCGATTCGAAATGGTAAATATCAGCTTGTAAACTAGTGAACATTTGATACAACGTGGCTCAGGAGAACATCAGATTGTTAATGGAGAACATTTTGAAGAATTTTAAAATGTCCAAAATAAAGCCATATTAAACATATGCATGGATCCAGTGATATATCCAATTCTTTATAGGAATTTAATAGACCGAACCTTGGAATGGAAAGGTTTCCTTTGCAAGAACTCTGACATTCTGAAAACGTTTCCACAATCCTCTACCGTTAGTATTTAGAACTTAATATTCCCATGTTCAAATTGCTTTATTACGCGCATGATATTGACCGAGTATACGGTAGGTTACTGAGTTAAGGTTACTAATTATCGGATTAATGAATGTTATCGAATATTTAACCTGATAATTTGAAAATAAATGGCACAATAGAAAAGTAACAAGATTCAATTAAAATCTCGTTACAATTATCCTTACAATGTTACAATGTTAAAACATTCTAGAATATTTAAAACATACTATTTAATACTATACACATTAGTAATGATTCTAATAGAAGTACTATTCATTTCATCGCTATTTGCTAAATAAAAACTCTTATCTTGCCGATAAACGGAACAGTCTACCTGAACCTAGCCATAAAAACAAGCCGCCATGGTATGTTTTGAGATTCTTTATTTGGCAAATAGCGATGAAATAAACTATAGATAATAATTTCCAGTAGTTGTCTTATATAGTTTTTACGTTCGTGATATCTTTCTACATTACACAAGTGCGTCATATCATAACTATCCATACAAAAATATCCATCTTCTTAACAGTCATAAAAGGAAAAAACATAAACCTACATATTCGAATGGCAAATGGGGAAATTGATTCGTATATGAGACAGTTCGTCTATATCGTCTTGCAAATGGGCACGATATAAATTGTATTTAATGATCTCTGATGGACTTTTATTGCAGGAAACTTCATATTAATGGCGTCTGTAATTATCTTATATTACGCCATGCAGAGTCTCCCCAGGGAATGAATATATCGCACGATTAAGATGTTCGGTGTATAATTTCGAGTACTTGATGACTTTTTGTAATTTTCTTATACCTCATGTATGTATCTATATTAAAATTCAAGTAGAACTTGATAGTAGAACACGTTTATTTAAATTTGAGTACTATACAGTGTGAGTTTATTTATTCATTTTATTGACAATAGAAATTTAGAAACTACTTCTATTAGGACTATTAAGTAAATATGGTGTATGTATTAGGTTGTAAGAGGGATATCCACTGATGTCTCCCCTTATGATATGCTGCGCTCAGAGTATCAGCAGGTCTTGTGGCCAAGTTCTATGTAGTATTTTTTCATCAGGACCATTATTATATAAATGTTGTACTAGCGCGAGTACGTTTTCATGATTTATTATTCGATCACTATGTTTGGTTGACATTTTCTGGATTTCGTCGTCCTTTATTGGTTACTTATAGTTCGTTATCGAGGGTCTGATTGCAGACATACTAAAGTGCGTCAGTTATCGTCCTGAGAGTTTTTGACTGGAAGCTTTGGATTGTTTTTAATCTTGTAGGATTGGCGCATCTATCGGATTCGTAAGGCCATATGAATTTATATAATAAAAGTTTATTTTCCAGTGAAAGTTTTCCAGTGGATTTTCGTTTAAGGAGCCAGTACAGTGTCGATACTTGTGGTCTAGTTGTCTTCGTTTGGTGTCGATATGTTTCTACCAGGTAAGTCGTTGATCGAAGTGTACTAGTTATTTAATATCAGTTTCTAATGGTATCGGTGAGTTATTCATTGTTACAGGTGGAAAAGTACTGTGTCGGCTAAATGTGATTTGAGAAGATTTCATTGTATTAATTTTCATTAGCCATTTATCGCACCATTCAGAGAATAGGTTTAGGTGTGCTTGAAGGTTGATGGAGGTAACTTGTGGGCTTTCTTTGGGAGATAACACAGCTACATCATCAGAATTAGATGCTATGGTGGCAGTACTTGTTTCGAGGATGTCAGCTGTGCATACCAGAAAAAGTAGGGGTACAAGGACACTGCCTTGGGGAACACCTGATTCAGCGGCATAATAATTAGAGTTCTGATGGTTGTATTTAACTGAGAAATTTCAGATAGTTAGAATCTCAGATCAGATAGTTAGAATAGTTATAAGACAGAGTACTTTTTAGTTTAAAGAGCAGCCCTGGATGCCACACCTTGTCGCATGTCCGAGAGATGTCGAGGAATACCGCATTACAGAATTTCTTTTCTTCAAGACTTTTGGCAAGTTCGTTTACTATCCTGTGGGCTTGCTGTATTATCGACTGGTCTTCTCGGAAGCCAAACTGATGATTGGGTAGCAGTATCAGGTGATCCTCGTGAATCTTTTTTAGGAATAGTCGCTCGAATATTTTACTTTGTATAGAGAGGAGGTCTGATAGGTCGGTAGGACGTCGGCGCATAAGGAGATTTGTTTGGCATATAATTTCAGCATACTTCCATACCATGGGAAAGTAGGATAAGTTTAGTTAGTATACGGTTATAGATAACTGTTACGAGAACAGTGGCTTCCCGATGTAGTTGCTTTAATATTTCCCTGGTTATCAGACCGTATCCGAAGGCTTTACGTATGTTTAAAATGCTGATTTCAGTCTTTCTTGCCTTCCGCTGATGTGACAAGCTTTATAGGTGGGGACATCTGACAATGTGTGCGTTAATGAAATCCTTAATATTATTGTTTATATTCGCTGGAGTAGTTTTAAAGATACGGCTTAGGTGTTCGATGAGCCAGCCGTTTCTTTATCAGACCGTGGCCATTCACCGAGTTTATTTTCCGTTTACATTTATTAATTTACTTTAACGGACTTTCTTGATTGATTATAATAATATGGCGTGTACTTAAGAAGACAAAAGTAATGAAATTCTAATTATTGACGAGACTGCAAGACATCTGTACTTTAAACAGGTTTTTATAATTTATATCCTGTAAAATTAAATAGAAAAACATATCAAGGGTACAGCCGTAACAATAAACATCCAAAACTAAAAGTTATATAACAAAAAATAAACGTCTAACTCTTTGTATATTTGGCACAAGGGCCAAAAATTTATTACTATATTATATGGGTTTGGGCCTCATCGGTCACTGATCGCATGGGTAGTCCCTTAGCAATCCCCTCTCATACGGGTCATTATCCAAAAATGCTATCCCATAAAAGGAGCAACTTAGGCATATCCCCTGTTGTAAGCCTCGCCTCTTCTTGGATAACAGGGGTCCCTAATATAATGTACATCTTCTCCTTCAGTGCGGGGCAGGTGTAAAGAAGATGAATCGAGGTTTCCTCGTCTTCTTTACAGTATCTGTAGGCCGGGCTGTCAGTCAGTCTTAGTTTGTGCTTATATATATTTAGGCTACTATGGTGGCCCATAATCATTCCCACCAGAATTCTGGCTCTACGCCTGTTCAGTTTAATGCATTCTTGGGCCCATTTTTTAATCTCTGAGTATTCGATGAAGAGTATGCTTATTCAACAACCCGTTACTCCTCTCCATCTTTTATTGTGCTGGTCTCTTGCCCAGCCATTTATGCGGTCTCTGACCAGATTCCGACTTATTCCTACAGCAGATTCTGGTCCATAGATGTTTTTCCTGGTCCCTAGTCTGACAAGGTCATCTGCAATTAGATTTACCTTAATGCTATTATGCCTAGGTATCCATACGAGTTCCACACGGTCCCTTCCCTACCAAGTGGTTCAATGCTTCATAGCAATTATAGTTGCTGTAGTAGTTGACTATGTAGTTGCTGAATTCAGGGCTCTAACGCCGCCCTGCTATCCGAGCAGATACATACCTTCTCCTGGGTCCGATTTTAGTCGACCCCCAGGACACCGTATGTAATTGCAACTAGCTCGGCCTAGAGTGCGGTAGTGTATTTGCCCAGGGGGAAGGTTTTACCTATCCCATCGCGTCGCCTACACACCCCCGCACCCGCTGTGTTTCCACTTTTGGCTCCATCCGTGTACCAGATGTCTCCATTGGGCGGTAATCCAGCTCGACCCTCCATCCAGTCGGTCTTACTGGTGAGGGTGATCTTATATTTCTTGTAAAATGGGAAGTGGACACCCATACTGTCAGAGGGCATCCACAGGAGTCCCTCCTCCTTCCTATTCATGTTTCCCACCTTGTGCCTTGCCTTTACGGCTTCCGCTTTCAGGGTAACATCAAGAGGTGGTATCTCCATCAGTATCCCCATCGCCTCGATCGGTGTTTATCTTGGGGCTCCGATTATACTTCTTAAAATCAATCCTCCTAGCTTGTTAAGTTGGTTGGTTTCCGACTTTAAACAGATTCTCTCCAATCAGACCAGGGTCAAAAAAGGCAGCGAATAAATATTATTCCGGGGAAGTCAAAATGTCGACCAAGCAGCCCTGCTACTCCCTTTACATGTTTCAGGGAAGAAAAGGACGCCTGGCCTTGAAATGTTATGAATATACCTACTGTAGTAAATCTGTATTTTGCATATAATCAAATAATCCGCTAAATACCATGATACGAATAATATATAATAGAATTGTAGTCATAATAGGAAATAAAAGTGGAAGAAATCTACACACAACTGAAAGGATTTTCAACGAGATATTCTGTTTTGTTTTAAAACGCTACAAACGTTTAGCCTATTATACATTTCAGCAACTGGTCGAACTATTCTGAACCGTGAATCTTAATGTTTTTATTAACAAACGTCATTGACATATCACAACGTACTAATATTTCATCGTATTTAAGTTTAAAGCTTATACTTTGTTGCTGTTGCCAATATTCTTCTTTAATAGAATAGTCTCGAGAGTGTTATTACTTTTATTTAAGTATATTAATTGTAAAATTATACCTGGCCAATGTAATACCTCGTAGCTAATGTAAAAGTCTTTAAATTTAATGTAAGTTTAATGTAAGTCGTCAATCTCATGCTTCAACCTATTATATACTATTTGCTTATGTATCACGGGCAGATTGCAGATATCGTGGAAGTTTGAATAAAAAAATACTTTTGTAGTTTAAAAAAAGTTTAGTTTACAAAACTTGTAAACTAAACTTTATTATCCAGAAGTCTTACCAACGTAATCCAGACGACACGTGTCTGACTGCTCGAGTCGGCACGAAAGCAGAGAAAGAAGCACACGTCAGAAGCGGTGTAATCTTAAATAATACCGATAAAAAAATCCAAGAAAACCCTAAAGCCACAACTGATAAGAGAACTACTGCCTGAAAAGTATTTTTGTTAGAATAAAGTGACTACTTCAAAATCGAAATTAAATCCCTTAGACAAATTGGATTTGTCCGTTACCAGAAAGGTAGGCGGCGGAGGATCACGCAAGCGAATCCGCACCCCATTCGGGGTCTCCAATTTAAGTTAAATATTGATTTAAATTATTCACGGATTCAGTCGTGTTAATGACCTTTTCCATTCCGCTATCCGAAACGCTTTTAACGCAGTTATCAACACCTCCTACATTTTGCTTTCCCCTCGATTGACTCGAACAATGAACTGATGTATTTTAGGCAATAACAGGTGATCAAGCAAGAGTAAATATCGGACAGAGTAATTATTATTCAATAATTACTGGTAAACATTAATCGAAATCTACCAACGCGTTCTTTCGACTAATTTGTTGTATATTACATTAAGTAATTAAGTAATTACATTAAGTAATTGCGTTAAATAAGTTAGGTAATTAATTCTACTTATTACCATTTTTACTGCTGTAGCTGATAAGCAAAGAAAACGGGAATTTTACATTGCGACGTGTCATACAGCACGTGCAATCATAACTCTGTTGCATACCACATTTCCGGGTCCCAAATTTCCAAAAAAAGCTTCGGGTCACCATCTTACTTTGTCTTATTTTGTGATTTAGGCAAGTAATACTGCAATCCAGGAAAGTTGGAGCTGCTCAAACGTGCCTACCATGTCACAGCACCGAGTTAATAACAATTACCGACCTCAATGGGTAAATAGCGATTTCTGTTCAAACATGATGACAGCAGAGATAACCCAGTTCGACGTAAACTTGATTCACTGATTAGTAATAATTTTTGAGGTAATTAACTGCGGTTTTCATATTGACTCAGTCGAGTTTGGATTCTATGCTCAGGAAACCTCAAAATTAGTTATTGCACTTTACCCATGGTATTATATATCATCAACACTGCACAACATTTTATTCCATGGTGCGGAGATAATGAAGATGCAATTGTTCCTGTTGGTTTGCTTTCTGAAGAAGTACCGATGAATCGCAATAAAGACTCTAAACTCTTTAGACTCAACCATTTATCAAAAGATATTGGAAAACGGGAATTGTACATTGCGACGTGTCATACAGCACGTGCAACCATGACTCTATTGCATACCAAATCTCCTGATCATGTTGTCTCACGGAATGCTGACATCGATTGTCCTGAAAGATCATGTGATTTAACTTCACTGGACTTTTTTCTTTAGAGTCATGTCAAGGAGAAACGGGTACGCAATCCAGCCAGCAACAATCAATGATCTCAAAGCAAAAACTCAACGTGTTATTCGGGAAGTAGAACCAGTTTTATGTACTCGTGTTATGGACAATTTTGGTAAACGAATGCCATTATGCCAGATGAGTTGAGGCGGCTATACAAACGATATTCTTTTCCGTTTGTAGCCGTATCGTCTCCATTTTATATTGAAGAATAAAAAGCCTCAGCTTGTGAAATATTATTAATGTCATTCACAACTTACATCCTATAGTTCCAAATGAAATTAAATTTAAGTGAACGATAGTAGACTACCTGCAACTATACATCCGTGTTCTTTAATAAAGAAAAAGTCAGGTCTTTCAAAATATTTTCAACGAACTGCCCTAATGCATCTTTGTTTACAACACGAAGCAGCTCGCGCATTCCTTCTCTCTTGCTCACACTTATTTAGAGCGAGAATAATTAATCTAATCATGGCAACCACTACTTGCCATCATTTCTTACAGGCAACCATGTATTATCGTGTACAGCAAAAATTAATCTTTAATTTAGTATATATTTCATTGAAAAATACTATGAGTGTAAATAATTAACAATAATATACTTGTTTACATATAGCAACCTAAAGGTTGAGGCTGACGGAGAGCTGGCAACCACATTTCCTAATTCTTCATATAATTCTCTTTCAAATAACGTTTAACTTACTTAAAAAATATAGTTGAAATTATTAAAATAAATTAATTACAATATAATTAATTAAAGGTAATCATTGCTAATTTTTGATAGGCAACCAGGCAGCAATTTGTCATTAATCATTCATTTTAATAAAATTTCATTAAAAAACAGATACCTGCAAGATTGAGCTGCCGGATCTTGTACTGTTACGAGTGTTTCGTGAATTCATTTAATAAAAAAAGGATAACAAAATTTTTGTTGTCCATAATAGACAGTCCCTTGCAGGATAATTGTTGAAATAGGGCTGAAATACTATTAGAACGTACCAAATTTCCTTTTGACGACTTATTTTGAAAACAGCCCTTGAAACCTGGAGTCAAGATGAAACATTCGGTATGCACTTCAAGCCCAACTTAAAATGATGAATTCTCCAGCAAGAGATCTGTCAATAAGCAGCCCTGTCGCTGTCGAAGACGTAAAAATCCGTCATTATGCCGGTCTCTAAACGACGGGCTCAAAAGAAAAAAAATTACATTGTTCTGCGCCGTGTCTCCGTCCAAGAGATTTTACGTCCCAGCAATATAAATGGTGGGTGCTGAACTTCGCACCCCATCGGACGACGAGATGATAAATGATGGACTGCGAAATAAAACGGGACGTCTCAATATTAAGGGAAATGTTTGGTTTCAACAGGAGGCCGACGCGAAAGATCTATGCTTCTGTAGGGAAAGTTCAGGGATCTTTTACTTCGAGTTAATTCAGAATCGGAAAGGGTTTGTGTTTAATGATGACTGACGAGATATGTGGTTGAAGTTAGTTAACTGGGGCTGGTGTTAGATGGGAATGGGATGATCCAAACTCATTACGTTATACAAGAGAGGGATTGATATCTAGTTAGCCTGAGATATTCGGATATTTTAATGAATATGCAAATAGTGATAGTAATAGTAATAATAATTTATTTTTATTAGTACTTTATTATCGTTGTTTTACGTTATCCTGAATTTATATTCTCCTCAATTACATATCAGTTTTCTTTATATTTTACTTATATATTATTTAATTCTTTATTGTAAAACAATACTTTATTAGAATGTCACGTTATTTAATTATTTGATTATACACACATTGAAAATATTTATATATTATACAGGAATTTTAAGTCATGGTTAAGTAGATCAGATGGTAAGCTAGAGTTCGCGCTTTTAAATGTATAGTAAATTAAAATCATTTAAATAAATATATATTAATAATCTATAACGCAAAGTTTTCAGATGGTAAGTGTTACAAGATGTCGTAAGAAGGCTTATACTCCAATCCATCTGGAGGTCCTTAAACATTAAGGATTACACAAATTAAGCCAAAACAGCTATTCCACGGCGAAATGTCGTAGACAGGCGCTGAATTACATGGCGAAATTTGCCGTATTTTATTATAACATAGGACTAAAATACTGTGATGTGGATTGCTAGAAAACCACGAGGAAGATGCAAAGCGCGTCCTCTATCTCAGGATACTGCTAACTGTAGACCGGTTTCGACCTTATCTTGGGTCTCGTCAGTACAGTGTAAGCGAGTATGCCTTTGACAAACGAGGCTTCACATCTTGTAGACACCGTTACGTTCTACAGCAGCAGACTGTAAAACGTAACCAAGATCTATCGGTAGTTTCCGAAATAATCCAAATCGAAATAAAACTTAGTCATCTACAGTGACAGGAATCATCCATAACGCAAAGTTGTCACATGGTAAATTTTACAAAATGTCGTAAGGATTTCGCCATACGGCTGCAAGATGTTGCCAAGTAATTCAGCACCCGTCGACGGCATATAGCCGGGGGAATAACTCTTTTGGTTTAATTTGTTTAATTCTTAATGTGTAATTACCTACAGATGGATTGGAGTATAAGCCTCTTTACGACATCTTGTAAAACTCCCCATTGACAAGAATAAGTGTCAACAAAAATAAGTCGCTTCAATAAATTAATTTCAAAAATAAATAAGTGTATACAAAATTAACAGAAATTTAACTTAAATAATGGAATGATACTATTTCCAAATTTTTTAATAGATTCATCAACAGAAATGAGGAAACAAAGGGGATGAAGACGATGAAGGGGTGAAGGGGATGAAGATGACAAAGAGGACGAAGAGGATGAAGCATCTTACACGTCCTTTTACCCAACATAACGTAACATTTCTTGTGGGCCATAGCATATTTCATTAATTTTTGTATTGCAGGATTAGCCTGGAATTAGTCCTGCAATTACTTAGGGTCATTATTATGGCCTTCCTGTCTATGAATATGATGGCTTACTACAAGGCATATAATTTGTTATTTCTCTGATCGCTAATAGTCCTATAAATAGTACAACTATAATCTCAGCTTTAAATATTGTGGCATCGGCGCCTAGTTATTCACTGATTCATACGTTTAGATCTTCAGAGAATCTACTAGATCCATTGCTTCATCAACGGAGACGAGGGAACGGGGAAGATGACGAAGGAGACGAACGGGACGAAAGGAACGAAGAGGATAAAGAGGACGAATAGGACGAAGAGAGCGAAGATAAAGAAGAGGATGAAGAAGACAAATTAGTTCAAAATCAATGTAAAATTAACCTCTCTAATTAATCTCTCTCTACGTACATTTTATGTATTGTTTGGAGTGAATTGCCCTTGTCCATATTACTTAATATCCTCTTATAGTATGCAAATTAATTATATGATTATATTCAAATGAACTATTTTATACACCTTTTCACCTGACAATCAATGGATTACATTATTCTGGACAAATAGTGAGGTATACACACTAATTTAATATTTTTGATTTACTTTTTTATACTATAGGGTGTTTTAGTTAGAATTATAGTATTTGAATTGCGCGCCATTTGTGTTCTGCCAAAGATAGTGCTCCAATATTTAACAACTACAAATCATACGACGTCAATATGCCGCAATTAACAGTTCAACATCGAACAGCTTGTGTACAAATGTTTTATGAAAGTGAGCGATAATTAACAGTCGCATTAAGAACAATTCGCATACAATTATGATAAAATCTAGCGTCAACAGAGTTAATAGATCGCACTTAATCAATAAATTTGAAGAATGGGTTCTGTTATTGATAAGGCAATGCCAATCCAACATCCTTGTCATGGTCGGTCAGATGAAAATGTTGCTACAATGAGAGAAAGTATCCGGGAGTATCCAAACACATCAATTCGACTTCTTGAATCTGTAAAGAGCTATCACGCATCGGATTTTAAAGAAATATCTGCATCTGTCGGCATACAAAATTCAGTAGGTGCAACGATTAAAAGTTACAGACCATTTACAACATCGTACATTTATTGTGCACGACGTCGAATTGATGTGTTTGGATATTCCCGTACACTTTCTCTCACTATAGCAATATTTTCGTATGACCAACCATGACGAGGACGTATTGGTGTTGCCTTATCAATAGCAGAATAGTCTCTTTAAAATTTATTGATTAAGTTACGAACTGTTAACTCTGTAGCCGGTTCAATTTGTCCCAATTTTGTGCGATTTTTTCTTAATGTAACTGTAAATTATCACTCACTTTCACGAAACAGTTGTACATAAACTATTCGTTGTTGAACTGTTAGTCGCAGCATGTTGAAATCGTATGGTTTGCAGATGATAATCGTTAAATATTGACAGGGGGATGGCACTCCCTATATATCACGTAGTGCGATCTTGCAATTACGTGTACAACGGCCGCCAGGGGTGCTAGTAGTCTTGCAGGTCTTGCAGTCTCGTTTACCCATTTCCTTTAAATCCCTCACCCACAGTAACAGTAAACATAACCTCACGTACATGTAAACAAACGCGTAATCGCGAGCTGTAATTAGTCTGCAATGTATAAGTATATAATAGTGTAAAATGGAGGATCCGCCGAAAGAAAAAAACAAAATGCGTCATGTGAGAGGACGTTGCATAGTGCCCGCATGCAATTACGAAAAAGAACGTTCCGTAGAAAGCGAAAAAGTGCATTATTTCAGAGTACCCTCAAGCGAAGAAAAAAGAGAACTGTGGCAAAGTGCTGTTCGGAATGATTTAACTCTTACTGCGTTTTGTAAGTGTAGTTTAATGACATGTAACTAACTGAAGAATAATTCAGTGTTTTTAAAAAAAAATTTTCATTAAAAGATTATTATGATTCGATATTATTCAATGTTTTGTATTGTTAGTTCAATCGAAGTAATGAATATAATTGCTTTAGTTTAAATACACCTTTTCTTTTGCACTGGGGCTATATAAAATTGTCCGCTTAAAGAGGGGAGCAGGACTCGCTTGGAAATATTGTGACGTGTTTTGTTTTTGAACTACAGTGAAATAGATAGCTTCATTTTCCCCTCAACGATACTTTGATTACTCTCAATTTACAATATTATAATTTATAGTATATACTACAAACTTTATTTGCCTCTGTGAATTAATATTTTGAAATAATTTCTCTTATTTGTAACAGAAATATTCATAGAATAAGTTTCAGTATTTTTCAGACAGATTGTATACGTATATTTACATATTACGTGTAAATAAAAAATTATTGCAGGAACACAAGAAAACATATTTTTATAATTGCAAATTAACCTAATTCAGTTCCACCTATACGGTAAACAATAATAATAGTTACGTAATACATTGTGGCTCAAATAATTTTCCTATAAATTCATTTTGTTATTAATTTTACACCATCCGTTACGTACATATTGAAATTTAAAACCATTTGTGTTCAAATTTACCAGCTGCATGACCTGCAAGACAACTAGCGCCCCTTGTACAGTAATTTACCAGCGAACTATCGCAGTGGGCTGAATACAAGGATTGTATAGGGAATAGGATTGCTCGATCTCTATCTTTCAATGTAGACAGCGCCCCACTCCTTTAAAACAAGTTTTGACGTCATCGCGGACTATAACCGTTAAAACGGTATTAAACGTATTCAGAAGTGCTATGTAAATTCAGGCAATTTGGATAATATTTAATATTTCTCGTGCATTTGAGTGGTGAAGTGATATTAAAGGGAACGTTATTGTTTGCGTAAGTATTGATTTAAGTTTGAGTAAATAGCAGAATGTTATTTAATGACTAAAAACTTGTTCCATATCTGACGAAATACTCGGTGGGGTTTCGAGAAATAATTTAAAAAAATAAGGCTAAAAGTAGAGATAGAGGATACTAATAGTGCTTAATAGATTAACAATAGATCTGTTATTTGACTTATATCTACCTAATAAGGTAAAATAGTTTTTATATAGGTACTTTTCAGTAGTAAAAATATGGAGGTAGGTATATGGGTAGAATAGATAGGTACCTTAAATACATTTAAATATTTAATTAATTAGATGATTTATTTGTTCTGTGTAGGTAAATGATATGTACAAGTATGATATACTGATATAGGTACAAAAATAAAATACCCATAAGTACGTAATAAGTACTTAATGGCAGTGTAATATGTATCTATATTGCATTTAATAGGTACCCCTATTAACTAACACCATAATAGCAATAACTAATCGTAACTTTAAGGGTAGATTTTACCCCCAAGGTATAAAGTTTTGAAAAATAATATGGTAGAGAATGTATTTTATGTCCATTTTAATTTCTTCACTACACTGAATTATAAGGTCCTTTATAATATGCAGTTTGCTAAATAAATAATGATAAAATAACTACCTATTTACATTCTTAAACTATAAATAATAAATACCTACCTAATCATTTATTTATTTACCTAATAGGTATAAAATATATTTTATTATCAAGAAACAGTATTGCAGTTTTAAGAACAGATACAGCCCATAAAACATTTTGTTTCTCGTGAGTATACACTTGCTTCTAATTTTAATAGCAGTTTCAAAAACGCTGTACATAATTCAAATTACAATACTCTACCTAATGTAGAACTAATATATATTTTAATTATACCTATACGACTTCATACCCAAATTTAATTAAAATAGATTAAAACAGAAGGAAACGTCAATAAAACCATATGAATATTATAACCCGTAGTCCGCGGTGACGTCACTATCTCCACTACCGCGGAGGAAGAATTCGGCCGATCCAGCTATCCTACTCCCTATACAATCCTTGGGCTGAATATTGACGCCTCGTATTTGACATAACACAAATGGCGCGCTGTTCAAATACTATAGTTACAACTGATATACCCTATACATATTTTACATTCCGCTTTAGAGTTATTTTTAGAAGAACTTCATATGGATTCTAAGGAAGTGGATGTGAATTCTCGCCATATTTATTCCTTTGTAATTAATAGAAAGCAACAACCAACTTTATATTTGTCTGATTCTAGATTATTTATATATTTTTCATCCAGTGAATGTGGATATTTGAAAATCCCTGTTCATATGTCAGAACGAAATTTGTTCGAACGAGCCGTAGATAAGGACTTTTGCACTCGATTAACATTCAAAGGAACTAACTTGTAGATTACATCCATCGTGAATTTGAAGCATATCCATATATAACTCTAATCGTTAGCATTTTGGATGAATAAACACCGATACCACTCGAAATCGAACGTCAACAACTCCTTGTTTAGTTCACAATACTATTAGTGGCAACGGGTAATATTCATCGACTTACTTTATATATAGATTTGCACGACTGAACATCACAATGGTTACCATCACAACACCCACCCACATGTTCCGGCGCAAATCCTACGAATTCCCGCAAATTTGATTAATCCCAGATGCGCACAGTGGGGCCGAGGCGGAAAAAAAACAGTTCTTACAACGTTTCTTACCGATTATTAACAGTAGAAGCCAGCTGTAATATTCGTTTTACAATGAAAACATTTACTCTGACAAAAGTATACGTAATTGTAAAATACTATGTTATTTAAACTATTGAAATAAGAAGATTACATTCCACCATTATATAATAAGGACTAAATAAATTAGGTTAAAACAGCTATTCTCCTGGCTATATGCCAAACGCCGAGCGCTGAATTAAATGACAAAATTTGCAGTATTTTGTTTAACAGAGTTAGTACTAAAATACAGTGATTCAGATTGTTACAAAATCACAAGGGAGATGTAAAGTATCATCTACCTCAGGATATCGCTAACTGCAGACCGGTTTCGACTTTATCTTGGGTCTCGTCAGTGCAGTGTAAGCGAGTATACCTTTGACAGATGAGACTCACATCTAGTAAACGTTTTTACGTTTCACCGCAGTAGAACGTACCAAACGCCATATCTTTGGTAGTTTCAAGAACAATCTAAATCGGAGTAAAAACTTGATCATCAATATAATACAAAATTTTACTTGGCAGAGGGTAATTTTCAAACTATTGAAATCTCCTCCTATCTTCTTATTTCAGTAGTTTGAAAATTACCCTCTGCGAAGTAAAACTTTGCATCATACTATGTTATTTAGCAAAATGATGGGTGATCTTGAAATCATTCAAATTTTCCTTTCTTAATTCTAACAGGAGTGGTCCTATACTATAAACTAGAAAATTGATCGTCCGAGAAAATTCACTTGGAGGTGAGCATCAGACAGTTGTGAACTTTGACCGATTTTAGTATTTAAAAGTGTATTTTAAAAAAGCTCCTTACTTTACTTACTTTAAAATCTCTTTATTTATTAGTGACTAGATAATACATGATAAATATCTGAACATGTTTGTGTTAATATTCATTATTGCCCTGGCCCCAAATGTTGTCTGTGTCTTACGGCAACACAATCATCTGTGCCCTCTCTTCTCGAATCTTATACTTTTTTAGACGCCTTCTTCTCCCTAAAATATAGGGAGGGTGCGAGGCCGCCTGGCCGATCTCGTAACCTTGCTCTAGATATTTATCTTTTTCTTTGTCCGTTTTAACCCCGTTCCCTAATAATATAGGGTATTATTCCGTTCTGTTAACCTAGGTTATATATGTTTATTTATTTCTTTGTTTTATTGCTTATGTATTGTGTAGTGTTTGATCTATTTTTTGCAGGAAAAATTCTGTTCAAAAAACCTGCTTCAATTAATTCAATATGTTTGAGTGTTCATCATTAGGTCATCAGTCCTAAGACTGGTTGGACGCTAACCTCCAGCTTCTCCTATCTTGTGCTAACCTACGCATTTCGCTAATTGTGCTACAACCTACATCCCTTACTATTTACGAGCAGTAGTCTAGTCTAGGCCTACCTCTGCCTTTCTTCACTCCTATTTCTGCCTCCAAAATATCGCGGACTATTCCCTCATGTTACAGCAAGTGGCCTACCATTCTATCTCTTCTCTTCTTTATGTTTTTCCACATACTTCTTTTCTCGCCGACTTTCTCCAATACTTTTTCGTTTCTAACCCTATCAGTCCATGGTATTTTCATCGTTCTTCGGTAACACCACATCTCAAAAGCTTCTAATTTCTTCCTACTTGCTTCCCCTACCGTCCAGGTTTCGCAACCGTATAGTGCCGTGCTCCATACATATATTTTCAAAAATCTCTTCCTTGTTTCTAAGTTTATTACCCCCGAGCATAAAAGTGCTTTCTTTTTGTTAAAAGCTACTCGACCCTGCGCTATTCTTTGTTTTATGTCTTTATCGCTTCTTCCATCCCAATTTATTTTACTTCCTAAATAAGTGAAGTCTTTAACTTCCTCCAATCTTTCATTATTAATTTTGAGTGTTATAAATTGTTAATTGTTTCCTTGTGAATTATTCCATTATCTATTTTTCGCTTTACTTTCTGAAGTTGCCCTCTGTTGTTGTGCGTGCATATTGTGTGCTATCGATGTACCTACCGTTTCGATTGATCCATCTGCAGTATTTTGCACCTTCTCAGTGTATTTCGGTATTCGATAGTTTTATTTACCGCCGTTTACCTATTTTATTGTGTCTTAGCCTTATTTTTTATTGTTTTGTGTTTTATGATTTTTATTATTGTTCATATCTGTTTAAAATATTTCTAAATTCTCGTGTAAGTATTTGTGCGTATGCACTATATTTGTATTTATGTTTGTTAGCTCTTTTGTTATTTTTGCGGATTTTATTTGCATGTTATAAAATTTAATTGCTATTTCTTTTATGTAATTTCTAATGTATGGCATTTTCGTTGTGTCGTGTAGTCTTTGTAAGTTTATGTAAGGGTTAAAAAAGCTCCGGATTCCTCTACCTTTGATTCCAGATTCCGCTACATTGTCTGTTTTTGTCGCTTAAGCAAGTAATACTGTAGTCCAGGAAAATTTCAGCCGCCTAAACCTGCCTACCTAATCACAGCACCGTTTTATTAAAACAGTTACAGCTGTTATGTAATGAGTAAATAGCGATTTCTGTTCAAACATGATCATTGTTTGCTTCAACACGCAGTGTTTTGCTAATTATATATTTCTTTCAAAAATCAAGTTATGACAGCAGAGATCGATGAAAACTTGATTCACCAACTAGCTATAATTCTCGAGGTAATGAACTGCGGTTTTCATATTGACCTAATCGAATTTGGATTCTATGCTCAGGAAACCTCAAAATTAGTTATTGCACTTTATCCATGGTATTATATACCAACAACATTGCACAATATTTTATTCCATGGCGTGGAATTAGTCTAGCTAATTGTTCCTGTAGGTTTGCTTTCTGAAGAAGTACAGGAGAATCGCAATAAAGACTACAGACTCATTCGATTCAACCATTCGCAAAAGATATCGCATTTGCATACAAATGAGATGGATTACTACTGATACTTGAATCTTCTGACCCATACATCTCAAACTTGAGGCCTGACCCAAAGACAAAACACCTCCCACTGTGTGCAGACGTATTGCAACTATTAAAATAAGGCAGATTTTTTTCAGGTAAAGTAAATGTAGATGTTGTAAAGTTTTTCTGCCTAAAATTCAAAAAGAAATGGTTTTTAAACCATTTTGTGTGTATGTGTGTGTGTGTCTTTGCCATTGTCGTTGTCGTCGGCGTCAATAAAATTTTATGTTAGCACGATAACTCAACTAAATCGTGTTGGATCGATTGGATTTTGACTGATTCTGATCGAGGACGTCTCCCAGATGACACCTATTGATTTTGAGATGGATAGAATATACTCTACCATGTTCATGAGTCATGAGAAAACGCAATGGTGGACTATTTGAGAAATTCTTTTTGTTAGAACGATCACTTAATTAAATCGTGTCGGATTGATTGAGTTTCGACTGATTCTGATTAGGGGCATCTATCAGATGACATCTATTGGTTTTGAGGTGGATAGGACATACCCCACCCTGTCCATGGGTCATGAGAAAGCACGATGGTAGAATATTTGAAAAAAGTAAAACTATCGTATAAAACACATATTCTGCATTTACGTGTTGGTTTATTTTTTCTCGGCCACTCAATTTCGAGATAGAAATGTTTTACGCGCGGAAAAGTCCGTTTTAAGGTTTTAAAACTGTTTATATTATTTAGAAGTAGAAATATTTTTATTCTTTCAATAATTCTTGAAACTAATTTTATTTTATCGCTTGAAATAATAAATCTTATCCAACAGTAAACCTTGTTTATTTGCGTATTTGTGTACTTATTATTTTATTTTTGTTGTGTATTTGAAATCATAGATCAATTTTAGGTTTTATTTAATATGTTGCTTATATTGTCCCATAAACAATAATGAATTTATGAGGAATTCATTTTCCAAAAACTTTTTTTTTTATTTATTTTATTAGTTTTTATAGAAATGCAATATTAATTAAATTAAAAATATCTCTCTCGAAAAACATAATACTCAGAACAACAAGTTATTACATTAAAGTTCAATCATGCAAAACGGAAATGATGGCGAATTCCCGCATGACCAATGGTCGTGGTCTAATCAATTTGACAGTTGTTTCATTAGATTCCTATTTAAAAATCATATGAGAAGCGCCTCTAACAACCTTTGCTTAACAGCAATTAGTTCTTAAACGTTCAGATTTTTTCCCAGAAACTCAGAATTTGGCCCGACTGTGCGGCGCGTTCCATAATGATAATTAAACCGTAGCGTAGGTGACACGTTAAAAATCTTAACATCGTACCTGAGGAGAAGCCTCGCAATATGAACCGACGATCAAGCCTAGCAAGGCAAATACGACTCATTAAGTCTTCCACATCAATTTACAGCTGCAGAACGCTTAAGTGGGTGTATGCAAACTCTGTCATTAAATTCAGAGTCGGATTACTACAGAGGGCACTTCCTGAGAGTCGAGGCCGCTATCTGTATTGCTTATCAGGAGGGCGATCCTTAATGAAAGCCGCGAATTGAGGACGAAAAGAGACGTGAAAAAGACGACGGCGGAACGTAATTTGGGGTAATAATAGATATTTCTTGTGGAAAGGGAATATTTCTCTTTTAGTTAGATAGTTGGGAAATGAAATTAGGTTTAATTAGTTACAATGTGTTTAGTGTTAGTATATTTCTTATTTATCTATGATATAAGAAGAACTAAAAAATGTTGGAACAGAGATAGAGATCGAGATAATTTTTTTGAGGTGAAGTAGCACTTCATAGAACCAATATTAATTGGCAGGCATAATGGTCTTGATGGGTTTTGTCGGTAAGTCGAACGAGGTTATCGTGTAAAGTGGGACCGTCGTACGAAGGTAGGTCGAGCTTTGCTTCCGCTTCCGCGGGTCTCTATGCGAGAGGCAAATACTGCCCACAAACAAGACCCGCGCGATTGACAGCGGTTCGCTACCCTCGACTTCCTTTGGTCCTGACGCCTTTAAGTCCCGCTGGCAGGGAGGTCTTCTCGGCTTTTTCTTAATCTTTGGTCGACTTGTCTTGCCGCATCGCTTCCCCAGCGTCAGCCCCCCGGGGGGTGTCTTGTCGTGGGTGCCACGACCATCACGACGTTCACTCGACCAGCACGACCAGCCCGGGCATTGGGTCATATCAGGCGATCTTCCACGACAATACGGATGAACCGCGTCGCTTGGATCACCGTCAGGAAAGTGAGTTTTGTTACTCGGGAGGGGTTCTTCTCTATTAGAAAAGGATCCCAGGACTTGGAGTCAGGGGTGTGTGAGAGGGAAGTCGTGTGTCTTTCCTCTAACAGAAAATGGTTAAAGGGCTTTAGGGCCCCCTGACATAAAAAACGGTTAGTGGAGCAATAGGGCTCAATTGTAATAAATGTTTGACCTATAGAGGAGGTCTACGAGGTTGAACTATCTGGATCTTGAGTCTCCTGTGTCTTCATGGTCTTCCTGGGACCTCATAGAAATTCATATCTACCTAGAGAACCTCTCGCATTAGGGGAAATCCAAAGGCACCATTATATTTGCCTGCCCCTCTTACGTTCATACGAATTTTTTTATTCTCGATTTGTTCTCGAGAAAATGTTTTCTTGCGGAAATAAATCGAAAAGAGAATTTTATAGAGAATACAAAGTGCCAAAATCGCGGCAAACCACATTGAATTCGACGTCCTGAACACACCCGTTCCAGTTTTAATGAAAGTCTGTCGGCTTTGTCGTAAATTCCAAAAAGTTCTTTCGAAACACAGGTTCAAAGTAGCATCTTCGAAATTTATACCTATCTAGAGAGACTCTAGTTTTAGGGGAAATCCAAAGGCGTCGTTGTATTTTCCTGTCGTTCTTATATCCATATTATTTTTTCAGATTTGTCCCCGAGAAAACGTTTTCATGCTGAAATAAATCGACGGACTATATATAGTAAGGGAATTTTATAGAAAATACGAAAATATCAAAATCGATGCAAACTACATTAAACGCAACTTAATTCGATACTCTAAATACGATACCTGTCCTCGTTTTAATAAAAGTCTGTTGATACTCTTATCAATTCTAAAAAGCTTTCTCTCGAAACTCAGATTCACAGTAACATCTTCGAAATTTATGCCTACCTAGAGAAGGTCTGGTTTTAAAGGAAATATAAAGGTATCATTGTATTTGACTGCCCTTCTTATGTCCATACTATCTTTTTCAAATTTGTACTCGATAAAACGTTTTCATGCGGAAATAAATCGACGGACTATAGCAAGAGAATTTTATAGAAAATACGAGAGTATCAAGATCGATGCAAACTACATTGAATAGAACGTATTGCTTTAGAAATTCAGATCGAAAGTGTCTTCGAAGCCCGTACCTAGAGAATCTCAGGTTTTAGGTTAAATAGATATTTTTTTCCGTTAAAAGTTTGGTTATAAATAAAAATGTATGGTATAAGTCATAATTTTCATTTATGAATTACTTTTAAATCATGTTAAGACATTTCAAAATATCAGTTCAAAAGTCATTACAAAATATCAGTCATATTAATTAATAACTCCACTTCCTCTGACTTATTATGTAATTCTAATTTACACCACAGCACAAGGTATAGTGTCATCATTTAATGTTGCCGACATTCTGTCACTTTAAAAATGATAATCCCTTTCTTATATTATTAATAGACCAGGCGGATTAGAATATCATATTATCTTTAAGATTATCAACAGTTCCGAGTTTGTATTTTTTATATAATATGGTGATAAACAACCATAAAAAATTACATAAAAATCCACAAAATTCCTATACTATAGTCCATGGAGTTTCTTCTACAAAAAGAGTATTTTTAAGAGAACAAATCTGAAAAAAATTTTATGAACTTAGAAATACAGGCAAATTCAGCAACTTCTTCTTTGTACTTTTCCTGAATCCAGTGGTTCTCTAGTAATTTGCATCTGATTTAAAATTTTCATGTCTTCGACAAAATGTCCATGATATCTATCGATTTTCGTCCATAAAAAAATTTCCCGTGAAAATTCTGAAGAAACCCGTATTATGAGAAGAAAGAAACAAATTCAGGGTTGATTTTCGGATTTACTCTACATCTATTCTCTCTTACATGATTCTCTATTATTCCGGTCGATTTTGGTAATTTAATATTTTCGACAAAATTCCCTTGCCTTAGACCTTCGATTTCTTTCCATAAGAAAGCATTTTTGCGAGAAAATATCTAAAATAACTCGAACGAGCTTATAAAAGATAGAGAAATTCAATAACTTTTTCGTTAGTAATTTTCGTCGATTTTAAAGTTTTCATATTTTCGACCAAATTCCCATGCTATAGTCCATCGACTTTCGTCCAGAAAAAGTATTTCCATTTTTATTATTGAGTAACGATCTTTTACTTGCTTAGACATACATGTATACTACATAAAGTATCTTCTGCTATATCTTTCATATTCCATTCGAGAAATAGTAATGTCTTCTATATAAACTTATATTTGTGTAGCTTGTGTGGATACGCAGACCTACAAGCCATTAGAAGATACAGACAGATCTGTTCACCACTTATTCAAGTGATTGATGTCACAGTCGTTGCTTAACATTTAATGTCGATGATAAATACTCCAAGTTACTGTAGGCCACGGCTTGAGAAATTACTTTATTGGAGTACTGTGATCTAGGCAGTCAAACTATTGCTATAATTTTTTTAAGGACAGATTATGACTGAAGCAAATTTAGTTCTGGTGGATAGAATTGATACAACATCATACTGGTTAGTTACCATTTGACTTGCATGCAATTTGACATATTGAAGTACTGCCTTGGCAATTTCATTAAAACAACAGAGAGACTGATTGCTTTTCAGTACATGGGATTTCAGGAATAAATTTAGGAAATATATAATAGGGATGTTATTACATTGCACGAATCGATCATTACTATTAGCGAATCTATCTACAATTTTAGTTTATAATAATTTATTGAACAGCAATCAGAATTTACAATTCTATGAGCTAAGAGGGATGAATCAAATATAAACGAGACTTTTGGTCTTGGGCAAGCAATAGTAACGCGTGAGGGTTCCCCCTTCGTGGGATATTGCGTAGGGATGTCAGGAGAGGGGAAAGCAGATGGGTGACTTCGCTCGTTCCTTTCAGTACCCGTGGTGACGATGTTTGAGCAGAAGGTGCCTTCGTCAATTGCGCAGCGTGTTTACATCAAGTTTGTCGCCACGGAAGGTGTAAAACTATCTGAAATCCTGACGAGATTGACTGCGCAGTTGAAGGAAGAGACACTGTTCCGAGCTAGAGTGTTTGCATGGTATAAACAGTATGTGGAGGGTCGTGACGAAGTTTAAAGTGAGAGCCATGACCGCCGACCTCGCACCAGCATCACCAGCACAACATCGTCCGCGTTCAACAACTTCTCGAGGATGACAAGCATATGACCACCAATGAGATTGCATCTAAGGTTGGAATAAGTTATGGAAGCACTTTTTCGATCATCACAGAGAAGCTAGGGTTTCGTAAGGTTTATGCAAGGTGGGTCCCTCGCCTTCTGACAACTGAGCAGAAATTGCATCGTTTTCAGGTGTGTGAGCGTCTCCTAGCGAAATTTCGGGAAGAGGGAGCTCGTTTCTCACTCACGTTATCACCTGTGATGAAACGTGGGTGACTATATCCCTATATATACTATATATAGGGTAGGTGACTATATCTATGTCCGTGGGTGACCATATCCCTATATATACACCACTATACCCCTGAGTCGAAACAAGCGAGCAAGGAGTGGAGACGTCAAGGGGAGGCTGGGCCAGTGAAAGCCAAGTCAAGACTGTCAGCAGGCAAGGTTTTGGCTACAGTCTCTTCTTACCAGCGTGGCTTGTTGAGCCTCGATTTTTTACATGGACGCATGACCATTAATGCGGCGTAGTACTGCGACATTTTAAGCGAGGTTAGACTTGCATATCGCCGTAAACAACGTGACCTACCGATGAGAGAAGTAAAACTTCTCCATGACAATGCTCGTCCCCATACAGCAGCCCTGACCAGAGAAAAAATGGAAGAATTGGACTGGGAGACACTTGAACACCCTCCCTATAGCCCCGACCTATCGCCCTGCGACTTTCACCTCTTTGGTCCTCTCAAGGAAACCATGGGAGGGCAACGATTCAACAACGATGAGGAGGTTGAGACCTATGTGCGCAATTGGCTGGAGACACAACCAACTTCATTCTACGGGCATTACAAAATTACCCACACGCTGGGAAAGATGTGTTTCCAGATCAGGAGATTATGTAGAAAAATGATGTAGATATTCTTTTTTTCAGGTTCAAATAAAAAAAAAATTAAAAAGGCTCGCTTATATTTGATTCACCCTCTACTTTATTAACTGAGAGACTTGAACGAGAATGTAGTCTCGTATATGTACTGATGAAGTTTCTCCAGCGAGAAACCTTCTTACACCTTATTTAAGGCCTATTGGCCACTTCCTCTTAAGTCTTCTGTCTTATTTTCTTGGACAAGTGGTATTAGACAATGGTTGAGTGGATTTCTAATGGTGTTGTTTCTGTCATCGTTGATGGGGTTTCTGTCATTGATCATTTCTTGGATTGTTGGGATTCGGAGGTTATGATGCAACATCTGATTGATGACATACCACAGGGCGGCTACCATTGCTCGAAGGATCTTCGATTGCGCTGGCCTTATGATAGCGATGTTAGACTTATTGGCACAACCCCACACTTCAATGCTATAAGTGTAGATGGGGATTCTAGGCACATTTGTAGAGTCAAGATGGATACCTAAGTATGCTCTCTCATTTTCATGTTACCTTTAATGCTTACGGTGTGATTGTCTCGTGTGTGATAAATTTATTATCTATATTTTATCTATAAAAAATTTTTAATCATATTTTGACATTCAACATAATATTCGTTAGTTGTATTTGTATCGACTTATATTAATTTAATTAGAGCTTTGAGAGATACGCGAGAGAAATAACGTTAACAATGAAAGTAAAATTAAAATCCGCCTAGAGGATGAAAATTTTAACACACCCCTGACAACATTAGGGATGTTCGTTCCAGCTAAACGCCTAAGTAGCTATCCGAATTCCTTTTTGGAATAGTTCTCGGCATAAAGTGGAGGAAGGGTAAATTTATTATCTTATCTCTCTACCTTAATATATTGTAGGAGGAAGATTGTTGTTATATGAAATAAAATTTATGCTATGCCTTTGTGGTTATTAATTTCAAGAAAAGAAAAAAAAAACAATTTCAGTTGTTTGTATCTCAAGGTTTATGGCTTAAAGAATTTTACGTTTTAACACTAATTTAATATTGCTCAGACGTGGGTAGAATATTTTAATTATAAGTAATGTAACAAAAATGAATAAAATACTTGGAAATTTACAATACGCAGGAATTAATGTGATTTAACTTACGACAAAGCGTGTTTTAAAATACTTGTTGATAAATGTCAAGTGGTAGTACAGGGAGGGGCAGAGCAACTTGCTTACTTAGAAATTCAATTTAAAAAAAAAGTAATGCAGATATATATTTAATTCTTTGGACAGCATGAAGTATAACATTTAAGTTTTATGTGTACACAGTTTTAAAGATGATATCAGGTAGGTGGCGTCCATTAATCTCAATACGCTATGTTAATCAAACTCGGAAGTTTCGTTCAACTCTTTCCAGTTCGGGTATGTTCGCAACAGCTTGACGAATATTCTTCTTCCGGTAAGCCAGAGTCCTAGGACGATCGAAGCATGCCAAGAAGCGCCTCACATGCATTTTCTCGAGCAACAAAATCGCATGGATTAAGTTCCTGCACCATAGCCAATTTGTAGGGATGAAATTTTAGTTCTTCATGATGAACCAAAGGAAGGACTCGCCTCACAGAACGAGCAGATAACTCAACAGCAGATGCATGTTTGCGAACAGAGCGCTGAGGAGGTCGCAAAACAGAAAACTTTACCATGTCAATGTTTTGGGGTGACCTTGCTGTTCGTGGAATCTCAGGTTTTTTTATTCAGATCACCAGTTTCTCTGAAGTTGCTTACTCATGAAACAATCGACTGGCAACCAAGAACACGACCACGGGGCGCAATATTGAAATGGGTATGGAATGCACGTTGCGTGGCGATAATTGTATATTATGTGTATGTATGTTCAAATCGCCTTTTAGTAAGATCTTCAAAGATGAAGACAACTATTTTTTAAGAGTTTCTTGCCTTCAATAATTTCTCGAACGTTTATTTATGTTACTAAAATTTATTACAATTATGCGTCGTTTATTTTTGGTGACATTGAAGTTACAAATACGATAAATACTAATTAAGTCCTCTTTACCATAGCTGTTTACAAGTTGAGACGAAAATAAATTAATCATATTTTCAGAAACTGCATTTTTTCTCCTTCTTTAGCTAATCCGCAAATTTTTAGAGAGTTGATTTTCAGTGTATCAAGTTTTTTATTTAGAATTAGAATACCATTCTCATTATGATTTACTGTTATTACCGGAATTACTAACATAAGATCATTTAGCTTATTATGGAACATAGAAATTTTTTATCTATGATACTTCCATTCTTTCCATAAATTCTGTACAAACTTTTATTATTAGGTCTTCAGTCAAAAGTTCACTTTGTATTTTTGCTTTATTTCTCGTACTTATACTTGCAGATTTTAATTATTATGGTCGGACTATATTCCTAAGATTACAACCTAATACCTGGGCGAACTTATCAACTGCAGTTATATACACTTAATATTATTTACAAGAATTTACACTCACACTATTTAACTTTTAAGCTTATGTGACACTTTATATTTTAATTTATAGTTTTTCATTGTTTGTATCAGTTCAAATTGATCGAAATGAAGGAATACCAAAATCAGTGTCTACTCGCTAATAGCTATCTTCTATCACATGTGTAAGATAAATTTGTTTAAGACTTCCTTTCAAATAAGCTTGGGAAAGACTACATCTTTTAATAAGCTCTTACTTTTGGGGTAAGGTTAATACGGTTAGTAACATATAAGTCGGAAATCGAGAAAAGAACTACCAAAAAGCGGTTCTCAAGTACCTAGTTCCCGAATAGCAAGGCTATTACATAATCGCTATAGGAAACAACTACTCCTCGGGCTAAAGCCCCGCCAGGCATTGAATTATACCTAAAAACGACCCTCCACTCCTTTCTCGTGTTTCTGCACGACCAGACAAGGTTTCAAGAAATAAAACCCGCCATGGGTAGGATTCAACATTTGTCCCGGATGGGAACCGAACGACATACAACTGTTTCGAACTTATTGGTTCTCATCAGTGCCGTGCACGGTGCGCCGATCCAGGACAAATGCCGACTGAAACCCGTGCGGTATACATCTATATCGATACGATCTATGTCAGTAACATATAAGTCGGACATCGAGATTAATAAGGTTAGAGGATAATCCACAACCGACCTTGGTACACTCCATATTTATTTTCCAGGCAGAGCTGCCAATTTTATTTAACTTTTCCTCACTCCACTATACGCGGAAAAGTAATATAATCGTGTATGAAAAAAATTGTTTTCTAGGGTTTATTTCTAGTTTTTCGGCCTAAAAATAAAAAAAAATGGTTTTTAAACCATTTTGTGTGTGTGTGTGTGTGTGTGTGTGTGTGTGTGTGTGTGTGTGTGTGTGTGTGTGTGTGTGTGTGTGTATGTGTGTGTGTGTGTGTGTGTGTGTGTGTGTGTGTGTGTGTGTGTGTGTGTGTGTGTGTGTGTGTGTGTGTGTGTGTGTGTGTGTGTGTGTGTGTGTGTGTGTGTGTGTGTGTGTGTGTGTGTGTGTGTGTGTGTGTGTGTGTGCTGTTTTCGTTGTTTTCGTTGTTTTCGTTGTTTTCGTTGTCGTCGGCATATATTCCTGTTAGCACGATAACTCAACTAACTCGTGTCAAATCGAGTCGTATTGACTGAGTCTGATCGGGGATGTCTCCCAAACGATACCTATTAATTTTGAGGTAGATAGGACACACACCACCCTGCCATGGGTCATGAGAGAGCACGATGATGGACTATTTGAGAATTTTTTTGTTAGCACGATAACTCAACTAAATCGAGTCGGATCGATTGAGTTTGGATTGGTCCTGATCGGGGATGTCTCCCAGATGACACCTATTGATTTTGAGGTGGATAGGATACACCTCACCCTGTACATGGGTCATGAAAAGCACTATTTGAGTGATTTTTTTTTGTTAGCACGATAACTCAACTAAACCGTGCCGGATCGATCGGGTTTTGACTGATTCTGATCGGGAACGTCCCCCAAACGATACCTATTGATTTTGAGGTGGATAGAACACACTCTACTATGTTCATGGGTCATGAGAAAACACTATGATGGACTATTTGAGAAATATTTTTTGTTAACGCGACAACTCAACTAAATTGTGTCAGATCGATCAGGCTTTGACTGATTCTGATCGGAGACGTCTCCCCAGACGACACCTATTGATTTTGAGGTGGATAGAACACACTCTACCATGTTCATGGGTTATGCTTCTCATGACCCATGAACAAGGGAACATTGAAAAAAATAAAACTGTCGTATAAAACACATATTTTACATTTATGTTTTGGTTTATTTTTCTCGGCCACTCAATTTCGAGATAGAGATGTTTTACGTGCGGAAAAGTCCGTTTTAAGGTTTTAAAAGTGTTTATTTTAAATTTTACTAATACTTTATATCTTAATCTTATGTAAATCGAAGTATTTTCCTTACTGTTGTATTAAAATATTTTTTCGATATATCTTTTAAAAATTTGCAATATTTTTCGGTCACCTTGTGGCTATATACAACGATAAGAGTCATGTTGCAGTCTCTCCGAGAATATTCCCACTATACGTCGCCCATGGCCTGTGCTCCACATTCATCGCATAAATAATTGTTATCTAATTTATACCACAATTAATACTTTATCAGGCCAACAGCGATCATTGTCAAATGTCAAGGGCACCCATTTAAATTCCATGCATTAAAAATAATAATCGTTGCTTAAGGTGATAACGCTATTTGCTCTCCGGAGATTATTTTCTGATACTATTTATACTAACGTAATACCCAGTTTTGGCAACAACAAACTTATCACTTCGCTCCGATTCGTTGGGAGACACTAAAAATGAAAATCGTTCAATTTAAAGCGAGCGACGAAGACGACGTGAGGGTGGGTGTTTTAAGTGGTGAAAATGTGATAGACTTGAGCGCGTGCGACGATTCGGTGCCACGTACTTTGGTGGAGCTGCTCAACGAAGGAGATGCTTTTGAGAGGATTAAAACGTAAGTCAATGTTCGAGAGTGGAACAGGTGCGTGGTGTTTCTTCGAACTTCTCTTCGTGGGACGCTTGAACTGGTATTGTTTGCGACGTTCTGGATTAAATAATGAAAAGAAGATTGTTATATGAAAAGATTGTGCAGTAATGACATCACCGAAGTTTGTTAGTGACGCTATAGATTAATCTTGAAGTTCGGCGTTTTGTCTCGCTGACAGGATCGTATTCAGGACGATCAGAATGGATGTCATTAAATAATATTAAATTAATCCACTAAAGCAGGAATTATCTTATTTTTGAAATTAATTTTTTTGTGGTGAACCTGGTTGATATTTATATAATTAAGGTAAACAAATAGATATTTTGTATATTTATTATTAACAAACAGCCTGGGATGGTGGCTCCATATGGAGCCACTAGGCACTTGCCATATTATTCTTATATCACACTAGGCAACATAAGCCTAGTGTGATATAAGAATACGAACTAAATTCACTTTACAAATACTATTTTACTCTGTGCGAAATCTTTTAAAACAGTCAATACATACTCCAATGTCACATTTGTTACACATCATTCTTCCTCTACTGTTGAATTGGCTACCTGCACATCTCCTTTTTTTATCTTTACCTCCAGGAACTGGTACTACGTAATGGTTCATTCCATCTAATCTGACATCATCGCTTACACGAAAGTCACTTTCCACAGCAGTAACTATTCTGCTTCACCTATTAATAAAACAAAGTCTCTCTTATCATCAATTGAAGAACATCGTCGGAAAAGAAGAGCTCGAATATCTGAACACAGTTAAGTTTGCTGTATTTAGAATACTCTGGATTAGAAAAGAAATATATTGGAGGCTCCAAATATCTTCTGCTACAAAATGAATATTCTTGTGATTTGGTAGAAATTATAATTGAGGGGATCACAGAATTTTCTACGTTAGGTACTGCTTGTAGCGCATCAGGTTCAACTAATTATTCCCCTACAAATTCGTCATTGGGTTCTTCTGCGGTACCCCTATACGAAGTTTGTTTGTGAATACAGCCTCGGCACCAGCTGAGAGCTGCCGATGATTGAGATTATTAACTAACCCGCCCTCGTCTTCGTCAGCTGAGTGTTCGTCTGTTAGTGCTTGACTGTCGGGAGGTTCAATGTACACATCTGCTACCGTGTTTTCAATTTTGTCATCACCGTAGGCTACATCCAATGCTTCTTTCAAGGTTATTCCACTAAAAAGATATGTTTACTTATGATAGGGGAATTCATTCAACAAGTAGCCTAGCGGCTCCATATGGAGCCAGGTATATTTTCTCTGAAATATCACAAGTTCAAAATAATCAACTACCTCAAAATCATATTCATTAGATAATTTGAAGTTATATCAATGTATTTGCATTAACATATAAGTCGGGAATCGAGAAGGGAACCACCAAACCGCCAATTGGTTATCAAAGCAGTTCCCGAATAGCAAAGCTATTACATAATTGCTCTAGGAATTTTATTTTCATTTTTATTTTTTGAAACCTTATCTGATCGTGCAGAAACACGAGAAAGGGGTCGAGGATCGCTTCTGGGTATAATTCAATGCCTGGCGGGGCTTTAGCCCGAGGAGTAGTTATTTCCTAGAGCGATTATGTAATAGCTTTGCTATTCGGGAACTACTTTGATAACAGCTTGGCGGTTTGGTGGTTCCTTTCTTGATTTCCGACTTATATGTTACTGACAAAGATCGTATCGATAAAGATGTATACGCCATAGAGTTCATTCGGCATTTATCCTGAATCGGCGTACCGTGTACGGCACTGATGAGAACTAATAAGTTCGAAACAGCTGTATGTCGTTCGGTTCCTATCCGGGACAAATGTCGAATCCTACCTATGGCGGGTTTTATTTTTTGAAATATATTTACATAAAAATATAACACAGATATTATAATACGTATAAATTTACACACTTTTACAAGGGTTAGAATATTCCACTTTATATATTTTTTCTGTTCACGTAAATATAGCATATGTATGTATATAGTAACATACTAAATAATAATTAATGATAATCAAATGTAAAAAATATTTCAGAAAAAGTTTTGTGTTCCTCCAAATTAGTTATTGTAAAATTACGCCTTCTGTTATTTAATACACAGACTTGGTAATTATAAATTTTGACTCTTTATGTGTGATAGAACAGAAGGGAAATAGCAAACTCACGTAAGCAATACGAGTTGACGATATGATTATGAAGCCAAGTTCATTATATTTTTAGAGCTCTATGCAGATATTGATCATGTATCTAAAAGAGACTTAGGTTATGAATTACATTTCTAATGCAAAAAAGCATTATTAGATAAATGCATGTTTGACATGAGTGGGTATTTTACTTATTTTGGGAACACGCCTACTGTATTTTGTAATTAGACCAGAGTAGGACTAGATCCTCCTATAAAATGGTCTTACTATCAATAACACCCCCCTCCCCCCCTCAGAATATTTAGTATGCTTTAACAAGTTATGGGATCCTTTCCATAATATAAAATCGTATTATGTGCTATTAAAATTCACGTGAAATAAATTTTTTGACTGAGTTTGAGAAATGCTCAAATAACAAGGCACGCTGTATTCTATATAAGTCATTCTGGCTTAATTAAATTATTGTTCATTAAATAATAGTTATTAATTATATAAGGGAATTAACAAGCTTTTAATCCACGAGCAAAAATGGGCATTCGAGGCGCAACCGAGAGCGCCCATTTTGCGAGTGGATTAAAGGCTATTAATTTCCGAATGTTGAATTGAATGTCTTATTTATGACCACGGGCAAAACCGGTCAGTTAGAAGGTGAAACTTAATATAGTGGTCGTGGATAAATGAATATATTCTATGGATAAGTACATAAAATAACGTAAATACATATTTTTTTATTTTAACTTGAATACAGAAATTTGTCCCAGGAGGTCAATAAGTGTTTCTTCTGATCAAAGAGAGAAGGGACTTGAAGAGTATTATACCAGTGTATAATCTCTATTCTTATGATAATTAACTATAACTAATTAACCATCTAATACGCGTTTATGTACAAGTTTATACATGTAATGTTTATAAGATACCTGACATTAATCAAATCTTCTAACGAGGTCTCGAGGTGTCTGATACCTGTCTGTCCTTTGGGTTTTCGACTTTATTTACTCGTATCATTTCTAGTAATGTTGAATGGAATCGTTCGACAAATTCATTTGATTGTGGATGGTTGACGCTAGAAAAAGCTAGCTTAATATTATAAAGAGGACGTAGATATTTTAGTAATATGTTGTAAAATTCTCTGCCGTAATCGCAATGTATTCGGAGAGGTGTACCGTAATGTTGGAAGTATTAAAAAAAGGTGTTAACTGTCGATTTTTCTGATTTGTCTTGAAGAGGACATGCTTGTGTAAATTTTCTTAATTCATCCCTAATTGTTAGGGCATGATTTTGGTTGGAATTTCTAAAATATCTATATTAATTTGTTCCGAAAGTGTTTTTGGAGTTTCCGTTTTCACTAAAAGGTTACTTAGATTTTTCCGTAACGTTTTCGCTTTTCAACATTTTGAAATTCTGAATATATTTCTCTACGTGTTTTGTTATCCGGGCTAATTATATTTTTTTCGTGTTCTGTGAATAGTTTAATTTATACCACGGTGCAAATTAGCCTTTCGATTGTGGTATTGATCCATGATTATTGGAATCTGATCTTCTTCCGGTGTTCTAGTTCAATTTTGGCGAATTGTTAAATTTAGATCTGATTCAGTAAAAATAAACCATAACAGTTCTAAAATTGGAAGGTATTTTCGAAAAAGAATGTTTTTGAAAGGTCGAGTATATTTTTATCTTTTTATAAATTAAAGAACATTGTTTCCATTACTTCATCGGTAAGGTAATAAGAACAGCAGAAGGAAATAAAATTATATAATATTTACGATGCTTTTACTGTTTTTCTAGATACGATATTGATTTTATTGTTATCAAATTTTGGATTCTCGTCAAGAATGTCTTCCCTAAAAAAAAAAAAAAAAAAAAAAACAGATACCTGAGTATTTTCCACTGTATGTTTTGATAACATCTTCAATCGAGAAAAGATCATACGTTATTACCAAGTTTGGAACAAAATGCGGCGCATTTGCTACTATACGTAGCACCTTATTTTGGAAATGCAATATTTCCCTGTTGAATTTAGCTGTTATATCCCAAAGTTGGATATAACAGTATAAGGCTATACTAAAGCCGTATGTCCAAATCGGCTTGAGTATAGCCTTGCATAATAGTAATTTGTATTCTAAAGATAGTTGAGATTTCCTGCCGAGAAGCCAATAAGTTTGCCAGGGCTTAAGACCAAGTTGAGTTCTTTTAGTCCTCGTACTTTATTGCGTTATGCCTTCATAGTTGGTATGAATAGTTATTAAATCAGTTTCAATGAAAATGTCAGGATTGTACTGCTGTATTACAGATTTTATTTGTTGGAAATTTTCAGCATAATAAAAAGCTGCCTTTAACCATGTCCCCACCCCGTGTAAGGACGGCTATAGTGGTTCGGGAATTCCAGGACATTTTCTGTGGAACTCGCGAATACGTTTATAAGATTTTAGATTTTACAAACAGAAACACTTTTTTTTGTGTGATACTTGCTATTAATGCATGTACATCTTGGGAAAACATTGCCGAACAGTTTCTGCCACAAGATGTAAAGCAAGCATGTTACACGTAACAACCTATAACCGTGTTATGACAGAGAACAGCCTACTGAACGCATTACCGCGGCCACAAACGTCAATATTTGACTTGACACTTTAAATTTGTCTAACATCTCCAACACTACCTGAGTTGTTATATTGCTAGTACACTCAGTGAGTCTTTCGCTAGCTAATAGCAATGGAAATGTCAATTGCCGAGGGTCCAGTACACGTATTATAATATTTACAATAATTTCTTTTACCGGTCGTCTCGTCAACACATAAGCACAGTCGTCTATTGTGTAATTTATCTGTAATCTTCTCTACAATTCGTCGCGTATAGATGATACATCACTCCATAATGTTCTGCGACTTGGTAACTGGAACTATGTATTATATTTGTGTCAAAAGTCTCGAAATAGTTCTTTATTTGGTATGTGAAGCGGAATATTATAGTCTATCAACATGTATGTGTTTCTATGTTGATATTTCACAGAATCCACGTGACGTGTACAGTCGGATTTGGACGAGCACAAAGGTTTCATCGCATACTTTACACATTTACTTTTGCTTTATCGTGGAATAAATTATTAAATCAACCAGTATCCTTTTCCCCCTGGTGAGCATATAAACGTTTTCTGGGCTTTCGCACGTGCGATATATTTTATTAAATATGAAAACGTTTCAACTAAGACAGCGGAGACCGTACGAACACCTCGATCGATAAATAAAGATCAACTACAACTCTACACTCGTGAAAAGTGGATTTATGATCCCCCTCCACTACGGCTCGTCGACTACTTACCTCAGTTTACTAAATTTTAGAGTTATCATCGTACCGTTACGTTAAAACTGTTCAGAAATTAAAAGAACGTTATCTCGGTGAATTATACATCGTTTATAATATAATTGAAATTTTATGATGAAATTTTATAATGAAATGTTATGAATATTATTATTTTAGAATAGCTAAGATTTGTGGATTTGATAAACGCGAAGCGCCATTGGTATGCAGCGCTCGCCCGTAGCCTTAATAATGAAGTTTTTTTTCCAGAATAACGTTGGATCCTACACATACACACAAACTAGCCCGGGTTCAACTGTTATCCCCCATTACGAGGCCAGATAAGATCTTGGGTGTTGCCTTAAACTATAAAGAGGCCTGCGATAAACTGAATGTGCCATATCCCTCAGAGCCCGTTACCTTCTCAAAGTTTGCGTCCACCATCGTTGGGCCCTACGACCATATCAAGAAACCATCAGCTAGTGAGGTAAGTACCCAGTGCGCAACTTCCTCGGTAAATGTAACCTTATCTCATCCGTCTGATGTATACAAATTAAGTGTACGTCTAGTGAAGAATAAAATTCATGTCGTAAGGTTTTTAGAAGAAAAACGATACATGTAAATACATGTTATTTATACAGGGTGTTCCATTTAAAACGAAACACGGAGAATATAACTATTGAAATATATTTTTTTATAGAGAATGCTGTGACAGTCAATGCAGTATCTTTTACGGCCACTAAAATTTCCCCTCTAAACAACGACTTCCTTAAAATAGATCAGATCGAGTCACACATACTTTAAATAGTCTCTCGACGTTGATAACGGCGCACAGTGGACGAAAACGCCGAAAGGCTGGCCAAAATTCAGAAAATGAAGGTTCCAGTTTAGGAATTCTTTGTCTCGCAATGTTTAGTAGGGTATCTTAGGTATAATAAAAACCGATTCCGAGGGGTCTCCAACGGCCCTACACTTTGTAAGGACATTCTGAATTTGACCGTTCCAGCAAGCGCTTCGTGTATTTCGCATCGCACTTTTCGTAAGCCTTTGTGAAAAGTACAATAAAAAGTGAGCTGTAAGAGCTAGAACAGTTTTGCAAATGGATTCTCCTCTGCAAGGTATGTATAATTGACAGGTGAAAGCCGAATTTGTTTATTCTTAATATGAAAAAAATTATTAGCAGTACAATTGAGATGGTTTTTTTGAAAAAAAAAATTGTTTTCTTTAGTATATCGTGCAAGAAGTTTATCACTAGTTCACACTGGTTCAATAATCTTTATTTTGTGATACACCCTGAATATTTATCTTACAAAAAATTGAAGAATTGGCTGCGGCCATCTGCGGTTGTGCCTGTAATGATACTTACTGTTACGCGGTGTCAAATGTAGCAACCCGTAAAATTCGATTTATAACATTACTTTCACACATATTCATTATTAAATTCCATTGCATTATACAAATAGACAATTTTCTTTTGTTATTAACAATTTTTACATAAAACAATGAATTTTTTATTTATGATATTTATTGCAAGTAAACAGCGACGATTTTTATTTTTACTTTTATCAACATTTATATTCGAAAAATAATGTGTTGGTACATATTTCCTCTGTTTTAGATGTTGTGAGCAGTGGATAAGCAATTTCTATAACGAGAAAGGAACTGTTTTTCTTATTGAAAATACATTTGAATGATGAGTTGCAAATTACAATCGACATAATGTCATAATAATGAGTTTTAGGCCGATTAAAAAATGTTTCTGCCTTCAATACTGTATATTTTTATAATTGTATGTAATAAAATGTAGACTTTAATGAATGCTATTTTATTTTCTCCCACTATACCTCTGGTAACAAATTGTCAGTACTAACGATCAATTTTTTTATTTTGTGGTCTCCATATTGGAGTCGCCATTTTGTTTCTTGAATAACAGTTGTCAGATTCGTACTCAGCGGCCTCAAAAACCCCCGGGCACTAATTTTGACTAAGAATAATAAGCTTTTGAATAATTTAGGTCGCCATATTGGGGCCGCCATTTTGTTCTTTGAAAAACCATTATCAAATTCGTACTCAGCGACTTCGACAACCCCCGGATGTCAATTTTCACTAAGAATAATAAGCTTTTTAATAACTTCGGTCGCCATACTGGAGCCGCCATTTTGTTTTATGAAAAACCGTTGTCAAATTCGTAGTCAGCAACCTCGAAAATCCTCGGGGTACCTATTTCCATTAAGGGTAATAAGTTTTTAAATAATTTCGGTCGCCATATTGGAGCCGCCATTTTATTTTTTGATAAACCATTACCAGATTTGTAATCAGTGACCTCGAAAACCCACGAGTACCAATTTTTGATTATATTACATGAGTTTTCTAATTTTGGCCAGCTTTTCGGCGTTTTCGTCCACTGTGCGGCGGTGATTTATTATTATTCCTTAGTTAGTCACTATTTGTAATGAACCCATGGACGAAATTAACGCATGTGTGAAATTTCACATTATTACTTTTATTGTTTTGAAGATGTAAATCATATCAACTGTAAAAACGGAAAAACGGAGAAGGTGTTAATGAAAAACATTAGGAAAAAAGTATAGGTGAAATTATATTGTAAGAATTTGAATTCAGTAGAGTGTAGATCCTCCTTTAGCTCGTATCACTGCTCCCATTCTTCTTGGCATGCAATAGCATGATTGATCAACAGATCAAGTGGTGAACGGTTTTCCGAGGAATATTCTCCCATTCGATAAGAACGATTTGTTCCAGTTTTCTAAGAATCATAAAGGCAGGTATGTGGCATCTAAATGATTGCTTTAGTGCATCACATAGATGCTCTATTGGGTTTATATCTGGACACCTTGGTGATAAGTTGGTGAAGGTAGTCCATTACTTGAAGCCGAGCGTTATCCTACATAGAAATGACAACGACAAACAAGGCAAATGGCATCACGTGTTCTTCTATGATGTTCTTACGTGAAAATGGATATTAGTGGATCTCCCCTGTATAGGAACGAAATCCATGCGGCCACTTAAACAAATTCCTTCTCAGAACACTATCGATCCACCAAAAAAATGGAATCTTCGGACAGATATTGCAAGCAGCAAACCCCTCTCTTGGCCTCCACCAGATTTGTTGAGGTCCATCTGGTGAATTAAGACTTACTCTTGTTTAGTTTGAAAATAAAATCAGATTCCAGTCGTTAATGGTCTAATTTACGTGTTCTCTTACAAAACGCAGTCTAGCAAATATATGCTCTCTAGTGATCAGTGGTGCAATAACTGGCCTTCTACTGTCCAAGTCTCCTTCATGAAGCCTTCTCCTGACCGACCGTCTAGAAATGGCTGCTTTTCGAGCTGCTGTTAGGGATCTGCGTAGCTCTAAACTGGTAGATGTTTGTAACTTATAAGTCGGAAATCGAGAAAGGAACCACCAAGCCGCCAAGCGGTTATCAAAGTAGTTCCCGAATAGCAAAGCTATTACATAATCGCTCTAGGAAACAACTACTCCTTGGGCTAAAGCCCCGCCAGGCATTGAATTATACCCAGAAGCGATCCTCGACCCCTTTCTCGTGTTTCTGCACGATCAGATAAGGTTTCAAAAAATAAAACCCGCCACAGGTAGGATTCGACATTTGTCCCGGATCGGAACCGAACGACATACAGCTGTTTCGGACTTGTTAGTTCTCATCAGTGCCGCATACCGTACGCCGATTCAGGACAAATGCCGAATGAACTTTATGGCCTATACATCTTTATCGATACGATCTCTGTCAGTAACTTAAAGTTACTGAAAGAGAAGAGAAAACTTACTTAAAGTTACAAATGTCGAATCCTACCTGTGGCGGGTTTTATTTTTTGGTAGATGTTTGTCTTTTAAGGCGACTTGCATGATATATCGCTCATCTCTTGCATCCGTAGACTTCTTATTACCTTGTTCTGGGGTTCTACAGGAACTGCCAATTTCATTGAAATGTTTAACTCTTCGACTCATTATCGATTGGATAATTCCTAACAAACTAGCCACATATCGCTGATTATGTCCCCCATTAACCAGAGTTATCGCTTGTGGACGATCAATTTCTTATGCTGCTCTAAGAATACCGGGGAAAAAGCGCTTTATTCAATTGATGACATTAAATTGAAAAAAAAATCACTAGTGTAACTGAATTTATTTTTTTACAAATCACTTAAACAGTATTAAATGGATTATTAACAAACAATTACAAAATGTTACTGTGCATCTGTCTAACAATTATAGTTGTTTATCAATAGTGACAGAAGATATCCTAGATCAACATAACATGTTCTAATTTTATTAAAATTAATTTAAAACTTCTTAATAATAAGAAATAATGGAAAATTTTGCTGATGCGTCGTTTTTGTCCAGAAGTGTATTTGTTAAAAACAGACAAAATAGAAATGCATCTACTCCATATGGCCGTTTTAAACCTAGCTCAATGACCTGAAATATATATAATACTGAATTAGATACCTGGAAGTGTGAAGATAGTTGTCTCAAGAATTTGGAGTGCCCAGAAGCTCTATTCATATTACTCTTGAGCTCACCAGATTCCATCCTTATAAAATTACATGACCCTTTTAAATGAGCTGATGAGGGTGACTGGGATCAGTGCTCATAGTTTTGCGTGTCCAAGTCCGATCGCATACGAAAAAATACAAATTTGGTTTGTAAAGTCAGTTCCTTAAATGAGATAATATTTCTCTTTTTGGTGGGAGATGTCAACAGATACAACTGTATTTACTAGTCTGACTCAGTTTTTACTAGTCTTTACTTACAGAATAAAACTCTTATTTCTATAGGGAACATCTTACGCAAATAGCAGAAATTTTGGCAGGCATTTTGGGAGGTCATATCGTTGAATATCTTTTAATTCCCAGAAATTCAAATGATAAATGTATTTTATACAGGGTGAGGCATAGGAAGCTGACGATTTTTCAAATTAAATATATACTTTTAAACTTTTTATTGATATATTATTGTTATCTTAAGTCCAGTGTTATGCCATTTCAGTTATTAAAAAGTGAGATACATTCCACCGTTCTGCAAACATTGGTCTATTCGGCTTCGAAGATTATTTATTACTTACTTGATCACTGCTTTAGAAATTATCATAATGTCATTCTAAATGCATTGTTTCAAGTCTTCAATTGTCTATAATCGAGATAGACTCTATGGTTTTGGGGCTCACTTGCCACATATGTAATGCTTTACATATAACTTGAAAAACTTTTGCAGAATTCAAAAAGATGATATCACTAAGATAATTCTTAATATCACGATACCATTAATTAAATATTTAATTATTTATAAAAAATTGGACTTTCGGAGACATATTGCAGGTAGCAAATCTCTCTCCTGGTCTCTGCCAGACTCGTTGACGTCCATATGGTGAATTAAGACTTACTCTTGTTTCGTCTGAAAGCAAAACAACAAAACGATGATGTCACTAAGATAATTCCTAATATTGTGATATCATTAATTAATTACTTAATTAGTTCTAATTTTCGAACGGGTGCCAGAAAGAGTGAAAATTACAAAAGGATTCGCGCTTTCCCTGTCACATAAAACTACTTTACATATCTAATTACATATCAACCTCATCTTTTGAGGTATTTTCACAAACAAACGGTTTTATTTTTGCATGCTAATATTACGAGCATCTTCCGTGTATACTGTAACTGAAAAAGAAAATAAATGTTCATAATATAATCCACAGTGGAACGCCCCGGGGGTATACAATTAAACTTGAAATAGTAATTACCATCTTGAAAGTAAATAATGCTGTTCTCGCCAAAGAATTACACGCGCTTAAAATAACAGTTTCACCGTTAATTAAGCTGTTTACTTTTATTAAATTATTTTAATTGAACAATGCAAATGTAGGGCTCTCCAGTATTACTATTCATTTCATAGTTATTTGCCAAATGAGAAACTTTCTATATTGCCGATAAACGGAAGAGTCTACCTGAGTCTAGTCATAAAAACAAGCCACGGTATGAGATAAGAGCCGTTTGGGATTTTTCATTTGGCAAATAGCGATGAAATAAACTATATATACTTATATGATAGTGCTGTTCGAAGGTAGTTCCAGATATATCTGACCTGACGTATAGATGGCGGTTGTTGTTTGAAAAGAATGAGTATGGTAGAAAGTGCCAACCCTATAGAGCTCAAGTTTGAAGTTTGATGATGCTGCGTTGTTTAGTACTTGTTTTGCAGCCATCAATAGTGAACGCTCTCAGTGAATTTGTACAATACTTTCATTTGAAAGGCCTCAGTCCAACCGATGTCAAAGTGAAGCTAGATTCTACTCTGGGGGAGTCTGTTCCTGCGTTTATAACAGTAAAATATTGGGTGGCAGAGTCTAAACGAGGCTGTACGAGTTGCTAAGACGAACACGCGGTGGTCGACCAAATGAGGTGACCACGCCAGAAATGATGAAAGCTAAAAGGCATGGTAGGCATCTCAAAAAGTGCTGTATATCGCTTATTGACTGAAAATTTGAACATGAAATAGCTGTGCGGAAGATGGGTGCCGCGATTAGTCACAATGGAACAAAAACAGCGTCGTGAGGATGTTTCAATTGAGTGTTTGACGAAGTCTCACAGGAATAAAGCTACAGGAGTTTTTGTGTCGATTCATGACCATGAATGAAACATGGGTCCATTACGTCACATCTGAGATGAAGGAACAGTCAAAACTATGGACTAAAGGGGGAGAATCGGCTCCAAAGAAGACGAAGACAATTCCAACTGCAGGCAAGGTCATTTCGTAAATTTTTTTTGGATGCGCTTGGGATAATTTTATTGATTACCTTCAGAAAGGAAAACCAACATTGCTATGAAGAGACATTCTTTGCTATCAAGTATAGCGAGGATATTTTGGGCAATTGTTAAGATGACTAGGTTTAACTAGATAATTGAAATGCCTTAAAAGTGAGGTATTATATGGTCTCCAATCTAATTTGAATAGTTTCCTCTCTATAAGCTGTATATCATTAGTCTTGTGACAAAATACAGTCCAGTAAATATGGTATTTAAATAAGGGTTTAGCATAGCATTATCAAGAATAGGTGGGATTGTATGATTTTAACTTATGTTTTGGTGCTTATAATAAAAGCTACATAAAGGGAACTATTGAAATATTGAAAATAGCTGCAAAGAAGATGGGTGGGAAGGGTATCCATTAAAATCTGAGACCCAACCAAAGATTTTATTTAAATGAGAGTAATAAGTATTACTCTTAACTTTCGAATACTCCTATATCTCTGAATAAATGTCACAAATTTATTATCACTAGGAAACCCTTCGAAGATTGAATATGAAAATGGACAATTTTCAATGTTCTAGCTTTTATGTATCTTGAGATTACTGTTATGGACTAAATTTGTTATTCGACCAAAGTGTAATAAAAAAAAACATTCCAGTCACATTTGTTGAAGAAGTATCTTCATACATATGAGTTAACTTTTCTACTAATACACCTATTTTGGATTTTATGATCACTATAATTTTAACACAACATACATATAAATAGTACTGTGTTAATAATAATCTCCGGTTTTATTAAGCTGGATCCAATTATTTTAAGTAATGATGTAAGATAGAAAATGTTTGTGGTTTTGGTTTCCCTTTAGTATGCAATGTCCTTCTTCAGATATGAACATGTAAACAACTTGGCTTGATTTGGTATTAGATGATATTAAGGAGTTAGATATAAACGTTAATTTATAAAGTTTTTAGTGGGGTTTTATTATTTTATTGCATATAGTTAAGACAGTTATATAGGATTTGTGGATTTAGAAAAAGCTTTTGATAACGTAAGATGGGAAAAAATGTTCGAGATACTAAAGGGCGCGGGAATGAAGTATAGAGATAGGGGAGTAGTACACAATCTATACAAAGAGCAAACTGCTGTTATAGACGTAGAAGGGGAAAAAAGGGAAGTAGGTATTAGGAAAGGAGTAAGACACACACACACACACAAAATGATTTAAAAGTCATTTTCTCTTGGTTTTTAGGCAGAAGAATGAAAAATAAACGTTAGAAATATTTTTTTCTTGTACACGATTACATTACTTTTCCGTGTATAGTGGAGTGCAGAAAAGTAAAAATTTTCCATTTTAAGAGCTGATAAGTTGTCTCATCGAGAGTTACAAAGATTACGTTTTTTATCGTTGATTGTATATTAATAATAATTGTAGTGTGTACCCTAGATATAAACTTGTGAATAGGATAACATTATAACACACAATTTTTTAAAACCAACGAAAACTAAAAGGATTGTTCACAAAAGGAAAACGTCAATGAAAATAAGAAAGAATAAATTTTATAAACCCTTTATTTTAACTCACAAATTATTACCAAAATGTAGATTAAATATCAATACTTTGTACTTTATCAAATCCTGTATTTAACAATTAGTTAGGAAACCTAATACATACTGTTATATTCTCAACAAAATGCATTCAGTAACATAATATTCTTGTTGCAGAAAGTCGATTGGGAGGTAGAACTGGTCGTGGTCATAGGCAAGAAGGCCCAGAATGTGAACGCCAGAGATGCACTGGACTACATTTTCGGTTACACAGCGACGCAAGACATAACGGCCAGAGACTGGTTGGAAAAGAACGGGGGCCAATGGCTGCTCAGCAAAAACATGGACAATTTCTGTCCTCTAGGTCCGTGCGTCGTCACCAAGGACGAACTAGGCGATCCTCACAACATAAGGCTGAAAACTTGGGTGAACGGCGTCTTAAAACAGGATGGTAATACGGAGGAACTCGTTCACAGGATCGACACGTTGATTGAATGCTTGTCTAGGTAGGATCAGATCAATCTTCTCTGTGTCCGTTTGCTTTTAAAATGTTTTTCAAGTTTCGTGTTAGATTACAAAGAGTGTCGCAAATTTGTTATACGATTTAAAGAAGTTATTTATTTATATACATGGTTTCCCAGCACAAGTTAAAAAACAATTCAATAACAGGGATACACATATACATATATGGCGAGCTTTTGCAACTTTTAGTGTCACTTCTCGCATCCCAGACGCCATTGTTTCCTATCGTTCCAGTCTCCTTCGTGGAGTCCTCTACTTTCCATTCTGGTGCGGATATTTGAAATCCATTTTTCCGGTTGCCTTCCTCGTTTATTTCTTTGTACTGGTTTTCAGTTCCAAACTATTAATGGTATCCTTTCTTCGCTCATTCGTTGCAGGTGTCCATACCATTTCAACTGCTTTTCAGTTATATCGTTCATTATCGTATTTTTTACTTTTATTTTTTTCTCTGATGGTCTCATTTCTTACATGGTCAAGTAAAGTTAAACCGGAACATCTTCTCCAGTTCATCATTTCGGTCGAGAGAAGTTTCTGTGACATATTTTTATATACAACCCACACTTCTGACCCAAGGGTTACACATAATTATAATAATAGTAACATGAACATGACTACAGACAAAAAAATAAAACCTATGAAAGTCATACGTTTAAAAATTGACATAAATTTAATAAATTTATATATGTATGGGTAGAACATTAACAGTATAAGAAAATTAAATCAATTTCAAATAATTATAACATAATAAATATTAAACAAAACGAAATATATAAATGGAGCTTTTTATACATATGTTAAAAATTAAATTGGTCGAAAATACAACATTAAAAAAAAAAAAAGAAAAGAAAGGGGACCAAAAACAGAACCAAAATTTATAAACTACTGAAGTAGGGAGATATCTCCTGCATTGCATTGAAACAAAATTTAATTAGTAATAAATGTCAAAATAGTCTCACCTCTTACCTGGTTAAAGGTCAGATAAAAAGTATAAATGTTATTAAAATATTTATTATATATTTTTTGTATTATATAAAGGGGAGAGTTAATAGCACACGGGGTGTTACATAGCTATACGTAAAACAAATTGCTTTACATTGTCAGTAACATATAAGTCGAAATTCGAGAAAGGAACTACCAAACCGCTAAGCGGTTATCAAAGTAATGCCCGAATAGCAAGGCTATTACATAATCTCTATAGGAAACAACTCATCGGGCTAAAGCCCCCCCAGGCATTGAATTATACCTAAAAGCGATCCTCGACCCCTTTTTCGTGTTTCTGCACGATCAGATAAGGTTTCAAAAAATAAAACCCGCCACAGGTAGGATTCGATATTTGTCCTGGATTGGAACCGAACAACGACATACAGCTGTTTCGAACTTATTAGTCCACATCAGTGCCGTACACGGTACGCCGATCCAGGACAAATGCCAAATGAAATTTGTGGGGTATACATCTTTATCGATACGATCTATGTCAGTAACATATAAGTTCCGACTTATGTCGGTATTATAATAACTTCTAAGGTAAAAACCTTAATCATTTCGATAAATCTCTGGTACGCTTATAGAATAGTTATGTTTACAATTAGGTTTCTCATTTGGTATTTTTTGATAGCAAAATAATCACACTCAGTATATTATTGTATTGATAGTACTATATACTTCAGAGTATATAATACTACTAATAATTTATTGAAAATGTAGTTAACCCATACACTTCTTGAAATAACGACAAGTAACTTATAGAATTGTATTTCTACACCAACATTATCTACAATAAAAGTTTATAACGACTTGGTGATACTCCTTATAATTTATTATGTCATGTGACAGCAATTGGAATAATTATAACAGATAAGAAATGATTCACTAAGAATAATTTACAATACAGTGTGATTAAATCATCTTCAGTAACGATCGCAAATTGTAGATATCGCATAAGTGTATAAAAATATTATGTAAATAAAATATCTAAAGTGTTCTACATGTTACTATACGAGGGTAGATCAAATATAAACGGAATTTCTGTTTGTGAGCGTCTACGGTTGTTAGGCCCAGGCCCGAGGTTCTAGTATGCTTGAGTGGGGTCATTACGAATGGGAAGAGCCGGCCATTATCCACTCTCAGCCGGTTCGTCAGAAGCGCTCACGATGTCGGAGCGAGAGGTGCACCCCGCTGTTGCGCAACGCATTATTTATAAAATTTCTTGTTGATGAAGGAGATCAAGCGCCGGAAATTTTCTGTATATTGACTGCACAGTTCAGGGACCAAACACTGTCAAGGACTTGTGTGTTTGCATGGCATAAAGAGATTAAGGAAAAGCGAGAACTTGTGTAAAATCAGGAACATGATCGCCGTTCTCGAACTAGCATTACGGACGAACACATTCGCGCGTTTCGAGACATTCTTGAAGAAGATCGACGAGTGACCGTATCCGAAAGGCCAGAAAAGGTCAGAAGAGGTTATGGGAACTGTCAAGCCATCATCAAAAACGACTTGGAATTCCGTAAAGTGCTAGGTGGGTTTCTCGTTTTTTGACCACAGATCAGAAGTTGAGACGATTGGAGGTCTGTCAGAGGCTTACAGCGAGTCTTGTGGAAGAAGGTGATGCATTTTTGAGTCGGATTGTTACATGAGACGAAACATGGGTCCACTACTACACGCCCGAGTCCAAACAAGCCAGTATGGAGTAACGGAGGCAGCCCAAGTGAAAGTCAAGACTCGATTGTCAGCTGGCAAGGTTCTTTCAACCGTTTTTTTCGAACGGCGAAGCATTTTGCTCATTAATTTTTTGTATGGACGACGTACAATCAATGCTGCTTACTACTGCGAACTATTGAACCCGGCGAGGGCTGCATATCGCCGCAAAAGACGAAACCAACCGATTCGAGAGGCAGTCCTCCTTCACGATAATGCCAGGCCCCAAACTGCAGTTCTAACGGTCGAAAAACTGAATGAAATGCACTGGACTCCACTTAAATATCCTGCAGCCTGGACTTATCACCCTGCGATTTTCATTTGTTTGGGTCGACTAAAGAAGCTCTAGTGGGTCAACGATTTGAAGATAACCAGGGGGTAGAGAGATTTGTAATTGGTTTCTGATGTAACCAGTTTCATTCTACGATACTAGGATAAAAAAATCCTTTTCGCTGGGAAATATATTTTTATAAAGCAGGATACTATGTAGAAAACTAAAATATCTTTGCTCTTGTTTTCCAATCCATATTTGTTTTTAAATAAAGTCTCATTTATATTTCATCTACCCCCGTATATCGTATTTATAGCAATTTATTTATGATTCTATAAGAGGATATATAGTTGTCGAAGAATCTCGAACAACTCGGTTGTATTAATTTTTTGGGAACGCTTACGCTAATTTTTTGTTCATCAGCTTCATTCTACAGATAACACACAATTTCATTACTTCCTGCACAGTATAAGATGGCAAGATTATATATTGTTAAAGGGGTTATTAAGAAATAGGGGGTGTTAAAATTGCTTACTTGAAATATGATATAATGACTGTGCGTATAATAATTTCCATTCTCTTCTACCCTCCACTTTCTAGCGTGTTAAAATAAATTCATGAACCATGAATATAAAATTAAGGCCTATTTATCAAGAATAAGTTACACTGCATTCCCCTTAGGAAAGTGGATTTTTAAGTACTTTAGAGGCACCTTCCTTGAAATTAAACAAGTAAGTAACTATTGAGTTATCTCTTAGAAGTCGACCTATATTGTGGTAGCAGATTCAGTTTTATTTTACATTACTGCAAATCGTTTCTGATCAACGCAATTAAAGACAGAAATGCAATGACATAATAACAAACAGACGAACAGGCGTTTATTTGACTACTACTGCTACTAATTACTTGCAAAAAGTCATCTTCCACAACTAAACGATTCGAAGAATTTTACGCGTATTCCATAAAAAATAGATGGATAGCCATGCATATACCTCTATATATTTAGATAGTCATATAGATAGATGTCCACCTAGAGACAAGATAGATAGCAATATACCTACAGAATTGGATGGACTACTCGATACTTTATTAAAATGCGCAATAAAATAATCATTTGTTCTACATGGTTATTACTGAAGTTAATAACTTTTTAAACTATATATGCTGATACATGTATTGCTTTTTTGAAGAAAGGGATGTACTCCAGATTGTTCCTGATATCCACAGAGCCCTATTATCTGGATAGCAATTCTATCGATGTCAGTGGATAGAACAGATAGTATCTATGCATATTTTAAAGGTCTTTGACATGCTAGTGTAAAAGTATTGTATATACAGTACTATCGAATAGACTATATAGCCAGCTGCGTGTCGACATCCAGTTTTCTCCAAGGAAATTGCCTATAAGTTTGGAATTCGATCATTGCTAAAATATTTGCAATAACAAGATCCAAGATAATAGTGCAACATGTTGCAAGATAATTGCAACAACACAGCTATTTGGATTGGTTCAGCGAAGTACTAAGTCCATGAATAAAGTTCCAAGAGTCCGTGGATAATAATCAATGTCTTAGACTGTGTAATGGAAGCAACAGTTTCAGAAAATGTATTAAAGGAGTACTATGATATTCGGTGCACTTTTTGTTTGTATTTGTTCCTCCTATCAATACAATTCTCTCATATATTTGGCATTTATTACATTTTCGAAATTATTTCAAGAGAAAGTCTATTTTTATTAATTTCTGAAAACGAAACTGCTACTTCTTTACAATCAAGATATATAACTATAAGATATATAACCAGGTTCAACAGATACGTACAGTCAGTCCTACAGTTTCCAGTCTTTGGATAAGTATTCACATGTGAGAGGTTAGTTGTTCTTCACAGACTTTACAAAATTTAGTTCAAATAATTGAACAATAACCAGGGTTGTAATATTTTACAAAGAATGTAGTTTATTTACAAGATTTGCATTTTGTGCTCAATAAATAACGTAAACATATTTTAAAATAGAAATTTTGATGATGATCGGTCATGAGAATGTATGGAAGTCAAGAGAAGTTACTTGTTTCGTTGTTTAACATGCTAAACAGTAAAGAGAGAACATTATTATATAGAAGACGATGTTAAAGTAAGTGTTGGAGATGTCCAACTACTGATATCGAATTATAACATTAACTTCAAGCCAAATTGGCTTAGAAAATAACCGTAGCCATACATCTTGTTTGAAGTATCTTTATAAAAGAGAAAATTCCTATAACTAATAAAAGTCGAAATAAATAACAAATGGGCCAAGAACGATAAAAAAAAGTAAATATTTCTTTTTTCATCATTTTATATCATTTCTCCAACCTTACCCATTATCTTTAATAGCTGAAGAGGAAAATTAAATTCCTGAATATCTTAATTCTCCCTTTCAAATGGAACTTTTCGTTTAATAAATCAAAATTACAGAACTCAAGTGAATTATTACGTGGGAAATTAATCCAAAAAGACCCCTGGTTTTGACTTGAATACAAGCAAAGAATTTCAACAGGCATCTGAAAAATTCTTTAAAGCCATTGCTCAAACTTTAAAGGAATTGTTACAACAAATTATTTTCCTAACTAATGGAAAGTAGTATAATTTATAATGATCCTGAAACCCGGAAAATAACCTGAAGATGTCAAATCTTACAGACCAATTAGCCTTCTTCCGACGCTGTCTAAGGTCTTCGAGAAACTGCATACTAATAGACAAGAGAGAGTGCATCCTAATACACTAGGTAACCAAATATGAAGTGCACAGACTCAAGAGGTTTAAACCCTCATAGATTTAATTAAATTAGACTTAACTAAATACTTACTACGAACTTTAAGTTATGATAAATTGTAGAGTGCCTGCTTAAATGCACACACGTCATTGTGCTATGTTGAACAAGGGCTTATTGTCCATATGGATAGGTTGCTTGCTTTAGGAGTTGTAATAAAAAAAAATAAAAGACGGTCCAGTTTATCTGAAAGGAAATAGTGAACAAGCTAAACAGAGTTGAGGTATCTTTTGGTTCCATTTCTTAATACTAATCAAATGAATTATGACATTGAATGGAGCAATAAATCGGCAGAACTCTAGATATTGGTTAGAGTAGAATCCCTCATTGGAGACGTGAGATCCATTTAATGGACCTTAGATCTTCTCAAAGTGATAACATTTGGGTAGGTATTATTGATAACCATAATATTGGTTCAATTTCTATCCAAAGGGATTTGACAATTGGAAAATGTTCAATATATCATCAGATATTAAATCTGTTTTTGATCTGTTTTATATTCCAATTCATTATGTTGAACTAAAGTTAATTATAACTGAGGTTAAGGTATCAATAAATAAAGAGCGATTGTTGCTATAGTACCGCCCCCTTAAGCAATTTCTCGTAAATAAGTAAATTACGCGGTAATATTTGAATACCGAATAAGTTTTCATTTTAATATTAACGCACTAGATTCCTGAACCTACATTAAACCTATTGGTTTCAACAAAATATGACTGTAGTTCTGCTAAAATTTTAGGATTTTCCATTCTTTCAGAGAAAGGCCATTTCAGTCTTTCCCATTCTATCGTACCCAACGGCTTGTCCCTTTCCCGCCAGCAATTCAAATCCCTGTCCGAGTCCTATGCCCTTGTGTCAGTGCTGCGTTCGCATTACCCACGACTTTGCCCCTCGGGCAGCAGCGCAGCGGAAGTGTGTGGTAGAGACCAGAATTATATCGTATCATACACATACAGAACAAGGTGTCGTGGAAAATACAGTGCTTAGCTCTTTCATATAATTTATTCTAGTGCTAAATTGTTCTCAAAAGTTTGCTTCGTAAGCGAGCGTAAATAAATATCTTACATATAAACTTTCGGAATAGACTAGGGACCAGGGCAAACCTCTATGGACCAGAACCTGCAGTGGGAATAAGTCGGAATCTGATCAGAGACCGCATCAATAGCTGGGCAAGAGACCAGCACAATAAAAGATGGAGAGGAGTAATGGGTTGTGGAAAAACCAAACTCTTCATCCAATACTCAGAGATTGAGACATGGGCCTAATAATTCATTAAATTGAACAGGCACAAAGCTAGAACCCTGGTGGGAATCATAACGGGCCACCATAGTAGCCTGAATGCATATAAGCACAAGCTGAGGCTGACTGACAGCCCGGCCTGTAGATACTGTAAAGAAGACGAGGAAACCTCGATTCATCTTCTTTATACCTGCCCCGCACTGGAGGAGAAGAGGTACCTTATATTAGGGACCCCTGTTATCCTAGAGGAGGCGAGGCTTAAGGCGGGAGACGTGCCTAAATTGCTTCTTTTATGGGATACCATTTTTGGATAATGACCCAGAGAAGCGGGGATCGCCAAGGGACTACCCATGCGATCAGTGGCTGATGAGGCCCAAACCTATGTAATAAAATAATAATAATAATAATAATAACTTTCGGAAGCGTGTTACGGCGGGCGTTTAGGCATACGTAGACACACATCGCGGCACCGTTCTGGATTCTTCCATCCTGTATTCAACCTATATATATCGCATGTACGGATGGGCTTCCTGTTCCCTATCTAAATAACTTGTAACTTTGCGTTTAATATTTGTTTCTCGTACGTGATTATCTCATTTTAAATACCAATAATTATTCTAATATCGCCTTATTGGTCAGGTGCAATGCTATAGCCGTTCAAGTAACTTTATCATACGATCTTTTACAGTAGCTTCATCGATCTAAATAATAAATTTATTTAGCTGTTTAAACGAGAAATTGTCGTGTGTTTTGACTGCGGTCGCATAATTATTTTGTGTATTTTACATTGATCTCAGCATTTTCGATTTATCGTTATTCTGAATCATGGTAGCTTTCTTACGCGAACTTCGAGCAAAACGTAAAAGTTGCCTTAATGATATTACAGAGCTTGTTGATGTTGCCGAGTCAGCTAGAACGGAGGTTTCGTTGTGTACGTTATTTGACTTACATTTTAAGCATTTTCCAGAAATCACGAAATTTTAAAACATATCATGACGCCATTATCACTGCATTATCTAGTTAGGCTGACTCTGATTTAGATGTTGAAGAGGCTGTGCGGGGACAGTTCCGGAATCTTGTTTTTTCTGTTGAGACGGTACATCGGGAACTGTTTCCTAAGCGTCTTCTACTCCATTATATTTTAATGGCAGTGGCGGATCAAGCTCACACTCCCAGGTACGCCTTCCAAAATTGACTCTTCGATCTTTTGATAAAGATTTCGCTCATTGGTGTCAGTTTATCCAGCGATTTAACACCGCTATTCATAACAATGAATTGTTGCCCAATACCCATGAATTTATAAAATAACGCCAAAGATAATTCCAAGTTATTTCTACCTTATATATAGAAATAAACAATTTGAAGATTGAAATTCACGTATTCTCTGTGAAGTTGTTCACAGCCATTTTATAATTTTTACTTCAAAATTTGGATTGACTTTGTATATGTGTCGAGAGAGCATGTAATTGAACAGACGTCTTTGACAATTTGAAACTAATTCTAGTTAGTAGTTATGTGTATGTAATATGTGCCCGATAAATTATTCCCATTAACTCATCCGAGCTTTATGAACTTGCGTTATTAACTTCTGGTCGTTAGAGGCGTAGGAGTTACAAACTAAACTCGCCATGAAACAGTAATTAGTAATTAGCGTTCAGGCATTATAATAACGGGCGGTGAGATCGAGCTAGTGAACTATAAGATAGGTGTAATAAAATTGGTTTGCTGAGTTGTAGTCGTGCGATACATACAATGAATGGTACCTAAATGTACATAATTGCTTAACAATTAATTTTGCTTCCAATATTAATTTCTTGTAAATAGGTAACGTTATTTCTACTTCTCCGCATTCCACTATAAGCGAATAAGTAACGTAATCGTGTAAAGAAAAATAGAAAAAACTTTTGAAAACCCAAAAAAAAATTTAAAATATTTTTTGGGTTTATTTCTCGTTTCTCGGCCTAAAAACAAAAAAAATGGGTTTTAAATTTTTCTTGCTGTGTATGTGTCGTCGTCATTGGCGTTGACGTTATCGTCGGCATTTATTCTTGTTAGCACGATAACTCAACTAAATCGTGTCGGATCGATCGGATTTTCACTGATTCTGATGGGGGACGTGTCCCAGATGACACCTATTGATTTTGAGATGGATAGAACACACTCTACTATGTACATGGGTCATGAGAAAGTACAACAGTGGACTATTTGAGAAAATGTTTTTGTTAGCACGATCACTCAATTAAATCGTGTCGGATCGATCGAGTTTCGACTGATTTTGATTAGAGACATCTATCAGACGACATCTATTGATTTTGAGGTGGATAGGACACACCCCACCCTGTTCATGGATCATGAGAAAGCACAATGGTGGACTATTTGAAAAAAGTAAAACTGTCGCATAAAACACATATTCTGCATTTATGTGTTGGTTTATTTTTTCTCGGCCACTCAATTTCGAGATAGAGATGTTCTACGTGCGGAAAAGTCCGTTTTAAGGTTTTAAAACTGTTTATTTTATAAGTAATATTAACAATTATAAGAAATAACAAGGCAATTACTACCAAATTAAATCTTATTATAGGACGAAATAATTATAAATTAAACAGTATATTGAAATGATATTATAATTACAAATATAAATATACAATAACAATATTTATGAAGCAATTGCAGTATTAATTAATGTAAATTAAAATGTTTCCCTATAAATATCCATTTAATTACTGGATACTTGTTTAATATTGTTTGACATTTTGTAACCCTGAGACACGTAAAATGTAAAATGTACACGTTTTTGTATCTTGACAATAAAACCCTGGAATTAGATCTAGGGATATGTAAATTGAGGTATGAATTTTCAAAAGATCGACTATTTTTTTATTGGCTTAAAAAATAGTTCAAACCCTTTAAAATGATATTCAAAAGGTCCCGTACCCGAAAAATATTTTTTCCCCGGAAAAAATTCTTGCTCTTGCTTGCCGTCTAATTCTTGCTCCGAAACGACTATCTGTGTTAATACGCCGGGACGAAGGAGAGAGCCTACCTTTTGATCCCATATCAATTTATTGTTCTCTGTCGAACTTTATAGACAAGACACCAAAATCCTCTTTCCACTGACGCACTTGTTGATGGAATAAATAATATTATACAAAACAGTTTGTAAGCTTCTGTAAAAATGTTTTTGTATCATTATTTTCACCTGAAATTTTTACCAGATTTTCTTAATAACAATACCCAGAGAAACGAGTACAAAATTCTTGATATTCTTATATATTGAGTACTTAGCAGCGAAAAACTTAGTACTTAGCAGCTTTTTCTTTGGTCGAAAATTTAATTTTTTTTCAAACACTCGCCAAATGCACAAAAATCAATATTTTAAAAATTTCTTACGTGATTCTCTAACTATATGCCTCTAGATTAAGCAGAATTTTTTATTTTGTTACCAAGTATTGGGAATGTCATTGTATACTTGGGTTCAGGTCATTAGTGGGAACAACTTGGCTCCTCCAGGTTCATATTAATCGGGCTCTCCTTGAACATGGGTGTTTTGTTCTCATATTTATGTATACCCTTAGAAGTCTGAAGCTTTAGGGTAACCTAATCGATTTCTATATATTCAAACTTTTTAAATGTTTAATCTTATATATCTTAAAATAAAAACGAAATATGCGATTGAAATGTTTTTCTTAATTTTTCCAGCGCAATAACACTGCTGCCCGGCGACATCATATGCACTGGTACCCCCTCAGGACAGGGATTCAGTCAAATCCCACCCCAGTATTTGCAGAAGGGCGACCTTTTGGAGAGCGAAGTTCAAAAGATCGGCAGGATGGCAAACCGTATCGTATAGACGTGCGAAATTAGTTGTGGTGTAAATAAAATTGATTTTAAATTAATGTAGCTTATAGAAAAAAAATGTACATATAGAGATATATAACTAATCGACTGTGTTTACTTACCCCCGACGACCTGATGGCGGGATGGGGACGCTGTAAGATATCAACCATCTTCTGGCGGAACACGAATAGTACGGGTACGTCCACCAGCCCTTGTAAGCGACGTTGGGAGGGCTCTCGATGAATTTGGGCGATCTTAAGCCCGGGCTGGAATCAGCGTCCTCATACCTAAAAAATAATATTACCGATTTATATAAACAGTTAGACAAATATATAAGTTTTTATTATAAAAACAACGATATAATTTTTATGTGCTTTAACGAAAGCGTATCGAAAGCAAAAAATCATCGAGAAGGGTTGAATTTTCAAAAAACAAAAGCAGATCTAATGCAGAATCTATTGAAATACAATTTTTAAGTTCAATAAAACGAATGTATGTTTTACATTTTCTAATTGGAAATAATGTACGATCAACACAAAGCCAAATAACGTAGACGATTAAAAAGAAGAATAAGACAAAAAATTAATCATGTGACCTAGGTAACTACTCGTAATTTCAGAGACGCTCTCTATTGTTTAATTGAAATATTTGATTCAAACTGTTTCATTTTAAACATTTCTAAATTTTATTTACAAATAAAAATAAAAATGCGATAAATTTCACTAAAAATTCTCATGAAATGCTGTTATTTTAGAAAAAATTTGGATTATTTCATATTTAAAATTTATAATTTACTTAGAAAATGAATATACTCTATATCTATTGATCATAATGTATGTACTTTTTTTTAAATGCGAAGACTTATATGATGCTATATATTGTTTTTTCAATTTTTTAAGTGAGGAGCCGATGAACAAAACGGTATAATTTCACGAGATAAATTTTACGAGAGGAGTAAAAGCCTGAATGACATACTTACACTGTGCTTTTGTCATGGTTCTTATTTACCCATATGGAGTTTGTGACTTTATTTGACATATGTTAAATTTAGACTCCTATCTCTAATAAAACTTACTTAAAAGAGATCCTTAAATTATTTGAAAAATGCAATTATGTCGTTTTGATTGTGACCGGTGCAATTATTACGTTTTCATTGCCACTGGCATGCATTTAAGCCATTTTCTAGCTCTACATGTATCTTCTCTCTTTCGTCTGAGGTCACTTGTACTCTTAGCTTATTATTCAAAAAAGTACAGATACTGCAGACATCTGTAGCCGGAGACAAAGTGTTGCTTCATTAAAAGCAGTATTGAAAAAGCAAAAAAATGGATGTCACTTATGTATTTTATTTTGATTAACATCTTACAAACTTCTATGAAAATTGTTTCATTTGGAACAAAAGCGAGCTCGCTTATTGAAAACTGTTGAAACTTTACTCTAATTGTACCGTTTTCATCGAAATCACGAACTTTGGACTCAATTCTAGCACAATTTTAGGTAGTTCTACTTGGAAATGAGTTCAGATTTGTATTCAGTGGGCCAAGAACGTCCGGATTAAGATAAGTATTTTGACCAGAAGCGTAATTATATATTATATTTTGCTAGCCAGCTCCTTAAGTTTCAATATCCAGTTTTTCCTTTTTTCGATTTTACTTTTAGCAGACGAGAATCAAGGCAATTTAACAGGATGTTAAAATTTATTTTAATACATTTTAATGGAATCACGAGTATATAAAGCCCTTAAGATGATTTCACTGTTCTGACATTTTAACACTGCTGTGATATTTCTTGTAACCTACAGCTGACGCGTTGGCGAACATATACAAAATCTATTTCAAGAAATGATTTATTTATAAATCTCATTTATTCGCACTTCAAACTCCCACTAACACAGAGACGAGAAGATTAAAACCAAAAATAAATGTAAAAGTGTCCTACTAAAAGTTGACGATTTTTGCGTATCAAATTAAAAACTTATTCTGTTGAAATGTTACAAAGGGCGTCTTGTTGTTTCTTTACCTTAACAATGGGGCGCAACTTTCTCATATGCCTTAAAACTTTGGCGTTTAAATCTTTCATAACAGCCCTCTTTAAAAATCGAACTTGCTCGTGGGTAATTTAGGAGCTTAGGTTAATTCGCTGTTTGGGAAAACATTAAGGGGGAATTTTAAATACGAGGATAAATTTATAAAATAGGTAATCTTGCAAAAGTTCAACAACAAAGTGGAGACGCCGTAGACATATTTTTAAAACAAATGACTTGTGTATATCAAGTCAATACTTGTCAATACTCAATTATATAATATATTGAATATTGACGAATTTCATATGTAATAGGGAGATCGAGGTTAATATAAGAATTGCTAAAGCACCCAGATATATAGGAGGGTTGAATAGAAATGTAAAATCGAAAGACGTATCACGCAAGATAAAAATATAGATACATAAGGCCATGTGGCGACCGTCGTTGACGTAGTGCTATGATACATGAACGTTAACAAATAAAAGCGAGACGAAGATAGAAATTTGGGAAGGGTAAAGTCTAAGGAGGACACTCAGAGGGAAGCTGCTGTAGGGGGTAGGCAAAATGGACAAATACAGAAGTTTATGAAATATTTAAGAAACACGGGTAGCCCAAACATGAAAATTAAAGTAGCTAGGGCATCTAAAAAGGATTAACGACAACAGAGTAGATAGAAATATTTATTAGATGGAGGACACCATAAGGAAGAGGAAGAAGAAGCAGGCCAAGAAAGAAACATATATATGCAGGAGGGAGGATCTGGAAAAAAGGAGGTAGAAACAAAACGACGATGGCAAAATATTGAAGGAAATGGAAAATTATTACAATGTAATGCAGTTAAATATGTATTGTATGTTTCCTAATGAAAACCTATATTAAGAGAGGAACTTAAAATAGCACTAAAGGGGCTAAAGAACAATAAAGCGCTGGGTGTAGATAAAATACAGGCGGAGATTTTGAAATGTGGGGTACAGAAAGTAGTAAATAGGATGTTTGAGGAACATTATCGTTACTATACCGAAAAAGAGAGGAGCCGACAAATGCGAGAACTTTAGAACGATTAGCCTAACTTCTCACGCGTCAAAAATCTTAACCAGAATAGTGCAGAAGAGGATGGAAAATAGAGCGGAGGAAATACTAGGAGAGGACCAATTCGGGTTTAGGCGAAATAGGGGAACTCGCGAAGCTACTCTGGCGCTAAGAGTAATGTTATAGAAAACAATAAAAAAAGAAAAGAACGCTTATATAGGATTTGTAGATTTAGAAAAAGGTTTTGATAATGTAAGATGGGAAAAAATGTTCGAGATATTAAAGAGCGCGGGAATGAAGTATAGAGATAGGAAAGTAGTATACAATCTATACAAAGAGAAAACTGCTGTTATAGAAGTAGAAGGGGAAAGAAGGGAAGTAGGTATTAGGAAAGGAGTAAGACAAGGATGTACGCTATCACCACTAATTTTTAATCTGTACATAGAAGAGGCGATTAATGTCGTAAAAGATAGAGTGGATTTCGGGATTAGAGTACAGGGTCAGAAACTAAAAATGCTGAGGTTCGCGGATGATATAGCAGTATTAGCATCTACAAAAGAGAAATTGGAATTAGCGTTGAACGAAATGGAGGCAGTGTTGACAGAGGAATAGGGAATGAGGGTGAATAAAAACAAAACTAAAGTGTTAGTATGCAGAGGGCGCGAGAGCAGAGTAAAAACGAAGGTACAAATTAAAAAAGGTGAAAGATTGGAGGAAATTAAAGACTTCACTTATTTAGGAAGTAAAATAAATTGGGATGGAAGAAGCGATAAAAATATAAAACAAAGAATAGCGCAGGGTCGAGTAGCTTTTAACAAAAAGAAAGCACTTTTATGCTCGGGAGTAATAAACTTAGAAACAAGAAAGAGATCTTTGAAAATATATGCATGGAGCACGGCACTATACGGTTGCGAAACCTGGACGGTAGGGGAAGCAAGTAGGAAGAAATTAGAAGCTTTTGAGATGTGGTGTTATCGAAGAATGATGAAAATACCGTGGACTGATAGGGTTAGAAACGAAGAAGTATTAGAGAAAGTCGGCGAGAAAAGAAGTATGTGGAAAAACATAAAGAAGAGAAGAGATAGAATGGTAGGCCACTTGCTGAGGCATGGGGGAATAGTCCGCGATATTTTGGAGGCAGAAATAGGAGTGAAGATAGCCAGAGGTAGGCCTAGATTAGACTACTGCTCGCAAATAGTAAGGGATGTAGGTTGTAGCACAATTAATGAAATGCGTAGGTTAGCACATGATAGGAGAAGCTGGAGGTTAGCGTCCAACCAGTCTTAGGACTGATGACCTCATGATGATGATGATGTTTCCTAATCATAACCATATCTAATCATAAATATATGTCATATCTTAGAAGAACATTTTAAAATTAAGCAAGAAGGAGCTTATTCTAAATTTAAGACAATTAATGCAGGGATACCACAAGAAAGTGTACTAAGACCTGTCCTAAACCTTTTGTACATAAGTGATATTCCTATATTAGAAAATAACATAATATCAATGTTTGCAGATGATACTGCTATATTAGCAGTAGGCAATGACCATGAAGAAGCAGCGGAAAAATTGCAAATATCAGTCAACAAAATTAATAATTGGACAACAAAGTGGAGAATAAAATTAAATGAATTAAAGTCTGTTTTAGTTACACAGTGACACAACAGAGCTAATCGACATCTACCCATAATCATAAATGATAAACAAATTCCGTTTTCAAATACAGCTAAATATAGAAGCCCATATCGACAAGAAAAAAGAAGAACTTATAATTAATTATAGAAAAATGTACTGGTTGATTGGAACAAATTCCACTCTAACTATTCATAATAAGGTTATGTTATATTAGCAGATGCTTAAAAGGGTATGGACCTATGGAATTCAGGTGTGAGGCTGTGCCAGTCGGGCTAATGTACAAACCATTCAAAGGTTTCAGAATAATGTGCTAAGGAACATCGAGATGCACCTTGATATATCTGAAACAGTAACCTCCATCGGAACCTGGGTATAAATACTGTTGAACAAGCCAGATCCAAGATTGCCAGGAGTCATTAACAACGACTCCTCCAGCGTGTTAACGTCGAGGCTATCCAGCTCCTTGATAACGCAGGATTGACAAGAACACTCAAGAGAGTCAAACCCTTTGAGTGAGTTAAGTGATGTGACAAAGCAGAACATTGTGCTCCTTAGTGCATACGTTAGTTTTTTGTTGTACCTAGTTGATTAGAAATCTAACGATACTGTTGAGTACGACCTTAGTTCTAACTTTTTTAAGTAGTATTATAAGTTAGAAAAAATTTACGTATTGATCTCTATGATCAGATTGTAATATCCTTGAATATGAATACCCTAAAGAGTATTCATAAAAAAAAAATTAAAAATATATTTAAGTACCTAAATTTTTTATTTATGTTATATTTAAAATAAGTATTTGGTTGTAACGAACGTAATCGACTAATAATATACAGCGCTTTCGTAAATCAATCAATAAATTCGTTAACAATTCAAGGAATAACTTTTGGGAAACTTTTGGATCCGTCAAATTTTATTTTTAGTTGCACATTTTTTTACGAATAAAATTAATACATATAGGGTGATTCGTGTAGAAGGCATGTAGTCATTGATATATTTTTTTAATAGCAACCCTGTTTTTTTATGATAGAATGTGAAAGCACACATTTTTTTACATACGGTAACGGTAATAATTACTAAAATTTCGCTAAAAACATTAGCGAAAATATACGTTGGATTACAAAATTAAGAAAAACGATTATGTAATCAAAATACTAAATTTACGGAAATGACTATTTATTATTAATGATAATAAACTAAATTAAATGTTCAAATTCTAGTAGCAGATAGTGACATGACAGTAGCCTTAGCTACCAATAACGTGTTTTATTGCTGTTAGATAAAAACTTGTTAGATAAAGTTTTTTCGAGACGACCTTATTCCTGCGCTAATAACTTTATATTCAAATGTAAAGGAACTTGATTTTCCGAGAAATGATTTTTTCATTCAACAAGATGGTAGTTGCAAAACATTTTTAATTTAATACATAACCATCTTTTACAATTTTAACACCCCCCTATGTAGACCCCCCAAATAAATGGTAGCTTTAGTGGCATGCCCAAGGCAATTTTTTTATTTTATTTATAAATATATTCAATATTTATAAACCAAAAATTGTTATTATTATATTATTATATATAAACTAAAATTTGTTCATATACCTTAAGATTCCATTTTGATTAAGTTCTTTTTATAAAAATAATAATTTATGTATAAATTACATAATTATTCAATAGTGCTTCTATACACATTTAAGAACTTAATATTGCCCCGTATGTATTGATCGAAATAAAAGTTTGATTTATCTTTTATCATATAAAACGTAAATATTAAACCCTTAATATGGCATATCGTCGTGTGTACTACATAACAAAAAGGACATTGTTTTTGTTAAAAAATGGGCGAGACTGAAACTTTACTGATACTATGGTGGCATCAGAGCTGAAACCTCAAGAAAATGAAATTTCTACGTCAGTCAATGTATTCTTTAATATAGGGTGTCTCAGTTGGAACTATAGGATTTAAATTGGACGCCATATGTGTTCTGATAAATATAAGGCATCAATATTTAACGGCTGTAATCTAAAAATCATACGACGTATAGTATAAACGAATAGTTTATGCACAACTATTTTATGAAAGTGAGCGATCATTTACAGTTACACTTAGAAAAATTCGCATAAACTAGGATAAAATGAATCGACTATAGAATTAATATTTCGTAAGTTAATCAAGAAACTCGAACAGACGGGTTCTGTTATTGATAAGGCAACACTAAAGTAGTATAGCAAAACCAGTTTCAGCTCACCCTCGGATTTGTCCGCGGACATTTGATGCGGATGGCATGTGGTCATTGTTGATCTGAAGAACTCTTGGTACAGGTATAGAACAGGCCTGTACAGGTGTAAAACAAGTCTCTACCGGTTTAAAACAGGTATGGTAACCTGTTTAATGGCATCTTGTTTTTTTTCCTAATACCACCATACCTGTTTTAAACCGGTACAGACCTGTTTTACACCTGTACAGACCTGTTCTATACCTGTACCAAGAGTTCTTCAGATCAGCAATGACCACATGCCATCTGCATCAAATGTCCGCGGACAAATCCGAGGGTGAGCTGAAACTGGTTTTGCTGTACTACTCACTAATACGTCCTCGTCGTGATTGGTCAGATAAATATATTGCTGCAGTGAGAGAAAGTGTACGGAAGTATCCAAACATATTAATTCCACATCCTGCACAACAATTAAATCTATCAAGAATAATCACGTATTGGATTTTAAAGACAGATCAGCATTTGTCAGCATACAAAATTCAGTTGACACAACAATTGATAGTTACAGACAATTTATAGCGTCGTACATGTTTTAATTGGGTGTTAGAAAAGAAAGAAGGTGCTGCTGATCAGCGATGAAGAACATTTTCAATTTGACGAATACGCCAGCAAACAATATCGTCGAATTTGGAGTGCTGAGAATCCACATGCTGTTCACGAAGAAGAAATGCAACCACAAAGTTGCGTGGTTGGGTATGGATTTTGGAGTGGTGGAGCACTTGGACCATACTTTGAAAATGAAGCTGATAATGCTATCACAGTTGGTAATACTGTATACACTAAATGAGGAAAGCTATCGTGACATGTTAAACAATTAATTTTTCGAAAAATTGATGATTTGGATTCGAACAAGATGTGGTTTCAGCAAGACGGTAAAACGTGTCATACAGCACATGAAGTCATAAGTCATAAGTCTGTTGCATACCAAATTTCGTGATCATGTTGTCTCGTGAACTGCTGACATCAATTGGCCTGTAAGATCATGTGATTAAACACCACTGGACTTTCTTCTTTGGAGTTATGTCAAGGGAAAATTTATGCCACCCAGCTAGCAATAATAAATAACTTCGAAATAAATATTCAACGCGTTATTCGAGAAATAGAGGTAGTTTGATGTGCCCGTGTTATGGATAATTTTTTGCAAACAAATGGCATCATACCAGATGAGTCGAGGCGGCCATATGAACGTTTTTTCCATCTTGAAGAATAAGAAACCTCAGTTCGTCAAATATTGTTAGCTTTATTCACAAATCACATCCTATATTTCCAAATGAGACACCCTATAGGAATAATATTTCCTTTCATGTCAAGTATTAATAGTCAAACTGATATGATACTCGATGAACAAAATAAAAAACTGGATAAAAGGTAATAAATGTTGTTTTCATTTATTATGTTTTTCATATTTTTCTTTAAAGAACGACTATTGCTATTAAGTATTTCAAAAAACCTTATGGTGTTAAAAATCGCTTCAATATATTTGATACATGTTTATTCAATTTTCATATATGCATAAATTATTGGATCGATTTTTCCATTTGGTGTAAACTTCTTAACGGTAGTAGCTGCAAGAAAATTAAGTAGGCTGTGCGAGTTTCATAAAACCACTTAATAAAGAAATTACGAATACTGCGTCAAACATTGTCACCGCGTTATATATTAAACGAGCAAATAAAATAGAGACGAAGAAGAATTCGTATCTCATTAAGGTGATTTGTATATTGCATGTGTGTTACTCTCGACGAGTTTTTTACGAAGTCAAATTAGTTTGTAATCTCCTTAGTCTGGAAGAAAGGACATGACAGTTTTAATTTTCCGCTGTCAGATGCGTGCTATGTAAAAAAAAATATGAGTAAAGTTTTGCCTTGGACTTAAATTTATCCATCAAGAGGCGGTGGCAGTGCAAGATAAACGTATTTTCAATTGAAATGATAGTCGGAGCGAATGAAGAGATAGAATATCGACAGAAGGCTATCCGATACAAAAAGTTTGTGGAAGCATAAATTAATAGAAATTATTCGTATTAAAATTTCCGCTACTTCCTAAATCGTCTCGTTAAATCGGGTAGTTAATCAATGGTGTAATATTTTCACAGGAAAACAGATAAACCAAAAAATTATACATGTGTAGAATTTTATTTTTGAGCCGTAAATTGAATACAATAAACTGAATAGCGGTGTTTGTACTACGTCGCACTGTCGAGTCGACTGGTAATGCATATTACGATGCGTATTGCAACGAACAGTGAACTTAGTTATTATTACAACACACCATAGCCTATAGTCTAAAGCAAATATATAATAGGATATTTAATCCAGTTCTCAGTACTTGATGGAACAAATTCGTACCTGGTTTTTGTTGAATGGTTCACATTTGGATGCGCTGGTGGAAGAAGACGTAAATAGATACTGTATTTATCAATTTATTACAAATCTATAGCGAAAATATGGCAATTGATAAAATAAAATTGCGCATGACTAAATATATATTAGTAATATTTTATAAATAATGAGTAAAATATATTTGTTTATTAACTTTAATATTCATGTAGATTTTTTCTCCCAAAAAACTTCTTTTTGTGAAAGAAAATCGATGGATTATAGCAAGGGAATTTTGTCGAAAATATAAAAATTTCAAAATCGACGCAAATTACTACAGAACTACTACATTTAGCGAAAATCTGAAGACATTGGTAAATTTGTCTGTCTCTTTTAAGTTTACACGAATTCTTCGAAGAAGGCTGGTGGACTATATGTAGCAACGAAATTTTGTTCAACCAATGAAAATCACAAAATCGACGCAAATTTGAAGATAACTGCTAGATTTAGGAATGATTTAAAGGCGCCTGTCAATTTGTCTACCTTTTTATTTTAGGTTGATATGGACTTTTTCGGATTTTATTTTTGCGAAAATGCTTTTTTTGCGAAAAGGAATCGTTAGACTATAGCAAGAGAATTTTTTCGAAAATTTGAATATATGAAAATCGACACAAATTACTAGAGAATCATTGAATATAGGGAAAATCTGAAGATGTCGTTGAATTTATCTGTTTTCTCTAAGTTTATACGAATTAATTCGGATTTTTTCGCGATATTGTTTATTGTGGAAGAAAATCGGCTATAGCACGGACATTTTATCGAAAATATGAGAATCTCAAAATCGACACAAGTTACTACAATACTACTGGACTTAGGAGACATCCGAAGGAACCGCTGAATTTGTCCGTGTCTTCCAAGTTTATCCAATTTTTTTCGGATTTTTTTTGGTTTAAAAATTTTTGTCTGAAAAAAATCGATGGACTACAAGGGAATTTTTTCGAAAATATTGAAATCTCAAAATAGATCGAAGTTACTGGAGAACCACTGGATATAGGGAAAATTCAAAGGCGCCAGTGCGTTTGTTTCTTTAAGTTCATATGAATTTTTCGGGTTGTTTGTCATCATATAAGATTTGGAGGCCTAGTTGTTAAACAGAGAGATAATGAAAGAACAAACTATATTTAGACAAGCTTGAAACAAATTCTAACATTATTTGTAGAATTATAATAAAAAATAACTGTTTTAATTTTTTAACAACTTTAACAGTATAAATATCTAAAACAATATTTCACAGCATACATCTATAAATTTTCCTTGATCAAAATTGTATTTATTTTTCAAGTTCTCCTGGTGCCCTGTATCCCAATAGGCGAATTGGATACTAGGGTATAATAGAATGGCCTACTCGGTCTTCAGACCTAATGTTCTTAGCTTTATTTTTATGATGATACTTAAAATATAAGATGAAGCCGAAAGTTATTGAAGAATGTAAGTTAATTTCCACAGAAAAATTGGAATTGGTGAGAAAAGTTTATAACACGATATTGTACTATCAGGAAGAAGGAGGTATACATGTTGAGTAAAATTTCTTCTATGATATTAAAATTTCTTCTAATTCTAAAATATATATAGTATCACTTTTTACTTTTATCGTTGTTACGAAATAAAGTTTATTGTTTTTTAATGACTTAATGTAAACACAAAGTAATTATATTTGATGATTATATCACTATTTATTAACTAAGATATGATTTTTATATTTTAATGTATATATACCAATGTCCATTCTCTTAGGACCCTTAGTCCCAAAGTTAAAGGGGCGAAGGGACTTTAGAAGCACATTGTATATTGTAATGCATTATTTCTGGCCTATTTCACTAACATTTTGTGACTGGTGATATTGCAGGGCCATGCCGAAGGTGAAAATGCCGAAGATTAATTAAATGAAAGAAAATGAGATAAATTTTTATCAATTTAATGTCAATTGCAATTTTTCTTTACTAGTTATCAATGTCATATTCTATATTCCTTTAATCATTGCTGATGGCTCTCTGTTTTGATAAACTTTTCATAGGTAGTCAATCTTGTAAGCCCTTCTGACTAGAGGTTTTCAGAACCAGCCAGTTTATATCGCTTACCAGGGGTAGTCTGCATTGGGTCTATGTCCTATTTCCATGTTCGGTTCCAGTATCTTCTTGGGTCCTCCCAGTTCCAAACCTTGTCTCTGCCACCACGCACAATTCAATAACATTCCTGTGGAAGCGTTCATTGCCAGAACTCGAGCTGATAGTACAATCTTGTCGGCGACAAGAAGGTTCTTCGAGATCGCATCTTGGAGTCCTAGAACAATAGAAGAGTGATTTATTTATTAATACACCATTCAACAGCCAATGCCCATTATAGAATGGGAAAAACAACACATAGCTTTGCTATTATTTAATTTATATACATAAGTAAAATAATAGCAAAATCATAAAATAAGATATTATTAACATTACATATTACAATATAGCATTACTTATATCTGTACGACTAGAGTTCCAAATATTTTACCTATTTTGTATTGTTTGGAAATCTATACAAATTTCATACAGACATATATTAGTGAAAATAAAAGTACATTAGTTTTAGAAGTTGTAAGATAAAGGCTATTTGTTACGTATGTACAGGAACATGAAGGTTAATTTGTGACAACATGTGTGGACAGTTAATACAATTATTTAATAATTTATTTAAAAACATTATAGTTCAATATTTTATTCGAATTTTTAAGCGCTGAACTTGAAATCTCTTCAACAAACTTTCATACGACAAACAAGATTTCATAGAATATCTTTAACTGGAGAAACTCCATCATAAAGAAAACTCATGTATTTTAAAAACTGCCTCTGAACTCTTTCTAGGTTACCTACATATATGAACATTATTACCTAGATTCCATACGACAGATCCATATTCTAAGATTAGATCTCACAACAGCATCATATGGTGATTTCAACGTGTTAGACATTGTAAATCATTTAGAATTTCTCATAATGCATCCAACATTTTGTAACCGTTAAGCTTACATTTATCTGATCAATAAAAGTCAGTCTGCAATCAAAGATCACTACTAAGTCTCTAAATTCAACCTAACTTTGTTTATATTAATGTTATTAATATTATAATCAAAAGTAATAGTCGACTCTTTACGAGTAAAATATATTAGATTGCACTTACTGATATCGAGTGGTAACAGGTTAGCTTCACACCATGTATTTAAATTGTTAATATCATTTTGAGGCAAAATACAGTCTCCCACCCATTTTATCTCACAAAATAGTCTATAGTCATCCGCTAACAACACAATTTTCAACTTTATACCCTGGCAGATATCATTTGTAAACACGATAAATAGAAGAGGCCCTAAAATAGATCCTTGCGGAACACTCGATGTTGCAAGTATTTCGACTGAACTAAAAGATACTGAACCGCTAGTCCTCTACTATCTACATATGATTTGAAGAAACAATAATATTGTCTGACAATTCGAAACATTAGCTTCCCGACAATCCGAAGCTTTTATTGCTTAGCTTTTTGAGTAAAATACCATGGCCTAGTATATCGAATGCTTTGGAGAACGTTTTGGAGAAATCGGTATAAATATCGTCTTGGGAGTCTTCTGTGCAAACTGTGTAATACAGAATAAATTTGTTATAATAGATCTGCACTTAATAAATCCGTGTTGGCATTCAATAATTTGAGACCTTGTATGACAGAATATTACATCGTACAGCATAAATTCGAATACTTTGTTAAAATTACATAGTATAGTAATAGATTTATAGTTTTTAATTTTACATCTATCACTTTTCTTGAATACGGGGATATATATTACAATTAACTTTTTCCCAGACTTTAAGAAAAATATTGCGTATTAAGAGCCAAATGGAATAATATTGCTAAAGGCTTAGCAGAGAAAAATGCACAGTTTTTCAAAATAAATGATCCTGGGGTAGGTGGGAACCTTTAGTGTGATTATCCTTGATTCACTTTAAGATTTTTAAGGATATAGGAATCACGGTAGTTCATTCGTCAAAAAATTAATTTAAGAACTTTTAGGCAATCCGAAAGATAAAATTAACATAAATGATAGGTCGGGGATTTACGAAATCAGCTGTAACGACTGTAGTTAAAGGTACGTTGGACAGACTAGACGATCTATTCAAACCAGGTTCAAAGAGCACATGGCGCATCTCAAATATGGTAGAATAGATAAGTCTAGTGTTGCCCAACATGCCTTCGAGAACAACCATAAAATAGATATTAGCAACTTAAGATTAATTAGGAATGTAACAAATGCAAGACAGCTAAATGCATTTGAAAGTTTGGAAATTAAGAAGTGTAAAAATAGTATGAATAGTGACAGAGGGCCTATTCCACATAGCCCGCTCTATTGGCTAGTTACACACAACTCACTGAGCCGCAGTCGTGGTGGTCGTAGTTCAGTGAGCCAAAACCGTGACGGTTGTAGTTCGGCGAGCCGCAACCCTGACGATCAGGGTTCACTGAGCTATAGTCGATAATTTAGGTATAATAATAAATAGGATATATTGTTAGCATAAGATTAGTTTTAATTACCTACAGATGATACCAACTTTGTTGGCGAAACGCGCGCCGAGTGTAGTGCATAGTGTTTTGGTGTTTAGTGGAAAACTCAGCTAGTGTTAAAATAAATGATGGAATTCCCTCTTAGACAGTTTTAGTCATTTTGTATTTGAATTTTTTTTGTGCTTCGATAACTTCTTCCTCTTTTATATCAGGAATTTATTATTATGGTTAATTTAGAGGAATATGATACGTTAGACAAAATATATGTAATTTGAATCTAATGTGGTACAAAAATGTGGAATAAATTGATTACCAATTTGTATTTAGTTATCTTAATCTACAGGGTGAATGGTATTCTGTGGCCGATGTGGAGTGCAATTTTATGATGTTACGTTGATATAATCACAGTTCTGACGTTATCCGTTATAATTTTCAGGATTTTTGGAGAGTAATGCAGTCTGTAATATATTTGTATGTAGTCTGGTGGTGTTGATAGAAATATCTGAGATCGATATAATATTTATTACTTGATATCAATGAAGAAAAATATAATATGAAGATAAATTAATTTCTAGTAATCAAGGAAAACTAAATAGTAAAGGAAGCATAATAACTAGAGCTCGATTTTGTGAATAGAGAATTGCCGCTGTATACAGGGTGATTCAGCTAACCCGTTCATTAAAAGTTTATGAATTTCCCATTGCAATTCATTTTTTAAAATTTGGAATCAGGGGTTAGCGAGGACGATCTATTCAACTAAAGTATTTTTGCTTTTCTGACACTTCCGATTATACGGGAAGTAGCTATCAACTTCCTTATTTTAAATAGAACACCCAGTATATCATTACATTTGTGAATTACCCTGCTAATTTTAAGTGAACTTTCTTAACAATTCCCTATACCTAACTTCAGCAGTTTTTGAGATATTTTAATTTTTTTGAAAAAATTAGGTTCTGTAGTATCCCATTGGAATGCTCGTCACTTATTCAAAACAAAAGTTATACTATTAAGCTTTCAGGTGATATGTAGTTTGATTTTTTATTATTTACAGGGTGTCTAAAAAATTTAGTTCATTCTGACAGACTTAAACTGCTCAAAAGTCAATTTTCTTAAATGAAACACCATATGAAACAACATAGATTTCAATACCATTCCTTTATCTAGTTCGGAGAAGGCAGTTCTCTGTATCTAACTCGATGTAATAAGTCATCTCTGGTATTGATGGGCGTTTAGTAGACTTTACTCTTGATATGGCCCCATAAAAAAATCAAGGGGTGTTAGATCGGGTGATCTGGGAGGCTACAGAGCCGGACCATTACGCCCAAACCAGCGATCTTCAAACATATTTGTTAACTCATGGTAAACTTCATGGGTTGAATGGGCTGGAGCGCCATCCATTTGGTACCAACACATATTTAGAATATTTAGTGGCAAATTTTCCAAAAAATTTGAAACCACCGTTCTAAGAATTTCTAGGTATTTACGAGAATTTAAATTTTCATCATGCACTTCAAAACACACGCGATTATCCATCATCAAACAAAAAACATTAAAACTTAATGTATTTTGAAAGTGACCTTCACGCACCATTCGTGGATTTTGTTCTGCCCAAACATGCCAATTCCTCCTATTTATTATCCCTTCTCTATTAAATTTTGATTCATCGGTGTAAATTTATTAGTATTGTTTAGTATTATTTTGTGTAGTATTATTTTCATGGCCCGCTGGTCAGAAGTAAATTAATAAAATGGAAAACTATGATATCGAATAAAAAATACCTCGTTAGCAAGAAAACGGTAGCAGATAGGTATAGGGAATCCTAATACAGATTGAAATATATCTTAATTCTCCATCACAGAAAGCAATAAAATACAGGGTGTTTCATTTAAGAAAATTGACTTTTGAGCAGTTGAAGTTTCTCAGAATGAACTAAATCTTTTGGACACCCTGTAAATAATAAAATATCAAACTACATATCACCTGAAAGCTTAATAGTCCGCCTAATTACAGCCCAATATTTGCTACTATAACTTTTGTTTTGAATAAGTGACGAGCATTCCAAGGGGATACTACAAAACCTAATTTTCTCAAAAAAATTAAAATATATCAAAAACTGCTGAAGATAGGTATAGGGAATTGTTAAGAAAGTTCACTTAAAATCAGCAGGGTAATTCAAAAATGTAATAATATACTGGATATTCTATTTAAAATAAGGAAGTTGATAGCTACTTCCGGTATAATCGGAAGTGTCAGAAAAGCAAAAATACTTTAGTTGAATAGATCGTCCTCGCTAACCCCTGATTCCAAATTTTAAAAAATGAATTGCAATGGGAAATTCATAAACTTTTAATGAACGTGTTAGCTGAATCACCCTGTATATGGGCATCCCCACATACAGGTATGTGGGGATGATGAGTCAGTGAGTCAGCATCTCTGCTCGATTAACAACTGTCGTAGTAGTTACAAATTTCTTTTAAGTATTTTGATGCGAATGTTTTTGCGTTGTATAGTGCTAATTCATTATATCGAATGGATGTATAATTTGTATAATGGATCTTTGCGGGTGTATCAATTCAGTGACGATGCACAGATCATATGCTACACCACTCACAATTGTTATTAACATGCCACAATTACCAGCACTTATGTCTAGCGACACATGTTTCAATGAACTACGTACGGCATTAATTAATAATTTTCCGAACAAAGTATAATTATGAAGTCACGTCTGAGTTTTATTATATAATTTGATTCATTGGCGTCTCAATATTTCTGTAAAATTTATTTAATTAATTATTTTTATTTATTTTGTTTCATCTATTTTGATTTTTGTTGAATTTATTTCATTTAGTTTGATGGAAATATCACTTCCATTGAATGTTTTTGTGGAGAACCTTTTTATTACTCTATCAGAGGTTGACGGATCTGTATTGTACTAACTGTTATCCTAAAATGTGTTTTCGGCACGACACTGTTCAAAAATGTCAGTTGATTGATTCATGCGATTGTTACCTGTGACGCACACGCAAAGAATCACTATATAAAATGGAATGGAATAAAATATTATATAAAATGGTTTGGAATGTATACTGCAGTATTTAATATCTAATGGTGTTGATAAAAATATCTAAGATCGATGTAATATACCTGTTACTTGATACCAATAAAAAAATAAATTGTAGCACAACCTGTAGAGACAGTTGTCTGTCATATCTCGGCATTCGTTATTCTTTGCCCCCGTTCTCAATATTGATATGAAGATATCGAAAAATTATCATCGGATCGTATCATGTCAACATATTTGATGGAAAAGCATCGGACGTACAATGTTATTTCAGATAATCTTGAACCCTCAATGAAAAAGATTACAAGCAATCTGATCGGAAATATATCAATCATGTCGTTACCACTCGCCCCGAAGATGAATCTGCACGTTATTGATTCGCACTGGCATGTCTTAAAATATCTTACTCGATAAGTCTCGGGATATGCAACAAAGAAAAACACTGACTACGACATTTGGAAATCTATTAGACGCATTCTTGTGACAGCATGAAAAACAATGTAAAGATTTCTTACGTACGCAGTTGAGCAGAACTGATTATTATCGGATTGTCTGTTTTCTAGTTAATAGAAAATGTAACTTGTATTTATATTTTTATTTTGCCGCACTCCACTATACGCGGAAAAGTACTGTAATCGTGTAAAGAAAAAGTGAAAAAACAAAACTTTTCTTGGGTTTATTTTTCGTTTTTCGGCCTAAAAACCAAGAGAAAATAGTTTTTAAAAAATGTTTGCTGTGTGTGTGTCTTTGTCGTCGGCATTTATTGTTGTTAGCACGATAACTCAATTAAATCGTGTCGGATCGATCGGGTTTTCACTGATTCTGGTTGGGGACGTCTCCCAGACGAAACCTATCGATTTTGAGGTGGATGGAACACATTTTACCATGTACATGGGTCATGAGAAAGTACAATGGTGGACTATTTGAGAATTTTCTTTGTTAGTACGATTACTCAATTAAATCGTTTCGGATCGATCGTGTTTCGACTGATTCTGATTAGAGACGTCTACCAGACGACATCTATCGCTTTTGAGGTGGATATGACACACCCCATCCTGTCCATGGGTCATGAGAAAGCACGATGGTGGACTATTTGAGAAAAGTAAAACTGTCGCATAAAACACATATTCTGCATTTACGTGTTGGTTTATTTTTTCTCGGCCACTCAATTTCGAGATGGAGATGTTCTATGTGCGGAGAAGTTCGTTTTAAGATTTTAAAATTGATTACTTTGCTTTGTGACGCGAACAAGTTTCCTTAGTAGAAAATTCTTAACGACTTATTGTTTTCAAATATGATGTGTGTATAAATGTGTTGGGGAAATAGTTTATCGTATGAAACAAGGAGCTAGCGAACAAAATTGTATAATTAATCACGTAATTAAATTTTACAGGAGGAGCAAAATGCCAAATAATATGCTTATGTGACTTTATATTTAAAATGTGTAAAATCCAGATTTCTACCTATAATAAAACGCAAGATACTTAATTTTGAATTATTGCATTATGCAATTATGTCGTTTTGTTTGCGGCCGGTGTAACTATTACGTTTTCATTGCCGCTAGGATGCAATTAAGTCATTTTGGTTGAAGTTTACATAACCTTATTAATCATAGAACATCTTCTGAAAAAAAACAATGTGTCACTTCTCTCTCAAAATAAAAAATCACCAGTGCTTTCATTATACACTGAGTTCAATGTCTATTTCCTCACAATCGCAACCTCCATCGTGTCCATCTTCCTGACATCCTTCTTTATCATCTTCCTTATCATTCTCATTGATTTCCTGTGGACTTCCTAAAATTTCTTTATATCAACTTAAAATACTGTTTCCAGTTGTTTTCAAAATAACTCAATAACTTCGAATAAGCAATTGACAACCACGAACTCAAACAGCTGATTACCACAGATTTACACTCTTTGACAATAGAATTTAACTTATTTTCTACTAGTAAAAACAAAAGCTAGTGTAGCCTCATTAAAAATGGTATTGAAAATGCAAAAAAGATGGATATCACCTATTTCGTTTTGATTGACATCTTACAAATTTGGATGAAAATTATTCCATTTTGAACGAAAACGTGCTCGCTCATTCAAAACTGTTGAAACTTTACCGTAATAGTATCGCTTTGATCGAAATCACGAACTTCGGACTCAATTCTAACACAGTTCTAGGTAGTATTGTTTAGAGATAAGTTCAGATTTATATTCAGTCCAGTTGAGGCCAAAAACGTCCGGATTAAACACAAAAGTATTTTCACCATCGCAATTTTACCGTTTTGTTCGCCAGCTCCTCAAACAGGATTGCCAATTCTTTTTTGTTATTAATTTAAATAAGCCATTCAAATGTTTCATTTACAGGAATTGCAGGAAAGTAAAGATTAAAGGTAACTAGTGGCTAGAGCTCTTTGATTTTGTCAGAATACTAGTGACGTAGTATATGTGGGGATGGTTAATACTGAATCAGCGTCTTCGTTCGCTCAATCGACTGTTACAGTAGTCATTAAACATTGATACCAATATTTTTGCGTTTAAAAGTGCTAATTCATTCTATCGAATTTCCATAAGGCTAAATAATTATCATTTGTTGATTAAGTAAATAAGTTTATATAAATATAATTCCACTATGAAGTAACCAGGTCGGAAAACATTGCAGATTTATATACCATTTCTGTGGGTACAATCAACTATCTGTGGGGGTTGTGGGTTTCGAAAAAATCTGAAAGAATTACAACAGAATAAATTGTGGTTATGTATGGACGAAACAACTGATTGTAGAAAATATGTTATTGATGTTATAGTCCGAACACTAGAACCCCTAGAACTATTATGTTCATTTTTACTAACCAGCAAGTTATTACAAAAATGTACTAGCGAAGCATTTACGAGGGTAATGCTAAATTGATTAGAACATTTTTTTAATTGATTCAAGAAACCATGAGCTTATATTTGAACTGATGGTATCGCTCTTTATACAATATATAGCCCACGCGTTCTGTAGATCATTGTCTTAAAACAATAGTATGGTAACGTGTTACACATGACGGGTAAACTTCATGCGTTACATCTTGTGGCTGAAGAAATTCAAAGGTATTATCCAAGCGTAAAGTAATATCTTCTACGAAAGCAGTGTTTCTCAAATCTCCCAAACGTATTAGAGAATTTCACAGACAGTGTCCCGATATCCTTGACCTGCCACAGTCAATCACACAGTTACTAGATTGGGAACATGGTTAAAGGCAGCATTATATTATTTTGAGAATTTACACTAAATAAAGTCTGTACTGTTACAATTTGATCCAAGAGGTAACTACTATCAAAGGAAAGTTATGAGATATGTGAAGATCCTCAAGTTCAAGCAGATTAACAAATTTTTAAAAACTATTACAAGGGACTAGTGAAGAGAGTAGAAAAATTAAAAAATTCTTCCTTGTTATTAACGGAGTTACTATAAATAATAGATGCTGTACAGACACAAGTACATGGATTAAAATATGTAAAAAAATCAAGTTATAGCTAAAATTAACACGGTTTTAAAAATAATAGTTTCATTATGTTTTTAAGCTTATCTTAATTGACTGATATTGACTTTATATAGTTGTTACTGATGTCTTATTTCTCTTTTTCCTTCATTAGATCTAATCGTTTCTTCATATTGTTCTTCATTTCCGATTAACTGCTTTCTACATTATATAATTGTTTGTTCACGTCTTTTTGGTTTACATTCATCTCGTCCTGTCTATCCTTCATTGCCCTCATGATTTTCATTAACTATTTTTATGACTCTTCCACTTTTATAGTTTTGAACTTGGTACTTATGAACAAAAACTTCCTCTCTTTTAGTGTCTGTATTAAAATCCAACCTCTGGCATCAAATATTGCGGCTTACTCTATAACACAATGAATCACACTATGATACTTCTAACAACTATTAGATAGAACACTATACGATACTATTTACAATAATGTTATAATCGCCATCTTTGGCGTTATATATACCCAATCCTAGTCTTTTTGAAGTTCCATGGTTATCTTCAGTAAAGTAATATATTGACCATTCGCGGACCACACAAAAAAGGAAGTTTAAAATAATTAAAGCAGCTTATAAGTATAAAAGCAAAACTTCTAAAGTAACTAATTGATCATAAAACATTCAAGCGCTGTAAATGTAGCTGTCACTGTTACTACAGTATTTATGATTTTTACTATCCCGAATATCTTTGTTCCGTAAGCAGCTAGCACTTCTGCTAGATCTAGGCCAGATGAAGCCGAGTCTTATAGGGCTCCTGCAGATAAATGATTAAATCGATAATTGATTTAAATTATTCGATCTCCTGGGCAAATATGTCACCTTAGTTAATGATAGTTACAGCATAATATAATTCTGTAATTTGTACTCTTTCATTACATAAGTTATAGTTAAAACAACTCTTGATGAGTGCAGGAGGAAATGTCAATTAAAATTGTCGTTTAAAGTCAACCTGTAGGTAACACAGACTGCAGCAAAATAACTTCTATGCTAATGCTTAACCTATTTTAGAAACACCCACTATAGTTCTCATATTTATTTGTTGAAAATTATATTCAAATTCTACCTTTAGCGTTTCAAATAGGATGGACCAGTAGGAAAAGATCTTTTCTGTTCATTGTATAGCACCAGCTTTCTCCCACATTTTCAGTGATAATGCACTCCTGGCTGAAATTAACATATCAGCAAAACTTTAATTATTTCTTAAAATTTACCAAAGTTATTAATCCTTACACATTTTATGTAAGTGGCCTAGGATATCTTCTTTCACTACTGATCAACAATTGAAGGGCTTGGTGCAAAAACAGGTCAGCTCCATCATTTTTCAAATTTTACAGTATCAACATTAAACTATTTTTCAAAATAGAACATTTGAAAAAATTAAAAATTACTTTTCAATAAAGAAAAGTTCACTAGAAAACATTTTTCTTATGAACATATATGAAAATATACATATTTTCTTGTTAAAAACATTTTTTCAAAATGGAGCTGTCTGGTTTTTGACACAAAATATAATAACAAGACTCAGTGTATTACAAAAAACTGATTTATTTCACAAGTAACTCGAAAAAATACAAACATAAATTCAAAACAACCCAATTTCTACATCCTCATCATCGCTATTGGAGCTTTCTTGAGGTATTTCAGGATCAACAGCATTAAAAACAATGTCGTAGTACCATTGATCATTATTAGGTACATATTTTTCAGCCAGCGAATTTTCAAATTTCTTTTGATTGATAGGTAGAGGATAGTTGTTATAAAGTTTTTCTGATGGCAACGAATATGGTGCAGATGATTTTTTGAAAGCAAATTCAGAAAACAATGTTATTCCTGTTGTTATACTGCACTTCACTACATTAGTTTTTTTATACTTGAAAACACGATATTTTGAAATAGAGAACTTTTCTTTTTCAGCATTTGTAATAGTTTTTATCATAAAACTTTCAAAATGCATAGAGAAGTTTAGCATTATATCCTGATGCACTTCTACTACAGTGAATTTATAGATGTGTTCTTGATCAAATCTCTCCAACCTTTATGTGTATATACTACTTCTTTTTTACGTTTTTCTTTTTCGATTAAGCCAAATGATCGATCACAGGGCAAAAAGTTGTGCCCTGGTTCCAGAAATTGATGCACGGTTAGTCTAATATTTTTCACTGTGGTATTGATAAATGTGTGCAAAAAATGAACCAGCACAGAGTTCTTATTTTGAGCAAAACAGTTATCCGATAATAGATATAGCTCACGAACACTCGGTGAAAGAAAATTTTCTATGTAGTGTAACAAGAAACTTACGACTTAGTTGCACGCCTTTTTAGCCGTTATTTCATCGTACATATAAAATTTGCTTTCACCTATTTTGGCTGAATATATGCAGAAGTAGACCCATAACTGTCTCTTGTAAAATATATCTCCGGAAGGAATGTGTGGCAGGGGCCTGTTTTGCTGATAGTCAAAGCAAAGTACCTCAACCGATTCTTCAGATTTAGCAAGGGCAGATTTTTCTGTAAGACTGGCATAACATGACTTTTTATTCCAAACGTTTCAGCGTCCCAAGTATGCTTAAATTCATTGAAAAAGTGATTTTCCGAAAAAATGGGGCTGACCGGTTTTCGCACCAAGCCCTTCAATTGCCATTGTTTGGTAGATGTAAACTAGAATTTTTTAATTGTTTGTTAAAAATACATCTAACGTTGTTTAAGATGATTTGTAAAAGGCAATAAATTCAGTTAGGTTAGTGATTCTTTTTAATATCATCAAGTGAATAAAACACATTGTCCAGTACACTTAGAGTAGAAGAAATTAATCGTCCACGCAACTTAAGAGAATATGAAGCAGTAGTTCTGATTAACGAGGGATATAGCCAATGATATGTGGCTGGTTCGTTAGGAGTTAGACAATTAACAACTAGTCGAATAGTTAAACGTTTTAATGAACTTGGAAGTTACTGTAGAACTCCAAGACAAGGCCGTAAGAGTTCTACAGATGTTGCATCTGTAGATTTCTGAAATTGAGCGATATCTTAGGCAAGTCGCCTTAAGAAACAGGCATGCTACCAGTTTAGAGCTAAGCAGAGCCCTATCAGTCTGAAATGTAGCAACTTATGGACGAATGGCTAGGAGAAGGCTTAATGAAGGAGAATCTGATAGTAGAAGACTAGCTATTGCGCTGTTTTATTTTAAGACGATACAAAAGTAAGTTTTAATTCACCAAATAGACTTAAACGAGTCTGACGGCGGCCAGGAGAGAGGGTTGCTTTCTGTATCTCTCCAAGGATTCCATTTCTTTGAAGATTAATAATGGTCTGGTTTCTATAGGGGGAAAATCCATGAATGCACATTTCTACATAGAAAACATCGTAGAAGAACATGTTATGCTATTTGCTTCATTTGTCGAAGACAATTTCCTTTTCATGCAGGATAACGCTCAGCTCCACTTTGATAGAGAGGTGCCGGACTACCTTCGATTTGTGAATATTCCAGCTATGGTCTGGCCACCAAGGAGCCTAGATCTAGAACTACAATGATCAGTTGTATACCTGCTGCTATGACTCTTAGGGAGCTCTAACAAGTCGCTCTTGTCGAATGGGAAAATATTTACCAGGAAACCATTGACCACTTGATCAACATCATACCTAGACGAATGGAAGCAGTGACAAGAGCTAAAGGAGGATCTATACGTTACGATTTAATTTCAACATTTTCATTGTATTTGACGTTATTGTCCCTTTCTGTTATTTATTCATGTTATCCCCGATAATACAACTCTAATTTGTTAAACATTAGTTGAAGTCATTTAATGATAATATCAAGTATGATTTAAATCTTGGAAAAAATGAAAGTAATAATGTGAAGTTGCATTGATGCGTTAATTTTGTCCAGGGGTTTACATAGTAAAGCAAGACATATTAAATCAAATACCACTCGATCCGATAACATTCCACAATCATAACGTCTCTAACGCAACTCATGCGATCTCAGGGGCGTTCAAATTATATAAAAACACCTCCAGTACATAATTCACAGGAAATCTCACAATCTCGGCGTATTCCCAAATCTGATTACCCCGTTTCTCGTATCTGTTCAATGTTACATAGAGGGAAGTGCAACACATTGGTAGTAGCAGGTGTATGCTCCTAATACGATCTAATTTAATTCTTGGTAGCTGAAGCATTATTATTTCGTGGAAAATTCGCGTTGAAGAAACGTTTGATTGGGTTAGCGAAAAATAATATTGAGTATAATGATTAAGAACATAGAAATAAACAAAAACAAAGAAAGATTTGCAAAGCGGAAAGTAATACAGAAACGTTTAAATTGTATTGCAAAAATGAATCTTGCGAAAAGTACAGAGTAACTAACCTAAGCACTGGACGACGTATTGTTGAATTGAGCGAGATTGGCAAAAATTTAAGGTGTTGTGAATGTAAAGACGTTCTTTCATTTGAAATAATAACAAAAGAAAGTCATTTAGGACTAAATTCAATTTTAGATATTGTTTGTGACGAATATGCAGTAATAAAATAAGTGGCGACTGGTAAAATGTGTGCTACTGCGTTGCCAGACGCTAATCGACAAGTTCTCGACTTAGCAAAGCTTCAACTGGCATAATTTAAAAATTTTATCTTTTCAACAAATTGGGCAACAACCAATTTTTTAATACAAAATATTCGTGATAAACTAATTTATAGATGAGTTGCTTTTGGAAAAAATGTATAGAAAAGTTTTCAAGTTATGATGTAAAAGTTTAATCAACTGGTACATTCAAACCATGCAAAAAGTTACAACTTTGATGGTGAATATCTCCTTCATTGTTCAGGCGCGCGCAGAATTTTTAAACAAAGAACAAAATAAATAACAAAATTAATTGTGTCAGTAAGTATGCACCTACTTACACAATATAAAAGATTCTTTAATTCTATAGAGATTTAGAGCTTCCGAAGCGTGCTCCGCCTTCTTGATTATTCCCACATCGCCTGATTTCATAATAGAAGTTGCAGTTGGTAAGATCTTGGTACTACAACTGCAATGTTGTGAGTTCGTCGTGTCGATCGCGAGCATCGGACGTTGCTAGTAGTCCAGTCGGCCTGGAAAAATATAGCGTTTGTTGTCGACTTTACTTATAAATGGTTCGATTTTCCAACAGCAATTTTTATAGTAAATTTTCGTTTTTAAGCAATTTGATCAATTCGAACACTGAAGAAGTTCAAAATAGAGCAAGTATGTTAGTAACAATGTATTCTGGTGGTTCAGAAAAGTGCTTTGTTGATGAATGTATCCATCTACGTTCTTATTTAACAACGATAACTCAAGACAGAGAACTGCCCCGAGCAACCAACGCGATTTTACAGGTTCTAAGAAATAGAGAACTTGAAACAATTTACCCAAACATTGATATAGCCTTAAGAATATGCGTATCGATGGCAGTCACCAATTGCAGTGGTGAGCAGAGTTTTTCCTGTCTAAAAAGAGTGAAAAATTATCGCTCAATCATGACAGATAAGAGATTGAATTCGTTAGCAATACTTAACATTGAATCAAACATATTGCTATCTTTAAACTATGACGATGTTATTGACAATTTCGTAAGACAAAAATGTAGACGCAGAAACTTAGAAAAGAAAAAAGACGTAATAAAAAAATTAAAGTTATGAATTATTTATTTAAAAATTGATACTAATCACATTCAATGTTAATTGTTAAAAAAAATTATTTATTTATAAAATATTGGATTGGAGGAAGTTAAAGATTTCACTTATTTAGGAAGTAAAATAAATTGGGATGGAAGAAGCGATAAAGACATAAAACAAAGAATAGCGCAGGGTCGAGTAGCTTTTAACAAAAAGAAAGCACTTTTATGCTCGGGGGTAATAAACTTAGAAACAAGGAAGAGATTTTTGAAAGCGTATGTATGGAGCACGGCACTATACGGTTGCGAAACCTGGACCTGGACGGTAGGGGAAGCAAGTAGGAAGAAATTAGAAGCTTTTGAGATGTGGTGTTACCGAAGAATGATGAAAATACCGTGGACTGATAGGGTTAGAAACGAAGAAGTATTAGAGAAAGTCGGCAAGAAAAGAAGTATGTGGAAAAATATAAAGAAGAGAAGAGATAGAATGGTAGGCCACTTGCTGAGACATGGGGGAATAGTCCGCGATATTTTGGAGGCAGAAATAGGAGTGAAGAAAGGCAGAGGTAGGCCTAGCTTAGACTACTGCTTGCAAATAGTAAGGGATTTAGGTTGTAGCACAATTAGCGAAATGCATAGGTTAGCACAAGATAGGAGAAGCTGGAGGTTAGCGTCCAACCAGTCTTAGGACTGATGACCTCATGATGATGATAAAATATTAATAAATTCTTTTAAGCTTTTATATAATTAATGATAACACACCATCATCTGTCAACATACATACATAATCAGATCTGTTTGCCAGAGAGGCATCATGGATTTCCATATTCGTTCTGTCCCTCTTGCTTTTTCACTCTTATCACATATTTCGTTCACGCCTAAGGGTAAATACAATAGGGATAATTAGGTAGGCCAGGACACTGGCCTACCTAATTATCCCTATTAATATTATGTTGGAGTGACCGAAACCGCCTCCTCTTTAATATAGCAAAGTGTCAAGTGATGTCCTTCACTCGTTCACATATAATAGTATAATCACCAACTACCAGCTACGCCATGAGACAATTCCTCGTTCTTTCGCGCTAGAGGAGCGCCGATGAGGTGCTTGCCTAGGACGTTCTCGACATCTAATCCGTCTCTGGTACAGTGCCAAATTCTCGGTCGAAACAGTCTTCCGATGCAATTTTTGATCGATAGCAAATGTAGCTCTCACCTGACACAAAACTTCTGCATGCATAAATGTTGATGTAAAATATTGTGTACATGTTTAGTTCCCAGTTGTCTCAGCTATCTCACTAACTTTCAATCTGCGGTCCTCCACCACGATTTTATGAATTTTCTCGATCATTTCGGCAGTTGTAGCCTCAACGGGGTGTCCTGAACGTGGTTCACCATCACAGTGCTCGTGCGACCTTTCTTAAAGTCAGAAACCCACTGTTTGGCTCTTGAATATGATAGAGTAGAGTCCTTCAGTGTTAAATCCATTTCTTGTTTGGTTTGAAGTTGTGTTAAGCCTTTCAAATAGAAGCATTTGGTGACCGAATGCTTCTCCAATTTTTTATTTTCACGTAAGCAAGTGAGGCGTTTTACTCAATAGGCTGTCAAACATATACTAACAGAGAAATCGACCTGAAAGTTATTATACATGCTAGTCAAGGATAGTACTGTAGAATATTAGTAAAAAATTAGACCTGATAGCGCTATCTCTGGCTCAGGCCGGAAAATTTTCACCCCACCCTCGTATAAAGATATTCATAAAACATCGACCAAATTAAAACGCCATGATTTATTATTGAATGTTCTAGGATATAATGTTCTGTTTTGAAACTCAAACTCGATAACACCCGTTAGTACGTTTATTAGAGCTGCGTAATCCGAGTAACAGCGTAATTACGTAGGAATAAGAAACGGCCTGTACAGGTGTTGCCCTTTACGATGTTTGCGGATATTTTGTTCCGGATTCACAACGGAGGAATTAAGTTTAATTCAACGAATAAATTACCAAGTTTTTATTTCCCTTCGTTTGTTTGACGTTTTATGAGATTTCGCAACACAAATAAGTGCGCATTAATCAGAATTAACGCCCGCAGTGCCTGCGCTGGTGTATAGATAAAACGGTTTTGAAAATTAAAACAGAAAATGCGCTTACTTAAATTTTTATTACGTCGCGGTTAAATTATCAGTTCCAACCTCATGGACACGAGTATTTTAATTAAAAAATGCATATATAAAGTGTATATATATATATATATATATATATATATATATATATATATATATATATATATATATATATATATATATATATATATATATATATATATGTCCTTAACTCCTCTCAGGAGCATAGGGCCTCAAAAAATGCCTTCCATCTGGTTCTGTTCTGGGCTGTCTGTTTTGTCTGTTGACACGTTTTTCCAATTTGCTCTAGTTCTCCCCTCACAGTTCTTTGCCATGTCATCTTTGGCCTTCCTATTCTTCTGCTACCCTGTGGGTTCCATTCCAAAGCTGTCTTGCTGATCTTATGGTCTTCTCTACGCAGTGTGTGGCCTATCCATTTCCACTTTTTCATTTTGACTTCAGTTTCAATTCGTTGTTGTTTTGTTACATTCCACAGGTCTTCATTACGCATTTGGACCGGCCAAAAAATACGCATAAGTCTGCGTAAACTCCGATTTATGAAGACTTGTAACTCGGAAATGGTTTGTCGGCTAATATTCCATGTTTTTGCCCCATATAGAAGTATAGTTTTGACGTTGGAATTAAAAATTTTAATTTTTGTTGAATTAGAGTATTCTCTGGATTTCCACACACTGTTTAACATCCCGAATGTTTGTCTGGCTTTTTTGATGGGGTTGTTTACATCATCTTCAGTACCGCCTGTTTTTGTAACTATGCTGCCTAGGTAGGTGAATTCATTGACCTCTTCAATTGTCTAATTGTTTATTGTAAAGGGTGTTTGGTTATCTGTACACATTCTAATTGATTTGGTTTTTCTACTGTTAATTTTAAGACCTACAGCTTCAGCTTCTCTTACGAGATTATTTAATTTAGTTGTCATATCTGTATGGTTATGTCCGAGCAGGCAAATGTCATCTGCATAGTCAAGATCCTCTGGTCTTGTAAATGGTGTCCACCATATGCCATGCTGTCCCGTGGTGGCTCTTCTCATGACTTCGTCTAGCATTATGTTGAATAGAAGGGGAGATAATATACACCCTTGCCGTACCCCTTTTTTAATTGTTATGGGTTGGCTTTGCAGTCCTCGATGGGATACTCTAATCTGCACATTCTTGTACAGCTCTTTTATGAGGTTTACCTCATAAAAAACCTCATATATAAAGAGTGGATAACGGAATTTATACACTTTTTTATTTTTGCTTATATTTGTTTTGAAGAAATAATTCCATTACTTATATTTTACTTTCAGGAAAGCTCAAGAATATGTCAATGAATATCCTAATCTTTTTAAGGTAAGTCTCCGTTACCGTCCGATCAAAAAATAAATGCGCGTAAACGTATTAGTCATGAGAAAGCACTACGGCATTTTATGGATCGAATTCCATTAGGATCGAAAATGATGTTACACCACATACTTCCTATTCGGCCTCACATTTGTTCAGTGGTACATATCTAACCCGTATGTATATATTTTAAATTATTCTACAAAAATACGTCCAAGCGTTGTTCTCCAGTTAAGCAGCCCAGTAGTATTTAGGAAAATATGACGACCAAGTCACCATTCATTGGGTTTCATCTGGTCTATCCAACTGTATGCGAATAGGTGTGCAGGTAATGTTTGAAGCCATCTATAATAATATTTCGATTACTTTGGTTAGAAGAAAGTATTGATAAGATAACTTTTACAGACCAAAGGTTTCATGATCATTAGATATGACATTCTTGCATCTACTAACGATGTTTACAATCGAGTATTATATTTACTAAGAGTTTTATTTCAGATTGTCTCTCAAGTAAATTCCTAATGATTTAGCAAAGCTGTTTTTATCATTATTAGCTGGCCATGATTCTAAAATGTCATTAATCTTATTAAGGTTCCACATTTTACCTTTTAATAGTAAGAATTGGAAGTGAAAGGTAGCTCTAAGGTAAGCGTTAGTTCTACGAACCTTTAAGAGAACTCTAGACTGAAAGCTGATGTGCATAAAGACGAAAGGACAAATCTAGATTTTGTGGTCACTTTTACATTGGCACCAATCATAGTTTTATGGAATATTTTAAACAGCCATTAGGTTGACACCTTTCAAACCCTAATGATGGTGTTAATAGGTCTCTCGAAAATGTAATTGTGATTTGGTCTTCAAAAAATGCAGTAGTTTCTACATTGTCTAAATTCCTTATATCTCCTTGTCAAATCATACTTTCGTCTTGATCATATGTAAGCTTTTGAAAGACACATTTTTATATGTTTTTTTACAATTCTACATAGGTGACAGGTAGTCTCTAGTTCATGTAGTGATCTCATTGATGAATCATAGATAAAGTATCTCAAAATGGTGGGATATAATAGATTATTGTTTATTTTTGAATTCCTAATTTATTATCTATTTTAATTTACATATATATATATATATATATATATATATATATATATATATATATATATATATATATATATATATATATATATATATATATATATATATATATTATGTTACTAGTGTTTAATGTGAACCGAATATTATGCCGTATATGACAAATATTAGTAAAGGAAGCGAACAAAATAAGGGAGGAAAATGCGATACTTCTAAAATCTAAGAAAATATGTATTCATCATCGTTGTGTTGTCAATATTTGTTTTTAATACGCATATCATAATAGAAGCTTTAATGAATCCTTTTAGATCCTATGACTTATGCAGTTTTGAGAAAATGTCAACAAAGTAAACATCAATAATAAGACAGATTTCAAAAGATAAATAAAACAAGACGCCACAATTTCGTCGATTATATGTTATTTATGAAAGTGACTAATGTTTTTTTAATCCACTTTCACGTTTTTTTTTTATATATAAACAGGTGATTATGTTCAGTGATTATCGTGGAATATAATGAAGTCATCAAGTAATTGTACTAGATGTTTCAGAATTCATTCCGTTTTTTGAGCAGTTCATAATTCATATAGTTGTATAATTCGGTAACTTTCGTCACTATTTAACAGGAAAACTTCGTTTCTTAAGTCATCGATGCTTGGTAAATACATTTCCATAAAATTGTTCCAATTTTCAAAAGCAATTAGAAGGAAAACACGAGCTATATTATTCAAATTTTGCAGTATGCGCGAGACAAACAAATTTCAACTTTTCGCAGTAGTGAAACCTGAAGTCTATTTCCATTAAAAGGTCCAATATTTCATAAAAAGGTGCTTTATATCTTGTACTAATGGCTTCGTTAGAAAGACCAGCGTATTGTCGTTTTGAAGTTTCTAATTTCATCATTCTACTTGCTTTATTAAAAATTGTATTAAAAAAAGTCGTTATTTCCCTTTTTGTTCAATATTTCACGTGCCTATTTTATTTGATGCACACAAAAATTAATATCTAATGATTTTTTTGTAGGATATCATAGAATATCTGGGCAGAATTGGCATGTTTATATAATGCCCTCGTAATATTTAAAATATGTGCAAATCCATTCCTATTCCAATTCAATTGTTTATTAGAAAATACTAAGCAGGGCCAGCAATATAGTTTTTTTAACATTGAGCTACTACATTTATAATTTATGAACCAAGCAGATTTGAAATTTAGGTTATAAGATTTACCAGATTTCTTTATCTCTTTTTTGACGAATATTGATAAAACAGTCGTAGGTCTTCCTTCCAGTAAAACGTCTATTTTATCTTCGTCTTTCCAGCGACAGAACGGCGTTTCTAACAAATTAAAAATAATATCGTTAACTGGATTCATTATAAATAATGTAAATTATTGTTTCATTTAATATTGTCACTATCAAAGTCGAAAAATCATTATACGATCACTCAGTAGGTTAATCAACACATTAAAATAAAAAAATTAAGTCTAAAAATGATGAAAACACAACGCAAATTCAATGCATCGCTCAAATTCAAAAACACATCGCGTTTCAGTGCATTAAATAGATGCAAGTCCACTGTGCAGATACCCTATAAGATCTGGGGAAACTCTTCACCTAGGTGGAGGGACAAAACGGTCTAAATGGACGTAGACTATTGCGTGACGTTACGTTACCATGGCAACCAACTGTAACAGTGCATATTTGAGGGCATTTGATTTTAATCTCTGCACCTGCGAGTTATTTATATTATAGATAACGTGCGGATGGACTATTGAAGATTGAAAGGACGTTCCAATATAAACACAGTGTTTCTAGTAGCATAGCAGCATATTATGCTTGACGTAAAAATATAATAGGTTTTTCATAACAAAATTTAATAGAATGTACATATTAAAGACATGATTATATATTCCAAAAATATAAAAAAAAGAAATCCCAGTCTCAATTTCTTTGGTCAAAAAGCACTTCACCTACTTCTAGGTAGTTGCTTTAGTGTTTCCCTTGAAATAATATCGAATCCTGGCGCTCTCTTGGGATTTTTCTTTTATTTCTTTAGTTCCCTTAGGTGTAACTAAGTGCATTTCTTTAATTTATAATATTGCTTCTGGTTGACCAATACCTTCCAGTTATTCATTGGGATGAAAGATGTTTTCTATATGTATGGTAAAGAGCTCAGCCTTCTGTTTGTTGTCTCTAGCCTTCATGTGCTCTAGGGGGCTTCATGTGCTTTTATATAGGAGCTGCATATAATATAAAGATATCGGAGCTTTACTGCAAGTAATTATGGGATAATTCACTCTCGGATGATTTATCCAAAATTACGGGGAATGTACATTACTTAGGGACATATTTCATGTGTTTAATGAACAAATTAGAAATTTTAGAATTAAAGTCACAAGTTTTGTTTAATAAAATTTTCGTGATCATATTTTATTTTTCTTTAACGTTGTCATTTTGGATAAAAATATACTCGATGATAAAATTCGCAAAAGATAGGATCATTTATCAAAATATATGAGGAAATATCCAGAAATACCATAAGCGTTTGGAGTACACAGATCTCGAACCTGACTCAAGATTGTTTGTTGTTTGTGTAGATCGCTATTTCTCCAATCTCCTCAACTTTGATTGCGACTATTCAGTCCCAATTTCATGCCACCAATCTGACGTGCGACAAATCTTCGCACAGATATCATCACAATTAAATGTAATTATTTGTAACATCAAAGGCGCCGCTAATGAAAATTCACTTTGCATCTTCATTTTATTATATATAAATTTGAGAAGATGATAACGTCTCCGGGTACCGGGAGATATTTATAAAAACACTTTATTATTATTAACCAGATAACGGCTCGCGATTCCTTATCAGTTTATCATTTTTTATCGAGTTTACATTATTATGTCGTAGTCTATTCTAGCGTGTGTACAGATGAAGGTATTTTCGTAGGTGCCGCGTAGCGTATGAGATTTGGAGTGCTTGTTGTGAGTGTGTTTTTGCTGTTTCTAAGTGCTTTGGATAACAGTGGAGTTTAATGGTAAGTAAACCGCTTGCGGAGATGAATTCATTTTGAAAGCTGTGTTCGAGGCTCAAAAGTCTGATTTTCTCTAAAAGGCGCTAGTGAAGAGGCTTAAGAGATTTGGAATATTTTGGAAGATGGTTTGACATGAAAGCTTGTATATGTAAAAACAATTTTGAATAATTTATTTGATCAAAATAGATGTTGCCAAGAAGGTAACAATAGGCTGAGAAAGAGAGAGACTAAATTAGTATATATCTTTTCCACTCAAGATGAATTAAAGAGATTGTTAACGTAGCTATTTTTACATTGTTCAATCTGTTGGATATAGTGGGATCATTTTTATCTGTGACGTCAAACTAAGAACAGAATTCGAAGCATCATATGTTTTAATATTACTACAATTCATACATGTATGAATTGTAGCAATATTAAAAATAAAAAATAAATATACGTAAAATAGCAATACGTAAAATAAAAATACGTAAAATAGCAATTCATACATGTATGCATTGCTATTTTACGTATTTTTATTTTTCCGCACTCAACTATACTAGCGGAAAAGTAATGTGATCGTGTAAAGAAGAATGAAAAAAATAATTTTTTTTCGTTTATTTTTCGTTTTTCGGCCTAAAAACAAAAAAAAATGATTTGTAAAAAATTTTGTCTGCGTGTGTCCTTGCTGTCGACATTAAAATTTATTGTTAGCACGATAACTCAACTAAATCGTGTCGGATCGATCGGGTTTTGACTGTTTCTGATCGGGAACGTCTCCCAGATGACACTTATTGATTTTGAGGTGGATAGAACACACCCCACCCTGTCCATGGGTCATGAGAAAACAAGATAGTGGACTATTTGAAAAATTCTTTTGTTAACACGATCACTCAATTAAATTGTGTCGGATCGATCGGGTTTCGACTGATTCTGATTAGCGACGTCTACCAGACGACATCTATTGATTTTGAGGTGGATAAGACACACCTCACCCTGTTCATGGGTCACGAGAAAGCACGAGGGTGGACTATTTGACAGATATTCTGCATTTATTTTTTTATTATTTTTATTTTTTCTTTATTTTTATTATTTTTATTTTTTTTTCGGCCACTCAATTTCGAGATAGAGATGTTCTACCCGCGGAAAAGTCTGTTTTAAGGTTTTAAAACTGTTTATTTATTAATAAAATAGTTTCTGGTAGTGTCTATGTAGCCCCTACGCATAGACCAATGTACTATCTAATATTTTGCTTTTGGTTATAACTACGATCTGATTATCAGTATTATCAGATTCACATCTTACATTTTTTTAACCTTGCAATTTGTTAATAAATTCTTACTTAATAATAACAGTGTATATTAAGTGATAGTGAATAAATAGATATATATCGCATAATAAAAATATTATAATATATAATAGTTATATAGTATATGCACCAATAAGAATGGCTAAGGTAATAAAATAATATGTAATGTAATGTAATAATGCAATAAAAAGATTTTTTCACAAAATAAATAAATATTTCATTAAATCCTGTAACATGCTTATCACTAATAACCTTTATGCGCTCTAGCTGTAATTAGTGTTTCATTAGAGAAATATCGTGTTGTCAATTTAATGTTAATTTTGAGGTAGATCTAAAACATTATGCGATTCTATGCGACAATTGTGTTTTGGGAATATTACAGGTCATTTCTTTATTATAGTACAATATAAAGTTATATTAAATATATAATTTACCCCGTGGGTAAGGACACTACCCCTGGTTAAATACACTACCAAATACAGAACCTGCAGTGGGAATAAGTCGGAATCTGATCAAAGACCGCATCAATGACTGGGCAAGAGACCAGCATAGAGAAAGATGGAAAGGAGTAACGGTTTGTCGAATAACCAAACTCTTCATCGAATACTCAGAGATTGAGAAATGGGCCCAAGAATTCATTAAATTGAACAGGCAAAAGTCCAGAATCCTGGTAGGAATCATAACGGGCCACCATAGTAGCCTGAATTCATATAAGGATAAGCTGGGACTGACTGACAGCCCGGCATGCAGATACTGCAGAGAAGACGAGGAAACCTCGATTCATCTTCTTTACACCTGCCTCGCACTGAAGGAGAAGAGGTGCCTTATATTAGGGACCCCTGTTATCCTAGAGGAGGCGAGGCTTAAGGCGAGGGACGTGCCCAAATTGCTCCTTTTATGGGATAGCATTTTTGGATAATGACCCGGACAAGAGGGGATCGCCAAGGGACTACCCATGCGATGAGTAGCTGATGAGGCCCAAACCCACAAAACATAATAATAATAATAAGTCTGAATTTTACCCTTAGTCCATGCTAGCGTTTAACGTTTATTTGCTCACATTACTTGTGTTTATTATACAATAACCTGATTTTTATTCATCGCTGGCTGCACTGTCACGTAAGTTCAAAAGGTTTTGTCCTTTTGATCGGTCGCACCAAGTCCTGATTATTTAAAAGTTAATGTAGTTGAACGTCTGGATGTTTGTGGGGACTATCTTCATGACTCCTACTAACCTGCTTGATTTCTTCTTTAACTGTCATCACTTGGAGTTTATGATGAAGATTTCCGTTCGGTACATACAAGAAGCATTGACGATGTTCCCCAGATCTCAGTCCTAGAAGACTTGGAGGCAAATGTAACTGATTTCTTTGGTACAATCCTACAGCTGAAGGACGTATGTCTATATCGGATGGAAGTTTAAGCACTTAAGCATTTGGTGGTAGACCAGTACCTTGTTTTTAATCAACAGCTCGGAGTTTCTTTCGAAGAACCAATACCTACGTTCAACTGTTCTGTTATCTTTTTCACATGCTCCTTCTATTTAAGTTTAGCATCTATGTTAAGACTTAATTATTTAGTTGTTTCTTCACTTGGAATTATTTTGTTGTTCAATACTACTGGAAAATAATTTATTTTTATGTTTGTGAAATTAATTCCATTAGATTTGCTTTCCTGCCACTAACATTGTAGTGTCAAAATCAGCAAAAGTGGCTAATTTGATGTTGCCTTGCGCTGGAATATAACATGTGTATAATATATGTATAGATCCCAGTACTCTGCGTTGGGGTACTCCAGAATTTATTGTTTTAAGCTCCGAATATTCATTTTCTTGCATTACTTCTCTGCATTAACTAGGATTCTAAAAGGTGCACATACTGCACTAGTAAGCATCATTTTAATTTCATTATTAATAGACCATTATACCAGACTTTGTCAAATGCTTGGGCTATATCCAAAAAAATGGCTTAGCATATTTTCTTTTTTTCTAGATACTACTCTGTGACATCTGTTATTTGATGTATTTAATCGACCGTTGTATGTTTCTTACGGGAATCAAACTGGTGGTCAGCCAGCTGCTTCTCTTTCATTACTTTCTTCAGGTTTCTTAAAAACAATTTAAAAAATAATTTATGGCCTATATGATTTTACTCTATAAACGTATATAATTTCTAGTTTTGCCTGGTTTTGGTACCATTATTGTCTCTTCTGTTTTTCTTTCATAAAATTGAACATGAACATGTTTCATGTTTCAGTCTAAACCCTACATTTATTGTATGTGTAATTTTAACAATATCATTTCCAGGCATTTGTTATAGTATTTCTTCTGAAACTAGATCGAATTATGAGGCATTTCTTAGGATTTATATTTTCTTTGATTACTTTACTCTACTTCCTTAGGTGTAACTAAGTATATTTCTTGGATTTTTTGTATTACTTTTGGTTGATCAATACCTCCAGTTCCTTATTGGGATGGAAGATGTTTTTTAGGTGTACGGCAAAGAGCTCAGTCTTTTGCTTGTTGTCCCTAGCCCAGCTGCTATTTTCGTCTCGTATGGGTGGGATTGATTGAACAGAGGTCTGTTCAACCTCTTTGTAGCTTTCCAAAGTGAGTACGTACTCTGTGATTTGGTCATTAGTTAATTCACCTAGATACCTATTTTGTAATGAAATGAAGATAAAAATATGCAGATTATCAGTGGTAGTTAGCATATTTTAAGAGTTAATGTATAGTCGGCGCCACCGAAATGTGAACGGTAACATACTATATGATATTATTAACTTCAAACCGTAAATTGTGAAATATTTGGCATTGTTAGTGGATAATCATATAAGTATTTGTAAAAAACAAAATGTAAAAGATGCTAAAACATTTAAATGAGTCTCGAAAACTTAGCTATAGCTAAGTTGGGACAAAACTAGCCTTGAAATGCAGTGGCTGCTGATTTTAACGTAAGGAAAAGTTGAATATATTATGTAAATGAAAACGATGTCAAGAAGAGCGAAGACTATGAAGGCTTACCAGGCAAAGGGGTCGGTAGAATCTCCAATAGGAATGAGAACATTTCTCTGGTCGTGTTTAAATCAGAATCCTTTCACCACCGCGAGAAAAAACGGTCTCCTCTGGATCAATAAGAATAGCAGAGAGATGTGTGAAACAATCTGGATTGATGGACCGTGCTGGCCTATACAAAATGTTCTTAACTGACGACCATAAGTGAACCACAAGAGTGAAGTTTGATAATGAATTCATAAATTGTCTTAATCAATTTTGCGTGGTATTGTCTGAGGAAAAGACTCTTCATTCTTAAGATAGTGGGAGACTACGTATTTACCTTCACAGAAATTCGAGGTTTGAGGAGATGGTGTTAGTCAGTTAATGTAGGAGAATTGATGACCGTTCAAGGACCTGGAATTTAGTAGAGAATCTACGAACGACTCAGGGTGACTCAATCAAAATCATAGCTGCGTTTTAGATAACGCTATGTTATCATTAATGAGAACAATTTTTCATAACAATTTAGTGAACACGTAAGAGATATTGCATTATAAGTTTTCACAAATATGCAATAACAACCTTTTACAGCATAATATGTTTTCCAATTCGTATCTGTGTTTTATTCTGTGTTCAGCTAGCCCAAAGAAAAATGTTACTAATAAGTTGCTAATATTTCGTAGAGCTAGGACAGTTTTATGCTAAAGTTTTTGCACGCACAGATGTTGGACTATTGTAAATCCTGAGAAGGGGTTGAACCATCGATAAACAAACAAATAATTTGTCATGAATACAGAAGGGTTACACATTTTTCGACGCGCGTTTCGCCAACCAAGTTGGCAGTTTTAGAAGCTGATTAAAACTCATCATCTCATCAAGAAGTTGCACTAAAGTAAATAATTACTTTAATTGCAATAAATGCATTCCTTTTTTTATTCATACAGTGTTTAAGTAGACAATTTTTTATTCTTGTAAGTGGATAATATTTAAATTGTTTACAATAATTATAAAAAATAATATAAAATCATAAGCTATTTTATTAAGAATTACTCGTAATTGATTATGTTTGTATACTGATTATGTTCAACAAACAAATGAGGAAATCACTTCAGGTCACTTTGTATAAAATTCTACAAAGTACTACAAATAAAAATTTCTGAATTGTATACTCTATATCTTGAGCACACTATACTTTCAAAACTGCCCACCCCTATTTTTTTTTGTAGCAAGAAAAATATCAAGAATACTTTTGCTTCTATTACGAGAACGTATCAACTGATTTCAGTTTGCTAAAGGGAGTTGTATAGGATTCTTTAAAATTATGTATTATAAGATAGGGATGCCATTTAAAATTTTTATAAGGGATAGCTAGGGATAAGGCAGCGAAGCCTAAACTATTGTATAATGGACTCGGGTTTCAAACTTCCCCTTCCGCATCCAAATTTTTGTATAGAGGTAATATCCTTGCTAAGGGAAACGATGGGAGTGGGTAATCTTGAAATTAAAGCACCGTATATAAAAGTCGTATATGAAATAACATAAATTAATAGTTTATCTAAAATATACAATTAATCGTAATGCAATTTGGGATGTTGTATTATGAATTGCGTTAATTGAATTTAAGGTATTATACAATGTGGATTATATTGTCGAACCTTCATCTGTTTAATATAAAAACAAATCTATAATTACACGTCAAGTGTAGATACAGAAACAAAAACCTTATAATTCCTATTTTAAAACCATACACATATTAATGGACTAATAAACAATCATTGAATTATTTACCTCAAATATGATATGAAATTTAAAAAATCGTAAGTTAATTAAAGTAAGTTAAATGAATATTTAAAATCGCGTCGTTTTTAGAAAATGTATGAAGCTTGGCTACAATTGTTTTGTGATTGGTTCTGTATTTTAGAAACCTAGTATTTTAGAAACAACTAAATGGCTGCCACTAGCCCTGTGAGGTTTTAACGCATCAATTAAAAAATTTACAACTGAACTTCTGTATGTATTAGTTATTTCGTCTATCATGAAGTACATAAAATTTTCCCCAATGTGATTACGAATGTTTTGCAATACGTCCTCCTATATCTGGCCAACATGTCTGTTTCTTAGTGTAGTTGGGTTAAGATGTTTTTGGTAAATATATTCTTCTAGAAATTGGCGTAGTGTGGGGTTCTACAGACGATGTAACGGAATATAACTTGCCAAAAAGGCTACCGTGGTTTTATAGAAAAATATAGAGCCATCGTTATCGCGATCGCTACACGAAGCATGGCTTTTCACATTATTTGTCTATTTATATTATTTCTTGGATGAATTAATAATTCGTTCACACACATTACAAAATATATAATTTCTTCTAATACACATATAATTCTCTAATACGCAAATAACTCATAAATAATAACTGTGAGTCACTCACAATCTAGGGTTGCAGTAATTTTGGTCTATAACATGCGGTGGCAATGCCGTTGTTATAGAAACGGACATCGGCAGCGTATCGGTTACGTCCATCTCTGTTGCGGCTAGTTAGAGTTTAAATATAGTTAAATATGGTTTTTTTAGTTCTAAGAATACGTTAGATAAATACCTATTAGCTAGAATAGCAGTTAAGTGTTCAACAACTTCCAGAGTATGTTCCGATAAAACTGTCAATGTTCAACAACCTTCTTCCAGGTGATTTTTCCTTGCAAATACTACCAGTATTTCCAAATTTTGCCAGTAACTTCGTACTTGTTGTGTAAACTATTTTTAGTAAATTTTTTCACGACTGCACTTGAAATTGTAAGAAGAATGAATGGGTAGAGTATATTCAACCATTTTTATCTCATTAACCACTAAGGGTTAGTCTCGAGAATAAACATATCATCCTCCAAAAAGATCATTCTCAGGACATGGAATCGTTGAACTGCTTGATTAGGATTTCCAACAAATGCGAAAGACAAAAGTTACTAAAGAATAGGAGTAATAAACATCTAATTTCCAAATATTATTAGGCAAATTAGGTCGATTAGTTTAGTTTTCGAGAACCGTTTTTCTAATCGTAGATACGTTTTTTTGATAAATTTCGAAATACACTAGGCACTAAAATTAAGGGATGTAAAAGATCCTAAAATTTTTAGGTGATATTCAAAAGGTTATAACTTGGAGAAATGTAGTAGGAGAACAATTTTAAAAAAGCAAATTAAAGCTAAAAGTTTCTAGTTTTCAGATCTTGTAGTAAAAAAGTTTTCTTTTAGCATCGGCGGTTTTTGAGTAATCATTGGAACCATCGGAAAAATATTCCAAATCCTTGATTGCCTTTCAAAACGTCCACGGACTTTTTGAAAGGCAAGGATCTCATCATAAATAATTTTTAAATAATTTTATACTCTTTAATCTTGAGTGGCTTAAAACCCTTATACGATGATTTTTCGCTTAGTCATCGTCGTTCGAAGCAAGAAAGTCAGATTTAACTTTGATAATTAATTACTCGGGAAACAATGATCGCGTAGAAAATTCAAGTAGAGCTTTAAAAACTATAAAGTATTCTTTACAAGTCGCAAGTATTGGTCTTTGATAAAAAACATTTTTTTGGTGCAAGAATGTTGATTGAAAAAGAAGGAAAAAATTGCGTATTAAAAAAAAAGCTAATTTCTCATTTCTTATGGGTGACCTTTGAGGATTATTTTCGTTGAATGACTTGTATTTTGTAGAAAAATGACGAGCAATATTATAATTTTTCAATATAACACTTCTACGATATATCAAAGAAGTAGCTGAACTGCTTTTATTAGACACAACAAAATATTTTGCTTCCCACTCGTCCTTAAACAATTCCTTCTCGTCGGTTTTTTTTCTCGTTTGAATTTGGAAGACACTCCTGACATTGTTCTTTATATTTATTCAATTAATTGTTAACACATTCACAAACGTTCGCTAATTGACTGTGATATTGTTTCTGTGCATTTACTCACTAAACAACCTACAACCTTGAAAATAATTAAAGTCGCGTAAATAATTCATATTCTCTGAACACCCACAGTCAAATCAAAATAATAACATAGAGCTCGTCAAAAATAGTCAACAATTCTCAAAACTGCGATATCGTCCGCCGACGAGGTGCACAGTAAATAGTTTGGTCTTTACTCATTCGCATTGAGACCTTTGCAGACTGAATATCGAGTGAACAGTCAGTGCAAGAGGTGGACTAAGTGTATGGACTAAAAGCACATGATGCATTGCTGTTCTTATCCCTCTGAATGCTGCCCCACTCTCTCTTCTACGCAACACAGATAATCTTGCACTTTTTCTCATTTTTGACAAGCTGTACGAGCGCGGCATCACCAGTGGTGATGCAGAGATGAAGGAGGCGGCTGGCAGGGTGGTTGCCCTTCGCGCGTCGTGTTCAATCAATGCAACTCACAGGAAATTTGAAATAATTGACTGAGTTACACAGAATTTGAACCTACACTGGGTGACCCACTTACAAAACTTTGGCGGGCCGGCTGGTTTGAGTATGGCTGACATAAACGTTCTGAAGAGTTTAGCTTATCGAAATGCGTGATACAGAATAATTTCCAAGAAGAATGATAACGAAAATGATAAACGATATTAATTACGAGCTCAATAAAATCCCTCTGAATTATCCACAACTTACGAGTATATACCTGTTTTAATGTGAACAATAGCGTCATAGATTCATTCAGAAACGGTCATCCGTCATTACGAGTATTCACTCTAAATGATTACAGCTTACTTTTGTCAAGTAAAACCGCTCGGATTAAAGACAATGAACAGATACAGGGGATAAACGCGTGAATAGCCACTCTAATTTCTGACATAAGTGACACTGAATTAATTAACTTAAATCACGGCTCCTTTTAATTTGCAACCGCAACGTGGCAATCGATATGGGAGGCGTGAAGTAAAAGAGACGAGGAGAAACAATTAGTGCTATTGAGGGCATGCGACCGAGTACTTCCATGGAATTATATTGAAGAATAATAATGACGCCAGGCCTGCGGGGCTCTACGTGAATATATATTTGCAAAAGGGGAGGCCTGGTTTTCAAGCGGTTGGAATATGATATAGTAATTAAAGGGTCGTTACTTTGATTATATTAAAGTGAAGGTTGTGTACCGGTGGAAAATTATTGTTTACGGAATCGAATTTAGTATGTAGCGATAAGATGAGATTTTCGCTGATGTGTCAGCATTTTTAAGTTCCTTGCGGTTTATTTGCCTCTTGTTTTTGTTTACTTGTCTTGTTACACGATCAGACGATTAATCTAGTTGCGAGTGTTAGTAAACAAATATAGTGCAAGATCCGGCAGCTGATTCCTGCAGGTATCTGTTTTTTTTTAATGAAACTTTATTTAAATGAATGATTAATGACAATGTAATATAGTTTATTTCATCGCTATTTGCCATATAAAAAATCTAAAAACATACCGTGGCTTGTTTTTATGGCTAGACTCAAGTAGACTGTTCCGTTTATCGGCAAGATAAGAGAGTTTTTTATTTTTTAGCCTATCAGAAAAAAGTTATTTTGAATAATTGAGTGTGAATTTATATATATTTATAATTTCAACCAAAATCCTTGGTACTCCTATTTACTGTAAATCTTGTAAATCAGATGGACGATAAATTATGAAACATAAGGAGAAGAGGGGGTTCAAGGGGTAGTGACGCGAAATATAGGAAAACCTTCATAAGAGGGTGTTCCCTAGCCACTCCTACCCAACCCTACCCTCACCTTCACGTGGTGGACCCTATTACATCGAGCAATTCATTGGAAGGTTGGGTGCAAACCCCAGCGGGAAAATGAATCGACAAACCGACGAGAGTAAGAAAAGGAGACCAGTCAAGAACGATTGAAAATCATGGAAGGGTCTGACAGGTTAGATATTTCAAGAATAGTAGAATGTCTCAGAGATGGTGGCGGATGAATCTAATTAATATAGATCAACGGCAGCACTCACAGTCTTAGATAGAATGATTACTATTCACTCACCAACACGTTCGGCAAGCGTGGTGAATTTATATGCCAAAAACCTCTCAAAAATCCCCATGAAATGTTGAAGCTTAAAAACTTAATACCCCAGGTGAGCAGAGCAGCATGCTCAGAATCTCACACTGTACAAACAGTCAGCCTCACGGATTCTGGGGGAGGCATAAACTCGACTAAACAACAACGTATTCACCCACAAGCACAAATTTGGTTAGTTGCATATAACATAAGAACTATGAAAACCGAAGAACAAATTGGACTAAAAATCAATCAGTCTAAGACATAGGTAATGACCAATGTTGATATAAATATAACGCTGAAAGGACAACCTATTGAAAAGGTGAATGAGTATATATACTTAGGACACTCCATTAAACTAGGAAAAGAAAATCAACATGCTGAAATCAGCAAAAGAATTAGACTGTCCTGGGCAGCCTTTGGAAAGATACAATATATACTCAAAAACCACGAAGTTCCAGTCAACCTTAAGAAAAGAGTATACAACAGATGTATACTTCCAGTCGCCACTTATGGATTGGAAACAATATCTATGACAAAAGTCTACGCTAAAAAACTAAGAACATCACAGAGAGCAATGGAGAGAGCCATGATCGGAATTTCCTTACGAGACAAAATTAGAAATACGGAAATCAGGAAACGGACCCAAATAAAATACATCATAGAAGAAATAGTAACAATGAAATGGCGATGGGCAGGACATACAGCTAGACAAGATGGCACCAGATGGTCACGCAAAGTCATAGAATGGCGCCCAAAAGAAACGAGTAGGAGTATAGGGCGATCCCAGAGATGACGGGTGGATGATATAAGGGCGATAGCAAGATGGAAATGGATACAATGTGCACAAATCAGGGAGGAATGAAGAGAATTGGGAGAGACCTTCGTCCAGGAGTGGATGGATATAGGTTGAGGAAGAAGAAGAAAAAGGAAAAGAGAAATTACTGATATTAACGACAACTGAGTTCCTCCCGAAGAATAGAATCTCCATATTACTCAAACCTCGAATCAATATCCACAACTCGAAAAAATAAATTAAACCACCTACTTAAAATACGAACATTTCAAGGTCAGTTTACATAAAACAGTTTCGCGTAACTAGTAACGTTAACAACTGGTGTAGTACGAGAAAAGCAGTATATCTATCAAGCTCGATTGAAAGTTCAGCTCATCAGTGAAAGCCTTTAGTAGTAGTAAATCAATATAGCTCATCATCATCATCAAATATCTGGCCTATCTGACATTTTCAGACCTAGTTCAAGTCCCAAAGCGTCAATAAATCGCCCAAGTCCAGCCCCAATGAATCGCAACAGGTATTAAGATCTGCGCCGATCTTAAGGCATAAGAGCTTCAAACGTTGGTGTATACAATTGCTGTCAAAGTCAAAGCTGAGAAATAAACTTCCAGTGAATACAAAAAGTTGGGTAAGTTAAAACCAAGTCTACATCTGAAAGTACAACTAGTGAAAGACGGATATTCGATGTGTAAACGATGAAAAATTCATTATCATTCGAAATTCTGCACAATAAAAAAATATATTGTTTATGATTTGTGCGAGTATTCATATGAAGCATTTAATAACACTCTAAACGATCAATAAAACTAGTTCGCTGAATACCAATATATGGTATTCTAATGGTTATTTTTTAAAGTATGATGATTTATACCCATTTAACCTAACGGTTATATAGATATTAATTGGGGTACCGTTGAGACTACTCCAAATTTTGGAGAGAAAAATGTCCCTTGTGAATTGTATTAACTTTAATATACTCTATTTATATCTAACTTAACTCTATCCTGTATTACGCTATTATAAGTTGTTTATTTATATTTGGTTATCTAATATTTCTAAACATGCATGTTTATTAAAATTCGTGATTGTGTACTTGAACTGGAGTACTGTCTCTGGAGTAGTTTTATTGTTTGATTGTGTAACTGAATTACTTGTTTAAGTAAGTAAACCTTTTGATAAAATATTTATCACTTGTAATGGTTATTTTTTACTTGTTCTTCGATAGGGACGATTTGGGATAATTCAAAATATGAATATGATTTTAAATAAACTGTCAGATCTATTTATATTTATTCGATAATAATTAAGAGAATTAAATAAAAAAGGGGACACCAAAAAGGCAAAGATGGAGGACTAAAAATGCGTTATGAACAACAATACAACAGTGTGTATACAGCGTCGTGAGAAAATTTTGCACAATATTCATAATGTTTTTATTGAATCATTTTTTGAAAAATTCTGAATTATGTTAACGTTCATATAAAGTTATATTGACATCCGTTCAAGTTCTGCTTTTTCAAATTTTGTATTTGAGGACATTATCATAGTCCTTTACAATTATTTAATCCTTTACAAATTGCAGTTTCTTTTAACAAAAAATAATTTATTAAAATTAAGTACGACGGTACCCTATATTAGGGGTTCCTAATTTAATGGATTTACTGCTTATATGATAGAGGGTGTTAAACATAAATCTCTAAAATACGGTTATATTTGAAAGTAAATATGTTTTACACCTACAAAACTAGTTTGTATCACAGGATCTGCTAGATATTTTGAATAAATAGTAGCTTGGTATCATACATCATAATTTTGAACCAGATCTTCAAACACAATTTTGCAAATATGTCTAATTACATTGTAAATATTAATTTCTTAATTCTTATTGTTTATATCTGATGAAGCGATGATTTCCTTAAATGGAATAGTATACAATCATAATTATAGATATAAATTTCAAGAGAATTCTCACTCAATCTAAGAATTGCATAGCTAAATTTAAGGCAAAGTAAAAATATGGGTTAAAAAGCCACCTTTCTTCTTTGAAAATGCCATTAAGGCTTTAAAAATAAAATTTAGGGTCTTATATTTTCGAAAGCTTAACTGCTGCTAGATATTCAGAATGTCTAAGTTTCGTCTTAGTTACAGTCTTTTGGCAGTTCTTTACCCAACAATGAGAATAATGGTGTTCTACATCATACAGTTTGGTTTCAATAAGACGCAGTTTTTCTCATTTTGGTATTGATGTTCGGTCATTCCTTGGCGATATTTTCCCTAACAGATGGATAGGGCAACGACGACTAACCGAGTGGGTTCCACGTTCACTTGATTTGACCCCCCTTGGATTCCTTATTGATGGGTTACTTAAACTCGCTGTTATATTTTATTAGGACAAACAATTTAGAAGATTTGCTCATCTTGCCCTAGGCCAAAGCAAGGCAGCGAATATCGTATGCTTTGCAGGATATTTTATTACAAGTCTTTAGAAATAGTGACCCCTCTTCATTTGTATAGGACATGTCTTATAGAAATGAAGACAGGCCACTTTAATTATTTTCGAAAGTATGTCGAATAATATATGCCAATAAAAAATCCTTCTTGGGTATTACTTCACGAGTTTTCTATTGATTCAAATATTAACGTCGTATTATTGCTACCCATTGTATTTATGAATTGTGCTTTTTATCTTATCTATAAAGTAATGAGAAAACAAAATATTTTACACAGTTACAGATTTTTTTTCTCGGTTAAGTTATTGTTAACTCAAGTGTTTATTAAGATTTTTGAGTATTAGTGGACTTAACAATTCTATGACAATTTAATCCATTGGTTATTTGAAATAAAAGAATTGTTAGCGATACAATTTTTAGCATAGCACATACACAAAATGGTTTTAAAACCATTTTTTTTTGTTTTTATGCCGAAAAATGAAAAATAAACCCTAGAAAATTTTTTTTTGTACGATTACATTACTTTTTCGCGTGTGGTGGAGTGCGGAAAAGTTAAAGCGTGTTATTCAGTATGCAACGAAAGGATATTTAACAAACGGAAATGTGCAGTTTCTTTAAAAATTTTATTTTTTTTCAAAAAATTTAATTTTTTGGTTCGATGTCCATGGAAGCCCATCGTTAATTTAAGAAAATAAAGTTCTACTAAATTAATTAAGAAATATGTAGAATTACTAAAAATACTATATTTTGTATTTAACAATAGACAAGAAATACCAGAGTTATAAATTTCTGTATACAGAATTTCAGGATAGGTTCTGGCATAAATATAGCAGGATATTTAAAATGTCCCACTATGAGAGACCTAGATTGAAAGATAGTCCAATAAAGAAAAACTCATGCCCTGTTCGATAAAACTCTACTGGATTGGGTCAATATATTATTAGATGTTTTGTTTTTTGACAAATACAGCTAGAACAGTTGATGTTGATATTCGCCCTGTCGAAACAAATTCTTTTTTTGAATGTGGAATTTGGCATTTGGGTCTTATTTTGTCATTAGTACTTATTATTAGTTAGAGCAGTCATATTTGAACCATGTACATACTTTTGTGAAAATAAAAACCTCTCACATTTTAAAACACCGCTTGAGAATGTCAGATTCAAATTACTGGTATGTTTAAAATTAGTTGAGGACTTGCATGTTTGACCCCGCTGAATTGTTTTAAGTGAGATTAATTTAATTAAGGCTGTGTTAATATTCTGACGGAAGTGAATAACATAATCTAAACACCGATTAAATTAAAGCTTTAAACTAGCCCTAGAAATCTTATTGCATATTACTGTACTACAACTACTCTAGCTACAGCTACACTATTATCGTCACATATACTGTAAACTAACAGCATATCTGTGTATGTACTACTGTTAAGTAAAGTCTGTCACTTTTAATATTGCTGAGTTTGAATCGCTATGACGACTTGTGAGACCGAACCTTATTGCTTAGTTTCTATAAAGTATTTATATACGTTTATACATACGTATGTATCTATAAACTATCCTAAAACCCTGTATATGCCTGACAATTTATAAGACATATGAACTTTTATTTTTAGTTTTTGAATCCACTGTATATATCTGTATCTATAACAATTTTTAATGAAAATATCGTTATTTAAGTCATTAGTAAACGTTGTATATTTGTTGTATTAATTAAATTAATATTAATAGCCTCCAATAAGAACCAGGAATGAATAAGAGAATTTTGTTAAGAATTAATAGGAATTATCACGCAACCGTAAAATATTTCTCACCAACAATTAAGGGTTGGCCACACAGCGGCCACTGCCAGTCGAGGGATGTTCTAGGGATAAGAGATCTGGCAGACACATTTTAATTAACGCAACATAGGCGTAAAATAATTATAATATTTCGCATACTACTGTCATACCTTGGGTGATGTTGTAGAGCTAAATATTTAAATAAAATGGAATTCTCTTAGTAATCTACCCCGGATCTTAAACAATGTCACATATATATTCAAATAGTATCATTTGAAACAAGAATTTCTTGCTAATCAAGCCCTAGTCTATTGTTATGAAAACATATTTTCAAACTCATGAATATCCTATCGATTATTAATATAGAAAGCAGATAACTTGGATATTATCTATATTATAACAATTTTAAAACTAGATTAGTATAATAAAAGATAACCCTGGAATGATATGAGCATAACAAAAGTTTCCACTCCAAAATGGTTTAATATAAACAAAGAAGAGATATGAATATCTGTTGTTTTATTTTTGCATAAAATAATTTAGAAGAAAACACCACCATATTTCTATAACAAAATTTCGTATAGCTCTGACATGAACTATGCTTCTTACTACTACAATAAAGCTGCATCTAATAAAAATAATTAATTGAAAAATTAATACTGCACAGAATAAATGAAGATATACCACCACAGGATTGGATTCCAAATGATCAGTTGGGGGTTCGACAGGCTCACTCAACAGTGCAACAGTGTCACCGAATAGCACGAGTTATAAGTAAAGCATTCAAAAATAAACAGTTGCTACTGCTCAGCTATCTTTCTGGATATAAGCCAAGCTTTTGACAAAGTCTGGCACCCAGGATTATTATCTAAAATTGAACAAATATTACGTCAATCTTATTACAATATCCTAAGATCATATCTAGAAACATGGCAGTTCCATGTTAAAATAAACAATGAAATATCCAAAAACCATCCAGTTAATTCAGGAGTTCCACAAGAAAGTGTACTGGACCCACTACTGTATATTATATCTTATACTTATCAACATCAGGAAATACAATAATAGGAACGTTTTCTAATGATACTGCTATCATGTCAAATCAACATCCTGCAATAGGCTCTAATCATATAGAATAATATCTTGACCATCTCCAACAATGGCTACAAAAATCGCAAATAAAAGTCAACGAGAACAAGTCAGTTCATGTAACGTGTACCCTTTGACGAGAACCAGTCCACAAGTTAAAATAAATAACATACAAATACCACAAAGCAATGATACCACAAACCAATGAATCAAATATTTAGGATTACACTTAGATAACAAAATGAACTGGATGCAGTGTATATAAAAGAATAAAAGACAAATTGATATAAAAACAGAAGAACTGTACTGGTTAATAGGAAGGAACTCAAAACTATCAACAGAAAAACAAATTCTTTATCTACAAGACCGTCATAAAACCTATTTGAACCTACGCTATAGATCTGTGGGAATGCGGAAGCAAGTTTAATATGGCAATCATTCAGATATGTCAGTCAAAAATACTAAGAGAGGTAGTAAATGTTGCCTGGTATGTATCAAGTGCTACAGTCTACACTGATCTACGTATCCCAGCTGTACAAGAAGTCGTCCGTGAAAGAATAGCCAACCATCATCAAATCCTAGAAGAAAACTACAATCCACTATTGCAACAGTTGCTGTTACCCTTGAACAACAAAAAACTTAAAAGACTAATGCCAATACACTTAGAATAAAGTGCAAAGGTAACATCATTGGATGTTAATGTAAATGCTAGTATACTAGCATTAGTGAGCATATTAGCTTATAGAATGAAATGTAAACATTATGATGGCTGATTAAAGTATTTTATAAAAAAATATTTTCCAATTCCCTCGGACTAATTCTGACATCTAGTCTCACATCTAGTTTCTCAGCGACATAATATGTTGACCTTGTGTCGTCCTGGGCCACACACCACTACAATCCGGATTTTTCATCGTTCGGCAACTTTTGGAGGTACATTTTTATTCTAATCCCACTTCACTCGGTGTCAATCCTCATAATATGTATTACTATATTTATTAATATGTAGGTGGTCAAGCATTAGGATAATATTAAATTTAACTGAATTACCTGTACCTACATCGACTCAAATATTTAGATTAAACATCTGTGTGTAATAACACTAGAATAAATGGAGAAGATGTGCAAGAATTTGACAAGTCCATTTATTAAACTTGAATGTCATGTTTAGTCCTCTATAATGTAACTCACTAATTGAATTGCTGTTTAGAAGAAGAGCATATGTTTTATATACGCCCTATAAGCATATGCCCTTCCTCTAGATACCCATTCACTTCGCATTTTAGAACATACTCGTATTAAGGATATAGTTTAAATTTAATTAAACCTACAGGAAGCATCTATTACTTTTGTTTATAAAAAGAAATCGAAAAAGTATCAAATAGCCCCTTTGGGACATAATGGCTGTGAAGAAATACATATATCGTACACTTCCAAGGATTTGTAATATTTCTTGCAATCGGATGCGTCGTAATACACTTCGTGGGGAAACTGCAAACAAAAAGACGAACCAGTTAGGAAACTCATTTTTCATCGGTCCGTGAGAATTATGAAATATGTTGTCTTGCAGACGGTACAGGAAGGTTTGCGAAGGAACAGAGGAAATTATAAATATGTCTATGTCGACACTGCCTCTTAAGAATATTAGTTGTTCTAGATGTGGAGAGTGCTCCAATCGCACCGCATTCCCCTAGAACTCAATATTCTCAAATTTAGTTTACATGATCGGTACACATTGCTTCCCACATTCTTAGTAGATTATAACTTTGAAATATTAATTGAGAATGGTATTCGGTCTATTAATATTACAGATAAGATATAGGAGATTTCAGGATAGCCTCAAATTATACCTTCAGTTAAGAAAAAAAACTATTATGGGTTTTTAAAGGTAAAGTCTTTAAGTAAATTTAGAATAAAATTATATCAAAACTGCAGGCCAATATTCTTTCCAGAAGTTTGCGATTGAAAAAGTTGAAATATAAATACAAAATAGGGCTTAGGAAACGTATTTTCTTTTATTTTCACTTCATTTCGAACTTCTGATTTTATTGATACCCTATGTTTATTAAATTATTACTCTATTGACTTCCGTTTCGCAAAAGATAATAGGCTCTCCAAATTTTTTACTTTGATAGCTCTTTTCATTGACAATGTTCTACATATTTAATGTAGATCAAGGTTCGCCGATACTTTTATAAAATTATTTTGTTATAGACAGGAAATTATTTTTCTATAGATCTATCAAATCAGTGTATGAACATATATACATGTATCTTTGATTTTTATATATTTATATATTTATATATTAATATATTAATGGAAGACAAGTGTTTAGAACATATATTCACAAATAATATACATAAAAGAGCATTATTATTAGTATAACAGATTATCTAATTCAAATATGCGTATAGAAGAGACAAGCAAGTGGGTAATAGTGATGAAACTTACATACTTTCTACCAAATTACGTGACCCCTCAGTACCCCTTGGTTATTGATGTATTAAATTTTAACTTCTGATGTTGCGTAGAAATCTACAGTTCGGTGCTGAAATAATTAGAAGTGGCATATATTAGGCCGCCATCATTATTTAGGATTGTATGTAACTCTAACTGATCACGGAATTCTGTCTGTATGTATAAATTAGATATGTCCCTTTTTAGAAATAATAGACAAACTAATTGAGAGTTTAAACAATTGTTCGGTAAAATAGAAATCTCTTGATGATTTACCAGATATGTAAATATGAAACCGAAATTTGCCCATAGATGGCCTAACTGCTAATGTAGTTACCGTCATACCGCGTCATTGGCGCCGTTTTCTTGTTTCGACATCTGATAAAAGTTTTTCCTCACAACAATACCAGTATCATACAACCACATCGTTTTTAATAGCGTTGAACATGTCGAATTTAGTGCCTGGAAACTACGATTTGCGGACAGCATAGATTTTCTGTTACCATTTGAGGAACACTGCTGCAGAATCACATCGAATGCTTGTCGAAGCCTACGGTGAGCATGTTCTTGGTAAATCACAGTGCTTTGAGTGGTTTAAAAAATTCAAAAGTGACAATTTTGACGTGAGAAACGAAGAACGTGGGAGACCACCGAAGAAGTTTGAATCCACAAATTGTCTGAGAGATCGGAAAAATGTATAGCTGGCAATGGGCAATACTTCGAATAAAATATTTTTTACCATTCTCATACAATAAATAAAGTACAGGGACAGAAACTAAAAATGCTGAGATTCGCGGATGATATAGCAGTATTAGCATCTAGTAAGGAGGAATTAGAATCAGCATTGAACGAAATGGAGACAGTGTTGACAGAAGAATACGGAATGAAGGTGAATAAAAACAAAACTAAAGTGTTAGTGTGCAGAGGGCGCGAGAGTAGAGCAAAAACGAAAGTACAAATTAACAATGAAAGATTGGAGGAAGTTAAAGATTTCACTTATTTAGGAAGTAAAATAAATTGGGATGGAAGAAGCGATAAAGACATAAAACAAAGAATAGCGTAGGGTCGAGTAGCTTTTAACAAAAAGAAAGCACTTTTATGCTCGGGGGTAATAAATTTAGAAACAAGGAAGAGATTTTTGAAAACATATGTATGGAGCACGGCACTATATGGTTGCGAAACCTGGACGGTAGGGGAAGCAAGTAGGAAGAAATTAGAAGCTTTTGAGATGTGGTGTTACCGAAGAATGATGAAAATACCATGGACTGATAGGGTTAGAAACGAAGAAGTATTGGAGAAAGTCGGCGAGAGAAGAAGTATGTGGAAAAACATAAAGAAGAGAAGAGATAGAATGGTAGGCCACTTGCCGAGACATGGGAGAATAGTCCGCGATATTTTGGAGGCAGAAGTAGGAGTGAAGAAAAGCAGAGGTAGGCCTAGATTAGACTACTGCTCGCAAATAGTAAGAGATGTAGGTTGTAGCACAATTAGAGAAATGCGTAGGTTAGCACAAGATAGGAGAAGCTGGAGGTTAGCGTCCAACCAGTCTTAGGACTGATGACCTCATGATGATACAATAAATATGTATTTTCTATAGAAGAAATCTCTATTTCATATTTACACACCTTGTATGTATTCCCATCATGTATTCATAGCAATATATTCTTTATTCGGGTACATTTTTTCACAGAAATCTATTAGTTTTTTGGTGTAGTGTTACAGTATAGGCCAACATCTACATCAGGTCATTCTCTGGATGCACAGGATACTATATTATATTTAGCAATTTTTTTTAAATTATTTGTTTCTCTCTTACACATTAAAGTGATTATTTCTATTGCGCTGATTATCAGCGTTGAGTATCAGATAATTTAAAGATAATCAGATAAAAAATTTAGTAAGTATCAGATAATGAATAGAGCATGGCGATTTATATAGAGCTTATATAATTACATAAAAGACACGACAGTGTAGGAGCTAGCCAGTTAAATTAAAATTAGCGTCTATATCATATAGGTGACATGATCCAAATGTCGCTTTAATATTAATTAGACTACAAACCAAAAAGACCTATGGTTTTGGTGCTTCTTGGTTTCCATTTTATTTTGTTCAATTCTAATCCTCGTCAGCTCCTTATTCCTATTTTGTCTAAATCGTTTTTTTACAATTTGTATTAGTTTTTTGTTCTTGGTCAGCTTCTTGTTCTTCTTTCCAATATTTCTATGATCAAAACTAGTTCTGTTTGACTATCGGCTGGTAGTTTTGTTATGTCACATCATTCTTTGTGCTCTTTTTATATTAGTTATCGATTATTTATTGCACAATTCCATTAATTCGTTACGAGGGGGTACCCAAAAGAAACCGAACTGATGTTGTGGTGGGTGAAGTGGAAATGCTAGAGCTACCATTCCCGAGTCAGTAAGCCAGAAGTCGTCGCTAAACTCCGTTCTGTTCGGCTTGTGTGAATTTTGTAGTAAGAGTTGTCTTGTGTGCTCGTCGTTTTTGCAATAGCTAATAATTGTGAATAAGGCACGACTATAAAGTTTTGATTTTTGCTCGGAAAAGATGATGTAATTGGGAAAACTCAAGTGTTTCAATGGTTTTTCAGTTTTAAAAGAGGTGGAATATCATTTGATGACAAACGTCGCTCTGGTGGCCCTTTCAAGGCTCGAACCAATGAAAATGCGAAATTATCCTGGAAGATCGACGACGGACCATTGACGAAGTTGTGGAGCTATCTGGAGTAGGAAAGATTGATGGCAAAGAGACCTAAATTTTAAAATTGTGTCGAGAAATTGCACATAGATACCTCGATATTGAAGCGATTTTTTAAAGAGGATTTTAGAAATAAATTATTAATTATAACTCATTTTCTTATATTTATTCATTATGCGGCTGAAATAATGAAAAGCGAAGCTGTGTATTTAAACTAATGTTATCTAAGATCGTACTAACAACAAGATTAATGTGAAAATTATGTTGGTGCCTTTTGTGGAAAGTTTTACCACAGAGAAGATATATTTGAGCTATAAAAAGGATATTAAAAGTCCATTACGTTCCTGATACGTTGAGATGAGCTTTTGTGTCGGTCGCTTGTAGTCCTTTCAATGCACTAAATTTTATTTCTTTTAATTTCCTTATATATATAGATCAAGTAAATGGTACTACTGATTGTTAAATTGAAATGTAGTCGAGTCACTTTAGTGGAATAAAAACTTGATTATCATAGACATTGTGTCAGTTATATACAGTGTATAGATGCTATATTATACAGTGTATCCCAGAAATAATGATTACAATTAATTTGTTACCTCTCTTCTTTTAGGAAGTACTTTAAAACTTAACCCACCTAATATATTAGCTTTATGAATAATATACAGTTGACTGTTGATAAAGCTTGCAATATACATTGAAGAGACGATGACGATGGCGATAAAGAAGAAGAAGAATAAAAAAGTTATGAAGAAGAAGAATAAACACTGAAATAAATTTCCAAATATCTGGAGGACATTTGGAATCGACTAGGAGAAACACTTTCCGTAGTCTTGAAATGAAATTTAGAGTTTTGGGATAGTATTTCAATGAGAGACGAAATAAGGATCTATTATCGTGATCCAAAAAATAACCAACAAAATAAAAATATACTGGTTTTCCTCCACCAAAAAGAAAAAAATCCCAGTTAAATATTTCGACAGGAAAGGTTCTCGCATCTGTTAAATATGTGATGATTCTGATAATATTTTCAGAAAAGGGTAAAATTGCCATGGAGACGTATTTCGTTATTGCTGTGTAATTATTGAGTCAACTGCTTGGTAAAATTTAGAAGATATAGCATGTTAGAGAGTCCAAATTCCATTATGCATTTGTATATAGTACACAAAACAAGGACAATACATTGTCTTATAAGACATTGGTTGCGTTGCGAAAAACCTTAAAATTGGCTTTGACTTTATTGATCACCCCTTCTACTCACCCTATTTGGTTTTGGTATTATCACCTGTTTCTGAAGTTGAACAAATATATGAATGAAAAAAGATTTAACGTAAACAATTAAGTATTGAGTTCTGCCAAAGCATATTTTTTAGACCAAGAGAATATGTTTCAAAAAAATTGCAAATACTTTATAAGTCTTGTATTAAATATATAAGTTTGACACTTGATTATGTTGGTAATATGTAAAGGTATAAAAAATAAAGTTTAAAATAAATATTTGTCAGAACATTATAATACACCAATTTTTTTAATAAACCACTATATAATGTTGAGTTTTCTGTGATATTTCTGAGCATATTTTGGGGAGAGTACAATTAGAGCTATCTGTTGTTGTTATATTAGGGTAATAATATATAAACTAATATCTACACCATATCTATTGTAGTATACAGATCAGTATAAAAGAAATAATTTTGAACTTGACTGGTAGATAAACGTCAAACTGTTAATTATATTAATTCAGGAATAATAGAAATAAGAGTAAGAGTATCGCAGGGATCAAAAGTTGGCCTTATACTTCTTCTATTACATAATAATGATTAATGCTTTAGATTTATGATTCGCACACACAGAAACTGACTTCCTATCTCTAAAACCTCAGATTATTAAAGGGAAGGTTACACGTAAAGACGATGACAAGAATTAGAAATAAAAATAAAAAATATAATTACTGGAAGTGGAATTGAGTAATGTAATTATTGTGCAATGATGATATTAAAATTCATGATACTTTATTTATGAAAAAAATCAATGATTCTACATAATACACAAAAAAGTGTAATTATGACAATATGAATTTACTTTGGTATAAGTATTAAAAAAATTCTAGATGTTAGTACTTCATCTAAATTGGACATGTTGTAATTTCTTTCTACTTAGGTACCATTTAAATGTTTACGAATTTGAAGATGTTTTAAATATAAATTAATTGAGAAACTTTTACTTGAAGTAATGTTCACAAAATAATGATATTTTCAGTGAATACTTGAAGTCGTATTCAAATATAGACATGTATAGAGATGACCTGTCTTTTAAGTATAAATAACTTTATTACTTATACTGGTGTGACTGATAGTACGAAGTAAAGCTATACAGTTAAATCTGATAAATCGGCTATAAAATATTTTGAATTCCATTTCCAACAAAATTTTCTTTGACAACTAATAACTTTTGTTTTGATAAACTGTGTTTTGATAGCGATTCAGCGTTACGTTGTGCCCTAGATTTTTATTTATGTGGTTCTAATTGGGAATTAAATCAGTGTAATAAATGTTTTGTAAATAAATCGTACAAAACGGAAATAAGTTTCATTTATTTACAGTTACCCTGTAACTAATATTTTTTATCTCACAACAACAGCATAAAATTAGATTAGGTTTCTAGTTAAAAACAAAATATCTGATATGAGCTGTACGCGATGGAATTTATACCAATTTAATAATGACATGGTTAATACTGTAAATACTTCTATAAGCCTATTACATTACGTTGTTGTTTTGCAAAAATATGTACACCACAACAAACTAAATGGTATTCGCGAGTATGCTCTTTAATGTAATCTCCTTTGTCCTGGATGCAGAGGATTTTCTATTTTACGGAAAATCATAATGTACTATAGGTTCCCTCTATACGCATTTGGAAAACAATGTTTCTCATGTCGTGTGTTCTTTTCCAGCTTTTAAAGCTTCCAGGGATATTCTTCTCTTTTCCTACACACGCTGTTAGCTTTTATGAAAACAATGAATAGGATAAGGTTGTTTGTATTTAAATTAATATAAGTACCTATCTAAATATATTTTACAAAACAAGATTTTTATGTTGGACATATTTTAATAGTTTGCAAAATTGGCAGTTTTTATGATAAATGTTATTTTTGAAAAGAAACATTTAAATGTATAATAGGAATTTAAAGAAAATTTTAATTCTATATTTTTGAAGTACTCCCTGACAGCTGGAGAAATATCTTCACAAATTAAGTGAGAGACATTTACCGAAACTGGGTAAAATTTGTGGAAAAAACGGACGGATTATAGGGTGTCTCAGTTGAAACTATATAATTTGAATTGCACGCCATTTGTGTTCTGCCAGAGATAGGGCGTCAATATTTAACGACTGTCTGTCTTCTACAAACAATGCCTGTGCTAGCTTTACCAGATTCATATTCAAAGAAGTATGGGCTAGTTACCGTGAATATCTGTGGATGCATTTTCTCTTCGTCAACATTATGTGGATTTTCAGCCCAATTGTTATAATTGTTACAATATCCATCCTTTTTGAACTAAAATAATACATTATCTAGGATGTCGCTGTTTAATAATATATATGCACTTATATTAGTAACAATTTACCCGAATGACAAATAAATCCGACTTTGGATAGCGACAATAAATTTATATTGCACCTAATTTATTTTTTAATACGCAAGTACAATAGCGATAAAAGTGACGTTAAAGAAATAAGCAGTTGCCATTCTCATAGCGATTTATATTTATAAGTAAAAAAGTAACCACAGAACACAGTTATTAAAATAAGCGATTAACAAAAGATCGAAATAAACCTCTTCATTAGAACTAAAGAGAAATGTGGTCAAGTCATCCATGGGGAGGGGTTGTTGACGTAGTTATACATTTTTCTATATCAGTTATTCTGGCATTAGTGTTAAACCATATTATTGTAGGTATACTGTCTAAAATATGATCTTGTTCCAGATGTTGCAAAAGTCCCTGATACCCCTGTCCCTGATAAGAGATCTGAGGTGTCGTCAGTGCGAAAAATTTGTGAGCTGTGGCCCCGTATACGTAGTTCCAGACACAAGCATACTTTGTGGAAGGTAAATAATATTAGCTATTTTTATTAATAAAAACGGTGATAACGATGACAAGCTATTTCGACGTGGTTCGTCTCATAAAATCGATTATGTTGCACGTCAAGATAAGTGTGTTTCGTGTCAAGATAAGTGTACTTATTGGTGACCATTACGGAGGTATAAATAATTGTAATGAATGGCGGTAAAATCTCCACGCGACAAAATACATTGACGCGTAAACATTGTACAAACGTACAGGGGATGGCCCAAAGTAGTGTTTACATTTTGCTGTATAATATTTAGCGATATTCAACACGTTCTAAAACGAACTAAATAATTTTTGGTGAATTTTGTTAATCAAAACATTCGTTATTAAAAAAATGTTAAAATGTTATGTTAACCGGCTTTTATAATATCGTGTTGACTAGGTTATGGCAATGCCATGAGAGGCAGTTTGTAATTATCAGTTAAACATTAATGAGGGTATCAAAGAACTTAGAGACTTGTTAGAACAAATATATGTATTACAGACTATAAGCTTTCACTGCTCTATTTTAATGCACCGGGTATTGTTGGGGTTGGTCTACTTCTCTTGACATTTCACTGATCATGTTGTCAGCTTCTTCAGAAGGTCTCCAAAGACTGTTGTTTTTGTCTTCTGTGCCTCGTTATATCCCTAGGTTCTACTTTACTTAGTTGATCAACAGTTGCAACTGAGTAATGGCGCTGCTCACCTACCATGCTTGAGTGCTCACTATGTTTAATGAATGTTATTGAGTGACGGTTCCATTTCCTGAAACCTGAAAATAATTCCGCTGCTGAAATATCCTGCTATCTGAATGAAGCATCACATTACCATATGTAACAAAAGAGGAACGAACGATACGTGATGACCTGCTTTCGTCATTATTCCTAAGGAGATTAGACACATCAAAGAAGCCTGAGTCAAGGATGGATATAGAGGACGAGATATACAGGATGCCTCAGTTAGAACTATAGTATTGAATTATTCGTCATTTGTATTCTGTTAAAAATAGGGCATCAATCAATATTTAACGACTATCATATACAGACCATACGATGTCAACATGCCTGAGTATTTCTGGGTGGCTGGTTATCTATAACATGGGTACATAAAACTGGTTCTATTTTTAGATGTTTAATAATACATTGAATGTTTGATTTGAGGTTATTGAATGTTGTTGGCTAGGTGGCGTACAATTTTCCCTTAGTCAGCTTCATTTTCAAAGAAATATGGCCTACTTACTCCACCACTCCAAAATGCGCATGTGGATTTTCACCGCCCTAAATTCGCCAATTTTTTTTTTGCTGACGTATCCGTCAATATTAAAATATGCTTCATTGCTGCACTAAATTTTTTTGCAAAAATCAATATCACTTTCTTTCGTTTCTAACACTCAATTACCCATTTAACAGGTGTACGACGTTGCAAATAGTCTGTACCTTTTAACTGTTATGTCAACCGAATTTTGAATGTTGACATATGCAGATCTTTCTTTAAAATTCGACGCCGGGTGGCTTTTGACAGATTCAATTGTTGTGCACGATGTCGAATTAATGTGTTTGGATACTCCCGTACACTTTCTCTCACTGTAGCAATATTTTCATCTGACCGACCATGACGAGGACATATTGGTGTTGCCTTATATCTAACAGAACCCGCTTCTTCGAATTCCTTGATTAAGTTACGAACAGTTAACTCTGTAGGCGCTTCATTTGGTCCTAATCTTCTGCGAATTCTTTAATGCAACCGTAAATTACCGCTCACATTCATAAAACAGTTGTACACAAACTATTCGTTGTTGAACAGTTAGTCGCGGAATGTTGACGTCGCATGATTTGTAACTAGATTTTAAAGCCCTAACATAGACATAAGACAAATGCCGCGCAATATAAATTCTATAGTTCCAGCTGAGACATCCTATACATATCGCATGCCGCACCATGGTAACCAAACAAGATGAAACACCAACTATATGTGCCTGTTTGACCTGCCCTATGTTTTCACAGTAACAGACAGACTCAAGAAAACCCTATCAAAGAAGAAAACTAGTGTCAGATATAAAACCTTTAGGAAAATCTAGAAGATAATACGCTCAAGCAGGGATGCCATTCCCGAACTTCAAGAAATTTTGTTGGGAAGGATCTCTTCCTAACAAAATTCTCTCGTGAAGCTCGAACCCAGGAGTAGGCAGATTGAGGCCTCGGCAAGAACTAGTAACAAATCCTTGGGAGTAAGCAGATTGGGACTCTGGTAGCAAACTTAGTCCCCTTCCTAATATTCCTTCATTCTTTAGTTCTTAAAAATGGTTCTAAAGTGGAAGCCGAAATTTCGAATTAATAATAATTATAGAATCGGTTCCACCTGGACTATAGACATTTCCTACCTACTCCCCAAGGCTTGCTACTAGTCCTTACCGAGGCCTCAATCTCTCAGATTGAGGCATCATACTTTACAAGTTCTCGGACTACTACAAGGTTATACATTGGAATGGTACGAATACTTATATTGCGTTACTTTTCAACAGTATCAACGTGAAAACTACATGGGTACGTAGGTACTCTATTATAGTTACCATGCAGGAATTAGAATCTATCCCATGCGGAGTAAATTGTACTATGTTGTAGTGTACTTACTCGCATATTAGTTAAGCTTTATATCAGAAATAGTTAAATTTTACACTATTCTCACAGCATTAAAATTGGTAGAGTTTTACCATGGCAGATTTTCGACAGTGTACAACTTTTCTCCGTTGTAACTAATGCCATTTGTTGGGGAAAAACGAGTAGGTAACACTATCACATTTTTGAAGATCTATCTATTGACACTCTAATACAGGTATTTCATTTGACTTTACTTTTCCTTCCAGATGTCGGCACCTGGCGAAAGAAATATACCGAAACTACTCTTATGAGGCACTTGCCTCCATGTTCATGTATCCGTGCTACAACTGGGAGGACCGTTGCTCGAGCACCCTCCACTGGAACGAGAGCCTTCAGCACGAAGAGGAATGCAACTACAACGGTTTCTGTAAATTCTTCTGGCACCATCCGAGAGCGTACTGCAAGGGCAAACGAGAAATACCGGAGGGAGGTAAATACTATATGTGTGCGTATTTTTCCATCCTATCGTTTATCGTATCTCGATCTGATAAGACGGTCTCGGCTAATAGGTTTCACCAGAATTTTTATCAGCTTATTATTAGATAGAGTATTAGATGAGATTAATGCAAACAATGGTTATTATGAGCGGATGACGTGTGTGTGGATTACGAACGTTTAATAATTAAATTCGGGAAGGAGAAGTCGATTTTGTGCTTTACACTATATGGGATATTTTAGTCAGCATGCAAAGATTAGAATTCAATCGCTAAAAATATTACAGTAGGTATCATCATCGCTATTATTGCACGCAAAAAGTGTTCACAACAACTTAAAATTATTGTTTTTTAGTAATTGATTAAAGAATATTTGAATTATTATTTGATTGGTAAATATGCTTCCAGGGGCGTAGGGTGAGAAAAGAATCTGGGGATGTGATACAAATTTTATAAGGGGAAGAGGTATAGTCGCATGGATGATAGGCCATATGAATATGGTAAAAAGAAACACTAACCTCAAATGATTATGCCGAGGTATATATCTTAATTTTTAAATTGAAGATAAATTCTTCGGTTTTTGTTTTCTCTAGCGAAAACGTCTATTACTGTTTCTTCAAATGTTGGAGACGATCTCATAACAAGGCACTTTCAATATTTCTTAATGCTAAAGCTGACAGTCTTTCTTGCTTTTGAGAATTTCGCAAGATAAATCTTTATTCTCTTTAAACATGAAAATGATCTTTCCTTGGAACTGCTTGTGGTAGAAATAGTCAAAATTAAACGACACAATTTTCATGAGTCCAGAAAAACAGAAGATAATTTGAAGGGACATAATATATCGGTGAAGCTCAAACACAGTGCTCGTTTTTGGGATCACTGTAAATCACTGAAAGTTCACTTTTTAAACGATTTGCGTCAAAGAATGTTCCATATGTATCTACTAAAGAAGAAAAAAGTTCGCCAGGAAAATGTTCGTCAGGTTTTACGAATGAGAATGAAGTAGATTGTGTGAAATCTAGAAAATTTAAGAATTTAAGTTTAGAAATTTCACTAAACCGTTGACTAATGTTCAAAGTACTAACGTCCAAAATTTCATAAAGCAATCGTGCGTAGGTGCTTTTCTTATCTTCTTCAGGAATTAAGTCCAAACGCATTCTTTTACTTGGTGGTTCATTTTATAACACAAATCTGTTCATACGGTCCCAAATGTCACTAAACTCATTTTTCATTTTTTGAATATGTAATTGTAAATCGGCGATCTTTTTATTGCAGTAACTAATATCTGACATTTTTGTCTGTAGAATTTTACACAGACTCTCGGAATGTGGGAATATTGCATAAAACACTGCTAAGAAAAAAATGTATATGAAAGTATCGCAATAAAGTTAAAAGGCCTCTAGCACAAGGTTTCTCGATTCATTCCTCATTTTCATTTTCCACAATTACCTGAAGCAGCGCTTCCAAATCTTCTTTATGTTATGGTGACAGTCGAAAAGATGCGTTCACATAATCGCATAATTGAGTACGGTAATAACGACAACACCCACTCGAGATTCCACTGTTGACTGCGTAAGATCACTGATCTTCTCGGCCAGCTGGTAGCTTGGGTGTAACGTGGACCATCGCATTTTGAGCACTGCAGCAAGTAACGCGGAAGTCCAATAATTTCGGGCGTATTCACGGCTAATTTGAAATAAAAAAGTTGATGGTGGCGTTTAAAGTAAATAATGTATGCTTGCAGTCGGTTTAAAATAATTAAAAAATTGTAATAATTGAACATATCGATTGAACTTTTAAATAACACTAATTTGCCAATTTTTTAAGGGATGCGACGCATCACCCGTATTTATGTACGCTACGCCCCTGCATGCTTCTAAGTCTCTCTGTAGCTAATTTGAAATAAACTAAGGCAGTGCCTCCTAGATTAAGTAGCTTAACTCTTTTATTTCCTACTAAAAGTTTAATTACTCTTATTTATTGTAAGTATGTAGACATTGGAAATAAATTATTATTATTAAATAATAATATTTAGAAATCGTTTATAAAATTCCTAAAATAAACACAATAATAAGACTATTGATTATATATTGTACACGTATATAAATACATTCTTTGCTTATCTCTCTATATTTAAATCTCTCCAATTTTGAAGATACGTTGAATAAAGCCAAGTTGCTACTAACACTGGGGAACAAAAACGTTGTTGCATTTATTACAGCAATTGTTTTAACTAATTTGGAAGCGCTGCGTTCAAATCTGTACGTAGCTTTACTCAGTAAGCTCTAGAGTTTTTCCAGGAAATTGGACTTGACACTCATATTACAGCCGAGATTTTAAGACTACTGTGCAAACCGTGGGAACGCCAAAACACCAAACGACTGACCTTTACGTTTTCCTTTTATCCCGTGCATTTCCTCCACAGATGTTGTTATATTGCGCCTTTGACGAAAGACTGTGTAACAGTCACATACAGGTTGTCAATAATAGGCGCAAATATCAAAATTGTGGTATTGGATCTCCCAGAAGGTGCGCAGTAAATAGCCTGGTCTTTACTCAGTCGCACTTAGACCTTTGCAGAGTGAATATTCCATTTCCTACATTTATTTCTAAATAAATATAGAAATCGCAACTCAGTATTATGAAGTAAATAATAAACAATAGCATAGTTTTCTTTTGTATAAATTGCAAAAGCATATTGCTGCTCAGCCGAGATGAAATGGTTTTGAATGTGAATATACACAGAGCTCGATCTGACCGAGCGTAAAGTGCATTATCTTCGCTCCGAATACTGCCTCAATCGTTCTTCTACGTATACATACATAATCTCACACTTTCGTCTATTATTGACGACCTGTACATAAAAATATGGGTCAGGCTTGTGTACGCATTTGAGTCTACTTGGAGATGCCATGATAGGATCTGCAGTAAGGAGAAAATGGTTTTTATATAAACTTTGCAATATCCTCAGAATATTGTTGTAAAAACACAGAGAAGTAAGAAAAACATTCACATGAAAAAAGTTTATTTTAGTTGTAATGCAAGAATACACACTGAAAGCTAAAAACTAAATGCTCATGTCTGAAAATGCACTTATATGACGTCCTACATAATATGTAAGTCACAACTCGCATATGCAGGTTAATGTTATCTATTTATACATATATACATACATTCAAACATGTAAGTACAAATTGCTTGCCCACAAACAAGAAGAAACCTATCTAAAGATGGGCCAAGAGTAGAAGTGCGGTACCAATAAAAGTTTTTGAATGAAACTATTTCACGTTTACGTCTGTTAGAACAAAAAGTATGCTAATAAATAAACGAAGTATTTCTAAGGGCATGATACCATGCACGAAAAAATGCCACAAGTTCTTCATAGGGTTGATATATTAAGATGAAACGCTCTATATTCAGCATCAAATTGCATGGAGACCAGAGCATACAGCGAAGAATTAATTTCAGATTTGAAATCAGCTATGACAATTTTACTACAATCAGTTAAAAAAACTCTTGAAACAACGAACGACAGGAATATTGTTCCCTAGTGTAATTTATAAGTTAATATTATGATTTACATAGTACAAGAATTTTAAAAAATAAAATCCGCCACAGGTAGAATTCGACATTTGTCCCGGATTGGAACCGAACGACATACAGCTGTTTGAACTTATTAGAGTTCTCATCAGTGCCGTACACGGTATGCTGATCCAGGACAAATGCCGAATGAAAGTTGTGGGGTAAACATCTTTATCGATTCTATCTATGTCAGTAACATATAAGTCGGAATTCGAGGAAGGAACTACCAAACCGCCAAGCGGTTAACAAGGTAGTTCCCGAATAGCAAGGCTATTACATAATCGCTATAGGAAACAACTACTCCTCGGGCTATAGCCCCGACAGGCATTGAATTATACCTAAAGGCGATCCTCGACCCCCTTCTCGTGTTTCTGCACGATCAGATAAGGTTTTAAAAATAACACCCGCCACAGGTAGGATTCGACATTTGTCCCGGATTGGAATCGAACGACATACAGCTGTTTCGAAATTATTAGTTCTCATCAGTACCGTACACGGTACGCTTATCCTACCTGTGGCGGGCTGGATTTTTTAAAACCTTATCTGATCGTGCAGAAACACGAGAAAAGAGGTCGAGGATCGCTTTTAGGTAATGCCTGGCGGGGCTTTAGCCCGAGGAGTAGTTGTTTCCTATAGCGATTATGTAATAGCCTTGCTGTTCGGAAACTACTTGATAACTGATTGGCGGTTTGGTAGTTCCTTCCTCGATTTCCGACTTATATGTTACTGACATAGTACAAGAAGTTAATAAACGCCATAATAGTGTAATTTACACTGACGTAATCAGATGGTACAAAATATACACAACATAAAAAATATATTATATATGTTACCGGCAAAGTATAAAATTCCGGTATTGTATAGAAAACCTAGGTATTCTATACAATGACTAACGATTTCAGGCAATGTATGAAATCTGTTTTAATTTAAATAGATTTATATAATTTACCTAGTCATTTCATAGAATACCCGGGAATTCTATAGAATGCCTATATAGTATTAGGAAAGGTGTTAAATAAAAGAAATGTTAAAATTTAAATGAAAGTTTTATTCGAAATAAAGAAATATTTGCTTAAGATACTTAACAGGAACTGAACAGACATCGAACATTTATTCTTAAAACTCTATGGGAACATATTTTTCTATTTATTTTTGCAAGGTAAACTTGAGTGACATTTACTAGAATAAAGTATTTTCTTCTTAACGCACAAACACTTCATTGTTTCATAGTTCTTTCTGTAACTGCACTTGACGAATCCTTGACCTGTTCCTGTAGACTGCAAAGTTGCAATTGAACGTAGTGTAATTTCGTTATCAGGAATATCTTTAATGCCCAAGAATCCTTTCTGACAAACTGTAAACTGGGACCTAGAATGGAACGATTTAATAACTCCTTGCTTAGTACGGAGCCGGTATAGTCCATGGTCTGTTTTAGTCGTGACAATAGCTAGAATATTTCGAGCATCACCACGTCCCCTGTCAACTTCGGGCATTGGAGTTCTTACAGTTTTACCAAGAGACACCGACGGAAAATTTTTGTTACTATGTTTTAATATCCTTTCTGCTTGTTGTTTCAAGTTTTCTACTGCAGAATGCTGATTTTCGGTTGCTACTATATTTCTAGAGCATAAAGGACATAGTACCGGAGACTCACAACCCTCATCAATATCTAATGTTTCAAGTCCACCACAAATAGGATGAACAGTTTGTTTGCATCCTCTGCAAATCTGAAATCCATTTAAAACATACACAACATAAAGTATATGATGGCTCGTTAGTTATATTCCCTGAAACCGAAGGTTGATCAAGTGACTCAATCGCTTTGGAGGTTACATCCTGAGAAGGTTGTCTTTGAACATTACCTTGATCAATATTATTATTTATAACTCTCTTCAAATCTTCCTCAGTTTGAAGAGATTACGCAACTTTATTTAGTAATGTTACACCTACGTTTACCAAAAAGAGCCTCATAAGGTGTTGTTCGCTTGATTCCGGAATGAAAGCTCTATTTTTCATGAGCTGTACAAATCTTAAACCTTCATTCCAATTCCCATTGTTATTATCTTGCATCCATGTAGCCAACATATTTTCGACACCTTGGTTGGCCCTCTCAACACTACCTTGGCTCTGAGAGTGCCTTGGCTTGCCATGCACAATAGTCAATCAAGGCTAGTACTGTTTCAAATTATAAATAATTTGATTCGCAAATTACCTGCTATTACGTAGATTGGAGTACTATAAGATTGGATTGCTCCACTATCATTTCAAATATATCATTGAGTTTCATTCACACATTGCCAGTTATTCAACCGGCATTCCATATAATGCATAGGAAATGTATATAATATAAAGTATTTTATACAATTCTTGATGATTTTAGGAATTATATATAATACCTAGGAATTCTATACAATGTCGGATTATATACTTTGCCGGTAACATATATACTATTTCAGTGCTCACTGGATTAGCAGATACGTCATTGTCACCTCACTTCGCATATATTTGAAATATTGCACAGGGGAGTTTTTTTTTGGAATATATAATAACGGATTTCCTTCTAATTACATTGTATTCCATGAAACCGAATCAATACAACTACCCACGATTCCCGAACATAATACACGTGCGCCATCAATTATTAGTGAATCAGCGTACGAAACTAGATATTACGTTAAAAAAATTAATTAACCGAACAATTGCTTGGCGTGTTCCAGTACTATTTCATACTACATTTTCTATTATTGATTCCTAACAGTATAAGAGAACAATTCGCATTCATGTTTTCTATCATTTCTTACTTATGCGTAGAACTTTTCATATAGGGTGATTGTTTTAAAGCCTCGTTTTAACTATTTTTCTTCATGGTTAGTGAACAGTGAGGAGGCAATGTGTTCCGATTTATTTTATATGCATATAAACATTTATATTGAAGTTAATCATTAATTAAAGTGAAAAGCGACCACTGTATAATAACAATAACAAAAAAAATCATCAATATAATGCAAAGTTTTACTATCAGAGGGTAATATTCAAACTACAGAAATAGGGAGTTTATACTCAAACCCATCTGCAAATGCCTTATATAATAAGGACTAAACAAATTAGGTCAAAACAGCTATTCTCCTGGCTATATGTCAAACGCCGAGCGCTGAATTACATGATAAAATTTGTCGTATTTTTGTCTAACAGAGTTAGCACTAAAAATACAGTGATTGTTCCAAAACCACCAAGAAAGATACAAAGTGTCACCTATCTCAGGATATCGTTAATTGCGGACCGGTTTCGATTGTTCGAGAACTACCAAGAGATGGCGTTTGGTACGTTCTACTGCGGTGGAACGTAGCAACGTCTACTAGATGTGAGCTTTATCTGTCGAAGGTATACTCGTTTAGAAAGGGTTGGTTTTGATTTTTTTTTATTTTAAAGTTTATGAAATACCCTTTAATAAAAGAATACTACTACTGTTATATTCTTTTAATTATCCCCATAAAATAATAATAAATAACCACATAGCGCTATGAATTGAGATGAGTGGAGTTCTAAGTAATGTCGGTCGCGAAGAACCAGATCGATTGCTAACTTGGATAAAATGGATATCAAGTCGACTTAAGTTTTATACCAAAAAATAAAAAAAATGTAGTTTAAAAAAATAAAAAGAAAGCTTTTTTTACCCCTCTAAAGGTCGACCCCCCCTTAAGAAGCTATCTAAGTAACCTCATACAATACTGACAGTAGAGGGATTTTAATGAAATGAGATTGTTCCATCGACACCCAGCAACAATCACCCAATAATCCTCATTAAATTATAAAAGCGCACAGTTAGTTCTCCCAAGTTGTATGATCAAGAATTGTCACACTATTGTGGACTCTATTTTTATAGATTGTAACTTTACTAGTTCATGAAATTATGCATTTTTAGACAGTAAAAAATTCCAGAACTGATTGCATTATTCCCACATAATAACGGGAATATTTCATCGTTTTATAACGTTTCTTAACTTGTGAGCAGAATTTTCGATTAATTCGTACAGTCTATAAACTCAACAGTCTGTACATTCTTTTGAAGCTGAAAAATATTGATTGATTTGTGGCTTTTTTGGATATTTCTCGAACCTTTGATGAAATGTAGAATGTCGAATTTTTTCACAAACTAAAAGCCTACCTACCCCATCACCATTATGAACATTTAAAATCCCACCTCAACACGACACTTATAAAACAAACTAATACATACTCCAACTTGTACCCTATCTTATCTGGTGTTCCACAAGGAAACGTATTAGGACCAGTCCTATATTTTATATATACAGCAGACTTAACTACAAGTATGAAAACAATAGCAGCATATGTCGATGACACGGCAATCTTTGTATCCGACAGCAACCCAATTATTGCTTCAAGAAATATCCAGATCAAGTTAAATGATATCCAAAACTGGCTTAAGAAACGGCGCATTTGGTTCAAAGGAAGCGAATCTACACATATCACATTTACATTACGAAACATATCCCATGATCCGTTAAAATCAACAACTGCGATTCCCTCAAACTAATACACGATATACTAAGATATTCATCTAGGTAGGCGACTTACTTGGCATATACATATCTTCACAAAACGTAAACTGTTAGGAATCAAATTGAATCAAATGTACTGGCTTATCGGACGAAAATTAAAATTATTATCTATTGAAAATAAATTATTGATATATAAAACCATTTTTAGATCGGTACGATCATATGGCTTGCATCTTTGGGAAACAGAAATATATCGAACGTTGAGATCCTGTAGGTATTTTAAAACAACGTAATACGTGTCTTGCTCGGTACCCCAAGATATGTACATAACTGCGTTATTCAACGAGATACTTCCCTTGTCTCTGTTAAAAATGTGATAGCTCAATATGCGACAAATATTATAATAGACTTATAGCATCCTAATAGGCTACAAATAAAGTGAGAAGACTGAAAGAATAACACCTTCTGATTTTGTAACTAAATTGAATTGGTATGTACATTATAGACCAATTCAGTTTAGTTACAATAGTTTTAGTTTATTACTATGTACTGTGTTATGCAGATCAATCATCTACTCGTGTTAATTGTTGTCAAATCAATAGCCTATTATCCTAAGACAGATTGCTAAATAGAAGGAGTTGGTAAAAAATAAACAAAAACAGATTAAATAATATAGATATAGATTTATCGATAGCACAATATCTAAATTAGGGTGCATCTAATCTAAATTAGTTAATTAATATTAAAACTTCCTTATTTAGTTACTTAATCTAATTTATATACACTTTTTTCAAAAAATAAAATCTGCGACAGGTAGGATTCGACATTTGTCCCGGATTGGAATCCAACGACATACAGCTGTTTCGAGCTTATTAGTTCTCATCAGTGCCGTACACGGTACGCTGATCCAGGACAAATGAAGAATGAAATTTGTGGGGTATACATCTTTATCGATACGATCTATGTCAGTAACATATAATTCTCTCGACTATTTCTAACATTTCTCGATTTCCGACTTATATGTTACTTATATACACTTGTAAATAAATACCCAGAGTATAGTAAAAACGGCATTTTAAAATTTATGAGGGAAAGGGACTTAAATCTCACATACTCTGTTACATGGAAGAGAGAATATCCTGTAGCAGGTAATCATACAACAATGTCTTACAGACCTAAAAGGATTATGGAGATGTTTCCACGGAAACACTTAATACTTTTATCCAGTACAGAGACGTGTAACCTCGCAGGCTTCCACCAGATATTCTACAATCCATTTTAGTTGTAAGAAATAAATAATCTGTCATACTCTTAAGTTATCTCGACACATGCTGTTGTTTTATCCATCATATTATCAAAGCAAACGAAATCGATAAGTGCGGACTTTACAAACAAAACAAAACCGCGATGGCTACACGCGATAGGACGAATGTCGACCTTTAACTTATCTAAAATTGTATTGTATGTAAAAAATATGTTGGGAACATTTAAATGTACCGAAAACTACGGTCTATTGGTGTACATTACGTGATGTAATAATGTAAATTGAGTGGAAGATGAAATCTCTAGTTCGATCCACAAGTATAGAGTGGATTATAACTGATTATGTACGATATAATCTGATTTTAATTTAGTTTTAATCCCAGCAAATACTCCACAGAGTAGGAGATTATTTTTTTTATAATTATTTTTTTCTAATATAGATACTTTGATGAAGTAAACGGTACTTAAAGTATAAAAATAAATATTTATTTTTATGTATGATGTAGAATATGTTTGTATCTGCCTGAGTTAATATTTGTCAAAGTAATGCTTATAGACTTTTGGCGATAGCAAGGATAAAAGTGCATTTTGCCTCGACCGGGAATCGAACCCGGCTCTCCCAATTTCCGGTTAGTTGCTCTGACCGCTGAGCTATCGAGGCACACTCATTATCCCTGCTAATGCACCAATTTTAACGCGTCGCTACAGTACTCCCTCCCTAGAGACATGGTTTGTCTCGATACAATTTTAACGGAATTGACCGCGTTCGCCATTCTTACGAACCGTTGTTCGGTAACCTCCGGACTGTAGGGCGATGGATAGAACGGGAATCGAATCGGCGAATTTGAGATGTAAGAGAGGTTGCATATACTGGAATGAATCACATCACGTCGGGGTCACCACTTTGGCGATAGTAAGGACAAAGGGTGCTTATGCCTTGACCGGGAATCGAACCCTGCTCTCCCAATTTCCGGTTAGTTGCTCTGACCGCTGAGCTATCGAGGCACACTCATTATCCTTGCTAATGCGCCAGTTTTAATGTGTCACTACAGTACTCTCTCCCTAGAGACATGGTTTGTCTCGACACAATTTAACGGAATGTGACCGCGTTCGCCATTCTTACGAACCGTTGTTCGGTAACCCCCGGGAATATAGGCGATGGATAGGACGGGAATCGAATCCCCGAATTTGAGATGTAAGGGAGGTTGCATACACTGGAATGAAACACATCACGTCGGGGTCACCACTTTGGCGATAGCAAGAATAAAGAGTGCTTCTTGCCTCGACCGGGGATCGAACCCGGCTCTCCCAATTGCCAGTTGGTTGCTCTGGCCGCTGAGCTATCGAGGCACACTCATTATCCCTGCTAATGCGCCAATTTTAACGCGTCGCTACAGACTTTTCTTAATGTAAATTAAGAAATTTATTATTATTATATTAAGAAATTAATAATTCCTTAATGTATTATTATAATGCATTAGTGACGTTTCAAAATTTCAGTATCAGAATATGGCTCTCTCTTTGAATCTTTGCTCTCTCAGTGGGCGCGTGGGTTAAAAAAAATTATTGACAGACATATGATAAAACAAATCTGCGCATTCTCAAAATAAACAAGAAAACGTCTATCTACTTACTTATTTTTTTTAAACGACCGGCAGAGAAATATTAAGTTGGTATCGAAATTTTCTCTTTCTCCTCTTTTTGGAAATTAGTGACAAAACCTAAGAAAAAAGTTTTAACATCAAAGAAACAATGCGAAAATTTTCACATTTCTGTAACTTTAGGTAACATAGCCACGAATTAATTAATTGACAAAAACTGTTGAGACAAACTGTTACTTTTACGTTTAATTTAAGACAAAAGTAGTTTAATTCTGATAAGTAGTTTATTAGAAAAAGATACCGAACGGGAGCCGTTTTTTGAGCGTGAGTATTTCTGTATTCTCTTGAATATAATGGTTGTTTAATCGAATATCAATACTAGTTAATTGGCGTCAAAATGTCCATAAAGCGATTCTGAACAAAGTTGTGCCAGGATCGCGAGGATTCATTCAATAATATTGAAGATATTGAAGGTAATAGTTATGCATAATGAAACTAGCTGGGCGTAAAACTCGACCCCCCCTTAAGTTAAACAAGTTGCATCTGTCAACATGTCATGACTACATAAAATATATATAAAGTATATCAAAACACTATACATTTGAGTTATCTTCAAGATGGCACCTATTGTAAGTTTCTTTTTCAAATTTTAAAGCTACTCATTTCGAAAAATAAATAACATCATAGTGCTGCATATCGTCTTCATCTCCAATCCATATTTATTCTCTAGTTATATTTGACAAAATTACAAATGTTAAAGTCATCACGACGTCACAATAACTATGTAAGGTACTACGCAGTGAATTACACAGAATATAATTATTGGAAGTATTAATTACAAATATTTCCACTTTGTATAGGTCAAACTGGCCATTTATTTTGGATACGATACAGAGAACATCTATATTCATTTAGTCTATAAGGAACTGATTAAATGGCCTATGCTATTATCATTGACATTAATATCATTGCTGTAATCTAATTTGACGCTTAATATTTTTTTTTATTTGTTGCAGACGTAAGACTGACTCCAATACCGGAGCACCTCTTAGAACACATAAAATGCATACAGTGCGAGTGCTATCTGACCTGTGATCCAGTCTACATCCAGAGCAACGGAAAGAACGTCTGCCATCGCTGCATACACGCCAACGGAATACCACCAAACTGCTTGAGGAACATCGCCTACGAAAGACTCTCCACCATAATAATCTTTCCCTGTATATACCGCAACAGAGGCTGTCCCACGCGTCTAAAATTCGGAAGGAGTCTGTGGCAGCATGAGGCCGAATGTTCCTATGGACAGACCTTCAAGAAGATCACGAGAAACCCCAACCAGAAAGAGAGGGGAGTGATAAAGACGCACTCGGGGCACTACTACGGCACCCTGACGCCCAATGGGCTGCTGTTCGCTCCCCCTTCTGAGAAGTCTGAGTTCGATATAAATAAAGACCTACTAAAGTCGCTGAAGAAGCAACAGGAGCGGAGGTTCGTAAGGGCCGATGAGATCGGCACACAGTTCGAGAAGTTCAATTCGGAAGATGGATCTATTTACACGGACGATTCAGAAAAAAAGAATTCTTATAATATGAGTCTGTCCAGTGGTAGCAGTTCGCCTATAAGGTAAGAATTGTTGAGCAACAGTTGTGTTAATACACTTAAGGATACCTAGGATATAAGGAAATTGCTTAGTAACATATAATTTATTTAATTTTTATTAGTGACAATTTTTATGTGTAATGTTTTGTATAATTTATTGTTCACAATAACGTATATTATTATAATATTATTATAAAGATAACCAAACAAATAAATAAAATATATTTCTGTAATATAATTCTAATCTGACTTTTTCTTATGTTTTGAAAAAGATTAAAATAGAAGGCGAACCGTCAACACAATCAATAAAAAAGTTGACATATTTCCATATTTCTTATTAAATTTAAGAACCATCAAAGTCAAGGAAAAGAAAACTATTTTAAAATTGATTTAAGGTGATTAAAATATAACTTTACATGTAGTCTAGTGGTGAACGTCGTCTATATATTTTTTTGGTTCCTGGTTTTTACATAGACTCACGCTTTACTTATGTAAGGATTATAGAAAATATAGAATTTTTATTTGAGGGAGTATTAAATTGAATGGCTACATAACATTCTATGACTTTTATCAATTTAAAAAAAAACCTCCACAGGTAGGATTCGACATTTGTCCTGGATTGGAACCAAACGACATACAGCTGTTTCGAACTTATTAGTTCTCATCAGTGCCGTACACGGTACGCCGATCCAGGACAAATGCCGAATGAAAGTTGTGGGGTATACATCTTTATCGATACGATCTATGTCAGTAACATATAAGTCGGAAATCGCGGAAGAAACTACCAAACTGCCAATCCCCGCCAAAAACCAATGATTGTGCAGAAACACGAGAAAGGAGTCGAGGATCGCTTTTAGGTATAATTCAATGCCTGGCGGGACTTTAGCCCGAGGAGTAGTTGTTTCCTATAGCGATTATGTAGCCTTGCTATTCGGGAACTACTTTGATAACCGCTTGGCGGTCTGGTAGTTCTTTCCTCGATTTCCGACTTATATGTTACTGATATTTATCAAGTTGTTCAAAAAAGTTATCAAATCCTATTAACTCAACTCAATCTAAGTTATTTTATGATTTTACAATAGCTTTTATACTCTCACCACCGAAAGCTTTTCCTAAAGCTTTCTATGCACAGAGCTATATTGATTTAACTTAGCATAACTTCCATATCTTCTTATTCCATGGTATCTTCAATCTGCATGTGGGCAATAAGCAAATGTGGTATATAATGGGTTGAAGCATGAGATTAACGACTTACCTTAAGGCCTTAACTATGTATAAATTAATCCTAAAGATTAATATCATGACATGGGTATTTAACTTCTTCTAAATTTATCTGTTAAGTAAGTCCAAGATACAACGATTTCTTAGACGGTACGTTATTTTACTATCATCTAAGAGATTAACAGCTAAATGATTAGGATGTGTTTCCAACCTTTGGAGGTGTTTTACACTGGCGCACTGCACATCTTGTATGGAAGGAATTTGTAGGTCACGGCGCAGCGATACATTGGAGATATACCACGGAACATTTGACTATTGATGATCTTTAATGTCCGGAACCCTCGGATGATTTCGAGATTTGATGTACTTGTAGTGCGCCATAGCTAGACACCATAGGTACAATATCGGTTTTAAAATCACCATATACACAGTAAGTTTATTTTCAAGTGAAATATTAGACCGGCATCCCATTAGCCAGTCTAGTTTAGTTAATGCCAAGTTAAGCTATTTACGTTTCATAAAAACGTTCTTTGGTCAGGTAACGCATCTATCAAGGTATACATTCAAATACTTTGCCGAGTCAGCCTGTGGAAGCATTTGATTGTTGCGCAGAGGAGCATGTATCCCGCCATAGAGTACAGGTCACTTGAACTAATTTGTTTCCACTTGCTTTAATTTTCTATTTTTTTGCCAATGTTCTACATCGTTGAGGGACATTTATAAATTTTCGGAGACCTTTCAGTGGTCTAAATTCACTGATAATACTAATGCATCATCAGAAAAAGTGACTGTTGCTGTGCATGGAGGTGCAGGGTTATCAGCTGTGTACAATGGGTAGAGTGAAGGTCCCAAAACACTCCCTTGAGGCACTCCTGTTTATATTGGATGTGGATTTGTGGCTTGATCTTCGTATTTCGCCACAAAGTATCGATATCTCAGATAAGATTTAATGAGTTATTGGTAAGGCTGTGATAACTGTCCATTGGTTTTGAAGAGTAGCCCTTGACGCCAAACTGCATCATATTCAAAATATTTAAAATAGAAATATTCAAAAAGGTTGCCGAGCCATATTCTTTATTTTCAAACGACTGTTTTATCACTTGGGCCAGTTTATTCACCTGTTCAATTGTAGCATGTTGTTCCTAAAAGGCGAATTGATGTTTTGATATAATATTTCCCTATATCAGTGTTTGTTTTAATCTGCTCAATATTAGTTTCTTAAGGATTTTGGACATGATCGGCAATAGACTTATACAGTGATATAATCTGGCTTCTTTTGGTGGTTTTCTTGTTTTCTGTATTAATATAATTTGCGATACCTTTAACTGAAATGGGAAATGACCTATTCCTTCAATTGCATTGAACATTAATATCTGAAAGAGTTACTGGACTAAAAACTGATTAGAATTGCTTCAGATTACTGTGGATTAATTGCAACATAAAATATTTTATATTCATAAGATTTTTATTGCAAGCTATGTTCCTATATAGTTAAAATAGGTTTAAGTAACTGTGAAATTTCTACTCTAGGGAAAATGTTGGTAAGAAACAATCTTTTTTGTGATCACACTATCTGCTACAAGACAACATATACATTCTGAAAATATGTTTTAGTAACATTAAATATATATGAAAGCTTGTCAGAGGCATACTAAAGTATTTTTAGTTTAATTTCTGAAAGATCCATTTAGCAGTCATACCATTGATTCAGCATGGGGGTTTTCAAGCTACTAACTAGATAAAAAATAAGAAAGGGATGAAACATTAATGAGAAAGGGGCAGTACGTATGAGTCTTGATTTTATTGTTAACATAATGCCTTATTAGTGTGCATTGATTTGAGGATTTAAATGAAAAAAACGTTTTTGTATTGAGTCTTGTGAAAGATGATATATTGGATTATATAGGTATTGATCTCTATTTAAAAGGAATATACAACTTATTATAAGTAAAAATATTGCTGACGAAGTAACCAAAAATTTTAAAACTTTACACGTGAAGACATAATTTTTCTGCGTAAGGAAATTGAGGATATATTAATATACATATATGCCCTTTAGAAATTTGTTTAGTTTGACTGTAAATGAAGATTGTAAAAGCTGAAGTAAGATACAATAGTATCTTATTTCAGATATTAATCTTATCTAATCTTGAGATTTATATCTCATTTATATGATGTAAACAAGACCTTATTGCCTCTGAATGTTACTAAAATATTATTGTACTAACTGATTTTTCCAAAGTAGCCGCGGAAGCAGCAGCAGAAATATGTAGAACGGTTAGATGAGTATATGATATAAATAATAATTCGAGTACTGATAATAAAACATATTTTGTTATATTTGTTTTTCGATTTTCTTAAAATGTATTGAGATTTTGCTTTACAATGTTTGCATGCGAGTACTCCTAGCAGTTGAGCCGGTTTTCGAAGGGATATACGAACAACGAGGGTCTAAGAAGGCTGCAAGTGTCGCTGGCTGCAAAGAGAATCTGTTGATTGACAGATGTGTTACGCAGTACTCCGTGCAGTACAAGCGAAACCTTTTCATGGCCTGGTTCGACTACCGCAAGGCATTCGACATGACGTCGCATGAGCTAATAATTTACTTTCTCCAATGCCTTGTGGTGCCCGGTCCTGTAGTGAGATGTATTCAAGAACTGATGCAGCTCTGGAGGACTCGGTTTACCATACCATCGGGTGATACTACAGTCCAGACAGAGCCGTTGTCGTTCAGAAGGGATGTGTTTCAGGGAGACACCCTTAGCCCTCTTCTGTTTTGCATCTCACTGGTGCCGTTGTCCATGTCCCTCAGGAAAACCCGTGGCTATAACTGCGGCATCCCCGGCGATCTGAGGCATAAGGTCACCCATCTATTTTACATGGATGACCTAAAACTTTATGCCTCCGGAGAAAGGCAATTACGCCAGTCCCTAAAGGTGGTACAGGAATACACGCAGGCCATCGGGATGAAGTTCGGGTTGGACAAATGTGCATCTCAAGAGAGGACGAAGCCGGGAATACGCAGAGGATGCGCAGCTTGTAGATGGAAGCATCTTACACCACTTAGATGCCGGGGAGTCGTACACCTACTTGGGTGTTGAGCAACGCTCCACCCAAGAGGTAGGTGTAGTAAAAAACGCTCTCCGCGGCAAGTATCAGCACCGCCCCCGACAGATCTGGTCTTCAGAATTGTCAGGGAAGAACAAAGTGTCTGCAATAAACATGCTTGCCGTTCCCATCCTTGTGTACTTCTCAGGAGTAGTCAAATGAACACAGGAGCAGCTGCGACAACTCGACGTAGTAACCCGAAAAAGGATGCTTCTTAGTAGGAGTTTGCATCCCAGATCGTTTGTTCCACGGTTATAGCTCCCACGACATCGCGAAGGCCCTAGACTCTTGAGTCTGGGGCGTCTCCATAACAGGATGGCTCAGGACGGAGTCTGTAAAGTTATCAAGAGTTCGGATCCCCTTCTCTGTATGGTCCGAGATCACGAACATGCAGGGATAGGAGCATTTTTATTTAAGGTAGCACGTAGAGCAGCCGATGATCTCGGTCTCGTCTTCGACACCGATCGGGCCAATCACAACTCTGTCATCGAGTTGGAATCCGTTCGGTTAAAAGACCAAGTAAAAGTTGCAGAGCATATAAGAGCTCTGCAGCTTAACAAGGATAAGCCCATGCACGGGGTCTTCTATAGGAATATGGAGGCCCTGGGCTTATCCGAAAGGCTGACCTTTGCTTTCTTAAGGTCAGCCGGGCTAAATTCAGGGACTCAGGGATTCATTATGGCTTACCAAGATGATGTATTTAACACGCTCGTCTATCGGAGTCGTGTCATGGGTATGGAGGTCTCTGATGTCAGCTGCAGGGCGCCGGCGCCGGAGACATTGATGCATTTACTGTCGGCTTGCCCGGTATATGCAGTCTCGGCCTATATCCATAGACACAACGCAGATTTACGGGTGTTTTATTATCTTTTAAGGAAGTCGTATCAAATAAACGAGACACCAGTGCTACTTGAAGTGTAACTCCAAGGGATATTGAGTCCGTTGTGGAAAACGAGAAGTGCCGAATATATTCGAACTATTCGTTTCCCATGGTCAGGCAAATACAAGCCAACAAGCCTGACGTAGTTCTCCTCGACCACTAACTCAGGATAGTGTTCGTCATCGAGTTCTCGGCACCCGGTGACGGAAACGGTTTTGAAAGGGGAGGAGAAACTGACAAAATATCGAGATTTAGTCTTCGAACTCCGTAGGCTCTATCCAGACCATTCTGTTATACTTAAGGTAGTGATCCTAGGAGCTCTCGGTGGAGCGAGAGATGCACTGCTTTCAGAGCTAAAGAGCATACCGGCATGCCGAAACTCGGCAGAAATCCTAGCCGGTCGAATGCAGAAGGCCGTAATTCTTGGTTCGCTTCGTCTACTCAAGGCACATGACTCTGCCCAGTAATCACTAACCGAACGGACGTGAGGAGTGATTACTGGTATCACCAGCGTACCTTCCGTGTGAGTCAGAGTCACAGAAAGGGGTGATTGGTTTTTATCAAAAAAATTTTTTTTAGATTTTCTTAAAATGTATTGAGATTTTGCGTTACAATGTTTTGCAACTAATACCTATCCTACTACATAATACCAAAACAACTGGGAAGACTATCGCAATACCCTAAACCAAAGTATTAATCTGAATAGGACTCAAAGAACCTAATGAAATAGAAACTGCTACAACCATATTTATCACACAATTACGTTAAAAGAAATCCGAGAAGATAGTTTCGAAAACTACGTTACCAACCTTAGTAGATATGAAGATTCTGTATGGAAACCTATCAAAAACCAAAACAAACCTAAGGACACTGCTCCACCAATTCGAAAAAACAACATCACACCGTGGGCCAAAAGTGACCAAGTGAAGGCAAATTTATTTTCTGAATATTTAACAACTGTTTTTACTTCTGCAAATAACATAGTGAATCAAGAAATGAAACAATATCTAGCAGTCCCTGTAGAAATTCGAGATTCCCTCAGAGCCACAACTCCAATAGAAGTAGCTCATGAAATAAAGTTACTTAACCCCAAAAAAGCACCTGGAGCAGATCTTATAACAGCTAAAATGTTAAAAGGATTGCTAAAAAAGGATATAGGGCTAACATCTATAACTAACGCTATCTTCAAATTAAGATACTGGCCAAAATCACTAAAAACTGCCCAGATATAATAATGATCCCTAAACTAGGTAAATATCCAACGGATGTCGCTTCTTATCATCCTAGCCTGCTCCCAATTATTTCAAAGTTGAGTGAAAAATCAATACTGCATAGAATTACTGAATATTTAACACCACAGGATTAGATTCATAGAAAACAGAAAACATAGAAAACAGATAAATAAAATATTGCGATGCATGATCACTCTCGTAGTAATTTGACGGTTCATTCAAGTTGAACCAGACAAGCAATATTTTTCTTATGAATTAAATAGAGATCGTTGATAACGTCAGTCATAAATTACGATCTTGTATAATAATATCTACTTTATTGTTTTGTGGCACGTTACTTTGCATTTTAAATATAATGCCAGGAAAAATTTATTTGGTCACAAAGGGTAGCCGCTACGCTTAGTTTTAACAATTATCTTTATTATCATTACAAGGCCAAGTATTATAAATATAATAAATCTAAAGTACTTATATATCTGGCGTCTTGAGATCAAATGCAATTTGAGTATAAACTTATATAAGGTAGTGGTTATGCACTTAAATCGAAAAACAACCAGTAAATTAATTTTATCGCTATTTGTCTAATAAAAAGTAAATTCACGATTTCGTAGAAATATTCTCTAAGTGCCGACATTGGTACTGGCATTCTAGAAATATCGATATAAATATTCACTTTAAGGACCCACTGTGTATCGTACAATATATTGCATTCCATCAGCAATTTTCCGTAATAAATAAACTTAAAAAACAGGGATTAAATATAATAAAGTCGATCCATTTAGTATCATCGTCGATGTTGTTGCCATGAAAGAGAATGAATGTTTAATTGCGATATAGGAAATAGATGAACAGATAAATCATCATGGACTTGAAGATTCTAATTCTTCTTAGCTTTTGAGTATATTCTACGTCAAATTGAATCTTACTCTCAACGTTTTGCTATCCATTGCAGGTCTGTAGCCTTCTTCAGGTCTGCTCTTTAGAAAATTAGAAATTTTCCCATTTCTATAGAAACTTTTTGGTAAAGATGAATTGAAGTGAATGTGATCTGTTGTTTAAAATTTGTTTTGTATTACAACTAACAATGGTGCATAACCCTAACCTTTGTTTTTATGTTACATCCATTTATTGGCATTGGTTTAGTTTTATACAAAGACACTATGAATTAAATCCCTATATAATCTAGTATTTAATCTATTATTGTATTGACGGATATTTTAATCTTTCTTGTATAGGGTGTATCAGTTGGAACTACAGGATTTTAATTGGGCGCAATTTGTGTTCTGTTAAAGATAGTACGTCAATATTTAATGACTGTCATCTACAAATCATGTGACATCAACATGCCGAGACTAACAGTTCAACAGCGAATAGCTTGTGAACAACTTTTATAAATGTGACCGATCATTTACAATTGCATTAAAAAAAGTTCTCACAAAATTAGAACAAAATGAAGCGCCTGCAGGGTTAACAGTTCGTAACTTAATCAAGAAATCGACGTCGTGCACAACAATTAAATATCTCAAGAGTCACCACGCATCGGATTTTAAACAATGATATGCATCTGTCAGCATACAAAATTCAGTTGACACAACAACTAAAAGTTACAGCCCATTTACAACGTCGTACATTTGTTAATTGGGTGCGTTTTGCAAGTAAATTTTGTTCAGCGATGAAACACATTTTCATTTTGACGGATACGTTAGCAAACGAAATTGTCGAATTTGGAGTGCTGAAAATCCACATACTGTTCACCAAATACAAATGTATTCACATATATGCTCGGAGCACTTTGGAGTGGTGGAGTAATTGTACTATACTTTAAAATTGAAGCTGATAATGGTTGGTGTTAAATATTGACGCCATATCTTTGACAGAATATAAATGGTGTGCAATTCAAATATTATAGGTCCAATTGAGACACCCTATATTAAAAAAAGACGTTTTACCAATTCAGTTGCTATAGATTGACTGTATTTGTGTGCATCCCTAATACTTGCGTAGCATTATCATGGAAAATAAGGATGTTGTTGATATATTTTTTTGTGTTTTGAAATCGTATACCACGTCAGTTAAGAATTGTAAGGTATCACAATACAGATGCCAGCTATAACGCTTCTGCTATAAATCTGTCGATATCGTTTAACATGCGTTTATGATGTATTCTTCATTGATAAGGGATTTTCGACGGCTGCTTATCGATTGCTAGCCAAAATCGGGTTCGGTTTTGTTACAGATATCGCGGTTGGTTAAAAACACCTCCAAATTTCATCCATCAGCAATAGTTACTATAAATACTTTGTATTTTTCTTAACAAACATAGCTTCTGGGAAGCTGCATCACACGTCTGGCCTATTGCGTGTTCCATGAGGAAAATTAATAGGTATCCACGCATTCAAAACTATTCTGTCTATCTTATGTTTTGGTAAAATGCATAGAAGACCGTAATAAGATGCATAGAAGGTGTTCTATTAAAATGCATAGAAGACCGTTTATTGCACTTTTACAGCAAATGCATTTTCATGATTCATCGACAGCCTAATATAAAATGGAAGACTCACACTACTACCCACACCAATATCTCTAGTAAAGTCGACTTGATTAGGGCAGGAAATCAAGTTGTTGAATTTAGAAATGTTTTATGTTAAATAATGAAATAACCATGTGTGATTTTTTTATCAATCATTTTCCCCCTATAATGTTAAAGTTAAGATGTTGATCGGAAAAATGTGGCTGTAGAAACATCTCGGAAATAAACATCAATACTAATTAAAAGAAACAATAAACACTACTAATAGAAATAAGTGTAAAAACATCTTTCCGCTAATTTTTTTTTCTTATTTTGTTATTAGAAGTAAAAGTGGAAGAAAAGCAATCACTAATTGGTAACTGATTTCTTAATACCATGTGCAATATAACGGGTGTCCAGAAAGGGTAGGGGGTATATGTAGATTCAATAAAAAAACTAGAAGTCAGAAAAAATAAATTTTTTTGTTAATTTTTAGACAAGGTTTTGGAAAATTAAGTACTAAAGATTATGTTCTCCAAATGTTGACCCTTACGCTGCTGGCACTCCTCTAACCGTAAACGGAAATTAACCACCACTCGTCTACACATCTCTCCGGAAACGGCGTCCATTTCGGTGCGAATGTTGTGCTTTAATTGCACTAAAGTTCGTGGTTTGTTTACAAACACTTTCTCTTTAAGGTATCCCCATAAGAAATAATCAAGAGGTGTAAGATCAGAAAATGGATTCGAATGTTTGAGAATACCGGTTCGACTGTAAAAATTCGCAATCCAGGTCGCCCGTGCTCTGTTCGAACCCCACAAGCGATTGAAGAAGTGAGAGTTTCAGTGCGTGAAAATCCTTCTCAATCAATTCGCAAACGCAGTCAAGAACTTGACAGTAAAAAAACGTCGTTGCAAAAGATTCTGAAACGAGATTTACATCTTACGGCCTACAAAATTCAGTTCGTTCAAAAACTGAACGTTACCGACTACCCTCTCTGACTGCATTTTGCAAATGAAGTACTTCAACGCTTCCCAACATTTGAAAACATTGTGTTTAGTGATGAAGCGAACTTTCACTTAAATGGCCACGTAAATAAACAGAACTGCCGCTACTGGGCTAACGAAAATCCAAGACAGAAACGTGAACAACCACTACATAGTCCAAAAGTTGTTGTGTGGGCTGCCATGTTTGCTGAAGGCATCATTGGGCCTTATTTTTTTGAAGACCGGCGAGGACCGGCACTTACGGTAAACAGTGAACGGTATTGCGATATGTTAAGAAACTTTTTGGTTCCACAACTGCAGGAGTTTGAAGGATTTAATGTGGAAACATGGTTTCAACAAGATGGGGCCACTTGCCACACCTCAAACCAATCGCTTGCGGTTGTCAATGAACTTTTTCCAGGAAAAGTGATCTCTCGTCGAGGCATCATCAACTGGCCTTAGAGAAGCCCCAATATTACACCTCTTGATTATTTCTTATGGGGATACCTTAAAGAGAAAGTGTATGTAAACAAACCTCGAACTTTAGTGCAATTAAAGCACAATTAATTTCCGTTTACGGTTAGAGGAGTTCCAGCAGCGTGAGGGTCAACATTTGGAGAACATAATCTTTAGTACTTAATTTTCCAAATCCTTGTCTAAAACTTAATAAAAAAATTTATTTTTTCTGATTTCTAGTTTTTTTTTATTGAATCTACAAATACACCCTACCCTTTCTGGACACCCGTTATAATCTTTTCTATGGGACGTTTTATTAGAGCAAAATTATATATTTTCCTCTTATTTACAGGTTAGACGATGACTTGAAATATGGACAGTCGAGCCTGCCATACCAGCCTGTAACCATCGAACCCGGCTACTTCTCCAATAATATACCAAAGATGCCCCAGATCCACGTGGAAAATCATCAACACTCTTACATAGCCCAGATCCACCAAGAAGACTACCCAAGCCCCAGACTATCGAGAAACAACTCGTACCACAAGGGCTACTCCTCTAACTCGATCTACGCTAACGTAAATGTGTCGAGGGACTACAACGACGGTTCGGCTTCCCCCAAACCCCCGTATTACAAGAAAACGGCGAATATAGAGAACAGCGTACTAGCAGGGCACTACCCCGTATTTATGTACCCCAGGAACACTAGCGTGCCATCGACTCCTCCGTACAACGGTGGACCAGGCACCCCTTCGAACGGGCTGCAGCAGAACCACTTCAATGGCGGTCTTCAGACTCCCATGCACAATGGGGGATTACACAGATTTTCCTTTAACAGTAACGATCACAGGCTATCCAGAACGGAAAGTTTGAACAGTAATAAGGAACTGATAGACGAATTGAAGGTGAAACTTACGAAGCAGAATTCTATGAAGTCAGCCGCCACCACTGACGGCCCGTATAAGGACTGCAACAATTTAGATGACATTCTAGAGGCGCATGATAGGATAAATAAGTAATAAAATTGTATTGTTATAAAATATACTAATAAATATTGATAAGATAATTTTTTATTGGTATTCATGTTGAAGTATGAGTGACGCATTTGTTGGCGAAGTGGAAGAGATACAGTCGCAGTTGAGTATAATGCAATAAAATGTCGTTAATAGTGACTAATGACAATGATGGGGTCAGTAATGTGGAATAAAACTTGGAAATATCTAGTACTAGACTTATAATTCGGTAATGTATATGCCCTAAATCCGGCTTGATCAAACCTGCAGAGATGAGAGATAAGTAGATACTGATTTTTTGAAGCTGTTTATCACGGCGAATTATAATATACTAATTTCAAAATTAGAAGTAATTAGATTTAGTAGTAATCCTTTTGATTTTGTAAAATCGTATTTATCCAGACATATATTATCTGTTTCATATAATGCTTAAATCCGAGACCTTCTTAGCGTCTATTGATGTACCTGAAGGATCTAATTTAGAACCATTATTCCTTATCTTATTTATTAAAGATTAAAACTTCTTCATTGAAGAAGCAATTACTAATGTATGACTATTCTCGTGGAGGTATTATTTTAATACGTTATAAAAATTAATTAATTAATAAATAAAGCAAGTAATGACGAAATCAAGAACGCAGAAACTGAGTGGGAGGGTATCAAGAATAGTCTAGATTCCGCGGCTACGAACGTTTTAGGACACGAGAAAAGGGAAACTAAGAAGCCCTGGATAACGGACGAAATCTTAAACTTAATGCAAAAGAGACGAGGCTACAAAAACAGACGAGATGAGGAAGGACTGAAAACTTATAAGGCAATAAAGTGGGAAATCATTAGAAAATGTAGAAAAGCGAAAGAACAATGGATAGAGGATAAATGCAAAGAAGTAGAAGATAAGCTGCAAGTAGGTAAGATCGATGAGGCTTACAAAATAATTAAGAGGAACTTCAGGGATATAGGAACAATAAGTAGAAACGTTAGGAGTCAATCCGGGGAAATACTGATCGGAAGAGAGGAGAAAGCGGATAGATGGAAGCAGTACTTAGGAAATTTTAACGAGGGTCAGGAATTAGGAGAGATATTAGAGGAAGAATCTAGCATCGATAGGGAAGATGTAGGAAAACCTATATTGAGAGAGGAATTTGAAATAGCACTAAAGGGGCTAAAGAACAATAGAGCGTCGGGTGTAGATAAAATACAGGCGGAAATTTTGAAATGTGCGGGACAGAAAGTAGTAAATAGGATATTTGAACTGGTAAAATACATATACGAAACAGGCGAGATGCCGGAGGATTATAAGAGGAACATTATCGTTACTATACCGAAAAAGAGAGAAGCCGACAAATGCGAGAACTTTAGAACGATTAGCCTAACCTCCCATGCGTCAAAAACCTTAACCAGAATAGTGCAGAAGAGAATGGAAAATAGAGCGGAGGAAATACTAGGAGAAGACTAATTCGGGTTTAGGCGAAATAGGGGAACTCGCGAAGCTATTCTAGCGCTAAGAGTAATGTTAGAGAAAACAATAGAAAAGGAAAGAACGCTTATATAGGATTTGTAGATTTAGAAAAAGCTTTTGATAACGTAAGATGGGAAAAAATGTTCGAGATACTAAAGAGCGCGGGAATGAAGTATAGAGATAGGAGAGTAGTACACAATCTATACAAAGAGCAAACTGCTGTTATAGAAGTAGAAGGGAAACAAAGGGAAGTAGGTATTAGGAAAGGAGTAAGACAAGGATGTACGCTATCACCACTAATTTTTAATCTGTACATCGAAGAGGCGATTAATGTAAAATATAGAGTGGATTTCGGGATTAAAGTATAGGGACAGAAACTAAAAATGCTGAGATTCGCGGACGATATAGCAGTATTAGCATCTAGTAAAGAGGAATTAGAATCAACATTGAACGAAATGGAGGCAGTGTTAACAGAGGAATACGGAATGAGGGTGAATAAAAACAAAACTAAAGTGTTAGTGTGCAGAGGGCGCGAGAGCAGAGTAAAAACGAAAGTACAAATTAATAATGAAAGATTGGAGGAAGTTAAAGACTTCACTTATTTAGGAAGTAAAATAAATTGGGATGGAAGAAGCGATAAAGACATAAAACAAAGAATAGCACAGGGCGAATAGCTTTTAACAAAAAGAAAGCATTTTTATGCTCGGGGGTAATAAACTTAGAAACAAGGAAGAGATTTTTGAAAACATATGTATGGAGCACGGCACTATACGGTTGCGAAACCTGGACGGTAGGGGAAGCAAGTAGGAAGAAATTAGAAGCTTTTGAGATGGGGTGTTACCGAAGAATGATGAAAATACCATGGACTGATAGGGTTAGAAACGAAGAAGTATTGGAGAAAGTCGATGAGAAAAGAAGTATGTGGAAGTAGGCCTAGATTGGACTACTGCTCGCAAATAGTAAGAGATGTAGGTTGTAGCACAATTAGCGAAATGCGTAGGTTAACACAAGATAGGAGAAGCTGGAGGTTAGCGTCTAACCAGTCTTAGGACTGATGACATCATGATGATGAAGTTATAAAAATATTAAGCGTCTTGTATTGTGATGATAAACTATTGTTCTCTGGGCATATCAACATGTATAATACGCAGTAAGATACACAGCACAGTACCGAGTCCACAGACATCCAGTTTTGATTTGATACACAGTACGAAATCAAAATATAACTAGCAAAATATAACTAGCAAAATATAACTAACATAATATATCTAGAAGAATATCTGTTTTGGCCTAATTTGTTCAGTCGTTATTGTATAACGCATTTGCAGATGGTGGGGAGATATCTCCCCACTTCAGTATCTTGTAAAAATTACCATCTGCCAAGTAAAACTTTGCATTGTATCGATGATATTAAGTTATATTTTGATTTGAATTGTTTTCGAAACTGTCGAGAGATGGCGCTTGTTCCAAATGAAGTTCGCTTGGCAAACGTTGTATTTTTCCCTACTGGAAATCTTTCCATACATCTCGGTAAAGCAATATCCATTTATTTTCTTTTATTTTGTTAAATAAAGTTTAAAAAATCATTTCAGAGGTACATTTATTGTAGAGGTACAGTTATTCATAATTGCTAAGGCTTGCTATTCGGGAACTACTTGATAACCGCTTGGCGATTTGGTAGTTCCTTTCTCGATTCCCGACTTATACGTTACTGATTTAGATCGTATCGATGTACATATATACCCCACGGATTTCATTTGGCATTTATTCTAGATCGGCGTCACGGTACGCCAATCCAGGATAAATGTTCTCATCAGTACGGCGTACTGATGAGAACTAATGAGTTCGAAACAGTTGTCTGTTATTCGGCTCCCATCTGGGACAGATGTAGTGTCTTTCGCGTGGCGGGTTTTATTTTTTATACATACTTCAGAGTGATTAAGAATTAAACAAAATAATATAAACTAACTGAAACCTTTCGAATATTTGAAAGTACTTATAATTACTACTTGTTATATTTTAATTGTCGACCATCTTATTTAACACAGAATACCGTTATAATTCATAATTCTATTCTGTTCAATTCAACCGCGTTCTCGTCTAATATTGTCGCCAATTTGATCAGAACTTCAGGCGACTCGTATAACTTAATTAGTGTGTGCTCAAATTGACGGCTTATTTTTTACGACGCACCTTCGAATATAAATTAGTTTTTGTTTACGAATAAAATTCCAGAATTTTAATGATCTAATTCGTTTTCATTGAATTAGAGCCGCGGCCCCGATATCAAAATAGAATTAAACCGTATTACGAGAAGAGCCTATCCGTATTAAAAACCAATTGAATTATTTATACTCTCGAGGAATAATTTATCGGGAAACATTAATTATCGATTATGTAAATGCCCGCGTTTGGCTGGCCCACTCCGATTCATTTAGTTAGATAATTAGTAACACTGGAAAATTTGTCGCAGGAATCGGTGACTAAATATATTGTTGAACGTGAATCGATAATCAATTGCATAGTATCAGTTTTTTCTTATAAAAATTGACTTATTTCTGACAAAAATTTCGAAAATACAAACATTTCAAAACCGACGGAAATTATTAAGGAACCTGCGAATTTAGGGAAAATCTGCAGGCGCCGTTGAACTTGTCTATCTTTTTTAAGTTTATACGATTTTGTTTGGCTTTTCTCTCCCAAAACCGACGCATATTATTAGAGAACCACTGGTTTTGTGTTAAATTTGAAGGCATTATTCAATTTTTATGTCTTCTCTAAGTTCACAGGAACTTGTTTTTTGCGGTTTTTCTCGAGAAAATGCTTTTTTGTGGAATAAAATCCATGGACTATAGCAAGAGAATTTTGCGGAAAATATGAGTCTCAAAATCGACGTACACTAGAATACTATAAGATTTATGGAAAATTCGAAGGCGCTGTGTCTGACACTGTAACTGACAGAAGTATTGTATTTTTAAACACTGTTACAGGTTTACAATCCATATAAGATATTTAAAAAAATCATTTAAAAATACTCACGTTGAGTAACAAATATAACATTAGTTTATTATTTATTGTATATAAATATGGAGTTTATTTATGTTCGCTGGATAAAAATCTATAAGCAGATTAATCCCGATATCATTTAATCCATCACATCCACGCTATTATCAATAATACTGGCGATAAAACTATTGTCTATCCTCTCAATACTGAATGAGTTGGTCAGACTGTGAAAACTTTAGTAGAGGCCTCATTAGGGGAAATTTAGAAATAAATAAAATTCAGATAGATATACAAATAAATATTCAATCTACACAGATTACAATCCTTTCGATTATTACTATATAGAGAGAATGGTAAAAAGGGAAATTTTTAGAACTTATGTGTATTACTTGCGTTTTGTGAAATCATTATTTTAATTAATTATCAAATATTGCGATGGAGTTTAATAGGGTCCTACACTTTGTGTAGTTTCTAATCATAACAATTTTAAAGCACATTGTTTTATAGGTAAATAATAAAGCATATAAAGTTATAATTGTCCTTTATTCAACACTAAAGCTAATTTGCCTTTCATTCAAAATAATATCGAGAATATTATAAGTTACTTGTTTTTTATTTGGAGAGACACTGAATTGAAAGGTATATTTTTGAAAAAGAAAGATCGTCTATTTCTCCTCAGCATCACGTTCCATAGATTTAAGGTATCAAAATTATTCAACTGTTCTATGCACAGCAATGCGTGGTGAAAACATTAATAATATCGAGAATATTATAACTTATAATTTGCTTTTCATTTGGCAACAGGTTGAATTGAAAGATATATTTTTGAAGAAACATCGTCTGCCTTTCCTCAGAGTACCCTTCCACACATTGCAAGTATCAAAAAGATTCTTTTGTTTTATACAAAGGAATATCTGGTAAAAGTACTAATAATATCGAGAATGTTATAACATATTTGCTTTTCATTTGACGACAGGTTAAATAGAAAGATATATATTGGAAAAACACCGCCTGTCCTCCCGGGCGTCATGTTTTATACACAAGAACTTATGGTTCACATATTGATAGTATCGAGAGTATTATGACTTATTCGCTTTTTCACTTGGCGACAAACTGTATTGAAAGATATATTTTTTGAAAAGGCACAGTTTGTCTCTCCTCAGTGTTCCATTTCATGCATTACAAGCATCAATATGATTCATCTGTTTAACGCACAAGAATATGTGATGAACATACTAATAATATCGAGAATATTATAACTTATTTGCTTTTCATTTGGCGACAGGGTGAACTGAATTGTACGTTTTTGAAAAAACACCGTATGCCTCTCCTCAGCGTCACGTTCCATATACTGCAAATATTAAGACAATCCTTTGATGTTATACACAAGAATATATGGCTAACATAATTGTAGTATCGAGAATATTATATCTTATTCAAACTGTATTGAAAGGTATATTTTCGAAAAAACACCTTTTGCCCCTTCTCAGCTCTCTCAAAATTCGACTTTTTTGTTTTGTACACAGAAATATATGGTGAAAATACTAATAATATGGTGAATATTATAACTTATTTGCTTTTTATTTGGTGACAGGTTAAATTGAGAGGTAAATTAAAAAAAAGACACGTCTGTCTTTCTTCAGCGTCGCGTTTCACAGATTACAACATCGCTTGCCGTTCCTCAGCGTACTATTTCACATATTGCAAGTATCATGATTCTTTTGTTCTGCAAACAAGAGTATGTTGTGAAAATAATAATAATATCCAGTATATTATAACTTATTTGTTTCTCAGTTGGTGACAGGTTCAATTAAAAGGCATATTAAAAAAAAAACACCGTCTGTCTCTCCTCAGCGTCACGTTCCACAGATTTCAAGTTTAAAGACGATTCTTTGGTTTCATACACAACAATATATTATTCAAATATTGATAGTATTGAGAATATTATAGCTTATTTGCTTTTCATATGGCGACAAGCTGTATTTAGAGGTATATTTTTGAAGAAGCACCGTCTGTCTCTCCTCGGTGTCCCATTTCACACATTGTAAATATTAAGACGATTCATTTGCTTTATGCAAAGAAATATGTGATGAAGATAATACTAATATTGGGAATATTATTATTTATTTCATTTTCATTTGGCAACAGGTTAAACTAAAAGCTATATTTTTAAAAATGTACCTGTCTCTCCTCAGCCTCACGCTCCACAAATTGTAAGTATTAAGACGGTTATTTGGTTTCATACACAAGAATATGTGATTCCAGTATTGGTTCTATCGAAAATATTATAACTTATTTGGTTTTCATCTGGGGATAGGCTGAACTGAAAGGTATATTCTTATATACACATATATGAATATGTGGTAAAAATACTAAAAATGTCGGAGAAATTGTAAGTTGTTTATCATTTTGCGACAGGCTGAATTGAAATGAATATTTGGGATGAATTTGGATTTGAATTGGAATGGCAAGATGTACCCAAAGAGCAAAGTTAACTTTACTCTCAGGAAAACGAGGAGTTATAGTGGAGTGATGTTGGCTGGACATGACCGACTTCCTCTCCCCCTTGTGGAATATCATCCGAACAGTGAGAAATAAACTATAAACATCATTTCACGTCGTATTTCTTTTTACAGTTTATTCGAGGAAATTATTCACTGCTGATAAATTTACCTGAGAAGTATTATGTCTAAATAAATTTGTAATCTAGTGTATGGAGATTTTAAATTCAAATGGTAAACTGGAATCGTATAAAATTTATTTTACTCTTACTACTGCATATATAAAGAAAATCTTAAAGAGACCGTAAGAGCTGGAATAATACCATTTCTAGTTTTCTTAAACGCCTTACAGCTCCCTCAATTCTTACATTTATGCAGTCAAATTGCCAGCAGACAACGAATAGCCAGATATAAAAGGGCTTTTAGATCTAACAGGGAATGAAACTGGACTTAAATACAGCCGATAGTCCCGATGGAGTCCATTTTTAAAAATTACTTCCAGCATAAAAGACTGAATGGCGTGGGCGTTCTTCCGTGAAAAAGGTGTAACCCTGGGGTAAAAATTAAAGGAAATCGATATCTTTGCAAGACGCGCTTTTGATCGTACATTTGTAGATAAGGGTATGTTGCTCCATGGAAATATAATGAGGGGAAGATCAAGTGAATCTCTTCTACATAATAAGAGAAATATAATATCGATGTATGCGGAAAGAAAGTTTAACTATAATATATTTCTTAAATTGGATATACAGTGTGTATAAAAAATCTTGAAGTACAATTACAGAAAAAAAAACACCGGAGGTAAAACAGTCCTCCGTTCGGATCTCCGGGTGAGGACTGTTGCGGGGGACGTGATCGAGTGCAATAATAGGGTTAGCAAGAAGTGTAGCATTTCACGAGTCGGAGCGTGGAATGTCAGAAGCATGAGACAGGCAGGGAAACTAGAGAATCTGAAGATAGAAATGGATAGGTTAGGATTAGATATAGTAGGTATAAGTGAGATGCGCTGGCCGGAAGTAGGAGATTTTTGGAGCGGTAACTATAGGGTAATACACACAGGATCGGTAAATGGCAACGCGGGAGTAGGAATCGTTATGCGGAAGAACGCAGGACAGTGTTTAGATAGCTACCTACAATACAGCGAGAGAGTAATGATGGTCAGGTTAGATTCGAAGCCAGTGAAAACAGTAATAGTGCAAGTATACATGCCTACTTCTAGTCATAGCGAGAAAGAGTTAGAAGCCGTTTATTCGGACATAGAGCAGGTAATAGGATTTGTGAAGGGTCATGAAAATTTAATAATAGTGGGAGATTTTAACGCAGTCGTAGGTGAGGGGAAAGAAGGAGAATTTGTAGGTCCTTATGGATTAGGAAACAGAAACGAGAGAGGTAGCAGACTGATAGAACTCTGTGAGAAGCACAAGATGGTAGTCGCGAATACATTGTTCAAGAATCACGTTAGGAGGCAGTACACCTGGAAAATGCCAGGAGGGATAGACAGGTATCAGATAGATTACATTCTGGTTAGGAAGAGATTTAGAAATCAAGTAAAAGACTGTAAGAGTTATCCAGGAGCAGATGTAGACAGCGACAACTTGGTAGTCATGAAAGCTAGATTAAAGTTCAAAAATCTGAAAACCCAGAAGGATAAGAAACGTATAAATGTAGACATATTGAGGGATCAGAATATGAAAGATAAGTTCCAGGAGAAAACAGATCAATTAATAAATAAAGCGAGTAATGACGAAATCAAGAACGCAGAATCTGAGTGGGAGGGTATCAAGAATAGTCTAGATTCCGCGGCCACGGACATTTTAGGACACGAGAGAAGGGAAGCTAGGAAGCCCTGGATAACGGACGAAATCTTAAACTTAATACAAAAGAGACGAGGCTACAAAAACAAAGAAGTAGATGATAAGCTCCAAGTAGGTAAGACCGATGAGGCTTACAAAATAATTAAGAGGAACTTCAGGGATATAGGACCAATAAGTAGAAACGTTAGGAGTCAATCGGGGGACATACTGATCGGAAGAGAGGAGAAAGCGGATAGATGGAAGCAGTACTTAGGAAGTTTATACGAGGGTCAGGAATTAGGAGAGATATTAGAGGAAAAATCTAGTATCGATAGGGAAGATGTAGGAAAACCTATATTGAGGGAGGAATTTGAAATAGCACTAAGGGGGCTAAAGAACAATAAAGCGCCGGGTGTAGATAAAATACAGGCGGAAATTTTGAAATGTGCGGGACAGAAAGTAGTAAATAATAATTAACAAAAAGAAAGCACTTTTATGCTTGGGGGTAATAAACTTAGAAACAAGGAAGCGATTTTTGAAAACGTATGTATGGAGCACGGCACTATACGGTTGCGAAACCTGTACGGTAGGGGAAGCAAGTAATAAGAAATTAGAAGCTTCTGAGATATGGTGTTACCGAAGAATGATGAAAATACCGTGGACTGATAGGGTTAGAAACGAAGAAGTATTAGAGAAAGTCGGCGAGAAAAGAAGTATGTGGAAAAACATAAAGAAGAGAATAGATAGAATGGTAGGCCACTTGCTGAGACATGGGGGAATAGTCCGCGATATTTTGGAGGCAGAAATAGGAGTGAAGAAAGGCAGAGGTAGGCCTAGATTAGACTACTGCTCACAAATAGTAAGGGATGTAGGTTGTAACACAATTAGCGAAATGCGTAGGTTAGCACAAGATAGGAGAAGCTGGAGGTTAGCGTCCAACCAGTCTTAGGACTGATGACCTCATGATGATGACAATTACATATATATTTGGTATATTAGAATATTCAGTTTGATTATAAACTGGATTAAAAAATACGCTTAACTGTTTATAGAAAATTATAGTTATATAACATATGTACATAAAGCAAGAAACCATGAAAATATTTATATATGTTAAAGAATTTCTTAAAAATTACAAGGTGGAAGTGGTACCAATAAAAGTTTCAATTGTAACTGTTGAAATATATTTGATTGATTTGATATTGAAAGTTAATTTGAAATTTGATTTTAAATTTGATATTGAAAGTTGATTTGAATGTGATTTGATATTGAAAGTTGATTCAGAAAAATGGAAAATGAAATGGAAAATGATTCATTTGAAAGGTATGTTACTAATGTAAATAGATAAGATAATAGCATCTGGAAACTAATGAAAAATAGGAGAAAGCCTGTCGGAACATCATCTCCAATTTGTAAGCACATCTAGGTCCTTGGAGAAATAGTAATAAAGAAAAATCTGATTTGTTCGCAGAACATCCTTCAGAAATTTCCACATCATATAACAATGATCCAAACTGAAAATTGGAAGATGCTTTAACTTCATCACTTCCAGAAGAAAAACTAAAATAAAAGTTGCAATCAGCAAACTAAATCCAAAACGGCCTAGACCTCATAACAGCTAAAATGCTCAAAGAATTACCAATAAAAGGATTAGGTAAGCTAATTTATATCTTTAACGCCATAATGAGACTTAACTATGGCCCTAAAAGCCTAAAAATTGCTGAAATTATACTGATACCTAAGCCTGGAAAAAGTCCCACAGACCGCCCATACCGCCCAATCACTTTATTACCATTGATCTTGTTCTCAAACGCATCAACGAAAACCTCGATCAGCTAGAATGAATATCAAATCACCAATTTGAATTTCGGCAACTTTACTCCACAGTCCAACAGTGGCATCTAATGACGAACATAATCAATTACGTCATAGAGAATCGACAATACTGCTCAGCTGTACTCTTGAATGTTAGCCAAGCGTTTGATAAAGTATGGTATCCCGGGATTAGTATATAAAATCAAAACACTTCTGTCCATCACATATCTCAATATATTGAAATCCTACTCAAACGAACGTCAATTTTTTATCAGGAATCAAAAATTTTATCAGGAGTACCACAAGGAAGCATTGTTGGTCGTCTACATTATATTCTACACACTCGATATACCAACAACCACAGAAACATCAATAACCACATTTGCCGATGACACAGCCATATTTGCAAGTCACCAAGAGCCAATGACAACCTCACGCAATTTTCAAACGTATCTCAACCTATTAGTAACATGGCTATAAAAATGGAAAATTAAAGTCAACGCGTCCAAGTCATCTCAAATAACATTCACTCTACGAAAAAGTAATTGTCCCACAGTCACTCTTAATCACAAAGATATACTACAGTAAGAAATATTGAAATATTTGCAATTACACTAAGACTCGAAGCTATTGAATTGGAAAGAGCGCATAAGTGGCAAAAGAAAACAAATAATAAACCTTACAATAAAAGGAATCAACTGATTAATAGGACGTAAATCATATTTGACCATTAACAACGAACTCCTTATTTACAAAGCGATAATCAAACCCATGTGGACACATGGAGTTGATCTGTGCGGATGATCCAGTAAGTCAAATATGATGATTATGCAGAGAGCGCAGAATTTGGAACTTAGAATTATTATAGATGCACCCTGGCATGTTTCAAACGGTACCCTCCATACATATTTAAAAAATTCGTACGTAAGCGAAGTTATCACTAAAAGAAGCAATAAACTCCAGAGCAAATTAGAAATCTACCTAATCTCATTGCTAAATACACGGTCCCATGACAATAGGCGTATTAAGAAGCGTAAGCTTATTGTATGTAAGAAAGACAACTGAAAACATATCTCGATATATAAAACAAACGATGCATATACTAACAGTATTTAATAAGTTGCGATTTATATGGTTTAATAGTTTTCTCCGTGGACCAGTTATTAATAGATCTGAGATCATTTTATATTAATTCATATAAGAATTCCAAGAAGTTAAAAATGGTAATCTACTACCATGTTCCAAAGTGGAGGTGATAGTGCACCACCTCGAGGATCAAGAGGTAAGGATATGTACTCTGTGTTATACTGTTACCATCTTGCCTTTTATTACCATAAAAGAATTGCAACTCTATATTAGCCATATTTACTTGAACTATTCCCTATTCAAACGAATATCTAACCCATTCAACATGTGTTGGTGGAACTTTGCGCTTACGGAGGGTGCTTTGTATATGTCTAAAGTTTTCCACAGGATCTTTAACATCCATCAAGGTCCATTGAGTGGACATCCCGTATTCACCAATCTTTCTATTCGCCTGTTTACCTCACGGGGTACTAAATCTGTGGATCTAGCAGATAAACGTATGCTTTGAGATATAATAGACTATGTCAGATGATAAGCAATGTTCCTATCCTCTTATCTCTGTAAATTCCTTCAGCACGTAAGTCTAATAGGTCGATAGGACTTAGTCCGGATGTAACATAGCTAGACAGGTTTAGTTAAAACAAATACCGAATTCATATCTTTGAATCCCTCCAATATGTATTCAAAAGCCATACAGGTCCTCCACATCTCCACAAGACTCGACAGTATGAACTCCAGTCCGCAATATACCAGGACTGAAACTACTCTGGCAATTCTCGATGGTTTGGATGATTTGGAAGTGATTATATGCTCTAGATACTTACCTGACATATATCTTCAAGGTTAAATCAAAATATTACTCTCTAATAAAAATAAAAATGCTGTTTCATTTTTATCCACTATATATGTGTAACATTTTTGTATATTATGCGGTTTATCGCGTCTATCGGAATTAGATTTTTCTTCCGATATTTTCCGCAGATTCAGAAGAAAAATTCTTACCTGTCAAGTTCGTAATAAATTAAGTTACGAGTGTGCGGCACATCTCTCCATCGGTGGAATACGATCGACCCCATTAGTTGCCATATATCTTGCAAGAGGTGACAGTTACAGCGAGACCTCATACATTTCGAATTTCTTAATTTATGGTACGAAATGCTACATGTCACGAATGTAAATCTCCTTTAACAACCTCGTGATCTCTCCCAATGGAGGAATTCGGCTCGTCCGCGTCGACACTGGGAGATATGACGTGAGTAGTTACATTTATGAAGGATGCCGTGTCTCGTATGAGCTCTTAGGAACTGGGAAATGGGACAAAATAAGTCGCATAGTGGAATGTTACTCTATTAGGATATAATGCGGATAGCGCAGGTGATCATATCTTGATAATAAGACTTGGGATCAGGATGAGATCTTAAGGGTTACCTACTAGAGCCATATACGAGCGTTAGTGGCAAGAATATTTGAACAGTTGGCCATAGTTGCATAGTTGCAATAGGCATTTTAAATTGCTAATATTTTAAGTAAAATTATTAACATCTAAATATAGCTTATGCAAATAACATTAAATATTGAAAACAATAATGTGAAAATATTTTTTTTTATTAAAATATTCAAAAATTAGTTATAAACTATATTTAGATATTAATAATTTTAGTTGAAACATTCTCTTGCATTTTAAAACATCAATATAAATTTTATTTAACTGTTAATATTCTGATGGAATATTATTTATAATATTCCATCAGAATATCCAAGCTGTTAATATGGCATTGATAATAAGGATTCCATACTAAAGATCCGTACTCAAGTTTAGATCGAACAAAAACAAAGTATAGAATTTTCAATGTGTCGGTGTTTGAGAAATCCCTGCTAGTCCTTATTAAGATACCCAGTGTATGCAACGCTTCAGACACTACTTTAGTTACGTGAGTTGTAAAAGACAGATCTTTTTCAAAAGTTATGCCGAGGTCTTTGAATGTGCTAGGTTTTTGAAGAATAGAGCCGCGTAACCTATAATCGTATATTATTGGAGATAATTTAGTGGAATAGGACATAACATTACAGTTAGATACGTTTAGACCCAGTTTATTAGTAGAACATCAATTAAGAAGATTGGACAGATTGTTCTGCAGAAGAGCATAATCATCCAGGGAAGTAATAACCTTAAATAATTTAAGGTCATCAGCATATAACAGACAATGGACAGATATTACAGTGACAATGTCGTCAATAAAGATATTAAACAGCAAGGGGCCGAGAATAGAGCCTTGAGGCACACCTAACGTGGCACCATACTTGAGGGACCTGAAACCATTGATTTCAACGTACTGTTTTCTGTTAGAGAGATATGACTTTAGAAGGCTTAATAAATTTGTTGAAAAACCAAATCTTGTAAGTTTACTCAGTAGTATATTATGATCGAGTCTATCAAAAGCTTTAGTGAAGTCGGTGTAAATGACGTCCATTTGCTTGCGTTGGTCAAGAGTTTTAGCTATGCTTTGGGTAATACAAATTAAATTAGATGTTGTAGATCATCCTTGCAGAAAGCCATGTTGATATTCTGAAATTTGTATACTTACATTAGGATAAATTGCGTCATGAATTAATATTTCAAAGGCTTTTAGAAAATTACATAAAATAACGATTGGTTTAAAGTTACTAAAATCCGTGTTGCCGCCCTTTTTAAAAACTGGATAGATTTTAGAGTATTTCCAAATTGCGGATATAGAAGAGCACTTTATGCATAAATTAAACAAAATCGATAATGGATAGCCAAGAATTGGTACACAGTCCATAATTAGGAATGAGGGAACGCCATCAGGCCCAGTGGTTAGCTTGAGTTTAAGTTTCCTTAATGCCGTTTGAACTTCCCGTTCACTAAAGGGAGTAATACTAATTTCAACATAACTAAAACCATCACAGAGATCAGAGAGAGGTTCATCAGATGGAAGTGAAAACGATTTACTAAAAAAATCAGCATATGTGTTGACAATATCTAAGGGGTTGTCCAGAGTTTGACTGTTATAATGCATTCGAGATGGTATGTTTCCAGATGCTCTCTTACTGTTTACAAAAGCCCAAAAGTTTTTTCATTCCCTGGATAAATTGAATTCTGCATTTTTAACATAATTGGAGTAAGCAACATCGATATCATCCTTTACCAGATTCCGAAGCCCTTTAAAATTATTATGAGCCTCTTCGTCATTGTGGTTTTTATATATATGCCAGTATCTAGCTTTAAGTCTAATATTTCTTATAATGGTGCTGTTGAACCAGGGAGGATCTCTATGTTTATATAATAAAGCTACAATTTAGAGAATACAAAATTCCCTCTCAATTATTAGTTTGTTAGGCAACCATAAGATTGTACTATTATTTAGTGTTGGTTACACTGTTGTGTGTACGAAGAACAACTACCAGACCTACGGCTGTACATTATTTAATAGTTGGTAGCAAACAACTATATATTATATCTAACGTAATAATTATTAATTACTGAGATTAATTAATTTATTGAATATTTTAATAATAATCATTAAAACAGAAATAAAAAAGTATATTCAAAATTGTTCTGGAACGTTATCATAAAGAAAAAAAATTTCGGAAAAAATCGTGTGTTTCTAATGATTGCTATGAAGACTTTGAGCTATTATTTTTTTCGAGTATAGCCTTTATATTCCTCTATAATCTGTCATTTCATAAATATCATTTAAATCGGTTAAGCTGTTAAGTTAATTCATTAACTTGATTCATGTTCACGGGAATTATTAGGGAAATATTAATATTTAACTTCGGATGGGTTGATATAGAGATAGGAGAGTATAGAGTATAGAGATAGTATAGTGAATGAAGTATAGAGATAGGAGAGTAGTACACAATCTATACAAAGAGCAAACTGCTGTTATAGAAGTAGAAGGGGAAAGAAGAGAAGTAGGTATTAGGAAAGGAGTAAGACAAGGATGTACGCTATCACCACTAATTTTTAATCTGTACATCAAAGAGGCGATTAATGTCGCAAAAGATAGAGTGGATTTCGGGATTAAAGTACAGGGACAGAAACTAAAAATGCTGAGATTCGCGGATGATATAGCAGTATTAGTATCTAGTAAAGAGGAATTAGAATCAGCGTTGAACGAAATGGAGGCAGTGTTGCCAGAGGAATACGGAATGAGGGTGAATAAAAACAAAGCTAAAGTGGTAGTGTGCAGAGGGCGCGAGAGCAGAGCAAAAACGACAAAATAATAATGAAAGACTGGAGGAAGTTAAAGACTTCACTCATTTCAGAAGTAAAATAAATTGGGATGGAAGAAGCGATAAAGATATAAAGCAAAGAATAGCGCAGGGTCGAGTAGCTTTTAACAAAAAGAAGACACTTTTATGCTCGGGGGTAATAAACTTAGAAACAAGGAAGAGATTTTTGAAAACGTATGTATGGAGCACGGCACTATACGGTTGCGAAACCTGGACGGTAGGGGAAGTAAGTAGGAAGAAATTAGAAGCTTTTGAGATGTGGTGTTACTGAAGAATGATAAAAATACCGTGGACTGATAGGGTTAGAAACGAAGAAGTATTAGAGAAAGTCGGCGAGAAAAGAAGTGTGTGGAAAAACATAAAGAAGAGAAAACATAGAATGGTAGGCCACTTGCTGAGACATGGGGGAATAGTCCGCGATATTTTGGAAGCAGAAATAGGAGTGAAGAAAGGCAGAGGTAGGTCTACATTAGACTACTGCTCGCAAATAGTAAGGGATGTAGGTTGTAGCACAATTAGCGAAATGCGTAGGTTAGCACAAGATAGGAGAAGTTGGAGGTTAGCGTCCAACCAGTCTTAGGACTGATGACCTCATGATGATGATGATGATGATGGGTTGATATACTACTCCTTTTTTCCTCTCTCGTAATATTACCCATCAATTATTGATTGCGGTTTTACCGTGAGGTTTTACTAGTCCACTTCGTGCAAAAAATTATTGTGATTCCTAAGGAAATCTCAGAGTTTAGGGTTCTTCATGATAATATTTAATGTTTGATGGAAAGATTTGTAAATCTGTTTTCGTATATTTAAAATAAATAAAAATATAAAAGAAATACTTCACAACGTAACTATTAGCTTAGATGTTTAATGGAGAAATAAATGCTGTTACTTTAATGCTCATATACAAAAAAAAATACTGTGACCAATAAAAATATTCAACGAAGATATTAAGTACGTATTTGTAATTTGTAATAGACTTAGTCAGGCCGTATCGGGAGATTTCGATCGAAGAGTGGCAGTAAAATAATAAAGATAGGTTTTTGATACTCGCGATTAATTGCTAAAGATTCCAATATATAACGATTCTACAACTGGAAAACTAGGGTACATAATTCTCTGTCATAATATTTTTTATGGTAAGCCCCTGTGGCATGCTGATATTGGAATTATTTAAATCATGTAATTTTCTCACATAGATAAATATTCCAACTGGTTCTTAAGAAAAGGTTTGTTAATGTACAGTCAATGTGTTTTCAATATTATTTCTATCCTCTGAAGGTCATGTAGTGACAGTCGAAATTATAAGAGTTATGTATGTCTTAGGGAGTCTGGAGAGTGTGGATTTGAAAAGCAATGACTTTTCAAATCCACTATGGTCCATGTCAAGTCACTAGTTTATATTTAAATCATGGTTAGTGATTTTATGATATTAATAGTGGTCATTTCCCTTCTGCTATATTTTTAAAATCACATGGGAAGCTTCTGAGCGTTAATGAAATACAAATGAATGAATAAAGTATAATATTATTTGGCCAAAAAGTGCACGGGAATTATTTGTTTAGGGAGTTATTAAACCATAACTACAGGTAGGTGGATGTTTAGTTAGTTTCCCTTTTCCCCTTTCGTAATATTATTCGTTAATTATTGATTGCGGTTCTTATAGTGAGCTATTATTAGTACATCGCATTTGAGGAATTATTGTGATTTTCAAGGGAAGCTCAGATTGTAGGAGGTTTGATGATAATGTTTCTTTATCTCCATCAATAATTGTAGGATTTTATTGAAAGTTTTGTAGCTTTGTTCTGGTATACTGGAAATATAAAAGAAATATGTCATAAGTATTAGTTTAACAGTTTAATGGAAAAGTAAGTATCATTACTTTAAAGTTCATAAAAAATATATCATGTGCAGCACAGTACACGTGATAGAACTGAATACTTCTTTAGAATAGAGAATGAGAGAGATTAAGAGTGAGAGATTGAAAGAGAGAGAGAGAGAGAGAGAGAAAGGGAGAGGGATAATTTCAAAAGAAATATAACAATATAAAATTTGTGTAAAAAATATACGGTTTATTCATTATCTACACTATCATCGGCTGGTGGTTCAATTGGTGATACTGATATGATTGGTTTGTGATAACTAAAATATGAAATATATGTTCGTGATTTGATATTTTCTAGATAACGTGTAAAATTGCATCTATTGTTGTTCCGGATTTTGTTGTTGATTCTTTGGGATTGTTATTTATAAGCGGACCAAATGTTTCTCGAAGAAAGTTAATCAACGTCAAAGAATCATTGGATCCGAAATTTACATTGAAATCTCCCCCGAGAATGAAAGGGATTTTGTCTTCGCCTCTTCCAAGTGCATTTGCACCTGTGTGGCTGTAAATCAGTAGGGAGCGGTAAATTAAATATATTATATCTACTAGATTTTAAAAAGTTAAACGGTTCAAGGATATTATCAAATAATCACAGAACACAGATGTAAATAACGTAAATAATTACAAAACACAATGATAAATATTCGGTACACACGCGTGCTGCTTCAGCTGTTAATATATAGCGTCTGGATGCGTACATCTATAATGCGCACATGCGCGACAATAGGGAGACGCGGATAGCCTAAACTGATATATATGATGTATAGCTCTGTTTCTCCTTCTCTCTACGTTATATCTTTTATCTCTCTCGTGTAACGAAATCTTGAAACGTTACATTTTTTCCAATTCACTCTCCATTCTCGTCAAATATCAGAACGCAGCCAAAGAAGTATTCACTTCAAGAATAAAAGCCATGAACAGCCATTAAATATATTAAAGTGACATCGGCGGCTTCGCCAATTCTTAGAAAATTGTTTAGGCAAATAATTATAGACTTATACGTTATTAAGCCAATAAATGAAAGGAACAAAGTTTAGTATCTCAAAAAAAAAAATGTCAGACTTCTATTCGTTTTGGTAGTAAAAAATAGAAATTTGTGGAGAAAAATAATTTATAGGCTTACAATACTCTGCTAGAAACTTACAACAGTATTTATAACTTACTTTTCAATTATCTTCATCAATACCTATCAAGTGATAGCGGCACCCTCACCAATTCTTAGGTAATTATTTGCTGGGCGTTAAAAATACTTTCTCCGTAATGTACAATACGTCCAACACTGGCTTGCATCGTATCTTTTCTTCACACTTTCAGTATGTATATTGTACTCTAACATGTAAGGTTATTAGTTTCCTTTTAAATTACGGTTAATGCTTTGCTGATATTAATAACAGTCCTCTTCCTTCCGCTATATCCGCTTAGATCTTAGATGACAAATAAAAATGATGGAAAAAGGCAGTAAAAACATATTAGTAATATGTAATAGACTTAGTCACATAGCGACGTGAGTGCTTATTCAAAGAGTTGTAGTAGATAAATCATAGATACGTCTGGATATTTATTTTGGGAAATCGCGAAAGATTCTAATGAACAATGATTTTACTATTAGGCAACTAGGGTACACAATGCTTTACATGATCTAGGGTACACAATGCTTTACATGATTAAATGATTTTTATGATAGCACCGCATGGCACACTGATATCATTGGTGCTAGTTAAATCATGTTGAATTTCTCTCATGGCTGAATATCCCAACTGATTCTGAAGAAAATGTTATGTTAATATACGGTAAATGTATTTCAGCATTATTTACATCCTCTGGATATCACGTAGTGACCACCTACAACATGAGGATGGTCATATATGTCTTAAATAATCTGAAGTAATGATTTTTCAAAGAAACATGGCCATATAATAATTAAAAATAAAGTTATGTTTTTAACTACGACGAAATCATTAACAAATTTGCACAACAAGAAGTCGTTTGACATATTATAATGACATCGGCGCCTTCGCCATCTTTAAGAAAATAGTTCCAACAAATATACATACATTTACGTTACTATGCTGGTAAATGAAAAGAATATGAAAAGAATGTACGTTAATATCATAGTAAAAATGTAGAACTTACATTAGTTCTGGCAGTACGTCTTATAAGTCGTTGTATTTCCATTAAAGAAAAAGGAATTTGTGGAATAAAATAATTCATAGACTTACAATACTTTGCTGCAACGAACTTAAACAACATGTACCTAAAATTGTTAGTATAACTCATAAAGAATATTGTTCACAAATGTTGTCCAATACAAATCAACATATTAAAGTGGTAGCGGCGCCTTCGCCAATTATTAGAAACTTGTTTGATGAATGTCAAAGCGTTTTGTATAATACATCCAACACAGCCTTGCATCGTGTTTTTTCTTCACATATTCACTGTGTAAATTGTTCACTCTAACATGTGAGGTTACCAGTTTATTTTAAACTTACGGTTAATGCTTTTATGACATTAATAGAGGCCGTTCTTCTTTTGCTGTATTTTTAAAATTGCATGCGAACATTCTGAGAGGTAACAAAATACAAAGTGAATGATGAAGGTATAATATCATTCAATCAAAAGAAAACAGATTTAATACATCTACTTAACACCTATTGTTTCTATTTCATATAATCAATTAATTTCATCAAATGAAAAATCCATAATTAAGTTGCTTCCATTTCAACGGCTTTATCAATAGACTTGGCCGAGTTCACAGAAATTATTTGATTAGGGAATTATTAAACCATAAATTCAGATAGGTGGGTATACTGTCTCCTTGTCCCGTAATATTACCCGTTAATTATTGATTACGGTTTTACGGTGGGCTATTATTAGTACACCTCGTTCGAGAAATTATTGTGATTTTCAAGGAAAGTTCAGATTGTAGGAGGTTTCATGATAATATTTCTATACACCCACCAATAATTACAGGATTTAATTGAAAGTTTTGTAACTTTAATTTCGTATACTAGGAATAAACGGATATATAAAAGAAATATGTCATAATTATTAGATTAGCCATTTAGTGACGAAATAAGTGTCACTACTTTATTGATCTTAAACAAACAAAGCTCAATGACAAATAAGAATAATGAAACAAGGTAGTAAATACATTTTAGTAATATGTAATGCACTTAGTCAGACAGTATCGTGAGGGTTTATTCAAAGAGTGGTAGTAGAGCAATCATAAATAAGTTTTGATATTTAATTCGGGAAATCAAGAAAGATTCGATTTTACGCTTAAAAGACTAGTCTGATGATGGTTTACATGATTACATGATACTTTTGGTAACACCACATGGCACGCTGATATCATTGGTACCAGTTAAATCATATTGGATTTCTCCCATGGTTAAATATCCCAACTGGTTCTTAAGAAAATGTTTGTTAATATACAGTCAATGTATTTGAACGCTATTTGTATCCTCTGGAGATCATGTATTGACCGCCTACAATATGAGGAAGGTCATATCTGTCTTAGATAATCTAAAGTAGTGATTTTTCAAAGCCACATGGCTATGCAATTATTAAAGGTGAAGTTATGCTTTTAATTACGACGAAATCATTAACAAATTAATTCTAAATTTGCACAGCAGGTTGTTTGACATTTTAAAATGACATCGGCGCATTCGCCAATTCTTAGAAAATAGTTCCAACAAATTGTTACACTTCAAATTTAAAATTTCCACTCCCCTTGAATTTACTAATAATCGATTATTTCATTTCATTAACCGCTACACTATAGTTAATAAGTAACAGCTTTGTTGTTAACTTTCTATACGCCAACCTAGGCAACAGGTATTCTCTCAGTCAGTGCAAACTAGAGGAGTACTGAACTGAACCGATCGCTCATCTGTCAACCGTTCTTCTGTGACGGAATTTCTGCGCCCACGTGTTCTTCGATTACTTAGTCCTCTCTGTCTTCTTCCTGCTACGATCGACAACATGTTAGGCCATTTTTGTGGTGGAGGTGTAATTTTCCAATGATTATATTAAGCATCCTGTGTGATGGATTTATACTGAATTATTACAAAATTTTTCCAATCGGCTGTTGTTTGTATGGTAGTATTTTTGGTGTCGTTGGAAAAATATCTCCTTATGAGGATATAACCTCCAGATGCACATGTGGATCTAGTCCCCTACGTTCAATATAGGGATTCCTTTCACCAGGCCAAGTGTCGCCAGAACAGTCCTTTCACCAGGCCAAGTATCACCAGAACATTCCTTTCACCAGGCCAAGTATCGCCAGAACATTCCTTTCACCAGGCCATGTGTCACCAGAACATTCCTTTCACCAGGCCAAGTGTCGCCAGAGCATTCCTTTCACGAGGCCAAGTGTTACCAGGACACTGCTTTCTACTGTCCTGGGTTTAACTGAAGAACGTAAAACGCGTACCCCTAACATTCTAGTAGAATAACACGGTCTGTATGCGACATTTTGAGGCGATTTAGCTATCGATCGTTGATTAAATATTGTTGTTTTTTTTTACCGATAAAGTACCCTGTTTGCTTTATCTTGTCACCAGTTACTTTTTTTAGGTTCAAGTATCTATTTGTTGCCAGTTATAATCTTATAAGTTTGTGGTAAATTATTGTACAACTATATTGCTATATTTTAATATTTAGTTGACTGTAATATTTTTGATATATAATACTTTATTTATTTATAATATTTTTGATATATTTTAATATTTTGTTTGTTTGTAATATTTTTGATATTCATATTAATTGTTTCTCACTACAACTGTAAAGGTTACGGTTACCAGTAAGTGTGTATATTCGAACCTCACCAGATCTCTTTTACATTATTGTGTGGGCGCTCACTACTTGTGCACAATAAGGGAGGCCCAAAACATCTAGCAACATTGTTATACTCGTTTACGAAATAAACACCACGAAATCTACCGTTATTTTATTGTTCGTTGGAGAGTCGTCCAGGCTTGCTCCAGTCCAATCAAGGTAAGTGAATCTATTTGTTGTTTGTTAACGAATCCCCAAGCAGCGGGACAGTCTGTGGTTTTGGACTGGCCAAGAAAACCACTGGCGTGGTATGAATTTAACGAACCCACATTAAACCAAACTGGACTAAGCTGTGTGGGTCTATACGCTATCCTAGCATTTGTTAACAAGCGAGGTTGATAGATAACTACTCCTTCGTAGAATTTCGAAATTTGCGTAATAAAATATACATACACTCACGTTACTACGTCAGTAAATGAAAAGAATATGAAAATACTAAACGTTAATAGCGTAGTAAAAATGTAGAACTTACATTAGTTTTTGGAGTATGTCCTATAAGTCGTATTTCCATAAAAAAAAGGAATTTGTGGAGTAAAATAATTTATAGACTTATAATACATTGCTGCAACGCCGTTAAACAATACCTACAACAGTGAGTATAAGATTTTCATAAAGAAATATTGTTCACAAATGTTGTCGAATACCAATCAACAGATTAAAGTGGTAGTGGCGCCTTCGCCAATTATTAAAAATTGTTTGATGGGTGTCAACAATAATTTTTCGTTTTGTATAATACGTCCAACACAGGCTTGCATCGTATTTTTTCTTCACATATTCACTGTGTAAATTGTTCACTCTAACATGTGAGGTTGCCAGTTTATTTTAAACTTACGGTTAGTATTTTTATGATATTAATAGAGGTCGCTTTTCTTCTGCTATATTTTTAAAATTGCATGCGAAAATTCTGAGAGTTAACAAAACGCAAAGTGAATAATAAAGGTATAATATCATTCAACTAAACGAGAACAGATTGAATACATTTACGTAACACCTATTGTTTCTATTATATATAATCAATTAATTTCATCAAATGAAGAATCCATAATTAAGTTGTTTCCATTTCTATGGCTTTATCAATAAATGGACTTGGCCGAGTTCACAGAAATTATTTTATTAGGGAATTAAGAAACCATAAATTCATATAGGTGGATATACTGTTTCCGTCTCCTTTAATATTACCTGTTAATTATTGATTGCGGTTTTACTGTGAGCTATTATTAGGACACCTCGTTCGAGAAATTATTGTTATTTTCGAGGGAAGCTCAGATTGTAGGAGGTTTTACGAAAGTATTTCTATTGCCCCCTCAATAATTGTAAGGTTTCATTGAAAGTTTTGTAACTTTATTTTCGTATACTGGGAATAAACAGTGATATAAAGGAAATATAATAATTATTAACTTGGCTGTTTGGTTGAGTGTGGTGGATAAATATCATTACTTTAATGCTAAAATACAAATAAAAGTCAAAGACGACTATAAATGATCATAGAAGGTAAAAGGTACATACTAGTACTATGTAATGGACATAGTTACATAGTATCGTCAGCGTTCATTCAAAGAGTGGCAGTAGAGCAATCATTGATAAGCTTTTTATATTTGTTTCAGGAAATCGAACGAGCATTCTACGATTAGAAAACTAGGGTACATAATGCTGTGCTACAATATTTTTAATTATAGTATCATGTGGTATGCTGATATCATTGCCGCTAGTTAATTATGTTGAATTTTTCACATGGCTAAATATTTCAGCTAGTTATTAAAGAAGTATACAGTCAATGTTACATCTGTCAGAAAATCTGAAGTAACGTTATCAAATACCCATGAACATTTTAAAGTGGTAACGGCGCCTTCGCCAATTAAATTTTTTTTGATGGATGTCAAAAATAATTTTTGTTAAATATAATACATTCAACACTATACATCGTATATCTGTTCTTCACACTTTCACTATGTAAATTATACGTTCTAACATGTCTAGTTACCAATTTACTTTTAAATCACAGTTAGTGATTTTATGATATGAATAATGGTCGTTTTTCTTCTGCTACATTACTTTTCCGCACTCAACTATACCAGAACGGAAAAGTAATATAATCGTGTAAAGAAAATTGGAAAAACAAATTTTTTTGTAGTTTATTTTTCGTTTCTCGGCCTAAAAACAAAAAAAATGGTTTTAAAAAATATTGTTTAAGTGTGTGTCATTGTCGTCGGCATTTTAAAATTTCTAGTACGATAACTCAACTAAATCGTGTCGGATCTATGGGATGTGGATTGATTCTGATCGGGAACGTCTCCCAGACGACACCTATTAATTTTGAGGTGTATAGAACTCTACCATGTTCAAGGGTCATGAGGAAGCACAATGGTGGACTATTTGAGACATTTTTCTTGTTATCTCGATCACTCAATTAAATCGTATCGGATCGATCAGGCTTCGACTTATTTTGATTAGGGACGTCTACCAGACGAGCTATATTGATTTTTAAGTGGATAAGACACACTCCACCCTGTTCATGGGTCATAAGAATGCACGATGGCGGACGATTTGAGAAAAATTTGTCGATTTTGCATTGAATGAAGAAAACATATTCGGCCTGTCTCATATACGAATAAATGAGAAAAAAATAATTTCGTTCGATCACAAACGTATTGATATGGCTCTGAAGCAGTCGCCAATGTAAAAAGTAAAACTGTCGCATAAAACACAAATTCTGCATTTATGTATTGGTATATTTTTTCTCGGCCACTCAGTTCGAGATAGAGATGTTCTAAGTTCGGAAAAGTCCATTTTAATGTTTTAAAACTGTTTATTTTTAAGTTGTATACGATAATTCTAAGAATTAGTTAAATACAAAATTAATGATATAGGAATAATATCATTAAATCAAAAGGATTTGATTGATGTACTTAACACCTGTTGTTTCCGTTCTGTACAATCAGTTAACTTTATTAAATGGAAAATACATAATTAAATTGTTTTAATTCCTATAACATTATCAATAGACTTGATCCAAGTTTACGGGAAATATTTGATTAGGGAATTATTAATCAATAACTTCAGATAGGGGGATATACTATTTCTTTCTTCCTCTTTCGTAATATTATCCGTTAATTATTGATTGCGGCTTTACTGTGAGATATTATTAGTACATTTAGTGCGACGAATTATTGTGATTCTCGAGGGAAGCTCAGATTGCAGGAGCTTTAATAATAATACTGAGAATAAACCGCGATGTGAAAGAAATATATCATAACTATTAGCCTAATCAAAAGCATAACATAGCTAATGCTATGCTTTTTGGCAGAACAGCACCGCGTCATAAAAATTATTATCATATTAAAATTTTTATTGATGGAATATTATTGCAACTAAAAAACAGCTCAAAATATTCAGGTCCATATCGTGATAATTCGCTTAGATTATTCTATAACGTATCTGTCTGTCACATAAGAGCGTTGCGGCGATTATCCGCAGCCAGTAAGTCGTAGGCATGTACCTTTTTTCCGATGTAGAGGGAACTCTTGCTGGTTCCGCAGTACCATTAGTAAGACGTCCAGTCTTCTCCAGCATCGATAATTGCCTGGCACCTCCGAGGCATATTTTTCACAATATTTTTGGCGTACTCCTTTGGGAAATACCTTGAAATATTTCGAATTCGTTGGGAGAGCTGAGCCAAATTGCAGGGTCTGTTTTTACGGAGCTTCAGCTTGATAAAAGTCCATACATGTTTGATGGGATGTGCATCAAGCGACTGAGATGGCCAATACAAATTGATGACGCTTTTCTGCTCTTTCCACAATTTGAACACTTTGCTTCGATGTTTTGGATCGTTGTCCTCTTGGAGTATTCAATCCTCAATGTGTTTCTTATACCAGCGTTTAGCAGATGGTAATAAAGCTTTCTGGTAAATTTTGTTTATTTTTTCGGCGTTCAAGTTGTTGGCGAAGAGATACAAAGTGCTGAAACCCTTTTTCGGAAGGCACCCCCAAACATGGGCCTTGACGGGGTATTTTACAGTCCGTTGGAGCAATCTGCTTCAGGGATTTGCCCAGGCACGTTTGATGCTCGAAAACGCCCAAAAAGATGCTTTGTCGGTGAAGATTACATTGCTCCAATTACATATTTATAATTTCTCTTGAGCCTACACGAGGCGCTTCGCGACGTCTTTCTCACTCAGCAATGGTTTCCTCAATGTACTCCGATATTTATCGTCATTATCCCGTAAATGCCCACGAATTGTTTCGTGAGATATTTTCACACCTATTTTGCTCAACTTTTTGACCTTAAGTCAAGGCAGTATTTTTGGAATACAAGTCGAGAACCATTTTGTCTACTTTACCCGACACTTTTCAAACACGCCCACGATTCGGAAAGTCGTCGACATTCCCAACCTACGAAAACCGATTCACCTACTTAGTCACGAACTGCCGCGACATTTTCATGTATTTTTCGGCAGCTGAATGTGTCATTTTTGGCCCTCGGGGGTGAAAACACAAAAACACTGCCTCGGAGCGTTTAGCGTAAATAGCACTGATTCTCTTTGACCTGCCAGAATCAGACTGAATCCAAGTAAGGAGTGTTCCTTTCCATAATGCGAAAATGGTAAGAGCTCCATTTATATTAGTATAAAAAAGGTAAGTGCCTACGACTTACCGGCTGCGGATAATCGTCGCTACGCTCTTATGTGACAGACATGTGGTTCTCCGTCCTTGTCTCCTATGATACCGGTCAAACCATAACAAACAAAAAGCTTCTACAGCAGATTATGTTAATGTTTATGAAATACTTTTTAATATTGTATTAGTCAGCTTTGAGCGGTTACTCTGTTGTACATAACGAGAAGAGTTCTGTTTTAATTTCGTTGTCGTCTTTGTGGAGAGTGACGCTTAGCTCAGAGCTTCTCTTTCACCTAACCTCCGATATGCACATAGATACATACAGACAACTAATGTGGGAATCGAACCTACGCCTGGATTACCCCGAGCTGGCAATGTAGACCAGCTTCAAGCGATTGGGACCATTACCCTAGGTTAGCCTAGGAACTTACCTTTTGCTAGGTAATTATAGGATGTGGCTTTAGAAAATTTGGTCATACCTATAAACATCCTACATTCTGATGTATGGCCTTAAAAAGCGTAGTTATAGAGAGGCTGAAGTTCGTGCTGGTATACTCGTTTATAAAATATATGGCTTTAGGTGATATCATCATGGAGTAATCTGTGTAATTTATGCTGATATACTTACTTTTTCATAAAATTATAATTATTCACAAATTGACGCCCTTATATAAAATTACACTGATATGTGTAACAATTCCTAGTTTCTATTTCACAAAGAAATTGTAAGATTGTATAACGAAATCAAGTACTGAACTGTAGTTAAAATTATCATTTAACTGAGGTTCACAAAGCGCGACCATTTCAAGTTTTTAAGGGATGATCGATGAAAGGGAAGAGGTAATTTCACCAATAACATAGCAAAAATGAAATATTCCTCAATCTAGACTCCTGATTGTTGATTATTTGCACAAAGAACATTAAAATCCATTCAATATTAGGTATCAAAACATCGTTATTCCCTATAATAGCTTGTGGAAAGTTCAATACCCCAATCAGGGGAATGAAGTTATTCATTTGAATTTGTCATACTTATGTGATCCCCCTATAACAGGAAATTTGTCCCTAAACAAATAAGAACCGATTTATATAAGGTGGGATCCATTTAAATAATCCTAACGTATGTTATTGTAAATTGTTGACAAAAGTTGTGTCTAATCCTAATATAATGCAAAATCTAAAACAGAAATAGTTAAAAAACAAATAGTACTTACTTACTCACTAGTTTTTTACTTAAAATATGCCAAAATATTTGTTCTCAATTCAATTTTGGACAATTTAGTCTGACTGGTATTGCGTGGTGGTATTTCATCCACAAATCCAATTAAATTCCATTAAAAATAGTGTTGCTTTTATTCTCCATTGCTTTCTTATTTGAATATTCGGCTTCCAGCTACTCACTGCGTATATTTTCTCTACTCAATTCTAAGAAATTCTTAGTTCCTGGGGCGAAATCACGTGCTGTTGTTGTTGTGACGGTGCCACCCCATTTTTCTCTCTAATTTCGTGACGCGAATCTAGGTCACAGTCGTTCCTTTTTTTAATACCGAAATATAATTGGCCTGGCGACCTCCTTTATTGCCTACTCTACGCAATAAATTAACAGATTGTGGTTGTTGTTGAATATAAAGAATTATACAGTGTCATGACCTAAGTACACTAATGCTGAAATTCAGAAACAAAAATTACCCTGATTTTATATCAGGCAATTTTTAATACAGTCTGAGGAATATTTAACACTTTGCCATGATGTAAATCATATTGATGATAGTAGTCGTTGTTTTTTTATGTCAATTGTCATTGTAAATTATGCCAAATTTTATCTAATAAACATTCCGATATTATACATGTCTTTCAATAGGGACGCTTATCCTAAAAAATTGTCGGATTTGGGATGAAACCAAACCACACGAGATACACCAGCACCAAATGCATCCCGAGAAAGTCACTGTTTGGTGCGGACTTTGGTCTGGCGGAACTATCGATTCATATTTCTTCCAAAACGAAACTAGCATTGCCATAGCCGTCAACAACCAGCGTTATAGATCGATGATAAGCAATTTCTTGTGGCCTAAACTGGATGATATGGATACCGACGACATGTGGTTCCAACAGAACGGAGCTACGTGCTACACAGCGCATGTCACGATGGACATTCTGCACGAGCGATTTGAGGGCATGGTTATCTCATGCAGCGGCGACCTAAAGTGACCACGGAGATCGATCGTGTGATTTAACGCCATTAGACTTCTTCCTTTGGAGCTGCTTTAAATCGCAGGTCTATGTGAATCAACAGCAAACAATTGATGCCCTCAAAGACAAAGTCATCGAAAATTGAACCTTCTCAATACGTGCTACCAAGCAAAGTCACGTCAGACATTTGAATGACGTTATATTCTACATTTAATATCATAAAACAGTCTTTAAAATAAAAAAATTGAGTGAATATGTTCAACACAACTTGTTTTATTTACATTTAAAAATAGAGCGTCCTTATTGAAATAACCCTTTATACACAATGTAAAATTAAAAATTTTGTTCTCGATGAAATAATTTCTCATGTACGCTAAACATGAGTCTCACTAATCACTTTTGAAGAATAAAGTATCTATTTGTTGAGATGGTTATAGTCCACAACAAGATATTATATGATATATGTTCTAAAGCATATTTTAAAGAATGGTGAAGCATAATTTAATAAGGAAATTAGATCAAGGATTTGCTTTAAAGTTTTCAGACTAAAACAGGTACTAACAAGCTTATTACATATATCATTGATGTGGCAATTCCAAGCAAGTTTATTATCAACAAACATCCCCTAATAATTTTACTTCTTCAGTCATTTCTAAGTAATGTTGGAGATAAGCTGGTATTATGCTTTTCTTAGAGAAATATATACATTCTGTTTTCGGTATCCAAGGAAATGTAAAGATTATGGTTAAGATGCACCTACTTTAACCATGTAATTTTTACCCTTAAATCCACCTCAAAAGCATGCTTTATGTTATCCCAGTGGATAATGTAGAAGATTTTGAACATCGCGAATAAAATGCAGCGAATAAAATCCAAATAAATTGAAATAGATAAATAGGGTCAATTTGGCCTATTTGAAACTTTAGTTGCTGCTTTAATATATTATATAATTTTGTATATTCCTGTATATTATTATAATGAGCAAAATATCTAGTAGGTGACCAAAATTTCGCTGTTTTATATCAAATATATACCAAAGTTATTCGAATTACTTTATCTGATCTGAAAATTTTAATACTAACTTCAGGAACATATTGTATAAAGAAATGTTCATTCATTACTAATACTAAGATTTCAAAGTTTTCTATTATATTATGACGTATTAAATTCACTAGGATATGTCATTCTTTGCTATTTTGTCTATTGTAATATTTTAAATATTTTATAAAATATGCTAAAAAAACACATTAGAGAGTTATTACAAAAACATCTTTTTAAAGCTGAGAAAAATTGCGGCAGTCATATTTCAAGTCGACAGCTCTCACGACTACAATACATACTTTGCTATGTAAATCTTAGAGTAATAAAACAATAATTTGATTACATACCCTCCACACTTTGGCAGAAATATTAAACGTATTTACATACATATTAAATATAAAATACGAGGCAGGAAAAAGCTTCCAGACCTAATTGAAAATCAATAAAACGATAGCCGCGAGGCCGCCAGTTTTAAACCCATGTTTGTTAAACGTCATTATTTTTCCTTCCCTCTCCTTCTGTCGGTATCTCTAAGTCCGTTTCACTTCATATCTCTAAAGATGAATCAGTCAGGGGAGAAAGGAACCATCTAATCCTTTAGGTAGGATTTTTAAAGGCTAAAATAAAATGTTATGGGGTACGTCATGTTTGTATAGTATTATCGTTCTTTAATACCCAATTAAATCGTCTACCCAAGGGTGTTTAAATTTGAACGCTCGACAGGGTTGAGTAAGTAAGGTGAACAAAGGATTTGAATTATTTAGTATGTTCCTTTTACGATCTTGAACTATTCGTAAAACAAGAAGCTGTAATACGGAATAAGATCAAAAGTGCAGTTATACTATGTGTCATATAAAACTAGTCGAGTCCTTGGTCATTAGTATAATCATGAATAGCATTTCTGTATGTAGTATAAGATGGATGAAATTAATTGACAAGGTTGAACTATATTTTGTAAAGCAAGTGCTCTTGTTGCCTAAAACTACTGCTAACTATATAGTATGACTAGAAACTGATAGAGTTAAAATACCCTACAATATTTTTTAAGCCATACGTCACTGCCTTCTAGAGATGGTATCTATGTTAAATGAAAGATAGTCGTACATTTGTTGTAAAAAACAACTTTCTCTTGAGAATTTAGATGAAAGATATAATTGGGCTAACTTAGTTAAAAAAAGTTTATTGATGCAGTTGACATATGGGAAAATAAGTCATATAACACTCTAGAATGAGATAAAGGACTATTATTTATTACCGTAGTATTGCCTATTTACGGGTATCAAATAAATTTGAATCAATATTCACAGTTGATGACCCCCTTTTTTTAAATTAACCCATCTGAAATATGTACTGTCTGTAAAATTAATGCACAGGAAACTCTTTGCCACTTATTTTTGTCTGTCCTGTATACTGTGCAGTTAAGCCAATCAGCTGCATCCTTATAACTGATTTTGAATTATTATCAACGCCACTAAATATACTAATAAATCAGACAGCGAAAGCTATAGCTACATGATTGTGGAATATTTTAAAACTTCGTGCATTTATATTAAATGAATAACTTAATTTTTTCTTCTGATTTAAAATTTATAATCTATATATAGTACAGTATTTAAGTATACATTATTATATTATATATTAAGTAGGTAAAGTACATGCGTTGTTTATTCTAGTTCTATTTCTAGTTTAACTTAGTATTTTACTACTATAATATTACCTGTAAATTTACCTTATTTATACCGTATATTATTTTTGATAAGTAGGTATATATTATTTTTTAATTTAAACTAAACTAGTCTTCTTGATGCAAGTTGTAAAGTTTTATATGCAATAAAGTTATTATTATCACTATTATATTAAGCTTTCTTGAGAAAAAGCACAGTGGTTTATTATATTAGATTATCTTTTAATGATTTAATAAGATAGAGGAATGTATAAGTATCATTCGGTTGTGATTATTGAATGAAATTTTCACCTTAAAGAATATAGTGGAGCAAAGTGTATGGTAAATCTAGTTAACTTACACAATCAATTTAATTTTTCAAGGTTATTTATCTTTTTGATCCAGTTCCTTTACACTTTCTATATAGTCGAATATGTATAATTTTAATTTTTAGTATACTAACGATTGTTTGAAAAGTATTGCTAGCTATGCACTATTGTTTTAAAGAAACTCTGAAAATATTATGTTTCTAATTTAATTTGCTATGTAAAGTGTTACTTTCAGAGGGTTTCCTTAATTGTCTAGAAAATTTTACAAGTATACAATACGTTGTCGACAATATATTGTCGCTAAAGTTGGGAAAACATTTTTAAATTAAAATTAACGTCATTTGATAAAAACTCATTGGATAAGTCGCTCTTTATGTTCGAAATTACACCTGTAGGGGTAGTTTTCAAATCTTCGTCATCAACTCCTTAAGTTCTAATGAATATAATTTCAAAATATGAAAATATCCTATCTTATATCTTTATACAACCCACTGAAAAGTGCAGCTATTTGAAATTTGCCGAATTTATCAGAAAAACAGGTAATGGTAAATGAAATATATAAGCTACCTGATGATGATGATAGGACTGGAATATTGCGAAATAATGCTGAAGATAATATTGAAAATACGATAAGGATGCAGGTTAGTTAACTGACATGGAGCCAATAAAAGTACAATGATTTGGTACGGGAATTATGAATTTATTATAGGAATTTTCTGTAAAAGGAACTATGGTCAGGAGTAGCGGATTAGACTCAGAATTGGTATTATTGCTTGTCCTCGTCTATATATCTGCCTTTCTTCTCTATAGTTTGAGGCTTTAGCGGCAAAAGATCAATTTCAATGTGCGTAATTCTTTTTTGATATAATAAATAATAACCAGAAGTATCATTAGCTTGTAGAGGTAATAATTCATATTGTGGTCAGGAGTCGCAGACTGAGCCCAGTATTGGGGTTTTTGTTTATCTTCGTCTACATGTCTAACCATCCTTTTTGTAGCCTGAGGTTTTACGGGCAGGAGGTCGATTTGTGTGTGTGCAAATCTTTTTTTACATATAATAACAAATCAAGATTATGTCGACCCAATATACTTTTAATCATCAGATGAAGTTACATTTTACCATAATGGCGGAGAATTTGATGCACGAGGAGAAAATTTAATGTTTGGGCGAAAAATAATTGATGATAGAATTTTGAGGCTATATTTTTTCGAAAAAGAAAAAAGCGAACGGGGATGTGTATTTGAATTTTTTACAATTTGAATTTTTCCAGACTTTAGTCATTTTGTTTCCATATGATGATGCACCCTATTCGATTCATGAACGAATGTGACACTCTTTAACCGAAATATTCCCAAACACATGATTAGACAGACGAGAAGTAGTAGAAGAGCACCAAGATCTCCTGATACATATAACGAACTTGAAACACCACGGGAGTTGGATATTATTACTACTGGTAGATATAACTACTGCTGAAAAATTAGGAAAACAAATAAAATAGGAGATAATTCAGGAAATATTCAATCTCTGCTGTTTGCTGTTTTTAAAAAAAGTCTATAATCTTAGGGCTAAATTCAGAAGCTTTACGATTTGCATTGAAATTTCGTCCCTTGCAGATTTTTACAATACATATTTTGAACGCAATTAAAGTTTGCTTTTAAGCTTTTCAATATTTCTGTCCATGTGTCGTTCACTAATGAAAATTGAAACTAAATAGTGTTTCTTTTCATGCATAAATCAGTTGATTATATGTATAGATGATTATCTTACACATTAATGTAAGAAATATTCACTTTTCCCGCTATCGGTAGTATGTAAATTAGCATTTTACGTATATCGTAGAAAAATATTATTTAAACTAAATAATGATACTTTACGTTCCATTATATTCAATTGAGATAGAAAATTAATGGAAACATAGCCACTTTCGTCGATGTTATATAAAAAAATTGTAAAATTGTAAGTACAATAATTATTTAATTATAAAACAATTTACGCCTGTTTCACAGCCTACCAATTTCTACACAATTCTTTATTAACCGATGCGCGTCTGATCTTCAAAAGAGTCCAACAGCTGGAACATTAACAGGGAAAAAGTACACGCATCGATATCCAATACCTCGCCTGTTAGATGGAAAATAATTCCCCAATATACGTCCTTAAATCGTCGGCAGGACGTCAGAAAATCCACTCAACGCGGCCAGGGACGCTAACCTGAAATCTGTCAAGGGGTTCCGGCCGTGAAAACCACCCTCGTGAATGAACATTGAGCCTAAAGTAAAAATGTTATAGGGACATACCTTGTAGACCTAAAGTATGGCTTGGAATCGTGTAGGGTTGCTTTATTATTATTCCGGTGGATCATTTTATGCACGTACATATAAGGGTATTTTTATAAGGTTTAATATATAACATGTCTCCTGGGGGTTGTCTTGTGTCAGATTTTATAACCAGTTTTATGCTAGAAGTTCAAATGGGCTATAAAATATTACTTACGGGACATACAATGTTTTAAATATGATGTTTAAGCAAGTGTTTAATTATCATATCAATTATAAAAATAAATAAACAATTTTCCTAAATATGTGATATTAAAAAATATATGAAATTAGCCGTTTTGCGATAGGTAGCTAAACCGATAGAGAATTATTAATTAATCATTAGGAATTAGGAACATTAGTGAATAGCATTTAAGTTCATACGAAGTTCAGAGAGGACACCAAAACTCTTTTTAAAGAATCTGGTGGAGGGGCTCATGTATCGTATAATGTATAGGTACATAAACTAGACACAAAAATTAAGGGATGTAAGAAAATTCTAAATTATTAGGTGATCTTTAAAGGGCTGTAACATGGAGAAAAATGCTGATCCGGGGTAGGCTGGAGGAGCAAGTGGATAGGAGTGGGGGATTATCCCCTAGGCAGTACGGGTTTAGGCGCGGGCACTCGGCCATTCAGGCCATAGCCGGGGTCACCGAGGCAGTAAGAGGCTGTACACAGAAGTGGTTTGCGCTTGTGAAGCTCGACGTAAGAAATGGGTGGCAATACGGCGCCATGGGTGGCAATAAAATTATATAAATTAAAGGGGAGAAGGATAACTGTGTACCTGGTAAACCTAGTGAAGAGTTATTTCGTGGGGCGAAAGATGACTGTTGGGAAGGGCGTGGAACTCGAACTGAGCGCCGGGGTACCGCAGGGTTCGGTGTTGGGTTCAATGCTTTGGAACATCCTCTATGATGATGATGTCCATTGCGTTTGCGGATAACCTGGCCGTCACGTGTGTATCCGAAAATGAAGAGGACCTGGTGCATAGGGTTAACAAGTCCCTGAGAATAGGAGGGTGGATGGGCGACCACTTTCTGGAATTAACACCTGAAAAAACGGAGGCTGTGATCCTGAAAGGGCCCAGAGACAGGTCAAGGATTAGGTTCCATTTTGACGGGGTGGATATAGAACCGTCAAGAGCGGTTAAATACCTGGGGATAACCTTGGGCTCTGGAAGTACGTTTGGAGAGCATGTTAGTCGAGTGGTGAAGAAAGCTGAGGAGAGGGTGGCGACTTTGGTGAGGCTGATGCCGAATAATGGGGGACCGTTGAGCGGGAAAAGGGGGGTGCTCTGCGGAGTGGTCCACTCTATCCTGTTGGGCCCCGGTGTGGGTGGACGTCCTTCAAATATAGAAGTACAAGGCCAAGTTGTTGAGGGCTCAATGGAAAATGGCAGTTAGGGTGGCCAGCGCCCATCGCACGGTGTCCACCAAGGCTGTGCAGGTGGTGGCTGGGATTATTCCGATTCATTTGCTGGCCGAGGAAAAGGCGAGATTACATCGGAGGGAGAATGGTCAGACGGAGGTTACAAGGGGAGCCGAGAGGACAGTGACCCTGGAATTGTGGCAGAGGGAGTGGCATGCAAACGTGAAAGTAGGGAAATGGACCAGAAGGCTAATTCCGGACGTTGTGGGATGGTGGAGCTTTGGTTTTCGAAGAACAGACTATTTCCTATCGCAGGTACTTACAGGGAATGGGTCTTTCAGGGTATATACAAAAAAGATAGTGAAGACTGCGGACGACTTCTGCGTTTACTGTGGAGATGAAGACTCGGCGGAGCACACCTTTTTTCACTGCCCGAGATGGCATCGAATTAGACAGCAGGTTCAGCAGGAGGTGGGGGAGGATTTGTCTGCAGACAATCTTAGCAGAATTATGTTGAGCTCTAGGAGGAAATGGGATAAAATTCATAGTGTAGCGAGAAATATCATGAAGGAGAAGGGGTTGGACGAGCGAAGGCTACAGGGTCTTGGAGGTTATTAGGTAGGTTTAGAGGAAGGCTTAGTTGTAGTAGTTGGCAAGTAGCAGAGAAGAGGGAAGAAAAGGAAGACTTTTAGGACATCAATTGCTCTGATGTAAGACACATGGTGTCATTTCCAAAGCAATTGTTAGGCGAGGGAGAGGTGTTTTAGTAAGTAGATATTCCACACTACCCTGGTATGGTACGATGAAAACGGTGTCTTTTGAACATTCTCCCTCCTCCGCAAAGAAAACAAAAACATAGAGAAAAATAGTCGTAGAGCAATTAAAAAAAAGGAAACTGAAGGTCCAAGTCTCTAGTTTCCAGATCATGAGTTCGAACTTTTTTACCATCAGCAGTTTTCTAGTAACAGTAAGAGATTCTTCGGAAAACAAATTCCGAATTTTTGTTTACCTTTCAAAAGGTCCACGGCTTTTAATAAATCTCTTTCAGTGATTTCGCTATAAGTCTTTTCTAGATAATCTTACGCTCTTCAATATTAACTATATGATGGAATTTTATGATGATTTTTCGCTTAGTTATCGTCTCTCAAAGCAAAAAAGTCAGTTTTGATTTTAATAATTAATTACTCGGGAAATATTAATCATATAGAAAATTCAAGTACGGTTTTTAAAACTGCAAAGTATCATTTAAAACCGGCAGTTATTGCTCTTTGATATAAAAAAATAATCGATGCGAAAATGTTGATTAAAAGGAGGTAAAAAATTGCGTATATAGGAATATTCACTTAACTTGGCATAACTTTGCAAACAATAGATATACTAAAAATACTGATTGTCTATTTTCAATCAGAATATTCCAAAGAAATACTGAAAGTTTTGAGAGCGCTACGATATCTTTTTTCATTGTGTTCGGAATGATAAAATTTATTATTTTTGCTAAAAATAAATTTAAAGATGAATGTTTTATTAATTTCTTGAGGTTGAAAGTATTTTTTTTAGCAATAATCCATATTTTATTGTACAAAGCTTTTAGATAGCTCATATTAAAAACGATAAAATTATCTAAAGAGAATTATGATCATATTACTGAAGAAATCTGTGGACCCTTTGAGAGGCAAGCAAAGATTTGAAAATTTGTTTTCCGATGTTCTCTTATGATCACTCAAGAATTGCTGATGGTAAAAAGTTTTGAACTCAATATCTGAAAACCAGAAACCTGAAGCTTCAATTTAATTCTTTTATAACTGCTCTGCGACTATTTTGCTCCAAGCACAGCCCTTTGAAAGTCACATAAAAATTTAGAATTTTTTACATCCCCTAATTTTTCTGCCTAGTGTATTTAGAGTCCCCTATTTCATTCTGTGCGAGTTGTGAATGTTGTGACAAATTATTATACAATGAGTAGATACTGTTAATATCAAGAAGGAGAGAAAACCTAGATTAGGTTTATCCATGAAATATCAAACTTACAGTTATTAAATTATAAAAAGAAACTCTTAGGGAAAACGTCAATTACCAACACTTCACAGGAATCTACACAAAGTTTGATGTAGTGTATAGTACAAGAGAAGAGCAAGAAAATAATTTACCTAATTCAATAAGTTTAATAGTGTATAGGTGAAGTTGGCATCTGAACAAAGCTCCAGCGGCTTTTAAATGTTATTCAAGTTTAAACACGCCTGTGTTGCTAAACACGTCCATAATATCATTTTCTGACACCGAAATACTTAAGCCGCAAGCTTTGCCTTTCAAAGAAACTAATTAATTAAAAATGTAGATAATAAAGAGAAAATAAAAGTCCCGCTTTTTAATCTCAAGATATGTTTACACTGATTTAACCTTCCGTCGGGCCCAGCCGATCTGTGAGATGCGGCAGTTAATTTTTTCTTAGCCCCTTCGTGTGTATTACAAATGGCTTCCTAGCTCCAAACCACTCTTCTCGATATCATATCGATTTTGTTAGTGCATTCCCTGGCCTTGTATGGGTCGTCCGCATCTGTCAGATGCATTGCGCCTGATTACGTCATTATTTTCACTTTTACATTTTGTCAAATTTCTTTTATTATATAAATTAATAATGTTGTAACGAATTTACTAGAAAGTTCTTTATTTCTCCAACACTTATTTACAACTCAGCTATTCACAAGTGAAACTAACTAACTAACTTTCTTTCTGCTTTAACTTTATTTTAAACTAATTTTCGCACTGTATATCACTTTCGCACTGTATATCGCTCACTATCGCGGTCCAAATTCAACTAACTCCTGGCCGGGCGACACAATTCTTATATAGGCAGTGGAACGCCCCTCCAGGCGTTTCTAGATAAAGAATTTTGACGAATCTTCTAGTATAAAACGCACTGGAAATCCGAGCAGCGCACGCTCTCAAGGTTTCGAATATTCCTGGCGTTTGATATCGCTCGAGGCGTTCGTGACACTGCCCCCCTCCTAGTACTGATCGTCCCGATCAGTAGATCGCCCTAAGAATGGTGACAAGCGGTCGCTGTGAACAATTTTAATTTTTTTTTTTGCGTGGTCCTTTCTGTATCCCGTAAACTAGGTCATTTATTCTGGTCACAATCCTGTTAGAACCCTCCCAGCATTTCTGCAACTTCGGACATCGGCCCTTTTTGCGAGACTGATTGTATAACCATACCAGGTCGCCTTCTTGAAAGCCTTCAGTATTCGTCCCTCGGTCATACATTGTTTTCATTCGGTCGCACCTTGTCTTCATTCGGTCGCTCTAAAATCTGGTCTTTCGAATTCGGGGCAACTGACATGCTCCCTGAAACACACCCGACTTAGTGCGTGGAAATGGCCCGGCGACGTCGATAGCAATTCGCTCAAAGGGAGCACCGACGTCGTATTGTTTCATGCGTCCCCGGCGCCGAGTGTTTGGGCCCTTGCTGCTAGCGCAGACGTCGCATTTCCTGCACCAATCTTCTACGTCTAACCGGCTTCCTACCCAGTAGAATCGTTCCTTCACTTTACCCATCGTTTTAGCTACTCCAAAGTACCCTTCTCCAGTTCCGCCGTGAGCAGTTTCCAAAACCTCGGCCACTCTATTCTTGGGTAGCACGATCTGTAATCGATTCCTTGCACCATCCAGACCTTCCCAAACTGTTTTCAGAACCCCGGCGTCAATAACCAGTGAGTCCCATTGAGCCCAGTAACATTTCCAAACTCTACATTTACAAAACATTTTTGGCATCTTTACACTTGCTTATTCTGGCTCTTTATGGTATTATTATTCTAAATTAACACATTTGGGTGTTAAATTAGTGGTTTATGCTAAATACCGTTATCAACAATGTGGATTTTCACAAAACACCAAAACACTATACACTACACTCGACGCGCGTTTCGCTAACAAAGTTGGCATCATCTGGAGTTAATTAAAACTCAGTTTTAAGAGTCTTAATTATCTCCAGATGGTGCCAACTTTATTGGCGAAATGCGCGTCGAGTGGTGTATAATGTTTTGTGGAAAACTAAGTTTTCCACAAAACAGTCTTCACACCAAATGTTCCAACCTACTTCAGTATGAACAATGCGACGTTTATTTTTGTTTGGAACATGCTAAAATGATGAAGAGGATTTATAATTATTTATACTTAAAATAGGCAGTTACTTATAACTCTTCTTTTTAATTCACGTCCAATATTTTTTTATATATAACTTTATAACTTTTACACGAAGAAATAGGTTGTTTGTTTTCTGTACTCAAAATATTGTTCAATACTAATTTATGAATGTGTTTTGTTCCCATAGCAAAAAAAAAACTTTTTAATAGCTGGTTGTCCTATAAAAATATTCTAAATTTATTGTTTTACAACATGAAATGAGTTCCTTTATGCAAATGTAATCATTGCGATTAAAAAACAGTGTGAAATATTTATTATTGTATTGTATTAATTAAAGTAAGCATTTAGTCGAGTCTCCACCTCATTAATATCTAAATTGTGTAAGATTTGATATGGGATCTCTCAGATGCATTGCGCCCGAATCTGTTTGCATTCAGACTGCGCCCGACGGAAGCTTAAGCTCGCGATATTACTCCATCGATATTTTACTTGGGTAACGTAGCTCGGGTCATTGCACAATTAATCCCCAAAGGAGAAACCGAATTATCCCGTTAGAAGGCACTGAAGCTGTCAGGTATCGGGGAACGCAGCGAAGACGCGGCAGCCTGGAAGTAATTTTTCCTTAGACAAGAGTTTTATTTATCGAAGTCCGGTGGACGGAAGCGTGGAAAATAAATGAAACCGTAGAATAATTCATGGTCGGCAATTCTGAGTGACTTCATTTTTCTTACCGTTGTGGTGGGCGACGCCTAGATCCTGCAGCAGCGTGGCTGCCAGGTCGGCCTTCTGCCGGGCCGTCTCGAATCGCAGTGTGTCCAGGGGGATGCTCAGAGATCGAAATTGTTGGGTTACGCATAAGGAGCCGGGGCTTCTCACCGCCACTTCGTGGATGCCCTTCAGGCTGCTTTCGATGTTCTCCTGCAAAAGCGAGAGTGCTTACATAAGAAGTATTGGTGGGTAAAATAATTCTCACAAACATTAAAGAGCATTTACTTAGAGAGCCGCTACCTTTTTTCTGCCATATTTTATCTGTGTTAGTTTTGTTTTTTTAAGTTATATTTTTGTATTTTTAAGTTATTTATGCCGTAATTAATTACCTATGTAAATATGGTCAACAATGCATATATAAATTTTTCACATCTAAATATTGAATCTATTTTCACAAAATTTTATTTGTTTTCGTAATTCAATATAGGAAAGTGTTTAGATATTATAGGTTTATCGGAAACTTGGCTCGACCCATCATACCCCGATTATGGTATACATTTAGATAATTATAATTTGGTTCACAAAGTTCGTCAATGGTGAGGGGAAGGTATCACTTTTTACATTAAAAAGAAATAAAATACAAAGTTGTGGAACATTCTGATGTGATTAGCAGTGGATTACAAAGTTTTTGTAATCCAGCAATGTAATTTTGTTTCGGCACTTTATGCAGATCACCATTTAACTTTTCTACTTTCTTGGAACATTTCGATAATATTTTAGTTAAATTAATTTCTAATTTGATTATATTGTATTTACTGGTAATTTTAATGTTAATCTGTTGGATGAAAAATATTTTAATACTTAAAAATTAACTCACTCATAAAGTTGGTACCTCCCTTATTGACTTCTTGATCACTTCTGGTCTTACATTTGTCAATGATACATTTGTTCCCAAAATGGAGCAAGTATTACATCACTGTATTATTAAACATGATTTAACTACAAAGAAGATGTGACAAATACTGAAACTTGTTACGTTTAGAGACTATTCCAATTTTAATCATGAAGCTTTTATAAATGATTTAGCTTTGATTGATTGTAGCTATATTCATTCTTTAAATTCAATTAATGAAGCGCTTGACTTGTGGAATATACATTTGTTAATGTACTTCGATATTCATGCTCCATTAAAAACTGTTAAGGTTACAAAAAACAAAACCCACACCAGGGCTTACATAAATACTTAAATTTATAATAAAAGTTAAAGCGAAGCTTATAATAAATACAAAAATTAAAAACTAATACATCCTACATTGAATAGACACTTGGGCAATATCATTAATCGATCTGCCAGAGCTGAATAAAGGCATTTTGCAATTAAAATTTAGTACAGATTCCAAAGGTTTCTGGAAGACATTAAAATATATAAATATTACTGAAACTAAAGAAGGTCATACTACCAACGTAAACAACGTAAACCTCCACTTTTTTAATAATTTCTTAATTGATAATTTACCTCAACAACCCAACGATACTTAATCATTTAATTCTTGATAAATATCGTGAGACACTTCCAGTTTCGATACTTTTTATGTCATTTTCAAAACGATTGATTCTTTGTTGTATCATCGTTTTGAAAATGATGAAGTATGACATTTATTATCCCCCCTTTCTGCTTGGTCCTCCTAGGGTTAATGTATGATTGTAGTTGCTATACCCTTATATATATCTGTCATTTACTTGTGGTATATCTACCATATGCATTATAGTTACACTAATGGATGATATAAGTTGTATATTTTACCATGATGATATAGGTTAATGTTCGTATAGTTTATATTTTCTGTTGGGCAGTTTATACGTTAACCCTCCCAAAATGTTAAAGACATGCCTACGTTCACTTTATGTGCCTTATAGCGAACAATTTTGAGATGAGAAAATTTTATCCCCTCAGGCAGAAATCGATTATAGACGATAAAGCCGTTCCAATCCATCATCTTCAAGTCAAGTTGATTGTTGACGTATTTATTTCCTTATATTTTCTAAGAGACTTATCATGCTTATGAGATAAGGTAAGTTGACAGCCTGCAGCTAAATATTGTTTACATTTTATGTGTTGGAACCATCCAAATTTGACATTGAGTTGTAAGTTATATAAAAAACCAGATTTAAGGCGTCAAAACATGAAAAATAAAAAAAAATTATTACCGCTAAAAGTTGTTGCTCCTTGAATCTTAATGGAAAATAATAATGAGTTTGGTACACGTAGAAAGTGTTTAGAGGAAATTAAATTAAGTAGTTGTCAAATTTAACAGAAAGAACACTTTTGTATTTAAATTGTGCGTTTAACATAAGTACTACATATAATAGATTATTATAAATCAGGCAGGTGTTATTCAACTAAGGAAGTTACTTTTTATATATTTGTTTACTGTCGAAGGGGAAAATATATAATAAAATAAATAACAAGAATTTCAAAAATATATTTCCACTAAAACAAAAATAGAAAGACCCAAAAGACCCTTAAAGTGGTGATGGTGATGGTAACGATTTATGGTAGCTTAATAACAGGTTATTTGAGTTTTCAATAATAAAAAATATAACAGACTATATTATATTATCTGACTGTATTATGTTATCTACTACTGTACTTTTAAAATATTTAGATTAAATATGTATTATTAAGTATTCATAAACTTTATATATTTCTTTATTATCGCTGTATTATTACTTATTAATTTCTAATCATGGTAGGCAAGCTCTATATAGAAGCTAGGTGTTATAATGGAAGGGTTAGAATTCTCTAACCCGTCAGGTATAATAATAACCATTTAAACAAACTCGAGAACAAAATAATTACATACACATGACACTGTCATTGACACCTTCGCCATTTATTTAAAATGTGTTGTCTAGGTTCGTTACTTAAATTTCTCTTGTAGCTGACTAGATATATCGTCGGTGAATGTGGCCGTGACTAATCCGTTGTTTTTTGAGATATTGTTGGTATAAAGTAGGTAGAGAACAGGTCCAAGGGTGGTGCCCTGAGGTATTCCATCACCAATCTTCCTAAGGTAAGGGTATTCCTCGCCATGTTTGACTCTAAAGTGATGGTTATTAATGTATGAGCGAAGAATTTGGCTCATTTATTTAAATCAAGACAATGGTGCCACACTCGATAGAATTCTTGGGCCAGATCTAGGAACATCATTGCTTAGATATTTTTCTCCTCTAGTGCTCTCTCAGTCACACCTGTGATTTGATACATTTGATTAATTGTTGAGTGCTTACTACGAAATCCAAACTGATGAAATGGAATAAGTTGCTTTTCCTTAATGATGTGTTTGAGTCTCTGCGAAAGGAACTTCTCGAACAGCTTGGACATAATCGGCAAAAAAAATATTAGTCGTAGATGCTGCGTTGAAGAGGTGCGTGAGTTTAATGATGCTTCTCAGGGCAACTTCCTGAATATTTGTACAGTTATACAGTTGCAATTTGTACAGTGTTTTGTGTGATGAGATTATTTCTGATGGCATTGTTAACTTCAGGCGATATTACTGGCGTAATTATCGTGCATTCCTGTTAATAATTTGTGGTATTCTTTGTATGTCATACACAAATAAATGAGATTTGTTTAAAAACAATATACAAACTCAAATGAAGTTTTTAGAATTTTTCCTATTTACACAACAGTCAAAAAAGATGCACCATTTCATAAGAGGAATGACCAATATCACATATAACAGGCAGTATAGGAAAAAATACTATAAATATACACGTCTAATATAAGCTCAGAGTAATACATTAAAACTACAATTTGAGGCAGATATAAATATAACTGGAAAGCTTTATCGGACGGTACTGATTAAATATTGAAAATGCTCGTGAAAGCTATGACATTTTGATTAGTTCCTGTATTACTATGAACAGAAAAAAAGTAATATATATGTGAAATGACATGGTCTGGCTATTTTTAGACTTCATTTCACAGTAGTGGTAGCGATAGGCTTCATATTTTATGAAGCAAGTTCATGATACCGCTATTGAAGTTTGGTATTTGTTTGGAAAATCAGTAACGTTACTTGTAGCTATGGAAAAAGACAAATGCATGTAACTTTTATGTCACCGAGACAGAAGTTGAAATTTATTGCTAGAAATAATACAATTATTTTTACTTTGGTACGTAAGTCCTAGAATATTTACATCCGAAAGATCATATAGGCAAGGACCGCGTTGACAATATTTTAAATTTATTTATATACGATAGTATCGAAAAAATATGAAATTAAATTGAATACATTTTATTAATTATTTTTTAAATATTAAAACGATAGATCATAACTTTACATGTAAACTTAATTTATTGCAATTCTTTTAATTAAACTTGTTACGTCTATAGCAGTATTTGTGTCATCTGTTTTAGGGAAGTTAATTATTTTTTTTGTTCGCTACAGTTTTGGCTTAACTTTTATTTACCTAAAAGTAATTTGTAATAGTCTGTTACCTATTACTGAAACAAAAAAATAACTAGTGTCTTAGAAACATTTAATTTATTACTAAAATATGGTCATTTACTTTATAAAATAACAACGTAAAAATAAAAAATAAGAGGCAGTTTTGTTTAAGCAATTGTGGCAATATAATTTTATTATATATAAATTATTCATTTGATTGGAATTTTCAAATACTTAATGGTTAGAAAATATATAAGACTTTTAATATAGAAGTTTATTTTGAAAATTATATTACATACGAGTATTTAATTAACTATTCTGAATATATAAAACCATAGTGTTATTTTTAATAAATTATTGTCAAAATTATTTTATAACATGAAATGAATTAAATGTGCTAATGTTTATTACAATAACAAAATAAAATTCCGTCGATTTTCTCAATACATCCATCACTTTTTATAGTCATGTTAATATCAATATATTTACGTACATACGTACGTACCCATAAAAGTATAAATATCAGAAATATGCTTTTGAAACTATGAAATTGGGTAAAGCTATTGGTATTGACCAAATACCTATAGATTGATCAACCTCTATGATTACGATGTATCATAATTGATAGTATTCTGAATCTCTATCCCTAAAAATCCTTGTCTACCTTTGTAGCTTATTTCCAACAAACCAGATCCAAGAGAATTCTCAGATTACTGAACTCTTGCGCTCATGAGTCACACACCTTAATGTCGTTCTTCAAAATTATTCATAAAACGATATATACAAAGCTTTAAAAATATATAAATAAGCAAAACACAGTGTGTATTCCGAGAAGGGCTCAGGACAAAACAAACACCCTTTTGTATTAACATTCTTTTTCAATGCGGTCTAGACATAAATCACGGTATATTTCCATGTTACATCGATTCTAAAAAGTCTTTTGATAAAGTGAAGTATGATAAAGTACATCAATTATTCCAAATCAAAAACACTGTCTCAGATGACGCGAATAATTAGTAACATACTCGTATACTGGGCCCACAGGGCTAATACGAAAGTTGAACACCAACTAACGGAGCAAATAGGATATTCTCCATGGCGCACAGTGTTTTCAAATCCCGACTTTGTGGTCAAAAGTGATTTTGGTTGTCGGAATTTGCTGAAAATTTGGATAGTAGGGTTTTTAGGATCGCTAATTTCAAAAATGCACTTTGTCTTTTAAAATTCAAGAAAGCAGACCCGAAATGGCCGCCATATTTGTTTAAAAATAGTTTATAGCAAGAACGATTCAGTGTACTGAATTTGTTTGTAAACAATGATTTCAAATATGAAATTGAATTTTTAAATTTCAAAATGGCGGATATGTTAAAAAATGTTTTAACTAAAAAAATCATTCTACTAGACAAATAGATAGAAAAGTAGATTTTTTAAGCAACAATACATTTTTAATTGTTTATTAAATGACATACATTGATAAATTATTAATTAAATTACTTAATATAACGAATTAACTGTTGTAGCTCGTCGAGGGTTCTTCTGAGCACTCCGAGTCAAATTCATCAAACGAAATATATGATAATTCTGCTGAAATAAGTAATTGTATTGCTTCTTTGCTAAAGTTGTTTCCTTAGTTCGAAGTTTTCGCATTCCAATTATTAAAGAATCTGAAATTTCCAGAAGCCAATGGAACACATCTTTAGTGTCTTGTCGCGAAATTTTTCGTGAATAAAATTCGAATTGACCCATCAGTCCTCTATTTTGTATAAAAGTAGTTTAATACGATTAATGGAATCCTAAAATAGTTTAAATGAGGTATTTGCTTTCAAATGCAAAGCTTCTTCGATAGGTTGTATTTTATTGGAGAATTTTGTAGTTGAAATTTCCTCTATCATAAGAAATATGTCTCTACTCTTGAGAACAATTTCATTTATAACCGACATATTTCGCCAATGATCTAAAAACAGTTTAAAAATAATCAGATTATGCCATTTCCTTTGAAATATTCAAATACAATACGTAATAAGTTATTTGACTTAAATACTGATTTTGAATGAAAATAAGGAACAATTATTCACGGTAATAATTAACCCAGAAAGAATAAGCATTAAAAAGGCCAAGTATGAACTTTTTGTTGACTTGCGTCGCCCCTAATCGTCTGCCGCGTCAAACGCCGAAATTTCCAGACTGCGCGCGACAAAACTAACACGGCTTTTACTCGTGTTAGAGCACCTAAGAGCAGCCAAATTTGTAACCAATGGAAAGCTTACACCTTCCACTTTATGATAAATATAGAACTGTGGCAGAAATCGACGGAAATCGAAACTGAAACTGAATCGATAATTGCCAAGACTCGAAAAAAAAACGCGATTTAACAGGGTCACATTCCAAATGCCGTTCTTAACATAAAAATAATGAATTTTTGTAATTAAAACGATTAAATATAATGTACGTACCTACTCTTATTAACGATTTTTTAGTAAAAATCTTCCTGGATACTGAAATACACATTTAACAATATTGCTCTGCCGGCAGGGCAAATTCGTTCGTGCAGGCTAATGAGTTCGCTAAACGTGCAGCTGCTACGACCTCAGTTTATATAAGACATACGATAAGTATACTGCGTTGTTACTTATTTTCACACTTTCCTATGGAATTGAAGCATAGATGCTCAAAAAGAAGCACATGAGCAAATTGCAAGACTTAAAAATATGGTGCTACCTCAGAATGAGGCGTATATCTGGGACAGATAAGATCATTAATACCGAAGCCCTAAATAAAGTACAAAAAAACTGTGAAATAATTAATACCACAAAGCAGAAGAATCTTCAATACTTAGCTATATGATGAAAGACCCGAAATACACACTTCCGCCAGTTGATAGTTCAAGGAAAGTTTAGAGGAAAAAGAAATACTGGTAGATTTCGTGTGTCCTGGCCCAATCATCTAGCATCTGGTTTGGTTGTAGCAACAGTCAATTATTCGCTACCGTTAATATAGTGTAGATAGTTGTGATGATAGCGAAATGCTGATAGAAGATGCACTATAAGAAGAAGTTTGCTATAAAAGATGCACTATTTTATATACTTGTATAAATCATAGTCACAGTTGCGTTAGTTAATTTATAGGATTCTTCCAGATTATCATAATGTGCACTTAGTTACCTAACTGGTAAGAAATAAATTTGAGAATTTCACATACCATATTACACTAAAACTCGAAAAATTTTTCTTGGCGTTAAATACAACAATGTCGTCTCTGGATATATTTAGGAATAAGTGAATATTCATTGTGTCAATCTGACGAGCATTCAACAAAAGTCTCCTCCTCATACAACCAAAAATAATCGAGTGATAACGCTCCCTTAAAACTTCTATAACGTAAAAAGCTAGGTCTCCTAAGCGACACAAGCAGCTTCCTATTTTATTTCTTACTTTATAATTTCTCAAGACATGACGCAGAATGTCGTATATTTAATTTTTATAGCAACTGCAAGCGACATTAGAGCCATCATTACCAGTTTATTAGATGGTACGGGTAACGAAAATGTTAAATAGCGCAAGTCCTGGGAAATAATTCCCAGCCGTCTTCACAAGGGATGCTAGCTCGTTCCGAACTCCAATTTTCCGAGGAAATATTGCACACATCTAGGAAGTTTTTGAATTAAATTACTTCTTTCTACATCCTTCACTCTGAGATACTCTAAGTAGGTAGTTCATTTGTGGAGCATGTACATTTATGTAGCGTTTTAGATGTTTAAAATAAGATATATGTTTTCCGTTGACATTAAGCTGTTATTTAACTTAAAATTACGTTTATAGATTAGATTTACTAAGAGCTGTGTTACAGAAATGTAGCACTATATTACGACTATGTCAAGAGCTTTTATTTAAAGAGTTTCGCTTTTCACATCCCTATCTCACTTTCACAAAAATAAGTGCACCTTAAACATATTTGTACAACTTAGTGTGACGATCTGGTTATCGTTCCATTACCTACAATAATATTTTTCAATTTAATAGTAATAATAATAATGCCACTGTTTCCAATAATTAACGCAAAATTATGACGAAAACGTTATTGAATAAGTTGGCGCCATTCAGCCTTAAGTCTCTCTTCTATGTATGCCAAACGAAAGCAAGAAATTAAAACTAAACGAAACAAAAAATATATATATAAAGTCAGCAGGGCAACTTGCGCAAATCGAAAAGTTACTATGCCGAAAATTTGCGTTTATTAGTTGCTAATTAGTTGCGAGTCAACTGATTTTGTCGCTATTGTTGTTTTTTACATGGGGGTGCCCGAAGTTGGTATAAAGTTAGCGGGGCAACTATAACGAAAAATTATTTAATATTGATAAATCGCCGAAAACCACTTATTTTTTTGTCGCTAATTAGTTGCGATCGAATAACGACGATACCATTATTTTTTTTTTAATAACAAGTTGCCCTGGTAAGTTTATAATAACTTAGTAAGGCAACACCGTTAAAAAAATTATAAAACAATAAACGAAACATCTTAAAATATGTAGATCTTTTGTCGCTAATTAGTTGCGATGAGGCAAAGACCGAAAATATTATTTTGAAAGAACCCAGGACTTGAAAATATTAATTTGATAATGCTGGGTAACTAAGCCGATCAAACGATGACAAGGCACCTAGGACATCTCAGATTGTAGCAGTAGACAACTTCTTTTGAAAACTGATTAAGCGGACAGCGATATCGGTGATAAGTCGCGAAACAACTAGATAAAGTTTTCAAAAAATAAAACCCGCCACAGGTAGGATTCGACATTTGTTCCGGATCGGAACCGAACAACATACAGCTGTTTCGAACTTATTAGCGCTCATCAGTGCCGTACACGGTACGCCGATTCAGGACAAATGCCGAAAACTTTATGGCGTATACATCTTTATCGATACGATCTCTGTCAGTAACATAAGTCGGATAACATATAAGTTATCTTATAAACATATAAGATAAAGTTGATAACTGATTGATTGAGATGGCGTCTTGGTATCTTTCGCGGGTAAAATCATTTGATACTCAAAATATCTAACGAATAAAAATAAAAAAAGTATTTTTTGTTGCAATTGATCAGAATGGGTCAAGTTAAAAATTCCAAGACTGGCACTATATTGATAACGTTGATAACTGACCGATTGAGTGAATGGCTTGCTATATTTTTACAGGAAAATGAATTTGCTTATTTAAAAACGGAAACAAATCAATCGCGACAAATTTATTTCCGTAGCAATTAATTAAAGGGAGCCGAGCGACAAATTGTAAGACCAAAAAATTTTGATCAAATTGGCAACTGAGCGATTGGGTAGGTGCCATGGTTTCTTTTTGCAGAAAAATGATTTTGTTTATTTAATAACGGGAATGAATCAATCTCAATTTCTTCAGTAGTGACTAATTCAAAGGGGCCGAGCAGCAAATTCGAAGAGCAAAATATATTGATGAAATTGATAACTGAGCGATTCTGTGGGTGTTTTGCTATTTATTTTCAGAAAAATGGCATTGTTTATTTAATGACGGGAATAAATCAATCGCGACAAAAATTTTTCAATAGCAACTAATTAAAAGAGGCTGAGCGACAAATTCTGAGATCAAAACATATTGATGAAATTGATTACTGAGCGATTTCGTGGGTGTTTTGTTATCTCTTTTCAGAAAAATGGCATTGTTTGTTTAATAACGGGAATAAATCAATCGCGACAAAAAATTTTCAATAGCAACTAATTAAAAGAGGCTGAGCGACAAATTCTGACCCCAAAACATATTGATGAAATTGATTACTGAGCGATTCCGTGGGTGTTTTGTTATCTCTTTTCAGAAAAATGGCATTGTTTATTTAGTAACAGGAGTAAAACAATCGCGACAAAATTTTTTCCATAGCAACTAATTAAAAGAGGCTAAGCGGCAAATTCCAAGACCGAGACATATTGATGAAATTGATAACTGAGCGATTCTGTGGGTGTTTTGCTATCTCTTTTCAGAAAAATGGCATTGTTTATTTCATAACGGGAACAAATCAATCGCGACAAAAAATTTTCAATAGCAACTGATTAAAAGAGGCTGGGCGACAATTCTGAGATCAAAACATATTGATGAAATTGATTACTGAGCGATGCCGTGGGTGTTTTGTTATCTCTTTTCAGAAAAATGGCATTGTTTATTTAATAACAGGAGTAAAACAATCGCGACAAAATTTTTTCCACAGCAACTAATTAAAAAAGGCTAAGCAGCAAATTCCAAGACCGAAACATATTGATGAAATTGATAACTGAGTGATTCTGTGGGTGTCTTGCTACCTCTATTCAGAAAAATGGCATTGTCTATTTAATAACGGGAAGAAATCAATCGTGACAAAAAATGTTCAATAGCAACTGATTAAAAGAGGCTGGGCGACAATTCTGAGATCAAAACATATTGATGAAATTGATTACTGAGCGATTCCGTGGGTGTTTTGCTATCTCTTTTCAGAAAAATGGCATTGTTTATTTAATAACCGGAGTAAAACAATCGCGACAAAATTTTTTCCATAGCAACTAATTAAAAAAGGCTAAGCAGCAAATTCCAAGACCGAAAAATATTAATGAAATTGACAACTGAGTGATTCTGTGGGTGTCTTGCTACCTCTATTCAGAAAAATGGTATTGTTTATTTAATAACGGGAATAAATCAATCGTGACAAAAAATTTTCAATAGCAACTGATTAAAAGAGGCTGAGCGACAAATTCTGAGACCAAAACATATTGATGAAATTGATTACTGAGCGATTCTGTGGGTGTTTTGTTATCTCATTTCAGAAAAATGGCATTGTTTATTTAATAACAGGAGTACAACAATCGAGACAAAATTTTTTCCACAGCAACTAATTAAAAAAGGCTAAGCAGCAAATTCCAAGACCGAAACATATTGATGAAATTGATAACTGAGTGATTCTGTGGGTGTCTTGCTACCTCTATTCAGAAAAATGGCATTGTCTATTTAATAACGGGAAGAAATCAATCGTGACAAAAAATTTTCAATAGCAACTAATGAAAAGAGGCTGAACGACAAATTCTGAGACCAAAACGTTTTGATGAAATTGATAACTGAGCGATTCTGTGGATGTTTTGCTATTTCTTTTCAGAAAAATGGCATTGTTTATTTAATAACGGGAATAAATCAATGGCGACAAAATTTTTTCAATAGCAACTAATTAAAAGAGGCTGAGCGACAAATTCTAAGACCAATACATATTGATGAAATTGGTTACTGAACGATTCTGTGGGTTTTTTGCTACCTCTTTTCAGAAAAATTACATTGTTTATTTAATAACGGGAATAAATCAATCGCGACAAAATTTCTTCAATAACAACTAATTAACAGAGGCTGAGCGACAATTTCTAAGACCAATACATATTGATGAAATTGGTTACTGAGCGATTCTGTGGGGTTTTTGCTACCTCTTTTCAGAAAAATGACATTGTTTATTTAATAACGGGAATAAATCAATCGCGACAAAATTTCTTCAATAGCAACTAATTAACAGAGGCTGAGCGACAATTTCTAAGACCAATACATATTGATGTAATTGGTTACTGAGCGATTCTGTGGGTTTTTTGCTATCTCTTTTCAGAAAAAAGACATTGTTTATTTAATCACGGAAATAAATCAATAGCGACAAAATTTGTTCCTTAGTAGTTAGTTAACAGAGGCTGAGCTAGAAACTCTAAGATCGAAACATATTGATGAAATTGATAACTGAGCGATTCGGTGGGTTTTCTGCTATCTCTTTTCAAAGAAATTACATTGTTTATTTATTAACGGGAATAAATCAATCGTTACAAAATGTTTTCCATAGCAACTAATTAAACGAGAATAAGCGACAAATTCTGAGACTAAAAAATGTTTATGAAATTGATAACAGCGATTCTGTGGGTGTTTTGCTATCTCTTTTCAGAAAAATGACATTGTTTATTTAATAACGTGAATAAATCAATCGCGACATCATTTTTTCCACAGCAACTGAATAAATCAGCAACAAATTCCAAGACCAAGAGATATTTGGGAACTCGCGAAGCTATTCTGGCGCTAAGAGTAATATTAGAGAAAGCAATAGAAAAAGGAAAGGACGCTTATATAGGATTTGTAGATTTAGGAAAAGCTTTTGATAATGTAAGGTGGGAAAAAATGTTCGAGATACTAAAGAGCGCGGGAATTAAGTATAGATATAGGAAAGTAGTACACAATCTATACATACACAATCTATACAAAAAAAAAGACTGCTGTTATAGAAGTAGAAGGGGAAAGAAGGGAAGTAGGTATTAGGAAAGGAGTAAACAACGATGTACGCTATCACCACTAATTTTTAATCTGTACATCGAAGAAGCGATTAATGTGGTAAAAGATAGAGTGTATTTCGGGATTAAAGTACAGGGATGGAAACTAAGAATGCTGAGATTCGCGGATGATATAGCAGTATTAGCATCTAGTAAGGAGGAATTAGAATCAGCGTTGAACGAAATAGAGGCAGTGTTGACAGAGGAATACGGAATGAGGGTGAATAAAAACAAAACTAAAGTGTTAGTGTGCAGAGGGCGCGAGAGTAGAGCAAAAACGAAGGTACAAATTAATAATGAAAGATTGGAGGAAGTTAAAAACTTCACTTATTTAGGAAGTAAAATATCGCAGGGTCGAGTAGCTTTTAACAAAAAAAAGCACTCTTATGCTCGGGGGTAATAAACTTAGAAACAGGGAAGTGATTTTTGAAAACGTATGTATGGAGCATGGCACTATACGGTTGCGAAACCTGGACGATAGGTGAAGCAAGTAGGAAGACATTAGAAGCTATTGAGATGTGGTGTTACCGAAGAATGATGAAAATACCGTGGACTGATAGGGTTAGAAACGAAGAAGTATTAGAGAAAGTCGACAAGAAAAGAAGTATGCAGAAAACATAAAGATGAGAAGAGATAGAATGGTAGGCCACTTGCTGATACATGGGGGATTAGTCTGCGATATTTTGGAGGCAGAAGAAAGAGTGAAGAAAGGCAGAGGTAGGTCTACATTAGACTACTGCTCGCAAATAGTAAGGGATGTAGGTTATAGGACAATTAGCGAAATGCGTAGGTTAGCACAAGATAGGAGAAGCTGGAGGTTAACGTCCATCCAGTCTTAGGACTGATGACCTCATGATGAAATGTAAGCTGTCGTTATATTTAACCCATATATACATACATTTGTAAATATTGGACGCAATGTATGTATGTCGAGAGTATTTAGTCATTTAACACTCGGTTAGATTCTGCTTTATTCTTCATCAAAATATACTTAGTTCGCAAAGAATGCGCTATATAATAGAAACGTCAAGAAACAAAATATTACATACCTTTCTCACGTGCGCGTTTCCTTCTGTAAGAGCGACGGTGATCAAGATGGCCATGACCAACGTTTTTGTCTTCCACAAAAAACCCTCCCCCATTACGCATCCTCATTGGTACTGTAAGAAACAAGTATGTTTATTCACTTAAGTAAATAAAAGGCAGAAGTTATGCTATTTGAGTAATAATATTATTAGCAAATCATTTACTTTTTTAATATTAACGTATATGTTAGAAACTGTAAAACTTCACATAGATCGTTTTATAAAATGTTTATGTTTACCGGAGAATGTTTATTGAATTATTTTCGTATTTAAGAATTCTCTAGCATACTCTAAATTAGAATTAACATGCGAAAAGTATATTCATTGGGTTTTTACATTATTTTTGTTATTACCAAGGACATTGTGCTACATACTCAACAATGTATTATTGTCTTTCACGTAATTACAAAATTGTTACTTAAGATTATCCAAATTTATAAAAAAAAATACATTTAAAAAAAGACGATGACGATATATGAAAAGGGACAAGTGTAGTTGGAGAAATATAATTTAGTACAATGAAGAAGCCTCTTAACCTGATACTTCCTTCGTAGTACATCTGTTGTGATAAAATCTGTCCTATGTCATTTGACGTCATCTACCATTAGGTAGCTTCAAATTAGGTATTGACAAGTTGACACAAGTAGCGGCAACTGTGCGTCTGACACCATTGGTGAAGTATCCTTTGTTAAAGCTTTGTGGGGTATTATTGACCCCACCACACTTAAACTGGAAGTGCTTTGTGGAAGTTTCCCTTTGATGGAAAAACTGTTAAAACGTTCAACAACTTACACCAGTGGGCACCGTCAGGAAAAACAAAAAGGAAATTTCTCTGGCATTTCTTGATCTACTCAAGATAAGTGTACCAAGTAAATTATACGGTTTTCTCGAAAATATGACAGTGGTATCCCATATTCCGAAAAAAAAGTAAAAATATATTTTTCTCCACCCTGGACACCATTGTAGATCATAAAGGTAAAATCATTTCAGAAATAAACCACTTTTATAATATAATGAAATATGGGGGAGGTATTCCGGACGAATTGTCGATGAATTATAGGGTGGCAGGGAATAGTCGTTATATTTTTCATACCTCAACACGACAGGAGTAAATTCCCTAGTAATTTACAAAAGCAATACCAAAAAATTGTATATAAAACAATGTCAACTTCTTAAAGAATTGGGTATGCAATTACTCTGAATACAAGAGGCACCGTGAGAGAAACCCCAAAATTCTTAGAGAATTACGTCCATCTCAGCCAGCACCCGTCGAAAACCCGGCAAATAGGCAAAAAACTAATAGAAGATGTAGTCTTTGTCCATGAAGGAAAGGCTGGAAAACGTTTTACACCTGTTCTAAATGTAACATTGCACTTTGTTTAAAGCACGCGAACTTTATGTGTAACAAAATTTGCCTCCAGGAGGATGACTAAAAAATTGTTTACCACAATATGGCTTTTCTCCATAATTCATTGGATTGTATAGTTTATTTTCGTTAAAAAGCATAAGTTGACTTTCAGTAAATATATAAGATAAATTTTTATAGCTTTGTATATCAGAGTACTGTAAAATTTATAATAAAATTATCTTCCTTTCCAATTTCTCATTTACCATTAAATTTGGTGAGCTAATTGTTTCAACATAATTGATAATCAATAACAATACAATAAACAAACCTTATCACATGATGTTAATCTTTATTTTTGAAAATTGAGATTGGAATAAGAAAAAGAAATGGGGTTTGTCATACCCCACTACACCTCTTACATCACTATTTTGCACCACTGCCCGCGGGCTAATAAAACTGCAATATTTATTTGTAATATTATAAATCATTAATTATAATTTCCATACCTTTTCTAGTTCTAAGATTCCTACGCTAAATTATAAATAATCAAGTAGTGTTATAGTCTTCGACAATACAAACATTATTTTATAATTTTCATTTATCATATTATCAGAGTCATATTATCAGATACGTATGATTAAATATTCATGTTATGTATTTCTGTATTTCTTGTTAACATAACAATCTTCTTTAATACACTACGAAAAGGTTTAATACTAGACAAGTTTATTAATAGCTATCAAATACAGTAGTCTTTATAATATTATTCCAATTGATCGTTATGAGCGCTTTATATAAATATTTCACTATTGTTCAATATTTTTTCGCTTCTATCCTGCTATCCCGGTTGCAATTCTATGTCGCACTGAACCGGTTCGTCCTCTCCTCTCCTCTTCAGTGAGGGTAAATACATTTTGATGACGACAGGATATCTAAAAAACTTTACCTCTTGATAATTCAGAAATTTATTTATTTCTTAAATTTGGTTTAGACGCTGTGTCTCGGGGATTTCCGCTGTGTTCATGGTGCTAGGTTAGTATTAGTTATCATATAGGTAATTCTTCAGGATTTACTAACAGTTTCTATAGTCTCCAGTTTTCTTTCGTAGTCTTGACTCATATAACCGATCTATAAATACAGTGGTTTTTATTTTCGGTTAAGTCTTTAGCGTCTAACAGGAGTTGCTAGTATACTCTATAGGGTCTTTCAATAGGGAATGTCGAAATTTGTGAGGTTATAACGGCCGTGTTGTTAAAGCAACATCTGTCGAATTTGTTGTGAATTGATCAGTAGTGTATGGCAAATCACCATGGAAGATTATAGCGTTTAAAAACGTGTGCTAGTCATCAAATTTTATTTTCAAACTCAGTGATCCGTTTGAGAAACGTTCTGCGTATTACGTGATTTTTATCCTCGCCACAACCGTCCCGTCGAGTCGACTATTCGACGTTTGGTGTCCAAATTCGAGTCAACCTATTTGATAAAATATCAGCTGGAAACATCGCTGCTGTGCGTGAAAGTGTGCGCGAAAACCCGAGGAAGTCAATTTCTCGTTGTTCACATGAACTTGGCTTCTCTGCGACTTCAACTTAGCGAATTTTGAGTCGGGACTTGGGTCTGCACGCGTATAAAATCCAGCTGACCCAGGAACTTAAGGTAAACGACCATAGACAAGTGTTCGCTGACTGGGCTCTGAAGCAGTTGGAAGTTGACCCAAATATCGAAAAAAAAAATTATCTTTATCGACGAGGCCCATTTTTAGATGAATGGATATGTGGACATGCAAAATTGTCGGATTTGAGACGATACCAAGCAACACAAGATACACAAACACCAAATGCATCCCGAGAAAGTCACTGCTTGGTATGGATTCCGGTCTGGCGGAATCATCGGTCCGTACTTCTTCGAAAATAAAACTGACATTGCCATAACCGTCAACGACGAGCGCTACAGATCGATGATAAACAACTTCTTGTGGCTTAAACTGGATGATATGGATACCGACGACATGTGGCTCCAAAAGGACGGCACTGCGAGCCACACAACGCATGCCACGGTGGACATTCTGCACGAGCGATTTGAGGGCATGGTTATCTCGCGCAGCCGAGACGTGAACTGGCCATTGAGATAGTGCAACTTAACGCTTTTAGACTTTCTCCTTTGAGCTACCTTAAATCGCAGGTCTATCCGAATAAACCGCAAACAATTGATGCTCTCAAAGTTAACATAACGAACGCCATCCAACAAATTCATCCAGTTATGCGAGAAAGTCATTGAAAATTTTACCTCCAGAATACGTGTCACCAAGCAAACCTGCGGCGGAAATTTGAACAACATTCTTTTTCATACTTAAAGTCATAAAACATTCTTTCAAATAAAAAAAATGAGTGAATCACACACAAGTCTCGTTTTATTTACGTTTGAAAATCGAGCATCCTTATTGAAAGACACTATATTAAGCAAATAGCATCCTCTTCCCTAAGTGTATTTATATTAAATTATGCAATAGAATCAGATCGTGTAGGTAGGATAATGGTTTCCTCTAAAGTAATCGTCGAAGTCTCCAATCTGGTGTAAATCCGTTTAGTTAATTTCTTCAGCTTCTGTTTCAATGGAACATTCATGTAAGGCTAATTGTAATCTATTGTTCTCCATTAATCCTAACCCAATTGACACTACGTCTACTATTACAACAACAAACACTTTATACCACAACTTTTTTCTCGATTTTTACGTCTCTTTTGAACTAAGTCTTTTCTCATATGTCATCTGTTGGATTATATAAATTTTTTACACCCTATTGTATATGCAGTATCTGTTGCTAATTTTGGGAATAAATACCTTAGAAATAAATTGTCAAATGCAATGGAGTGTGAGATGTATTTAAAAAGAATGAAACAAGTGCATCGACGGATTTTTCTTAACTAACATTTTATTTAGATAACCGTCGAGGTATACTTTTAGGGAACCAGGGGAATTAAAAAATTATTTGAGGAAGCTAGCCCAAACAAAAGACTAAAAATTGGATCAAAATCAATCAATACTGGAATAATCAACACCTGATAATCTGGTATATGCTACTGAAACCATTCTTCCATATTCTCCAGGTAACCATAATGTAGCAAACCTTCTTAAATAAAAGGTATCCATCTCTCCCAAATGCACTACATACATTAAGCAGTCTTTCTATTCTGATGAGACTTAGAAGTGATCTTTGATTGCAGACTGACTTTTATTAACCACATAAATAATGTTAACATTAGAGGGTTAAAAAAGCTTGGGTTCACTATAAGATATTTTAAATGGTTCACAATGCCTAACATGTTAAAATAACTATTTGGTGCTTTGTGAGACCTAAGATAAAATATAAATCTGTTGTATGGATTGTTGTATGAAATCTAGGTTGTAATGTTCATATAAGTAACCTAAAAACAGTTCAGTGGCATTTTTTAAAATACCTGAGTTATCGTTGTGATGGAATGGAATTGAAATAAGGTTAAGCTAAAATTGTAATTGTGAACATTAATTTATTTAATATCTTGCTTAGAAGGCGTTCAAATAAATTTTATTTAATATCAGTCAAGTTAGTATTGAACTAAGGTTAAGGTAGAAATGAGTGAAGAGCGATTGTTGAGAAATTGGGAGATTTATTGTAGAAGAACATGGCAGATTAATGGTGACGAGAGCAGTACGTGAAGTTAGACAGACAAGAGAGGAATGATAATTCAGGTTAAGCTTCTTAGCTGCCTTAACTTAGCTTAAACTTCCGCTATAGTACTGCCCTCTTAAACAATTTCTTATATTAAGAAAATTGCGCGGCAATATTTGAATAATGAGAACATAAGTTTTCATTTTAATATTAACACTTTCTCTAAATGAAAATTTTGTACCCGTTTTCTGAATGCAAATAGATAATAATTAGGATAATCCCATGTCCTGGTGATGATTCCTCTCGATGTTTTCGACGTTTCTAATATTTAGCATCTCTCTCTCTCTCTCTCGTCCTCTAAAGCGCCTCTTGGTAACGCGTTCGTGAGTATGTCGGCTTGCTGTAGCTTTTCTTTCTGCCAACATTTTCCACATAAACAGGAGCTGGTGATGATGCATCGAAAACACACCAAACTTCGCTGGACTGCAGTGTAACTCGCACTTGAAATTACCACGTGGTCCAATTTTCGATTTCTTCTAACTTAGAAATCTAAATTGCCTCGTTTCCAAGAAGCGACTCATATTTTTAACTCTTGCACGAGGCCGAAAATATTTCGCATTTTCAACAATTTACCAACAGAAATATTTATTTCTGAAGAGTCCTGAGTCCATAACCTATTGGATTAAGGTTAAGGTAGCAATAAATAAAGAGAGATTGCTGATAAATTGGGAGATTTATTATAGAAGAACTTAACGGTTTAATCATGACGAGAGCAGTATATGAAGTTAGACAGATAAGAGAGAAATGACAACTTAGGTTAATCTACTTTCCGCTACAGTACTGACCCCTTAAGCAATTTCTTGCATTAAGAAAATTGCGCGGTAATTTTTAAAAACTCAATACTCAATACATAAATTTTTATTTTAATATTAACAAATGGTATTTTATCTTGCAACTATTAAACCTAATGTACTTTTCACTAATATATAAAATTTGTACAGATTTCCAAAGAATATAAAATGGGGTACACATTTGCAACCCTACATAATGATAAAGTATATTATGTAATATTTGTTTAAATGTTTCAAAAATAGGTTCATTTTAGATTTTGATATTAGTGTCGACGAAACATATGCAGGAATTCTCGAAGTAGCTATTCGCCCCGCCCCTCTGGGTGTACTCTCGCCGACCTGGAGAAAATCGTGACGTCACAAGTGACGCTCCGATTTGTACGACAGCACTGGACCAGAGAGTATAAAATTTATACTCTCTTTATATATATATATATATATATATATATATATATATATATATATATATATATATATATATATATATATATATATTTATACTATAAATACCGCAGGTATTGGCGTGGCTCGATATTGTCTAGCTTGTGCTTGGAGTAGTTTGTTAATATGGAATACTTGGTGGAGGCTAAGTTTGCATGACCTGGATATTTTATGTAGCCTGGCCCATAAAATGGTTTATGAAAAGGTTCCATACATTCTTTACAAGGTTTTAAATAACCGTTCAACCTCCATCGGAGTACCTTAGCAAAGAGAGATACTCAATTCGTGGGTTCTCCGTAGGATCGACGGTTCTTCTAACCGTCCGAGCCCACTCCTTTTTAATTCACCTACGAGTGCCGCACTTTAAAACCGAAATTCCTTGTACGTTTGCCAACACTGTACGTTTGATAGTGCGAGCGCCGAACCATCCGTGTCGTGAGTCTGCGGTTCTAGATTCCAAATCGGGAATCGCCGTTGTACGCCGGGAGTGTGTGCCTAGAAGCAGGTACCGATCAGAGGCCACGAGGGGGTTGCCGTACTAGACGAATTGGATTAAGGTAAGTCCGTTCCATTTATTTCCTAGAACCGCGACCGCCCGTTCTGTTTTCGACGCTGTGAAGAGACCCCCTAGACCACCGCGAGTAGAGATTCCTGTACCTCGATTGCCAATTACGACAAGTAAATTAATAATATTACCACCTAATTATTACAACAATACGTTTTAAGAAAGCGGAGGTTCGTAAACAGAAATTGTCTTGAAAGAAATTGTCTGAAATTGTCTTGTTCTCACGTATATAATTTACAATCAATATACGAAATATATCATAAGATCGGATATACGAGATATCGAAACAGTCGAAAAGTGAGTTTTGTGACCGCACCCAACGAGGATGGAAATCCGCAGCAGCAGGAAGCCTACGGAGCTCAAGCGAGACCCGGCTATCGCTGCAAGAGGAATGAACCTCCGCGCAAGGGAAGGGGGTGAAGAACGAGCTACAGTATCGAGGAGCACCAACGAACAGCTTTCCGTACCCACACCAAAGGGAAACGCGGCCAGCCCGATCGTGGAAGCATCTCGGCGCGCAGCTAGAGTATCAACGGCGATGTCATCATCGGGAGCACCTATGCTGGCATCACCAGGGCACACCACGAAGGGGCGTGAAATGGAGGGGACGTTCCACGAAGGGCAACGTATGCGTTCGAGACGAGGCAAGGCCCTACGTACTCCACACACTGGTACCCCCATCACCTACCATTTCCCATCCCCCAAGGGATGAAAGCGAGAGAGAAGAGAGTGACGGAGCGAGGAGAGGCGCCTTCTATGAAGAGGAAGGTACGCAATGTCGACATTAGTTGACGTTATGTATATATGTCCTGTGGTGAGTCTTTGTACATACATTATCACATTTATTTATTTATACAACATTTAAGTCCTCTATAACAGGACTTAAATGTTGTATAAATAAATAAATGTGATAATGTATGGAAAATACAATATCGTCTTGATAATTTGATTACTGAAGGCAAGACTTAGGCCATTTTAGATCCCTGATAACTGGTCAGGGTAAGAGTTGTTGTATTTTCCAACCTTTTTAAAATATTCTAGTTCCAATGTTATTTATTTCAAATGTCAGCGTATATTCTGCATATTTTGAATACTTACTCCATTTTTTGATAAAAAAATTATGATTTATTTTGTACAGCTTTTCATTTTCTGTAATATCAGTGAAGCTGAATATGTCGCATTTATTTACGCACCCTTTATTTGCGACTGTTACTTCTTTTAGTTAACCCGTTGATTTCCAGACAACATAATTGGGATACAAGTCGGAAATCGAGAAAGGAACTACAAAATCGCCAGGCTGTTATCAAAGTAGTTCCCGAACAGCAAGGTTATTACATAATCGCCATAGGAAGTAACTACTCCTCTGGCTAAAGCCCCGCCAGGCATTGAATTATACCTAAAAGCGATCCTCGACCCCTTTCTTGTGATTCTGCACGATCAGACGAGGTTTCAAAACATAAAACCCGTCACAGTTAAGATTCGACATCTGTCCCGGATGGAAACCGAACAACATACAGGTGTTTCGAATTTATTAGATCTCATCAGTGTCGTACACGTTCGGTTCCCATCCGGGACAGATGTCGAATTCTACCTGTTGCGGGTTTTATTTTTTGAAACCTTGTCTGATCGTGCAGAAATACGGGAAAGGGGTCGAAGGTCGCTTTTAGGTATAATTCAATGCCTGGCGGGGCTTTGGACCGAGGAGTAGTTGTTTCCTATAGCGATTATGTAATGGCCTTGCTATGAGGGAACTATTTGATAACCGCTTGGCGGTTTTATAGTTCCTTTCTCGATTTCCGGCTTATATGTTACTGACATAGATCGTATCGATAAAGATGTATACCCCACAGATTTCATTCGGCATTTATCCTGGATCGTGTACAGCACTGATGGGAACTAATAAGTTCGAAACAGCTGTATGTCGTTCGGTTCCCATCCGGCACAGATGTCGAATCCTACCTGTGGCGGGTTTTATGTTTTGAAATAAATGGGATATGAACTGTCAGGATACGCTTATGCTTTCAAAAGTTTTACTCAACACCACGAATCCGGCCTTACTGTAGCAAAAAGTTGTTATAAGTTTCCCGTTTCTCGAAACAAAGACGCGAATCTTGCGTCGAGCTGCTTCCACGGGCGTAGAAACATCTATAGACACGAGCACGGATGCTGCCTAATCACCCGAGGTCGGCTTCTATCTACTGCCGCTCATTCTAGAAGTTGGTGTACTTAAATCAACCCTCGAGTTTGAAGTCCCTATTTATATTTAGTGAATAGAACGCGGCGTCTGGAAGTCGTATTCATTTGGTTCATGTAGATTACTAATAAGCCCCGGTGGATTATAACCCCAATAGCTTGGAAATGGGATCCTGATGGTTGGAGCTTCGACTTGAATAAATCCCCGTTCCAGTTAGCGATATCATTGTTTGTAATAGTGTGGATTATCAAATACACACGACTTGTTTGCGAGAGTAAAGGAAATGAGAGCGTGTATTTAGTTGTTTAGTTTAATCGTATTTTGGGTTGCCTTAAAAAAGAAAAAAAACTGCTTTTAAATGTAGTCCGGATATTTTATCATTTCAAATGGTGTGAAAAATGGGCAGACATTTTATATCGTGGTCGATAAAAATCAATGTTTAAAAACAATTTATTTTTGAAATACAGAATTGAACGTTTTGTTACAAGGATTTAAAATAATTATATTCATCATCATTAGGTCATCAGTCCTAAGACTGGTTGGACGCTAACCTCCAGCTTCTCCTATCTTGTGCTAACCTACGCATTTCGCTAATTGTGCTACAACCTACATCCCTTACTATTTGCGAGCAGTAGTCTAGTCTAGGCCTACTTCTGCCTTTCTTCACTCCTATTTCTGCCTCCAAAATATCGCGGACTATTCCCCCATGTCTCAGCAAGTGACCTACCATTCTATCTCTTCTCTTCTTTATGTTTTTCCATATACTTCTTTTCTCGCCGACTTTCTCCAATACTTCTTCGTTTCTAACCCTATCAGTCCATGGTATTTTCATCATTCTTCGGTAACACCACATCTCAAAAGCTTCTAATTTCTTCCTACTTGCTTCCCCTACCGTCCAGGTTTCGCAACCGTATAGTGCCATGCTCCATACATATGTTTTCAAAAATCTCTTCCTTGTTTCTAAGTTTATTACCCCCGAGCAGAAAAGTGTTTTCTTTTTGTTAAAAGCTACTCGACCCTGCGCTCTTCTTTGTTTTATATCTTTATCGCTTCTTCCATCCCAATTTATTTTACTTCCTAAATAAGTGAAGTCTTTAACTTCCTCCAATCTTTCATTATTAATTTGTACTTTCGTTTTTGCTCTGCTCTCGCGCCCTCTGCACACTAATACTTTAGTTTTGTTCTTATTCACCCTCATTCCGTATTCCTCTGTCAACACTGCCTCCATTTCGTTCAATGCTGATTATAATTCGTCCTTACTAGATACTAATACTGCTATATCATCCGCGAATCTCAGCATTTTTAGTTTCTGTCCCTGTACTTTAATCCCGAAATTCACTCTACGTTTTACCACGTTAATCGCCTCTTCGATGTACAGATTAAAAATTAGTGGTGAAAGCGTACATCCTTGTCTTACTTCTTTCCTAATACCTACTTCCCCTTTTTCCCCTTCTACTTCTATAACAGCAGTTTGCTCTTTGTATAGATTGTGTACTACTCTCCTATCTCTATACTTCATTCCCGCGCTCTTTAGTATCTCGAACATTTTTTCCCATCTTATGTTATCAAAAGCTTTTTCTAAATCGACAAATCCTATATAAGCGTTCTTTCCTTTTTCTACTGTTTTCTCTAATATTACTCTTAGTAGCTTCGCGAGTTCCCCTATTTCGCCTAAACCCGAATTGGTCTTCTCCTAGTATTTCCTCCGCTCTATTTTCCATCCTCTTCTGCTCTATTCTGGTTAAGATTTTTGACGCATGGGAAGTTAGGCTAATCATTCTAAAGTTCTCGCATTTGTCGGCTCCTCTCTTTTTCGGTATAGTAACGATAATGTTCCTCTTATAATCCTCCGGCATCTCGCCCATTTCGTATATGTATTTTACCAGTTCAAACATCCTATTTACTACTTTCTGTTCCGCATATTTCAAAATTTCCGCCTGTATTTTATCTACACCCGGCGCTCTATTATTCTTTAGCCCGCTTAGTGCTATATCAAATTCCTCTCTCAATATAGGTTTTCCTACATCTTCCCTATCGATGCTAGATTCTTCCTCTAATATATCTCCTAATTCCTGACCCTCGTACAAATTTCCTAAGTACTGCTTCCATCTATCCGTTTTCTCCTCTCTTCCGATCAGTATGTCCCCCGATTCACTCCTAATGTTTCTACTCATTGTTCCTATATCCATGAAGTTCCTCTTAATTATTTTGTAAGCCTCATCGGTCTTACCTACTTGCAACTTATCTTCTACTTCTTTACATTTATCCTCTATCCATTGTTCTTTCGCTTTTCTACATTTTCTAATGATTTCCCACTTTATTGACTTATAAGTTTTCAGGCCTTCTTCGTCTCGTCTGTTTTTGTAGCCTCGTCTCTTTTGCATTAAGTTTAAGATTTCGTCCGTTATCCAGGGCTTCCTAGCTTCCCTTTTCTCGTGTCCTAAAACGTCCGTAGCCGCGGAATCTAGACTATTCTTGATACCCTCCCACTCAGTTTCTGCGTTCTTGATTTCATCCTTACTCGCTTTATTTATTAATTGATCTATTTTCTCCTGGAACTTATCTTTCATATTCTGATCCCTCAATATGTCTACATTTATACGTTTCTTATCATTCCGGGTTTTCAAATTTTTTAACTTTAATCTAGCTTTCATGACTACCAAGTTGTGGTCGCTGTCTACATCTGCTCCTGGATAACTCTTACAGTCTTTTACTTGATTTCTAAATCTCTTCCTAACCAGAATGTAGTCTATCTGATACCTGTCTATCCCTCCTGGCATTTTCCATGTGTACCGCCTCCTAACGTGATTCTTGAACAATGTGTTCGCGACTACCATCTTGTGCTTCTCACAGAATTCTATCAGTCTGCTACCTCTCTCGTTTCTGTTTCCTAATTCATAAGGACTTACAAATTCTCCTTCTTTCCCCTCACCTACGACTGCGTTAAAAATAATTATATTATTACAATAATATTCAGTGAGAACCGGAGGTTTTGAAATTGAAATGAGTTATGCCGGTTTGCCGGATACTATGCTAGTTTGCCGGATACTATCTTCTGGTCGCACGCTTTCGCCTATATAAACTGTCATGTGCTGAGTTTGCATGAGAATTCTTTAGAATGAGCTTTAGCCATGAGCATTCTTAGAAGTTAGGCGTGAGTTGCTGACCACAAGCAAGTCTTTGTTTGTGAGAATGAGATAAATCACGAATTGTATCAAGTAACTATGAGAAACAACTGATAAGAAAGACCAAAGATTATGTTACTTGAGATAGGATACAATGTAAATGGTATCTAACTGAAATCCGTCTGTGGAAGTTGGTACTTTACATTTGTGTTTGTTTAGTATTGTATTTATTTAGTATTTATACTATGGCGAACGTGAGAGAAATAGTAAGTACTAATACTGTATTGTTAACTTTTTGTTAGAACGTGAATTTCATACATTAACTTATGAAGATAAAATTTAAGAAGTTTTTTTTACTATATTTTACTTCATTATTTTGCACTATATAACCTACTAATAGTTAGTTGTTGCCCACCCATGACAAATCACCACGAGCCGCCACTGACTGCCCGGGGAGGAGATCAAACTGTACGAACCCCGGAATGTATCCTTCAATGGCAATACACGATTAATGTATAAAAATAATAAATTTAGAATTCGTTCAAAAATATGCTTGTGACATTCCTCTCAAAGAAACCATACCCCCCTGACCTACCCAGTATATTAACGTAAAATAAAAATACAGTGGCAACAACTGGATGCTCTGTTCATCGAATAGACGTAACACCTGGCGATTTAAAGAAATCGGAAAATATAGACCTTATATACGTTCCTGCTTTTATAGCGTCTACGTATAGAAGTATTGCGTACTCTACCGAAACACACGCTGAAAGCTGAAAGAACCAATAACCATCGCTGATAGCGGTAATCCTCCACAACTTTGTAGTCTCGCAAGGACGATACGGCCAAAGGGAAAAACCGACAGAAAGCCACTCTCCTCTTTCGCCTCTTTCGGCGCTGTTTCCAGCGGGTTAAGTGAACCGCAATAACGAGTCATGTGGAGATTCACCGGGAAGAATGCAGGCACGCGTTGAAATTGCCCGACATACCACAGTTCAGTAGACTGCCTCCCTCCGAAGCTCCTCCTTACACCGTAAATGCGTTCGTCGGACTTCTTGTTCAACGAAACTGAAAATGATTTATATACACGTGAAATACGGGGAATTGAGCTTCTAGGTCGAATTTAATTTAAAAATATCTGTAACCGATTCCAGATGATCTTAGAGAAGATCAAGCCGTTTTAGTTTATTAAGTTAATGAATGCAAATTGTTGGTGATCTCTTGTCCCGGCAGGCGTTCCGGGACAAATGTCGAATCCTACCTGTGGCCGGTTTTATTTTTTGAAACCTTATCTGATCGTGCAGAAACACGAGAAAGGGGTCGAGGATCGCTTCTGGGTATAATTAAACGCCTGCCGGGGCTTTAGCCCGAGGAGTAGTTGTTTCCTAGAGCGATTATGTAATAGCTTTGCTGTTCGGGAACTACTTTGATAGCCGCTTGGCGGCTTGGTGGTTCCTTTCTCGATTTCCGACTTATAAGTTACTGATAGAGATCGTATCGATAAAGATGTATAGGCCATAAAGTTCATTCGGCATTTGTCCTGAATCGGCGTACCGTATGCGGCACTGATGAGAACTAACAAGTTCGAAACAGCTGTATGTCGTTCGGTTCCGATCCGGGACAAATGTCGAATCCTACCTGTGGCCGGTTTTATTTTTTGAAACCTTATCTGATCGTGCAGAAACGCGAGAAAGGGGTCGAGGATCGCTTCTGGGTATAATTCAACGCCTGCCGGGGCTTTAGCCCGAGGAGTAGTTGTTTCCTAGAGCGATTATATAATAGCTTTGCTATTCGGGAACTACTTTGATAGCCGCTTGGCGGCTTGGTGGTTCCTTTCTCGATTTCCGACTTATAAGTTACTGATAAATGTTTAACTAAAAACAAAACACAAGAAGTAACTCTAAATAAATTTAAACATAAATAAATAAAAAATAATGGAGTATTACTATAACTTTAAACATAAATAATTGATAAAGTAATAATGGGGTACTGAGGATCAGATGATGTATACTTAATATTCTTTTTCCGGTTCTCAATTTCCTTTAAATAAACTGGATATTTATTGTTATATATAAAATGATTTACATCAATACATGTTCTTAATTTTTGTTTATCCTTTAGTCTTATGGCAGTGTACTCCGTTCATTGTTGGACCTGCGCTATTCCAAGTCAAGCAAGGCATAGCTCGATGACGACTTGGATGGGTGACACATGGTCTCATTCTTATAGTGCCGCCGTGGTGCTGACTTGGTTTTGGTAACAGAGTGGCAACTGGGCCAAATACTGGACACATTGTCTGTGTGAGTTCGATTCTCACCAGAGGGAACTTGGCACTTCCCTCAGGGCCGTGTGTTTGTCCGCGTTTATATGTGTAATCTTCCCCTATTCAATCCTCCCTGTAGGTTTTCTGGGGAAGGAAGTCTAGTTTCCGTGTGTCCAAACTCGTGATGCGGTATACTTTAATAACTTGCTTGGATTTGTACAATTATCAGCGTAATGGTCAAAAATACCACATTTGAAACACCTGAAAATGCCTACATATTCGAGGAAAAAAAGAGAAATTTATTGCATAATTTTCTTAAATGTTCCAGGATCATATTGAATGATAGCCATAAATTTAGTTTTTATTATTTTATTACTTTTACTTGTAGTAAATTTAAGTATACATTCATCTCCATACATATTTTCCTCTGTGTCCAGGACTAAGGATTTTTTAAATCGGGAGCCTTGATTCGATCATTTTTATCCAGTTTATTTTTTGCAGATTTTTTTACAATTCCTTTTTCTTTATTGATTTTATAACTTATTAGAACTATTCCTTGTTCAATATTCTTTAACTCTTCTATTCCGACTTCCAAGTTCGCTGTATAGCTTTCCTGTATAGCTTCTTTAGTCTTTTCACATTATTGATTAGCCTTCGGTTCTATAATCATTAATACCTCAGAAACAGCATCGGCAAATGTTTGACGTATTCCTGGCAAATTACCATTTAGAGCGTTATTATTATATCGCATAATATGTTCAAGATCACCTATTCCTCTTACGATATAGAATTGTAGACTTTCAGATCTCTGGCAATATTAGTAACAACATCAATTTTATAATTTTTTAACCATATTTCTAATCTGATATAGAAATTATCAAAAATAAAATGTACAACGATATATTCAAATGTAGTTTATTCGAATTACTTTTGTTTTATTACATTAGCATATTTTTAACCAAGTATGTACTATTACAAAATATTATAATTAATATTGAAGCTCCATTACTCTAAGTTCTCACTTTAGAAAGTTCACTCAACCTCCTCTTCATTTCCTTTGACTTCTCGAAATTTCTAGCCCTCCTGGCTAACCTCTCCTCCTTCAAGCACTTCGTCACCTGGTGATCTGCGGAATTACATATGCCGATGAACTTCTTGATTGGATGGTCTTGATGACATTGCTTCAACATTTCTATTAGATCGTTGCATTTTTCTGTATGTAAATGTGATGACAGGTCGGTGTGCATGGTTCGCACCTGTAATATGTCACTTTACAATTTAGTTTCTACGCTATGAAATACACTGTCAGTAGGCAGTTGCTTTAAATATAGCTCAGATTGTGCTTGCCGGTAAAATAGAAACTAATATAGGTAATTCACGATTTGTTTGTGTGTTAGCTGTTTTGAGGTTATGTAAAGAAAATAAGTTGACAGCTGCTTTAGGGCGCGCATCACAATATCGAAACTGTTAATAATCAGAACATTTTTTGACTTGATTCTCATCTGATATCGTCTTGCCACATCTACAGTATGTTACTGTGGCGCGTCCTAATTTTGATGGACAGAGTGAACAGAATTTTCTCTTTTCTTTCGTCGTAAACGTACTGCTCGCTTCTAATTGCTCTGTCCTAGAGCTTTCCAAATAAATATTTAAACTGAATTCTTATAGTTCGAATTGATAAGCTGTTCGTCTTCCATATTGCAGTTGGCTATTTATCTGTAAGTTGACTATGACCACCCTGGTAGTTTTCCTCAAGAATCGACTTTAGAAGTATAATGGAAGTTTTAATGGAAGTATAAGTAAGATGCAGGCGAAAAACTTAGAAACTAATGATTGTTCTTGTTTCTTTTTTACTTTTCCACACGCGGAATAGTAATGTAGTAGTGTAAAAAAATTTTTTTTCTAGGGTTTATTTTTCGTTTTTCGGCCTAAAAACAAAAAAAATGGTTTTTAAACCTTTTTGTATGTGTATGTCGTTCTCGTCGGCATTTATTCTTGTTAGCACGATAACTCAACTAAATCGTGTCTGGTAGATCGAGTTTTGACTGAATCTGATCGGGTACGTCCTACAAACGCCATCTATTGATTTTGAGGTGGATAGGACACACCCCACCCTGTCCGTGGGTCATGAGAAAGCACGATGGTGGACTATTTGAGAAACATTTTTTGTTAGCACGATAAGTTAACTAAATCCCGTCGGATCGATCGGGTTTTGACTGATTCTGATCGGAGACGTCTCCCAGACGACACCTATTGATTTTGAGGTAGATAGAATACACTCTATCATGTTCGTGGGTCATGAGAAAGCACAATGGTGGACTATTTGAGAAATTGTTTTTGTTAGCACGATCACTCAATTAAATCGTGTCGGATCGATCGGGTTTCGACGGATTCTGATTAGGGACATCTACTAGACGACATCTATTGATTTTGAGGTGGATCGGATATACCCCACCCTGTCCGTGGGTCATGAGAAAGCACGATGGTGGACTACTTGAGAAAAATTGAAAAATGTAAAACTGCCGCATGAAACACATATTTTGCATTTATGTGTTAGTTTATTTTTTCTCGGCCACTCAATTTCGAGATAGAGATGTTCTACGTGCGGAGAAGTCCGTTTTAAGGTTTTAAAACTGTTTATTTTTATTAAAAATGAGATATAAAAGTGAATGTTTTTTATTCAGCCAAAATTTCTCAAATAACAATTTTAGAAAGTCATATTCCTCACTTCAGAATAGGATTCAGCATGTAGAATTTGGAGATTATACTACTATTAGTATAACTATTTTATAGGATATTATTAAAATATCGACTATGCAATTTTTTATATTAAAATATTGTTACGATCTAGTCTAAGACTAATGAGTTACTTAATTCTAATTCTATTATACTATATTACTTAAATTCTAAGAGCCACCCATTGACTTGAGTCTTCGTAACTATTTCGGATAAGTATGGCACTTTTTCTTGTTCACTACACAAATTATTCTGCTCTTAATTTCACTCAAACCACTACACTAACTCGTGGACTTTAATCGCCTTGAGTCTTCTTATTTGGTTGAAGTTATCAAGGAGCTGGACAGCCTCGATATTCTCGTATTTTAGAAGTCTTAATTCGTGGTTTCGTGAAAATTTTTTAATCTCTATATCAACATTATCTATTCCAAGATCTCGGTGGAGATCTTCATTTCTTATATACCAAGGTGTACTAATGATTTTCCGTAGTACTTTACCGTGAAGGGTTTGTATAATTCTAATATTTGACTTTCTGGTACAACCCCAAACCATAAGTCCACATCGGTTTTAATATTTGCTTATACAAGAGGAGAAGAGGAGCTTATTATGCATTGATAAGGTTGAGTTCCTGCTCAAGAGTCAGTACATATCTTATACCTAATTCTTCTCTTTTCTTTTTTACGTAGACTTTCCAGCGAAGCTTCGTATCTAAGGTAAAACCGAAATATTTGGCGGTATTGGCATATGGGACTATTTGTCCATTCATATTTATTGGAATATGTTGGATATGTCTATTAGTGAAATCGATATGAACTGATTGTTATTCATTTAATTTAATTTTCCATTTCTTGGTTCAGATTTGGAATTTATTGATGGCATTCTTATTAGGCATTCTTATATTACTTTTGCCCGTTGTTATTATGGCAGCATCGTCGAAAAAAGTAGCTTAAGTATTATTTTCTAACTTCGGGAGGTCCCACGTATATAGAAGGTACAGCACAGGGCCTACAATACTGCCTCGCGGGACTCCTGCTTTGATTTCTTTAAGGACAGAGCAGGCATTTTCTTGCTTAATTCAAAAGTGTCCATCTGACAAATAGGATTTTAAAATACCTGAAAATTTTTATATCGATTATGCAAATGAATGTTACTTTTTCAGCCAAGATTTATCAATAATCGACATTGCTATGCTATTACTATCAATATGCGACAAAATCGCATTTCTTACTATCATAACTGTATTGTGCGTATCGAATTGAGAGTATTACACTATTTTCCAGATTTTTTCAAAAACCGGCTATAGAAGTTAATATTTTTTTCTTCAGACAAAGTTTTTTAAAAGTGGACTTTAGAAAATCGCCATTCACTTGAAAGTCGGTTTACGTAAGGTACATAGATTAGAAAGAGAAAACTCTGCAAGAGTTATCTCTTTCTCATCCGTGTACCGTACGTAAATTCCCCAATTGTTAAAAATTTTTTAGTAAGATAGATAAACATAAATGCATAAAGAAATGATGGGTTCATGTACTGTATGTTCCTTATAGCCTTGGGCGTCAAGTATTTAGTGTCAAGACGCTAGGTGTCCTTTTAAGGTCTCACTGTTGATTTATTATCAAATTTGCCTTCGTAAATCGACTCGATTTTAGTCATACGCTAGTTTATTTGGTGAGAAAATTGGTGACGGACACATACCTAAGAATTGCAAATGAATAGGTCGAAACGTGCAAATACGACGAAAGCACTTTCGGTGAATAAAAATACATCCAGTGGGCTTTAATAAATAAGGAATACGCAATTTGTTATCCCTACATTCCGATGCGCCACAGAGCTAATTAGATTTGCCAACAACCTCCAACCTGGAGTAGGAAAACTTCGAACATACGAATAATTAACACAGGAGTTAACGGAGAACCGAGTTTTCGCAACTAACTCTTTCATTACTACTTTGGTAAAACTTTATAACGCGAATTTATGATAATTCACTAGATATTGATGAGTGAAGTTTATTGAGGTATTTTGGTAAATGAGTTTTCATTCAGAAGAGTTTTCATGAATTTTGCTAATTTGATGGATGAATAAGAAAATTAGTTTCACTCGAAGTATAGGTAAGCAATTTTCAAATTATAAGCTAATTTGTTACACAGAACTTACCAAAAATGCTCGACAATATACAGGGTATATTGTTTTTTGTATATTGTAGTTTGGTAATTTCTTTTTTATTCTCTTTTCTTGACCTAGTTAATGCGAAGAGTGTGTCGCAGTAAAAATAAATGTATTTAGACACGTTCAGATATGTAAAGAAGAAATTAGTAGTTACTGTAATATATATTCAACATTGGCTGATATTAGCGCTAACAGATATAATAATTTAAGTTAATAACATAAATATATACAGTGCTACCTCGGGTCACGAATGCCTTTAGTCATGAAAACATTGAACCTATGAACCTATGAACCTATGAACCTATGAACCTATGAACCTATGAACATAGTTTGGAGACTATCGAGGAGGATGGAGCTGGTGGAGGACTACAGACAAGAACTCATTACAGAAGAACTTCAAGACTTGCAACGTGAACATATAAAAGTTATGTAGGAGGAGCACTCAGGTGAGGAGGAGGGGGTGGTACATGATTTAAGTGCTGAGGTCAAAGAAATTTATAGCAACTGGAATGAGGTGCGGGTTTTCATTGAGGTTAATCATCCTAACAAAATAATAGCAATGACAATGTGATGTCCCATTTTCACAAATATATCCAGCAAAGATAAGAAAAAAGTTTCTGGATGTTTATCTTGTGAAAGTATCAGTCATCGAAACTGCAATCGAACTACTTCCCGGAATACAAGCAAGAAAAAAAACATCAGAAATACTTAGACTGTTGCTCGACCTTGTTATGAAATGAGATTATTCTTTGAAGAAGTAGATTCTTCTTCCTCCTCCTCCTCTATCACCTACCTATGTCAACAACTATAAACCACAAAGGTAAAGTTATACTGTCTATCATTGTATTAAATATTTTGGCCACATAGATCCACTAAAGTCAAAAAACAATAGGTTTCTGGCACGAGCGAATCGATTACTTGGATTTGCATTAATTTAAATGGGAAAAATAATTTCAGTTCGCGAATATTTTGTTTCACGAATGGAGTGAAAGAACGAATTAAGTTTTCGACCCAAGCTACCACTGCACTTAATATGATGATTATACTTGCCTTTTATCAATTACATACAGCTTGTATACGACAAATAACCTCTCCTCCAGAATTAATAGAGATGTTGTCACTTAAAGTTGAGATATTTGAATCGATGTAGGTATAATCAATTCAGTTCAGCTTTGCCTTCATGTTTGACCAACTGCTGTTTTATTCGTTGTCGTGTTTGCACAATACACCGTCATCTATGATAAATATATGGAATAAAGCGCAGTTTCTCCAGTTTTGGAATAAATACAATCCTATATAAAAATTTCCCAGTCGAAGTTCATTACAAAAATGTTTACCATATGTATGCAGAAGACTTGTTCCTCATATTCATAATAATATTAAATCTTCGTATACACAATAAAGGTAAAAGTTCTTAATTATTTCAATTTACATATTAATTACTGTAATAAAGAAACTTGAAACATATACATTATCGTTACAAGAACAGTTTAGGATATTAGAAACTGTTAAACAAAAAATAAACAGTCAAAACACACCTGAAGTCAGTATTGTGAAAAAGAAGAAGATGTGTTTAGGAAAAATTCTGGATGCAACCATTTGAAACACATTTCTGAAGGGTACACATCAAGAGTTACCTTCTACATTACTAAAATGTAGTCCACATATAGTTATCTTCTTGTACTGGCCTTTGATGGTAGTAGACGTTGGAAGAACATTTTCATTACGTAAATTACTTTTAAGTAATAGACACCAAAGTTTTACTGCAGAATAGTCAGAAAAGTACCTAGTACCACTAGGTGATTTTCTGACTTATACCTTTCTTTATCGATATCGGCCTCTATCGCTTCATTATCAGTATTAGTCTGCGAGTCAAAAATCAGTAACCAAAAATGTGTTGGTAAGTTTCTTATTTATACATTTAATTTTTAGTTTTTTTAATTATATTATTCATTACTGTATTATGATGTATTTTCTGTGAATTATTGCTGTATAACATGAGTTCGACTCTATTGCGGCTTGCTGGAATAGATGTTTTATTTATCATACACATATGTTGTCGAATCCTAACGCATCCACTCAAATTATTCATACACTGGCTAGAATAGGCATTAAATATGTTTTTTATCTACGTTGCTTATTGTATTGTCTACCGATTATTATCCCCTTAGACTCCGTTTAAGTGATTTTACTCCCATATTGTATAAATTCTATAAATAGAACCTGATTTCAACTGCTCTTACAGAATAATTCATTGTAAAATTTATAGAAGCAATCAAGCTCTCAGATTATCGGAATGGACAACCCTTAGCCTAACAGCTGCCATACACTTAATGGGAAAAATGCCACCCCTATTAATCTGTATAAAACCGAAAGTGACCTTCTCTGATTACAACCTGTCCCTCTTAATTGGACGAGATAATCTCCCTAAAGGGGTAGAATTTATTCAAATCTGAGAGTGAGTACTAAAAGGTGCCATATGAAAGCTTTATTTAAGTCTCTTTCACAATTTAAATAGAAACGTATGTAATGTGAGTATGGAGGTAACTTGGAAGTAGGAAAGTGCTAGTATAGAGGGGAGGACAAAGTTTCTATTGAAGAGCTCTTGAATATTGGGCACAAGAAAGATGTTCGGAAGTACTTGGTCCATTTGCCCTTTTTTTATTACATTTAATAAGCGAATGGTCATAATTGTTTAAATAATTTCATCTCTACTCATTTTCTTATTGAAAAAAACTTGAAAATCATTCAAAACATCGCTGTAAACAATAGATCTCCTAGATATCTCAGATATACGTACATTATCTACCATCGAAACGTGTATCATTATTGGATGTTTCTCCAAACTACAATTTTCTTTTTCTTAGTCTGCCATGGCTATTTTGATAGTTTCTATTCTCTGTTAGTAAACTTGCTTCATTCTCAATATCTTCAAATGTGTTTCTTACATCTTTCATAAACTTGGAAAGAGAATTATTATTATATTATATAGGTTTGGGGCTCATCGGCTACTGATCGCATGGGTAGTCCCTTGGCGATCCCCTCTTATTTGGGTCATTATCCAAAAATGCTATCCCATAAAAGGAGCAATTTAGGCACGCCTTCCGCCTCGCCTCCTCTAGGATAACAGGGGTCTATAATATAAGATACCTCCTCTCCTCCAGTGCGGGGCAGGTGTAAAGAATATGAATTGAGGTTTCCTCCTCGTCTTATTTATAGTATCTCAAGGCCGGGCTGTCAGTCAGCCTCAGCTTGTGCTTATATGCATTCAGGCTACTATGGTGGCCCGTCATTATTCCCACTAGGGTTCTGGCTTTGTGCCTGTTCAATTTAATGAATTCTTGGGCCCATTTCTCAATCTTTGAGTATTGGATGAAGAGTTTGGTTATTCGACAATCCGTTACTCCTCTCCGTCTTTTATTGTGTCTCTTGCCCAGCCCTTGATGCGGTCTCTGATCAGATTCCGACTTATTCCCACTGCAGATTCTAGTCCACAGAGGTTTTCCCTGGTGCCTAGTCTGGCAAGGTCATCTGCGATTAGATTTCCCTTAATGCCATTATGCCCAGGTATCCATGAGAGTTCCATCGGTTCCTTCCCTGCCAAGTGGTTTAATGCTTCATAGCAATTATAGACCAGCTTCGACCTTGTCGTTGCTGAATGCAGGGCTGCCAACGCCGCCCTGGTATCCGAGCAGATACATAACCTTCTCCTGGGTCCGAAATTTGGTTTCTCTGTTATCCACTTTAATTTGGAATAAATTCTGAGAGAACTTTGTCATATGTTTATAGAAGTGTTCCTCATTTTTATGCAACAACATACATATTCTGGTGTGGTTCCAGACTTCAATCTGCTCCTTTCTCGGGCATTCGACAAAACGCAGTTCACCTACACAAGAATCTGTTCATTTGACTTGTCACCGACTGAACATCGTCACACCGGAACGATTAGGCATTTTTCACGAATTAACGAGCTGCCTTATAGCGACTAATGCCGAAGAGAGTGTAGAAAGAGCGAAACAACGAACAGAACAAGCGGAGAAGGATAAAGAGGGAATTTTAAAAGCGCGCCGTCAAGTGGTAGACGATTTTAAATTCAAAATACGAGGAGGCCAGGTGACCTGGGAATTGCGTAATTGACAATTCTGGGCGACTTTGAAATATTCATCGTTTAATGAAAGGACTTCTCGTGTATACTAGATGTTGGGAAACTCACGGCTGAAATCTAAATTAGGGCTGTATCTTATTTAGATTGTCTCAGTTCTAAATAAAAGTTACAGTTAAGCGAAATAGGTGATAATAAATGGGGAGAAGAGATTTCAGGACGATTCTGGTTCCGGAAAGGTTCAGGAAAGTTTCAATACGGACTGTTGTTATGAGAATAAGTAACAGTTTATCATCAAAAGTAACATTTGTTGTTTTGTCTGTTATCATCAAAGTGTTATTCTTTATATAGTTTTCAATAGCAAAATATAACAAAGAAACTAAAATTAATTAAAATTAATTAAATTAAAAAATAAAATTATCACTGAATGACAGTGACTTTAATCTTAGCTTCTTATATCATCCTTTTAAAATAATTTTGTCAAGGTTTGTGAAGTTATATACTATACTAAACTGTATGAATGACATATAATTGCGTTGTTAATTCTAGATTAAGATTATGAACTTATTTGGACATTCAACTACACTAGGAACAAAGTTAAGGGATGTAAAAAAATCCTACATTTTTTTATAACTTTGAGAAAAATAGTCACACAACCATTATAGAAAACAAAATTCAAGCTCCAAACTTTTAATTTTCAGATCCTTAGTTCATTGTTTACCATCAGTTTTTGAGCAATCATAAGAAAACCATCTGAAAAATAATTTACTTGTCTTTCAAAAGGTCCACGGCCTTATATGAAAATTTTTCGTTGAGTCATCGTCCTTCATAGCCAAGAAGTCAGATTTTTTATTTTTTTTTTGCCAAAATTAACATTATTTAGCAATAATTAACATTATTGCTAAAAAAAATTAAAGTTTGGTTGCTGCGCACGTAAGCTGTGTTCAATTTGTAGAAATAATATTCCAAATTTATCAAGTGTGAAAAAATAATCGAAAAATCTGAAAGAACTGATTCAGTTATTGATGTAAAATACGATCTGGTACGAACTCATAGTGGCCTTTCAGAACAAAACATTTCAGCAGTTCGCGAGATTGTCGCCGAGAGTCCAGGAACCTCGAGTCGTCATCGTGCACAAGAATTGGACAATTCAATAGCCACCCTTCACCATAGTTTCACTAAAGATTTGAATATTAATGCTTATAATGTTCAATTGACTCAACACTTCTGCCAACAGACCATGCACAGCGACGATAGTTCACCAATTGGATCATAAAATTCCAACAAGAAATGAATGCCAATTTTATGGATAAAGTCATATTCAGTGACAAGGCCCATTTTCATCCTGATAACTTCGTTAATATGTAAAATTGCCACATTTGGGGCTTAGAAAGTCATGAGAAATAAATAAATCGGCGAACGTTACCGTGATATGATACATCAGTTCTTTGTGCCTGAGTTGGAAGATATTGCTCTTGACAGCAATATAGCATATACAACAGGCAACGGCCATCCCATGTTGAACATCGATCCTCGTCCTATCACCGATATCAAGCAACCTCGGGCGCAGTTACCACTTGGATGGCTTACCGCTTGAATACACCGCGGCCGTTGCCATTTCAGTCTGCAGTGCTGCTGTGTGGATTGAGTAGCCCAGTAGTACTTTGCCGGTCCCAAGCCCGGAAGAAAGAGGAGGGTTAGAGGGCCAGATTAGCTGCCTGCCTACCCTCTCTAAAAACAGATCCAGCTCATAGTACCGATGATATTCATCGGAGGAACAGGTCATAGACCTACTTTAGAAGAAGAAGAAGAAGAAGGTGCCACTTACCCGTGAAAGATTTATGATCTTGCATGTGTCTTCTTCTGGTCGTATCATCTCCCGTTTTCGTGACCAAAATCTTGCGATTTAACACTTATGCACTTTTTTCTGTAGGGTTTTCTGAAGTCTCAGGTTTCGCCAACAATCCGACGACCACCCAAACATTGAAGGCCGAAATTGAACGATGTATCGGCGAAATACCGCCACATTTATATAAAACCGTTATCGAAAAGAGTACTCGTGTATCACCAAAGCCTTGGCAGTCATTTACTAGATGTGTTGTTCCATATAAAATTTCCAAATATCTATATTTTAAATTAATAATCATTTCAATACTTTGCTACAGGACATCACGTTTTATTTAAAGTTCACATCTTGCGCTTTTATTGTAACATCTGTTAGTTATTATTTCATCTCTGGAATTAATAACATATTTACACGTTATTCATAACATCAGTAGGGCATGTAATTTGACAAATTTTGATGGAATTATTGAAAACAAGTCAGTCAAAGTTAAGACAGACTATATATTACATTAATATATCGGATTATCGTGTATTTATTACTCGTTACCATAATTTTCCATAATGCATTAAATATTTTTAATCAAAGTTATTACAAGAATTGTATATATATATATATATATATATATATATATATATATATATATATATATATATATATATATAGCAAAAATAAGATTATGTATTGTATATAGCACATTGATCATATTTAAAGATTCAGTTCGTGTATATACTACGAGTATAATTTATTCTTTAGAATTAAGATTAATTAACACTTTGAATTGATTGGGCCGTTACTTGATGAAAATCTATATTTATACAAAATTAAAATCTTTGCTATTTTTAATTTTTATTTGTTAAAACAATTGTTTCGCCAACACAGTGGCTTCATCAGATGTTGAGTATATAGACTAAATTTTACAATGTGGAACTGCGTTTATGTAACTAGGGTAATTCTAGGTTTATTACTATGGGATTTCCTACTATTAAACTATTGGAATTAAGTTATAAAATTTTCAATCGATGTTATCTGTAAATTTTACACACGATTTTTGGATAGAATGTTGAACTAAAATAAATTTAATAATAGGGACGAGTTTGTTTCTATTTGATCATTTAATATGATATCAGATTTATTTGCTTTATTAATTTCTAAAGATTCTAATAAATTTAATTTTAAGCCTATTTTCGCAACATATACAATTTTAAATTCACCGTTAAAGGTATAGTCTGCTTCAATCGGATGAGTTGCACATGTTAAATCTCATTTATTATTATTATTAAAGCTCCTTTTGTGTTGAGCTATTCGCGTGTTGAAGTTTCTTCCTGTTTGTCCTATATATATATATATATATATATATATATATATATATATATATATATATATATATATATATATATATATATATATATACATATGTATATATTTTTGATTGTGATCTTGTTCCGTATCACTAGGGCGTACTGTTGTACCACATCTGTTGTTCTTGCCTTAAGGGTTGTGAAATAAACAGTGGTGTTTACTTCAATACATAGATTTATTAAAGCTAAGCAACAACGGTGAACACTTTAAAGAAAACGTTCTGTATAATGATTATAAAATTAATACCTAAGTTACGTGTTAGGCTGTGGATGTAGCAATGCATCGCTTTCAACTTTCGGTTTTCTGTTTTATAGCCTGTCCATAACATCTGTTGTGACACGATGGGGGTGGCTTTTGTGTCACTTTTGACCATCGAATATGCTGGAACAGGCTATTATTGAAAATACAAAATTAAGGGAAGTTAAAGTTCAACATGGTTTCGCATAGTAAGAAAGGATTCCGAAATATATACAGCCGCCTGTTCCCATAACAAATACATTTTTAAGGGAACGAAACTATTTACTGTGGCCCTAATAAATCCACTTCCATAGACTAATAGAAGTCTTAACAGTATACCTTAGGGCAAGTACCGCAAGTCAGCTTATAGACTCCTGAATTATTTTTGGTATTGGTTTTATCTGTAGCATTTTCTATATGCTTTCCAAGAGTATTATTAATTTTGTATGATATTTCATTACTTTGTTTCTTTAAAAACGATGCAATTTTTTGAGATGGTTTCCCTATGTGTGTGGTATAATTTGGAAATTATGTGTATTTTCATTTGTAATTTTAGGATATAGTTGCTGTAAAGCTTTATTGTACGCTTTTTTACCCATGATATTCTCTATTATTTTTGGATAGTAACCGTTATTTAATGCTATTTGTTTTATTATATTTAATTCTTTATTATAATTTTCGTTAGACATTAAAATATTTAGGAGTTTATGTATCGTATTATATGCTAATATTTTATGTTGAAATGGATGTATAGATGTGCTATGTATTATTATGTCTGTATGTGAAAGTTTGTGAAAAATAGAAAAATCATGTTTGTTGTTGGATTTTTTAATGGTTAGATCTAAAAAAATTAATAGAGTTGTCAGTAAATTTATAAAGTTTAAAAAGGTATTAAGTTGTCGTATAGTACCAGTGAAACATGCTAAAGTGTCTTCTACATATCTATACCAATACAGAAATTTTCCACTTTCTTTATGTGTATGTATCATGTTTTCTATGCAATCCATAAATATTTCCGAAAGGATCGGACTGACGTGATTATCAATAATTAAGCCCTAATGACAAGTATAAATTTGATTATTAAACTGAAAGTAGTTTTGTTCTGGACAAGTACTTAATTGCGTTAGATTTTTATTTCTATAAATGTATTTGTGTGATTTTTATCTAAAAGATTTTCTACGAATTTGATTGTATCAAATAATAGATAATATCATAGCTAAAAAAACGTACAATAAAGCTATACAGCAAGTATATCCTAAAATTACAGATATAAATACACATAATTTCAAAATTATAACACACATGGGGAAACCATTTCAAAAAATTGCATCGTTTTTAAAGAAATGAAGTAATAAAATAGCATACAAAACTAATAATACTCTTGGAAAATACATAAAAAATGCTAAAGATAAAACCAACACTGACAATAATTCAGGAGCCTATAAGCTGATTTGCGGTACTTGCCCTAAGGTATATATAGGACAAACAGTAAGAAACTTCAACACGCGAATAGCAGAACACAAAAGGAGTTTTAATAATAATAAAAGAGATTCAACATATACAACTCATCTAATTAAAGCAGGCAATACCTTTAACGAAGGATTTAAAATTGTACATGTAGAGAAGAAAGGCTTAAAATTAAATTTATTAGAATCTTTAGAAATTAATAAAGCAAAGAAATCTGGCATCATATTAAATGATCAAATAGAAACAAACTCATCTCCGTTATTAAAATTATTTCAGTTCTATATGCTATCCAAAAATCGTGTTGAAAATTTACAGATAACATTGGTTGAAAATTTTATAACTTAATTCCAATAGTTTAATAGTAGGAAATCCCATACTAATAAACTTAGAATTACACTAGTTATATAATCGCAGTCCCATACTGTAAAATGTAATCTATGTACTCAACATCTGATGAAGCCTCTGTATTGGCGAAACAATTGTTATGTTTAACAAATAAAAAGTGAAAATCTGATCAGCAGAGGTTTTAATTTTGTTTTAATTAAAATTTTATATTGTTGTTACTTTAACTAATGCTCGTCTCTATTTCCTGAATATTCAGCTTTAATGAAGTATCTTTTAATTTTCTATTTGCAGCGACCGATTACTCCCCTTATTTCCCATTAACTCATTTCACATAAAATCTGCCGTTGAATAGTTAATTGAACAAAACTCGCTTCGCATCTCACTCAAATATAAACTATTATCAAGTTCTCTTTGTTAAAATAGCTAATAATTAAAACGGTATAACTCTCTTGAATCCATAGTATTTAATTTGGATTATTAAAATGACTTAACTTCGTTACGCTGTTGATCATCCTACGACTCGAACGATTGCTTATACCATATGAATAGAGTATTAATAAGAAATATGTACTAATTAAATCGAGTTACAGTATTTTGGAGCTGATATATACAATTCAAACAGTAATTATATTGTTTACTTACATATATAGAAGACGTTCGCCTGGCGGAGAGAAAACCAATTCCGTTAGAAACTTAAACATTAATTAATGCAGCTGGTTGTTCATCTTTAAAAAATCTCTCCTGAAATAAAAATACAAATGTTGAAAGAAATATACTGACAGTGCGCACAAGTTAAAAATAAAAATTACTTCAAACTACATAAATAAGGAATTTATACTCCAAACCATCTGCAAATGCCTTATATAATAAGGACTAAACAAATTAGGTCAAAACAAGCTATTCTCCTGGCTATATGCCAAATGCCAAGCGCTGAACTACATGACAAAATTTGCCGTATTTTTGTGTAACAGTATTTTTTGGAACAACCACTGTATTTTTACTGCTAACTCTGTTAGACAAAAATACGATAAATTTTGTCATGTAGTTCAGCGCTCGGCGTTTGACATATAGCCAGGAGAATAGCTTGTTTTTACCTAATTTGTTTAGTCCTTATTATATAAGACATTTGCAGATGGGTTGGAGTATAAACTTCTTATTTCTGTAGTTTGAACGTTACCCTCTGATCGTAAAACTTTGCATTATATTGATGATCTCAAGTTTTTACTTCGATTTAGATTGTTCGAAACTGCCAAGAGATGGCGTTTGGTAAGTTCTACTGCGGTGGAACGTAGCAACGTCTACTAGATGTGAGCTTTATCTGTCGAAGGTATACTCGTTTACACTGCACTGACGAGACCCAAGATAGATAGGTCGAAACCGGTCTGTAGTTAACGATATCCTGAGATAGATGACACTTTGCATCTTTCTTGGTGGTTTTGGAGCAATCACTGTATTTTTAGTGCTAACTCTGTTAGACAAAAATACGACAAATTTTGTCATGTAGTTCAGCGTTCGGCGTTTTGCATATAGCCAGGAGAATAGCTTGTTTTGACCTAATTTGTTTAGTCCTTATTATATAAGGCATTTGCAGATGGGTTGGAGTATAAACTCCTCATTTCTGTAGTTAGAAAACATTTATTTCTCCATTTTAGAGCTCAGTACATTAGAGCTACTATAGATACCTAGAGCTATTATAGAACTTGTTCTTATAAATATTTTATGGTATAGCTATATTTAGCTACTATAGATACATAGAGCTAATATAGAACTTGTTCTTATAAATATTTTATGGTATAGCTATATTTTGTTCTGTTCGTTGAGAACATATCCGAGCAAACAATTATTTAAGAAATGGCAGAGGTTTAATAGTTATTCTAAAGTACTTATTTCTATTACATTTTTGTTGTTCTGATACATATTCAGTATTGTATTCAATACTGAATCTAGATACACAGCAGTTTGTTAGCCAAGTTCGAAAAAGAAGAAGATGAGTGTGTAAGATTACACGAATCATTTCGAGCTACTTTCGACCCCTTCATAATTCCTCCATAACTATTATACCTGCACACTTGTAATATTGCATATTTGATAAAGCCCACTTAAATAATATGAATTCTGTCACATAAGAGCGTAGCGGCGATTATCCGCAACCGGTAAATCGTAGACATTTACCTCTTTATACTAATGTAGATGGAGCTTTTGTCGCTTTCGCAGTATGGAAAGCAACACTTGCTACTTGGATTCAGTCTGATTCTGGCAGGTCAAAGAGAATGAGTGCTATTTACGCTAAACGCTACGAGGCGGTGTTTTGGTACTCTCACCCCCCGAGGACCAAAAATAACACATCCAGCTGCCGCAAAATACATGAAAATGTCGCGGCAGCTCGTAACTAAGTGGGTGAACTGGTTTTCGGAGGTTGAGAATGTCGATGACTTTCCGAATCGTGGGCGTGTTGGAAAAGTGTCAAATAAAGTCGTAAAAATAGTTCGCGAGTTGTATTCCAAAACTCCTGCCTCGACTCTCCGTGAAGGGGTCGAAAAATTTAGCAAAAAAGGTGTGAAGATATCTCACTAAACAATTCATAGGCGTTTACCCGATAATAAGGTTAAATATCAGAGACCATTGCTGAAATCATTGCTGATTGGGAAACAAGTCGCGAAACGCCTCGCGTGGGCTCAAGAGAACTTGGATCGTGATTGGAGCAATGTAATCTTCACCGACGAAGCATCTTTTTGGGAGTTTTCGAGCATCAAACGTGCCTGGGTAAATTCCTCAAGCAGATTGCTCCAGCGAACTGTAAAACACCCCGTGAAGGTCCATGTTTGGGGCGGCTTTTAAAAATGGGGTTTCGACACTTTGTATCCCTTCACCGACAACTTGAACGCCGAAAAAATTAACGAAATATACCAGAAGGCTTTATTACCGTCTGCTAAACGCTGGTATAAGAAACACATTGAGGATTGGATACTCCAAGGGGACAGCGATCCAAAACATCGGAGCAAAGCGTGCAAATTATGGAAAGAGCAGAAAAGCTTCGTCACTTTGGATTGGCCATCCTAATCGCCCGATGCAAATCCCATCGAACATGTATGGGCTGTTGTCAAGCTGAAGCTCCGTAAAAACCGATCCTGCAATTTGGCTCAGCTCTCCCAATGATTTAAAAAAATTTGGAGGTCTTTTCCAATGGAATACGCCAAAAATCTTGTGGAAAGTATGCCTCGGAGGTGCCGAGGTATAAGCTCGTCGATAAAATTCGTTTCGTGTAGTAACATATAAGTTCATTACATTTTTATAAATATCACATACTTATATTTGTAGAATTATGATGTCACAGGTTTACTTATATCCAAAAAAGTTTTTCAAGACAGATTCAAAGACGCAACTTCGAAATTCATACCTATAGATCCTCTGGATTTAGATGAAATCCAAAGACGGCATCGTATTTGTATCCCCTTCTTACGTCCATATATAAATTTTCGTAAATAAATTTTTCGTATTTATTTACGAGACAACGTTTTCTTGTTAAATAAAATCGGTAGACAAAGGGAAGGGAATTTTATCGAAATTGCGAAAGTGTCAAAATCGAAACAGATTACTTTGAAAAAAACGTAACTCGATTTCCCGAATACGATACTAATCTCGGTATTAATGAAAGTCTGTCAGTTTTCTAGTAAATTTGAAAATATTGTTTCAAGGCACAGATTCCATGAGGCAACTTCGAAATTTATACCTACTTACAGAACCTCTGGATTTAGGAGAAATTCAAAGGCACTATTGCATTGTATTCCCTACTAACGTCCCGATGATTTTTTTTAGATTGTTTCTAAAAAAACGTTTATGTGTGGAATAAAATCGATGAACTATAGCTAGCAAATTAGATCGAAAGTAGGAAAGAGTCAGAATCGAGGCAGATTGCTTTAAAGATAATATAATTCGATGTCCTGAACATGATACTAACTAACCCTTGTTTAAATGAAAGTTTGTCAGCTTTCTCGTAAATTCGAAAAAGTTTTTTTAATACACAGATTCGTACTCTCTCTTCTTTCTTCTTTTGATTTTCATGTCAGAAAGAGTCACTACATTTGTTGTTCGCGGAGAACAAGTATATTTTCTTTATTTCAACTGTTATTTTATCGTGGTATAATACTTTAATAACTGATTACCACAAGAGCGTATATAAACGTGGCCTGCTGTTTAAGTAAGAGTCAGTTCATGACTTACTTCAGTATAGATAATCTGGCTTCGTTAGTATAGGTAGTTCAGCTAACCTTCGACTATTCGGCAAATAGTAGCTACATATTAAAAAAATTCATTACTTTTATTGGATAAACGATAAAATCCATTAGATTATTTAGTTATAGCTATTGAGGTATGCATATAATATATTATGATTCAAGTAATAGTCAGTAGGCTGATTTTTACAAAAAGTTTTAATTATCGTAATAAATCACGCCTGCGGTTTCCTATTTAATTAGCATTCTGCTACTATTATCAAAGTTTTTAGTAAAATTTTTTCCCGATATACCTTAAAAATATAAACAGCGAAACATCCCATTTTAGTCCCTCATCCGAGCAAAGTCAAAATAATATTTCGGAAGGGATTTATAATACTATATAATTACAATAAATAATAATAAATCATAATACATAACATTACTAAATTTCTCCTGCAAGAAAAGTACAAGTCTTAAAAATATGTGATGATAATTTGCTACAAGTTATGAATGAATATTGTTTGATAGATGACATCCAACAATATTAGAGCTCGGTATATTCAGAGAACTCATTTTTATAAATATTTTATGGTATTTACCTAGCTATCAATTTTTAATTAAAGAATAAAGTTGCCATTATATTTTAGTCTGTGTGTATATTTTGTTCTGTTCGTCGACTTAGGGTATATCGCAGCAAACAATTTGTAAAGAAATGCCAGAGGTTGAACAGTTACTCTAAAGTGCTTATTATTTATTATATTTTTGTTGTCCTACTGAGTTTTAACATTCTAATCTCTTATAGCCGCTAGTATATAATCATGGATAACTATTATATAGAGTGGAAACTCTATCTTCTCGTTTCAAGAGATTTAAGTATCTAATGTCGGGATCTAGGCGAAATCTAAACAAATCCAGACAAAAATCTCCCTTTTACGTCTATATAGATTTTTCAAGATATTTTTACGATATAACGTTTTCTTGTTAAAGAAAATCGATGGATAGCAAGGTAATTTTATCGAACATGAGACTATATCAAAATCGACACATATTACTTTTAAAAAATGCAACTCGATGTTTTGAACATGATACCAACGTCCATTTTAATGAAAGCCTGTTGGTTCTCTTGTAAATCCGAAAAACATTTTTCACAACACAGATTCGAAGTATTAAGTGCGAAATTCATACATACCTATATAACGTCACAATTTATTGACAATTCAATTACAGCTTTGAATTTGTCTATCTTTTTTACGTTAATATAATATTTTTCAGAATTTTTCTCGAAAAAGCGATTTCTTGCGGAAGAATGTCGATGGACGGGCAGGGCAACACGCAACAACTTCGAAATTAATACCTACCTAGAAAACCTCTGGATTTAGACAAAATCCAAAGACTTAAAAAATCGATTTTATTTATCTGCCTTTATTAGATCTACAAGAATTTTTTCAGATTTTTTTACGAGATGACGTTTTCTTGTTAAAGAAAATCGAAGGAAGGGAATTTTATCGAAAATGCAAGAGTCAAAATTGAGACAAATTACTTTGAATATAACGTAATTCGAAGTTTTGAACACAATACCAATCTTTATTTTAACGAAAGTCCGTCGGTTTTCTGGCAAATCCGAAAAAAATTCTTCCTGGTTACAAATTCTTACATAGGCTATAGAATTAGATTGAACGTACGAAAGTATCAGAATCGAAGAACACTATGTTGAATGCAATGTAATTTAATGTACTAAATGCGATATCAACCTCTGTTTTAATGAAAATCTGTTTGTTTTCTTGTAAATTCGAAAAAGTTTTATCGGGACACGGATTTTTACTCTCTGTTCTTTCTTCTCTCCATTCTTAACTTCAGTTTTTTATGTCAGAAAGGGCCACTAGACTTTTTAACGGAGAATCAGTATATTGTCATTTTTTTAATTGTTATTTTATAGCGGGATAATACTTTCTCAACTAATTATGAAACAAGGAAAAACGTTTAACAATATCGTTAGCAAATATGTTATTTAGACAAGCCTGTATAAAGGTTGCATGCTTTTTAATTATGAATCAGTACATTAGTGACCTTAGTGTGGGTAGTACAGAGACTATTCTGCGAATAATACTAGATAATAGATAAACTTATTACTTCTATTCGATAAACGATAACATATACTAGATTATTTAACAATTAGCACGTGTATATAATATGTAATGATTTAACCAACAGTTACTAGCCTGATTTTTACAAAAAAGCTTTAATTATCGTAATAAATGAAGCCTGCATTTTCTTATTTAATTGACACTATTACCATTTTTTTTAAAGGTACCCCGCTACGAGTAGGATTCGGCATTTGTTCCAGATGGAATCCGAGTAACAGACAGCTGTTCAGACAGACAGACATACTTATTAGTTCTCATCAGTGCCATCGAATCCTACCCGTGGCGGGGTCCCTTTTCAAAAAAGCTCTGGTCGTGCACAAAAATGAGAAACTGGTCGAGGATCGCTGTTAGGTATAATTCAATGTCTGGCGGGGCTTTAGCCCGAGGAGTAGTTGTTTTCTACAGCGATTATGTAATAGCTAGATATTCGGGAACAACTTGATAACCGCTTTGTGGTTTGATGGTTCCTTTCTCGATTCCCGACTTGTAAGTTACAGACACTTTTACCATTATTAAAGTTTTTTAGTAGACTTTTTTTCTCGGTGTTCCTTGAAAATACATTATCTTTCTAACAGCGAACCATCCTACTTTACTTCCTCATCAGAGGAAAGTCAAAGTAATATTTAAAAAGGGATTCATAATATTCTCCATGAAACTCATGCCGTAAATTCTAACCGAATCAGAGTGGTCAACAAATTGTGCCAGCTTGACTCAGCGAGCCATGACCCGAAAGCACATAAAATCAATTTATGTGGCAACAAATCCGGAATGACGGTATGCAACAGACTGCTAAATATTCATGCAATGGTAATAAATACGTCGTATGCGAAGGATAGTCGCGTTCCACTTTAAATCGACAGACTTCTCCTATCTGCATTCGCCTTTGTCAGCTGAAAATGACACCAACACTCCCGATGAATGATGGCGCAGCAGGACGGTTATGTTATGTCCACTGAAATTTTTACGCTCTGTTTTCGCTGATATAAACAACACGCCGCGATGCCCCGGTCAAGGAAAAGTAGAGATCGGAACACGAGTTATCGCTATCGGACGTCGCTAGGGCTTTTATGGATGTTCGTGTTTACGCCCGAGTTTCGAGAACTTTTTCCGGTCGCCTGGCATTTTCCGAGAGAGTGGAGGGCGCGAGTTATTACCCAGTTACGTTTAAGCTTTAGAAGTTATGTTTAAGGTTTGACTACGAGGGAAATACAATTTGTATGGGATGTTGCTGATTCAGTAATTATTAGACCGATTAGATTTTGCCAGAGAGGAATTGTGGAGTCGATGAAATACCTTCTTCGCCGGATCTAGCGTCTTTCCCGACGTAGCAAGTGATGCAGTAGTTGTTACGAATCTGTTTAGTGGCGCACTGTGCATTTTGATACGAATTCTTTTGCGTTCCAAAGTGTTAATTAATGACATCGAATGTACGTAGAACTTAAAATTGTTTATTAAGTAAATAAGTTCATACAGACAGGGAATTTACAGACTTAAAATACTGTAATACAAAAGTAGTATGCTTAATGTCAATCATCCTATTTTTACGAAATATGCGATCACCTATGGGAAGTTCTATAATGTCAGCTATTGTTAGGCAAATTTGTCCTAAAATTGATTTCCTAATAGTACAAAAAGCAAACTAACTTCATGCTGCGCGGTGCATAGGCCTTGTGTCTACAATCTTTATAGCGGAGTGCAATTCAGCGGCATTTATTAAAGTATTTGTCATTCCGTGTAGATAATTATTATCCAGTAAGTGGTTATGATCGTACTCTGCTTTTACAAAGATTTGACATCCAGTTATGGAAAATAGAAGGGTGCTTACTAGCCTCTCATTTTTATTTAAACTGTTCTATAATAGTATAGATGCACCCGCATTACTAATCATGTTTAGTATACGTATACCTAGGCTAGGCTCTCGACAGTATGTTTTATTGCCAGATTGCAAGAACTAACATGCTGTTAAAATCACCAATGCTCGTAATGTCAGAAAATTTTAATGCAATATCTAGTACTTGTGACTTGAACAATTATACTTATAACGAGTTACAATCTTTAGTGAAACAACAAATTTTTACTGTCCTCTAGAAACTGATATAAAATTTTATGTTATTTATAGTTACTTTGTTTTAGTTACACATATATATTTTATTTAGTTTTATACATATATTTATAGTTAGATTTTTTTGTTATACGTGTATGTGTATTTCTATAAATAGTATTTTGTCCTATAAATGGATTTTCTTCTGTCCTATAAATAAAGACATTATTATTATAATTATTACTATTATTATTATAAGAGTTAAGTATGATTCGAGGCTCCAGAAGGTCATATGAGTCCGGGAATGCAATAGCGTAAGACATTATATGGAAATACGTCTCTGGGTCATCTCCAATCTCTCTGGATATCCATCTGATCATGGATTGCCATGTAGATGGCTCCTAGATCACATACGATTTGTGGACACTTTCAAGGCAAAACACTGATCCTCTCCTAGGGCGTAGGGTAGCAGTGGAATTTGGACAGGGCATAGAACCGTCGCTGGTTGAAAGTAGAATTTAGTTACGGTGTAGAACCATCACTGGTTGGCTCAATAACTTCCCTTAAGAGGGATATGGAACTCGTAGGTGCCCTATACGAGAGATGTAGACTCGAAGATATTCCTTAAGAGAGATGTACACTGGAATATATCCCTTAACAAGTATCTGGAACGATGTTGTGTAGAATCAATGCGTTGGATTTCAAACAATATCCTAAGAAGCTCTAAAACTGGTTTAGTATCTCCTCTATTTGGTTTAATTCGAAGGCTTCGCAATAACTGATCTCGCGTCAGCTAGATGTGCGTGATTTATACCTAACGCAATTCCTGGGGAGGCTTACGACTGGAATTTCGACGGGTCGGTCCCTGTGCTGTTTTCAGGTATATGTATAATGTCATGGACATAAATTTTGAACAGCCGAGAGGATCCCTAAACCAACCGTCGAAGGGCGGAACCACAGCGTGAACAGACTTCACTCACAAGTTATTTCTACCCAATAATGGAACTTGACTGGAAATCACGCTACTTTAGTGTCGTCGTGATTTCTAACGGTAGTTTTCTAGAAAGGTATAAAACAGTATGATCGGGCAAGTCTTGACACCAGCGCTAGACGTGTAATACCGGAACCTAAGGGCTCAGAAGTAGACACTAGAACTGGATCTTTTATGTGACCGTGACCCACATGAATTGATTTCAGCAGGAGGAAGAAAAATTTTCCCCGAGATTACAATGAGGAAAACGACACGACTTCACGAGTTAGAGGACGAGATCCAGTGCCGTGGATCGCCGCCGGATGACGGAAGTGAGTGCCACGTAGGTGACGAGAACCGCCAGAGGGAAGCTACACCAGACGAAAATAATTTGGTAACTCCGTTTCGACTAATCTAGAGTAATACAAGTGAGACACGGGGTTGACACAACAAAACGTTTATTTCAAACTTACAAGATTCACTGTTAGTAATGAAGGACAGAAATGAGTATTTATAAAGTTTCTTATCTAAGGGCTGTGTCAGCTTCTGTTGAGATAAATGATTCAAATAATTATATTACGTTAAGCGTAATATTGCCAAGAGATATGTTATCGAAAATAAAAGGAATGGTATAAGCATGGGTATCATATTACACTAGATTGTGCCTATCCCAATGTCCAATCGTTGACGAAGTGCCCAAACTAGTGCATGAACGGAAAATGAGGAAGGAAGACCAGCAACAGGACATGGAGACCCATAGAGGATGGATACTTGCCTACCAGAGGACTAAGTCGTCATCTATGTAGGACCCATGTAGATCTCCAAAGATAAACTCCAGCAATCAGACGCTACTACAGAGTAGTTAGCTCCTAAGCTGAAAAGGAGCGCAGCGACGAGAACCCTCCAGATGTCTCAACAGACGGCCATGGCCTTGACCACCCCTACCAGGCGGGATCAGGGCGAAAATGGGTCCAGACAGGAGGTACAATTCAGCCCGCCTGCGCGCCCGGGCTTAGGCAGCGGCGCAGGTGGCACCCGGAAGCATTGGCGATATTATGACAAAAACATAACATAAAACATACCTAGACATTTCCAAGAAAGTCTGTCAAGAACTTTGGTTAGGGTATCTTAAAAATTCCTTAATTTCTGTATCATCTCATATTTATTATATGTTCAATTTATACATTACTATGAATGAATTCCTTTTTCTATGTTACACTCAATTATTTTCTTCAGTACTGACATCGATAGTAAATATAGCCTATGAGTATTTAGAGTAACAGTCGTCCTAACACTAGCTTCTATTAGCTTCCTTGATCCTTTTACAGTGTTCATGTCCTTTCATCCAACCCACAGAGACGCTGTTTGTTGTGCATGCTGTTTCTGCTCTTATTTCATAGTTCTACAGGGTCAGAAATGATTGTCTACTGCTTCATACTTCTCTAGTTTTAGTTTCGATTGCATTCGCTCAATAGAACTACTATATCAAACATGTCTTTATTGCTATAGTTTTCAAGAATTACTTATATTTTGTCCAGTAATCTGTTAGTACCAACAATAACTCATTATAGAAACTAGGTTAATCAGTGGGAAATCCTTTGTCGATTTACAGTTGTTGCTGATGGAAATAATCATTTGCTACCAAGCCGTTTATGTTCTTACATGGCTAAATTAATTTTAATTTTAGAGACTTGATTTTCCTGGTAAAACTGATTGATCTACAACAGGAGAAATGACAGGGTATCCCTATTAAATTTCGAAAGTTAATTCTATAGAAACCGGAAGTAATGTAAAATATTCCCCATTATTATTAGACAGTTTATAAATCAACATAAAAAGGATTCTAAAGGATATAGTACATACTATATCCTATAACTCTTCTATATATATATATATATATATATATATATATATATATATATATATATATATATATATATATATATATATATATTCTATATAACTCGACGACTATACTTGCCATCTTTCTAAATTGCAATATCAGGTATGAAAATATGAAACCGGAGTTTGCCCATAGATGGCGTAGCTGCTAATGTAGGTACCGTCATACAGCGTCATTGGTGGCATTTTCTTGTTTCGACATCTTATATCTCACAACAATGCAAGTTTCATACAACAACATCGTCTTTAGTAGCGTTGGACATGTCGATTTTTTTTCCTGGACACTACGATTTGAAGAAAAGATCACCAAAAAAGTTTGAAGATTTTCAAGCATTATTGGATGAGAATGATACTCAAACGCAACAAAAACTCATGGATAAATTAAATGTGACACGAGAAGCCGTATCCATACGCTTGAAAACCACGGAAAATATCCAGAAGATAGGAAAATGGGTTCCACATAAACTGAATGAAATCCAGCAGGAAAACTGAAAAACCATTTGCTCGATAGGTACAAAATAAATCCATTTCTCCATCGAATTGTGACCGGTGATGAAAAATGGACATATATTGAGAATTCTAAGCGTAAAAGATCACAGGTAACTCCAGGTGAACCATCGATATTGACTGCAAGGCCAAATCGTTATGGACGGAAAACAATTGCTCTGTGTTTAGTGGGATCTATTATGAGCCACTAAAACACGGCCAAACCCTTATATATGGGATAGCTACCGACAACAAATGATTGATTTGAGTCAAGATTTGTATGAAAAACTACCACAATATCAAAAAAGGCAACACAAACTGATATTGCTTCATGGTAATGTGCGTCATCACACACAGCAAAACCGGTCAAGAAAACGATTGAGGCATTTAGCTGGGAAATACTTTCGCATACCGCTTACTCACCAGACTTGGCTTCATTCGATTGCTACTTATTTGCATCGATGAGACACGCATTTGCTGAGCAGGGCTTCACTTCTTACAAAAATGTACGAAAATGGCTCGACGACTGGTTTGCCTCAAAAGAACAAGAATGTTTTTGGCATAAAATCCACAAATAGTCATAGAGATGGTAAAATATATATAGTTAGCAATAGAAAATACTTCCATTTATCATTTTCATACAATAAACGTGTATTTTCTTATACAAAAAATTCCTGTTTCATATTTACATACCTGGTATGCATTTTGGGGTAAACTCACCCTTCATTCCTTAAGAAAATGCAACGAAATCGTATTTTGATAACTACACGACAGAAGTTTTGCGCTACCAATAACCTGGTCGACGCTTATCGGAATTGAATAACGGCGTTAGACCTATCAGACCAGTTTCGGAGAATCTCCGGGCGAAATCTAGCTTTCACCGGGCCTGAAATTTCCTGCAAGCGTGGGAGGATCGATTAGAGACGTTATAATGGCACTATACTGTGCCACTGTTCGATGAAGATCAACAAGTGAAATGGATCCGGAGCTCGAGTCGCGGTAGTTGAGGAGGAAGGGCGCTGCCTCTGGCAATTCGACCGAAGATGAATATCGCATTCAGTTTAGGATTTACTAAACTTCATTAGTTATGAATGAAATGAAGTAACTGTAGTAATGTTTAATAATGTAATCATAATAATGTTTTTTAAGTAATTAGTATAAAATTCGTAATATAGATAAAAATAGTACATTGATAAAGCCACAAATTTAACCACATACAGTGTGCATGTGGTTAAATGTGGTATGTGGTAAGTTTTCTTCAAAAATTATAATGTTCATGTGCCTGTAAGTTCCTATTGTTATTATTACTATATAAATAAAAGTGATATTTTTACATTAGCGAAGATAGGTAACTAAAATACAGTAATACATTGACAAAACACATTATTTGTAGTTGACCTATACCTAAAATAAATTAAGTACTTTTTCAACGCAATTGAGTAAAATAACAACTAAGTCTTATACCACTACATTTTCACAAATATCGTGACGGCAGTTTCAATATTTTATGTCAATATCAAACGATGATCCAACTAATAATATGAATGAAATATGAAAGTTGGATTTCTATAATATATACTATCCAATAAAACAGAATAATGAGTTATGACAATAAACAAGTAATTAAGGTTTATAGGAAAACATATTTTATAATATGGTAGAATCCCGACCATCAGATTGTGGGAATTTCCAGGAATATTATTAAGAAATATTATACAGGGGGTTAATTAATTTTGGTAACAGTGAAAAGAGGAGAATACAGTATATCTACTTGATCATTTAACAAGTTAAAATTACCATTACAGTTGTATTTATAGATCTCTATTGCTTCTAACCAATTAAGTTTTAAACATCTGCCTGGCATAGTGTAGGATTTTCATATTATTAATATCTGGGAAATTATGTCCACTTTCTAAGATACGATTAGAAAAAGTGGAATCTGTTTTATGTAACCTGTAGGATCTATTGCGGTGAAGGTACCTAGTTCTAAATTTACGTCCAGTTTATCCAATATATATGCTATGTCCTATATATGTGCTAATTCCTTTATACTTATCCTTATTTATTTATAATTTATACTTGCTTTTAATATACATATGTAGCAAGTGCTAAGCGCAAAAGGCGTTCACTTACACACATACAGCTTGTAAGAATGGGAAAAAGTGTTATATTCTCTATGTATGAGTAGAAGAAAGAGTGACGCAGCATTGGAGGGAAAGGGATGCACTTTACGTGTGGCCAGGTCGAACTTTGCACATTCATAGATACTCGATATTCACCCTGCAAAGGTCTCAATGCGATTGGGTAAAGACCAGGCTATTTACTGGTTTATTGCACACCTTGTGGGCGGTCCGATATCGAAATTTTGACTTATTCCTATCCATGACAAGCTGTACATGCAGACCTGACAACTACAGGTATTAAATAGACTATTTATAATCTAAGATATCTGATATAAGACTATATACGAATGTGGTTTGTAAAACTTTACACCAGTATAATTGTAAACTTTTGTACATATACAAATAAGTACAGACGATAGTACACTTTTCTCCACGTGGGGTAGGCTGTAATCCAAGCATGGTAACTATTTTAGTGTACACGGTCTATGGAGTCTTCATGTTGACACTGTTGAAACCTATATCAATATGGCTGTTCGTGGTTCTTTTATTAATCAACTATGTCTCAATGCTCTTATGTGTGTCAACAAGCAAACATTAATTGAGTTGATCTAGTTTATTAAATTTCTGCGCCAATATGACTGAACAATGTGTTGAATTTTCAGTGTGAATGATTTCACCGAGAAGACGTTATGTATATGTACCTAACCTACTTATATGTTTCGCGCTGATGAAGTAAACAAGGTAATATAAGTGCATATTCTGTATCTACCATTTCTTATTACCTACTTATCATCATCATCATCATCATCATCAGGGCATCAGTCCTAAGACTGGTTGGACGCTAACCTCCAACTTCTCCTATCTTGTGCTAACCTACGCATTTCGCTAATTGTGCTACAACCTACATCCCTTACTATTTGCGAGCAGTAGTCTAATATAGGCCTACCTCTGCCTTTCTTCACTCCTATTTCTGCCTCCAAAATATCGCGGACTATTCCCTCATGTCTCAGCAAGTGTCGTACCATTCTATATCTTCTCTTCTTTATGTTTTTCCACATACCTCTTTTCTCGCCGACTTTCTCTAATACTTCTTCGTTTCTAACCCTATCAGTCCACGGTATTTTCATCATTCTTCGGTAACACCACATCTCAAAAGCTTCTTCTACTTATTATCTAATAATAATAATGTACATATTTTACCAAGATTATTATCAAATTTTTATTTTCAATGAGAACTAAACCCAATACGAATTATTAGCAATTGTTAAAACCTGAAATAATGTGCATATTTCTAAATAATCGACTAATGTGCAAATAGTTTGTCTATCCTAAGAAGCCGACATAGTTATTGTCATAACCAAGTTATTTAAAACTAATTGATTTTGTACGTCTAAAAAATACGTAAAATTTTTAAATATTCGCTTGAGGTTTACGTTGGATATGTTAATTGATATTTTATATTTGGCATTGTTATTGTCCACTTACTAATAATAAAATAAAAAATAAATTAATCTTATCAAGAGTGTGCCCAATTATTAAACAATGAATTTATATAATTGAGAATATTCTTGATATGGGTGGATACTGATGTATCCACCCATATCAAGATCTGTTTGTCTTATTTACCCTTATTTATTCTTATTCACCTTTATAATACAGATCTGCCTGACTTATTTATCCTTATTATACAGACCTGTTTGTCTTATTTACCCTTATTATACAGACCTGTTTGACGCGAAGTTAGTTGCGAAGACCGCTGGTGACCTCGATCACTAGGTGGCGCGAAGTTAACTGCAAGTGAAGGATGGCATTGAAAAGATCACGATGAACCTTCATAAGAAATAACATGGGATTTTGCGACAGAACTGTCATAGCTTATCTACACAAAGTACTATTTCAAAAATGATAGGAATTTAGTTGTGTTATTTACGAGTATATAAATATTTTCTAAACATGTATATCACATACATCAATTTTCCATTAGCAGAAGAAAGGAATTAACTTTGTATATTAAACAGAATAATAAATAAAATTGATTCATTTTAAAGGCGTTTTATTTTCGTTCATTGTAAAATATGGACAGTTTAAAGGTATAAAATTGAAATAAAGTTTGTACCTAAAGGTGATGAAGTTTGCACCAGACGTCGTGTAGTCTATTATGGGTAGGTATCGTAGATTTCGTTGAGTTATCGAACTAACAAAAACAATTCTCAAATAGTTCACCATCGCGCTTTTTTATGACAGGGTGGGGTGTATCCCATCCACCTCAAAATCAATAGGTGTCATCTGGGAGACGTCTTCGATCAGAATCAGTCAGAATCCGATCGATCCGACACGATTTAGTTGAGTTATCGTGCTAACAAGAATAAATGCCGACGACAGCGACGACACACACACACACACACACACACACACAGCAAAACATTTCTAAAAATCATTTTTTTTTTGTTTTAGGCCGAAAAAAGAAAAGTAAACCCAAAAAAAAATTTGTTTTTTCACTTTTTCTTTACACGATTACATTACTTTTCCGCTAATATAATGGAGTGCGGAAAAGTAATAACATAAGTTCAATTAGAAATATGGCATTGTTATTTCAGAAGGACTTAACGAAAGAATGATTATCCAGCAGTCCTTATATCTTACAGAAAATATATTATACCCTCCATAAAACGCTTATATGCGCAGTTGCAATAAAACCTCAAAGTCACCGCACATTATATTAGTTGCTGCCGGGAAGCAACTACCCATAAAGGAACAACAAAGATAAGACCCTTATATCTGCTTAACATATCATATATTTTACCATATACGCCTTGCCTAGAATAACATACATAAATGAAATATGATGGGTTCGTATCTTAACATAGATTATTTTAAGAAAGCCCACGCCCTTGACGGGGATCAAAAGGATTGAGACGAATTTGTGGAAGATCACGTACGCTGTCCACCGAAGTGAATGGGGAGCAAATCAATCTAGAGATGCAGAACGGATATTAAGTAGTTCCCTGACGTCAGCTGAAGTGACTGGAATAAAAGCTATCGATTATTAATTGGTATAAATATTTTGTAATAAAATGTTTTACAACGAACAGGTAATAACGAAATATATAAATGTAAATAGGTAACAAAGGTATTTTAACTAATTATCGATGCATATTATATAAGGTCTTTCAATAAGGACACTCGATTTTTAAACGTAAATAAAACAATTTCTTTGTGAAATATCCACACTTTTCTAACCTAACAAATTTCGGGCGCCCTTATTAAAAAACCCTATACAAGGTGTTCTGAAATATTTTCATCATTTGTTTGTTGAACATCTAGGAAAATGGTAATGATAAATGTGGAAGCGTATATGTTTGCTAGATACCTCGCCTTAAAAATTCAGTTGCAATGGATCGTTTCATCAGTGATCAATGTTCCATGTGTGTGAGAATCTTTTACGAGAACCATAATAGTAATAATTCCCTCGTAATAGTTCGTAGCCTGTATTGAGCGCACTACTTCGTCCACTACATTACTCAAGCTGTCTCAGCAAAATTAATAAAATGGTGGATCACCAAATTTAGAAGAGAAGGTACTACTATTAACAAAGAACCAACGGAACGGATCAACTAAGAAGAGCGAGAAGATATTTTGAGAACTGCTGTCCACGACATCCTGGCAAAGGATTTGAATCCTTGCAGAATTCAACTGGTGCAAGCTTTGAGGGTTGAGGACTATCCAAATTGATCTGTTCGGCCAGAATTATTTGTAAACTTTGAATAATTTGATAACATCGTATTCATGGACAAGGCACATTTCCATTTCGATGAATATGTAAATAAACAGAAGTGTCATTACCGGTCTATAGAAATCCCTCGAGAGAAGCACCAAAATCCCTTACATTCTCCCAGATTCAGACGAATTCTTTCGGCATAATTGGCCTCTACTTCTATGCAAATGCAAGCAATATTGCACTCACCGTTACTTCTCTTCGATATAGAGATATGCTAGAAATTTTTTGACGCCAGGACTTCAAATCTTGCTGGATTTAATAAGGATATATAGTTTCAGCAAAATTAGTATACACTGAAAATTTGTCAATGGAAGCCGTTAGGGTCCGAGGAAAATTAATTTCGTAGGTGTTTCATTTGATCCTAACATTGTGCGAATGTTTCTAATGCAACTTTAAATGATCGCTCAATGTCATAAAACAATTACTCACAAGTTATCCGTTGTTGAATTATTAATCGAAGTATGTTGACGTCGTATGATTTGTAGATGACAGTATTTAAATATTGACACCCTATCCTTGACAAAATACAAATAACTCACAATTTAAATTTTGTAGTTCCAACTGAGACACGCTGTAATTCACCATGTTTATGTTATTTTTTCACACAATCATGAATTGCATACCCTCATTATAAAGGCAGATAACTGTCTTATGTATGGACAGTTATTTTGCTCATTGGTAGGCTTAAAACATTTTAACTCTCTCTAATAGTCTATTTTTGTCTCTTGTACTCTTAATTTACTCATCAATTCAATTACTGTTACAATTAAAGCTCAGGTCATACTTTACTCAACTTAGTGATTCCACTTTAGTTATAAGTACAACTACACTTACAACTTCTTGAATTAGAATTGGAATATCTGATATAGTTATATGCAGAAATATTCGCTGAATCTTGGTTTTAATTGAAATTGCATGAGGCAGTTCGAACTAACTTTTAATTAGTTCTTCACCAGTTAATTTCCTAGGCTAATTCATAATGTTAATTAAAATATTTGTCACGACTACTCGAGGTGGAAAATAAACTTATTTAGACTCAACGAGTTCCAAACTATTATACGGCAAAAAATGTGCTACAATAAAATAAAAAAAAAACAACAAAGAGCCGCCCGCCCTTGCACGAACAGTATAAGAACACGGGTTCAGTTTCACGGAATTGAAGGCATGTCGCCTGTTTACATAAATGATACTCATAAAGTTTTATATTATGTTGCCTAAAGAACTGAATAAATATTCCTCAATTTTAAGCTAATTTCAGGCAATGTTATAAAACTTCTGAGTGTCTTACAAAGAAATGTTATGGGGTAAACACAGAAGAACTCCAAGGTCATTATATTATATTTTATTAATTCATCACCACAGAATTATTAAAAATGCTGGTAAAAGAGAAATGTATGTTTTTAGACATTAGATGTATGCTTTTTTTAATTTAAATAGTTTCTGTAAGATAAAACAGGATGATCATTTTCTTTAATAGAAAATTCAATTATCCCTAAACGTTTTTCCCTTTCAAATATCCTCTAAAATTTTACTTATACTTAAGATGTCATAAAAACTAGTATTCTCTAGCTTGTGACATGTATTACTAAGTCTTAAATTAAATAAATAATTTGATTTCAAATGTGAATAAGGAAGATCTATCTTATCGAAAATAAGAAGAACTATTCAGTATTTTCCTAGAAACTGTAATAAGGAACTGGCGAATTTGTTATAGAAATATATTTTTAGAGAATTTGTAAATATAATAAAACAAAGGTCTATTTTCTTTTGGAAAGTATCGAAAATAAAGAACCTTTCATGGAACTGCATCGAAATATTCTATATATTTTCATTAAAAAGTTGTAGAAAATGAAAGCACTGCCTATTGAAAGCAATGAATAATTCGTTGAAAATTAAAATAATTTTCCAATTGTGAATAAAAAAATAAAAATAAACTGCTATAATGCTTGAAAATTACCCACATGAATTAAATTCAACTTCCAAGAATTTATGACGAACTGATTTTCGCACCAAATAAGTTTGAAATCAAATAAGTTTTATTAATGAAAAATATGAATTAAATCATATTCAAGAATTTGGCTATTAGTCAATAGTACCTTTATAGTATCCCAAAGCGCCACCAAATAACAAAATCGTTAATTATAGTGTAATAATAGAATTGACTAGAGTAATAACGAATTGATTTTTATTAATAATTATATATGCATTGGTTGAGGAATAAGTTCGTAGAGCTTTTATCAAAGAGTTTTATTGGAATAAAGAACGATAATTATAACAATAAATTAATCAATAATGTATTCGCCGTTACTATTTACGTCCTCCTCCCAGCTTTCGACAAATTTGTTGATCCGGTTCCGTCAAAAATCGCCCGGTCTGTCGTCGAAGAAGTCGGTGAGCCAGTTTTTGAGGTGCTCTTCATCGTCGAAGGTAACACCCCTGATATCGTTCGATAAGGAGCGGAAAAGATGGCAATCGGTCGGTGCAAGGTCCGGAGAATACGGTGGATGCTGAAGGACCTCCCATTCGAGCTCTTGCGGCTTTGACGACTTGTGCTACGTGCGATCTGGCGGTGTCGTGAAGCAGTATGGTTTAGCCTTGTCGATCGGGTCTTTTCTATCGAATAGCCTCATTTACGCGACGAAGCTGGGCAACACAGAGTTCCTTGTTGACTGTGGCGTTCTTCTCAAGCATTTCATAATACACCATACCCAGTCCCACCAAACGCAGATCATGGTGTTCTTTGGGTGGAGGTCCGGCTTGACTCTCGGCTTTGGAGTATCTGCTGAAGCCATCCACTTCTTTAATTGTTTCATATTGGCGTATAGGCACCATTTCTCATCTCCTGTGATGATTCGGTACAAAAAGCGTTGTTTATGATCACATGTTGCTCGATGGCGGGCGAGATATTGAGAAGCAATTTGAAGCCGATTTTCTTTGTTAAGCTCGTGAGGCACCCAAGCTCCAAATTTTTCGGCAAATCCCATCGAGTGAAGATGGTTATGTACTGTCACATGGCTGTAGATCATTTCTTCGGTCAATTCCCGACTTGTTTGGGGACCGTCCTCCTTCAAAAGTGCCTTGAGACACTCCTACTCGAATTCTGAAGGTCGCCTGGCGCGAGGCGTGTCGTCGAGATGACTGTCGCCACTTTTGAATTTCGTAAACCACTTCCGTGCTGCAGACTCGCCTATAACACCTCCATACACGTCGCAAATGTCCCGAGTGGCTGCAGCAGTTTTTTGACCTCCATGAAAAGCGAAGAAGAGCAGGTGTCGAAAATGCTGATTTTAGCTGCCTGGATATTCCATTTCTTAGGCCGAAAAATAATGAGAAATTAAATAACTCGTTAATAAAACCGTGCTAATAAAAAATTATTAGCACGGTTTTGTATAACAGAAAGAACTGTTTCGAATAAATATAAACATATTACCAAACAATAATGAAAATAGTTGTAAAATAAAAGAAAACAAAAACTCTACGAACTTATTCCTCAACATATTATATGAATAAATCTATATATTTTCTCACACTGTCAACGATGTTAAATAATTCCTTTAAAATTTATAATTCTATAATAATATATTCTAAAAGATGCTTCAAAACATTTTATTGTACCTCTCCATATTATACCACATAACTATGACATTACAGAATGTTATGTTTTGTATGAATACAATACATTACATGATATATTTTTCCATATAGTATTACTTATACGTGCTTATAAAATTATATTGTTTTTAATAGGAAATCGTATTGAAATTATATCTATATTCTTTATTTCTAATACAGCGTACCCTTCAGATTTTTCCGTAAAAGATATATATTTTGTAGGAGCAAACTTTAACATAGGACTGGGTTTTATTTTAGAAACTATGAAGACTGCGTGGCCAGGATAAACCACCCTAATTATTTATTATTATATTTTCTTAAGTACGTTATGATAGTCTCAAATTCCTCACAACTAAATTACTTTAGTATACCAATGATACTGAGCTGAGCATCTCACCCCCTAATAATCCGGATTTCGCTAATAACAAATTTTTCAGTTTTGAAAATAAACTCTAACACAAATATTTATTTTATGTAGAATTTATTTTTATTATGCTTACCCCGCTGATATTTGTCCTGTATTTTGTACGCAATTTTCAGTACTCTTTCAGTGTGGGTGTATACAATTTGAGACAACTCTCGAAAAGAAAAAGGGCCAAATAAAATGTTGTTTACAGTCATACTGAAATATTGTTTGTTTGTCGGGTTTCTTAACTGAACGTGTTTCTTTTAAGAGCGAAAACGGAGATAATACACAGTAGATAAGTAGGAAAATGAAACGTGTAGGAATGTAATTTTACTTCAAAACATTGAATATTAATGATAATCGACATCATTATATCATAATATTATACTCAAACTTAATATCTTAATCCTTATTTAACTATCTATGTACAAAATGCATTAATATCTTGAGTAATATCATAGATACTCGTATAGAGAAGGTTCAATAAGAACATTTTTAAGGACTTTTGTTTGTCTTTTCACTGCATTATAAATTTTACGTAACTATTTTCATTTATTAAATTTGACAAAAAACATGTTAACGTATTTTCAATAATACCACGTATCTTTAATTGAAAATGTGGCAACATTTTAACAGGTACATTCTTATGAGACTTTTTAAATGTACTTTTATCTGTATTAACAAAAAAAAATCTACAGTCCTGTATATCTGATAAAATGGCGTTAATTTTTATTTTTCATATTGACGTCATATTGAATTATTAGCCACATCAAAATGATTCGATAGTATTTCTATTCTATTTTCAACTATGTATTACATATTTAGATAATTGTAGAATTTGAGGCTGTAAATTTTATTTTTTTTTATTCACCACTCAAATATTTTTTAAAAGACCCTTAAATATGGATTTTTCAAAGAGAAAGTACAAGATTTTTAGCAAGAAAATAAAAAATCACCACAATAGGTCTTATGTTACTTCGATATTCTGCAAAGACACCCCCTAGAATCTCTACTAAGACCTTCTGAAGGTGAAACAGCTCACATATTTTTTAATTGACATTACAACTTTTTTTATGAAAGAGAACAAGACTTTTTGTGAAGAAAATAAAACCTATTACCACTTCCACAGTATCTCTTACGTTATTATACATCCCTTAGAGTTTATTATGACCTTCTGAAGGTGAAACTGCTCAAAATTTTATTTAATAAATGATACTAATTTGTTTTAAAGAAAGAGTTTTTAAAAAAGAATAAAGTTTTTTAGTGAAGATAATGAAGAAAATCGCCACTACCACAGTCGTCTCGTATTACTTCAGTACTCTGCATGATTATCTTCCAGTGTCTCCACTAAGAAATTCTGAAGGCATAAATGTTCTAACAATTATCAATACACACTTCAATTTTTTAAAAAGGAAAAGTACAAGATGTTTAGCGATGGAAATAAAAAAGTTTACCAGATCCACAATAGGTCTTCAAATACTTCAATATCTTACAGAAATGTCGTCGAGAGTCTCTGCCAAGATATTCAGAAGGCAAAATTGCTCAAACCATTTTTTAGTGGATGCTACGAACTATTAAAAGAAAAAGTATAAGATTTTTTGTCAAAAGAATAAAAAATTCACCATTACCATCGTAGACCTTGCGTCACTTCCATATTCTGCATAGACATCCCCTGGAGTCTCTACTAAAATTTTCTGAAGGCAAAATTGATCAATAAGTCTTTTAATAAACGCTACAATTTTGTTTAAAGGTTTAATGGTTAGGTTAGGTAGAAACTTCCACAGTAGGTCTTGTGTTACCTCGATATTCTGTATGAACATTCCTAAGAGTCTCTAACAAGACCTTCTGAAGGAAACCAGCTCAAAGGATTTGTTAATACACACTATGAATTTTTTTAAATAAAGGGTACAAGATTTATGACGCAGAAAATATAGAATCTCTACTAAGATTCTCTGAAGGCGAAATTACTCAATTACTTTTTTCATAGATACTACGAATTTTTTAAAAGAAAAATGACAATATTGTTAGTGAAGAAATAAAAAAATATCACCAATTCCATAGTAGGTCATACGTTACTTCCATATTTTGCATAAATATCTGCTATAGTCTCTACTCAGATTTTTTGAAGAAAAAACCGTTCAAATAAATTTTTAATCGACGCTAAAAATTTTTGTAAAAGAGAAAGTACAAGATTTCTAATGAACAAAATAAATATATTCACCGCCACCACAGTAGGTCTTCGATATAATGCAAAAATATCCCCTAGAGTCTCTACTAATACCTTCTGAAGGCGATACTGCTCAAATATTTTTTTAATGGATGCTACAAATTTTCTTAAAATTCACAACTTCTATAGTAGGTCTTATTCCGTTATTTCAATATTCTAAATAGACAGTCCTTAGAGTCTCTACTAACACCTTTTGTAGGCAAAACTGCTTAAATATATTTTTTAATAGACACCACGAATTTTTTAAAAGAAAAGGTACAAGATTTGTAACGAAGAGAAGGAGATCTTGCGTTACTTCAATATTCTGCAAATATGTCCATTCACCAGAGCCATCGAATGAGGATTTATGTCATTTAAATGTCTTGTAGTTTGCCTCTTTACACTGCCATTAAGGTAAAATGTATCTCTGTATGAGAAAATTACATTATGTGAGATGTACCATGACAGAGGTGCTTCTGAATTCTTAAAATATTTTATTCTAAGTAACGACAGTGCAAATTTAGGAAGAGATTTTTATTTAAACTTGGTGGATATTTTTAACTGTTTATTCAAATAAGTAGCTGCTAGAGGGTAATAAAAAATAATGCTTTTAACATTCCATGAAATAGGCGATATAGCTGATACCTTAATTACTTATCGCTTATTATATTGATTCAAGCATAGGCCTACAGTAAGGGACTAATTGAATCAAGTGACAATTTATTATGTATTTGTTTTTGTTTGATATTTTGGCTGATTTTCTATGGCACTCTCTATGATTGAAAAAATAAAAAGCTAATTCATAAATACTTGATATTATTTGATGAATTATTTTAACCTTAAAAATATATACTTCTTTAATCATTTATTACAATTTCTTGACTAAATTCGTGCGACATATTTATGCTTCAATAACGAAAAAAAATATCATGTGCAGCACAGTACACGTGATAGAAGTGAATACTTCTTTAGAATAGAGCACAAATAACCAACTAGAGTGAGTAGTTTGTGGAATAGAGAATGAGAGAGATTAAGAGTGAGAGATTGAAAGAGATAGAGAGAGAGAGAGAGAGGGAAAGGGAGAGGGATAATTTCAAAAAAAATATAACAATACAAAATTTGTGTAAAAAATATTCGGTTTATTCATTATCTACACTATCATCGGCTGGTGGTTCAATTGGCAATACTGATATGATTGGTTTGTGATAACTAAAATATGAAATATATGTTCGTGATTCGATATTTTCTAGATAACGTGTAAAAATTGCATCTATTGCTGTTCCGGATTTTGTTGTTGATTCTTTGGGATTGTTATTTATAAGCAGACCAAATGTTTCTCGAAGAAAGTTAATCAACGTCAAAGAATCATTCTTCTCTTCAGTCTTCGCCTCTTCCAAGTGCATTTGCACCTGTGTGGCTGTAAACCAGTAGGGAGCGGTGAATGAAATATATTATATCTTCTAGATTTTAACAAGTTAAACGGTTCAAGGATATTATCAAATAATCGCAGAACACATATGTAAATAACGCAAATAATTACAAAACACAATGATAAATATTCGGTACACACGCGTGCTGCTTCAGCTGTTAATATATACGCGTTTGGACGCGTACATCTATAACGCGCGCATGCGCGACAATCTATCTATCCTATTCTATCGCTTCGTATTGAGTTTATATCGCTCTCTCTTGCTCCACTCCCGTGTGGAGTAAGAGTTATATGTATTCGCGCGCATGCGCGTCATACTATATTTTCTACTATTGCCTAGTATTCAATGAATACGTGGCTCTCTCTCTCTTGCTCGTACGATGCTTCCTAAACTATTCCCCCTTCAAGTAATTTAGACCTTGGACTTAGCGTATGAGTGGGCGTTAAAGACGAAGGACCGCACAAAAGGGAGACGCGGATAGCCTAAACTGATATATATGATGTATAGCTCTCTTTCTCTTTCTCTCTATGTTATATATCTGTGTACTCTGTCTTGTAACGAAGCCTGTGTTTTAGGTATACCAAATGTATAGCTCTCTTTCTCCTTCTCTCTACGTTATATCTTTTTTCTCTCTCGTGTAACGAAATCTCGAAACGTTACATTTTTTCCAATTCACTCTCCATTCTCGTCAAATATCATAACGCCGCCAAAGAAGTATTCACTTCAAAAATATGGTATATTTTAATTCCTCACTTATGATTCCACAAACTTTATATTGACTGAGACCAATCAAAACTTTATACAACGCTTCAATTATCATATGTACATTAATTAGCCGCAGTACCCATCTAACATCGATCGATGTACCATGGTGATTATTCAGGTGCTGTCGACTGCAACAACTGCAAATACCTTTGAAGTGGCGAGGTCAAATATGTATAGCACTATAAAGGATAAGGGTCAACAAAGTTACAAATTATAGTCAGCGAACTGATCTCAATCAAGGAAAATGTAAATATAGATTGAAGCTATGGTGAATTGTGAAGAGCAAATGGGGTATATAACAATTGTAATAATATATTCAGAAGGCAATTAGAGTTGATAATTTGTTAGTGGTGTATATTAGAACGTGGTAGTAATGGGTGAGGTTAACTTAGGGTACGTTAAGTTGGGGTAAGTTATCTTAAGTTCACCTAGGTTAAATTAGGTTCTGTTAGGATAGGTTAAGTTAGTGCCTTGTTTGTCTTGAGTCATTTTATAACATTTATTATTTCTTCCTTTTCCTTTGAAGTGAAGAAAATTAAATAATTCCTTAATTAAATTAATTAAGGAGTTGTTTCCATTTTTATTTATTTAGTAATAATAATAATAACTTCATTGCTTACAAATACATATATCTTATAGCAAGGAGCTTACTGCTATACTGCTTTCTGTAACAAAAAATCTAAAAGAAAAAATACAAATAATAAGCTAAAGAATCTAAAATTAATAATAGGTGTGTGATTGGAATAAAAATACAACAATTTTTAAATCGAAATTGGCAAACATGATTATAGGAATATATGATAATATAAGATATAATATACAATATAAGAATACAAGAATTCTTTTATAATTATAAGAAACGTTATTGATTGAAGATTTGCTGAAGAGAGAATCTGAAGTTCGCTGTGTACTTTGGCATTTTTAAATGATACAAGGTGGGGCAGAGTAACTTGCTCATTTGAATTTGGTGTCCTGAAGCGATGGTTGCTCCTAGGAGAGTAGGGGTAGGCACATTCACGAGGGCAGGGCGCAGAGTTTTAGCTCCACTTGATTTAGTTAGCACCATGGAGGGGGCGAGGGTGGAGCGCTCGTTCGATGTCGAGACATACTTTTCTAACGGTCGCTCAATCATCGCCACTCAACGTGCACTCTGTACCCATTTCAATATTGCTCCCTGTGATCGTGTTTCTGGTCGGCAGTCGATTGGTCCATGGGTAAACAACTTTAAGGAAACTGGTGATCTGAAGAAAAAAAACCTGGGCTTCCACGAACAGCAAGGTAACCCCAAAACGGTGACATAGTAAGGCTTTCTGTTTTGAGATCCACTCAGCGCTCTGTCTGCAAACATGCAGCTGCTGTTGGGTTGCCTGCTCGCTCTGTGAGGAGAATCTTTCATGAAGAATTACAAATTGGCTGTGGTGCAGGAACTTAATTCACGCGATTTTGTTGCTCGTGAAAGTGGATGTGAGCGCTTCCTGGCATGCCTCATGCTCCTATACCTGTGAAAAATGTTGAGAAGGCAGTTTTCTCGGCTCTTCTGGCACCATTAAAAGAAAAGTTACGGCAAGTCGACATACTCACAAAGGCGTTACCAAGAGTCGCTCTCGAGGAACAGAGGGAGATCTTAAATAGTAGAAACGTAAAGAACATCGAGAAGAATCATCGTCAGGACTTCGGTTCATCCTAATGATTATCTGTTTGTATAAAAAGAACGTGTACAACATTTTCATTTAGAGGGAGTGTTATATAGTATTAAAATAAAAATATTCAAATTATCGCGTAATTTTCTTGTTTATGAACAACTGCTTAGGGGGGCAGTGCTATAGCGGAAGGTAAGTTAACCTAACTTGCCATTCCTCTCTTGTCTGTCCAACTTCATGTACTGCTCTCGTCGCCATTAGTCTGTCCAGTTCTTTCACAATATATATTCCAATTTATCAACAACCGCCCTTTATTTATTGCTACCTTAACCTTAGATCAATGGTAACTTGACTGATATTATATAAAATTTGTTTCAACGCCTTCTACGTAACATATTAAATACATCAATGTTCACAATTACAACTTTACTTGCATTTTTCTTGAAACTTTCTGTATGCAAATTAATAAATTTGTTATAAAAATACTAAAAAAGGTATTCTTTCCTTACATCGAAATAAAAAATAGGGATTTCCATTTAAGAAAAATCTCCCCTTTGATCCTGAAAGCGTATGCCACTGTCCAGGGTTATCCACATAACATTCTACCCCTCTTAACTGTTTTATTTTTTGAAATAGAAAAAAATGGTAAATACGGAAGTTGTTGCAAATTTTATAGTGACCTCAGACATGTATTTAGAAAAACAAATCGAATCTCACGTATCGGAGATCTAGGCCAAACTTGTTTATTTTTCGATCTTCGAAATCTACGTGCTTTCCCGATCACAACAATATATACATGTTATGTCTTTGCTCTAATAATATGCACAGAATCGCCCTTTGAAATATTGAATATCAAACAAAATCAAGAATAATTATAAACAGAGATCTTCAGATCTTTTAAGAGAGATTTCTGATTTAATAATCCAATTAAATGAGCCGAATATTGTTTGACAACAAGACGGTGCTCCAGCACATAAATCAAATGTTGTCAAGCGATATTTAGATAATACTTTTATAGAGTGGATAGGTTCAAATGTAACTATTTTATGGCCGGCCAGATGTCCTGACCTGACCCCACTGGATTTCTTACTGTGGGGAACTTTGAAAGATCGGGTATATACGGAAATGTCAAATAACGTAGAAAAACTTAATGCTTGGAAAAAATATGTCGGGAGATCAGAGACGTGAACGAGACTGGTATGTTGGCTTACAAACGAAATTTGTTAAGGAGGTATGCTCTCTGTATTGCACAAAATGGAGGTATAAATCATAAGTTTGGTCCAGATTTACGAAACACGAGATTCGATTGTCTTTCTAAATACATGTCTGAGGTCCCAGTAAAGTTTCTTACTTTCGTATTTAAATTCGTAAAAACTTTTGTATTTACCATTTTTTTCTATTTCAAAAAATAATACAGTTAAGGGCGGTAGAATGTTATGTGGAAAACCCTGTACATAGAACTAAGGTATTTCGAAAGATGGAAAACTTAAAATTCCTTTTGACATCATCGAGCATTTTTGCAAAAACAAAATATTTTGCTAGATCTTTCAGATGTTGCAGACTTCTATTCCACAGAGTATTTCTTTGAAATTATAAAATTGCGAGTATAGTTACCATTAGGCCCATATAGGGCCTAATGTATATCCATAATTTTAGTCCTTGAAATCCTTGAAAATAAAAATTGACGTGTTGTGGAATTCTCCTCATCATCATTAGGTCATCAGTCCTAAGACTGGTTGGACGCTAACCTCCAGCTTCTCCTATCTTGTGCTAACCTATGCATTTCGCTAATTGTGCTACAACCTACATCCCTTACTATTTGCGAGCAGTAGTCTAATCTCGGCCTACCTCTGCCTTTCTTCACTCCTATTTCTGCCTCCAAAATATCCCGGACTATTTCCCCATGTCTCAGCAAGTGGCCTACCATTCTATCTCTTCTCTTCTTTAAGTTTTTCCACATACTTCTTTTCTCGCCGACTTTCTCCAATACTTCTTCGTTTCTAACCCTATCAGTCCATGGTATTTTCATCATTCTTCGGTAACACCACATCTCAAAAGCTTCTAATTTCTTCCTACTTGCTTCCCCTACCGTCCAGGTTTCGCAGCCGTATAGTGCCGTGCTGGATACATATGTTTTCAAAAATCTCTTCCTTGTTTCTAAGTTTATTACCCCCGAGCATAAAAGTGCTTTCTTTTTGTTAAAAGCTACTCGACCCTACGCTATTCTTTGTTTTATGTCTTTATCGGAATTCTCCTATAAAAGAAAATTTCAACAGCCGTTCAGGGTACTAGCAAGGCGAATAATTAAAAACGTACACACTTTAAGGGCATATAAAATTAACGATCAAATTTCAAAATTAACAATGGATAAATAACGCGGACGACTACCATTTACACACAGGGGAAAATCTCCCATCGCTCCCAATTATAAAAACCCACCTCCATGTAATTTTAGACCGCATCTGGTACATTTATTATTTCCTAATTGCAGTGCTTTACGCAACCGGCAGCAGATATTAATTAACATCCATCAGTTTAGCCGCAAATTGCTCGGGACACTTTGCAGGGAGTCGAATTACTCCAGCTCTAATGCCGCTCCATCGTAATCGTAATCTTGTTTTTGTTCTGTTATCGTTTAAACGTCACCGTAGCGTAATTTGATAGATACGTTTTCGCTGGGGATCCCTGCCGAACGGCTCTACGAACTCGTGTACACAGTTTCGGGTTTATCTGCAGGATTTTGCGTACGAAGGTAGATTTGCAATTTAACGGAAAGATGAAGATGATGTACATTTAAGGCGCGTCGCTTTTCATTAAAACACAATGGAAACAATTTGGGTTTATCTTATTGAAGACTTTAATAGCTGATGGTGGTTTGGACTAATCATTAATAAGTCTTTGTTAATATTAATCAATATCAGAGCGATTTGTGCTTGACGGGCATCTCCCCTCCTCTACCCTACTAAATATTGGAACTAAGAGATATAGAAGAACGAAAATTGATAAACATGCCTGTATTAAATTATAAGAATAATGTTTTAGTTAATAGATAGTCATATAATAACACAGGCCAACAAAGATTTTGTCTGACTTTTTTACTTTTTGGCTTAATTACATATTAAGCCAAATGAACTATAGAAACACTTTTGTTTTGTTTTCATCACTTACTAGTATTTGTAAATGTATATTGCACAATAATGTTTAATTTTTAAAACCGAGGTTCTATAAAATTAAATTTTGCCTAAATCTTTGCGGCAGCCCTATGCTTAATCCCTTTAAAACGTACACACAAGTGTGGGGGATTTACCGAAATAGAGTTGGCCGGTGGGGATATTCCGGTTTTATACTATTCGGGTATTTAGATAGTCGCTGTAGTACGGTTTTAATGTGTGTACGTTTACTCGTGACATGTCGTTTGTTTTTCTTTTGTTTTAAAAATACCTAGAAGTTGTAAAAATACACCAAATATATTTTGTTATAAACTTAACACCTGGTTCAAAAACGTTATTTATACAAATTTGGTTGATCCACAAAACAATCTTTTGCCGCCAATTCATATTAAATTAGGATTAATGAAGCAACATGTAAAAGCTATGAATAAAAATAGGAATTGTTTTAAGTACTTATGTGGTAAATTTCCAGCTCCTTCTGAAACAAAATTAAAGAAGGCATTCTCGTAGGACCACACATAAGAGAATTAATGCAGGACCAACAGTTTGAAGAAACAATGACTGAAACTGAAAAAGAATCTTGGATATACTCTAAAGATATAACAGAAAATTTTGGGAAATTATAAACATCCGCAGTATGAGGAAATTGTCAACAAAATTCTGAACAAGTTTAAGCAACTTGGTTGTAATATGAGCATTAAAATTCATTTTCTGCATGCTTATCTGAACTACTCTACAGAAAATCTTGGTGTTGTTAGCGAAGAGCAAGGTGAAAGGTTCCATCAAGACATAAGGGAAATGGAGAAGAGGTACCAGGGTCGATAGGATATGGCGATGATGGCAGATTGCTGCTGGGTGCTGATAAGAGAACATTCAACGAATGATTACACAAGAGAAACTACAAAACGAAGTTTTTTGTTAAAAAGGGAGAGATTTCCAAAGAAAAAAAAATTAGAGACTCAAAAATATTTGTGTTGTTACTTTTTACTATATTTTTTAATGTTTATTAAAGTAATGTTTATTAAAATGTAATTTTTCCTTTAGGTTTTAATTTATTCTGATTACTCTGTTGATCAAAAACCTTACATAAGGGCAAAAACGGGAGGAAGATATGAAATCAGCGTAAATATCTTACTTATAAATCACTTATAAAACCCAAATCGACTTTCAAAATGTCAAAATTTGTAGGCTTGTGCATCCAAAGACTTTATTGGGATGCTAAATCAGTACTTACCTGTTCTGGTAACAGTATTTACATAAATTTCACCGAAATGTTATTCCTTGCATTATTTTTAGCAGAAGGTTGTGAATGACTTCAGCTCTATAAACCGTTTTTGTAAAGTCATTTTGGTGTAATTAAACGTACTTAAGCATTACATAAAGCAGATTTTTCTGGGTTTACCCAATTTCTGCTTATAGTTAATAAACATTATTCTCAGTGTATATATAATAAACGTCGCTTGAAAAATATAAAATTCAATGTATATATTTAATAGAATCACACATTTGATTGGCCATATTCAAAATCAGCATTAGCTGATCATAAACGTAATTAACTAAAACATTAACTAAATCATAACGTAATTAACTGACAATAAATAGAATATTTCTATACATATTATATTATAAAGAATAATGTTAGGTTGGGTTAGGTTACTTTAAGTTAGGTTATGTGAGGATCGGTCAGGTTAGGTTAACTTAGGCTAGGTCAGGTTAGATTTAGGTTATGTTGAGTTACGTTATTCTTCATTGAAGAGGAGAATAAACTTGCAGGGAATCCCACAGCCTTCAGGACTATATGCCTGATCGCCTTGCTCGGTAAACTCCTGGGGAAGCTAATTTTACCAAATCTAAAGCCTAGGCCAACTGAAATTTTAAAAAAATGTGCGTGGTAATCACATTAGATGCGAGAAACGTGTTCAGCATTGTCGCCAGAGAAAAAATAATGAGAAGGCTGTGAAAGTTGGAAATATATCCATATATCTTAAACATAACCGCTAGCGCTGCAAAATGTGGACAGGTGTAAGATGAGAAAAATAACCTGCGGTGTTCCACAGGGTTTAGTCTTGGGTGCCGTTCTGTGGAGTTCAACGAGGTATTCCAGATAACGATTCCGGAGGTGATAAACATATGTAGACGATATCGGCGTGATTCCAACGAGGAAAGGTAGCATAGATGTTCGTGAGAGAGCCAACGGTATCGGGGAGAACATAAGAATATGGATTAAGGACAGAAACTTGAACCTGACGTTGGAAAGAATGGAGGCTATCCTCCTTACTGAAAAGAGAAAACCTTCTATAGTGACATTTTGAGTAGCGGGAATTGAAGTAGTGCCGATATATCAATGTATGAACTACTTGGTAGTTAGGGGGGTATCTAGATCGATGCATGTCTGTCTATTAGACATGTCAAGAATATTATCGATAAAGTGAGCAGAGTGGAGTTTATAGTCGGACACCTAATAAAGGGCCCCAGGGGAGTGAAAATTAAAGTCCTTGGAGGAGGGGCACAATCGATATAACTGTAGTTGAGGTAGACATCCTGGAAAAGAAGAACTGGAGGAGAAGGAAGTCGTTAAGGTCCAAAGAAAGGCGGTAGTAAGGGTCTGTACCACCTACAGTGTTATTTTTGGAGTAACGGCTCTGGTGATCGAAGATCTATCGACCTCCTGGTGAGCGAAAGAGAGAGGGTATATAGGAGTGCGGAAGAAATGAATATCAGCAAGAGAAAGGCTATGACAACGATGGATAGAGAGGTGGGAGGGAGAACCCCTAGCGAGATGGACTAGGATCCTAATCCTGACTACCAGGCCAGGGTGTGAAAGACGCACGGAGATGTTGGTCATTGCATAACCTAAATCCTCACTGAATACGACTGCTTCGTCTGGAGTCTGGACTTACTGGATATTGGAAAACGTGAAATAAGGGAATGCTACTGCAGAGAGGCAAACGAAGCCAACCAAATGCTACTCTGCTAAGGCAGGTGGGTAAACGAGAGAGGGATCGCGCAATGAAAGCGGTCATGCCCTCTCGGTCGGCAACATGATCTGAGTCATGATGGAGAGCAGCACGAAGAAGATAGAGACGGATAATACGATCACGGCCATCATGAAGTCCAAGAAGAAAGAGGAAAGATAAGTATAGGCAGGAGGATGATCATCATAGAGCAGGAATTTTAATGATGGGTTGCAGGGGTGTAAAGCGAGAGCCTCTGCCACGCGAAGATCGATAAGATTCACGTGGAGTTTCTAGTCGGTAGGCGTGCTGAGCAAATGAATTAAACATTATCTAGCCAAATAGCATCTAACTAATGCCTGAAGGTAAGTGGCTTTAGAAAATATTTAATAGTTTAGGGTACGTTAGGTTAGGTTCTAGATTAGGCCTTGGTTGAAAACTTTACGTGTTATCAAAATATTTACTGTAGTAATAACTGTGGAGCATATCACATCATGAACTCACTAATACTATTCTAAATATTTACATAAACTCTCTTAATTGAAGATTACATACGAAGTAACAACAAAGTAACAAAGCATTGTGCGATTGTATTGAAATTGGATTACACAGAAACGACAATTAAAATCACTTTTTGTTTCAATTAACTGACAGTTATGGAAAATTCCGTTAGGCTGTGAATGTTCATCATCATGTTTTCTCCTAATTGTATAAAGCTGCACTCGGTTTCCATGAGCCTGTCGGGCAAATACAAAAGAAAGGTCGACCCGAATGGGACGACATTAATATGATGAAATATTGTTATTGTGCTTACAAGGATGGTTATATTCACTTGGCGTACATTATCAACCAACGCAACGATCAACGGAAATTTTACAGTAATATAAATTAGTTCGTGAAAATGTGTAGTCTTTTAATTTGATAAACCTCTTATCTTCGTAAATTATAAGGTATTTTTAACAATAACGATCAAGATGATATTGTACACAGATTTGTTAAGATTTAAAAACTGTTATGAGAATCTTAATGCATCTCTTATTTCATATAAGATGAAAATCGGTTACGGAATAAACATGTTTTTGGCATTGTTGAGATAGCTCATTTTTTTATCTAAATGATACTTAAGAATGATATTTCAGAATATAAGCAAAATAAGTACATAAAATAGGTAATGAATAAATAACGCGTGATACAAAATAAAAAGTAAGTGTATATAAATGTATATATTTTACTATTAAGATCCGAAAACTATGCCTGTTTAGATTCATCGATACCTTCACAGTACACCTTTATCAACTCATTTAATATCATAGCATAACACAAGTACATAACACAAAACTGTTTTCTACATATAGGTGTAGTCTATAACTAACTTTTAATAATTACGTCAACTGAATTTTATATGAAGTAAGGAGGCTTATACTTCAACCGTAAGTAAGTCGTTAAACATTAAGAGTTAAACAAATTAAGCCACAGCAGCTATTCCACTGGCTATATGCTGCGACGGGCGCTGAATTACGTGGCGAAATTTACCGTATTTTATTCCAACATAGATATAAGATACTGTGATTTGGAATACTCGAGAACCACAAGGAAGATGCAAGGCATTCTCTATCTCAGGATACTGCTAACTGTAGACCGGTTTCGACCTTATCTTAGATCTCGTCAGTACAGTGTAAGCGAGTATGCCTTTGACAAATGAGGCTTCACATCTTGTAGACACAGTTACGTTCTACAGTAGTAAATTGTAAAACGTAACCGAGCGCCATCTCTCGGTAGTTTCGGAAACAATCCAAATCAAAATAAAACTTAAGTCATATACAATGACAGGAATCATCTGTAAACGCAAAGTTTTCACATGGTAAGTTTTACAGGATGTCCTAAGGAGGTTTATACTACAACCATCTGTAAGTCCTTAAACAGTAAGGATTAAACAAATTTAAAAAAAAAGGGGTCTACCATCTAAAATATGTAGGGTAGGTTGCGCCTTACAGCCTTAATGAACGCTTCGCCATTGGTTTTTTTCACTATTTCTGGCGTGGTCACCTCATGTGGTCGATCACAGTGATGTTCGTCTTGGGAGCTCGTGTGACCTCATTTAAACTCTGCAACCCAATATTTTACTATTGTAAACGAAGGAACCTCTATTGCCTCGGAGTAGAGTCTAGCTCCTCTTTGATATCGGTTGGACTGAGGTCTTTCAAATGAGAGTATTTTATCACATAATGGTCACCAATTTTTTTCATCTTTACAAATTCACTGAGAGCATTCACAGTTGATGGCTGCCAAACAAATACTAAACTACGTGGCTTGTCAAACTTCAAACTTAAGCTTTACAAGGTTGGTACTTTCTACCATAGTCATTCTCTTCAAACAACAGCCGCCATCTATACGTCAAGTCGGGTACTTCTGGGGCTACCTCGACGTCTAACAAAAAATGCACAAAAGAACAAAATCGATCTATCCGAGCAATGTTGTCTTTTATACATCTGGTAACAATTTTATCGAAATTTCTTCAACATTTACGTGTTCACTGTATATCTGTGATCGTTTTTTAAATTCGACTTAAGTGGTGTTAATATAAATCTTAAATATAGAAATAGATGGTAAAAAATTGACAAACAAGCAGGGCCATACCACGGTGAAACTAATGCTTTATTTCATATGAGTACACGAGAAAATTTAAATTCAACCTGACAGGCGCAGCTAAAAGAATCGTCACTAATTCTGGAAGATTTACGCTGCATCGTTTATTATGCGAAACCGTCTCCGTGACGATGAAGACTTAACGACATCATCTGCACGTACCAAAAATTAGTTACTGTCAAACTCCCTACCCGGTCGCGATAAGCCACCCCTCGTGGCGTTTTTATTATATATGGCGATCCGAATAAAATTTCGGATATGAATCTGCCTCTAGAGCTGACTGATGAAAATTTCCTTTACATATCTCTTCGATTTCGATTTGTAGAATTGAGTTTAGGGTAATAAATGAGACATATTGATATTCAATATATGCTCCGGGATAGAGTACGAACGAATATTTTATTGCATGAAGATGGGGCTTGAAGGGATGGCTGAAATAAAGTTAATACGATAAATACATGAATGATGGTTATATGACGATATAGATATAGAGACAATATGTGAAGATTATTTGTAATAAGAAACGTGCCGTTATAGATAATATAAATTAATAAAAGTCAATAATAAATACATATATAGGGTTTTTACATGAATTCAAGTGTTGAAAATTTATTACAAAGTTTAATTGACCATTTTAAATAAAGTTTAAGTAAAATCTTTTCAGTCGTATGCAACTTGGTTATAGTGGTTATCATTAACTTCGTTATTTTAGACATGAGTCTATATTTATTGCTCTTTTTAATTATACGTTGTTTTATGAGTTACTTTTGCGAACGTATTCCTAAAACCACGTGAAAGCCAAAACGTACTGCTCGTCAAGAATAGGAAGAAGCCTCAAAACTGTGATATCGAACCGCCAACGAGGTGCGCAGTAAATAGCCTGGTCTTTACCCAGTCGCATTGAGACCTTTGTAGAGTAAATATCAATGAATGTATACTGAATGTGAATGTACACAGAGTTCGATCTGGCCGCGCATAAAGTGGACCCTTTTCCCCCCGAATACTGCCTCACTCTTTCTTCTACGCATACACAGAGACGCTCACACTTTTTCTTAATTTTGACAAGCAGTAGATCAAGTAATTTTTTGCGCAATTTCTTCCAGGAGAAACGTGATACTTAACATTTGCAGGGAGATATTGCCTAAAAAGTTTGATGGTGTTCCAATATTAAATAAAAAAATGAAAATGTGTATGTCCAAATAAAAACAAAATTTGAAGAACACTTGGAGCTTCCAAATGAGCTGTTATTCGAATATTAATGATATTCAAAAATAATTTTCAAAATAACACTACAACGCCGTCGTATTTTTACACTTTAGTGTATATATATATATATATATATATATATATATATATATATATATATATATATATATATATATATAACAAATATTATTCAATGAAACAAAAATGTCAGTAATATAACAAGATTGTATCATATGAAAAAAATAGTAATACAACACATTCGATGCATTTTTTGATTATTTAATTGCTTTATATAATTATAATACATAATTACTATAGTTTTTTTTTTATTTAATTTTGTTTTATGTCCATAGAGGGCATGTTAGTTCATTCTAAGAGAAAATAATTAATACAAGAAATGTATTAGAATTGTGTTTTCTTTTTTTATATCTGGAGTTAATTATAAGGTCATCTTAGTGAGTCACAATGCTAGGAGAGCCTGGTTATAATTAAAAACTTCATCATAACTTTATCATAAATAACTATCATAAAAAAGATATTCAGCAAGTCATTAACTTAAACATTCTAATCTGTAATTGAAAAATCTCTTAAAAATACATAAAACTCTGTCGCAGAATGTTATTAAAAATACAATTCCTTAGTTATACAGGTATCTTAATCTTTTCCCCATAAATATTGAAAATAAGAAATTATATTTTAAACTAAATAATATTTTCATACATTTCATTATGTAGTATATTCATTCGAATATTAAAATATTTTGACAATATTGAAAGATTAAACATTTACACTATAATATTAGAACAAAATAACAAATAAATAAACAGTTTTAAAACCTTAAAACCGACTTTTCCGCACGTAGAACATCTCTATCTCGAAATTGAGTGTGGATAGGGTGGAGTGTGTCCTATCCACCTCAAAATCAATAAATGTCGTCTGGGAGACGTCCCCCGATCAAAATCAGTCAAAACCCGATCGATCCGATACGATTTAGTTGAGTTATCGTGCTAACAAGAATAAATGCCGACGACAACGACGACACACACAGCAAACATTTTTAAAAAATCATTGTTTTTCTAGTTTTAGATCGAAAAACGAAAACAATACCCACAAAAAAATAGTTTTTTCACTTTCTCTATACACGATTACATTGCTTTTCCGCTTATAGTGGAGTGTGGAAAAGTAATAACACAAAATAGTATTGATAACTCCAAAATTTATTTAAAAGTTGTTTGTCATGCAATGCAAAAATTCCAGTGGACTATTTTTGAAATACTATTTAATTTTTATACAATTTGGCAACCGCGTACATCAAAAGGAATCAAAGTTAAGTCAAGTTGCCAATGTCTGTTATATACATTATACGGCCAATACCTTATGTGCCAAGTAGCAGCAAGCAAATTTTTAAACTAAAACTAAAAAACTAAATCTATCGGAACATAATTAGTGTACCTACCTAAAATTATATTGGCGCCTTCGCCATTTATTTAAAATTGTCTAGTGTATAAACAAACCAGTAAAATGTTTTGGAAATACATGTTGTGTATATGTAAGTAGGTTCTAGAGATTCAAAATATCGAGAACCTCAAAAATATATTCCATATATACTAGGAATATCTGATACTCATACGACAATTAAGATATCAATATCATATTAAGTGTTATACAGTTATACATATTATATGACTAGAATATTATATGTACAGTAGCAGTAAATATATATGTAATTAATTTAAATCGATTAGAACGAAAGAATGGACACATAAGCTACCATTGGCACCTCCGCCATTTATTTAAAAATTATTTGACATTTGATAAATTCACGAATTGCTTTAAAATTTGGTTTCCATTTTTATATTTTAACCCACATGAGCAAGTGTTTTTGTATTTAGAATATGCAACAGATAAAAAGATACGCACAAAGGTATACAATTTGATCCAGCAGCAAGAGTTGAATGATTTGATTCATGGTTTAGGGTTATCCACCAGACAGGCTAGGCCGAAGTTATTTACATTAAACTACAATAATAAAATTTGTTATCTCTTGGAACTATAAATCCTTGTTAATAAGAATAAAAGAAATTCAAATAGCTAAATTATGATAACTGAATTTTTAACCTTGCTAATGAGGTTTTCAAAACTCAAAATAATACAAAAATACTTACGGTCATGTATTGCGAAGAAAAAGCAAATAGGATTAGCAGCGATTTCTATTGACCACAGCGTCTCACTAGATAATGATTTCAGTCGCACTATACCAAAGTATGCAACTGAAAAAGCAATAATATGGTATTGTTAGGTCTATTTTTTATAACACTGATGTTTATTCTTGCAGAAAATTTAGTACTTAATATCTTATACCTATATTGTATAGTTTTATTTATGATATTTATTACTGACACTGACAAAGAAGTTTTCTCTTTATATGATTTGTTATACACTCATTGACAAAATATAGGCATCAGCAAAACTTCATTATTTCTTATAATTTTTCAAAGTTTTAAATCATTAAACATTTTATGTAGACGGCCTAGGATATCTTCTGTCACTACTGATAAAGAATTATTGTTTGACAGATGTAGAGTAATATTTTATAACTTTTTATATGTAACACTTTGTTCAGTTCACATGAAGTAGAAGAAATTAATCGTCCCTTTAACTTAAGAGAAGATGAACTATGAAAGCAGTAATTCTGGCTAACGAGGGATGTAGCCAGCGATATTTAGCCAATTTTCTAGAATAAACTTGTTAGGACAAGGTCGTAAGAAATCTACAGATACAGAGATGAGCGATATCTTATACAACTAGCCTTAAGAAGCAGACATTCTACCAGTTTATAGCTAAGCAGAGCCTTAGTATAAGCACGAAATGTAGCAATTTCTAGGCGAACGGTCAGGTGATGACTAATAAAGGAGGATTGAATAGTATAATACCAGTTATTACATAATTGCTTACCAAAGAACATATATTTACTAGACTGCCTTTTGCAAGAGAACATCTAAATTGGGCCACTGACGACTGGAAGCGAGTTTTGTATTTAGACGAAACAAAAGTACGTCTTAACTCACCAGAAAATTGTCAACGAACCTGGTGGAGACCAGGAAAGTGGTTTGCTGCATGCGATGTCTCCGAGGAACCCATTTTTTGGTGGATCAATAATGTTCTGGGCAGGAATTTGGTTTGGTGGTCATCGGAATTTGTTTTCTATACAGCGAGGAGATATGAATGCACATTTCTACATAGAAAGCATAGTAGAAGAACATGCGATGATACTTACTCCGTTTGTCGGGAACAATTTAATTTTTATATAATATAACGCTCAGCCCCACGTTGCTAGAAAGGTACTGGACAAACCTTTTATTTGACAATATTCCAACTACAGATTGGTTACCAAGGAGCCTAGATATGAACCCCATAGAGCATCTATTAGATGCACTAAAACGATCAATTAGACTTCGAACACCCACCCCTATAATACTTAGAGAACTCGAACAAGTCGTTCTTGTCGAATAGGAGAATATTCCTCAGGAACCCGTTCACCACCTGATCAATAGTAGCGTATCCAGACGAATGGAAATAGTTGTAACAGTTAGAGAACGATCTATATACCACTGAACTCAAAATTATTACCGTTTAATTTCACCTACAATTTTTTTAAGATTTTCATTAACACAGTTTTTATTCTACTTGAGATTATTACTTCTTTTTGTTATTTATTCATGTTCTTTCCCGATAATACAATTCTAATTTGTTAAACATTAGTTGAATTGATTTAATTATATTATCACGTAGGTACCATAATTTAAATCTTCGAAAAAATAAGAGTAATAATGTGAAATTTCACTGTGCTTTATTTCTTATCTGATTTTTAATAAAAAAAAATCAGCTCCGCGTTGTATTTTACACCAGGCCCCGTACCCGATAGCATCGGCCCTGACAGAATACGAATAAGAATCGGAAAGGGGACGCGACTCCACTTACATAAAGTTCATTTCAGGAATAAGGCAAACAAATAAATCCCAAGGCGACACGTCGGTCATCGTTTTTATTTGATTTGTAATATCTCTCGAAGGCTTATCGTCTCAAAAGACGAAAGTCCACACGTTTGTCTTCTCCTCTTTCTAAAACCGAAAGTAATTGCAGTAACAGCGAAAATTGGATCTGTTCTACAAATTGTCAGCTTGGTGGAATAGAGTATACAGCGAGCATGTAATAGTTGGATAAATTAGTTTAATATTTCGGCTGCTTTAAGCTACTTATTAGGCTACTTTAGTTTAAACTGCAATAACATTTTTGTTACAATAAAAAAACAGTAAGTAATTTATGTGCTTTATTATATCGTAGAAAATAACACTTGAACCCGTCAAACTTTTGTTTTAATTGTGAATTTTTTAAACAAAACTTCATGTATGTAGTTTAACACAACGAAGATGATTTTTGAAACTGTTATGTTTCAAAACTCTGTTTTTATTTCATTTCAGTTATGATTAGTTTAAAGTACTCCACAAACAAAAATTGACCTCCTTCCACTAAAGACTCAGGCTGTGAGGAAGAAGGTTACACATAGAGACGAGGCAAAATTATATAATAAATCTACAATAATATCTCATGTAATCCCTTTCCAAATTGTGCTTGAATTGTTTTCTAGAAAATCATTGTTTAATTTAACTAAGGAATTATAAAATTTATTTAATATTACAAATATTAATAGATGGGAAACTTGTTCAAGACTTATGTTAAACAATAACTGGGTAATTACACAACAAACATTGGCAATAGCTGGGGCTTGAAATCGGATACCTTAAAATGGATGTATGAGGCAATACTCAAACCCAGTCTGACGTATGTAGCACTGGTCTGGTGGGACAGAACCTGTTCACCGACTTAACAAGCTAAGAGAATTGATTATAAGAAGTATAACCGGAGTCAAAAGATCAACACCGATCGAGGCGATGGAGATACTGACGGAGATACCACCTCTTGATGTTACCCTGAAAGCGAAAGCCGTAAAGGCAATGCACAGGGCGGGAAACATGAGTAGGAAGGTAAGGAACCTGAATGAACTCTCAAGAGGGCTAGCTGAGGAGGGACTCCTATGGATGCCCTCTGAGAGTACGAATGTCCACTTCCTGTTTGACAAGAAATATAAGATCACAATCACCAGTAAGGCCGACTGGATGGAGAATCGAGCTGGATTACTATTTGATGATATCTGGTATACGGATGAGGCCAAGGGTGGGAACAGAGCGGATGCGGGGATCTGTAGGCGACGCGATGGGATAGGTAAATCCTCCCCCCTAGGCAAATACACTACCGCACACCAGGCCGAGCTAGTTGCAATTACATACGGCGTCATGGGGGCCGACCAGAATCGGATCTAGAAGGAGGAATGTGTCTGCTCGAATAGCAGGGCGGCGCTGGTAGCCCTGAATTCAGCAACGACAAAGTCGAAGCTGGTCTAATAATTGCTATGAAGCACTGAACCACTTGGCAGGGAATGGACCGGTGGAACTTATATGGATACCTTGGCATAATGGCATTAAGAGAAATCTAATTGCAGATGACCTTGCCAGACTACGGACCAGGGAAAACCTCTATGGGCTAGAACCTGCAGTGGGAATAAGTAGGAGTCTGATCAGAGACCACATAAATGGCTGGGCAATAGACCAGCACAATAAAAGATGGAGCGGAGTAACGGGTTGTCGAATAACCATATTCTTCATCGAATACTCAGAGATTGAGAAATGGGCCCAAGAATTCATTAAATTGAACAGGCACAAAGCCAGAATTCTGATGGGAATCATACCGAGCCACCATAGTACCTGAATGCATATAAGCATAAGCTGAGGCTGACTGATAGCCCGGCCTGCAGATACTGTAAAGAAGACGAGGAAACCTCGATTCATCTTCTTTACACCTGCCCCGCACTGGAGGAGAAGAGATATATTACCTTATATTAGGGACCCCTGTTATCCAAGAGGAGGCGAGGCTTAGGGCAGGTGACATGCCTAAACTGCTCCTCTTATGGGATATCATTGTTGGGTAATGACCCGTATAAGAGAGGATCGTCAAGGGACTACCCATGCGATCAGTGGCTGATGAGGCTAAACCCACATAATATAATAATAATAATATGTCAACAAACGTAGAAGCTGACCTCCACTAGCATGCGTGGCATGGGCCGCATGCCGCTGCTCCGATTTTAAGATATCTGTCATTGAAAACTTTATCAGCTGCATGTATATTTCTTCAAATCTCGCCAATAATTAGAATCGCATTAACTTTTACTTCTAAAATACGCTAAAATAAATTTATGAATGCCCAAATTAAAACACAATGTAAAAGTCGGATAAGCAAAAAGGTGTAGGAACTTTTTGTGCGATAAAAACTGCCTAAAAAGTTTGATTGTGCGCCAGTGTTAAGTTTAATTAAAAGAAAAAACAATAGTGAAAAGACAAATATGAAAATAGAAATAACGTTTGAATATATACTTCAAGCAGCTTTCAATTGAGGCATTACTCGAATACTGTTTTCATTTAACCCTCCGTCAGGCGCTGCTGATTTTTGAGATCTGGCAGTCACTTTTTTCTTTGCCCTTTTGTATGTATTACGAATAGTAACTCGAACTCCTTCATAGCTTCCTAATTCCAAACCACTCTTCATAATATGGTGTCGATTTTTTTAGTGTATTTCCTGGTCTTATATGGACCGCCCGGATCTGTCAGATGCATTGCGCCTGATTACGTCATTATTTTCAGTTTTATATTTTGTTAGATTTTTTTATTATTTAAATTAACAATATTTTTTGACATCCCTACACTTACTTATTATGACTTTTTATGATGTTATTATTCAAAATTAACACATTTTGGTGTTAAAGTATTGGTTTATACTAAATATCGTTACCAAAGTGACGTTTATTTTTGTTTGGAACATGATAAAATGATGAAGAGGATTTATAATTCCTTACACAAAATAGGTAGTTACTTATAACTTTTCTGTGTAATATTTGTATATATAACTTTATAACTTGTACATGAAAAACTATTGACAATACAAAATACTGATCAATACTAATTTATGTTTTATAGTAATTATCGCTATTAGAAATTAAAGTCAACTATTTATTATTGTATTATATTAATTAATATAAGCGTTTAATTAAGTTTCTACCTCATCAACATCTAAATTGTGTAAAATTATATTATGGGATCTCTCAGATCCATTGCGCCCGAATGTGTTTGGATCCATACAGTGGCCCGACGGAAGGTTAAAAGTAGTTTTAAAGAAGGCGCTAAAACACTGTCTTTGAGGATTATATCACCATTTATTAATTAAAACATTATATTTACAATTTAATATATGTACCCCAATTTTTCCATTTTTAGATCTCAAATTTTCAAAGCTAAAGGGCGGGAAAATATGGACACGCACTGTATGTTTTAACACCAGTTAATTATTTCAATAAAATACTGCTATATACTTTTATACCATTCAGAATTTTCGCAGTGTATAAAATGTAATAAATTTAATGCTGTCTGATACATTTTTATTTATGATAAGTTGAACGCTCTGTTCCTTTGAACTCCATCCAATATCAAAATATGTTTATATTAGTGCGTCCATGCGTGAAACATTGGGTAAATTGAAATATATTTCCGCTAGTCTGAACTTGAAAATTCAAGGACTTCACGTCGATTGCTCATATTTAATTACGATGGACCGGAACGAGAATGGGTGTAATTTAAGATACGGTAATTTTATTTTCTTTATGTTTCGCTGAATATTAATTTTATTAAAATGCGCCTAATGGCTTTATTTTAATCACCGAGACCCAAAAGGCCCCTCGAATTTATTGTGTAGGTATTGTACTTATTGTTGAATCAGAAGTCCATCAACTAGAACAGTTTTGAAGAGGATACAATCAGCAGAAGTGTCAGAATACAAAACTAAATGTAAATGAGAGATAAGAAAGAGCAAAAGCACAATGTAAATGATTTCTTTATTAGAAATTATATATAAAGTAGATATAACTATTAATCAATTGCTGTCGCTAATAGAAGATAGACAATTTACAAAAAGGTGGCTATTAAAACTGGCGAATCCGCCATAATCTCGAATAAACCACCAAAATACAAAGTGCAGTATAATTATTTCCCTACTCTCACTGCAGTCTCGTGGAGCCGGACGGCGTTGTAGAAAAGTGGGGATAGCCTTAGTACATGCACTAAGACAAACAGTTTTTATTTGAAACTGATTTTAGTCTGAAACACCATGTCGACCAACATATAGCGCGCTTTCGCCGTGGAAGTGTACATCCGTCATCTCTGCATAACGAGCGTTCCGCATCCGACTTGAAATTCCTCGTAATCCAGCAGTCCCATATCGAAAATCAATTGTTTTATGGGTAAAAAAACTCCAGTGAAACTGGATCTGTTATCAAGAGAAGAGGTGGACGTCCACGGACAGCTCGGACACCCAAGACGTCGAGATAGTCAGACGCTCAGTGTTACGGTCGCCTACACGATCTGCACGCAGACATGAGACTGCCCTTCGTCTCTCTGATCGCAGTGTTCGAAGAATTCTTCATCACGATCTTCACTTTCGTCCATACAAGTTGGTTCTTACACAGGAATTGTCAGAATATGATTGGAATAGTCGAATGGCTGCATGTGAAAACATGCTTGAAAATTTACGAAGTGTTTTTTTTTTCAGTGATGAGGCATTTTCACTTGCCTGACTGCGTAAACAAGCAAAACTTCCTGCTACAAAAAAACTACACGAAAGATCTCTGCATAGTGAGAGAGTTACAATTTGGTGAGCTATGTCACAAATGGGAATAGCTGGGCCTTACTTTTTTGAAAAAGGAATCGGGCTGTTACCGTCCATTCAAAACGCTAGATAGCGATGATTTACAATTTTTTCATTCCAGCCCTTGTAGAACTTAACGTGCAGAATGTCTGGATTTAACAAGATGGAGCGACAGCCCACACATCCCGAGCATCACTGCAACATTTGAGATAAATGTTCTCCGGGCGCTTGATCTCCCAAAGAGGCAATATTTATTCCATGGCCTACGCGCTCGCCAGATTTGATGCCTTGTGACTTCTTTCTGTGGGATTACCTTAAATCTCAAGTTTTCAAACATCGTCCAAAGACCCTAATAGAACTGAAGGAGGCAATCCGTATGGAAACTCGAAGAATACCGTAAGAAATGCTAGCAAAAGTTATGATAAATTTCAGAAATCGCTTGCAGCAGTGTTACAATAATGGTGAACAGCACTTGGCCGATATTCTTTTTAAAACCACATAAATAAAAGAGTTTTAGTTGCACTCTTAAGATATAAAAATAAATTTATTGAATGTCAAATAATAGTTGTTTTATTACACTTTAAAAATAGGGAGACAGTTATGCTGTACTCGGTACTATACACTACATTCGACGAGCATTTCGGCAACCAAGTTCGCATCACTTGGAGATGATTAAAACTATTTCAATCATCATCAGATGATGCCAACTTTGTTGGAGAAACGCGCGTCGAGTGGATTGTATAGTATTTTAGTGTTTTGTGGAAACCTACGTCAGTGTTATCTTCCAGGTTCCAAGCCACTCCGGTATTAATATGGCTTCACGGTCACAACGAAACTGAATCTCTGTCATAAGTTTAGTGCTAAGATTGGATTAATGTGAGCAGATATTTGGTTTGTAAAAGCCTGCAAACGTCGTTCAGTTTTCCAAACTTTATTCATATTAAAATTTCTTCTTCACGCATCTCAAATGAGATCGAAAAATTTGAAAAACAAAAATGATTAGAACTAGAAATCAAGTATATGTATAGTAAATGAGGTGTGCTGGAATTACAAGCATATAGACTTTACAAATAGCTTACCCATAAGTTGACTAATTTAGAACACGAACAGTGGTGTGACTTCCAGAAAAACGTGTTTTTATCAGTTAATACAAAACTTATTTAAAAATGTCGTCACAAAATAGGAAATTAAAGAAATTAATCAGTAATTAATAAGCAATAGCTTCAGTTAAAGAAAGAGATCCTCATAAAGTTATTTAAATTATAGAAAATCATTCCTCATAATCGTTGGACAAAGAAGAAATTGGTTTTCTCAACAAGGGGTTAAATTTTGCATTACCTGCCTCTGAAAAGAGATTATATGAGATTGTTGCCAGTACTGAAAGTTAAATTCAACATCTTCTTGGTCCTGCTAAAGGATTCGTCAAAAAAGCTTGCAGGAATCAATCTGCACAAATATTATACACAATAAAAAATCAAAATCCACGAAGAATAGAAGAATTGTCAAACGATTGCGAGAGAATGACTATTTTTATTTAAAAGCTGATAAAGGTAAGGTTGTTATTTTGGATAAAAAGGACTATTATGAAAGGGTAGACAACCTGATTAGTAACAGTTCTTACAAAAAAACTTCCCAGAAATCCATTACCAAAAACAGATACTGAGAGTTTAGTCATCTCTAGATGATGTCAACTTTGTTGGCGAAATTATATAACTAAAAACAAAAAGTAACTCTAATGACTTTAAACATAAATGAATAATGAATAATGGAATACTACTATAACTTTAAACATAAATAATGGAATGGAGTAATAATGGAGTAATAATAGAGTACTAAGGATCAGATGATGTATACATAATTTTCTTTTTCTGGTTCTCAATTTTCTTTAAATAAACTGAATATTTATTGTCATATATAAAATGATTTACAGCAATATCTATTTTTAATTTATTTTTAACCTCAATACAGTTTAAATATTTAAAATTATTTTCTACGCAAGATTCGGTAGAATGGTCTGATGCGGTACACTTTAAATATTTAGCTGGATTTGCACTTTTATCAGCATGATGGACAAAACCACCATATTTAAAATACCTGAAAATCCCTACAAATTTAAAGGCTATACACTTAGGTCAGTCAATAAAAAGAAAATTTTCTGTATACATTTTTTAAATGTTTGAGGATCACACTGAATGATAGCCCTAAATTTAGTTTTCTTCTTTTTTATAACTTTTACTTGTAGTTCACTTTTATCATGTAAAATTGAAGTATTTTGCTTTCTTATTACGTTAATCACCACATTTTCCTCTATGTCTACGATTTTAATACAAGAGTTTTTTTAGTTGAGAACTTTGAGTAGAATTGATATCATAATTTTATCCAGTTTCTTTTCTGCAGCTTTTTTATAATTTTCTTCTTTTTATTGGTTTTATATTACAATATAACTCCTTTTTATTTAACATTCTTTAGCACTTTTATTCCTACTTCCATGTTCGCTGGTTTAAAACTTTTCTATATAGCTTCTGCAGTCTTTTTACTTTCTTCATTGGCCTTCGGTTTTATGATTACTACTTCTTCAGCAACAGCATCGGCAATAGTTTTATGTGTTCTTGGCAAATAATCATTTACAGCGTTATATAGATCGAATAATATATTTAAGATCATCTATTTCTCTTACGACATAGGATTGTAGACTTTCAAAATCTCTTGCAACCTTCGTAGCAAAAGCAATACTGCGTAATATTCATAAAACTATTCAATTATAATTAATAATTCTATCAAACCATCTACATATTAAGACATTTAGGATGAAAATAATTTGAGCACAGTACTGAATATTTTAAATTATCTTCGTTGTCTGCTATTTCCTTATCACATTTAAAACAAGCTAAACTTGCCCTATTGGGAATATGCTCTTCGCGTTTGATATCTTTTCTTGAAGCCAGATCTGCAATGGAGTGTACTGTTACAAAAATTCATCAATTTTTACCACTTTATATCTAAAGGACATTTAATAACTAGTCCAATTTCTCGATTACCTAAATAAACATTACTTAATCAAAGCTATTTGCCTACGCAACAGAAAGTACACATTTTTTTACATTTTAGCATATAATTCACCTATTAAATTCAAGCTTTTCACAGTTAAATCTTTATAGTTCTTCAAAGATTAACAAATTCAAGTAGCATTCACTATCTCATTCAATATTCAAAACTATTATTATGTAACCTACCAGAAAATGTCTCCAATCACAGTGGCATTATCACCTGAAAGTGATGCCAAAAAATTAAAAAATTATTGTCGATCACGTCATAACTTCAAAACTGATGTCAGAAATACTGGTCGAGAATTGCTTTAATTGCGCGATGTAGATTTTATCGAATTTCTACGTGATCCTTGTTCTCTGCGTATTCTTTTAAATTATATGAAGTTAACTGTTTAAATTGGGAATTTCAAAGACTCATAATAGCTATATAAAAAAAATTATTTAACTAAATTTTCAAATATTGAAAATGTGTTATTCGCACTGGCGACTTCGCCAAAACTTCAAACGAATTATTTCATATCTTAATATTATTATTATTTTGCGTATGAATATTTGATGAGTAAAAATGATTTCGATACTTATTATAATTTGGATAATTTAACATGTATTATTCAAAATTATATGTGTATAGTAAGATAAGGTATATTAAATTAATGACTGCATAAAATCAAAATATGTACACAGTTTCTTGTAAAATATTGGAGATTATTCACCACATAATCACTGACCAACGTGCTGAATATCTTCTTTCTAAAAGTTGAAGAAGAAACACAAGAAATGTTGTTGGCAGAAGTTGGTCATAAGAAAACTATTTTCTCGATAATAATAAATCCCATCTCTGAAATATATTAATTTTTTTACAGTGTGAGAGACGGTATAGAAAACAGTTTTAATTTTTCCCGTATTTACCAGTTTATAATTGACGAGAAAATAAAACTATTCACTCAAAATTAAAGACGCTAATTATGTCAGCCACATTACAACTGCGCTAGCAGTTCTTATCTCAATTTCTAGAGAAATGCTGACAGCAACATCTTAAAACCTATGCTTTATTCTGTATTCATATAGTTAGTTCTGATTTAACATTCAAATTGTAAAGACATACCTACAATAAATATTTTAATTAAACAAAAATTTTATTCTGAAAGTTTTTTTTTTAACTGGAAATCGGCGACGAGGTATATAAGTCGCTGTGTATTGTTACGCTTAAATAAAGTATCTTTTGAAATATTTACGTATATCGATTGAAAATGATGCTTTAAAAACTCTCTCCGAGTAATCATATATTATACACAAAGAACAAAGATATCTGAATATTATTTCTTGCGGTACGGTGCTCTCTAACATAATGAGGAGTCTAAAAGAAGTATGTAACATCGCGCCCTTAACATCGCCATCCCTTTGCTTTGAATTAATAATGGAGAGAATACACACAAAGATCAAACACGTACATATTGAGTAACAGCCGAATAGCTGGAGGTGAGACTTAATTTACCACTCCTGAGTATAATTAATTTTTTTGGTACTTTTATGTGGTTACACGGTCGAGAAACCTAAAGCAAAATATTGTTGTGGAAAATAAGAAGCTAAGGATAATATAAAACTCAGGTAGTCTCGTGTTACTTAATAGAAAATTAAAGAGCTTTCAAGTGCAGCGTTTTACGTATTCCATTTAAGTTCTGAAAAAATTACTATCATTCCTAGGAAGCTGAAAAAAGAGATAAAATTCTGTTTAAATGTTATTTTAGATTTAAAAGTGGATATATTTCAGAATGTCATTTTATTATTGTGAATTGCACATTTATTCGTCATTTATATATAACACCACATAAAAGCATATCATATTATATAACAAATAAATATTATTTCATATTGGTAGCACAGTATGGATGAACTGAATGTACAGTATATCCTTAGAGTTTGATGTAAAGTTTATGAAGTCAAAGTCAAAGCTTTTTAGAAAAGCTCTTAGGATATACTGATTTTTTATTCCAACTTCTGTAGAGGTTATTTTCTCTTTTTTTATGCTGATTTCAACAGAATTCGGTTAATAAATGAAGACAATATTAAATAAAATTAATCATCTTTCATTTCTCTATTATAAATAACGAAATTGAACAAAACAAAATACAACGGTTGTATAAATATTCTACAGTTGATAATAAGTATTCAATTGTAGACAGCTTTTACAGAAAAAAAAGTGATTGTATTAAGCAGAATTACATGAATATTATCTAGAGCCATAAGAAACCATTATGCTGCTTCTCATCAGTCCATCCATCAATTTGAGAACATTTTGTCTAATAATTTCTAGCATAATGTACAGCAACACTACCATCTTGCTGGAACCATATATGTTCAGTTAATGATCAAAATAGTTAAAGCCGGCAATAGCCGGATTCAGAAAACACGTATCTCCGTTCACATTTGCGTGAAGGAAATATGGTCCGAAAATTTTATGTCCAATTATTTCCCCCAAGCATATATTAGCCTGAGAATGGGTTTTCTGTATCCAATGAGAATTTATAACGTTCCGATATCTTGTCATTTGTCTGTTTATAACGCCATTAAGGTAAAATGTTGGCATCAAGTTATCAGCTCTATTATGTTCGACTCTGCCGCAAAATTCCTATCTACATATTAGCAATATTAGCATATTAGATAGTTACTGAACTTCTTTATACTATTGAAGAATTGAATTTTTCTTTGTATAACGATGGACTATCGATTTCTAAACAACTACCAGCTACAACTACCAATATTTTACAGAGCTTGTATATTCAAATTTTACTCATGATTGATTTTGTATTTTATTGATATGTTATATACTACTTAAATATGTTACTCACATAAATACTAACACTATGAAAACAACAGAATTATTATACAGGCTAATGCAATTCAGATTCACTAGTCAAAATGTAGTTTCCTTCCATACAAAGACACTGTCACTAAGTAGTTTATGTCACACTCATCAAACAAGATATTAGAATTATAGGTCAGGATGTATATTGGTGATTTTTTTAAGATATTCGATCTAGTAGTATGAAAATGGTTTAGATGTCTAAGATGTTCTTGAAAGTAGCCAATCCATATGGAATGTATTATATAGCAAAGTATTAACTATGTACTTAGTATTATATCTAGTATTAGCTATGTAGTTACTTAGCTGTTAACTGTCGAATTCAGTTAATGTTGTAATGAAGTAGCTTATGAACGTAAGCAGCAAACTAGGGTCTATTATTTAGGTACAATGAGAAGAAATTTAAGAGATGATAAGAAAATCCAAAGTTTGACAATTTTGTCAAAGCCCCTCGAGAAACCTGTGTATACCATATGTTGTATGCTACCAGTTCCAGTAACTCTATTGCTTCAATTACATTCTGATTGAATAGAGGAAAGTTAGTTATCATGGATCTGTTTTCTAAGAAACCCTGTTGATTAAGAGGTGGCCAAATTTTAATTAATTGATAAATGCAGTTATGTGTATATACAGATATCTCAAAATCCATTGCAAAATTAGACAAAACTATTATTGGTCTGTGCATTGTTATATTAGTCTTATAGGCATTGCTGTAGTACAAAACATACTCTGTATAATTTTCAAAAACTTGGAGACTTTGCGATACGAAATGATCGATAGATAATATGACTAGGAGGTTAGCAAACATGCTCGAGCAGTCCCAGACTAGTCAGCTTGGTTGGTATTCCCTGCTACCATCTTGTTTTTTAATTTTTTAATAGATTTTTGGGTATCTTATTATTGCGCTATTTAAATTATGTGAAAAACCATTTACTATATTTCCAGGAGTATTATTAATGCATATTATGCCATTTCTTTGTATATGAAAGACCAAAACTATATAAAATTGGTTATAAGATTTTCCTGCACCTTCTTCAGGTAGTTATCATAATCTTCGAAAATTTGGATTTTAATCAATACTTGAAGTAGTTGAAAATATACCAAATAAGCTACAGTTCTACATCTCTATATTTATTTCTATAATACTGATTTAGTTTTATATTATTTAGCAAGTTGTTGGAGTAGCATATTGGAAAAATTTGTTTTACATGTTTGAATGGAGGTACGTAAAAATCAACTACCGAATGATAGAATACAGTTTGTGAAGGTTTTATGATAAGCTATTTACTATAAAAACCTTCACAAGCTTCATTGGTATCTATAAAACAATTGAGAAAAGACCGATCAATGTTAAGCAGAGCCCGATATATCAAGGGATAGTTTGTTTTACAAATATTTTGCGACAATACAGATGGAAAATTTAGACAATCTGAATAGTTAAAGTTAAATAGAGTATCGGATGATGTTTATCCCTCTGTATTAAAAGTATATTATGACGAACTACCTCACATACTTTATTGGTTATTACAAAGCCTAGTAGTAAGTTATAATAATTTAAAATTACTTTTTTTGTGTGTGTAAAATCAGTGAAGTTTACAAAATAATTAATTAGTTGACTTTTAACATCATATAAATCATTATAATTAAATATAGTTACGTAAAAATTACACATTATTATTATGTTATCATACAGTGGCCAAGACAATTAAGAAGTTATTTTTGAACGTTGTCAATAGCTTCAGAAACTATACGTTGGATTCGACGAATTCTTGCTTTTAAATCTTCTAAATTCTCCGTCCTAGTAATGTATACTTTGCTTTTTAAATATCCTCATAAAATATAATTAGGGGTGCCAAATCTGGTGATTTGGCTGGCACTAAATCGGACTCCTTCTTCCTATCCAATTATTTGGGAACATCTTATGCAAATTAGCAGAAAGAACAGGTGCTGCATAATTGGGAGGTACGCCATTTTACTGAAAGAAAGAATCCTAACCGAATTGAGTACAACAACTACTAAGTTTTATACCACTATATTTACACAAAAATCGTGACTGCAGTTTCGACACTTTTATGTCATGTTCAAAACGATGATTCAACTAGAAATGAAATACAAAAATTCGGTTAATATAATATATATTATCTAATTACAGAGAATAAATGTTATGACAATAAACAGATAATTAAGGTTTACAGGAGAACGTGATTTATAAATGGTGCAATCCCGACCATCAAATTGTCGGAATTTCCAGAAATATTATTCAGAACTATTATACAGGGGGTTAATTAATTTTAGTAACAGTAATTCAAGCCACTGCAAACCTGTGTTGGGATAGTTGAAAAATCCTCTAGAAGTTAAATACGACACCGCTTGAAGTGCCCCTTTGGAAACCCTTCCACCGGTTACGCGTACTTTTCCATTAGGGAATTTATACTCGTTCGGTCGGTAGAAAGTTAAGAGCATTATACACGCTTATACTATTCCACAAAGTTAGGTGGCGGTCCTAAGTTTCAGAATTTTTTCATATGTACAAGAGAGATGTCGCCACAGTGCGCCGTAGATATATAAATTGCTGAGGACGTGTGGATAAATTACGCTTGGGAGCTTATTTTTTTGTAATAGGCGGTGTTTCCGGGTGTGGACAAAGTAACATGAAAGTGTTTTTGAAGTGAATACTTCTTTGGCGGCGTTCTGATATTTGACGAGAATGGAGAGTGAATTGGAAAAAATGTAACGTTTCGAGATTTCGTTACACGAGAGAGAAAAAAGATATAACGTAGAGAGAAGGAGAAAGAGAATTATACATTTGGTATACCTAGGACACAGGCTTCGTTACAAGACAGAGTAAACAGATATATAACATAGAGAGAAAGAGAAAGAGAGCTATACATCATATATATATATATATATATATATATATATATATATATATATATATATATATATATATATATATATATATATATATCAGTTTAGGCTATCCGCGTCTCCCTTTTGTGCGGTCCTTCGTCTTTAACACCCACTCATACGCTAAGTCCAAGGTCTAAGTTGCTTGATGGGGGAATAGTTTAGGAAGCATCGTACGAGCAAAAGAGAGAGCCACGTATTCATTGAATACTAGGCAATAGAAGAAAATATAATATGACGCGCATGCGCGCGAGTACGTACAACTCTGACGCCACACGGGAGTGAAGCAAGAGAGAGCGATATAAACTCGATATAAAAGTACGAAGCGATAGAATAGGATAGATAGATTGTCGCGCATGCGCGCATTATAGATGTACGCGTCCAGATGCTATATATTAACAGCTAAAGCAGCACGCGTGTGTACCGAATATTTATCATTGTGTTTCTTTGACGTTGATTAACTTTCTTCGAGAAACATTTGGTCTGCTTATAAATAACAATCCCAAAGAATCAACAACAAAATTCGGAACAGCAATAGATGTATATAAAATATATTTCATATTTTAGTTATCACAAACCAATTATATCAGTATTACCAATTGAACCACCAGCCGATGATAGTGTAGATAATGAATAAACCGAATCTTTTTTACATAAATTGTATATTGTTATATTTCTTTTGAAATTATCCCTCTCCCCTTCTCTCTATCTCTCTGTCTCTCTTTCTCTCTTTCAATCTCTCACTCTTAATCTCTCTAATTCTCTATTCTAAAGAAGTATACACTTCTATCACGTGTACTGTGCTGCACATGATATTTTTTTAAATAATATGTAAATGCTTGTGTGATTTATCAACATGCACAACTACCAGACATTTATTAACAGGTAGCTCCAAAAATATGAGAATTATAAACTTGTGTATGACTTGTGAGAGATAATACCAAGAAAACAATTTATTTCTGGTAAAAACATTTATTTGACGTAGTGAAGTTATATACTAAATTGTAATTAATGTTATGTATTTTTACTTTTCCGCACTCCACTATACGCGGAAAAGTAATGTAATCGTACAAAGAAACGTTTAAAAAATTTTTTTGGGTTTGTTTTTCGTTCTTCGGCCTAAAAAAAATGGTTTTTATAAAATGTTTGCTGTGTGTGTGTGGGTCGTTATCGTTGTCGTCGGCATTATAAAAATTTCTTGTTAGCACGATAACTCAACTAAATCGCGTCGAATCGGTCGGGTTTTGATTGATTCTGATTCGGGACGTTTCCCAGACGACACCTATTGATTTTGAGGTGGATAGGATACACCCCACCCTGTCCATGGATCATGAGAAAGTACGATGGTGGACTATTTGAAAAAAATAAAACTGTGGTATAAAACATATATTCTGCATTTATGTATTGGTTTATTTTTTCCTGGCCACTCAATGTCAAGATAGAGATGTTCTACGTCCGGAAAAGTCCGTTTTAAGGTTTTAAAACTGTTTATTTACTATAACTTGATAGCGTGGCATAACTATTACAGTACAACATACACCAGGTTAAGAGATTGCCCTATACAGAACTGGCAACTCCAATTATTGAAGGGACTGTGTGTGTGTGTGGTAGAAAAGGAGAGAATTGGAAAATCTCATTAACATCCAGAAGTAATTACTTTTATCTACGTTGTTTCCACTAACGATTTTTGCCTAGATGATAACGGAGAGCTAATTTTTAAACGATAGCAAGAAAATAGAAATTGTTTGATTTTGTTTGAATTTGTTTGAATTGTGCAGACCTTGTCACATGCCTGACTTACTAGGAATGCCTATGTGTAATACTGTTTGTTGTCCAAAGCTCTGTTTATTTCTTGGTTTATTCTGTAGGTTTGCTGGATAGTTGAATGGCGTGTTCTAAAACCAAACTGATGCAAATGTATCCATTCATTAGTGAGCGGATTGTTGTTTATTCTATTTAATAACAGTCTTTCGTAGAGTTTTGCGACAACAAGCTAATGGATCGATATCACCCATAACAATATAGAATGAGATAGTGAATGGTACTTGATTATGTTAAGCTGTGAAGAACTATACAGATTTAACTGGGAATAACTTGCATTTAATAGGTGAATTATATACCAAAATATAGAGAAAAGTGTTAATCTTTCATTGCATAGACAGTTGGCTTTGATTAAGGAATTTTTATTGAGGTACTCAAGAAACTGGACTAGTTATTAAATTCTTTATAGCTATGAAGTGGTAAAAAGTGATAAGTTTTTGTGGCAATAGACTCCAGGACAGATCTAGCTTCAAGAACAAATATCAAACTCGAATAATATATTCCCAATATGGCAAGTTGTGAATAGCTTGTTTTAAATGTGATAAGAAAATAGCAGACATGGTTAAGACAAGTTAATTTAAAATGTTCAGGATGTGCTCAAATTATTTTCATCCTAAATGTCTTAATATGTCATGTAGATAGTTTGATACAATTATTATTTGTAAGGGTATTAAATGGTTTTGTGAATATTGCGTAGTATATATTGACTTTGCTACTAAGATTGCCAGAGAGTTTCAAAATCTACAATTCTATGTCGTAAGAGACATAGGCCTCTTAAAAATATTTTAAGAAAATTTTTTTTAAGAAAATTGTGAACAAGAAGAAGAATATTAAGTACACATCATCTGATCTATAGTACGCTATTATTTATTTATATTTAAGGTTATAGTAGTACTCCATTATTCACTATTCATTTATGTTTAAAGTTATTTAGAGTTACTTTTTGTTTTCAGTTATACATATATATTTTATTTATTTTTTATAAATATATTAATAATTAGTTAATTAATTTCTTAGTTGTTGTTATACATGTATTCCGCACTTTGTCCTGTAAATCGATTCTTCTTTTGGGCACTATAGCATTATTGTTATTATTATTATATGACGAGGGTTTTCTTGGGGTTTTTTACAGCTTTTGGTATTAGGATAATTTCAGATGTTTTCAGTTGTTTGGATAAATAATTTGTTCTCAAGATGGCGTTCAATGTATATGAGTAGCTGAAACCCATTTTTGGGAGTTTCATTATCATTATTTAGGTAATTTTATCCATATCTGGGGCTTTCTTAGGATTTAAACGATTACCTATTTGGAATTAATTTGGGGTAGCTACTATAACTAATGGTATATTATAAAATTATTGGTACAATTCCTTATATTTGAGATGCAGAATTGTAGTTTAATATTAAACTTACGAAAATATAATGATCTATGAAGAGAAATGTATAATCTGAAGTGATTGATTATCACAACTCTACAAAAAAATTTTTGTCCTAAATTTTGTCCTAAAATTTATTTTACGATTTTTCTATTCATTATGCTCGAAAATAAAGGACAAGTACCGATATTTCATATAAAGTTTGGTTTTGTGATAGTTATGATAATAATACATTTTTTTGAGTTATCGTAGAAATATTAAATAGTTCTGGTATATTTAAAAATACCTCCAGAAATAAAGGGGTCGTAACTTTCACACACTGTCTACAGATATCATTTAAGTGATAAACAATGAATGACTGTTTTGTAAATGACACAAAGAAGTTAAAATGTCGTCGAGAAAGTGTAAATATGATGCTGATGCATTTTGTTATATATGTGGTATTTTTATTAAAGTACGAGATATAAAATTTTATTTAAATGCATGTGAAAAGCTGTGTGAAGCCTGTGAAGCCTGTGAAGCCTATTTCAATTGCGCTGTTTGAAATATAGACAAGCTCTAGGCTCCACATATTGCCTGGGCTTGTCCACATGTGTGAACGAACCTATTGCTGAACCTGAAAATGTATTAATGCCGCCATTACATATCAAGTTAGGACTTATGAAATAATTCGTAAAAAAGCTAGATAAAAAATCTGAAGCTTTTATATTTTTAAAAAACTTTTTTCCAAAGTTGTCAGAAGTAAAGTTTAAAACTGGAATTTTTGTTGGTCCACAAATAAAAAATTGTTGCCAGTGAAAATTTCCAAAATTACTTACTAGTGCTTATAAAAAAGTTGGAATAGTTTTAAAGCAGTAGTCTCCGGTTTTTTAGGGAATAACAAAGTTGAAAATTACCAAAAGCTATGTAGTTGACAACATGTTAGAAAACTTTAAAACCATGGGTTGCAGAATATCTCCAAATGTGCATGTGCTGCATGCTCATTTAAATAAATTTGAAAACAACATAGGAGCGTACTCAGAAGAACAAAGAGAACGTTTTCATCAAGATATGAACTTCGAACAACATTATCATGGCCAGTTTAGTTAGAGAAAGTACTTATGAACATGAAAGAAAAAGTAAGAAGGTTCACTTTTAAACTTTTTTCCACTATTTTGTAATTTGATATGATAGTAAAAGTTGATAAAAATCATATATAAATACATATATCTGTTTCAATTTATCGGTACATAAAAAATTTAAACTATAGATTTTCTAAAATACTGTTCAACCGTTCTCCTGAATACAAAAGCAAACTTTTTCAGTCCATATATATTTTTTTCGTCTAACTGTCGATCAATCTATCGAAATTTCGTACCATCTTATCAAAGTCAAAATTCGTGTTGACCTGTGTTATGTATCTATTACTGTGAAAGTCCGAAATTAGTGAATGTCTACATTCACCGGAGAATGTCGACAAATACCAAATGCCTTGGTGAAAGACCGAACGTTTATTAATTTTATTATACATTCGAACTTTCACCGGTGTATGTCGACAAACACAAATGGGCTCCGGTGAATGTCGGAAATTACAGGTTGTAACTTGCTTTTGGGCGGTTCCTGCATCCTGTTCTTTGGCTTTGGCTTCGTCAGTCTTATACAAGATCTGATAGCGTGTGTGCAAGCTTGCTAATTTAATTTGTTTTATTAGATATTATAATTTGTGTTCAATGGCTACTGCAGTGAATCGTGATCAGATTTTTGAAAAGTTGCATGCCTTAATTGGAAGTAAACGAGAAGACAATTGTTTTTATTTTTCTCAAGAAAGGTACTATAAAATCGTTTCTGAAGTGATTTCTGCTAAAAGTAAGTGTAGTACACCTTTGGACTACAGACGTTTAAAACGTTTTGACATTTTAAAAGTTAGCGATGAAGAAACGTTAATTGTGCCACTAAAACCAGGAGAAATGAATATCCAGTATTATGATGAGCTGTTTAATATATTTTCCGAAACGCACATAAGAATAGGCCATGGAGGAAGAACACGAATGCTTAAAGAATTACAAGTTAGGTACAAAAATATTACTTATGAAGTTGTAATGTTGTATTTAAATTTGTGTAAACAATGTCAAATGAAACACAGTGCGCCTAGAAAAGGTATTGTTGTGAAACCAATGGTCAGTTCCGAATTGAACTCTAGATGTCAAGTCGACATGGTAGACTTGCAATTACACAGGGATGGCGATTACAAGTTTATAATGGTATATCAAGATCATCTAACCAAGTTTGTCCAGTTGCGACCTTTAAAAAGCAAGAGAGCGGAAGAAGTAGCACATCACCTTCTTCATATTTTTTTAACATTTGGTGCTACCGCTATATTGCATTCGGATAATGGTAGAGAATTCAGTAATCGAGTCATACCTGAACTATGCGCTATGTGGAAAGATGTTAAAATAGTACACGGAAAGCCTCGTCACAGCCAAACACAAGGCTCAGTCGAAAGAGCCAATCAGGACATACAGAATATGCTAACTGTATGGATGCAAGATAATGACTCAAATAAATGGTCAGAAGGTTTACCGTTTGTTCAATTCGCCAAAGACACAACATATCACGAAGGAATACGCCAGAGTAAATATGAAGCCCTGTTTGGCGTTAAACCAAAAAGGGGCATAGCATCGTCATCTCTCTCTCGCGGGCAAATTGCAAACATTGAAACCGAAGAACAGTTAGAAGCCTATGTTAACACTTTTGAAGAAAATTTGGGTAGTGACCATATCGATGACCATATTTCAGATGGAAGCGACGTGGATAACCAAAATATCATTGGAGTTATCTGGAACCTAGCACGTCTTCATCTCAAGTACTGGCTAAACAACAAGAGCTAATTTCTTCAAAGAGAGTAGCCGCAAAAGAGAGTCTTCTACTTCAAGCAACAAAAATGTTACTAACGTCAAAAAAAAAGTTTCCTCCGGCCCAAATTGGTGATACCGTAAGAATTCAAGTCCCTGATGTCGACCGTGATCGTACAGACCCTCGAAATGTATTAGCGGTTGTTGTTGGAATAGAGGATTCAGGCTTTTATAAATTAGCAAACAAAAATGGTACCTTGAAACAGCTTTTCACTCGTAATCAGTTCGTAATTTATAAAGAAAAGTTACTTTCCATGGATGAGGTTTCGATTCAAGAAATGTCGCTAAGAAAAGCAGCTTGTGGTAATTCAAAAATGGAGGGCAAGGCTATACACGTTGCAATTGCAGAAGGAAGTGTTCGACGGCTAAATGCAGCTGTAAAAGCAAAGGCCTTTTGTGCAATTCGAAGTGTCATGGTAGTTTAAGTTGTTGCAATAAATAAGAATGTCATACATTTTCTTGGTTTTTTATATTTCAGTTTAAGAATTAAAATGTATGTGTATGTTTATTATATTGACATTATTTTAGTTGTGTTTCGTGATTTGCAATGTTCTACTGTTTGTTTTAAGTTCAACAATTTCCTTAAGTTTATTGGAAAACTTTTCCCATGTCGTTTTAATAAATAAATATTACCTATACTTTTATTTTTGTTTTCCTTTATTAAAAAAATGTTTGTTTTTAATATACACCATGAGTACATGCTGAATGTCGACATTCACCGGTGTAAGTTAGAAATAATGATATCTGACCGATATTTCGGACATACGCCAAGCAACTTCAAAGAGAATGTTGACATTCACTGGTGTATCTCGACATTCACCGGATTTCGGTGTTTCACAGTAACATATCCATGAACCAAATGTTCACATCATGTCCATATAATAGGCATAATTCTATTGATACAGATGAATTTTCAGAATTGATATAAAACGAAAGAAGGAAATTTGAATAATATTTATAAGGAAATAAGAGATTCAACTACATAGGACTAAGAAGTAGTATTCTAGTTGAACTATCGATTTTGCAGCTGTTTACTTTTTGCAAAGTATAGACGATTAAATATATTAATGCTTAGAATCTATTGCTTTATTAAATATTTACTACACATTGGCATTTGAATTGAATGACGACCACAGATAAAAATCAATTTTACTAGTGAGCTATAGATATAATACACCGCTGTATACCTGTACACGTGACTATTAAATCCAGTATCTGGACTTCCCTTTTAGTCGAGCACAATACGTATTTCCAGAAAGACTGATCTAATTACAGATAGCCAATAAAGGCTATACGGTTCTCTCCGTGTGATTTCCTCCCGTAGAAAATGAATGAAAGGGTATTGCAGACATGTCACTATCAAAACATTATCGGCAAAATGACCGCGGAGCTGATATCTCATTGAGCCGAATGTCTGTCGCAGGTAGCTGATAACTATTGAATACTGCCCAAGAATGAAAAATGAGTGTTAAAGATAGTGGGATGTACTTTTACATTCACAAATTAATTACACAGCCAACAAAGATTTTGTGATCGGACTTTTTTAACTTTTTGGCTTAGTTACGTACCACGAACTACAGAAACACTGCATTTTTGTTTCCATCACGCATCAGTATGTGTAAATGTACATAGATTCTATAAAAATAAATTTTGCCTCAATCTTTGCGGCGCGATTGTGTTTAATTGAAATTAGAAGTCCATTTAAGTAAATAAACTGTTGTTTCTATTTAATGTGCCTTTACAAACTTTCAAACTAACGGAGCTAGTTTAGAAGACTGCCACGCTAATTTCTTTGCCTTGGTAAGTTGAAATGTTACAACAAATGTACGTCCGATAAATTTGGAATGTATGTCAAATTTGTGGATTATTTTTAACAATTATGCGTTCGGTCTACGCAATTCGTGAGTTGTTCGCACTCGAATTGAGCTTTCCCGCAACATGTCAACTATGTATTTCGAAAATAACACCGCGGTTTCTTCGATACGTTTTTGACAGCTTTTATAATTTCAATATCTACTTTTTTAGTCGTTATCAAGATCGCAAAGTTATTTCGTAATAATAAACACGCAACTGACAACGTAATTTTTGATTTTCCTTTACTAGATTAAAAAGTTATGACCGATAAGAAATTTTAATTGCTGAAAATATGCCCCTTGCTAGTGAGACGGCAGACAATCTTCACTGTGTTTCTATTTCATTATTCTATATCTGAGTTGTACTTGAATGTATATCCTTGATGCATTTAAGTGGAAGCATTCCTAGAACCTTGCGGGTGTTCCATAATCCCATGTGAACGAACGCGAGTTCGGTATAGCGATGTTGTCGCATCGGGCACGTAACGGTCTCGGACTCTTGAATGTTTCTCCTCCATGGATATCTAGATCGCGCGCTTGTTCTGCGTTTTATAAGCCTGCTAGACCTGCCTTTATGTACAACGACCTTGTGTATACCTATAGAAGGGCTATTTTCCTATTCTGTAGTCAAATTACCTAGCTGTTTATGTTTTCTTTGTATAAGAAACCACAATATTTTTATAATGGGCTTTAATGTATGATAAAACGATAACGGAATGTGAAGAAACAGATACGTCGTTACAAGACTGTGTAAGCAGCTTAGTAAATATCTAAAAATAATATGAGTAGCTAAATAGTTTAGTAATGCGGATTCACGTCACGTGTTTGTCTCAAGAGATACGACATTACGCATACGCATTAGAATAAAGAGATACGCATTAAAATAAATTTATTTTAATTGCGAAAAAAGTGTTTTAATAATAAAGTTTCATACATCCCAGCAAATTATTTTCAACAATTTGGCAGATGCATCGATGCTATTTTACTCCGTAGAGATATTTCTGAAAATCGTTTTTATTTTTATTTAATATGCTTTTAGAGAATAAATTTATTTTAAGTTTCAGAAAGGTTCTTTAATAATAAAGTAATCAATAATAATACATGACTCAAATCCTATAATTTTCTTCCAAACAGCATCCTTTAGATTTTATAAAGATTATGTAAAAATATTATCTCAGCAAATAATTTTCTACATTTTGGAGAGCTGTCATTTTCCTCTATTAAAAATATTTGTTTGTTTGAAAATCTATGGTTGAAAAATATTTTATCAATAATACTGTTAGGTATTATAACTGATTAGATGAAATTGAAATTCCATTCAAGTGAATTTTTATTTTTATTTGGTATGCTCTTACAGAATAAATTTATTTTAGGGTTGAGAAATGTCTTTTACTAATAATGTTATCGTGTATTATAGTAATAGCTTGTTTGAGAAACTATGGTTGAATAATCTTATATCAATGTTAAGTATTATAACTAATTATGTGAAATTAGAATTTCATTCAAATAAGTAAATTTTTGTGTAAATGGTTCCACGTAATACATTTACATTTGAAAAAAGGTCTTTAATAATAAAGTTATAATAAACAATATATGGCCGAAATCCTATAATTTTATTCCAAACAGAATCCCTTCAGATTTTACAGAGTTAATATAAAGACAAAATTTGTTAAATTCCAACAAATAATCTTCATCTATTTGGCGGATGCGCCAATGCTATTATTTTGTAGTGATATTTGGAAAAATCGTCGTTTGAAAAATTACGGTTGAAAAATCTTGGAGCAATAATTCTGTTAAGCATAACAGTTTACAAATTTTTTTTTAATATAGTTTCATGGAATACATTTATTTTACGTTAGAAAAAATCTCCTTAATAATAAGGTTATAATTAATAATGCATGGCCGAAATCCTATAATTTTCTTCCAAACAGAATTCCTTTAGATTTTACAGAGTTAATATAAAGACAAAATTTGTTAAGTCCCAACAAATAATTTTCATCTATTTGGCGGATGCGCCAGTACTACTATTTTATTGTGATATTTGGAAAAAACGTCGCTTGAAAAAAATTATGGTTGAAAAATCTTGTATCAATAATTCTGTTAAGCATTACAGCTAATTAAATTAAATTAGAATTACATTCAAAATAAGTTAATTTTTGTGTTTGTTTTTATTTAGTATGGTTTTATGGAATAAATTTATTTTAAGTTTGAGAAATAATCTTTAATAAAAAAGTTGTCAGTAATAATATACGCCTAAAACTTGAATTTTCTCTCGAACAGCATCCCTCTTAATAGTAATAATACGCAATCTTATGATTTTCTTCCAAACAACATCATTTTAGAGTTTATATAAAGACGAGGTTCGTTATATTTCAGAAAATAATTTTCAATAATTTGCTGGAGGCGCGGGTGTTATTTTACTTGTAATAATATTTTAAACATCCTTATTTGTTTGAAAAACTGTGATTAAATGAAACTAAAATTCCATTCAAATAATTAATCTTTATGTTTGTTTTTATTTTATATGCTTTTACAGAATATATTTATTTTAAGTTCTAGAAAGGTTATTTGATAACAAAGTTGTCTATAATAATATATGGCTAAAAACCTATAATTTTTTCCCAAACAGCATCCCCTTTAAGTTTTATAGAGTTTATATAGAGACAAAGTTTGTTAAATCTCAGCTAATAATGTTCAGTAATTTGGCGGATGCGCCGTCGCTATTTTACTTCACTATTCTATTGTAGATATGTTTAAGAGAATCGCTGTTTGTTCGGAAAACTGTGGCTGAAATATCTGGTATCAATGATGCTAGTAAGTACTATAGCTGATTAAATGAACCCATTAGAATTCCATTGAAGTAAGCAAATTTTTGTTTCCATTTTTATTAAACATGATTTTACAGAATAAACTTTTTTTAGGTTTGAGAAAAGTTTTTTAATAATAAGGTACAAATAGCAATACGTGACCAAAGTCCTATAATCTTCTCGCAAACAACATTCCTTTATATTTTATACAGTTTATATAATAACAAGGTTTAGTATATCCCAACAAATAATTTTCAATAATTTGGTGGAAATAGTGCCGTTTTGTTATGTGTTTTCAAACAAACAAATATTTTTAAACAAATTTGTTTGTTTGGCAAACTATAGTTGAGAAACCTTGTATCAATAGTGCTGTTAAGTATTATGAACTGATTAAATTAAATTAGAAATCTATTCAAGTAGTTGAATTTCCGTTTTTATTTTTATATAATAAAATAATAATTCTTTTATGTAATATGCTTTTAGAGAATTAATCATTTTAAGTTTCAAACAGCATTCATTTAGGTTTTCTAGAATTTATATTAAGATAAGGTTTTGTCATATCAGCACAAAATTTTCGATAATTGGGCGAAGGCGCCACTGCTTTTTACTCTAGTGATATTTGAAATATCGTTATTTGTTTGAAATATTGTGGTTGAAAAATCTTGTATGAACAATTCTGTTAAGCATTACAACTAATTATATAAATAAAATTAGAATGCCATTCAGATAAGTGAATTTTTACTTAATATGGCTTGTTTTTACTTAATATAGTTGTACAGAATAAATTTATTAAGAGGATTTGGGAAACTGCTTTAATAATAAAGTCATAATTGATAATACACAGTCGATATCTTATTTCTTTCACAAACAGCATGCCCTAAGATTTTATAGAGTTTATATTCAATTTTCTTCTGTAAAAATATTTTGAAGACTCATTGTTTCAAAATCTATAATTGAAAAGTCTTGTATCAACAATGCTGTTAGGAATTGTAATTAACTAAATATTTAAAATTATGATTCCATTCAAGTAATAAATTTATTTTAAGATTGAGAAAGGTTTTCAATAATAAAGTTATCAATAATACTATATAACACTATTATCAATAATAAATACTATTATTTTCCCCCAAATAGGGTGCATTTAAGTTCTCTAGAGATTATGAAAGACAAGGCTTGTTATATCTTAATAAATAATTTTCAACAATTTGGCGGAGCTGAAAATAACGCCCCTGCTCTTTTACTTCGAAGAGATATTTTGAAAAACATTTGTTAGTTTGAAAACCTATGGTTGAAAGATCTTGTATCAACAATGCTGTTAAGTATTATAACTAACTAAATGAAAGTAGAATTCCATTCAAGTAAGTACATTTTTATTTTTATTTAATATATTTTTAAAAATACATTTATTTTAAGTGTGAGAAACACTCTTGAATAATAAAGTTATGAATAATACATGGCCGAAATCCTATGATTTTCTCCTAAATAGTATAATTTTATAGAATTTATATAAAGATAAGGTTTGTTGCCTCGAAGCAAGTAATTTTCAATAATTTGGTGGAAGTGCCGCTGCTTTTATACTCAGTAGAAATATTTTGAAAACTCGTTATTTGTTTGAACAACTACCGTTGAAAAATTTTGTATCAACAATACTCTTAAATATTATAAATAATTAAATAAAATTATGATACTATTTAAGTAACTAAATATTTGTTTTTGTTTTTATTGAATGTCTTCATAAAATACATTTATTTTAAGTTTGATAATAAAATTATCAATAATAGCATATGGCTGAACCCGTATAATTTTCTCCCAAGCGGCATCCCTTTAGGTTTTCTGAAATTTATATAAAGACAAGATTTGTTATATCCCAACAAATAATTTTAAACCATTTGGCGGAGACTCCGCTGCTCTTTTACTCTAGAGATATTTTGAAAAATAGTTCTTTGTTTGAACAACTATAGTTGAAAAATTTTGTATCAACAGTGCTGTTAAATATTATAAAGGATTAAATGAAATTGAAATTCCATTGAAATAAGTGAATGTTTGTTTTTGTTTTTATTTAATGTGTCTTTACAGAATACATCTATTTTAAGTTTGAGAAAAGTTGTTTGGTAATAAAATTATCAGTAATAGCATATGACTGAGCTCGTATAATTTTCTCCCAAACGGCAGCCCTTTACGTTTTCAAAAATTTATATAAAGACAGGGTTTGATATATCAAATATTTCATTTTAAAAAATTTGATGGAGGTGCCATTGCTATTTTATTCTGTAGAGATATTTTGAAAAATCGTTGTTTGTTTGAAAAACTATAGTTTAAAAATTTTGTATCAATAATGCTGTTAAGTATTATAATTAATTATATGAAATTAGAATAACATTCAAATAAGTAAGTTTTGTTTGTTTTTATTTGCTTTTATATGTTTGTTTCACAAAATACATTTATTTTACGTTTGAGAAAAGCTTTTCAATAATGAGGTATATAATTAGTAATACATGGGCGAAATATTATAATTTTCTTCCAAAGAGCATCCCGATAGATTCATAGAGAAAGAGAGATTTGATAGAGTTTATTTAAAAACAAAATTTGTTAGATTCCAGCAAATAAGTATATAAGAAAAGTTTTGTTTCTTTTTATTTAGTATGATTTTACAGAATAAATTTATGTTTGTGAATGTATCTTTAATAATAAAGTTATCAATAATAATACGTACCTAAAACCTATAATTTTCTCCCAAGCAGCAATATATTAGCAATCTCATAATTTTCTTCTAAACAACATCACTTTAGATTTTTGTCAAGACAAGGTTTGTTTGTTACCTATAGTTTAGCAAATAATTTTCAACAATTTGGCGAATGCGCCAGTGTTATTGTACTTGTAATATTTTGAAAAATCGTTATTTGTTTGAGAAACTGTGGTTGAAAAATGGTGTATCAACAATTGTGTTAAGCCTTACAATTGAATAAATGATACTGGACTTCCATTCAAATAATGAATGTTTGTGTTTGTTTTTATTTAATAAATATACTTTTACAGAATAAATTTATTTTAAGTTTGAAAAAGGTTCCTTAATAATAAAGCTGTTTGTAATAATATAAGCTAAAATCCTATAATTTTCTCCCAAATAGCATCCCCTTTAGATTTTATAAAGTTTATATAAAGACAAGGTTTATTAAATCCCAACAAATAATTTTCAACTATTTGGCGGAGGCGCCACTGCTGTTTTACTCTATAGATATATTTTGAAAAATCGCTGTTTCTTTTTATAATCCATGGTTGAAATATCTTGTATCACCAATATTAAGTATTATAACTGATTAAATCAAATTGGAATTCCATTCAAGTAAATTTTTGTTTTCGTGTCGCTCTTTGTTTGAAAACTGTGGTAGAAAATTTTTGAAAAATGCTGCTGGTATTATAACTGATTAAATGAACTCATTACAATTCCATTCAAATAAGATAATTTTTGTTTTTATTTTTATTGTGCTTTTACAGGATAAACTTATTTTAGGTTGAGAACAGTTTTTAATAATAAGGTTAGAAATAGTAATACGTTATCAAAATCCTATAATCTTCTCGTAAACAACATTCCTTTATATTTTCTAGAGTTTATATAAGAACAAGGATTGTTACAACCCAACAAATAAATCTAATAACTTGGCACAGGTGACGCTGCTATTTCACTCTGTATTGAAAAATTTTGGTTTGAAAGGCTATGGTTGCAAAATCTTGTACCACCAATTCTAATGCATTTTAGCTTACTAAATGGTATTAGAATTCCATTCAGATAACTGAATTTATCATCATCACTGTGAATCTTAAATATTTTGTAATATTCTTTTATCACGTATCTATCTATCTATCTATACAAAGAGCAAACTGCTGTTATAGAAGTAGAAGGGGAAAAGGGAAGTAGGTATCAGGGAAGGAGTAAGACAAGGATGTACGCTATCACCACTAATTTTTAATCTGTACATCGAAGAGGCGATTAATGTGGTAAAAGATAGAGTGGATTTCGGAATTAAAGTACAAGGACAGAAACTAAAAATGCTGAGATTCGCGGATGATATAGCAGTATTAGCATCTAGTAAGGAGGAATTAGAATCAGCATTGAACGAAATGGAGGCAGTGTTGACAGAGGAATACGGAATGAGGGTGAAGAAAAACAAAACTAAAGTGTTAGTGTGCAGAGGGCGCGAGAGCAGAGCAAAAACGAAAGTACAAATTAATAATGAAATTGGAGGAAGTTAAAGACTTCACTTATTTAGGAAGTAAAATAAATTGGGATGGAAGAAGCGATAAAGACATAAAACAAAGAACAGCGCAGGGTCGAGTAGCTTTTAACAAAAAGAGCACTTTTATGCTCGCGGGTAATAAACTTTGAAACAAGGAAGAGATTTTTGAAAACATATGTATGGAGCACGGCACTATACGGTTGCGAAACCTGGATGGTAGGGGAAGCAAGTAGGAAGAAATTAGAAGCTTTTGAGATGTGGTGTTACCGAAGAATGATGAAAATACCATGGACTGATAGGGTTAGAAACGAAGAAGTATTGGAGAAAGTCGGCGAGAAAAGAAGTATGTGGGAAAACATAAAGAAGAGAAGAGATAGAATGGTAGGCCACTTGCTGAGACATGGGGGATAGTCCGCGATATTTTGGAGGCAGAAATAGGAGTGAAGAAAGGCAGAGGTAGGCCTAGATTAGACTACTGCTCGCAAATAGTAAGGGATGTAGGTTGTAGCACAATTAGCGAAATGCGTAGGTTATCACAAGATAGGAGAAGCTGGAGGTTAGCGTCCAACCAGTCTTAGGACTGATGACCTAATGATGATGACGTATCAGGGCTCATAAGCACTAAATTTCACTTTTATCCTAATAATAAATAAACAGTGATTCCCGAGGAAAATATTTCATATGCAATTAAATTGCAATTGAAAACTCAAATGCATTAATAAAAATTCCTTAATGTATAATATTGATTGCGATTTCAGAGAAATAGTATATGTACCTCGCAGTAACATCACATTACTTGACCTCAATTATTGTCGATAACTTATCTCGTCATCCGGATATCTATTGTTTTAATTACTAGATACACAATATACTATTTAGTTAAATATACACCTTTCCCAAACACTAATTTCTTATTAATTATAACCAAAATTTCCATAGACTTCTGTTTCCTATTCACCTGCAAAATCTATGATCCGATAAGCCTCTTCGTATACAACTTACCCAAAACCTACATTAACCTAACCATTTATAAGACTATTATAATCTAGTTTAATAAAACGGGCCGTGTACATTGTCAGACCTACACAGCGATCTCTACCACAAAATCCAGTCCAAATATTAACAAACAGGTCTAGCCTTACCCTTCTATAACCAATTCCTGTATAGGCCCGACCCAAATGTAAGTTTGTGAGCTTACATATAAACATGTCGTGGCCTGAATAATTTAATAACGTTTACATGCAACCTCTGCTGAAAGTTTTCTCGATACTATGGGTGTAAGTTAATTAGGGCAGTGGTTGTATACGTACCTAAGACAACGAAATTCGTTTAGTTAGCGTGGACGAAGTGTTTAGAACTACGTTTTTAGTTAGTTTCTAGAGAGGTTTTACGAACGAGTTCAATGGCGTTTCAAGGACATAAAGTTGTGGGAATGGAATTTCGAACATTAAAAGAATTTATGTTATAATTAAGTTTTGGCGTTACATCCAGCTGTTTCAATGATTGCATTTTAATATAATAATAATAATGTATATCTTTATTGACCAGATTGCAATCCAATTATAAGACAAATTAATTAAAATAATTAAATTAACCTGGTATATCTAATATAAAGTTTAAGTAAAGGTGCTGATAAAACCGACTAGTGTACATATATTATGATAATATATGTACACTAGGCACAAAAACTAGGGGATATAAAAAAGTCCTAAACTTTTAAGTGATTTCGAAAGGTGTATTATTTCGAGAAAAATAGTCTTAGGGCAATTGAAGACCTTGGTGCAAAAACCGGCCAAGTCCTAAAATCGAAAGTTGTGGGAAATAAGAAAAAGCTTTCCAAATTTGGAAATAAATTTGGAAACAAATTTTGGTTTGGATATAGATATTATTAGCATTTGTGATATGGAATAAAAAATTATTGATATTTTATAAATATCACATCAAACGTGATTTTTGAAAATCTGGACTTATCTGACTTTTGCACCAAAATATTGAACACAAAAGCGCAAAAACAAAAAATAAATATTTATTTCTTCAATATAATTTTATTCGAGTACAGAATTATATAAACGAAGAGTCTGATTCATAAGCTGCGTCTTCTAAAGGTTCTTCTAGAGCTTCTACCGCCTCCACTGGGGATTGTGCTTCGGGTTCTTCTCCAACTTCCGCGAATATTCTATTATAGTAACCTTGATACGCTTCTGATACATGTTTATTATCTAATAGCTTTACATCTTCCACTTTTTTTTTTTTCGTTTATTGGCAAAAGATACACCTGGGTCATCCTCGTCGTAGGTAGCGATAAATTAGTGCCAAGATTATTAGCGAAAAATTTAGTGAAAAATGGAAGGGAAACGTTAATGCCACATTCAATGAAGTTGGAATCACCTTGACATTTAAATAATCGGAATGTTTTTGTTTTATTTTTTGGGCTGGCAAACGTCGCTTTAAGAATGGATTTAAAATGCTCGGTGAAGTCCATTATAATATCCTGAGTTACATATACGACCCGAAACTTTTTGCTAGTTTTTCTTACTAGTTCTTTCTGTTTGTCAGGTACGTAAACTAGTTTTCTTCTTTTCTCTTTCTCGACTAAGCTAAAGGAGCGGTCACAGGGCAGGAAACTAGGGCCAGGTTCAGGATATTGATGAATAACTTGAGTAATATTTTCAATACGTTGCGTTGATTAATCAAGGTGAACAAATATTTGGTGATAGTATGATTTTTGTTCTGAGTAAACGAGTTGTCGAAATACAGGTACAATGTTTTTGAGTCGGAAATAAACGTAGTAATATAATGGTGGAGAGAACTAATGATTTCGTTGCTACTTTTTTTTTGATGTGGCCTTCGTCATACAAGTAAAATGTTGATCACCTGGTTTTTCCTGAAAAAATACAAAAGTTGTATTGCCACAGCTGTTGCTTGTAAAAAACTCCTGCCAGAATATGCGGGAGAGGAATAGATATTGCTTTTCTTTATTAGCTAAGCCATTAAATTCCTGCAAGACTTGGTTTCTTTCTTCCGCATTGATCTTCGAAAAACATTTGCGACGACAACCACAATCGTTGCACACTTTTCTCTCTGGTATTAATTTTCCACTCTTTGCGGTAGTGTTCTCTTCGCCTTTTCCCATTTTCACTTTCCTAATATTTCGTTGCCAAAATGCCTCATTTCTTATTCTCCTTTTTCCTTTTTTTGCACAAGGAGTATTTCCATTGGCTGGCAAAAGAGGCCTGTTTACAACCAGTGTCAAATTCGTATTATTTAAAGGAATATTTTCAATTTTCTTACCATTTCTCGTTTGTTTCATTTTTTATGTTTTTAACTACGCTAGTACTACGCTGATCGCTATCAGATGGCAAATATTCACTGCCTGATCACATAAAAGGGTCTTCTTCATTAGATGACATCCTTTTTGATATTATCACATCAGTATTACACGTATTAATACACACAATAACCTACAACAGACCAAGTGCACTTTCACATAACAAGCAAAAGGTAGAGTGAATATAGTAGTGAAGCGCGCGATCGTTCACTCCACTACTATTAACGTTGGTGCGAATATTGAACAAGTCCTAGACATGCCTGGTTTTTGCCCCAAAGCATACGGCCAGCTAGATCCTTTGAGCATTTAAAACCATTACTAAACTTGTCTGATTTTTGCATCAATCTATCGGGGATGCTTTAAACTTTATACCCACTGAAAAAACGTAATTTCAGTCAAAAGTGGACTTGGCCGGTTTTTGCACCAAGGTTTTCAATTTTAAAAAGAGCAAATTGAAGCTCCATGTTTCTGGTTTTCAAATCGTGAGTTCAAAATGTTTTATCATCAGCAGTTTTTGAGTAATCACAAGAAAACCATCGGAAGAAAAATTTTCCCATTCCCAAAATTTCACAAAAATGTTTTTTTTTTGTCTTTCAATAGGTCCACGAACTTCAGTACATTTTTTTTTCAGTGATTTCATCATAACGTCGACTCGTTCGAATTACTGTTGTTCAAAGCAAGAAAGTTACTTTTGATTTTGGTAATTAATTACTCCTACAGAAATAATGATCGTACAGAAAATTTAAGTAAGGTTTTAATAACTGCAAAGTATTTTTTACGAGTTACAGTTTTTGGTTTCTGATAAAACAGAAGTCCTGAAAAATTAACATCCTTTCTATACTAACAACAACAAAAGAAGATCGACTTGGTATCATAGATACGTATGTTGCTTATATTTTATTAAAAATCATACTTAAATTGATAAAAGTAAATTTTCTTGTAGTTGTTTTCTAAAATTATTTCCTATACCCGTTACTTATGGAATTGGTGTATATAGTGGAAATTCTATCAGGATATTTATCATGGTCGTGATACTGCTAACACATATTGGGGCCCTTCTTCCACTAAACAGATGCAGCGATGTTAAGCGAGCATATGACATCCTTAGCCTTGTTATTACGTAGCCTTTCCTTAAGCTTTAGTTGATATTTCTAATTATTCATGAGAGGGTGTATTCTTCTGTAAAATGTAGTTTCATTTTCTACTTACTTTGGCATTTATTTTTGTACCCTTTTTATATTTTAACTACAATACCTGTAGCTCCTAGATAAATATCAATATTCACAACAATGTCAGTTTATTAGTAGCTACTCCTCTTAAAATTAACATCCAGAGTAGTTAGTCGGATATAGGTCTGTTAGTTGCTAATATTATAAAGTCTTTAAAACAATGTAATTTGACTTTTACCCCCAGTTAAGACCATTTCCAATAAACCACCTTCATTCAGTGCCTAGGAAATGGAATAATAGTGATGAGGTTGAACAGTACAAAACCATAATACTTCATAGCTTTCCTTAAAGAGTTTTAATATAGGCAATAATAACAGTTTGGAGATTTTAGCTAGACTGAACTAGGCTCTTGAAAGCTTCTTAATATACTAGTATTTTGAGCAATCACAGAGTTGGGTCACATTCTGTCTAGTGTTGTTACTTATCTATTCTACCATATTTGTTCTACCATATGGTAGAACAGATAAGTCCAGTGTTGCCCAATATGCCTTCGAGAATAACCATAAGATAGGTATTAGCAACTTAAGATTAATTAGGAATGTAACAAATACTAGGCTGCTAGATACATTTGAAAGTTTAGAAATTGAAAAGTGTCAAAATAGTGACAAATAGTATAAATAGTGACAGAGGGCCTATCCCACATAGCCCGCTTCATTGATTAGTTTTTCATGGCTCACTGAGCCCCAACCGTGACGGTCGGAGCTCAATGAGTGACAACCGCGAAGTTCAAAACTCATTGAGCCGTAACAATAATTTAGGTATACACAGGATAGATTGTTAGGATAAGATTAGTTTTAATCATCTTCGCATGATGCCAACTTTGTTGCGAAACACTCGTCGCGTGTAGTCTATAATGTTTTGGTGTTGCGTGAAGAACTACGTCAGTGTCATTTTATCATTTTACATCTTCATTTTCCTTGTAGTAAACTTAATGATAAATCCATGATGCCTTAGTTGCTTTATCTACACTTAACTAACCATAACTGGCTACAGCATACGTACACAATCATAATTGATGACGCTCTCGACCTCGAAACCACAGCACATAGACAAATCTGAATAAGTATATTTTCGGCCATAGCATTGTTATATATCGGCACAAAATGTAGGTCATCTTTCCCTCATAGCCGTTCTGCATCAAGATATAAATTATCGTGGACGGAGTTGTCAATAAAGCAAAATAAATTAAGTATCGACCGACGGGTATATTGTTTACCGAATGTAGATACGGCAACGTAAAGTTTCATTCTGTTACTTTAATAAATATTCAATTTCTCCGTATAGGCAGCTGATATTTTACGCACTTGATTCCTGACTTGAGTTTAAAACGAATAATAAATTTTCTCTTCGTACATTTAGTATACCATAAAATAAAGACTATGAGTTAGTGTTATTACTATCCGAACTTAGGTCCTCGGTCTTCGCTACATTGAAGTTCATGTTATTCATTCCCTGTGTTGTTTGAGAAAAACGCAAGAAAACTTCAATTAGCGTATATTTTAAATTAAAGATACATGCTATATGTCAACTCCTGGCTACATGTCAATGCCAAGGGCTGAATTATATGACGAAATTTGCCGTATTTTTGTCTTAACAGATTTAGCACTGAAATACAGTGATTCAGATTGTTCGAAAACCACAAGGAAGATGCAAAGGTCACTGTAATTCGGCAGTGAACTGCGATAAATTTCAGTGTAATTCAGCACTCGGCGTTGGCATATAGCCAGGAGAATAGCTATTTTGACCTAATTTGTTTAGTCCTTATTATATACGTCATTTGCAGATGAGTTAGAGTATAATAATCTCTTTACTGTAGTATTTTGAAAATTACCCTCTGCAAAGTAAAACTTTGCATTATATTGATGATCAAGTGTTTATTTCGATTCAGATTATTCTCGAAACTACCACGAGATCGCGCTTGGTACGTTCTATTGCGGTAGAACGTAACAGTGTCTACCAGATGTTAACCTCGTCTGTCAAAGGTATACTCGCTTACACTGAACTGACGAGACCCAAGATAAGGTCGAAACCGGTCTGCAGTTAGCGATATCCTGAGATAGGTGACAGTCTGCATCTTTCTTGTGGTTTTCAAACAATCTGAATCACTATATTTTAGTGCTAACTCTGTTTGGCAAAAGTACGGCAAATTTCGTCATATAATTCAGCGCTCAGCGTTGGTATATAGCCTGGAGAATATTTGTTTTGACCTAATTTATTTAGTCCTTTTTATATAAGGGTTTTGTAGATGGAATGGAGTATAATAATCTCCTTATTTCAGTAGAATAAATAGGTTCATTATTTTGTTGAAATATTGCACTATCATCTTTAGTAAGGGTTAAAAATTATAATCCTCCAACAGGTTTTGATAAGCAGTCGCATTCATTCTGCTATTTACAAATGCCAGTTGGCTTTTCATACCCTTTTTGATAGCCATCCACATCATAACAGGACCAACTGTTTGAGGTCTTGACATAATTTTTCGCTCCTCTCGTAAATCATGCCAATAATAGCTAAACCTATCCGGTCCATCCAAATTAATGCTTCTTTTGTCGCTAACGATTACATGATCCTAAAATATTTTGTTTTGAACATACTCCACTGCAAATTAATCTGGCCTCTATGTGATGCTGCGTAAGTGCAAGTTTCTTTAAATATTTTCCATATCTAAAATATCCTGACTTCACCGCTCACCTTCTTATGAGACTGGTATCACAGTCTAAATTAAAGCGACGGACAACCTGACGTCCCTAAGATCTATCCTATACCCCTACCTAATCGATCCCATACCTAAAAGCGATCCTCGACCCGTTTCTCGTGTTTATGCACGATCAGAAAAGGTTTCAAAATCCACCACGGGTAGGATTCGACATCTGTTCCGGATGGGAACCGAATGATAGACAGTTGTTTCGAACTTATTAGTTTTCATCAGTGCCGTACACGGTACGTGGATCCGGGACAATTTAGGTATAATTCAATGCCTAGCGAGGTTTTGGGCCGAGGAGTAGTTGTTTCCTATAGCGATTATGCCTTGCTATTCGGGAACTACTTGATAACCGCTTGGCGGTTTGGTAGTTCCTTTCTCAATTCCCGACTTATATGTTACTGATATAGATCGTATCGATGTAGATGTATTCTCCACGGATTTCATTCGGCATTTGTCCTGGATCGGCGTACCGTTTACGGCACTGATGAGAACTAATGAGTTCGAAACATCTGTCTATCATTCGGTTCACATCCGGGACAGATGTCGAATCCTAGCCGTGGCGAGTTTTATATTTTGAAAAAATTATATTCGATATTTATTTACCTCAAATATGAGGTAATTGGATGTATTGGTCATCAACAACGTAAAGGACTTTCCACTCTGTTCACCCACACAAGTACCCTATTAAAAAATGCAGAGTTAGCAAAAGTTTCTCTTCACAATATCAGACATTGTTATAAACACGTAAATTTTTCCCCAACCACCCGCATACATGTAAACTTTCCGGAACAAATAATTGAAGACAGAAGTTGTGTAGGCGTGGAGATGTTTAACTAGTAAATGAAAATGCCATGAAATGTTTCATAGCAATACGAATGTACACATTGAATGTAGATGTGCCAACTTTATGGAAAATTGAAATATACGTTTATTAAATACGCTGGTTCTTGAGTTTAAAGTAATTAGTTCGTTGTAAACAGAATACATTTCTCCCACAATGAGTGAATATTATTTGAGATAAACAAGTCGTCAAACTGTGAAGAGTCGAATGATGCGCTTTGATCAACATTTTCATGAACCTTCTGCGAAATATGTCATCTGCAACATAAATGATGTACGTTTGCATTTGAGCTAGACAAGGCAAGATCATTGAATAATTGAATTGTTCATCACTAAATCAAGAAAGGTCAGCGAATCTAGAAAGAGATCTAGGAAGGTCATCATCTTAAACAGGTGCATCTACTATAAATATGGGAGCAGATTCAAAGATGTTGCAATATAATATTTGCATAGGAACACTTATTTCGCGGATGCGATCTTTTTGCTCTAAACAAATAATTCAGTGTTTGAAGTATTTATCTGGTAATGTTAGTTACATTTTCACCCTTTTAGAGGTGCTCTGTGGTCACTATTATTTTTAAATAATTTTTTAACAGCGATATAGCAATTTGATGATTAAGGTAATAACAAATATTAGGTTAATTAATGGTTATAAAATGGTTACCAATGATAAATGAAATCATTAGTAAATAATAGGAGTAATAAATACAAGTTCTTAGTGTAAATCAACATTTTAATAGATTTTTTGGTGTTATCTATAATAAAGAATCTTTCAATAAGGATGCTCGATTTTTAAACGTAGATATAACAAGTTGTGTGTAAGATATCCACTAAATTTTTTATTTCAAAGAATATTTTATGGCATTAAGTACGGAATATAACGCCGTTCAAATATCTGCCGCGATTTTGCTTGGTGGTGCGTATAGAACAGGTACACCTGTCGTTTAAGATAGCCCCAAAAGGAAGAACGTGGCCAGTGGCCAGTTCACGTCGCCGGTGCACGAGATAACCATGCTCTCAAATCGCTCGTGCAGGATGTCCATCGTGGCATGCGCTGTGTGGGACGTAGCGCTGTTCTGTTGGAACCACATGTCGTCGGTATCCATATCATCGAGTTTAGGCAACAAAAAGTTGCTTATCATCGATCTGTAACACTCGCCGTTGACGGTTATGGAAATGCCAGTTTCGTTTTGGAAAAAGTACGGATCAATGCGCGATTTTCCGCCAGACCGAAATCCGCATCAAACACTTTCTCGGGATTTCATGTTGGACTTGAACTTTCTCATGTTGGACTACAATAATGAAATTTTTTTAAAATAAAAATTTTTTTTAAATTGATGAAAATTGCATTGAGAAAGAGATATACATCGATCTGTTAAACATGATGGTGGCCTCTGTTTGAATGAGTAATCACCGATTTGGTTGTAAAACGAAAAAAATCGTATGCACCTCTACGCTTACATGCCCATTTTCTAAACTCATACTTATCCGAAAAACTTTTAATTTTGTCTTTCTCTGTTCTTACGTTTGTATGGGTTTTTTCAAATTTTTCTTCTCGAAAAAACGTTTCTTTGACGAAAAAATCGATGGGGCTATAGTAAGGAATTGTTTTTTTTAATAAAAAAATTTCTAAGACGATGAAAATTACATTGAAAGTGTTGTATATCTATCTATTTAACACAATAGTGGCCTCTGTTTTAATGAAAATCCATCGGTTTGGTTGCAAAACGAAGAAAATCTAGTGCATCTCCACGCCGATATGACCATTTTTGGAACTCAGCCTTATCTGAAAAACTATTAGTTTTGGAGGTAATCCGAAAGCTGTTCTGGATTACTTTGTCCTTCTTACGTTCAAACATTTTTTTTAGATTTTTTCCCGTTCATACAATTTTTTTTGTTACGAAAAAAATCGATGGGTTGTAAAAAATTAAAAAATAAAGTTTCTAAATCTAGGAGAATTACAGTGGAAGCGATGTATATCGATCTCCTGAACACGATAATAGTTCTATGTTTTAATGAAATACCGTCAGTTTGTTTGTAAAACGAAAAAAGCCTTGTGCATCATTATAATGTGGACATTTCAGAAACTCAAACTCATCTGGAAAACTTTGGGTTCTAAAGCGAATCCGAAAGCTTCGTTGCATCCTTCTGTCCTTCTTATGTTCATATAGAAGCAAAATACTACTTGCGTATTCTTCAGAATATTTCCAGATCGTCAATCAGGATTCTTGATCATCAATATATTACACATTAGTTTTTCACATAAATTAATAATGATTGTCAATAAACAATAACAATAATAAGAGGCCTAAATTACTCATTTGTGGCAATTCCGATAACGATAAGTATATTTATAATTTATAACTATTATAGAAAATAAACTCAATCAATGTGGGTCTTATATGGGTGACATGAGTCGAAAAATAGACAACGTGGTGCCATATACCAATTTGTAATAGCTCATTTTACCGTAAAATCTTGGAAATGTCTATATAATACATTAATCTGTCCTTGTTGATCTAAACATACAGAGATTCGTTGAGCAACATTACTGATTTGACTAATTACTCAATTACAATTTTGTTACTGTTGATCTGACTAGGTAACGTAGTTTTCCATAAAACACCAAAACACTATACACTACACTCGACGCACGTTTAGCCAACAAAGTTGACATCATCTGAAGATGATGTAATCATCTTCACACCAAAGATTCCGACCCCCTCCAGTACGGTTAATCTGCTTGTTACAAACAAATGTTGGGCGTGGTGATATGAGCAACCATGTAGATTGGTATATGTGATTAATAGCAATGTTAATAATATCTTTATTAGTTTAAGTGACTTTCAGGTGATAGATCCCTACTCTGCCACTTGAAGCAATGCAATAGTTATTAATTGATTAAGCAATGCAATAGTAATCGACCAACATCATATGATAACTGTCGATTATTTGGGACGGGGCAGAGAGGGGGGGGGGTGCATATTATTCTTTTGATTCTATTTGAATGATCCAATATTAAAATAATAAAAGATACAAATGATTCGTTAACATGGAATTTTAACCAGTTCACAAGTCTTTAAAATTTAGTTAATTTTAAATATGTCTGTACTATAAAAATACATATATAACATTAGTTTATGAAATAAAAAAATTGTTTGCCATAGATATGTTTCGAATAAGTCCATAAACATAAGATTCGATAGATTAATAAATAAACTAGTTTTTTTCCGTGAAAAACTCCTCCATGAAACTTCCGCTTTTCTTTTTGGGTTACCCGATATATGGGATCAAATTTTATACAAGACGCCCGTTATCGTAAATATTAAAAACTACCTACCTTATACAACTTGTTAACAAACAACCCACACTATTTAATTAACAAATCCACGGACGACGTTCGATTTGTAACATTTTAAGTTCGCGACGAAAAAGCGAAAGGCTGAACCTAAACCGGAAAGTCTCATATCCTATCTCCATTCATTAACAAGCCGTTTATGTGATTTCCAGCGCGAGTTCAGGGCCACATCGGACGTGGATCCAAAGCTCACGGACACAAACTGGCTTTCAGTTTGTTTCAGCGTCCAGGCAAAACGGGGTTGCTGAAAATTCACGGAGAACACGCAGGCGTTGAACTACCCTCGACCTTTCGGAGTTTACGTTTTGTGTTGTTTTTTAAATGTTGTTTAATTTTCGCGATTTTCGTTGACAGGTTTTGCATGAACCACACCTAATCGGTTGACAGAGGTGTGGGTACGTACGAGATTTGTTTAATGAGGTTGGCAAATGCAATCGATAGAAGCATTGGATGTGCCACCTGTAGATTTTCTGATGGATCACACTAAATGGGTTAACATGAGTAGCCTCATGCCATTATGATTTAATTTAACATTTCCTATGATATTCGTTACCGGTTGTTTTTGTAACGGTAATAAGGTTGTATTAATAATGGGAACCAGTGGCGTGCACTCGATGAAAGCAAGGGGAGTAATACTTAAGATAGAAGAGATAAAAAGAAGAAGAGACAAAAATATTGGTAGATTTATTTATACACTCAAATACAGACAAAAAGGTAATTGTTGAAATTAAGTGTTCAGTGGAAAATTCTTATGAAACATTTCCTAGCCCCCTATTTTCGAGGGTGCTCGAGACGAATCTGGATTCAGTTTGGACACAGTTTTTGAGAAAATGAACTTACCACTTTTCCGTAATACATTCCACTTTCCTTATCAAATAATTATCACTTCACACTACGTAGGTAGCTTATATTAATACCAATAGATGCTACAACACTTCTTTTACACATATCATATATTAAGCCGTCATAAAACCTATTAGAAACTTTCGATGTTTAGTTACTTCAAATGTATACAATGACGTGCAGTCGGCGTCGTCCATTGTAATTCGTACGCCCTCTGTGTCGTTCGATGAAACACATATATACGGAGAGGCTCCAAAAGCTAACTCTGAATAATAACAACTAAATACGCTGTTATTTTGAAGGATACTCACATAACCTAACCTAACCATAATAAGTAGACAATCAGGTTAGGTTAGGTTAGGTTAGGTTAGGTTAGGTTAGGTTAGGTTAGGTTAGGTTAGGTTAGGTTAGGTTAGGTTAGGTTAGGTTAGGTTAGGTTAGGTTAGGTTAGGTTAGGTTAGGTTAGGTTAGGTTAGGTTAGGTTAGGTTAGGTTAGGTTAGGTTAGTATCCCTCAAAATAACAGCGTATTTAGTGGTTAATATTCAGAGTTAGCTTTTGTAGCCTCTCCGTATATATGTGGTTTCATCGAATGATACAGAGGGCGTACGAATTACAATGGACGACGCCAACTGCACGTCATTTTATACATTTGAAGTAACTAAACGTGGAAAGTTTGTAATAGGTTTTATGACGGTTTAATATATGATATGTGTAAAGGAAGTGTTATAGCATCTACTCGTATTTATCGTGTGAAGTAAAATAACTTTTACTTCACACTACATAGATAGCTAATATTAAGTAAAAGTTATTTGATAAGAAAAAATGGCTTCGTGCGGAAAAGTGGAAAATTAATTTTCTCGAAAACTGTGTCCGAGCGGATGAAACTGAAGCCACATTCGTCTCCAGTATCATCGAAAATAGCGGGGTAGGAAAAGTTTCGTAAGAATTTTCCACTGAACACTTAATTTCAACAATTACCGACAAAAGTATTGCATATTTTATTTTCAGTCATTATTTTTATTTAATTTCTCTTTCTTTAAAATTTTGGTATTTTTTATTGCTAGATACACTGCACTGGTGTGTTGTACGTATATTATAGCCAAATAAATTACATATTGTAGCTTTACAACAAATTTGTAAAAAAACTAATAAAATAGCCTGAAATTGGTTATCACATTTAACCAAACAATACCGACAATAGCCGAGTGAACAATAACGACAATATAAACAATACTTTAAGGCAACATAATAAAAATTTAGTACTTAGTATTTCCTCTTCTAGCTCTAGCGGTAGCCTGCATCCTTCTAGGTATGTTCCGCAGAAGATCTTTGATGCTTTCTTGCGCAATTTAATTATATTCCTCCTGTGCAACAATTCTTAATCGTGCAATTGAGTTAGGAGTTGGATTCTGTGCTCACATATGTCGCCACAGAATATCCCATTGATGTTCTTTGGGATTACCATCAGGACTCACTGGTAGGCACTCTAGTGTCTCAATCCCGACATCCTCATGGGATTTAATCACTGTTCTAGCGGAATGAGCTCGGGCATTATCATGCATTAACACAAAGTTGTCGTACCCGATGAAGCCGGCATATGGCAAGACATGCTCTTGAATGATGTTGCGTATGTACAAGTCAGCATTCATTCTTAAATCTACCTCAACAAGCTCCGTGCGACTCTCCCAACTAATGCCTCCCCAAAGCATAATAGAAGAGCCAATAAAGCTAACGTTTTGTGCAAGATTAAATTCTGCAAAACGTTCACCAGACCTTCTGTATACTCGACGACGTCCATCTGGCTTCCATAATTGTATTCTTGTTTCGTCTGTGAAAAGGACTTTTTCCCATTTGATGTTCATTCCAATTAGAATGGGCTCTTGCAAATTATAACTGTCTGGTCTTGTGACATGTGGTTGTCACAAAACCACACCACACACAAAGCCAAAAGTTTCTGTCTTGTGGTTGGGAGAAGCCTAGGAACTCTAGTAGGACATTTCTGGTTTAAAATGACTTTTTAAGTCTCCTTGTTACTGTTCTAACACGTACATTGACTTGTCTTGTAATCAGTAATTCATTTTTCAGATGAAGAGCTGTAATTGAGCGGCTTCCAAGGATATAATTCTCAAATATTGGTCATCTCTTGGCGTTGTACATCTTTTACATCCTTGACCAGGATGTCTTTTGTATTCTCCAGTCTCATTGTTATCGTTTTACTATACGAAAAACAGTCGATTGATGAATATGCAATCTCTTCGCAAGATCTTCTTGTCTGTAACCCTCGTTGACTAAAATAACAATATTAGGAGAAACTCATTTAAATGTGATCTCACTAACCAAAACTATAGAAACAATAAATAAAGCACTAGATATGTCATTCTGATAACAGCAAACACAACAGTAGTCGTTGTTAGTCACCAAGGTATACAATGATATGTTTATAATTTGTAACATTATTCCTTATTAAAGCTATAAAGGTCTAAACATTCTTTTATCCAAAATAAATTTCAATATATTTAAAACACTCCAGTGCAGGGTATCTAGTAATAAAAAATACAAAAAGTTATAAAGGAAAAAAATAAAATAAAAATAATGACAAAATAAAATATGCAATGTTTTTGTCTATGAGTGTATTATAAATTTACCTTTACAAATTAAATTATTCACTCCTTTTAGTTTTGTCCCTGTTAGATTACCATACTGAAAAACAGACTACAGTATTGATATATATGACAGACAGTTTCCTATAGTATTGATGAACATAGTCGAGCGCTGCTACGCAAAGAGCATTGCGTAATTGGAAGCATTTTAAAGGCTTGAGTTAAGGGTTGCATTTCTTGAGCTTGTCCGAATATAAAATATATGCGTGGGTTCAAGGGATATAAAGGTCATCTTCGAATAAAAAAAGATTTTCTCTACCTCTATTTGAAGTAATTACGTCTGGGTCTCTAAAGTTCTAAGAAGTATATATGACGGTAGTGCATTTATGCAAAATGCGACAACTTCAGATTATTGCTTTGGTATTTAGGTTATGTTTGCTATGAAATAATATATGTATAGAAACATAACATTGTAAACATAAATATAAACTTGAAACGAAGTGGACAAATTACTAAAGATTACTAAGAAAAATATTATTTAAAAAAAGTGTTTAATGCTTGGAAGCAAATTCGGTAACGCTTCCACGCGTTTAAAGTTAAGTTAAACGAATAATAGTAATGTTATGCCATCGACGGCAGACCATTCATGTTATTTGAGAGAGGATAATAATTATATTTTTGTGGTTATTAATTTATTTAAAACATTTTTTTTTTCAAAATATAATTTTCAAGAAAATTGTGATACTTAATCAGGGCCCGTCTAACACTAAATATGTCAAAACACACATGAATGATAATAATTATTCTAAAATAACTCATGCATCCTTCACGAGTGAGTTCACGTCTCACTTGTATTGCTTTATGAATCGTATCTTGTCTGAACGACGATCAGTACATGCTATGTATTGACAAGAAAGCCGTATATTAAATTAGAAAAGGAAATAACATTGATATAATATATAATATTACCCAATATGCTGCAATTTAAAATACTAATTTTCAAGGTGCCTTTTTTAAATAAAGAAGGCAAAGGAAATATGAATTTTATTTACTACTTTTGATACACACTATATAATTTTAATACATTGGTGCATAAGTATAAAAAGATGTTAGTAGCTATATATAGAGACTGACTAATTCTATTGTAACTGAAAACTACTCAAGTAACATGAAATAAATTGCATACTTGCCATCATTGTAAAAATTATAAACCAAAAACTAATTTTTCATTGATTTTTGTCCCTGACCATCGAAATGTATTCACATTTTCAGAAAATTACCAACCGACACACTACACTCAGTTCATTAATAATGTGAATATGGCCTTGTTCATACTTTATAATTATATTATTATTTAATTCACATATGCATACAAATTACTTATTGCGTTCGAAACTCAACTAGGTTAAATGCCGACCAACTGTTGAATGTTATACATTATTGAAGTATCTACTTGTTTGTTAATCTTACATTCAAGTAGATACGTAAATAGATCTCGAGATGTCAAGAAGATGTAGAAGCATCAATTAGAGGAATATACCAAAATGAAACTACATAAGTGAATTATTTGTAACGGTATAATATGCTTATACAGTGAGCAACGAAAGGTTGGAACAAATTCAACAAAACTGTTACCAGGCAAATGGGAAAAAATTCTGGGACAGGAAGATTTCTTTTTTAATGTGTATTTTTTGTATACTTTTGTTTTTTGGTCCTCAACATTCTTTTCTGATGGATCTACATTTCAATTGGATATAAATTGAGACTGAAAGCACCACTGAGATCACCAGAAGTTGCATTTACACTTGCAGAACATGATACCAATGAACCCCTGCTACCCTGTCTGACCCTCCCCAAGAAAGTGGACATACAAGTCCGGAGAGTTAGTATGATCATCTAATTTTGTCTAATAGTGGGAACCTTACTACGTTATGATTTGAATTTTTATTCCCCAGATTGTTTATATAAAGATTGATATTACTTACCTCAATTTTCTCATTTATTATCTGCTCTGAATTTAAGTCTGATTTATTTTATTTAGTTTAATATCTGAAAAAAAATTGAAATGAAACTCAGAATCTACTTTAAGCTAATTTATTACCAAAACCTGATAAGTGGAAATAATATTCTTGACAAAAGTCTGTTATTTGTAATGGAAATTCCAGCGTCCCGTGGTTAATCTTAACTAGCATAAGTAGAACTCTGCATCGTTTTGAGGACAGCCTCCCTTAATAAAAAGAATGTGAACCTCCCCACTAAGCATTAAGAACCTAATCCCAACACTTAAGCCTAAACTATGAACTCGCAGACCAAATGGCTTGTTGCCATAGGCTATGCAGTCACCCCAGTAAAGGCATTAGATGTGACAAAACTGTCTTTCTTACTGGCTTTGATGGCGCTCTAATATACCCAGAGGTAGAGACAGCAAATCCGAAGAAAAATTTGCCTTTCTGTGGTACACAAAACCTAAGACAGTAAGCACTAGATATCATTACAATTTTAAACAACAGTCAAAGTTACCGATGGTGTAAAAACGCCGAACAAATTTCACCTGTAGTAGCTGATAATATATCTTTATGAGTTGCGGTCGACCCTAGATATATCAATGTCCCCGTGCGGAGACACTCACATCTGATTTACAAGATACAATAAATTATGAACAGAGGGTTGTTATCCTATCAAGAAAATCATAGTACATAGTAATTTAGATTTGCGTAAAATGGATGAATACAGGAATTAAGTTGCCCGTAAAATATACAATTATCAGTGGATGAGAAACAATCGTATGCAGTACAAAAGCTTGCCTGTACTGAAACTAAAGCAATGAATTATTGTTATGTCATAAATTACCTAAAACCTATTGATATTTAATAATGTACCACAGTGAAATAACGGCTCAGATATGGAGTTGTTAATTCAATAAATCCCCCTTTTTATCAATAATGAGTGTTCACGATAATTTAAATATTAACAGACATACGAGTGATTGAATAACCCTCACCTAGCAAGGAGCAGGTGGGAACGGCATCGAACACTTTTCCCCCAGGTTCATAACCCCTAATTTCGGAGATGTCCATGATGGAGGACACCTGAGTCAATTTCGTTATACCCCAATAAAAATTTTAGCCCATGTGGAGAAGACAGTGTACAGCAATTGTTAGTTTCCTGGTTTTCTAGTATTCCTAGTTTTCTGATCTTGTATTCTTATGTTCTTCTGTTCCTTTGGTATTATGGTATTTTCCCTTATGATCTTCTAGTCTTCCTGGCTGCCCCTTCCTGGACTAACTTTCAACTGTCTCTTCCTGAATTCTTTATACACTATCTCTGATTAATTTCTTTCTGTTAAAATCTGTCTCTTCTCGGGTCAGTTTTTGACTGCCTTAGCATCTCACGAACATGAGTACTTAAGCAAAATTGTGGTTCTCCATGAGAGAGAATACAAATTCTTGAAACCCTTTGTGCGACGAAAATAACTAGTACGCAGTATACCAGCATACGTGATCGCCCTAATTCAGTATAACTTTTAATTTTTATGAATGTTTGGTCAAGTTCTTGGAGCTTTACTTCTGTATAAGACCTTAACACATAAGGGTAATAATAATTGTTCATCGAAAGCAAATGCGTGGTTTGCTTTATTTATAAAATACCCAGAATCTCGTCAGGTGCCTAGAATTTGAAGCCTCGATGCGTATTATGAAATGATTCTAATAGGTGTATGATCTAGATTATTTAGTATTTAATATTTTAAAAATCTAATGTCCCTTTGGCAATTAATTTAAAGCACGTCTAATCATTCTGACTAATTATTAAATAAGATGAAAATAGTTTACATAATTTTTATAAGCCATATTACTGTCATAATATTGCGAAAGGCTGGCAAATACCGCGTGATCTTATAGCCCGGGTACGGGACAATTTGCATATCATTAGAGAGAGCAATTTCTTACATATGACGTAAAATTTTGTGGTAAACTACATAGCGACTGCTGTGCTGATGTTGACTGTTGTTGATATTTACCTCTCTACTGTCATAATTTTTCAAAATAGAGTGGTTTTATGTGAAACGCGATGAATTGTTTTTTTTTATGATTGGCAATGGAGAAATGACTCATAGACATAGTAATTCGGCACAAATTTTAATTTTTCTGAATATTTGGTCAAGTTCTTGGAGCTTCACTTCTGTATAAGACCTTAACACATAAGGGTAATAATAATTGTTCATCGAAAGCAAATGCGTGGTTTGCTTTATTTGTAAAATACCCAGCCGCTCGTCAGGTGCCTAGAATTTGGAGCCTCGATACGTATTATGAAATGATTCTAATAGGTGTATGATCTAGATTATTTAATATTTAATATTTTAAAAATCTAATGTCTCTTTGACAATTAATTTAAAGCACGTCTAATCATTCTGACTAAGTATGAAATAAGATGAAAATAGTTTACATAATTTTTATAAGCCATATTACTGTCATAATATTGCGAAAGGCTGGCAAATACCGCGTGATCTTATAGCCCGGGTACGGGACAATTTGCATATCATTAAAGAGAGCAATTTTTTACATATGACGTAAAATTTTGTGGTAAACTACATAACGACTGCTGTGCTGATGTTGACTGTTGTTGATATTTACCTCTCTACTGTCATAAGTTTTCAAAATAGAGTGGTTTTATGTGAAACGCGATGAATTGTTTTTTTTTATGATTGGCTATGGAGAAATAACTCATAGACAAGTTGAGGGTCATGGTTATTTAATAATAAGTATCTTGAATAATCTATCGGTGGGCCAAAAATAGGTATCTCATTTTTTTTTTTTTGCTTCCTTTTCTCTTATTTTTTAATTATTGCAATTCTGTTTCAGAATTGTAAAGAACACTCGTTAAATTCATAATGGAGTATCCATTAGTTCCCCACCGCACAAAAATTGTCGTATTTTATTTTCTAAATCAGAAATTTATATGATATTAATGCAGCGTCATACCGTTCACATTTTAGTATCACTAAAAACAATGTTGCTAAGTTTGGAGAAACAAGAAGTGTGAGAGATAGCTTTAAACAGGTAGACTACGTTCAGCTGGAAATCCGGAGAATATCGAGGGAGTAAGGGAGTGTAAATGACGATCCCACAAGATCAACTAGAAGACGATCAAATGCACTGAAATTGACCAGGACTAGCCTGAGACGGGGATAAAAACTCAGTTGATTTGTATTTTTTTCCTTATAAAATACAGGTAGATCATAAAATTAAGCCTCGCCATAAACAACAGCGTCTACAGTATAGTGTAGCTCTTCAACAATTAGCTACAGAAAGTTCTAATTTTATTTGTCAATTAATTATGAATGACGAGGCACACTTTCATCTGAACGGACATGTTAATAAGCAGAACATGCAATTTTGGGCCACTGAAAATCCTCCAATAATTCAAGAGAAAGAGCTGTATCCAATTCGTGGAACTATTTGGTATGAAGTGACTTCAACGAGATTGAGTATAATGAAGGCAAAGCAATGACGGTCAATGTATTATCAAAAGGAGAAGCACCATTTAAGGGTTTTGCTACTGTTAGAGAGAATTATATCAATAGTCATCCCTCCGATTCAGAAGATGCACAATTCGATGTTACTAATACATAACTCAACTATGTACTAGAAAAATCATCATCAACCAACTCGTGAAATATCATTAAAGCTTGCAATGTGTCGTGTCATTCATATATTTGAAAAACTTGCAAAAGAACAAGTAGCATCCTCACAAAATGTAGGTAATCAGTTTACGAACTTCATGAAGAGAATTACGAGAATGGAATTTACTGATTTAGAAATACACGCGCAGTTTCCAAATGATGTCAATATGTGAATGGGAATTGTCGGGATAATTCTAGGAACGTATTTTATTGACGATGAATTTACTGCTCAAAGGTACTTGTTCTTAAAATAGTGTTCTGTAACCTAGCACAAGAATTTGACATATCCTACCTAGTTAGTGAGCCCTTTTAGATGATAGCATCAGATAATTTTATTGTCATTAAAATGAATGTCAATAGCGTCGTAAGTCCAACAGTGATGAAGTAAGAAATTATATGTAAAGGGTGGTTCAACCATAATGCACGATGTTAATTGTGAGTCACACCTTAACGTCAAGTTTTTTGCCCAACTTAATTTGACATTTCTTTGTTTCAGTGTTTGACAAATTCAACCATGGAGAGGTACACAATTGAGCAGTGCATTAAGATTGTTGAAGCCTTTTACGAAAATGGGCGTTCAAATCAAAATGCATTTCGTGCACTTCGTGACTTTTTTGGTCAGCATAATCGACCAAATGCGTCCACAATCGGGAGAATTGTGCGCAAATTTCAGCAAACCGGGTCTGTAGGAAATGTGAAAACACCTGTGCATGCTCGCCCAGTTCGTTCTGCGGAAAACATTGCTGTTGCTCGCGATAGTGTAGCAGAAGAGCCGTCAACCTCAACTCGTCGTCGTGCCTAACAATTGAACATCTCACGAACATCACTGATGCGAATTTTGAATAAAGATTTGAATTTACACGCTTACAAGGTTCAATTGACTCAAGAGCTGAAGCCTACTGACCATTTAAAGCGTCGTCAATACACCGAATGGTTGGTTGAACAGACAGAAGTGAATGGTGACTTTACAAGGAAAATCATCTTCAGCGACGAGACACACTTTCACCTCAGTGGATTCGTTAACAAGTAGAATTTGAATAGGCCGCATTTGAATAGGCCGCATTTGGGCAAATGAGAATCCACGAGTGATTGTTGAAAAGCCGATGCATCCACAAAGAGTGACTGTTTGGTGTGGTTTATGGGCTGGCGGCGTCATCGGGCCGTACTTCTTGGAAAATGAGGTCGGCCAGGCAGTTACCGTGAATGGTGTTCGCTATCGGGAGATGATAACGGACTTCTTGTGGCCAGATATTGAGGATATGGACCTGGACGATATGTGGTTCCAACAGGATGGTGCCACTTGCCACACAGCCAACGAAACAATGGCACTTTTGCGCGAGAAATTCAATGGCCGTGTTATCTCACGTCGTGACGATGTTAATTGGCCGCCACGATCATGTGATTTGACACCGTTGGACTTCTTTCTTTGGGAATATTTAAAAGAAAAAGTGTACGTCAATAAGCCAAGAACAATTGAAGAGCTAAAGGATGAGATAATTCGGCACATTAACGATATTGAACCTCAATTATGTCTCAGAGTCATTGAAAATATGGACCATCGGATAGAGGTATGCCACCGAAGCCGTGGCGAGCATATGGCCGATATTTTGTTTCACACATAATTGTCATAGATCCTTCCATCATAATAAACAATATTAAGATAATTCTCTGAAAACTTTTTGTTTTATTTACAATTAACATCGTGCGTTTTGGTTGGACCACCTTTTATATCAAAAAAGGGCGTTTATTTGTATTATATCCCGATAAAGGTTGTATCGAATTTTTGTGCTCACTGTACATATATTCGTCATGGGGCCATTCTACAACTGGTAGCTCATTGACCTTATTAACCTGATTATCACTGAAACGGTCAAAAAGTTATCGATTATGTTCTCAGTATCCACGTCATAGACTAGAAATATCTATTTATAATGGTTTGTTAATCCCCCTGTAAGATATGCAATATAAGTAGTACGAGGGGGTTCAAATATGAAGGAGCATTTGGCAACTGAGAGCAAAGAAGGGACCATGCGATGATTCAGAGAATTTGGTGTGGTAGTGAGGGTCCCCTAGAAGGGACTCAAGGTCAAGCTGGCCACTCCATGTCATTTCTTTAGTTGGTGCTCACGATGAGTGAGGAGAAGGCACATTGTGGTGTCACAACGCATCGTCATCACACTTCTTATCAACGAAGGCCGAAACCGGCCGAAATTCGGGAACAATTGTGAGCACAAGTCGGAAAAAGAACACTTTATTGGGTGCGGGTGAAAGCCTGATATGCCAAATTCAACAAAGGGCGTGAAAAGGCGAAAACTTGAGTCGCGCAAGACGTCCCCGCTCCAGCGTCACGCCACCAACATTACAGCTGTTCGGGACCTCGTTGAAGGTGATCATCGCCTCACGATAGCAGAAATGATTGAGGAATTGGAGATTTAAACATTTGGAGCTTGAATTCCAAAAAGTGTCAGTAGTTTCCAAAAAATGTCAAGAGTTTAATTTCCTCAAGACTACATTATATTGGAAAGAATAATCAGCAGGTTGAAGAATTCGTACACGTGAATGTGTATTCAATGCATGAATACACATCCTAAGTCTTTCTTCGAAAACGGCATAAAAAACTGCCTGCTCGGCAGGAAAATGCATAGAGAAAGAGCTGAGAATAGTGATGTAAAAGGATATTTTAAATAAATAAATACATTTTTTTAAACAAAAGGCTCTTTTATATTTTCGTACATATAGGATAGTTCATTGATTGAAAAGTTCAGTAATTCTATTATTATGGAAAATATAAGAAGAAATTAAATGGTGTGTGGAATTTGGAACTGTAACATATTGCATGTGAAAATGTAAACTTGGCTCTATCATAGACAACTCCTGGACAACAGAGTTGATTGACTGGCCAGGCATGGTTGATGCCTGTTCTCTGGCAGATGAATAGAATGATTGAGGACCAACTGAAGGGCCACCATGTGCACTTGACTTAACCCTCTTGGATTTCCCCTTTTGGGGTTACTTATAATCACGAGTATATTTTAATAGATCGGGTAATTTACTATTCATTTCATCGCTATTTGCCAAATAAAAACCTCTATTATCTTGCCGATAAATGGAAGAGTCTACCTGAGCCTAGCTATAAAAACAAGCCAAGGTTATGTTTTGATTTTTTATTTGGCAAATAGCGATGAAATAAACTATAAGTGCATTTGATTATCATAGACTGAATAATTTAAGTGCATCATTTGTTAATTACAGTGAAGCATAATTTAAGTGCATGTTTTATTTTCTGTACACCTTGTCGAATCAATAAACAGATATCCATAAATCAATGAATAAAAAATACTTATCAGTTTGGCATCTCTCCCTGAGCCTGGCTGCGTTTGCCCTTGCCTGTGTAACCAAGGCTTTAGGGAAATGTATTTGTCCTTGTCGTTGTGTAATCGAGGCTTTAGGGGAAGTCGCTTTCTGTGTTCAAACAATTTCTTGTAATAATGTATCTAGCGCCATCTATTAGGAAGTAGGCGCTGTAAGTGCGCCAAAGCGTGATATTTCTGTGCATATATATTCATCTATTCAATATGCAAATAGTAAATGTCATTGTAGTCGATTACTATCAATGAACTAAACCAGACTTTTCAGTTCATTGTTTACGATACATTTATTTGACAACTTGTTATAAATTTGCAATACATTTTAGATAAAATTGAGTCCTTTCGCAAGTATAGACATAAAATAAAAAATGATGGTTTATTTTACAAAATGAAATTGGTAGGTTAGTGTCTTCTCTTAAAAACAAATGATTATTCATGATTTATCTAAGCATTAAATAATATATTGGAGTTTTAGTACATTTCTGTAGGACTTTTATTGCTCAATTTATAGCCAGCATTACACTATAAACATTGTATCTACATTTATAGACTAAAAGACTAGTTTTATTTACTTAAAAATGAGAGCCTCAGAATTTATTTTTACTGTTTATTATAAACAATATCAAAATTACTATAATTAAAAAAGTATATGTGCTTTGGACGGAAACTGTAACATCTAATAACAAAAATAATCATGTATATGGTATAAAAAAAAAAAGGTAAAAACATTTTAATACAATCATAAGTAAAGTTTAACATGATCATGTAAATATCAGATCTCTGCCTCAAATCACTAATATTGCTTTAATATCCATTAGTCATTAAAACCACCTATAAATAGGCTTATAAATTTGTACAAAAATAAAAATTCTATCAGTTAATGAACAACCACATTCATCTAGCTTAAAATCTTAGACAATAAAAAACTAAAAAGGCAACCCATAATCAGTATTTTTGACAAACTAACATGGGAAGATGTATTACAACCATCTTTTTCGTTACATGTGCAGTATTCCATGAAAATATTGTATGTTCCCGTTCTCATTAAACAAAACCTAGGGTCACCCTTTAGGCCTGGTTCACCAAGGAAAGCACAACTTCGGACATACTTCCAAACTCCATTAACTAAGTGAGAAGAAATTTGAATTAGCATTTTAAAATAAGTACAGGAATTAAAATTATATCAATAATTATGTATAAAATGGGCAAGACATAAAATGTAGTACTTTATTGTATGAGTCTTATTTCATATATTTGTTCTTTGTAGAAATAAGGTATGTTAAAAAGAGATGCCAAAACATTGAGGTAATGGCTTAATAAGTTGATTTTAAATAATAATTACCTGAGTCGACCTCCGTTTAGATTTTAAAGTGAACAAATTCTGAACAGTGGATTAATCAAAGTCTGATTTTAAGCAATAAAGTTACCTTTCTGACGCATTTTCCTGCACATTGTTGCATTAACACCTGGCAGGTAGTCTAGCTGCGGTATTACTTTACAATCCGTAATAGCAAACGTGGTATTATCAAAAGGATCTGCGCATTTTGGATCTGCATCTGACCTACAGTCCCAGCATTTTATTGAGAAACCTAAAAGATATAAGATATATAAACATTGAAGCCATTAATTAAGCCGCAATCAGCATATCAGTAGAACATATTAAGTATATGAGTATTTAAAAGTAAACTAAATGTCTAGTTCGAATGACCTGTTAATTAACGAAGTATTTAAAAATTAGTCATAATCATTTAAACCTACAAAAGTGGGCGAGGTCCATAAACAAAAATTTAAATGCAAAATACATAAATAAAACTTACTTTCTTGTATTAATAAAAAAAATAATATCAAACTTGGAAGATACACTAATTTTAAATTAAATTCCATTATCAAATACTGTTTGTTTTGTTTTCATATAAAGTTTATATCGTCTACTTTATTTATGTACGTATACAAATCGCAGAACACAGAACGGAAACTAAAGTGGGAAGGTACCAACCATAGACAGAATGTAAGAACTTTTTAGATAAAACCAGGGAGGTGGTATCCCTGGACAAAACACTGAGCGAATTACAAAATAAGAATAGAAAGAACTTACTACTTACTACTATAAAGTTGCTATCTACAAATACAGGTATATAATAATAAAGTGAGATAAAATTATTTTTCTTTATTCTGCAGCTCTAAAAGTGGAAAACAGAATAAAAAAATCATAGTAAACGTAAATAAAATATTTAATTTACACAGGAATATATTATGGTAGTTAATTTGGTGTATCATTAAAGAGATGCAAGATAGTAAAAGTCGTATATCAGACAAGGATCATACAATCGAATAAGTGTACGTTACTCACGACGGAGACAAATATATTTTTGACGGAGAGAGGTTATAAATGTTACTCATTTGTCATTTGTATAACCGTAATAAATAAGTTCAGTTAGTGCCTTAAAATATACCTATACAACTAACATGACAAAAAATATACATATATTTGTTATTATCACAGTTTTTGTGTCTGTATTTAACACAGGTAGGTAAAATTAACTAAGCTAACATAGTTTTCTTGTGGATATGGTTATGTTTTTACAGTGGACCAAACACAATAGAGAATACCTTTATAATTACCACTTTTTGTACAACTTATTTGTGTTACTGTAACGATCGTCAACAACTTGATGGGCGTGTACATTATTTCAGTAAAATTAAACATAATACCTTAATTTTTAATCTAGCGTGTACCTGTTTTTACAGGTAAGGCCATAAGGTGTTATCAGTGTAGTTCAGATGAAGATGGGCCAGACAGAGATAACTGCGGGGCATACGCGAAGTTCGATCAACGAAGCAATATCGCTGTGGAATGTAATAGTGAGGAAAGCTACATGCCCGGATCATTTTGCATGAAAGTAACTCAGCAGAGCCCAAGAGGATTCATTTGTAAGTACCGATCAATATAATAGCTTCTTGAGTTTCTTATTAGGTGAGATATTAAACTCCTTTGAAATATGTTTCTGTCGCAGCAATTTAACTAATAATTTCTTTGTAGGGGATGGTCGATGGCGACAGGTTATACGACGATGCGCTTCGGTTGCAGACACGGGTGTTACCGGAGTTTGCAACTGGGGTGTGTATGAAAACGGTATATACTGGGAGGAATGTTACTGTTCTGAAGACGAATGCAATACAGCTAATCTCAAATATTTTTCAAAGTACATGTTGTTAATACCTTTTGGAATCTTTCTGGTACGGAATTTGTTGTAATTTATCATACGTTCTCTTTATTTTCTCTCGTAATACTCTATTAATATTAGATCTGGGTTTATTGTATTTCGAAGTATTTTTGACGAATATGTTCAAATTATCATTAGGAATAATTTTATACTGGAATTATATAAATGTTTAATTTATATACTTTTAGCTGAAGGCTTACTTTTTGATATGTGTTTTCTTATACTGATGTTTTATATATATATTTTTTTATATACCTGTGTTGTAGATATTAAGATATAATATTTTTATGTTTACATTTTTTATCCAAGTCTTCACCATTTTCATTGTTGACTTGCTTACAATGTATAGTTTAACTTATGCATCAAATGTGTATTTTTTTTTAATTTGATTCACTAGAGTGATGGCAGCAACGAATCTGTACGAATCTTAATTTAATTCAAGTATATATAGAATATACGTTTGCTTTTCTCTCATTTGCTTAATCACAGTATTTTTCGATCATTATTTCTTCACTTAAACGAGCCTTGTAGACTATTAAATTCATGTAACAAATATTAATGACCAATAACTATAATTATGACGCATATAATGCAAGAGATATTTTGTATACATTAACAAATGATATTTCTGTTTGTAAATTGCTTTATTATTTCTGTTTATATTAACAGAATGACAATATATTAAAAGATAAGCACAAACAACCTGAACACTATTTTATGCTTGTCTTTGATTTCTGTAAAAGGAATATAAGATGCCGTCCATTTTTTTTTAAATGTTACTTGTGTAAATTTTATTCATAGCCATTCCTTTTAAAAGTTGTTACTTTGTATTATTAGTGTTAATAATAAAAATTAAAATGAAGAATGTGTTTTTGTTATCAATTAAATTTGGTACCGTGGTACGAGCCCCGTGAGAAAAGTAATGAGGGAGAATAATCCCGAAAAGTAATGAGGGCCTGATGTTGCAGTTTGATCCTCAATTGTAGAAGTTGGGACTTATTTAAGGGATTATTTCTATGCCTAGCATATTTTCATGTACCTTCCCTAGAAATCCAGTAGGCATTAGGAAGATAATGTCTATTTTTATGGATGAATTTATCTCTTTATAGAAATATTGAGCTAGTGGTGGTAAGTCTTCTTACTAATATATCAAATTAATTAAATAAATAAAAATTAATCAAATGTTAACTTACTCCTTTTAACCCGAATTAGTGAGGTGCAGTCACAGAGACCTCTGTAATGTAGTTTGTTTGGACACGCAGAAACTAGAGTTCCTTCCCCAGAAAGCCTACAGACAGGCTTGAATAGGGGAAGATTACACATATAAACGCAGACAAACGCCCAGCCCTGAGGGAAGTGCCAAGTTCTGCCAAGGTGAGAATCGAACTCACGCAGACAATGTGCCCAGTATTTGACCCAGTTGCCACCCTGTTACCAAATACCAAGTCAGCGCCACCGCGGCACTATAAGAATGAGACCATATGTCACCCATCCAAGTCGTACCAGGCTATTCGTTGCTTGACCTCGTATAGAGCAGATCCGACAATGAACGTAGTACACTGTCTCATCCTCTCAGTCATATAATCATAAAATTGAACATGCTCAAGTTCCGATATTATACGTTTCTCGACGCACATTTCGCCAAGTTAGCATAATTGGCAGATAATTACAACCTGCTTTAAACTATCTCTAATTTCTATTTATACAAAAATTTTCTTCAAACTCTGTGAATCGTTACGAATGTTTTCCAGCTTCATGCATTGTTCATTAATAACTCAAAATTGAGTGTCCGAGAAAAAATAAACCAACACATAAATGCAGAATATGTGTTTTATGCGACAGTTTTTACTTTTTTCAAATAGTTCACCCTCAATTCATACTCGCTCAACTTGACTATCTTTCTCCCTGGTCAGTGACCAGTGAAGGAATATCCTGGGAAGAGACTGGAACAACAATAATAGAAAACAGTCGCAGAGAAAGTGTAGTTTTTCGATGTTAGTGGAAAACTGGTCTCCTATTTTTAGTGAAAAAATAATTCGTTACGGTTTACTTCGCTGCTTCTTCTAATACCTATTTTTATGACATGACTATTCCTGTTCATGGTTAGTGAACCGTAGTGAGGAGTGAGGTAAACATTCGGTTCACTGATCTATTAATGTCGTCATGCACCGTATCAATTAAAACAACAGACTGTTAGGCATAGGTTCCTTATCTTTGTTCATGCTTTTATTATTGTTAGCTATTTTAATACTTTCCATGGCATCTAATAGTATGGCCTTAGTTATATTTATTACTAACTTAAGTTACTAGAGTCTACTCTATGATTGTTGTTTAAAGCAGGTTGGGTATTGGAAGATTTATCTATATTTTAAATGGACCATGTGCTCTTTAAACCTAGTTACCATTGCTCTTTTTGTCTGCCCAATATACTTTTGACTACAATCTTGGCAACTTATTTCATAAATCACGAATATTTCGCTTTTATGTTTGGAGTTGGTGGGATTTTCAGTTTTATTTTTCGGGTTTCTCAGTTATTACAATTTACAAGGCTTTTTGAACGACGGGGTATATATAGGAAAAAGGACTGCTTTTGTAGCAGAGTGGATATATTTTCAAATATATTTTTGCTATTGATTTTCACAATAGTATGCAATATAAAATACCATGCAGTATGTTGCTGGTTACATAGCACCAATAATTCAATTAATTTCACTTCATTTCTGTATATTCTTTTAAAATCTAATTAAACAACTAATTAGCCAGAAATAATCTGGCTAATTGGGTAATTACATTATCAGAAATGTTAAAAATTTTCCTTAGATTTGGTTAAAATATTTTAAGAATCAATTTTGGAAACTAGGTTAATATAATAAACTGGCACATTTATTATAACACGATATTACACTGTATATACCTATGTATCGATAAAAGTGCTAGTACTATTAAATGTTTTTATTCAGTAGAAGAAAGAAAGTCGATAATTGTATTTTAATTTCGACTAATACGAATAAGTAAACAATTTACACAAATAAATAAATTAGAAAATAATATAGAGAAAAAAATTATCTATCGTCAATATTAGTAACACAGTTCTCTCTATTAGAAATATTGACTAACGTATAGACGTAGATGTACAATTTTTTTCAAAAATGCAATAATTATTCTTAAAGAAACTCTAAGTACCTAGTAACCAATTACACCTGAGAGATTTCTTAAGTTTTATCCGATTTCTCGTCTAATTATTTTCTACTTTATTATCCAGAGAATCTTCTAGACTAAGTCCAGTCTCCTCAGGGATATGGATTGTTATGTTGTAATAGGGTGAAATATTTTATTACATTAGCATACATACCATCCAACAGTGTCACAGATTAGTCCATGAAATAAATACATCTATAGAAAACAAACTCTTCTGTCTATCAGTATTCCTCGACGTAAGTCAAGCTTTCGATAAGGTCTGGTACGAAGGACTGTTATACAAAATTAAGCTATCTTTGCCATCTTATTTTGATCTATTGAAGTCATATCTAATAGACCGCCAATTTATAACTAAAGTTAACGATAAAGTTTCAAACGTGATCCCAATCAAATCTGGAGTTCCCCAGGGTAGTGTACTAGGAGCAGTACTCTATTTATTATATACCTCAGATATGCCAATGATAACGACGATAATACAGTAATAGCTGATGACACAGCAATACTTGCTCAGCACAGTAATACCGTCAATGCATCCGAGCATCTACAGTAACATCTACATCTGGTAGAAAATTGGACAGAAAAGTGGAAAATAAAAATAAACAATACAAAATTCACCTTAAGGAAAGAACAATGCCCGCCAGTTAGCTTTAATGGTACTATAATACCAGAAACCTCTTTCGTAAAATATTTAGGAATGCACCTAGATAAAAAATTTCATTGGAGAGACTGTGTAGTAAAAAATAAAAACACAAATTGGTTTGAAATTCAAAAATCTGTACTGGCTACTCGGAAAAGTCACATCTTTCTTTAGAACGCAAAGTTCTATTATATAAGGCGGTCATAAAACCTATATGGATACATGGAATACAACTCTTGCATCAGCAAGTCGAGTATTGACATCATTCAGAGAGCCTAATCCAAAATACTTCGATCAATAGCAAATGCACCGTGGTATGTATCAAACAATATAATACAAAATGACCTCGGCATTTCATTCATCAGTGATCCAAGTCATCCAAGACAGGAGCAACCCGAAACACACCCCAATCCACTCTTACGACCACTCCTTCGCTAACAATATAATAGAAGATTTAAATGACGACTATTCATGGATATAAAATAAAACAAAATGCAAGAGGGTTCTTCGCTGGAAGTATCTTCATCCCGTCAACTACGGATTTCTCTTCATCGGTCCTATGAGATCAAATTAACTTATAGAAAGTATTGTATTTCTGATTGCTGATATATTAAATAAATAAATAAAAAAAATTACTGTACATAAGAAAAGTTTTTTTTTACTTTCCTACTATTTATTAAATATTAATTTATTGACACCGTTTGACATATTTGTGTCATAACTAATACTTTAGTATTAGTTCGTTATATATACGTTTGTTATACAATTCGTTAGTTATACACATTCGTTATTACAATTCATTGTATATTATATATAATGTACAGTGAATTGTAATAACGAATCTACCAATTGTAATTTCAATTTGTTACAGATCAACTTATAAACTAAAGATATAAGAAATTTGATTTGGGTTGTGTGTTGGGAACAATAGTATGTAACTTTTCATATTGAATTATATTACCGACAAATAATTCATATGCATCAGTTAAAACAAATTTATTATTTACAAACTAACAATAACATACCTACATCCTAATTTGTATAAAACTGTTAATTATTTTTGGACATTCTTCCCTATTTATGTAAAATCACTTCTTAAAACATTTAACAACATACAGATTACTGTAGAAAATGTTATCGGTAAGAATCTTAACACCTAGTAATTTAGTAACTCAAACATATGAGTACTTTGTACTCAAATACAGAAAACACTTCAATTTCAAGAATATTTTAACAACCTGAAATAAAAAATTAGGTTCAACTACGTGTGGTATGGTTATTTTTTTGTATTGTATCCACAGGTGGGTAATCTATCACAAAATAATAATTGATATAAAATGAAAATTGTATTACTACTGTCGGAGGAATAAAGCTGATACAATTAACAATAAGCTTGCTAGGAGAACATTCGTCTTCAGACCGGTAGCTGAGTTACATCCGTCATAGTCGCAGAATTCGCAGAACTCCAGAGAAAGTCCTCTGCTGACAGGATCATGGCAGGTTCCTACTTCTTGGTTGAAGTCTATCATTTGACAGCGGCGGATCACGCTAACGTAGCTGTTACCTAAACAGAAATGAATAAATGATAAATTACTTGCTTCTCTTCTAACCAATAGTTCATCGTATAAGAAAATCTTGTAAATAAAGGGTGGTCCAACCGTAATGCACGATGTTAATTATGAGTCACACCTTAACGTCAAGTTTTTTGCCCAACTTAATTTGACATTTCTTTGTTTCAGTGTTTGACAAATTCAACCATGGAGAAGTACACAATTGAGCAGAGCGTTAAGATTGTTGAGCCTTTTACGAAAATGGGCGTTCAAATCAAAATGAATTTCGTGCACTTCGTGACTTTTTTGGTGAGCATAATCAACCAAATGTGTCCACAATCGGGAGAATTGTGCGCAAATTTCATCAAACCGGGTCTGTAGGAAATGTGAAAACACCTGTGCATGCTCGCCCAGTTCGTTCTGCGGAAAACATTGCTGTTGTTCGCGATAGTGTAGCAGAAGAGCCGTCAACCTCGACTCGTCGTCGTGCCCAACAATTGAACATCTCACGAACATCACTGATGCGAATTTTGAATAAAGATTTGAATTTACACGCTTACAAGGTTCAATTGACTGAAGCTGAAGCCTACTGACCATTTCAAGCGTCGTCAATACGCCGAATGGTTGGTTGAACAGACAGTTCAACCAATGGTTGAAGTGAATGGTGACTTTACAAAGAAAATCATCTTCAGCGACGAGGCACACTTTCACCTCAGTGGATTCGTTAACAAGCAAAATTGCCGCATTTGGGCAAATGAGAATCCACGAGTGATTGTTGAAAAGCCGATGCATCCACAAAGAGTGACTGTTTGGTGCGGTTTATGGGCTGGCGGCGTCATCGGGCCGTACTTCTTCGAAAATGAGGTCGGCCAAGCAGTTACCGTGAATGGTGTTCGCTATCGCGAGATGATAACGGACTTCTTGTGGCCAGAAATTGAGGATATGGACCTGGACGATATGTGGTTCCAACAGGATGGTGCCACTTCCCACACAGCCAACGAAACAATGGCACTTTTGGAAGTAACATTGGTAGTAGATACAATTTCATGTTAAAGATTAGATAATGGGGATTTCACCGAACGAAAAAGTGATGATTGAATAAATATTTTAACTCTGATTGAAAAATAATGCTATTCCCAAAAATACTTCATATCACCCTACGCTACTCAAAGTAATTTGTAACTAATATAAATATTGCAATTAAAATATATAAAATGGAAGGTTATAGAAGAAAAGTACAAAAACAGGAGATCAATTTTCTATAAACATCGAAAGATTACACAGACCAACAAAGATTTTGTGATCGACCCTTTTTTTTTTTGACTTTTTGGCTTAGAACCATGAACTACAGAAACACTGTTTTTTTCTTGTTTCCATCATGAATCAGTATTTGAAAATGTACATTGTGCAATGATTTGTAGTTTTTAAAATTAAGGTTCTATAAAATTAAATTTTGCCTCTACCTTTGCGGCACCCCTGTGTTTAGTCTGTTTGAAACGTACACACAAGTGTGAAGAATTTATAAATGACAGAAAGTTACGAAAATCTAAAAGTACTACTTGATATAATTCAGTAGAGAAACCATAACTGGATGATTTCTGGTGATTTAAAAATTGTAAGCTTGTTATTAGGTCAGCAATCAGGGTATACAAGGTGCTACTTGTTTTTAACGTTTTATTCTGTTGGTTTTTTTTTGATTAATATCTTGATAATTTGATTATAAGTATTTTCTATGCAACTGGGACAGCAGAGACAGGCGACAAAATTGTGAGAAAAAGGACTGGCCCCGAAGAGAAAACGCCTGGTACAAAATACATACGTTATTTATGCAAACTGGGTTGATCCACAAAAACATCTTTTGCCACCATTTCATAGTAAATTAGGATAAATAAAGCAATATGTAATAGCTATAGATAAAAATGGGAATTGTTTTAAGTACTTATGTGGCAATTTTCCAGCTACTTCTGAAGCAATATAAAAGGAAGGCATTTTCGTAGGACCACACATAAGAAAATTAAAGCAGGACCAACAGTTTGAAGTAACAAAGACAGAAATTGGAAAAAAATCTTGGATATGCTTTAAAAATATAACAGAAAATATTTTAGGAAATTATAAACACCGTAGTATGAAGAAATTGTCAACAAAATGCGTGATAACTTTAAGCAACTTAGTTGTAATATGAGTATAAAAATGTATTTCCTGCATGCTCATCTGGACTACTTTCCAGAAAATCTTGATGCAATTAATGAGGAACAAGGTGAAAGGTTCTATCAAGACATAAAGGAGATGGAGAGGAGGTACCAGGATCGATGGGATGTGGCGATGATGGCAGATTACTGCTGGATGCTGAAAAGAGAACATCCAACGAATTATTGCACAAGAAAAACTACAAAATGAAGTATTTTGTTAAAAAGAGAGAGATTTTCAAAGAAAAAAGAAACGAGAGACTGAAAACTATTTGTGTTGTTTGCTGTTTTCATATGTGTGTCACGAAATGCTTTTCGTTCGAATTTCGGCACTTTGACAAAATCAACATAGTAAATCGACCCTTGCGAACAATCTGGTAACTCTTGATTTTTGATCCGAAGCCTCTAGAGGCATGCTCCGGAGGTGCCTTCGATATGAGCGAGAGGGCGGCACAATATTATTGCGATTTCCTTACTCCTAATGTTTATTAAAATATAATTTTTCCTTTAGTTTTTATTTTTATTCTGATTATTCAGTTGATCAGAAACCTCACGTGAGGGGCAAAAACGGAAGGTAGATATGAAATCAGCGTAAATAACTCACTCATAATCACTTATCAAACCCAAATCAACTTTCAAAATGTCAAAATTTGTAGGCCTGTGTTACTTGTTTCTCGCCGCGCGTTTCACCAACCAAGTTGGTATCATCGTGAGATAGCAATGATAGTGTTGATGACAGGTTTAATAATATCACGATGATGCTAACGTGGTTGGCGAAACGCGCGTCGAGGAACATGCATCTTTCGATATTCGTGGAAAACCGTTTTCCTGTTTTTGTTGCTGCCTCGAAGTTGCTGTTGCTGTTCGGTGAAGTTTAAATTGGCAAATATTACTAAAAAAATAATGATTTTGTTGTTAAGTAAAACACGTATTTTGACATTAAGTGAATACACAAAATAAAAAAATCCTATGTTCCTTGCTAAGATTGTTAATTCTACAACAACTATTCAATGAATCATAAAATGGTTAATGAGGTAGCAAACAATGCTTTAAATTTTGATGAACCACCTGCTCAAAAAAATGTAATTTTAGAGTAACAAAATATAGATTTCAGTGACATCCAAAAACTGTCGAAACCTTTAATATTCTTTTCTTAAACACCTATTAAAAATTAAATAATAATATATGTATGTAATAAAATAATGTATTTTGTCGTCTATTAGAATATTTAGTTATTAGATTAATACAGTACTATTTTAAAAAATTAAAATCTTTTGAGTGGAATTATGAAATATTCAATTACTATTGGTTACTTCTTTAAAATGCTATTGTTGCTCTCGACTAAAGACTATTCCATCTAAATACAAAACGAAATATTTAAGACTATTTGTAGGGCACGGTATCAAACACGTGTACGATGAAGAAATAACTCATTTTAGCTAGGTAACTTTCTCCTTGTGGTGAGCATTGTTTACTGTTAAACGCAATTGCGTGATTACCTACTTACTTTCTTACATGAAGTCATAAAAACTACCTGAGACTCATTGTCATTATTTCAACATAACTTTTTATCAATACAAACAAATAAGTAACAACAAACTCGATTTAATGTTTACAGGAACAATATAAAGTAACATAGATACACATGAATTTATGTCATCAGATTCAAACCACCCGAAACAACAAAGATTAGCCATCATTAATTTGAAATAGTACTGCTAATAAAGACTTTAAATTGATATAATAGAACTGAAAAAATAAATGCGGCTAAATGTATGCTTTTAGTAAATAAATGAAATCCATGTAAATACATATAACCTGATATCAAACCAATTTGTTCAAAAAGCTATATCATCTGTATAAAGTGAATAATTAAAGTTGCATTTTCTAAACGGCAGTATTATGATGCTGTTAGTAGAAATATAAAGTAACATGGACCAATAACATATTCTTGGAGTACACCAAAAATAATGTTTAAGTATTTAGATTTGTGATATTATATTTTGTGATTTACGTAAGTATATGTCGAATACGGTTTCCTAAATAAGATTTATAAGGGTCCCGTTTATAAAAAGAAGTATGCGAGAGATATGTGTATAACACCAATTTGACCTAGATTAGCGATAGCGATGTAGAATAACATTAGTTATTGTACATCTATCATCCATGGAACCATGTTCATTGCAGTCAAGGTAATTTCTCACTTGATTGCATAGATTTTCATGAATCTTTAAGGATTCAATCAAGGATTATCTCCATAACCTTACAGAAGTTATATATGATTTGATCTACGATTTCAGATATCATGATGGCTACCACTCTTATGTATATAATATAAAATATACAGTGCCTTAGCAAAGTAATGGATAAATGCAAGGAACAACGTTTGGGAAAAACTCCCAGACCCGTTAAATTTAATTTTCCGTTTCGCATTTTTTAAATTATAATTATTACGTATAGGGTGATTCGTGTAGGAGATGTAACGGTATCGATATTCTTTTTTAATGACAACCCCCTTTTTATTACAGAATATAAAACAACATATTTTACTTTTTATATATGCTACGGTAATAATTACGTTGTCGTAATTATAGTTTAAATAAAAAATTGAACAAGAACGATTTTGTAATTTCAAAATACTAAATTTAATGCCAATGAGTATTTTAAAAATCAACTAAACGACAGATAACGGTTATTAAATTATTTTTTAACATTCAATAACTTCAGGAAGTATTCGTTGTATTTTGTAGCGAATTCTTGCTTTTAAACCTTAAATTAGTAAATGACTAATTAGTAAATTTAAATTTTCCGGCATAGGAAGGTATATTTTGCTTTTTAAGTATCCCCACAAAAAGCAATCTAGGTTTTTTCATGGGTTCGAGAGTTTTAGTCAAAATTTTAATTTTTAAGGAATTATTCATTACTTTATCAAAGCACTGTATACAGAATGTTTCACATATTATGAAACATTCTAATTCATTGCAAAATTAAAAATAATTTAAAAAAGAGATACTAATGTTCAACCACAATTCCATATCCCAAAAGCTTGAATTAAATATGTGTTCATCCTCATTTTTTGTCTTCCCCACATTCATGTTCATGGAAATTTAATAATAAACAAATTTTTGTGAATAATTTTGTATTTATATCTTGTAGCTCAAATAGTCTCATTTTCTGGCCTCGGAGGGTACGTGTTTCGTGCTTGTAATTGATCGCTGTAAAACGTGTATTTATTGACATTACTTTTTCAAATATTTTGTCTGTTAAAAACCGGGTGTATGTTACACCCTATGTTTGTAGTAAGGAAGACATCATTACTATTTTGCCGGATTTTATTAAAAAAATGCTGCCAATAAACAATGAATCAAATAAATAACCCCTAGTGATTTAATAAAACTTCCATTTAATCATCGATACTACGATAAATTAAGAAATCAATAAAGCAGTATTTCCAAAAATCTATTTAAATTATATCTGTTGGTATTTTAATGTGTGGTATACGAAATGTCCATGACGGTGGATATTCTGTCGAAACGAAATTACTACTGATAATAAGGAAATATCCTAAATTCCAAATTATGTTTCGATTACTAGTAAATTGCATATTCTTAGGAAAACCAACCATTTGAAAAACTTTGTACATAAATTAAAGATGTAAAATCACTAATCCACATTGCAGGTATTTGTTGGAGATTTGGCACAACGAAATATTTTGTTGAATTGACCCATTTACAATATGTTTTATCCACGTTTCTGATCAAAAACCTCTCCTGCATTGAAGGCTATTGTAGATGTGGCTGTTTTTTATTCACTATATAAGATCAGAAATTGTTAGGCTCTGAGTTTCAAATATTACATAATTCGTTTGTATGCCATTAAGAGTAGTGAAAATTATATAAAAGTTACAATATGAAAAAATAATAACATTTTCAACACAAAATTAAGCCAATAAATACTGCGATTCATTGACATATTGACACTCATGTTCTTAATATCATTAAAATTGCGATTTTATTCTCTTTAAAAGTAAACAGTGCAGCGTATTCGATGCCCGATGTCCTAGACTGCGGCTCCACTACTTCGGATGTAGACGTAAGTATAGTTTATTTCATCGATATTTGCCAAATAAAAAATCCCAAACGGTTCTAATCTCATACCGTGGCTTATTTTTATGGCTAGGCTCAGGTATACTGTTCCGTTTATCGGCAAGATAAGAGAGTTTTTTATTTGGCTAATAGCGATGAAATGCATAGTATGTATATACACAATACTACTATAGCGAAACAACATCTATCATGCTCACCTCTTACGGTTTTCTTGATGCAAACGTTCTTCATTCTCCTAATGGTAGCTTCGTTTTCATCGCATACCTCCATAAACGGCGTCTGGGTGTTCAAATTATTGAATCTCGGATTATAGTTAGGATTATAGTTAGGATTGTAGTTAGGATCGTACTGTTGTCGCTGATTGTAGTTGTTGTTGTCGTACATTCCGCCGCTTCCTCTGGCCAAAATTTTCGTCCGGTTGAAGGGGTCGCCGCAAGCAGGATCTATGTCGCTTGAACATTTCCAGCACTGTAATGCTGAAACTAAAAAGAAAGATAAATGCCACTATATCTCACGTGCAGTAGGAAAATTATTGGGTTATAAAGGGTGGGCAAAAAATAGGTAACCCATTTTAATTTCTCCTATTTTTTCCTGTTTCTTAATTGTTTCCATTTTGTTTCAAAATTGTAAATAAAACTTGGGAAATGATTAACCCAGATGTAACTACCGTCCTTTTAAAAGGCATTCGATTTATAGGTCGCTTGAGTGAGCCTCGTCAATTTTTCAATGCAGATGTTGCGATAACTACATATTCGTAAAGATCAGATCATCACTTTTCAGGTCACTTTTATCGGGTAATTCCATTTGAGGTAGAGTTTTGTTACTGTTAAATGTATTTTAAACTTTGTTTTTACGTACTGTTATCATGAATGATTGGAGGTACTACTGCATATTTGCAATAGGTTTTTCTTATTTTAGAAGACCGTTGAAACTGCACGAGCTATTTGAGGAGCTAGAAAATGTCGACGAAATACCTGTTTCTCCAGATGAAATAATACTTTTTCTCCCTGAAAATGCAAATGTCGACATCACCGATTGTGACTCTGGGGATGAAGAACTTATTACCCTAAATAATCTCCCAGGGAACCAACTGAGGAATGACGTCGAAGTAATAATTCTACAGGACTCTGAAGCTAATGAGAATGCATATGATTGTGATGACGACATTCCATTGGCTCAACTTTATCCTGGGGCAACTCTGCCATATATAAATATTGAACAACCCAATATGATAAAATCCTACAATATCTATATGGGTGGTGTAGACAGGGGAGACCAAAATATTAGTCTATATACTGATATAGAGTCTCCATTAGAGGGAAGAAGTGGTATTTCCCCCTGTTTGCACAATGCTTGGATATGGCTATTGACAATGCGTGGCAATTGCATCGGACTGATGAGGACAAGCTGGACCAGTCAGAGTTCAGAATAGCGGTTTCTGGAAACACCTTGGAATCAAATCAGAAATATCTCAAAAGAGGAGCATCAAAGCGAAATCCGTATGAAAATCCATGTGATAATATATCAAGCAAATCAATTCAGATGTGGATAATGTCACAAGAAGCTCCAATTTCGCTGTGAGAAATATAATGTGCCACTTCATCCAAAGTTTTACTTTAAAAAATACCACACCCGTTAGTAGTTTATTTGTATTATTTTTATAACTGTATTTTAATAATAAGTTATGCTGTAAAATAAAAAAACTAGTTCAGTAACAGTAGTTCATGTTACTACCGTCATTTTAAAAGAACACCTGATATTTCTAAGTTAGCCATAATAAATACAACATTTTGTCGAAATTTGTCGAAAAATTGAAAAATTGTCGAATCTTATTCTCTAATCATAAATCCATAATTTTAATCCTACTGAAAAAATAATTCCTAATGTTTTCGCTAAGTTTCAGGGGAAAGCGAGAAAGGGGAACAGATGAGAGATATGTGAGAGATATCTCTAAAACAGGTAGACTACATTCAGCTAGAAATCAGGAGATTAACGAATGAGTAAGGGTAAATGACGATCCCTTAAGTTCAATCAGAAGACAATTAAATGACCTGGAATTGACTAAGACTAGCCTGAGATGGGTACTGTAACTGGATTTGCAATTTTCCCAATACAAAATACTAATTCATGAAATTAAGCCTTAATAAACAACAGGGTCCGCAGTATATAAAGTCCTAATTTTATTCATTAATCTATTATGAATAACGAGGCATACTTTCATCTGAACGGATATGTTAATAAACAGAAAATTCGATTCTGGGATACTGAAATCCTCGAATAATTCAAGAGAAAGGGCTGTATCTCATTCGTGTAACTATTTAGTGTGGAATGACTTCAACTAGAGCGATAAGACCATATTTTTTGAACAATGAAGACAACGCGATAACAGTCAATACGGAGTCTCACCATATAATGGTTAGAGAATTTTTGTTTCCAGCTTTACAAAACCGGAGAATTAAGGTTTCAGCAGGACGGTACCACATGCCACACCACTAGGCAGAGTATTGCGTTTTAAAGAACGACATTTCCAGAAACAGACTTTCTCGAAATAGCGACATGAACTGTCCTTAAAGGTCACTAGACTTAACGGCGCCTGATTTATTTCTCTGCGACTACTCAAAAAGAAAAGAGTATAAAAAAGTTAGTCGCGGACTATTCTTGAACTGAAAGGCAATACGACAAATGAAAATTTGACATTAGTGATGGAAAATGTAGTGGTTATAGCGAGACTGTGTGAAGAAGAAGAAGGCGGTCACCTACAAGACGTTATTTTTCACAAGTAAATCTCCACGAGAAATTCTTTTGTTTTCGTTTGCAAAAAATATTATATTGAACTTATTAAATATGATATTTCAAAAATAAATAAGGTATCTCACTTATTTTTCCCCCACTTTTTCCCCACTTTTGGCCCGCCTTAATTAAGTTAAATTTTTTGGGAACACCAAAAGTTTGGCGAGTAAAATTAAGGTATTAGAAACATGCGTCTATTATCTCCAGACTTATCTATATTTATCTAGAGACTGAAGTTTGTAATAACAACTAAATAATAATTATAAAAACGGTATATATTATGTAAACAGTATTGTAGTGTAATGTAATTTTATTATTTAAGGAATAAATAATAAATTTAAGATCTTAATATATTTAGATATATTTTAGCTATACTATGATAATATCGTACCATAAATACCATAATTAAATTATTCATTTTATCATATTCCACTGTATAATATGTGATTATATTTCATATATTCATAAAAAAACGAACACACGTCTTGATAGTTCCAGTGAGTGAATCGTAGCACTGAGGAGAGGCAGGCGGTGTTTTCTAAATTTTTACCTTTAAATTGAACGGGTCGCCAAATGAAAAGAAAATAAGTAATATTCTTCTCGATTTCATTGATCTCTTTACCGCATTCTGGTGTATTAAGAAGAAAAGATACACCTTGATAGTTCCGATGAGTGAAACGTAGCGCTGAGGAGAAACAGGTAGTGCTTTGTAAAAATTTACCTTCAAATTGAACATGTCGCCAAATGAAAAGCAGATAAGTAATATTATTCTCGCTTCCATTGATAGTTTCGCCATATTCTGGTGTATTAAGAAAAAAAAGACACGCTTTGATTGATCCAATGAGTGAAACGTAGCGCTAAGGAGAGATAGCCAGTGTTGTGTACAAATATACTTTTAAGTTAAACGAGTCGCCAAATGAAAAGAAAATAAGAAACATCCTTCTCGATTTTATTAATCATTTCGCCACATTGTAGTATATTAAGAAGAAACGACACGCCTTGATTTATCTAATCAGTGAAATGTAGCACTGAGGAGAGGCAGGCGGTGTTTTCTAAATTTTTACCTTTAAATTGAACGAGTCGCCAAATGAAAAGAAAATAAGTAATATTCTTCTCGATTTCATTGATCTCTTTACCGCATTCTGGTGTATTAAGAAGAAAAGATACACCTTGATAGTTCCGATGAGTGAAACGTAGCGCTGAGGAGAGACAGGTAGTGCTTTGTAAAAATTTACCTTCAAATTGAACATCTCGCCAAATGAAAAGCAGATAAGTAATATTCTTCTCGCTTCCATTGATAGTTTCGCCATATTCTAGTGTATTAAGAAAAAAAAGACACGCTTTGATTGATCCAATGAGTGAAACGTAGCGCTAAGGAGAGATAGCCAGTGTTGTGTACAAATATACTTTTAAGTTAAACGAGTCGCCAAATGAAAAGAAAATAAGAAATATTCTTCTCGATTTCATTGATCTCTTTACCGCATTCTGGTGTATTAAGAAGAAAAGATACACCTTGATAGTTCCGATGAGTGAAACGTAGCGCTGAGGAGAGACAGGCGGTGCTTTGTAAAAAATTACATTCAAATTGAACATGTCGCCAAATGAAAAGCAGATAAGTAATATTCTTCTCGCTTCCATTGATAGTTTCGCCATATTCTGGTGTATTAAGAAAAAAAAAAGACACGCTTTGATTGATCCAATGAGTGAAACGTAGCGCTAAGGAGAGATAGCCAATGTTGTGTACAAATATACTTTTAAGTTAAACGAGTCGCCAAATGAAAAGAAAATAAGAAACATCCTTCTCGATTTTATTAATCATTTCGCCACATTGTAGTATATTAAGAAGAAACGACACGCCTTGATTTATCTAATCAGTGAAATGTAGCACTGAGGAGAGGCAGGCGGTGTTTTCTAAATTTTTACCTTTAAATTGAACGAGTCGCCAAATGAAAAGAAAATAAGTAATATCCTTCTCGATTTCATTGATCTCTTTACCGCATTCTGGTGTATTAAGAAGAAAAGATACACCTTGATAGTTCCGATGAGTGAAACGTAGCGCTGAGGAGAGACAGGCGGTGCTTTGTAAAAAATTACATTCAAATTGAACATGTCGCCAAATGAAAAGCAGATAAGTAATATTCTTCTCGCTTCCATTGATAGTTTCGCCATATTCTGGTGTATTAAGAAAAAAAAGACACGCTTTGATTGATCCAATGAGTGAAACGTAGCGCTAAGGAGAGATAGCCAGTGTTGTGTACAAATATACTTTTAAGTTAAACGAGTCGCCAAATGAAAAGAAAATAAGAAACATCCTTCTCGATTTTATTAATCATTTCGCCACATTGTAGTATATTAAGAAGAAACGACACGCCTTGATTTATCTAATCAGTGAAATGTAGCACTGAGGAGAGGCAGGCGGTGTTTTCTAAATTTTTACCTTTAAATTGAACGAGTCGCCAAATGAAAAGAAAATAAGTAATATTCTTCTCGATTTCATTGATCTCTTTACCGCATTCTGGTGTATTAAGAAGAAAAGATACACCTTGATAGTTCCGATGAGTGAAACGTAGCGCTGAGGAGAGACAGGTAGTGCTTTGTAAAAATTTACCTTCAAATTGAACATGTCGCCAAATGAAAAGCAGATAAGTAATATTCTTCTCGCTTCCATTGATAGTTTCGCCATATTCTGGTGTATTAAGAAAAAAAAGACACGCTTTGATTGATCCAATGAGTGAAACGTAGCGCTAAGGAGAGATAGCCAGTGTTGTGTACAAATATACTTTTAAGTTAAACGAGTCGCCAAATGAAAAGAAAATAAGAAATATCCTTCTCGATTTTATTAATCATTTCGCCACATTGTAGTATATTAAGAAGAAACGACACGCCTTGATTTATCTAATCAGTGAAACGTAGCGCTGAGGGGAGACAGGTAGTGCTTTGTAAAAATTTACCTTCAAATTGAACATGTCGCCAAATGAAAAGCAGATAAGTAATATTCTTCTCGCTTCCATTGATAGTTTCGCCATATTCTGGTGTATTAAGAAAAAAAAGACACGCTTTGATTGATCCAATGAGTGAAACGTAGCGCTAAGGAGAGATAGCCAATGTTGTGTACAAATATACTTTTAAGTTAAACGAGTCGCCAAATGAAAAGAAAATAAGAAACATCCTTCTCGATTTTATTAATCATTTCACCACATTGTAATATTTTAAGAAGAAACGACACGCCTTGATTTATCTAATCAGTGAAATGTAGCGCTGAGGAGAGACAGGCGGTGCTTTGTAAAAAATTACATTCAAATTGAATATGTCGCCAAATGAAAATCAAATAAGTAATATTCTTCTACATTTCATTAGCCAGCGTAACGGATATCCTGCTCACTTAGTAGATAAACTAATTAGAAAACGTGGATTTTGATTTTGGGTTTGAATTTTTTGTAACTCCTTGACTTTTTAAGAAGGCTCCAAAAGTCACAAAATTTTTAAGAAGACTCCAAAAACGAACCACAATCTACCAGATTTAAAAACATGGTAATGCTACTCTTCTGATAACAAATTTGGACAACCCTTAAGAAATCGCAAATGTAACTTTAAAAATAACGAAAGATCTGGGATTTATTAAATCAATATAGCGATAAGTATATAGGGCAGACCAAAAGGGTAAGTGCAACAGGTTTAAGGTGCACATGGCCCACTCAAGCCATGGAAAATAAAAAAAATCATCAGTTAACCAAATTTATTTTGAAAAAATTATAGATTAAGCGTGAATTTAATATTTTGGTGTTTTTAGAAAAAGATCTCCAGGTTTGTCCACAGCGCTTCTATAAATATAGATTATTTGCTTAAAATGTATTATATATCTTAAAATTATAGAAAATAGAATTATATTTTACACGTTTGTAGTTAAACACACAATACACGTTTATTTTTTACATCATTGTGTTAATAGCCACTCCATACTTTAGCCATTTAGCATATCATACGAAATATCTGCAGATTGAGTGTATCACTTCAAGAAACGAGTTTTGTATGAATCAATGGCTTACGATAAAATATTTACGAGGTGTAATAATTATATTTACAATCTACCTCCAGCAAACAACATTAAGTTCGCAGTAGGATGACGTATCCCTGCGTGGTCACTAAATCGTCATGTTGCTACTATTCAGTAACGTATTAAAATCCCTGACTAACAACATAACAAAAGTTGCACATATAGTTCGAATGTTTATGTTAAAGTACGTAATAATTCAAGGCTACAGGCTACGGTCAAAATAAATATTGTTTAAACTAAAATTGCTGCATACAAAGTACATACATATGTTATTGATCAAAATTAAGTATAATATGCATTGTTATTAGCAGGTTTCGTGCGCTGTTTTTCTTAAGCGATAAATAATGCGATTAAATATTACGTAAAATGCAGGATGTGGTTATAAGGATACATCTCATTTTTTCTATAAAGCTACATCTTCAACAAATATTTACAATAATGATGGCAAAAGAATGTTTATTTTATCAGAGAGCTTATTAAGAATATCACATAACGAAACAAAATATAGTAAGAATCTTGCTGCAAACTGCATATAGAAAACTAGAAGATATATCTAAAGGTGTTTTGAATGATACTTTGAATAAATGAATTTTTTGAACTTGAATGGTAAAGCTCGATTAAGTACGAAAAATGTATTATAAAATCAGTAACGAATTACACAGATTTCATAGATATTACAAAAGTATAACAACACTTTTATTTTTAAGAAACTCATCACATTATAGAGGGACATTTTATTTTTCTGCTAGATTATCTATTGTGGGACTGATCCTATTTTAAAGAAACTATTTCTTCTTCGGCAAAATACCCCTGATTTAACTTTTCCGCGCTCCACTATACGCGGAAAAGTAATGTAATCGTGTAAAGAAAAATGAAAAAACTAATTTTTCTTGGGTTTATTTTTCGTTTTTCGGTCTAAAAACAAAAAAAAATGGTTTTAAATTTTTTTTTACTGTGTGTGTGTCGTTGTCGTCGTTGTCGTCGTTGTCGTTGTCGTCGTTGTCGTCGTTGTCGTCGTTGTCGTCGTTGTCGTCGTTGTCGTCGTTGTCGTCGGCATTTGTTCTTGTTAGCACGATAGCTCAACTAAATCGTGTCGGATCGATCAGGTTTTGACAGATTCTGATTGGGGACGTCTCCCAGATGACACCTATTGATTTTGAGGTGGATAAAGTACACTCTACCATGTACATGGGTCATGAGAAAGTACAATGGTGGACTTTTTGAGAAATTTTTTTTGTTAGCACGATCACTCAATTAAATTGTGTCGGATCGATCGGGATTCGACTGAATCTGATTAGGGACGTCTACCAGACGACACCTATTGATTTTGAGGTGGATAGGATACACCCCATCCTGTCCATGGGTGGGGTGTATACATATTTTTCAAATGTACATATTTCTCCAAATTGATGTAAATGGAATATATGTGAGTAGTAATATACTACATAATAATAATTAATAGTTATGTAAATGTAAAATTAATGACTTCATATAGCCCCAACAGAATTTTTATATTCAAAATTAATGATAATGTGTTTTTCTAAATTAGCTGTAATTTAGTATTTGGACATTGCAAACTATTTATAGAATCTTGAACCCTCTTTTTTTTCAAATGATTGTGGTCGTGGTACATTCATCTCTTGTAAATATGCCATGCAATACTAAGAAATCTATTTTAATAAATTTAAGTTCTTTTATATCGAATCGTCTCTCATTTGGCGTAGTCTATATATAAATGCAATTATATTCATTAAATTCCCAAACAACATTAGAAATTGATTCAAAATGTCTAGCTCCAATCTCTATAAATCTAACTAGTTTTGGAGCTTTAAGAAAAAAACATTCGAATCAGACCAAATAAACAAATCTATTTCAAGGAATAATTTTGTTACCTCCCCTGCCATTATTCTCTGTTCGATCCATGAGCTGTGTCAAAGTTGTGCATTGTCTTAACATGTAAGATGCTGAAGCTGTTTCAAACAAAAATCAAAACCTTGTTTCTGTTGCTACTGTAGTGTTCATTTCAAATATATTCCAGAGAGTTGTTTCCAACATTCACAATGGATTTGTGACTAGTTGTCTGTATTTATTTTGTACATAGTAGTTGTGTAACTTCTCCATTAATGACTTCCAGAATAAAATTGGCTGTATCATCTACATGCCTCGGTTGACTCATCTACACTAATCCATATATAATTAATTAATTACGTTATTAGTAATTTATTCAATAGCAATCAGAATTTACAACTCTATAAGCTATTTTGTTAACTGAGAGACTTGGAACGTATATATCTCCTGATCAGGTTTCTCTTACGTCTTATTTAATGTCCATTAGCCACTTTATCTTCTGTCGTTATTTTCTTGACTAGTGGTATTAAGCAGCTATATGAATGGATTTCCAATCGTTAGTGGTGTTTTGGCCTCTGTCTTTGATTAATCATTTTTTAGACTGTTGGGATTCGGACGTCATGATCTGATTGGTGATATACCATTGCTCAAAGTATCTTCGATTGCGCTCGCTGCATGATAGTGATGTTAAACTTACTGGCACAATCCCATAATTCAATGCCGTAAGCCCAGATGGGGATGATGGTTTTATAAATTAAAATTTTATTTTTTAGGCACAAAAATAGAGCGGAGGAAATACTATGAGAAGACCAATTCGAGTTTAGGCGAAATAGGGGAACTCGCGAAGCTATTCTAGCACTAAGAGTAATGTTAGAGAAAACAATAGAAAAAGGAAAGAACGCTTATATAGTATTTGTAGATTTAGAAAAAGCTTTTGATAACGTAAGATGGGAAAAAATGTTCGAGATACTAAAGAGCGCGGGAATGAAGTATAGAGATAGGAGAGTAGTACACAATCTATACAAAGTATATAGTGTGCAGAGGGCGCAAGAGCAGAGCAAAAACGAAAGTACAAATTAATAATGAAAGATTGGAGGAAGTTAAAGACTTCATTTATTTAGAAAGTAAAATAAATTGGGATGGAAGAAGCGATAAAGACATAAAACAAAGAATAGCGCAGGGTCGAGTAGCTTATAACAAAAAGAAAGTACTTTTATGCTCGGGGGTAATAAACTTAGAAACAAGGAAGAGATTTTTGAAAACATATGTATGGAGCACGGCACTATACTGTTGCGAAACTTGGACGGTAGGGGAAGCAAGTAGGAAGAAATTAGAAGCTTTTGAGATGTGGTGTTACCGAAGAATGATATGAAAATACCATGGACTGATAGGGTTAGAAACGAAGAAGTATTGGAGAAAGTCGGCGAGAAAAGAAGTATGTGGAAAAACATAAAGAAGAGAAGAGATAGAATGGTAGGACACTTGCTGAGACATGGGGGAATAGTCTGCGATATTTTGGAAGCAGAAATAGGACTGAAGAAAGGCAGAGGTGGGCCTAGATTAGACTACTGCTCGCAAATTGTAAGGGATGTAGTTTGTAGCACAATTAGCGAAATGCGTAGGTTATCACAAGATAGGAGAAGCTGGAGGTTAGCGTCCAACCAGTCTTAGGACTGATGACCTCATGATGATGAGGCACAATTGTGATTTTCTTCCAAGTGGCCAGGATACCTCTCTCATTTTCATGTCTATCTATCTATTTGGGTTTTTTAGAAATATGTTCTTTCCAATTGAGTTTGAAGTCAAGATAGAGACCTAAGTATTTTGCCTTTGATATTTGCGGCATGATTATCTCATTTATGAATACTGGTGGATATTGGGCTTTTCCAAATGTAAAAGTTACATGTTGCGATTTAATTTCACTGATTTTGTTTTCCATCTTTTCAGCCTATCTTCTATGTGGAAGAGGTGATTTTGGAAATTTGCGGATGCTATTACTGGGTCTTCATGGATCGCCAGAATGACAGTATCATCTGAAAATGTACCTGTAGTGTATATTGAGGTTAGACGGTCTGCAGTACATATTAGATATGACATTGGTCCTAAAACACTGCCACTGTGGGACTCCAGATTTGATTAGTTGAAATTGTGGAGTTTAGCCATTTACTTTTGTCCTAAAATATCTGTTTGTTAGATATATGTTAATTAAGAGATAATATGGTGTAGAAATTGAGTGTTTGACTTTATGCAAGAGACCATCATGCCAAACCTTATCAAATGCCTGGCTGATGACTAAAAAGATAGCAGAACGAACCATTTATTCTCTACCGCTTTATTGATTCTATGTACTATCCGGTGGCCTTATCGAGTTATTAAATGATTTTGGCGAAAACCAAACTGGTCTTCTGGAATTACCTCTAAGATAGGATAATTGTGTTGCAGAATTAGCTTTTCAAATAATTTATAGATGAAATATGGCAGACTTATTGGTCTATAGGAGATTACGTCAGTTAGTTCCTTTCCATACATAGTTGTTATCAATCTCTTGGGACCCTATAATTTTATTAATGGTATATTGTTGGAAGAAAATGCCTTGGTTACTGCATATCTAAAATAATCGTTGCTTGATGGTCCAGATTTGGACAGCACTGAGGTTTTAGTCCTAATACATTTTAAAACGTTATTTACTCAAACTTTATCTCAAACATTTATTGCACGAGATGCATTTTAATGAGGTGTCTTGAACAATGAAACTGTTGGGATCGCCTCTCCACTCTTTTAATAAATCAAGATGACTACTCTCCTCTTTGACCATCTATTGTAATCTTACAGTTCACCTCAATAAAACATTACGATACGTATATAGTCGTCACTGATACTTAATTATTATTTATATTTGTACAAAAATACAGTATTCTCATATCGCTAATTGTATAATCCCGTAAAATTGAATGTCTAAGACTTTTATAGTTCTTTCAATTGTAGAAGATTCTCTGACCTACATTTATGACATGATGTAGTTCATCATAGAATGATAATTGCTTGATTGACAATGAACAGACTATGAAACTGTCAATGGTCAGTTTGATTGAAATGGACGTCCAACTCAGACTCAGAGATGCCAAACTCCTCTCCCAGCCACTAGAAGATCATATGGCGTAGCCAGTCACTATTCATCATTCCCTGAATTGGTGTTAGCGTTTATGTTTGAATAGGTACATACTTGATCCAAATTTTAATATGCATTTAGTAACATCATACACAATACGGCAATGTATGTATTTAATTCATTTCTATTAGAGGGACAATATACCGACCTTTAGATATTAGATATGTAGTTGAATAGGATTAGTTGTGCGATATAGTTAGGATTTACTGCGTGTAGTACCCTATTTTGTTCAAGGGCAATAATCCTGCGTGATATAAGTAATACACCATAATGATTTAATTGCCTCCTTTTAAGGCCACAAGAACGCGAACACATTCCCACTAATACACAAGACTCTTACCGACTGTACTCTAGTCGTCCTCGTATCATTTTATAAAAATGCATGGCTTGGGAAAATCATAGACTGGAAATTACCTTGAATTTTGTATTTGCGTTTTTCCGTCTCGGTGTAATCAGAGTAATTGTCACGTATACATGGGTTACATAAATATTACATGTTGTTTACTGTTCGTTTGTAATATATGGAAGTGGTGGTATGGAGACCAAACAAAAACGCAGTTGGTACGTGCCCAGAAATCATTAAACTATTTTAAGGAGATGGAATTGACATAAATTTACATTGAACATTGTTCAGTTTTCCGTTTTGTTGTTCGAAATTAAAATTCTAACCAGGAGTTATAATAATAACAGTACTTTTGTATTCTATATATTCATTTCAAAATAGCATAGCTTGCCTAAACATAATGCAAATTATTTACTATTGCTATTATTATTTAATATTATTTTGATAGATATAGGACTACTTAAAATGCTAAAGACAATAACATGCTTGTTTTGATTGCAATTTGTTAAGTGCGGAAAGTAATTTGTTCAGCGCAATATAATCATTATCAGGGCAAGACATCACTGTAAAACGATGCCTTGCAGGAAAACATCATTATGAGGTGATGCTTAAATGAAAAACAGAGAGGCAGATAATAATAAAAGGTATTGATGATAGTAAAATCAAATTAATAAACAGCAATTGTAAATCTAAAATTATATTTTATGGTTCAAAAAATAGATCTGTTCGCATGATATGATGAGACTATAAAAAAGTCTAATTATGGTATGCCATAATTTTACGATGGAGAAATATATTCCTAATAAAATAAAACCCAGTTTCGTCAAACAACTTAAGTTTGTAACAATTTTATGGTAAAATGGATTGGGCATCATTATTTTTTCGCATTCCGGAAAAGTAATGTAATCGTGTAAAGAAAAATTGAGAAAAATTTTTTTAGTGTTTATTTTTCGTTTCTCGGTCTAAAAACAAAAAAAAAAGGTTTCTAAAAAATGTTTCTGTCTCGTCGTTGTCGTCGGTATTTAAAAATCTTGTTAGCATGATAACTCAACTAAGTTGATTCTGATCAGCGACGTCTCCCAGACGACATCTATCGATTTTGAGGTAGATAAGACACACTCTACCAGAATTTTCTTTTGTTAGCACGATCACTCAATTAAATCGTGTCGGATCGATCGGGTTTCGACTAATTCTGATTAGGGACGTCTACTAGATGGCATCAATTGATTTTGAGGTGGATAGGACACACCCCACTGTTGATGGTGGACTATCTGAGAAAAATTGAAAAAAACAAAACTGTCACGTAAAACACATATTCTGCGTTTATATGTTGCTTTATTTTTGCTCGGCCACTCAATTTCGATATAGAGATATTCTGCCTGCGGAAAAGTACGTTTTAAGGTTTCAAAACTGTTTATTTTTTACCTTGGCATAAAATTTGTTTTATGCTTTAAATTTATATCAAATAGATGCATCAAATAGATTTACATGAGAAATATGTTGATCAGAATTTTAAGTGAATTCTGATCAACAGTAAGAAAGAATAATTAATGTTCAAGTCAATTTAAAAATTGAATCAGACGTCTCTTCTGATTACTTGAAAATCAATAGTTTTATAATTAATAATTTTATCAAACATTTATGCAAATGTTTGATAAAAATGGTTTTTAATAATTTTTTGCTGTGTGTGTGTGTCGTCGTTAGCGTTATCGTCGGCATTTATTCTTGTCAGCACGATAACTCAACTAAATCGTATCGGATCGATCGGGTTTTGACTGACTCTGATTGGGGACGTCTGCCAGACGACACCTATTGATTTTGAGGTGGATAGAACACACGCTACCATGTACATGGGTCATGAGAAAGTACAATGGTGGACTATTTAAGAATTCTTTTTGTTATCACGATCACTCAATTAAATCCTGTGGGATCGATCGGGTTTCGACTGATTCTGATTAGGGACGTCTACCAGACGACATCTATCGATTTTGAGGCGGATAGGATACACCCCACCCTGTCCATGGGTCATGAGAAAGCACGATGGTGGTATATTTGAAAAAAGTAAAACTGTCGCATAAAACACATATTCTGCATTTATGTGTTGGTTTATTTTTTCTCGGCCACTCAATTTCGAGATAGAGATGTTCCACGTGCGCAAAAGTCCGTTTTAAGGTTTTAAAAGTGTTTATTTAAAAATCTCCTAGAACATTTGTGATTAAATTATTTTCGAATACCTGATACGAGTCATCAAATGAATGACATGGGGCAATACTTCATTGGGTCATTGATGAGCAAAATTATTTACGCACTGGCTTCAGTGATCTAGGTGATAGCCACCTAGATTTTCATTTATTTCTCTATATTCTTTTATTCTTCTATATTCTCCTATTTCTCTATTTATCTTGTCTATTATATTTTATGGGGATGCTTAAATAGTAAAGCTTGTGTGAATAGATATTAGTCTTAAAACAATGAGTTTTCCTGGAAATATTTCTCAAATAATAGCACTAATAAATAGTTAATTTAATAATTAGAAAAATATAATAGTTGTCTCTAAATCTTACTGCATCATTTGTTTCGTAAAGATAGCGCAATTGTTCAAATCACAAGTGCTTGATATTTAATCATGATACATGTATCATGATTAAATATAGAATTGAGACGTTAAAACAATATATTTCCCATGTTTTAAATCAAGCAACTTATTGATGATGTCATTGGATCGATGTAAATGAAGTGATGAACTCATCAGATATCTTAAAATATCTCAAAATGCATATTTAAAAAAAAAATAAATTGATCTGTTAAATTTCCTTTCAGAAATCTTTGTATTCAGAAATAATGGTATGATGAATTTGATTTATGTATCGATGAATATCTGATACATGATGAATTTATTTTTGCTCTGACGATGAATTTAATTATGTTTATTTGACCTTTTGTACAAATTTCAACTTTTCATATTAAATATCAGTTTTACTGTAATATTTATTACAGTAAAACTGATATTTCTTTTTGATTTTTTCTAGTATATCTATAATGTATATATTTTTAATTATTCGAATGCCTTTGTACACAATTCGTGGCCAATATATTATGTGAACTTGTTTATATTTCATTCTATTAAAAATAACTGTCCTTTTTTTGAACTAATTATTTAACAGTGGTCTAGTACATTAGAAACTGCATCAGTGAGATGGTGTTGTTACTTATTTCCCCTTTCTGAAAATAACTACAAAATGCTAACGAAATCTTCAGACTATTTTTCAGTCAAGAAAATATTGATAGTGATTAGTGTTTTAAATATGCTTATTAAAAGTAATTAATGTTATTAGAAGGTGACACAATTTTTCTATTAGCTTGTCTATTAGCTATTTATATAACATTTAATTTTATATTTTGCTGTAAAATATGCATTTTTGGTACACTGTATAAGACGTCTTTGAATTCATTTTGAAGAAGGTCATTAAGTATGAGATAGACATTAAAAAGTATATACACAGATTACATCATAGCTTTGTCAAAAGTAGTAAAACATTTATTAGACATTCAGATATTTATTTACTAATTAATGTTTTTACAAGTTGTATATAATGTTGAAACTACTTTTATAACAATAAATTGGCACCCGTACCATTGCCCACATGACAGAGAAATATAGCATTGTTTACAGTTCTTTCCTGAAGTTCATCGAGTTCTAGGCTGTGTAATGTGGGTGAAGGCTATACGAGCTCGTAGCTGTTAGTCACGGTTAGTATTGGATTTTAAATGTGTAATTTACGCTAGTTCTTCTGAAAAAACTATTATACAATGAATTTTAAATTGAATTCTCACTCAATTTAATTTGGATTCACAAAAAGCGTAACCGAACATTAAAAAATGTGAAAAACAGTTCTCTGTTGTCTTCCTTTGAAAATATTTAAGCGAAAGAACTCCCTTGTAGAATTAAAAGAAGAATTTACTACAGTGATTTTTTAAAAATTACTTGAAGTATTCAATAAGTATTCACAGGAACAACAAATGAAATTTTTTCTTCAAAAAAGATATATTTTTTCATTGTCTGTTTATAAAAAGCACTAATTTTTGGGAATAAAATGCATAATGTACCATTTATAAAGAATTTAATGATTCACTCATGACCGTTTTTCATTAACTCCAGGCAATAATGAATTAATTTCAAAGTTAATTATGCTTTTGATCAATCCACTAATTACATAATTGCTAATAACAGCATAATTGATTTCAAAATTAATTCACCACTGTCTGTATTTCAGGAGATGATATACAAAGCATCTCTTTACATTTTTTCTTAACAATATACGAGGTGTGGTTATAAAATAATGAGATTGATGTTACACAGATGAATTACGTATACGCCAAAGTCGTACAACTAACAGGTGTGTAGCGTGAAGAGCCTTCTCTTTCAATTATTGCCCCTCCCGTGTCTGTAGACATATTATTCTGGCCATGGCCTTCGTTTGTATAAGATCTGCTTTTTATTTTGCCTGGAAAATGATAAGCGTCTTAATAGAGTAACGAATTGTCGGGAAATTTCATATGAAACGGGGTAAACCCGCTACCGAAACTTACCTTCTATTAAAAGAAGTATATGGCAATAAGTGTGTATCACATGCACGGGTTTTTGAGCGGTTTAACCGCATCCAAGGTGGCCGAGAAGACGTTGAAGATAACGCAAGCCCGGGACGCCCTTCCACGTCAAAACAGGATAAAAATGAAAAAGTTGGTAATCTTATCTAATCCAACCATACGTTAACTATTTGTGTGATTGTTGAAATTATAGTAATTGACAAAGAATGCGTAAGGTAAATTTTAGATAATAATTTTAATATGCAAAAAGTGTGTGAGGAAAATGGTGTCGAAAATTCTTACAATCGAATAAGAAGAAGCTCGTGAAAATATTTGTAGACCATCCGCCTTATTCACCTGACCTGGCAACGTGTGACTTTAATTTGTTCCCCAAGGACAAATCTGTATTAAAAGGAACAACATTTGAGACCGTTGAAGCTGTGAAAGAAAAGGCGGCACGCCTAATGAACGAGCTCACAGAAGAAGATTTCCAGCACTGTTTTGTACAATGGAAAATTCGCATGGAGCGATGTAGGTATAGAAGAGGGGTGTATATTGAAGAGCATAATAATTAAATATATATTAATTTAAAAGAAGAAGTTTTACAGAATAAGTCTCATTATTTTGTAGCCACACTTCGTATATTTCTTAATGGTTTTCAAATCACAAAATATGAAAGCTTCAATAAGATATTAAATGTACTGTTTCGCTACCATTTTTAAGTAACTGAAAATATGCTTGAGAAGTCTTGATGATACTGATGTGGCTATTGGTGATATATATGATCTATGAGACAACAGAAAAAGTGGACGTTTACCATGGTAGTAGGGGTATGAACAAAAATGGGACACGTATGAGAAAGAAATTCAATAAATGGTTCCAACAATATTAACAATTGACACCAGTCAACGGTTGTTAATCTGACACTTTCTGGTTATCTAACCTAGATTTATATATTCACAACGTTGGGTATTTATCTTTAAAATATGGGAATAACGAATGCTTTAGAAAGCTTTATTGGTTCTTCAAATTTAGTAAAGGAAAGTTATTGTTTATGCTGTTTACTGTTAATACAACTACTGATGGTTAATTTCTACTGTTTACCAGTATATAAAATATTCTAGATATTACATTATAGTACGGAAACAGGAACATATTCTAGAGCAGATGGAAAATTGGGCACGTTCTGGATGAAAATGAAAAACTGCGGAAAAATATATGTAAATCCTTGGTAATTTCAACTTCATCCAAAATGGGATATGGTATTGCAAGGCTAGATGATGATTAAACATAAGAAGCCTTGCTATAAATGATTCTATTGGCACACTTCCTTAATAGATGTAAAACAAATAAAATTCACCAGATTAGTCTCAAACCACTATATGCTTGAAGGACAATATGAGTAGTAATATGAAGGAAGATTTTTTGACACATATTTATAGGTGCGTTTAATATTATCGATACTAATACTCTCCTGTGGATTTAAAAAAAACTACATATGTCACATATAAATTTAGATAGCACGTACTCTGCAATTTCTATGAGTATCACTTCTTGTAAGCATTTCAATTCTAATTTGTCATTTATATTATACAAGTGATCCAATGTTTTTACTATGTTAAATCGATATTGCATGGGCATCTACACTTCATATGCAACAAATCAAATTTCTTTAGCAACAAATCCCTTCACATATGATTCGGTATACTGCTGAATCTACCAAGTAAAATTTTGTATATCGTATAAATTTTCACTGTGTGATATTAATATTGGTAAAATGGTTTACCACTATATTTTTTTTAATTTTAGTTTACATACAAAAATAATATAAATAAATAGTATAAAAACCTTAAAACAGACTTTTCTGCATGTAAAACATCTCTCTCTCGAAATTGAGTGGCCGAGAAAAAATAAACCAACCCATAAATATAGAATATGTATTGTATGCGAAAGTTTCACTTTTTTCAAATAGTCCACAATGGTGCTTTCTCATGACCCATTAACAGTATGGGGTGTATCCTATCTACCTCAAAATCAATAGATATCGTCTGGTAGACGTCCCTAATCAGAATCAGTCGAAACCCGATCGATCCGACACGATTTAATTGAGTGATCGTGTTAATAAAAAAAATTCTCAAATAGTCCACCATTGTGTTTTCTCATGACACATGAACATGGTAGAGTGTATTCCATCCACCTCCAAATTAATGGGAGTCATCTGGGAGACATCCCAGATCAGAATCAGTCAAACCCCGATCGGTTCAATATGATTTAGTTGAGTTATTGTGTTAACAAAAAAATCACGTTAGACGTCCCTAATCAGAATCAGTCGAAACCCGATCGATCCGACACGATTTAATTGAGTGATCGTGCTAATAAAAGAAATTCTCAAATAGTCTACCGTCGTGCTTTCTCATGACCCATGGACAGGGTGGGGTGTGTCCTACCCACCCCAAAATCAATAGCTGTCGTCTGGGACACGTTCCCGATCAGAATCAGTCAAAAGTCGATCGACCCTACCCGATTTAGTTGAGTTATCGTATTAACAAAAAAAATTCTCAAATAGTCCACCGTCGTGTTTTCTCATGACCCATGGACAGGGTGGGGTGTGTCCTATCCACCCCAAAATCAATAGCTGTCGTCTGGGACACGTTCCCGATCAGAATCAGTCAAAAGTCGATCGACCCTACCCGATTTAGTTGAATTATCGTATTAACAAAAAAAAATTCTCAAATAGTCCACCATTGTGCTTTCTCATGACCCACGAACATGGTAGAGTGTATTCTATCCACCTCAAAATCAATAGGTGTCGTCTGGAAGATATTCCCGATCAAAAAAGTAGTTCTAATATTAGTAGCTTTGTATCCAAAGAATATGAATCATTATGTTCCTTACTACAGAATTTGATTTCAATAAGACATAACTCCTCATTTTGGTGTCTATATGTGATCATTTCTTGACAATACATTCTCTCACAGATGGACAGGGGATCAACAGAACTACGAGCATCAACAGAATGATCGCCATGTTGACTTGATTTGATCCCATTGGACTTATTCTTGTGCAGTAACTTAAAATGTGAGCCTATCTTCATAGACCAAATCATTTAGAGAATCAACAACTTCGAATGGGAAAAGAAAATATCAGCGCGGATATTAGTAATTCAGGTAAGAGAACTTGTAATTAAAGGAAGAATTTGACAACAACACAGGCCAAACACACAATCTGAAAGAATAAAATTTGTACAGCAGACAATAACGTAACTTAAAAAAATAAATAAATTTTACTTGTTTGAGATTTCAAAAAATCCATTTAATTCAACAGAATTATGAATATTATGTGCAACATTATCACCGCGTTGTATATTATTAAGTTTTATGGGCACGTTTCTGTAATTTACCATAACCTACTTGATTATTGTGACATTGAGTGTCCCACCTGTTCAATTATTGTGACTATGCAGCTGTTCGTAACAATGAATCGTTAGACTGAAGCGGAAAGGATACAAATCCTTATGATCGTTCGTCACGGTGATGGACCATGCATACACGAAGAATTATATCGTTTACCTAATAATAATTACTCGTATTTCGAATGAGCTCGTATTGGCGACTCAACTATCATAAATAAATAATCAAGATAAGAAGTGTTACAGAATGAATTGGTTCCATTTGATTGTTAAGACATTATAGTAGATTCGAATCCCAGGTTCAGTAAATGTATACAGAAGCAGGTGAATATTATTTGTACCTAGGCTCGCAATGGGGAGAGACTGTTAACTAAATATATTTATAAATCAATAAGAGAAATACATAAATCAGCCCAATTGGAATTCAGGAGTGGAAAGAATATTATAAAGACCTGCTGACAGAACAGAGACCCGAATACATAACGCAGGAAAGGGAACAACAAGAAACCAACGAGAGTCACACTGTACAGGAAATAACATCACATGTAGTAAGAGAAGCCGTGATACAGATGAAAAGTGGAAAAACACCTGGCCCGGGGAACATAAGTGCGGAACTACTCAAAGCCGCCCCCGATATACTCATGGAGCTGCTGGCCTGTATATTTAAGAAATGCCTAAGTGGAGACGCACCACCTCGAGAATGGAAAAGAGCAACAATTACATCTATATACAAGAAGGGAAGTAGACAAAAGTGTGCGAATTACCGAGGGATTAGTGTCATATGTACAGTGGCAAGACTGTATGGGCGCGTGCTAAAACAGAGAATCGAGATGAATTTAGTGAGTGCGAGGAACAAAATGGATTTAGAGCAGGGCGCTCATGTATAGACGGCATATTCACTATCAAAAACGTCATAGATAAGAGAATAGAAAGGGGAAGAACGGTCAATATGGCGTTTGTAGATCTTCAAAAGGCATACGACACCGTGCCATTAAATAAGTTATGGCCTCATATGGAAAGAAGCAACATCTCCAGAGCCTATTCACGCGGTGAAAAAACTATATTGCGGATGTACCAGTGCAGTGAAAGTTAATAGTGAAGTCTCCGAAGACTTTGAGGTACCTAAAGGCCTGAGACAAGGATGTACACTGGCTCCGCTATTATTCAAGATTTATTTGGAAGAAGCACTAAGGCATTGGAAGCGAAAATGTGGCAGTATGGGTATACCCTTCGGTGACGAAGTGCTATACACTTTATTGTTCGCTGACGATCAAGTAGTGATGGCTACAGATAGAGAAGATGTAGGCTATATGCTGCGCAAACTAAAAGAGGAGTATGAGAAGTGGGGCCTCATCATAAATACTGAAAAAACAGAATATGTGATAGCAGGCAAAGAAAATGATCAAAGCGACCTAAATCTAGATAACTGCATGAAAAGACATTGTTCCTCATTTAAATATTTAGGTGTAACTCTCTACTCAAACGGAAGAAGGAGCGAGGATATTTCAAATAAAATAGGACAGGGAAGAAGAGCAATCCGGCAACTAAACTCACTGTTATTGAGTAAAAATATTAACAAGAAAACTAAAACCACATGTCGTCGGTATTCATATCATCAAGTTTTGGCCACAAGAAGTTGCTTATCATCGATCTGTAGCGCTCGCCGTTGACTGTTATGGCAATGCCAGTTTCGTTTTGGAAGAAGTACGGACCGATGATTCCGCCAGACCAAAATCCGCACCAAATAGTGACTTTTTCGGGATGCATTTGGTGCTAGTGTATCTCGTGCGGATTGGAATCGTTCCAAATCTGACAATTTTGATTAATCACATATCCATTCATCCAATATAGGCCTCGTCGCTAAAGATGATTTTTCTGGGAAATTTGGTTCCACTTCCAACTGCTCCAGAACCCAATCAACGAACACATGGCCTTATCTATGATCGTTTATCTTAAGTTAGATTTTATACGAGTGCAACCGAAATCCCGCCGCAAAATTCGCCAAGTTGAAGTCGCAGAAAAGCTAAATTCCTTTGAAAGACGAGAAATTGACTGCCTCGGGGTTTCCCGTACACTCTCACGCACAGCAGCGATGTATTCAGCAAACCTTGCGTTTCGGTGACGTACGGGTGTTGGCTGATTATTTATCAAATCGGTTGACTCGAATCTGCCCACCAATCATCGAATAGTCGACTCGGCGGGACGGTTATGGCGAGTATAAAAATCGTGTAATGAGCGGAACGTTTCTCGAACGGAGCACTGATTTGTAAAGTAAAATTTGATGATTTGTACGCGTTGTTGAACACCATAACCTTTCATAGGGACTTGTCATCTACTGAGCAATTCACAACAAATTTGACAGATGTTGCTTTAACAATATGGCCGCTATAACCTAACAAATTTTGAGCATTCCTACTGAGAGACCCTGTATAACTTATATACAATTTAGATTGATGTCTTCAGTGATGATGCCTGAACCGAAAATACTGTCGTAATCCAGTGTTGATGACGTATATATCAATGTTTGTTATATTGAACTATGTACGGCGATGACGGCAAAGTTTATTATATTAAACTATGTACGGCGATTTTACTTTTCCGCACTTAGCTATACTAGCGGAAAAGGAATGTAATCGTGTAAGACGAAAAAACACTTTTTTCTCATTTATTCAAATTTTTTTCTTATTTTTTTTCTCATTTATTCCTAAAAACAAAAACAAAAATGGTTTGTAAAATATTTTGTCTGTGTGTGTGTGTCGTCGTTGTCGTTGTCGTCGGCATTAAAATTTCTTGTTAGCACGATAACTCAACTAAATCGTGGATAGGACACACCCCACCCTGTCCATGGGTTCTGAGAAAGCACGATGGTGGATTATTTAAGAAAAATTGAAAAAAGTAAAACTGTCGCATAAAACACATATTCTACATTTATGCTTGGGCGTAGCCAGGATTTTGAACACGGGGAGGCAGTGGCGGTTTGAGGATTTGGTCTTGGGAGGGGGACGCGTGCAGATCAAGGGCGCCGTTAGGTGTCAAGCTATAGCGTCAAGCTATATAATATATATATATATATATATATATATATATATATATATATATATATATATATATATATATATTTTTTTTTTTTTTTTTAATTTTCAAGGTTTTTCAGAATTTCAATGATAAATTTACTTTTACAAAAATATTGACTTTCACAGTAATACTTTTTGAAATTTGTTACCCCTTTGAAATAATAATAATATTTAATTTTAATGATAATAAGAATTAGAAGCTCCTTAATTGAGGAAACCACTGGCTGTAATAGTTAAGCTGACTTTACATTAGCAGCAATAATGTAAACTGCAGAAGCAGGAAGAAGCAAATGCTTCTGTGCTTTTAGAAATAAATGACTGACAGTCAATAGCGTGCACTTGCTGCTGCTGCGGTTTGTATTGTTGCTGCTCATGTAAAGTCAGAAGTCTGCGCCCTACATTTGCAACTGCTGCAAATGTATCAGACGCGCGGGAAATTCGAAGCACGACGCCTGGCCAGGTGGGGGCACGTGTCCCCCTGCTCTCCCCTGGCTGCGCCCTTGCATTTGTGTGTTGATTTATTTTTTTTTTGGTCACTCAATTTCGAGATAGAGATATTCTAAGTGCGCAAAAGTGCGTTTTAAGGTTTTAAAACTGTTTATTTATAATTTCCTTCAAATAATTTGCCAGTACGTTTTGACTTGATCGTTTTGTGTAAATTTTAATGTCACATCTAAACAAAATTTTCATTGTTTTGTTTCAATGTATCTCTTTCTTAAATTAAATCGCTAGGTTAGTAGAATAGATCTGTTTTATATGATTCAGGTGGTGATGTCAACTTTAGTTATTGGCAAGTTAAGAATAGTTTCATTGGAGGTTACGCGATTTACGAAATCAAACATAAATGGCTTCATTGCTATATATAAACTACAAAAAAAATAATTTATTAATAGTATTGAATAAAAACATTTTTACGTTTTAACGTTTTTTTCCCATAAGTGATTTTAAGTTGATGTAATTTTTATTTTATATGACCTTCACAAAATTTTCAAAATTAAACGTAATAAAAGATGTTAAGTGTTACTAATGAGTATTAATTTTTTCTAATAAAATAAGGCGAAATTTAATTATTATTTAATATCGTATTCAAAGGAAATATTTATAGTAAACGTTTTGTTAGTAAACAAAAAACTATTAGTCTATTTCGCTTCTTTTTGTAAAATTAATTTCAAAGCCTATTAAATATTCTTTGTAATATAATTTTACGGTGTCGTAAAATTATTAATTATTTGTTACACCATACTATTTTAATTTGGGATCATTTCCGTTAAAGAAGACTTTATATCACCTAGTTTATTTTTTTATTTTAGTCTCTCGACTGGGACATTAGGTTTTTAAAGTTATTTTCAGACGTTTAAAATTTAGAATGCACAAAAAGCAAAAAGCATTTATATATGATTTAAAATTAATTCAGCCATAACTAACAGAGTAAATAGGAGAAACTATGTTAGGATACTTAAATCACTCTATTTCTATTCTGTATTTTTCTATTTATCTATTCTAGATTCTATTATATATTTTTTACATAAAATTCTCTTAAAACGAATACTTTTACATCATATTCTCTTAAAACGAGTTATTATGATTATGACTATTATAATCAAAGGAGCGTTAATATATTATTCTGTAGATCTGTTACCAAATTAATAAAGTACCCATATTTTATTTCAAATATTCACACATTGTTGCAAATTGATGTCAATATTTTGATTTTAATTTTACGTGACGCAATTCTATAAAAAATTCCGATAACCAACTACGCGAATAATAATGAGTATGTGTTAATTCGCTTGAAAAATAGTTCCTTACATTTGAATGCCCAATTTTTTTTTCAAACATAGAGTAGACTTAATTTAGGGGTCTTAAGTTCTTACAGTGACCAAAATAAACCTTCCGGTGTATATATTCAAGGTCAGAGTAGTTTCAACTGACGATATTTTTAAAAAAACCAGTTTATTATTTTATAACGGATTGTTCAAGAAGCTTAACAAAATTAATTCAAATATAAAATTGTATCAAAATTATTCATTATATTTATCAGTTCTGATTTTTTGCTTTAATACAAATTCAGTAAGATAGAATGATGTAACAAGATGGTTTAGGTAGGACAGGATTACATGATTTGATTTACAAGTTTTGAGCCTTGAAAATGTAATGGAGAAGATTAAGTTTTATAATAAAGTAGATTGATATTACTAAAGCTTGCGTTAAAGCGTCCCGTGTTTGATGTAAGAATACATTAAATTGATGTATTTTTTAACTTTTATATTAATATTTAGTTAATTTGCATTAAGTATTAATCGAAATAGATTCTCTAATCCATCATACTAAAAGAATCAGTAAGAAATAAATCATATTGGATTCGAAATTATATCAGAGTATGTAATTAGAATTGTCGATAAAATTTTATTTTTAATCTTAATTCGCAGGGTTGAATACATACATTTGACAAACGTTAATGTCCAAGTATCATTGCCAGCAAATGCTTTACATTCGGAGGTGAATATGATGTCATAAGAAATAGTGGTGAACATAGAGTCATTTGTATTTATACTATTATTCCAAGATATAATATTTTCAGGAATTGTTGATAATAAAAAAATGTTGTACATATAGTTTATAACAACATTAATTTGTACAAAACAAAACTGTATTTCTCTGACTAGAACAGCTATAAATAAAATAATTTTGGTGCGAAGCCTTTTAAAAAATGTGATTAATTTTTAATTATCGGTAGACTTTAGGGCCCATAATCATAATATATTATTGAATTGAGACTTTCAAATTAGTCTAAAAATATTAATTTTAAAATATCTTTAAAAATAAATTACCACATTCTACAAAAAGTCGTTGTAAATTTTAAATACTTTCTGAAATGTTAAATGTCGTGAATAATCTGTATACATAATACCTTAATATAGTCAAAATTGTTTTAAAAACATTCTAAAACAGTTTAGTTTGAAATTGAATTCTATGTGGTAGATTATGGCGTAGTCAATACTTTAAGAAAATATTTCCCATACTTCCAATAGTATCACATGGCGACTAAAATATCTATTACTATAAGATTGCTCCACACTTTCACATGAACTATAGAAAATATTTCTTCAGGTACTTTCACCTTCGAAAAAAATATCACATTATTATTGAAATAGTAATTTTTAAGAAGTTGGTAAACAAAATATACCTTTTGCTTTTAAAATTAATGAGAACATTTGAATTTTGTATCTAGAAATTGTAACGTTTATTATTATAAATATTTAATACAACTACATTTAAAAATTAATACTTCAGAATTTCTGTGACATACCTGCTTGTATGGTAACAACAAAAATGAACACCAAAGCACTAGCGATTAGCCTGGTCATGTTTATCCACCAGTTCCGGAATCACTTCTACGCACAATTAAAAAAAAATCCGTTGGAGATTTAAAGAAACCGCGCTGTCCGATATACTATGTAGAATAAACTTTACAAACTTATCGTAAGCGTCAGAATTGAATGGTCAGAGAGGAATTCTCCCACCAGAGTGTTATGGCAGGAGAACAGCAAAAGCGGACCTCAACAGGTTATGGGTATTTAATAAAGTGTAAATATTATTTTAATGCGTACATAACGTCATCTGAAAGAAGGATTCGAATAGTCTCTATACCTATCAAATATTCGTTATAGAAAAAGACGTGTAAGTTTTTGATTACACGTAAGAGATAAATATAACGTATTACACCTGGGAACATTCCATTTGTTGGCAGGAGTTTAAAGGTCGATTATGGAGTACATTACTGCCCCTGATGCTGAAAATGGCATTACTTTTTCTTAATTGATTCTAGTTTCTGAAACAAACATACATGATAAGTATCAATGCAAAGTAAGAAAAACAAAATAAAATAAGCAATTTCGTTAATTATTTACAAGTATGAAACCCTTGAAAATTCTGACTAAATATTTCTTACCCCCTATTTTCGAGGGTACTGGAAACGAATCTGGCTTCAGTTTCATTCGCTCGGACACAGTTTTCGAGAAAATAAATTTTCCACTTTTCCGCACGAGATGCTACGTTTTCTTGTCAAATAACTTTCACTTCACATTACGTTGATAGGAATAAATTAAACAGTGGATTGCTTAGTAAAAAAAATAGATTTTCTTCATATGAAGTTATGCTCTATGGGCTTTCGTTTCCAAGCTACAGGGCGCTAAAGAATTTCAAAAAATTTAGTTTTTCTCTAATAACTTTCGAAGATTAGAAGATAATTAAACGAAATTTTAACCGTAGCTTAATTCGATAATGCCCTAGTAAGAAGAAAAAGATTGACTTCGTAAGTTACTCAGTGGCGTACGTACACATTGTACCGTAAAGTTTTCGGAAGAAAATTGTGGTACGCCACCGGAAAAAATATTTTTTTATTTCTTTTTGAAGATCTACTTTTCATTTTAAATAAAATTACCCTCTTGCGTTTTATTTGTATCTCTTGTCATTTTCCCGTAATTAGAACTTTTGCAAATACTAATTTTTTCCCACTGCTAACATAGGAAAATTAGAGTAATAAAAACATTATCAAGTATGATTTGACACCGAAAATGGTCGAGTAAGCATTGAAAATACTTTTTGATTGAATATGATATTAAAATGTCACATTATTTTAACAATAATAAAAAATAGAGGTAACTTAGGAATTTATAGAATTTATTGACTAGGTAATAGGAAGTAATAAACTAACAAACTCGACTACAAAAGGTGCTGGAAATGTTGCCCCCTAACTTCAATACATTTTTCAATGCGTTTTCTCATGGATTCTCTTACTCGCCCAAAAATACCAGGCATCTCTTGAATTTGCTGACAGACCATTTCAACTCTTTGCCGAAGGGTCTGCACATCAGGAATGGGAACGGAGTAAATTATGTTTTTTAAGTGCCCCCACAAATAATAGTCTAATGGATTAAGGTCAGGAGAACGAGGAGGCCACGCTCTTGGCCCTCCACGACCTATCCATTTATTTCGGAACGTTCAGATATTCTCTCACTTCTCGCCTAAAGTGAGCTGGGGCGCCATCATGCATAAACCACATGTTCTGGCGTGTTTCAATTGGGACTTCTTCTAATAGAGGTTGTAATTCGTTTTGAAGAAAATCCAGATACGACAATCCGTCTAGTCTATTTGGTAGTACTATGGGACCAATAAAAAAATCGCCAATTATTCCGGCCCAAACATTAATTGAAAATCGCTGCTGGTGCCGAGATTGTATCATTCCATGTGGATTTTCATCAGCCCACAGATGGTTATTGTGGAAATTAACTATACCATTACCCTTGTAAATCCAGCTTCGTCGGTAAATAAAATGAATGAGGGGAATAACAAATTCTGATTACACTTATTTAAAAACCAGGTACTAAATCTGAGACGTGATACATAATCCTCGGCAAAAAGTGCTTGGACTCTTTGTAGATGGTATGGGTATAACAAATTATCGTACAGGATTCGTTGGACAGTCATATGACTTACTCTCTCCATTCTTCCAATTCTTCTAGTACTTGATTCAGGATTCGCCTCGACCGTCTGAAGGATTCGTTCTTCAAGTTGTACTGTCCTTACATTTCGAGGTCTTCCGATGGAGGTGCAAGGCTTTAACGAGCCGGTATCACATAAGCGCGCATGAATTCTCGAGAAAGTCTTCCTATTTGGAATGCGCCGAGCTGGAAAACGTTCAACATACAGACGCACAGCTAACACAGCATTTCCGTTGGCAAGGGCATAAATAAAATGCATGTCTGTTAATTCTTTAAATGAGTAGTCCATTTTTAACAGATCTAAACCAAAGTACAACCGTTTAAGGAAAACTAAATGTCTTAACTGACAATTGAGTCAAAGCATACTTCATAATGTTTTTGTAATTTTCATTTTCTTATGGAAGTGGGAAAAATAGTATTTGCAAAATTTTTAATTACGGGAAAATGACAAGAGATACAAATAAAACGCAAGAGGGTAATTTTATTTAAAATGAAAAGTAGATCTTAAAAAAGAAATTAAAAATTGTTTTTACCGGTGGTGTACCACAATTTTCTTCCGAAAACCTTACGGTACAATGTGTACGCACGCCACTGAGTAACTTACGAAGTCAATCTTTTTCTTGTTACTAGGGCATTATCAAATTAAGCTGCGGCTAAAATTTCGTTTATTTATCTTCCAATCTTCGAAAGTTATTAGAGAAAAACTAAATTTTTTGAAATTCTTTAGCGCCCTGTAGCTTAGAAACGAAAACCCATAGAGCATAACTTCATATGAAGAAAATCTATTTTTTTACTAAGCAATCCACTGTTTAATTTATTCCCAACCTTTATGTTACACCCTGTATATATATATATATATATATATATATATATATATATATATATATATATATATATATGATATATAACAAGAAAATAGAGAATACTTGATGCAAAAAAATATTACAACTTACAAACAAGTTTTTTTGTACGATTGCCTTTTATATTTTTGCTGTGAACAGTTTCTGTGCAGACTCCAACAGTAATGGGCCATCATGAGACGATCCCACCTTCCTTGACACCTTTCTTCCATTATTCGGATATCCTGATGATACTGTTCACCTTGTTTCCCACTATGGTCTCTTAAGTTAAAAAATTTGTCTAAGGGACTATGAAAAAAATGTAATTTCATGCATTAGCTTCCAATTTTTCAAAACATTTTAGCGTCTTATCTATTAGTTCTTGGTAGTTATTTTTCTTATGATTGCCCAAAAAATTTGTTGTTTATCTGTTAAATATATCTGTTAAAATTTGGATATTTTACAAGTTTTTGAATTTGTAGACGATCAAAAATCCCTGTTTTTAATTCTTCCATACTCGGCGCTGGAAATTGTTGCCAAATATATTTAATTTTTGTGCATCAGCAACGTTGAAATAATCAACATTGCATATATCTGTAATACTGTATGTTTTAAAAAACTATATTATCGTGAAATATCCTTCTAGATGATGGTAACATTATCCTTCAGATGGTAGCTTCATTATTTTTTCACCTGTCATTATTACGTATCTAGAAAATGACAGCAAAGCATTTCACACACAGTAAAAAATAAGGAAAAGACTACAATGTAGTCCAAGGAAATTCCATCAAAGTGACGATACCTACGTTACAAGGAAAATGGCTATAGTCCTATCTCTATTCTATCTATCTATTTTAGTCTCCTATCCACAATAAAGCCGTGACATTTACGTGCCCCTGACTAGTGACAAATACTTCTAAGATTCAATGGCAGTCGGTACCAAGCAATGTCTAAAATTGCTACTGGGGTATTTTGTTACTACCAGTAAGACGTTTGATTGGTCCTCGACTGGAATACTTTAGCTCAAACATCAACTTTTTTCAGGAATCAAATAGTACTTTTGAATGTAATGGACGCTTTTATTTACACATCGATTATTATTCAACAAGATGATTTACGACTATTTAGAAATAATTCAGTTTGTATGTTTCACAGCATAGGTGACAGTACACATTAACAATATAAGAAGACTCCATATTTCTATATTTATGTACAACTACTTCCATTCAAGAATATAATAATCAAATCAAAAAGAAACTTTTGTATTATGAATATATTTAATGAGATTTTAATATTGATTGTAATTCAGTATTCAGTGGTCATATCCAATAAAAGGTCTAACCCCATTTGGTCGAGATAAGTTAAAAGTGACATATTTCTTCAGGGAATACGATTCTAATATTGCGTAATTGAAATTTTACAATTTAAAGGAATTCTTGAAATGAAAGAGAGTAGAAATTTGTCTGATACGTAGCTTCATTTGTGTAGGGAACAGTTGTGAGACCTCAAAGTCTTTTAGAATAGCGCTTATTACGTTAAGATAAGATACAAATTTACATTTTATCTGTAAGAAGTAAAACACAGTTGTACTTAAATACCCGAGCGGATGTTTTAGATGATCAAGCGATATTCTACAGATTCATATATTTTGAATTACAAAGGAAAATTATCGCAGTTCATTAGAAAATTACGTAGCCCTATGAATACACAAATTTTAAAGGAAGTTGACAATTGTTTCACAGAATAATTAGTCATCTAACAGGATGGAAACTTCCCACATAACTTCATTCATATTAGAACATATTTAGATCAAATATTATTTAATCAATCAATCGAAAACCGTTTTTCTTCGTTCCAAGGATAAGTAAAATAGAAGGATTATATTTATTGAAAATTTAATGGTATAGAGCAGTAATATTGCTCGGCCTGCACTTCTCTTTTATAGGATACTATACCTTGCTAAAATATTGGCGCAAAAAACTGTAATGAAATGAACAATGAATGGACGTGAGTATAGTCAAATAATATTATACAAGGTGTCGTGAAGAGCTTTAACAGTAAATATACCCGTTGTTATAAAAGATGAAACCACAGATGATGCAAGAACTATTTTTAATTGTATTAAATAACCGTAATGATAAAAGTGAGGTGCGCAAAATGTAATTTCAAATATTTGTTGTAATCCATTTCTTCCACTTTCTTATAAAAGATTCAAAGTACGTTTTTGCAAAATTAAGAAATATAGTTGGAGGTAGTGTCTTAAGGATTGAAAAAAGGAAAGAAGTTTGAAATTCGCAATTACCAAGAGTATTTTATATAATTTAAAATAGTTTTTAGTTCACGTCTTCATCATTTCAAATAAAGAAGATATTGACTGTAAAAAGACAATTTGGCAAATATTACAATTTCAAAATAAACTACGTCTGTACAGATGTTATTGAAAACTTTACAGATGCATCTAGAATGTTAACACTATATTTATATCCATGAGGAGAAAAGCATATGAGGAGAAAAGGAAAATTAATATGGCAATATAGGGAGTATAGATAAGAAGAAACTCATGAAACAAGTTATCAGTCACATAGTAATAAGAAAAAACTAATATATTAGTTAGAAATGACGTAATCATTCCTTAAATATTTTACTGTTTTAATCCATTTTATATCGTGGTCGATAAAAATCAATTTTTAAAAACAATTTATTTTTGAAATACACAATTGAACGTTTTGTTATAAAGGATTTAAAATTACAATAATATTAAGTGAGTACCGGAGGTTTGAAATGAGTTATGCTAGTTTGCCGGATACTATGCCGGTCTGCCGGATACTATGCCGCTCTGCCGGATACTAACTTCTGGTCGCACGCTTTCGCCTATATAAACTGTCATGTGCTGACTCTGCATGGGAATGGCTTTAGCCATGAGTATTCTTAGAAGGTAGGCGTGAGTTGCTGACCATAAGCAAGTCTTTGTTTTTGAGAATTAGATAAGTCACGAATAGTATCAAGTAACTATTAGAAACAACTGATAAGAAAAAGCAAAGATTGTGTTACTTGAGATATGATACAATGTAGATGGTACCTAACTGAAATTATTCTAAGTATTCTAAGTCTAAAATGTATACAATTAAATATTTTATATAACATCCATGTATGAATTAAGTTAATTAAAAATAATGTATTATTATAATATAGATTCCAATAGATATACTAAAAAATTAACGACCACACAAAATAATGAATTTTATATTTAGCTGGTGTTATTATAAACTGTTGTTGTTGACAGCTTGCTGACGAAATATCAGTCCAAAAATATCTTGAATTAGTGTCATAGTACCATGATTTCCTCCTGATACAATTTATTTATACGAGAAATATACCCGAGATATTCATTAATTAGCTGCAAAAATAACTCTGGTTGTAGGTTTTAAGATGAAGTTTGATGAACATGGGTTAAAACAGTGTATGAGGGCAAATTATTATATAATCTGCGTATTCATGAAAATGACAATTGAATATAATTTTTGAACAGTTAAGTTACTGTTATATTTTGTTCACTTTCCTCGCAAATACTATTAAAATAATTTTCTTTAAGTCTTATAAAGCTAGCTCACAAAAGTATATGAAGCTAATATGTGTAATCACATATACTTATAAATGTAAACGCTGAGACGTTCATAAATAACTCTGTTTTGTTCATCGAGATGAGTCTGATCTTATTCCATGAGATGATTTCTGTTCTCCAAACTAAGCCAACACTTGGGGATCGAAATTCTTCTTCGGAAGGAAAGCAAAGTAGTGGACGAGAATTTTGCAGGCAGCAGATTTTCTGAAGGTATAGCTTTGTTGGACTAACTCGAGAGCACCTGAATATTACTAGAACTTATATAGATAACATCTCGAAGTCTCTGTCCTTAAGGGTCTGATAGATTATATAAAAAAATTCCTTCGCATTGTGTTACAGACCAATATCACGTGGATGGCTTTTAGAATTACGCCAGTTTTCGTGAAAGCCATGTAATGTTGCAACCTGTTAAAAACTGAGCCTAATGTATTTTTTGTAGTAGGGGACAACTTTTAAAAATATATAATAAAAACATAATTACTTTACACATTAAAAAACATTACTTTAATTTCAAAACAAGGATATTATTCAAGCGGTATTTCGCTTGAATAATATCCTCTTTTTGAAGTCAGACTAATTGTCAAAATATAATTTCCATTATGTAGGTGTACTAAAGGAAAATAAACACATAGTTTAGGCAAATACATTTGGTGCACTCTGAGATGATCATTATATAATGTTTTTCTTCAGTATAATGTAAAGTTTTACTCCGCAGAGGGTAATTTTCAAACTACAGAAATAAGGAAATTATACTCCAACCCATTTGTAAATGTCTTATATAATAAGGACTAAACAAATTAGGCCAAAACAGCTATTTTCCTGGCTATATACCAAACGCCGAGCGCTTAATTACATGACAAAATTTGCCGTATTGTGTCTAACAGAGTTAGCACAAACATACAGTGATTCAGATTGCTCCAAAGCAACAAGGAAGATGCAAAGTGTCACCTGTCTCAGGATATCGTTAACTGCAGACCGGTCTCGACCTGATCTTGGGTCTCGTCAGTGCAGTGTAAACGAGTATACCTTTGACAGATGAAGCTCACATCTAGTAGACGTTGCTACGTTCCACCGCAGTAGAACGTACCAATCGCCATCTATTGGAAGTATCGAGAACTATCTAAATCGAAGTAAAAACTTGAGATCATCAGTAAAAGCAAAGTTTTACTCCGCAGAGGGTAATTTTCAAGCTACAGAAATAAGGAGATTATACTCCAACCCATCTGCAAATGCCTTATATAATAAGGACTAAACAAATTAGGTCAAAACAGCAATTCTTCTGGCTATATATCAAACGCCGAGCGCTGAATTACATGACAATATTTGACGTATTTTGTCTAACAGAGATAGCACTAAAATACAGTGATTCAGATTGTTCCCAAAAGATTCCAAAACCACAAGGAAGATGCAAAGTATTTTAGTGCTAACTCTGTTAGGCAAAATAGGGCAAATTGTGTCATATAATTCAGCGCTCGGGTGTTTGGCATATAGCCAGGAGAATAGCTGTTTTGACCTAATTTCTTTATTCCTTATTATATAAGGCATTTGCAGATGGGTTGGAGTATAATCTTCTTATTTCTGTAGTTTAATGTTTTTGTTGTCTATTATTTTCTATTTTCTAAATGAACTTTAGACTGGTGACTAAATTAATTCCAATATTTTTCATTTATTATTTAAAGAGCTTTCATTCTTAGTTTTGATTATTTTGACTTCAAATGTTATATTACTAGACAGGGGGATTACTATATATCCAAAATTGGAAAGGTGTAAACAAGCAAAAATTATTTAATTAATGTCTCAAATAGGAATACAGTTTAGACATCGCGGATGTACTTGAGATATTAGCAAACGTAAAATTGTTATTAAATATTATAATAACAAGAAGGTAGACACGTAAGCTCTAATTAGTTGCATTAAAACGATGTGACGAACTTCGCCTTAACAATTATAACTAATTACCCTTCTACGTCCTCTGCTCATGAATGTATAATCATTTGCGGTAGATTATCTATATACGAGGCGTGTTTAATTTTTTCCCTTGTGATTTCTTAATATGAATATAAATACATTTCCTAATGTGAGTAACATGCAATCTGTTAATATGAAGTTTGTGATATTACTGATACCATAAAAAAATTAAAAAATTGTTATTTTGAGATTTTATTCCAATCCGATAGGACTTGCACCTTGACGAAGTTCTAGTGCAAACTGGAACGGGTGGGTCGGCTTGCACGTTTTGATGATTTAAGGAGCCGTACCATAGGTTTAACCATAGTGGGGGGGAGGTCCTTATTGAAAAACCAGACTAAGACTGATTCGCGGATGATATAGCAGTATTAGCATCTAGTAAGGAGGAACTAGAATCAGCATTGAACGAAATGGAGGCAGTGTTGACAGAGGAATACGGAATGAGGGTGAATAAAAACAAAACAAAAGTGTTAGTGTGCAGAGGGCGCGAGAGCAGAGCAAAAATGAAAGTACAAATTAATAATGAAAGATTGGAGGAAGTTAAAGACTTCACTTAATTAGGAAGTAAAATAAATTGGGATGGAAAAAGCGCTAAAGATATAAAACAAAGAATAGCGCAGGGTTGAATAGCTTTTAACAAAAAGAAAGCACTTTTATGATCGGGGGTAATAAACTTAGAAACAAGGAAGAGATTTTTGAAAACGTATGTATGGAGCACGGCACTATACGGTTGCGAAACCTGGACGGTAGGGAAAGCAAGTAGGAAGAAATTAGAAGATTTTGAGATGTGGTGTTACCGAAGAATGATGAAAATACTGATAGGGTTAGAAACGAAGAAGTATTAGAGAATGTCGGCGAGAAAAGAAGTATGTGGAGAAACATAAAGAAGAGAAGAGATAGAATGGTAGGTCACTTACTGAGACATGGGGGAATAGTTCGCGATATTTTGGAGTGAAGAAAGGCAGAGGTAGGCCTAGATTAGACTACTGCTCGCAAATATAAGGGATGTAGGTTGTAGCACAATTAGCGAAATGCGTAGGTTAGCACAAGATAGGAGAAGCTGGAGGTTAGCATCCAACCAGTCTTAGGACTGATGACCTCATGATGATGAGATTTTATTATAGAAAATCGGTATGATATCGTGACAAATAAAACTGTCATTCGATAGGTAAGACTATATTTAACAGTGAAAGGTATAATACTGGAAAGGTCACTCAACAAATTAATACCTAGGTGGTAAAAATTTCATTTCCATAGAGAATAATGGCTAAAAGGATATAGAAAAAATATATTTACGTCCCACCAATTCTTACTTATTAATGTACCGTTATTCCGTCGGGCGCAACCGATCTGTGAGATCCGGCAGTGACTTTTTCTTTGCCCTTTCGTGTGTATTACCAATATTAAGTCGGAACTCCCTCATAGCTTCCTAGCTCCAAATCACTCTTCTCCGTATGGTGTTCATTTTTTTAGTGCATTCCCTGGCATTGTATGGGCCACCCGGATCTCTCAGATGCATTGCGCCTGAGTACGTCATTATTTTCGCTTTTATATTTTGTTAGATTTCTTTTATTTAAATTGATAATATTTTTTGGGATCTCTACATTTACTTATTCTGGCTTTTTATGGTATTATTATTCAAAATGATCACATTTGGTTGTTAAATTACTAGTTTATACTAAATATCGTTACCAAAAATGTGATGTTTATTTTTGTTCCTAACATGCTAAAATGATGAAGAGGATTTATAATTCTTTACACTTATTTACAGTTATTCATTTTTTATTACACTTATTTACTTTTTTTTTATCTTTACACTTATTTATTCCTTTACACTTTACACTTGTTAGACAATTACTTATAACTTTTCTTTGTAATTCACATCCAGTATTTATTTATATAACTTTATGGCTTTTACATGAAAAAATAGGTGGTTTGTATTATAAATAAAATAATTATTTACTATTAACTTTTTAAGGAAAGTAAAACTGAACACTGAAAATGATGTATAAATGAGGATCGATCCAATTCTGTGATAATTATTTCCTTTTTGTTATTTCATTATGCACCTGAGTATCCCATCATTAACTTAATTGCGATTAGACGAAGGCTAACTTACTATGGACATAGGGAAAAAGTAATAATGAATATATTTACTTTATTATTTATATTATGCTTTAATGGATCAGGTGGAACGAACAGAAATTGTGTATACTTCAGTGGCGAAAAACAGCTGAGGAAGTTACTTGTTATTAATTTAGGATCTGCAATTATATATTTACCCTTGAAATTTGATTCGAATCGATCTACCTGTAATAGTGTAATGGTAATAGGAATGTTTGCATTTTATTTATTTATTTTTTTGTTTAACACTGACCATTTCGTTACTATTAATTGTTAAGTATTATTACAATCGAATAAAATTTACTTATACTATTCAGTCTTGTTAAACACATTGAAATAAATACTTGAAAAAGTACTGATTGGAAACAAAATTTAAAAGCATGGCTGCCTATATTTACGTATAAATGTACCTTCTGATATGTATCTTGTGTACTATCGATAAATAAGTTGTATACAGCGATCATCAAAAAGTTTACACCCACTAGAAAAAAATATTAACATTTTATATTTAATAATAATAATATGTTTTGATTAAATTAGGAATTAGGGATATTCAACAATTCTTGTCATAATACAGAGGGCGAAGTCTAGCCATTAGGCTACTGTTATACTTAACCCTAAAATAAACTAAATATTACATAAAGAGTTAATTAGTTAATTAGTGCTTATACTAAGTATTTAATGCATATGTTGTATGCTACTGTATTAATTAATCGATGCGGAATCAGCTTGAAATTTATTTAAATGAATTATACTAATACTTAAGAAACATTGACATAGGTAAATATATATGTAGGAATATGGTTTCTATGATTCTTTGCGTGTGCATCACAGGTAACAATCGTATGAATCAATCAAATGACATTTTTGAACAGTGTCGTGCCGAAAACACATTTTGGGATAATAGTTAATACAATACAAATCCGTCAACCTATGACAGAGTAATGAAAAGGTTCTCCATAGAAACATTCAGTGGAGGTGATATTTCCATCAAAATAAATACAATAAATTCAACATAAATCGAAATAAATGAAACAAATAACAAAATTTTACAGAAATATTGAGACGCCAATGAATCAAATTATCAAAATACAATAAAGCTAAGACGTGACTTCATAATTGAAGATCCATTATACAAATTGTACATAACACAAAAATATACAAATGGATGTAAAAACTATAAGCTATTTAAGAGAAAGGTCATCATATTTTACTTAATAAAAAGTTAAGATTTGTCACCTTTATAGTAAAGATGACAAGTATTTGTAATTTTTTTTTAAAGGAATTACAAAGTACAATTATTGTTTCAAGAAATAAAACCCGCCACAGGTAGGATTCGACATTTGTCCCGGATCGGAACCGAACGACATACAGCTGTTTCGAACTTATTAGTTCTCATCAGTGCCGTACACGGTACGCCGATTCAGGACAAACACCGAAGGAACTCTATGGCGTATACATATTTATCGATGCGATCTCTGTCAGTAACATATAAGTCGTAAATCGAGAAAGGAACCACCAAACCGCCAAGCGGTTATCAGAGTAGTTCCCGAATAGCAAAGCTATTACATAATCACTCTAGGAAGCAACTACTCCTCGGGCTAAAGCCCCACCAGGCATTGAATTATACCCAGAAGCGATCCTCCACCCCTTTCTCGTGTTTCTGCACGATCAAATAAGGTTTCTCCTTATGAAATGAATGAAACCTTATGAATGAAACCTTATCAGATCGTGCAGAAACACGAGAAAGGGGTCAAGGATCGCTTCTGGGTATAATTCAATGCCTGGCGGGGCTTTAGCCCGAGGAGTAGTTGTTTCCTAGTGCGATTATGTAATAGCTTTGCTATTCGGGAACTACTTTGATAACTGCTTGGCGGTTTGGTGGTTCCTTTCTCGATTTCCGACTTATATGTTACACAATTATTGTGTTATGTATATGTAAATTATCTCCGAAACGTAGTTGAATAAATACTCAACAACATGAGTACGTATGTAAGTACTCATCTCAATGCATACTTAAGGTATTTTTACTTTTCATATGAGTACTGTGAAGTGTCTGTTATAGTTGCAATTTTTCTGCCAGTTAGATAGGCGCAAGATAGATAGGTATTTCAGTGTTTAATAATTTACGAACAAAAAATTAAATAATGTTGTTTTTCTAAATTGTCCATACTAAGCCAATCTAGAATTTTTATTTTATCAGAAATGTAATCATACTTCCTCAAAGCGACAATTTTACTTTTTGCTGACAAACGATGATTTATTTCGCCAACACAGTACACGTATAAATAGCTTCTCCAACTTTGGACTCAGAGAAGATATCAAGGTCTGATATTGGTATCATTTATACCACCATTTGATATAAAGTGGGAGGGCATCATAACACAGACGACGCTTAGGCCATTATCGTTAAAAATATTTCTAATAAAATGGGAGACACATTAACGGACTTAAGTCCACTGCATGTGGCTCGGATTCTTCCTGCTGAGATTTTTCGACTAAATAGACACAAGTCTTAGAAAAAATATACATACACAATCTGTGAGTTCTGTCAGCCTATATGTGTGTGAGGAATAAAAGGATTAATAGACACTAGTAGTAACACACAAGGACGGTTAGATTATTTCATGATCTTGCAAGTGCGTCTTCAGCTGCAGGTGTGTCTATATGACTTGTGGAAGTAATTTGCCCTATTTTAAAAATACAGTGATTGTTCCAAAACTGTTGTGTTTTGGTACGATCTACTGCGGTGGAACGTAGCAACGTCTACTAAATGTGAGTTTTATCTGTCGAAGGTATACTCGTTTACACTGAACTGACGAGACTCAAGGTAGAAAAGTCGAAACCGGTCTGCAGTTAACGATATCCTGAGATAGGTGAAACTTTGCATCTTTCTTGGTGGTTTTGGAACAATCACTGTATTTTTAGTGCTAATTCTGTTAGACAAAACTACGACAAATTTTGTCATGTAAGTCAACGCTCGGCGTTTGGACTATAGCTAGGAGAATAGCTGTTTTGGCCTAATTTGTTTAGTCCTTATTATATAAGGCATTTGAAGATGGGTTGGAGTATAAACTCCTTATTTCTGTAGTTTGAATGTTACCCTCTGGTAGTAAAACTTTGCATTATATTGATTTATTTATTATCTTATGTTTTCAAGATGTCTTCTTTAAATTGTTAAACAGGTTCTTAATAAATCCGTTAGCAAGTGCAATGTTTGTGGTACAAAGTACATATATATTTAATTGGATTTATACCACAATTTTAAATTGATCTGATTACTAATTCAGGGAATGATTTTTAAAGGAAAGATGGAGGTGCATCGTCAATTTAATTTATATGGATATTATTTTATGATATTCGAGTTTATTTAAATATTATTTTATTATTTACTTTTGTCTTAACTTTAACTATGATCTATCCTTCCGTCAGGCGCAGTATGAATCTAAACATATTCGAGCGCAATACATCTGAGAGATCCCATAATAAAATTTTACATAATTTAGATATTCATGAGGTGGAGATTTAATTAAATGCTTATTTTAATTAATGCAATACAATAATAAATATTTCACACTATTTTTAATCGCAATAATTAAATTTACATAAAGGAACTCATTTAATGTTGTAAAACAGTAAGTTTGGAAGATTTTTATAGGACAACCAGCTATGGACGAGCTTTTTCTGTTTTAAGGACAAAACACAAACATTGATTAGTATTGAGGAATTTTTTGAATACAGAAAACAAGTCACCTACTTTTTCATGTAAATACTAATACCATAGATATAAATAAATAATAATACCATAGAAAACCAGAACAAGTAAGTGTAGAGATCTCAAAACATATTATTAAATTAAATAATAAAAGAAATCTAACAAAATATAAAAGTGAAAATAATAACGTAATCAGGCGCAATGCATCTGACAGATCGAGGTGGCCCATACAAATCCAGGGAATACACTAAAATAAAATCGACATCATATCGAGAAGAGTGGTTTGGACCTAGGAAGCTATGAGGGAGTTAGAGTTAATATTCATAATACACACGAAAGGGCAAAGAAAAAAGTGAGTGCCGGAACTCACAGATCGGTTGCGCCCGACGAAGGGCTATAATAAACGGGAGGGATTGGAAGCTAACGACAATATTACAACTTACAACCGACCAGAACTATTACAATACATCAAAACACGATACTTTAAAAAAACAGTGGCACCTCCGCCTGTTTTTTAAAAATTGGTAACTGGGTATGTTCGTTAAGACTTCTATTTATTCTGAATGACTATTCGTAGATCAAGAATATTTCAGTTTCGTGTGTTCAAATTCAATAAAATAATTCCTAGAACTAAGCATTTATTAACTAATAAAAGGGTTAAATTTGATAAAATTTTACAAAATTTAAAACTTTTGTTAAATAAAAGGGCCAATTTGACACAAAAATTTATGAAATTTTATTTTTCTCTCTTTGGTTTGCAGCAAATGTTTTTGTATTGCTTTGGTGGCGATGGTTATATAAAACATATATCCAAGTGATCAATAATTAACATACAGAGACCATGGGCTAAAAATCGTACTGGAAGAACAATTTCCTGCAATTAAAATTGAATCAGTTCTGCAGTATGAAGTAAAAAAGTAAGGGAAATAATGTGCATGTAAAAATAACAGACATTCATTATAAACACACATTTTTTTGTTCTCTCGTATTTTGCATATATTTTTTTAAGTACCTAAACGTGAAGTTTCATTTAGAGAAGTCAACGAGTATGTCCGTGAAAATATACTTACAATTTACTACCACAATGTATAGTTTATTTCATCTCTATTTACCAAATAAAAAATTCCAAATGGCTCTTATCTCATATCGTGGCTAACGTGGCTTGTTCCTATGGTTAGGCTCAGGTAGACTGTTCAGTTTATTAGCAAAATAAGAGAGCTTTTTATTTGACAAATAGAGATGAAATGAGTACTACATACTTAAATTACATATAGTTCAAACTCCTACTGCTTCATTATCTGAATGTAATTGTTAAAAAATAGGAGAACTGTATTGCCTTATATTTATGATATCTTGTTAATTATAAATTTGCAAATAGTACGAATTATTGTAAAAAAATAATGCATTTACATAATGTAAAATTTGAATTCTAAAACATACCTTGACTCTGATAAGTATATTGTAAATTAAGGTTACACCCAACTATTGTTTCACTAATATATAATTTGTATTTATTTAATTATTGTGAGAACATTTTCGAATGTATATTATTTATTAAAATTCACAAACGATTATTTACCTAAAACTTCGTAAAATAAAGATACATTTATGAAGGAAGTTGAAACAACTTGAAAAATAATAATAGGTTTAGCGTCTTTTATATACAGGGTGTCCCATTTAAAATAAAACACCCAGAAATAAATCTTTCGGGGGAACATGTCGTGACAAGTTATTTTTTTCAAGGGGATATAATTTGACATAAAATCTTACTGCCCCTGTTAACTGTCCCCTTAACATATTCAAACAGGAGTATTTAAGCTGTTTTGATCAACACTCTTGGTTAAGGATTGGCTAATAAACAAGAATATATCACCCTTGTTTACAGGGTTTACGCATGGGAGTGTCGAAAATAATAATACCTTTTGTGTTAAAAAATGTTTTCGTAAAAACAACAATAATTAAATTTTGCTATAAAAAATATTTCAACAGTGTTTCATTCTAAATGGGACACTCTGTATATAGTGCTATTAAGAAACATCGAAAGCACGTTCCCATGTCAAATTACTTATATAATAGCATTCCAATTGGCGTCATAATAAATAATGAGATTTAGTTTTAAAAACGAGATTAAATACATGTTTATTCACTTGGTTTTAATCACAGCTGGGATCTTGAATTAGTTCCAATGCAAATAGGTCTTCTTATTTTCTACGACAATGAAAACCATTACACATACTTAAAAAATTAAAGATATAATTTTTTGATCTGATAGCAGGGGATTAATAGCGATGAAATAAACTATAAATATTGTAGTAACTTTGTAAAATTCCTATAGTTCCAGAACCGTAGAGTGTACAGTAACTATACAGTTACAGTTACAGTGATACTTTAAAGCAATATTACCATCAATAGAGTTAATTTGATGGCAAATAAAATTATCTACATTCCGCTATATTTTATTGGTTTGATTTTTGTGAATTGGAGACTTATGTCCTGTACAGGTCTTCATGATGTTTTAGACAGATGATAGCTTGAAAATAAAATTTAAAAAGCTTATTATGGGGGAAGAAGGGGCTTATTATAAATTTTTCTTTTCAATTTTATTTTATTTTCCATAACGTGTCGTCATCTTCAGAATTTTTAATGGAACACCCTATATATTATCACATTTTCCATATGTTTGTTACAATGCAAATTCGGTGATACCATTTTTGTAGCGGATTTATTGTAAACTGCAAAAATATTGACAGTTGAGAACACAAAATTATAATGCTTACAAGATATGTTTAAACTGATTTACACATTCACTAATGCAGCATTTATGCTTCGTTATAAAGTTTCTGGTGTATGTTGGAGTAATCATAGCTGAAGCAACAATTCGACATGCTTCTACAGTTCTATTCTGCAAATCCTCTACGCTTCTGGATTATATGGTATACATTGCGACTTTTAAATATCTCCACAGAAAAAAATCCAAGGGTGTGAGGTCAGGGAATCGCGATGGCCAACGCATCACACCGTTTCACCTAATCCAATGGCCTAAATATTCTGTAACTTGCCTGGCAAAGTGGATAATCAGTGGAGAATATTTTGAAGAAATTTTGAATAACGGTCGCCAGTCAATGTACCTTGATAAAAGTACGTGTCGATGAGGTGGCCATCGAAGAAACCACACCAAACATTCATACCCCAGATAAGTATATTGGAAATGAGTATCTTGTACCCAATAAGGATTCGAGTGAAAATCCTTAGAATTTATTTTAATGTGATGAAAGGTGATTTTTTTATGTAATTAAGGATTTAAGCATATTTTTGAGCAAGATTGTTATTAAATTTATTAGTTTGATGATAAAACAGGGCGGAGGTTACCTTTCATCTTTTATTATTAGAACTGTTTACTAATGAGATGCAAAAATATTACATAATTTTATTAATATTGTTCTTATCTCAAGGTAGACTGATTTCTCTTAATTAATACCGGCAATTAACGACAATTTTTATTCCAGAGAGACGTTTGTTTTTATGTTATGACATTGTCGTTATTAGTTTTTAATTATGCTCCTCCTATATTTCTTAAATTTGGTACATCTGGTAAAGTTATTACTATAAAATCTTGAAAACGCAGATAAAAAAATATCCGAAAAAAATTCCTAAAAACAACTAATAAATAAATATATTTTTTGTTATAAAGAAACAATGGAAGTATTTGACTGGCTTGTTTCCTTTGTACATAAAAATTAATGTTCCTAGTGAAATAAAAAAAACAGGAGACCACTTTTAAAGGAATACCAAAAAACTATATGTTACTCCATTCGCGTTTCGTTAACAAAGTTAACATCATAACGAGATGACAAAAATTAATTTCAATACTTCTAGTCTCTATTTATACACTAAACTAGTTCAGTTTCAGTAAATTATTACGAATATTTTTCCGGTTTCCTACACCACTTCTTTTAATATTTAGTCCCTTATAGATATTTCCATTTCAAGGTTAATGAATCGTAATGAGATAATATTTAGTTCACTGGCTCATTAATATTATCATTATTCATCCTATCAATCCTTATCTTTTTTATGCTACCATCAGATAGCTATTTTAATAGTTTCAAATGCATCCAATAGTCTGGTATTGAATATCTATACCTTTAACTAACTTTAAGTTACTTGAGGTTAGTCTACGAGTATGATTGGTTTAGAAAGCATGTTGAACAACTGAATGTACTTCTGATCTTCTAAATTTAAGCTGGTTATGTGTTTCTGAAACCTAGTTGCAATTATCTTTTTGTCAGCTGAATATACCTTTGACTACAATCTTTACAACCGATTTGATAATGTTTTCAGTCCTCTGGTAGATTGCGATTCATATGGAATTATATGAAATATAATCACATTCACATTCACATATAAATATAATTCACATAATTTTGTGACTTTTGAAATCTTCTCGCAAGATCACTGAGTTAAGAAGAGTTTCCCTAAATGCTAATTAGGGAAACGTGTGCTAATTAATTTAGTTACTATGATACCAAAGCTTCTAGCTACATTAATGATTTTCAGATGTTTCTTAGTCGTGTTCTTTTCTTTTTCGGATCTAACGTTATTAAGAAAAACATTTGAATTACCATTTTATATTGATAATAGTCACGATGAACGTCATTAGGAATTCACATTAGAGTACTAGTTTTCTTCCTATATACGTCAGAATCTATTTTCCCTAACTATTTATTGCCTAAATAGTAAGGAAATGGAAGGTTGCTTGGGTATTTAAGAGGTAGATGGCTACAGTGTTATTCTATTGGTACATTTACATCTTAGATATTAAATCGCTCGTTTATTTTTATTAATCATGTCAGGTCTTGGCAAATGAGATGTTCCTGCCTAGAATAAATTAAATGGGACAACTCTTTTGAAGAATGGACATAAATAGATGATATTAAAGTTGGCATTTTTTCAATTTTTATAGGAAGAAACATTTTTAATTTCTACGAGACTACCTCATATCTACTCTCTCAAAGTTTTTGCATAAATGTGCCATTTGGTTTCAACAAGAAAGTGTTATATTTTGTACATGAAGTTCGATTCATTTGTATCAACTTTTCCCTAGGAGGTAGATTGGCAGTGAAAGACTCATAAAGTAGACCTCCAAGTACTCAAAAGTCCCCAGAGCTTAGTTTTATAGATTTTTTTAGATATTCAAATTAACTGTTAACACGTGAATTAATTTAGAGGACCTAAGAAATTGAATACGGAAGGTAAATTGAGAAGTCAGCAAAACAAATGCTCTTTGATAAGTCAATAATTTTATTTACTTTTACAAGAGTTAAGTTTATTACAAATTTTAAAAAATATCGCAGTACTTTTGAAGCTTTGCAGTTAGTGTGTGTTAGTTTTGTACTAATTCTTTACAAACACCGTAAGATTATACATCGTCCGACGTGCGTTTCGTCAACCAAGTTGGCATCAACAGGAGATCATTAAACTTTCATTAGATTATTAAAATAGTTTTAATCGCCTCCTGATGCAGCTAAATTGGTTAATGAAGATTTTTGGGTATAATCCAGGAAGTCTAAACTAATACGGAGTATTGATTCCCCACAAGTCAATATAAGAAAACAGAAAAACGATAGACGGTCTAACATTACTTAATTTCGACATCATTGCAGGGAGTGTGGTGATTTATCCCTTATTGGTTTGTTGTTTTGGTACTTTTAGCATAGACTTTTTTCTATTTTAGTAGTATGCTTGTACATATGTGCAAAGTCAGTTGTAGACGTGTGATTTATAAAAAAAAATATCATGTGAAGCACAGTACACGTGATAGAAGTGAATACTTCTTTAGAATAGAGAATGAGAGAGATTAAGAGTGAGAAATTGAAAGAGAGAGAGAGAGAAAGAGAGAGAGAGACAGAGAGAGAAAGGGAGAGGGATAATTTCAAAAGAAATATAACAATATAAAATTTGTGTAAAAAATATTCGGTTTATTCATTATGTACACTATCATCGGCTGGTGGTTCAATTGGTAATACTGATATGATTGGTTTGTGATAACTAAAATATGAAATATATGTTCGTGATTCGATATTTTCTAGATAACGTGTAAAAATTGCATCTACTGTTATTCCGGATTTTGTTGTTGATTCTTTGGAATTGTTATTTATAAGCAGACCAAATGTTTCTCGAAGAAAGTTAATCAACGTCAAAGAATCATTGGATCTGAAATTTACATTGAAATCTCCCCCGAAAATCAAAGAGATTTTGTTTTCGCGTCTTCCAAGTGCATTTGCACCTATGTGGCTGTAAACCAGTAGGGAGCGGTGAATGAAATATATTATATCTTCTAGACTTTAACAAGTTAAACGGTTCAAGGATATTATCAAATAATCATAGAACACAGATGTAAATAACGTAAATAATTACAAAACACAATGATAAATATTCGGTACACACGCAAGCTGCTTCTGCTGTTAATATATTATATACCGTCTGGACACGTACATCTATAAAGCGCGCATGCGCGACAATAGGGAGACGTGGATAGCCTAAACTGATATATATATATATATATATATATATATATATATATATATATATATATATATATATATATATATATATATATATATATATATATATATATATATATGATGTATAGCTCTCTTTCTCCTTCTCTCTACGTTATATCTTTTTTCTCTCTCGTGTAACGAAATCTCGAAACATTTTTTCCAATTCACTCTCCATTCTCGTCAAATATCAGAACGACGCCAAAGAAGTATTCACTTCAAAAATATAGTAATGTGATAAATAACATTTTTGGACATGCGATTCTTAGCCTACTAAAATTCTTCCAATAACATTACGATGACGCAGAATCGCATGTCTGAATCTGGTTGGCTGTGGCTGATTAACCTCTCTTATTTTAAGTATTTTGAGTATAATGGAATTTGGATTACGATACTTAACATTTAGACTATTATTAGGTGTAATACTGGTTGTCTATATTAGAACTCATATGAACTACATCAACGAATCAATAATGATTTGGGAAACCATTGTATGTTAAATTTCGTTTTGTCCTAAAACGAAATTTGGTAATTTGTTTTGCCCTTTTGTAAAGACTTATGTCCTACGCATCTGGAAACATAAGTGCAATAAACAATTATCATGGTAATTAAAACCATTTGGATAGTTTAATTAATACATAACAACATCTTATTTACGTCACTGGCAATTTCTATGGCTACAATGACTCATGTAAAATTTTAATATGCAAAATACGTTTACATAAACGAATGCAGGTGGTAATTTACTGATATTATTATACCAGAACAGTGCTGACTCTTATATAGGCTAAAGGCCTGGTTACACAGTGCGAGCTAGCACGCCAGCTGGCCTAGTCAGTTACTACAGTTCAGCTATTCGCACCATATGACCGCCTCGTACGAGTTACTGTCATGCGCGAGTCGGTCAGTAGCTTGCATTCGAGTTACTTCGACTTATTTTTACCCGCCCATCGCCTTCCCCCACCACCCAGAAGGCAGCAGCTCACATGCGACTCGAACGTCAACTCCCACGATTTTGCGAAAAGTGAGTAACTCGCATGCTCGATACATTCGCACACAACGAAATTCACACTTGACTGCAGTCTCTTGGGCAATACCTGCTTACCTGTGTTATAGTAGCTACTCTCAATGTATGACAGGCCGAGGCCAGTCGAGCTACTGTCGTGCGAGTATACAGTGGCAATAGCTGTCTACTGTCACATCAGCAGCTCGTACTGTGTAACCAGGCCTTAAGAAGCGGACGGAAGTTTTACGTTTTTTACATTCTGAGGGCTACTAATGACATTTAAGTGGATGTACGATGTACCAATATAACGTTCATACATATATTTTATCTTTTAAATGTTTAATGAATAATAATGATGAAAGGGTCATCTCTTCTATGAAGCTGCAATAGAGACGGACTAACAATCGATATGTTACCGATGTCCATTTCTATAGCAACAACATTGCCACCGCATATTACTTACCCACAAGCCTGGTATGGGTTTGATGCAAACTGCACAATTTCCAAATATGTATCTCTAATGTTACTTTGAAATTTAATAAAAATAAAGGTAAAAATACAGAAATAGTTCATTTTAGATACAAAGAAACTAAATATAGATTGTTCATTATTAATAAATAGAATGCAAAAATAATTTCATAGTTTTTCATTAAAATAATATGTTGGTACTCATTTCCGGTATAACGGGATGCGATATCTGATGCTACAGTGATTCAGTCTATATTTTAAATTGATAGAATGCGTCGACATAACGCAATATTTCCAGAATGTCGATGAGGCACTTGAAACCATAAATTTATACTATGAACACAGTTATTGAGAACTGCGATTTAACTATATATATATATATATATATATATATATATATATATATATATATATATATATATATATATATATATATATATATATATATATATATATATATATATATATATATATATATATAATGTTCTAGTATTGTAAAATATTCTGTACTTCTAAGAAATACTGAAAGTAAGAAAGTAGCAGGAATAGTCTCGAAACGTGTGGTTATTTTAAAAAAAAATGGGATAGTTTTGGTTATATAAATAGACGGCTTTAATTAATCACCTCTTTGCTTTCCAGGTCTTATCTGTGCTATAATCAATTTAAATATGTGAACCAACATTTGAAGAGTGACATACATTCATGAAATAAAACCGTAATAAGTGTTATTAAGGACATTTTTGAATTGAACACGAATATATCGAGAGAACATAATTCGGTGGTCTAGTTCACATATTATTATGTGCTAAGTACAAAAATATATGTTTCGAGCTACATCAATATTAAAATTGATTAGTGCATATCAATTCACATGAACTATTTTTGGTTTCGAAATGGGTTTATTAGAGTAGACTGTAGTATGATTGTTAACGTGAGAATGGTTACTTACATATACTATTTGGTACCTATTGCAATAGTAAACATTTAAGTATTCCCAAAATTACGTGTACTTGCCACATTTGGCAAAATAGAAACTCTTCGTTCACAAAGAAAAATTAGTGTGTTAACAGAAAATCAATAGAATGGTAGTAATAACCTTTTATTTCAGTGTTATAAATATTATAACCGTTATAAATGTTATAAATGAAATAAAAATTAAAATAAGTTACCCATTCTAAATTGTTAGGTACTATCATCAGAATCTAATTCCTCCGGATTTTTTGTTTCTGGAATTTCGTTTATAAAATTACTGTAGTCTTCAGGAATAATACTTCTTTCTAAAAGAGACAGCAAGTCTTTGTTCTTTGTTTGAAAGATTGGTAGACGCCTATTATATATTTGGCACAAAGTAATGGATTTCCATTTTCTCTTTCTTCTCAGTTTGCGTTTTTCTGTGATGTCAAGTTCAAAGAAGGTTTCTTCTGACTGGCTGCACTTGTATTGGATGTAAGGTTTTTCTTTCTGAAAACGAAGCCATTTGGAATTTAGCCAATTGACTTTTTCCCTATTTAAATTGTGAGTGGTATTAAGTACAATATCTGTTACGAGTTTTTGCAAATCGAAAAAATCATGATATTTCATAGTAGTGACGTAATATTCTCTAGGTTTCACCCTGGCCGTGTAGAGTAAATTTTCTTATGATGTTTAACCCGTTCTATCGTAGAGTGCATTGAGTTGGCCTCTAGATATGAATTTCCAGACTCCATAAGTTTTAAGTCAATGTCTGCAAGTGGTCAATATTATCAATAACGCATAACATAACCGCAGCAACAAATTCATTGCTATTTTGTCCCCCGCAAGTATCAGAAAAAGACACTACGCGTGGTACAGTTTCAGGCAAATTTGAGAGATATTTTAATAAACAAGTTCCAATTTCAGAATTTCAGTGCTACCTTTATTTCCATGCGTTTCGTCCCAAACGAAACAGTGTCCATCAGAGCTGGATGTGTCGTAAATCGTTAAATTGTATACATTTAATTTGTGTCTGTAATAAATTTAATTGTCACCTGCGTGAGGAATGGATAAAATTGCTTGAAGATCAAACGATATTGATCTGAAAGTTTTAGCCTTCCATGCGAATTTAACGAATTATTTAACGAATACAAATGTGGTAAATACATTGAGATTAATCGCACACATGTGTTAAGTGCTTTTATCACATTTGGTGCAGAATTCTGTCATCCAGAAGTATTTAACCCGATTGGAAGAGGGCGCTATCAGTACCAAATTGAAATATCTTAACTACTACTTTTGTGCATATGAAAATTTATGTCTAGAATAAATAGTCTTCTACTGCACTTAACTCATTTGTGGAAAAAAATGCACTTACACCATTTGTGAGCTATACCATCGATATTACAAATTCTTGGGTGTAAAAACATTTAACGGATAATTATTAGAATGAATTTTTAATAATTAGTAAAAACGATGTTAGCAAACTTTTGCAAATATCCAGATTATAATAAAAATATAGTCCCTACTAATAAGTAATAATATTATAATTCATTGCCTATAAAATTTACATTTCAGTCATAGAGAAAAGAATGCAAAAAATAAATAAAGAAGATATATAAATTTTAGTATAACATTATACTTCAATCAAGAAAATAATTAAACATTACGTAGAAATTTACACGCAAAACTTTGTATTTTTATTAAGATTTTATTATTTTTTATATCAAGAAAACATATCTGTATAATAATTCCTCAAATATTGAATACTGTGGAAAATATTTGTCTTCTTAATTAATTGAAATATAATATTATCTAGACTTAGGATATTATAATATACAATTTCCTGGTGACAAGCGTTACGCATCTTAGCATAAACTTCCTTGGAAACGATAAACCATATGACGTATGACACATCTTTATAACATTATATACATCTTTAAACAATCGCATTATAAACTTCCATTCTTTATATTAAACCAAATATTTAACAATACAAACTTTATTAAAGCAAAAAACATTTTCTTCTGTTGGGAAAAAATCATAATTTCACATAGATTCTGATGGTATGATTTTTTACATAGTAAGAGATAGAAGAATGTCTGCTTAACTGCTATTCTACCATTTTTGTATGAAAATATTTTTTACTATTTTAAAAAAATTAAAAACTTGGATAAATAAATGTGTGATTTTTTTAACAGACCCCATTTTGAGAAGACAAAAATTCTTCTTTAGTCAACGATAACGACATTATTACTAATTAAGAATCTGATTTTTAAATTTTGTTTCAGATGAACGGAAGGGTGACAATCATGTCAACTAGCCTCTCCCTTTTTTTTTAACCTTTTTTATTTTTTTGTATTTTTTTATCGATTTTTGTATACATTTAAAATATCAATAAATATGTCATGAATACACAGATAGTAATAATATATTTAGTTTTTTTTATCAAGCCCGAAAAAACACCCAAAGCCTCTAGACTAGAATAACCCGTTAATATCAATATGGCGCGCAGCAGTAATAGTCACTACTTCAGTACAAAGAAAATACGGTTCAATTATTTTAGATGTTGAAATAAATGCCTTGTTACTCATGAAGATTTAATTTTTAAGGCATTGATAATTGTTCAGAATAAAATAACACAATTCAGGTCAGTTCATTTTATATTGATCAATTAGGGTAAAAGCATTATATGTAGGCTTCTACTTGATTTAGAGTCTAAAACAGACCCTAGTTCTGGTTCAAAATAAACAACTAAATAGAGTTGTAGCAAGAGAACTGGTGAGTAATTAAGTTATGAGGAAAACACGTTCGAATAGTAATTATTAAACTAAGTTGACTAAATTTCTTTCGCTCTCTTTGAACAACTCTATACAACTGTAAAAAATCCTCATAGCCTACTTTTCGTACCAAACAAATAACGATGTTGTTTTTTATGAACAAAAAATGGGTCATATACCTTTCCCGACCTTGTACATACCATTATAAACAACACATTTTTTTGATTTCTGCTTGTGTCTTCTTTGTTAATTTTCTTGATTTACAGTGACTTATTATGAAGTCTATTAAATATTGTAAATGGAAACTAGGTAATAAAACAATTTTAAATATATCGTGTCTATTGTTGGTTTCCTTATCTAGTATAGTATTTTTATAAAACTTGTAAGGTCCCTGTTGTGTTGACTTATAAGGTAATGTAGTATGTATTTCTATGCATACTAACGTTTCTCCAAATTTTCAATGTCATTGAAAACTGACATCGTACATGCCTACCAAAACCAAGGCTTTCGCGAAATTCTAACAGAATAACAATAATAACTTTATTAAAACATTAAAATTACAGCAACTAACTACACGAACACATAATTTATACACGAATTACTTACAAAAGTATTTACAATATGATGACATTTACAAGAAATGACTTAATGTCAAGTATTCGTAAGAAAAATACAAATGTCACTATAGTATATGATTTTTGTCTTTGTACCCGTTTTCATCTCCACCTCACTACAAAGAAGACAACGTAAGTTACGCTCTCAGAAACAACACCAGTAACGCTGATATTGCTCCCGCTAGAAAGCCATTAGTTTTAATCCCGGTGGCTGTGTTGCATCCGTCAGTTTTGCAGGTACCGCAGTAGACTATGGCCTTGTTATCCTTCTTGACATCTTCTTGACACTCTCCTTCTTTTAGCGTTTCCGGTACCAGCCTGCATTCCCTTCTGACGATTAGCCTGCCGTAGTTATCTGGAAATATAAATTTTTTCTACACTAGGCGTATTATATAGGGTGTTTTAGTTGGAACTATAGGATTTGAATTGCGAGCCATTTGTTCTGTGTCAAAGATAGGGTGCCAATATTTAATGACTGTCATCTACAAACCACACGACGTCAACATGCTGCGATTAACAGTTCAACAGCGAATAGTTTGTGTACAACTATTTTATGAAAGTGAGCGATCATTTAGAGTTGTGCTAAAAAAATTCGTACAAAATTAGGACAAAATGAAGCGCCTACAGAGTTAACAGTTCGCAACTTCATCAAGAAATTTGAGGAGACAGGTTCTGTTATTAATAAGACAACATCAATGAGTCCTCGTAGTGGTCGGTTAGTTGAAAATATTGCGGTAGTGAGAGAAAGTGTACGGGAGTATTCATACATATCAATTCGACGTCGTGCATAACAATTGAATCTGTTAATAGCTACCGCGCATCGGATTTTAAAGAAAGATCTGCAACTGTGAGAATTTGTTGTTGCGATGAAGTTAATGTCTGAGAATCTACATGCTGTTCACGAAAAGGAAATGCATCCACAGAGGTGCACGGTTTGGTGCACATTTTGGAATGGTGGAGTAATTAATTGAACCATACTTGAAAATGAAGATGGTGATGCTATCACAGTAAATAGGGAATGATATCGTGACATGGCATATTGACGTGGTATGGTTTGTAGATGAGTCGTTAAATCTTAATGCCCTATCTCGGACAGAACACAAATGGCGCTCAATTAAAATCCTATAGTTTCAACTGTGATACCCTATATAACATAATATAAGGTATTTACTAAAAACGCCCTTTTATCATCTACCCAAGGGTGATCAATTTACTAGGGTATCCTGGAAATCGATAATACATGTCAAGTAACAGTCACTGCGGTGCCATATAGATTGGCGATCGATCGACTTGTCTTTTTATCATTCACTCAAGGGTGAGCAAGTGCCTGGGGTAACTTGGTTAATGGTATGAAATGACAAGTAACGGCCACTGACGTTACTGTACACTATAGTAATTCCTATGTTTATTACACGTTAGGCGAGTAAAATGTTTTGTCGCTTGAGAAGGAGCTCGCCTTTTGGTATCGCGTTGGTGGTAGGAATTTATAGCAAAAGTAGGTGAAATTAATTGAGCAACAAGTAGAGGAGGAATAGTTTTAACTAGCGCTTGCTCTGAAAGTGGTATCATGAAAGGTACTCTTAAAATATCCGCTAAGAATATTCTCATTATCAGTGCAGACTATTATTGAGATATAAACTTACGGTTGTTTTAAAATTGGTTATATGATATGCCACAGAACTCATCTATAGTATTAGATAGTGTGTCATGCCACTGCCGTCAACTCAAGAACATTCGCGTCAAGTTTTAAAGAAGAATTACCTCCTGGAGATAAATCAACGTTCTAGCCTTGAATAATGTCGGTTATGTAATTTAAAATTGTACTAAGCTTGAATACTGAAACACTTTATTCTAAGTCAAACGGTAATGCAATGTTCTGTATCTCGTCATACTATTACGAGATCATTTGAAATGATCCAAATCTTTGAAATGATTTGGAGTCAGTCTACTGGTATAGTGGACTACGTTCCAGATTTTCACGCGGAAGCCTACAAAGAAAGTTCACACAAAGAGAGTTTACACAAAGAGAGTTCCCATAAAGTCTAGTCGACTTCCGGTTCGCATCTATGGGTGATCCAAATTGAACTTTAGGATTTGCTTTCTGAATAAAAATCAAAATATTGGAAAAATCCGAATTTTATTGCCATCAGTATAAAGTACAAACTTAGAAGTTAGTTATGAAATATAATGTCAGCCAAATGCCCTCCACGGCTCCGCTGACATGATACATGAAGTTTTTCATAACGCTTTCGCATAAATGCGGCTCTGTTTCAGCAATTGCACGTCTGATGTTCTCTTTTAGCTTAGGAATCGTAGCAGGTTTGTTGACATAAACCCTTTCCTTCAAACAAGTCCCACAGAAAAAAGTCTAATAAGGTTAGATCGCAAGACCTCGGTGGCCAATCGATGTCACCTTTCTGAGAGAACACGACCAGGATATTTGGTTTGAAGTAAAGTGACTGTTTCACGTACTATGCGACATGTGGCTCCATCCTGTTGAAACCACATGTCATTGAAGTTCAACTCGTTGGTTTTATCGAAAAAATAGCCATCTACCGTCTCCCGATAGCATACACCATTGACAGTAACGACGTTGCCATCTTTGTCCTCAAAAAAGTATAGGCCAATGATTCCTCCTGCCCATAGTGCACACCAGATAATGCATTTTTGTGGATGCATTGGTTTTTCTTGAATAATATGGGGATTTTCACTACCCCAAATGCGACAATTTTGGCGATTCACAAAGGCATTTAAATGAAAATGGGATTCATCGGACAATATGATTTATTTACAAAAATCAGCATCAATTTCTGTGTTCCCTAAAACTCAGTTCGCAAATGTATGGCGTTTCTGGTGGTCCGTTTCATTAAGTTTTTGTATCAATTGAATTTATACGCCTTTAAGCGCAGATCTTTTGTTAAAATTCGTTGCATAGTGCCCTATGAAAGAGTCAATTGCTGTGAACGGCGACGAATTGACGTGGTTGGTTCTTCACGCACACTATCACTTACGCGAGCAATAATTTCATCTAACCGACCTCTGCGTTGATACTGGACCCTTGGCTTGTCAATAAGCATACCACTTGTTTCAAACTTTTGCACTAGATCACGAATTGCACGCCCACTTGGCACATTATTGCGTCCAAAAAGTTTTCTTAATGTAATCGTAACTGATCGCCTGTTTTCATAATAAATTTGTATGACATTTACGCGTTGGTGCACAGTGTATGGCACCATGATGAATTTGCCATTCGCATAACGCAAATAGAGCGTAATACAAATCCTAAAGTTCAATTTGGATCACCCATATTAGATCGACATTGATGTTAGAGGTATGGCCAGATCTTCTGAGGGTAAATTATCAAATAATGTTGGACTAGTTGTAGTGATGTCAATCATTAGAAACTGGCTTAGATTGCTGACTTGGATTAATCTAAGCTTTGGTTCAATCCTCACATCAGTCGGCTGGGTGTGTCTGTGTGTTTCCGTGTACAGCTTAGCAAGAATATGAAATAGTCTCAAAATTGCGATATCGAACCGCCAACTAGGTGCGTAGTAAATACATAATTAAGGATTGAATAAAGGAGTAAGCCTCTACTCCGTCATATTAGGACCTTTGAAGAGTGAATATCGAGTGTATCGAATGTACCAGAGTTCGATCTGGACACGCGTAAAGTGCACCCTTTTCCCTCCGAATGCTGCCTCATTGTTTCTTTTACGCATACAGAGGGAATCTTAAGCTGCGTTTACACTAATGGAACTCCGTCGCACGAAATAATTTCGCGAGGGAATAGCGGGGTGAGGGCCCCCGCTGTGAGCCGGGGCTCAGTCGGTTTTTATCCGCGCATCAAAGGGTTTCGCACGTCGAGTTTCGCTTAGTGTAAACGTGGTCGCCGTAGTTGCGCGAGGGATGAATCAAGAACAGTGCTTGCAGCTCATCGAGCTCTACAAAAATAGAAATTTTGGATGTGGAAGGATGTGGAATCCAAAAAACAAAAACTATTTCAATCGCAATAAAAGAGATGATGCATGGAAGGAAATCAGTTCTAAACTAAACTTTCCTATTTCTGCAGTGAAAGGGAAGAATACTGCAAACTTGTGTAGGAATCACCAGTTGCCAAGAAACGTATGACCGCCAACCTTTCTCTCACTGTTACTGCTTCTCTGAATGTTGTATCTTTTTTTCCAACTTTTTGACTGATCAGTGAAATGAGGTGTTCAAAATCTTGGGTACTCATGCGGACGAAATTCTTAATTGTATCATCAATGGGTTCCTGTACCATTTCTCTCATAAGCTTGTTTCCATATTGATTTCTTCCAAGGAATAATTTTTTGCTCCACCATCGTCGGGGGCGACGATTTTTATTCTTCCACTTCTTGATCAAAAATGCCATTGACATGACAGAAAACGTGGCTGCAGCTGCTGTAGGGACAAGACAATTTGCCATGTTGGCTGCGAAACCAGAACTGAAGGCGGCTCGTCCTACTCGCGCAACTTCTCGCTCTGAATTGCTCTGCGTTTTGGGTAGTGCGAAATTTCACTCGAAGCGAGTAACTTTCGCCTGAGTGAGTTTCGCGAGGGAGTCTCGGTAGTGTAAACGCAGCTTTACACTTTCTCCTATTACAAAGCAATATCTGTATGGAGGTTAGGTGAATGAAGGAGTAGCTCTGAGGTAAACCTCGCGTCCATAAAAGTAAAGACAGTTAAATAAAAAAAAAATATTTCGCAATAAAAAGCAATGATTATTCCAGATTAACTAATATAGTTACATATCTCGTTCGAAAAATTAAGGAAATAGTGGACAAATGTTTATCTAATTGTATTAGATGTGATAGATACGTTTTAATAACAAAATATAAATACAGAATGAACAATGTATTAACCTAATTAACTTAAATCTAAATTATAGAATCTAACCTGATTATGATAGTAATATATAATACGTTTAAATGTTAGTATTTGTTTAATTTGCTATTTTATATACGTAAGTAGCTATTAATACACACAAAAAAAAATAATACGATCCTGCTTAAATCATCTGACAGCCAGTGTATCATATTATTATTATATTGTTATAGCTAGCAAGGTGTCCTGGAATGTTTTTCTCTTACTGGGCGAATAAAACTCGGTTATTAAAAAAATATATGTACGTTCATTATTTTTTATTTAAATCTAGAATTCAGGGAAAGTTATGTATAAAAGCTAACATCGTCAAGATGCCTTAATGCATGCCGCTATACCTGTTCAAATAGCAACCTATTTGCGATATCTTGCCGACATAATGCTGGGTCAATTACATAATGCTGGGTCAATTCTCTGAATTTCTTCGCGTATTCCGACTGTTAACTGAAGCAAAGCCCTAGGAGCGTCAGAATATACCTTAGATTTCAAATAACCCCACAAGAAAAAATCCATCGACGTTAAATCGGGACTTCTGGGCGGCCAATTAATGCCCCCCCCCCCCCTCTTAGATATATCTTTTCCAGACAACGTCGTTCTAACCATTGCTTCCATTTACTGAAACTATGTGCCATCATTAAATCCAGCAAAATTTTGTAATTCTAATGTCAAAATATTAATTCTCTAACATACCTATCTGCAGATCGAAGAGAAATAATGGCGAGTGCAATATAATTTGCATTTTCATGAAGTAAGGGCCAATATGCCAGGGCATTCATTGCCGCTCATACTATTAATTTGGGAGAATGTGAGGGATTCTCGTACTTCTCCCAAGGGTTTTCTATAGACCAGTAATGGTGATTCTTGTATATCTACATATCCATGTACTCGTAAATGGAAAGGTGCCTCATTGGTGAATTATCAATATTTTCAAGTTTTCGAATAATTCTTGCCCAAACGCGGATCAAATGGGATAATATTTAACCTTCAAAGGTTGCACCAGTTAGACCTTGTAAAGATGGAAGCTCAAATCCTTTGCCAGGATATTGTGGACAGTAGTTTTCGAAAGATTTAAGGTGGTTGCATATTTTCTCTCGACGTATAGAAACTTCTTGCTTTAGTGTGTTGTTTCATTGATATTTTATTAATGGTAGTGGCTTTCTCCCTCAAATTTAGCTACCCACGATTTGATTAACTATGGTGAAGAAGCTTGATTAATGTCGAGAAGGAAGTACTGCGCCCGATACAGGCGACGAACTATTATGAAAAGTCTATGGGTCTCGTAGAAGCTTCTGACATACATGGCACGTTGCTCACCGGTGAAAAGATCCATTGCAATTGAAGTTATAAGGTGTGTTATCTAGCACATATGTGCGCGCACATTTATCACTATTATTTTCCGAAATATCCTTAAAAGAGGAAAATATTTAAGGATACCATGTATGATAAGTATAAAGGATATATACATAAGTATATAACAAGTCTAAGGTGAATTGAATTGAGACTCGTCTCTTAAACTCAACTTTAAAACCCTTGAGCGTTTAATAGATTCTGCATTACTATTACCAATTGCATTTCCCTGAATTTCCTTACCTTTAACTACCAGTTTCAAGCACACGTTCTCGTTATTATACCCGTAACTTGAGGTGTACATTTCATCGCAAATATTCAGATGTGGGTCATTTCTAACAGGCTGCCTTTCGCTGTTTTCATTCACGATGCTGTCTATATACCTTTTGTTCTCCATTATCCTCGTCTTGTTAAAATAATCTCCACAGGTGACATCGAATTTCTCATTGCACGTCCAACAGCGAAGGGCATAACCTAAAACAATGACAGAATTGTTGAGTTTTTACATAATATTGTAAATTAAATATCCCTGACCAAAATCTTGTTAAATATTTTGGCCATTGAAGAATGGCCAGAGAGTTATAGAATCTGAAACGCGATGGTACTTTTTTGTGGTATAAGCATAAATTTCTGAACTAAAATCAACATCCTGAATTGTGTATAGTATTCTCCTGTATACAGCGTTCCCCGATTGCATATTAAATAGGAAAATAAGTACTTTATTAGCGAAATATTGTACATCTAGTATTCCTGTATTGATACTACTCGTTTTATTACAGGAATTCATGATATTTTCTGGCGCAATTTTAGCAAAGTAGTGTCCCCACTAGGTCTAAAACTTAAATTGTAAACTTACAAAAAAATGCCACTGGGTCGAGTCAATAAGTGGCTAGGTTCAGGGTGAATACAGCTAGTGCAATTGACGTTGATATTTCGTGTCCTATCCGCGAACATTTTTATTTGGCGTCTGGAAAGTGGAATTTTAAGCTAGTGTCTTATTTTGATAATACGTACTCAGTTAAGGGGTCTTCATTCATATGGGAAAACTGTCATCACATAAGTTCATCTTTCTCTGGACCCCCTTTCCCAATCGCTCTAAAATTTTATACACACCTAATGGACTATGGTATCTTAATTTTAAATGAAAGATTTTATTTATTACCCAAAGAGAAATGTTTTATTCGTTTGAAAAAATCGACACTTCTTGAGTCACCTTTTTTCATATCTTTTTTTGTATGAACAAAAAGCTTTTTCAAAAAAACAATTCAGTTTGTTCTTTATTTTATCTTACATCTCTTAAAAATCAATCATCACGATACATTGAATACACTTTAAGAAAGGGAACATTAATGTGAAAAACATAGCTTCTCAGAAGACGCAAATAATCCAATAAAACCCTTTTTATTGCTAATCGCTCTCCTAAGTGATTCTATTTGATTGCGAAGGAGCGCATTTCGCAATTTAAAAAAAAGACATGATGGTTTTCATGAAACTGATGCCAAAAGACGTAGAAACGTCTCTATTTTCAGTAGGAACCTTTCTCTTCAAATAAGCAATAAATGCATTTGAAGGGGTTGGTGCAAGACCCGGTCATTTTCCATTTTTTTAAATCCACTCCATTTTTTAAAATTTTACAGTATCAACATTAAACTGTTTTTCAAAATAGAAGAAAATTTGAAAAAATTAAAAGTTACTTTTCAATAAAGAAAAGTTCACTAGAAAACATTTTTCTTATGAAAATATACATGTTTTTTCATAGAACAACATTTTTTCAAAATGGAGTTGTCTGTTTTTTAACACAAAATGTAATAACAAGATTCAGTGTATGACAAAAACTGATTTATTTCACACGTAACTCGAAAAAAATACAAACATAAGTTCAAAACATCTCAACTTCTACATCCTCATCATCGCTATTGAAATTTTCTTGAGGTATTTCAGGACCAACATCATTAAAGCAATATCGTAATACCACTGATAATTCTTAGGTACATACTTTTCAGCCATGGACTTAACATTCTGAAGATTATTTTTATTGATAGGTAGAGGATAGCTGTTATAAAGTTTTCTGAAGGCAACGAATATGGTGCAGATGATTTTTTGAAAGCAAATTTAGAGAACAATGTTATTCCTGTTGTTATACTGCACTTCACTACATTAGTTTTTTCATACATGAAAATACGATATTTCGAAATAGAGAATTTTCTTTTTCAGAATTTGCAACAGTTTTTTTAATAAAACTTTTAAAATGTACAGAGAAGTTTTGAATAATATCCCGACACACAGTGAATTTCCTAGTTGTGTTCGTGACCAAATCTCTCCAACCTTTGGGTGTATAAACTACTTCTTTTTTACGTTTTCACGTAAAGTCAAATGCTCTCACATTTTAAAAACACAGGCTTGAGAACTGTTAGCTTAAAATTGGTTAAGGGTTTGTATTTTTGACCTCGTTGAACTGTTTTAACCTGAAATTAATTGTATCAATATTACTACTATTCTTAGAAGATTATATTAGAAGTTGTTATTACTATTCTGACGAGATAAAAACTTATTATAAACTTAGAAATAGAGAGATTATACTCTAACCTATCTGCAAATACCTTATGTAATAATGACTAAACAAATTAAGTCAAAACAGCTATTCTCCTGGCTATATGCCAAACGCCGAGCGCTGAATTACATGACAAAATTTGCCGTATTTTGTCTAACAGAATTAGCACTAAAATACAGTGATTCAGATCGTTCAAAACCACAAGGACGATGCAAAGTGTTACCTGTCTCAGGATATCGTTAACTGCAGAACGGTTTCGACCTTATCTTGGGTCGTCGACTTATCTGAATCACAGTATTTTAGTGCCAACTCTGTTAGACAAAATACGGCAAATTTTGTCATATAATTCAGTGCTCGGCTAAATCTACATTATAAATCAATAAATATTTCAATACTTTGCTATAGAGAACTATGTTTTATTTCAAGTTCAAACCTTGCGCTCTTATTGTAACACTTATTATATATAAAGGGTACCAGATACTATACTGACACCCTGTATACTGTGCTATATTAAACTAATATTCTGTATTAGTTGCCTCTTATATAAACAATAGTTTTAAAACTCTGTAAAATTTGGGTATTAACCTGTACTACTACTATATAATTAAATAAATATATTGTATTGTGCAAAAAATAAAATATTCTTAAAATACAAACATTAATGTTTGTATTTTAAGAATAAAATACAAACATTAATGTTTGTATTTTATTCTTAGTTGAATAATAGTTTGAAAATGACATAATTGTCGAAACTGCAGTCACGTTTCTGTGAAAATATAGTGGTATAAAAACGTAGTAGTTGTTTTTACTCATTTCCGTTGTGAGCTTACCTTTTATAATCAAAGAAAGACACTGACTGGTCTTCTGACTATCAGCATTCCTTCTGTCTTTTAAACACTTATCATTTGCTCCGTGACCTTTCAATTAGCCAAATTTAAATTAGAGAATCAAGTTTGAACGATTTTAAGCGTTGATTATAAAATTTACTCCTTCACTTAATAACTTCAGAGAAATATATTCAGAATATGAATAAGGCATGACGCCTCACACACGTTCATAATTGATAATTATGTTGTAGGTACTAATTACCGACAACTGCAGTTTTTCAATCTTCTACACCCAATCGTTACATCTAATAAAAGTTAATTATCTGACAGATGAAACGCCAGTGGGTTTTCGTTATATCATGCACAGTCGTGAACCAATTATCTCGCTTATTTAAATACACGGATAGGTGATTGAGGAAATGCTAATTTCGAAAAATAAAAAGAGTGCTATTGAATAACGACGTTGGGTGTGGGCGGTAATTTAGCGACGCCATTGCGTTATTAATCATCAAAAATTAAATGAATTTACTACGTCCTATTACGCATAGTTAACAATGCTTTTGTTAAATCTGATAGGAAATAATGCGTTATAATAATATTTATTTTACTGAAAACATACAACTGTATGTATAAGAATCATCACAAGTTAAAAACTAAATAGTTTAATAGGTAACAATATAGTTAACTAAGAATTTTAATTTTAAATCTGTAGGCTCTTTCAACAGTGATGCTTGAAATTTATTAGGTTATAACGGCATGCTGTTAAAGCAATGTCTGTCAAATTTATTTTGACTTGTTTAGTAGTACATGGAAAATTACTATAGAAGGCTATAGAGTTCAATAGCGTATGTAAATTATCAAATTCTATGTTTAAAATCAGTGCTCCGTTCGAGAATCGTTCCTCGCATTACGTGATTTTTATCCTCGCCACAATCGTCCCGCCGCGTCGACAATTTGACGATTGGTAGCCAAACTCGAGTCAACCAGTTTGATATATAATCAGGCAATACCCCACAGTCGAAGTGCAAGGTCTGCTGAAAACATCGCTGCTATGCGTGAGAGTGTATGGGAAAACCCGGGGCAGTCAATTTCTCGTCGCTCACAAGAACTTGGCACTTCAGCGACTTCAACTTAGCAAATTTTGCGTCGAGACTTCGGTCTTCACCCGTATAAAATCCAACTGACCCAGGAACTTAAGGTAAACGATCATAGACAACGCCGTGTGTTCACTGATTGGGCTCTGAAGCAGTTAGAAGTTAACCCAAATTTTGTCAAAAAAATCATATTTGTTGACGAGGTTCATTTTTGGATGAATGGATATTTGGAATGGATATTTGAATACAAATTTGTCAGATTTGGGAAAATACCAATTCGCACGAGATACACCAGCACTAAATGCATCCGGTGAAAGTCACTGTTTGGTGATTTTGGTCTGGCGGACTCATCGGTCCGTATTTCTTCCAAAACAAAACTGGTATTGCATAACCGTCAATGGCGAGCGCTACAGATAGATGATAAGCAACTTATTGTGGCCTAAACTGAATGATATGGATACTGACGACATGGCATGCCACGATGGATATTCTGCACGAGTAATTTGAGAACATAGTTATGGCGTAGCGGTGACTTGAACTGACAACTGAGATCGTGCGATTTAACGCCTTTAAATTTCATCTTTTGGGGCTACCTTAAATCGTAGGTCTATGCCAATAAACCGCAAACAATTAATGCCCTCAGAGTCTATACAGTGAACGCCATTCAGCAAATTCAGCCATATATATTCGACAAAGTCATCGAAAATTGGATACGTACCGCCAAGGAAACGTGCGGCAGATATTTGAACAACCTTATATCTTAATGCATAAAAGCATTCTTTCAAATAAAAAAAAAAATGAGTGGATATCTTATACACAGCTAGTTTTATTTTCGTTTAAAATCGAGCGTCCTTATTGAAATACCCTTTATATAATGGCTGATTTAATTTCAGCTTTTTAGAAACACATCAATTCCACGACGTATTGTTTCTTTCTCATTTTTAAGCTATAATCACTATTGCTTCTCAAGGAGTAACCCCTAGTTTTACTTTCTGGATAGGGGTCATTATTATATAAGCTTTAAATTGATGTAAATATAATGGATTTCATTGTAAATGAATTGTTGAATACATTGAATACGTAACCAGGTAAATTAATTAGAAATTGCATTGAATACAAATTGTAGTGCTTCCCTATTGTCAGGAATTTCAAGAATAGCAAAAATCACTTAGGCTAATAGTTTCGGAGTCAGACGGAACAATAGAGCATATAATGTGATAGTTTCTGTAATTCAAATAGTTTCTAAATGTATTTCATTGCTTGCTCAGTTCGAATAAATGGTTGTTAAAGAAATAAAACTCCTGTTTCAGGCCTGTCAGTGTTTTGGTATTTGAAGCTAATATACATAAATTCTTAGAACAGGAGAGGCTTGAATTAAAAAAAGATGAAGGTTTTGTCATTCACGATGTGCAACCAAACAGACTAATGAATAATTACAAAACTATAAAATGAAATAGTACAAACATTTGATGATCTTCGTCTTGTTTGTTTTTTTTATATAGATTTATAATTAGCCACATACAACGAACCGACATGCTTCCAGCAATGATCGATTGTAAGTCGGAGTAAACAGCAATAAGAATTAAATGAGGCAGAATTGCTAAAATATTATAGATGTGTTTTATAATAGACTTGGCGCTTCCTAGACCCAGTCAAGGATGTTAGTTGCGATTCCAGATGCTAAAATAAAATGTCACTTAAATAAATAACAGCAAAAGTAGTACTACAACTTAATAACAAATGCGAATGTGGCAAAAATATGATTAATTCCAGGGGCGTAGCGTGAAAAAAGAATCTAGGGATGTGATAAAAATGTTATAAGGGGAAGAGGTATAGTCAGATGTATGGTAGGCCATATGAAAATGGTAACAATAAAAAAAGACACTAACCTAAAATGATTATGCCGAGGTATATATCCTAATTTTTAAAATGAAGATCAATTCTTCGGTTTTTGTTTGTCCAGCGAAAACGTCTATCACTGTGTCTTTAGGTGTTGTGAGACGACCTCATATCTTCCAGCAAGGCACTTTCAATATTTATTAATGCTATGCAGTCTTTCTTGCTCTTGAGAATTTCGCAGATAAGTTTTTATTCTCTTTAAACATGCAAATGATCTTTCCGCGGAACTGCTTGTAGCAGGAATAGTCAAAATTAAACAGACAAATTTTGATGACTCCGGGAAAACAGTAGATAATTGAAGGGACATAGGTGCTTTTCTTATCTTCTTCAGGAATTAAATCCAAACACATTCTTTTACTTGGTGGTTGATTTTCTAACACAAATCTATCCATACTGTTCCAAATGTCACTAAACTCGTTTCTCATTTTTTGAATATGTGATTTGAAATCGGCGATATTTTCATTGTAGTAACTAATATCTGATATTTTTGTCTGTCGAATTTTAAACAGACTCTCGGAATGTGGGAATATTACAGAAAACATTGCTAAGAAAAAATTAAAATGAAAGTCGCGCAATAAAGTTAAAAGGCCTCTAGTACAAATAATGCTTTCTCGATCCCATTCCTCATTTTCATTTTCCACAATTACGCGAAACAGTGCTTCCAAATCTTCCTTATGTTATGGGAACAGTCGCCAAGATGCGTTCACATAATCGCATGACTGAGTCCGGAAATAACACCCACTCAACGTTCCACTGTTGACTGCGTAAGATCACTGACCTTTTCGCCCATCTAACGCGTAGCTTGGATGTAATGTGGACCATCGCATTTCAGCACTGCAGCAAGCAACGCGGGAGTCCAATAATTTCGGGCGCCTTCACGGCAGATTTGAAATAAAAAAGCTGATGGTAGCGTTCAAAGTAAATAACGTATGTTTGCGGTCGGTTTAAAATAATTAAGAAATTGTAATAATTGAATGATTTAATTGAACTTTTAAATAACACTAATTTGCCAATTTTGTAAGGGATGCGACGCATCACTCGCATCCATGTACGCTACGCCGCTGATTAATTCGGTATTTCTTTTCAGTTAAATCTGCCCAATTTTCTTATATAATATACGAGTAGTATTTAAATATTGAACTTTTAATATGTAGGATATATTTTCAACAGTAATAGATTGTATACAAAATTATTGACCGTTCTTGATTGATTTTAAACTACTTTTTTTGATAGTAAGGTTTATTCATTTATAATATTGTGACTTTGAGTTCCATTACGCGAAAATGGAAGAAATGACAATTTTTATTGTTGTTGGTGTACAACTGTACAGGCTATCGATTTCTTTTATTAATTTGCAATATTTATTTTCATTTTTTATTTATTTGTTAAATATAAGATCTTAGGTATCTAAATATCATCTTGGTAAGCAAATTAGAAAATTATGAAACCTCGAACAGTCATGTCTGCTTCGTAATCTAATTCATAGACAATAATATTTCATTGACTGATTATAACATAAAAAAAATGTTAATTTTTACAAAAAAGATTGTATTAGTGAAAATATTTGCAAAAATAACATTTATCAAGTATTCATATATACGGCTCATCAACAATAAGGGCAAGTCTCAAAACTACGCTATCGGACCGCCCACGAGGTGCGCAGTAAATAGTCTGGTCTTTACTCCAGTCGCATTGATATATTTGTAGAGTGAATATCGATGAATATATATTAAATGTAGATGCACACAGAGTTCGATCTGGCAGCGCGTATAGTGCATCCTTTTCCCTCCGAATGCTGCCTCACTCTTTCTTCTACGCATACTTAAAGAATCTCATACTTTTTCCTATTCTAGATGAGCATTACTTTGTGCATGATACCTATGCATTGGACGTTGTGGAATCAATATTATCCAAATGACTATTAGAGACGTCTTGAATTAGTTTCTGTATTTGAGTTATTTTCAAAAAGTCAAAGTAATATTTTCAAATTTACTATTTTTTACCAATTGCTAGTATGACTTTTAATACCAGTAAGGAAGTAACATTAACGTGATGCCTAGTGTAATACTTTTAATATACATCTTTTTAATATACAAAGTTAATTTATTTATTCTACTAATGAAATATTAGAATATGAAGTCTACAAAAATATTTTGATGTTCATGAAGAGCCCGACCAAATTCCAATATTCAAAATAGTACTTTGTATTATATATAGAGTTTTCTAATTAAATATTTTGAGCGTGTTCTAACGTGAATGTGCGTTGATTCCTGATTAACAAGTAATGTGACTCGTTGATATCCAGATGACTTTGGATATTTATCAATAATTCTTGTTTTAACGAGGGACTGAAAATAAAAATTATAACTTAAACTGTGCTAATGTCGTAGTAGTTGTGTACTCACCCACGTAAGGAATATACCCAATTATTAAATTTATTATTTAATAATTGGACACATTCCTGATAAGCTTAATATATCATTATTAGTAAGTGGATGATGAGAATAACGAATATAAAATATCTCCAGCGAATTTGTCAAAATTTAACACATATTTCAGACATCTGATATCTAACAGCTAATAAATATTTTAATAAACTTGGCCATGACAATGACTATTATTTTTATATTTTTAGGATAGACAAACCTCTTGCTTATAAGTTGATTATAAATAGGCACATTGCTTCGTGTTTTAATGACTGAATAATTCTTATTGGGATTTAGTTCTCGATTAAAATAATAAGCAGAGAATAAATGAGAACTTACAGATACCAAATATGCAATTATATTACTTTGTTTACTTAATTGTCACGAAGTACAAAATAAATAGGTTAAAGTGGTAACGTTTTATTAAGGCAGACTTTCAAAAGTTTACTTTTGGAATACTAATTAGGCATATTATTCATAAGAACACATATTGTATAACAAAGTTTATGAAGCTGATGTCATTTTATAGCCAACTTCAATTTCTATGTCATTGTTAATTTTTTTGTTAGAATTTTCTTTTTACTTTTCCGTACTCCACTATAAGCGGAAAAGTAATGTAATCGTGTAAAGAAATGGTGAAAAAACCTAATTTTTTTGGGTTTATTTTTAGTTTTTCGGCCTGAAAACAAAAAAAAAATGGTTTTTAAAAATGTTTTGCTGTGCGTGTCGTTGTCGTCGGCATTTCTTGCTAGCACGATAACTCAACTAAATCGCGTCGGATCGATCGGGTTTTGACTAATTCCGATCGGGGACGTCTCCCAGACGACACCTATTGATTTTGAGGTGGTTAGAACACACCCCACCCTGTCCATGGGTCATGAGAAAGCACGATGGTAGACTATTTTAGAAATTTGTTTTGTTAATACGATAACTCAACTAAATCGTGTCGGATCGACCGGGTTTTGACTGATTCTGATCGGGAACGTCTCCCAGATGACACCTATTGATTTTGAGGTGGACAGGATACACCCCACCCTGTCCATGGGTGATGAAAAAGCACGACGGTGGACTATTTGAGAAATTTTTTTGTTAACACGATAACTCAACTAAGTCATGTTGGATCGATCGGGTATTGACTGATTCGGATCAGGGACGTCTTCCAGACAACACCTATTGATTTTGAGGTGGATAGAATATACTCTGTCCTGTTCATGGGTCATGAGAAAGCACGAGGGTGAACTATTTGAGAAATATGTTTGTTAACACGATCACTCAATTAAATCGTGTCGTGTCGATCGGGTTTCGACTGATTCTAATTAGCGACGTCTACCAGACGACATCTATTGATTTTGAGGTGGATGGGACACACTGCACCCTGTCCATGGGTCATGAGAAAGCACGAGGGTGAACTATTTGAAAAAATTAAAACTGTCACATAAAAGACATATTCTGCATTTATGTGTTGATTTATTTTTTCTCGGCCACTCAATTTCGAGATAGAGGTGTTCTACGTGCGGAAAAGTCCGTTTTAATACTGTTTATTTGTAATAATTTTAAAGAATTATTTTACTTTACGATTTGACTTTTTTTCTCAATTTGATTTACAATATATCCCATTACTTCTAACAAATTTAATTACAATGCTTTAGATTTTATAGAGATCTAAGGGAAACAAGTTTTAAAACTTAATTAAACAAGTTGTATAATTTATTTAAAAATTAATGGATACTCTTGATATCTACATTAAACTTAATTTTACATGAATAACTTTTCATCCCTTTCCATTACTTATGGGATAATTAGTAAAGTAAAAAGTCTTTAAATATAACCATCTGTTAACTGAACATTTCGTTGATTTTTGTTATTAAGAATATTATAGAAGTGTTATTGGCATCTTAGATAAATTAGACATATTTGTCAATATAGTAAATTGATAAATATAAATAATGTTATTAGTGATATATTTTTACCTTACATTACCATTGTAGCCATAATGCTGTTGTTAATTAAAATAAATGTAAAGGCCAGTATATTTCCGTATTGTTTTAACAATTGTGGTAAAGTTTTTTTAGCAATAGTTTGTTTAGCAATAACATGTTAATTGACTCATAATCAATCCAATTACATTTCTACAAATCCTCCATACCTCCAAACCCCTGTAAAATTACTTTTTCCTTACTTTGCGTCTTTATTTTAAAATACTTTAACTTACCTGGTAGATATCAACTCCCAAATTTTACTGTTTTCTTTCTATAGATAAAATTAGCGTACACCACTAAATGCTATATAATGATAACCGTTTATATTCTTACAAATTCAAATGTTATTCAAATGTCTCAAAAATATGTACTAAATATGCGTGAGAGATAACTCTAATGAAAGTCGACATACCTGTAAATAAATAATAAGTAGTTATTTGTATCATGCTAGATTCGTTAGAAGACTTGTGTAAAAAAATGACTGGGGACTGTTAATGTAATTAATTTCATTTTGTCAGAAACAAAGGACTGTAGTTTTTTTGTTAATATAGCTAAAAGCGCCTTTAAATACAGGGTCTTTCAATAGAGACGCTCGAAATTTGTTAGATTATAGCGGCCATGTTGTTAAAACAACATCTATCAAATTTATTGTGAATTGTTCAGTAGTGTATCGCAAATTACTGTGGAACGTTATAACGTTCAACAAAGGGTGAAAGTTATCAAATTTTATTTTCAAAATCAGTGCCCCGTTCAAGAAACGTTACGCGTATTACGAGTTGTGTGGAACCGTCTCGCCGAGTTGAATATTTGACGTTTGGTGGCCAAATTCAAGTCAACCGGTTTGTGAAACAATTAGCCAACGTCCGTACGTCACCGAAACGCAAGGTCTGCTGAAAGCATCGCTGCTGTGCGTGAGAGTGTACGGTAAATTGAGGCAATCAATTTCTCATCTTCACAAGAACTTGGCCTTTCTGCGACTTGGCGAATTTTGCGTCGGGACTTAATCTGCGTATAAAATCCAACTGATCCAGGAACTTAAGACAAACGACCATATATAACGCCGTGTGTTCGCTGATTGGGCTCTGGAGCAGTTGGAAGTTGACCCAAATGTCTGCTGTATTTGTGCTGTAAAGATCGGCAGCCCGCTGGCGCGCTTAGTTTGCAATGCTTTAAACACGTGTTCCATAATTCGTACCAGGCGCAGGCCGGGCTGAAAGTATCTGCGCTCCATTGACCATTCACTCCGTTGAACTGAGCGTGTAAGGTGGCATTTTTGGAAACGATTTAAAATATAGCTTAACTTGACTAATGTTGCAGATAAAAATATAATGTAATGCTGTTTTAACTAATACGAATACATAAATTAAATGGAATTACTTCTTATTTTTTATTACAAGCAAAATTTAGGCAGTACTGGAGCATGGCAGCTCTTGTATACCAGCCACCGCTGATAATAATAGACAACAGGATGAGACAGCGTACTCCGTTCATTGTCGGACATGCGCTGTTCGAAGTCGAGCAACGAATTGCGCGGTTGCGACTTGGATGGGTGATGCATGGTCTTATTTTCATGGCGCCGCGGTGGTGCTGACTCGGTATTTGGTAACAGGGTGGCAACTGGGCCAAATACTGGGCACATTGCCTGCGTGAGTTCGATTCTCACCAGAGGGAACTTGGCACTTCCCGCAGGGCTGGGTATTTGTCCGAGTTTATATGTGTAACCTTCCCCTACACAAAACCTGCTTGTAGGCTTTCTGGGGAAGGATGTTCTAATTTCTGTGTGTCCAAACAAACTTAAAACATAGTCTATTATCATTATTATTATTATTTTGACTATGGTCCCAACGTTGGTTATTATATGAGCAGTGGCATGTGGACTGGTGTACAGGGGTAGTTTCATTAGCAAAGGATATTCCTACGATGTTTGATTCAGTAGAAATACCTTGCAATTTATTAATAATTCTTTTGAGTCTGCTCCAGTCCACGTTGTCCTTGAGGACTAATCGGTAATTCTGATAAAATTTTTATCCAAACCATTTTTAAAGGATTTTTTTTAATTTCCCATATACGGGGCTGTGTCATATTCCCCGTATAGTGGTTGTAGTTCGTAATAATATAAAATGATTGATTCATTGGATTGTTGCTTCCTGTTATAGTCTTTTTTCCAGAGCACATTGCGTATTATCCTGTGTCACGAAAACCATTAAGTTTTAACAAAGTTACTTATTGGCATATTCTCTGTAGGTAGGCTTAACTGATTTCCAAATCTAGTGAAACAATTTTCAAATCTTTCCTAAATTAATTCTATTTATATTATTTCACGTACAGTAGATTGCAATTTATTACTTAATTAAAATATATAAAGGAAGCCTAGCTTTTGAATTTAAGTATTGCAACACATAATAATGCATGAAATAGACTCGGATATGAATTTTATTCAATATATATGGAATGTGCCGATTAATCTATTAGGATTTACAGAAATACGCGAACGGGAGTGATTGACGGGGAATCAACTGGCGCGGCGTCCGGGCAAAATTCCCCCACAAAGATGACTAGGTAAGAACACTTTTATTATATTTCTTTTAATAATTTTTCCATGTTTTTTTTTGACAGAAAAAAAAATTTATTTTCTACGAGAATTCGAAGTGGATGAGACACAACATGGCCTGGAAAAAGGCTTTATAACAGGAAGCAACAATCGAATGAATCAATCATTTCATGTTACTATGAACTCCAAGCACTATACGGGGAATGTAACCCAGCCCTGGATGTGGAAAAATTGTGAAAAGTTTGAAAACGGTTGGATCGGAAATTTTATCAGGATTACCGATTACTCCTCGAGGACAACATGGACTGGAGCAGTCTCAAAAGAATTATTGATAAATTGCAAGATATTTCTACTGAATCAAACATCGTAGGAATATTCTTTGCTTATGAAACTACCCCTGTATACCAGTCCACATGCCACTGCTCATGTTATAATCAACTTTGGGACCATAGGGAAAATAATAATAATAGACAACGTAGTTTCCAAAACAGGACACCGAATTTTACGCCAGTTAAGCAATTTCATGATACTGGATATCAAAGCCTACCTACAGAGAACATGACAATAAGTAACATTGTTAAAACTTAACGGTTTTCGTAAAAACGTTACTACAACATTAATACTATGTACTTATAAATGTAATTTTTATTTTCGGTAAGGACAAGATCCCTTCATTATAAGAAGAACTATTAGCAAATATCCAATGGCATCTGTTTCGTCATAGTTAGGAATTTGGTTGCGTTGCTCAGGAATATAAAATATATTTTCTAGATTTGCACTAGCAGACATATAATATACACCAATATTTCATTAGTGTAATATCAACAAACACGATAATATGCATTCTATTTCAAAGGTGTTTTATTTTCCTTCATTAGGTATACAATATGTTGTGAAGATACCAAAAGGTGGTGAAGTATATTGTCTGTTTCATCTCTATTTGCCAAATACAAAATCTCAAAGGATACTGACAATCGAACCGGCAGTCAACTCAATGGGAGACCGGGACAGATAAAATTCTTTACGGCAACTTAAAATAGCCATTATAAATGCGCTTCCATGCTACAAATTGTTGTGTTTTTATATATTATCAATAATTAATTAATTTAAATAAAAAATTACAGACAGAAAGAAGTGCGATAACTACAGAGGTATAAGTATACTTCATCAACCGGAAGACTATATGGAAGAATCCTTAAGACAAGAATAGAGAAAGACATTGAGGAAATGGAGGAACAAAGCGGTTTTAGATCAGGAAGATCCTGTACAGATAATATATTTATCCTGAGACATTTAGCGGAAAAGTATCAGTCAAAAGGAATGGAACTCCATGTAACTTTTATAGACCTAAAAAAAGCATTCGGCTCCGTCCCGCTCCAGAAATTGTGGACTGCACTAGAAGAATCGGGCATCGACACGGTATATATAAACGCAATTAAGACCATTTATAGAGAAAATCAAGCTGTCGTCAAGGTTGGAAAACATACCTCGGCCCCTTTCTCACCAACAAAGGGCATGAAGCAGGGATGTTGCCTCTCCCCCACCCTATTTAAAATTTACTTAAATGCTGCTCTAAAACAATGGACTAGAAAGTGCAGCCCGATGGGAATATGCTTAGAAAACAGTCACCTATACACCATCCTCTTTGCGGATGACCAGATAGTAGTCGCAGAGGATCAGCAAGATACGTCGTACATGCTCAATAAACTTATAGAAGAATATAATAAATGGGGCCTAGAGGTAAATACAGAGAAAACACAGTATATGGTTATAGGAGGTAAAGGAAAAGACATAGAACTGGACAGCGGGATGATAAAAAATGTGACCGAATATAAATACCTTGGGGTTACAATTTGTGAAAATGGGAGAGACGACAAGGACATCAGGGAGAAGATGGCTAAAGGAAGGAACTTGACAAAAACACTACATCCCATCCTGTGGAAAAGTAATATTACAATTAAAACAAAAAATAATATTTTTAAATCAATAATAGAACCAGTCATGACGTACGGATAAGAGGTGTGGGTTACAGGCAAAAATATGGACCAGAAAATACTTGCAGCTGAGATGTCGTATTAGAGAAGATGTTGCAGGTTAACTTCATTAGATCATGTCAGAAACGAAGATATTAGAGAAAGAATGACAGCTACAGACACTATTACAGATACAATAAACGAAAAACAACTAAAATGGTACGGACATCTAAGACGCATGAACGCAGAAAGAATACCACAGAAAATCTGGAATTGGACCCCATACAAACGAAATAAAAGAGGAAGATCACGCAAGAAGTGGATAATGAATATTCACAAAGGAATGGAAGAACGAGATCTACAGGAAGGAGACTGGAATGATAAAGAGAGATGGCGCTTAGGATGCGAGAAGCGGCGATGATGCTGCAAAACCTCGCTATATATATATATATATATATATATATATATATATATATATATATATATATATATATATATATATATATATATATATATATATATATATATATATATATATATATATATATATATATATATATAAATACAAAATTAATCAAAAATAGACAAAATTAAAGAATAGCTGATTTAGTTCTAGTTCACTAATTGTTGTTTACCCCATTCTACCTCAGTATGACGTGCTATGCTTAATGGCTGGGCGATTAAAATGTTGCCGGTGTGATACGAATAAGACGTAAAAGACGCACCACCGACTAAGACGTGTAAGAGATTAAGTATTTCTCGTAGATTATCCTAGTACTTACTAACAATATTTGGCAACGTAGCTTTTTACACGCCACAACCCACAAGAAAGTCTCGAAATACGTTGAAAAGATAAAGATAACCGATATTAAATAACTTTAAACTGCAATCGGACCGACATTGTCCTAGGTTATGTGTCAATAGGGACGGATTTCGGTAAGTCTAATATTCAATTTTTATGCGTCTTTGATTAAACTTAACTCTAAGACTTTTGTGCTCTTTAATATTTCATGTTTTCATGGTGTATATTTAGTATTTTAAAGTGGTTATATTTTGGGGGATAGATATTCTGATTTAGTGGGTATTTATCAGTTTGTGGTGTTGCCCTTTAATAATATTTTTTTTTAATAAGTGTGATTTATTAAATATAGTAAAATGTTCAGACCGTGGGAAGATCCTCAACCTAGCACGAGTCAAATTCACGAAGATTTTAATACGATGGCAGTGGAAAACAAAACAGGTATACAACATTTAGGAAAACAAGTACAACAAATTGTATTAAATGTATACAAAAATATAGTAACCAGCGAGGGAGAGAAAGGAGCTGTAGAGAAAACGTCATATTTGACAGAAAAATCGATATGAACTATTTATAGAATACTTCAAAAGGGAACTAGGGAAATAAAAGTACGAGATGGCGCAGGAATACCAAAGAAAATTGATCCATCACAGGTAAAACTATTACGAGACAGAATTTGTGACAAATATAAAAAAAATTAAATTCCAACTGTCAATTCATTACATATGGAATTGAAGGAAAATGGTATGTTACATATTAGTAAAACAACGCTTTGGCGATAGCTTAAAAAGGTAGGATTTAGATTTAAAATTGTCAATAAAAGGGCGAAGATAATGGAAAGTCGTAGAATTGTTTTGTGGCGTATGGCATACTGGAAAGCATAAAAAGATTTAGAGAAGAACAAAGACCGATTTATTACTTGAATAAAACTTGGTACGACACACATGATACAGTCAAAAGAGGCTGGACGGATAGTTCAGATAGATGTAAACTAAATATGCCCCCAAGTAGAGGAAAAAGATTATTAATTCTACATTATGGTACTGAGAATGGATGGGTTCCTAATTGCCCAAAACTTAGTGGAATTAAATTGGAGGATTCAAGCGTAGACTATCATCGAAACATGAATGCTGACATTTTTGGGGAATGGTTTAGAGATACCTTACTTCCGAGTGTTGAAAGGAATAGCGTTATTGTCTTAGATAATGGCCCATCCCACTCGAAACTTTTATAGATGATTCCAAATACAAGCACTAAGAAAGGAGAAATTCAGCAATTTTTAAAAAATCATAATTTTGCATTTGAGGAAAAGTTTACCAAGGCTCAACTTTTAGAAATAGTAAAAAAGAATATTTTTTCCAACAAATATGTTACCGATGAAATGACTAAAGCTCACAAACACACTGTTCTAAGATTACCTCCGTATTTTTGAATATTTAACCTGATTGAATTCTGCCCATATGAAAACGCATAAAAACACTTGCATTTAAACATATACATTTAAACTTTAGAAAGCTGTTGTTGAAACCATGTTTTAAAATCAAACTTCCAATCCCAGTCCTCAACCATGCTATATAATATGTAGGTGGCAAATAAGAATTTGAATTTAAGTTTACTAGAGGCAATATGAATCGTTATATTAGATATAATTTCCTACAAATTGTGTAATGTGTAGTTAAGTTTGTATCTAACAACCCTTTTTGATGTATATATTTACAGATTAGTTTTTTAACTATATCTATTTCCATTATTGGAAAAATTGGTGTAAAATTTCCTAGCTATCAGTAATTCACTTAAGTAAATTAAAATCAATGTTAAGCATAAAAAATAATATTAGTAATTAAGAATAAAGAATCAATGCGAAACTTTTAACATCTCATGTAGATGACAATACACCAAAATCCCCCGATAAAAACGAAAAACTCTTTGAATCAGCTTGAAGATGGAACGTTAAAATATCGAAATATAGAGTAGCGTTGAGTTAAAACAAATATTGTAATAAACGCAACAAAGTAAAGCATTTTATGATAATTTAATCACTATGTTATTTTTTCTAAATCCAACACGTTATTTTCTTTAAGTCTTTTTATTTATCTCGTATAAATTTAGATGCAACTACTCACCGCTTTGAATAGTTGAAATAATTACTGTAACAATTAATCCCATACAGACTTGGTTGCACATTTTCACTCTTAAAGACGTGACAGAAAATAAAAACAAATATGATTCACTCTAGTTAACTTCCTTCGAGATTTGCTTGAATTGGATACGCACTACGGACGACAAACCAACAAATAGTGTGATGTTTCCCTCATCTCGAGCTTTATGAATCGAGTCTCGTAGTAAATGAAATTTCCCTCCCACCACCATTTGAATTGTATTTATGAACCGTAGCGTGACGGCTTTTTTTTTTTTTTGTCATTTGTAGACGGTTAATATTTCATCTGATCTGAACGAATAACGAAAAGTATCTGCCGTACCTTGACGCAAGTAAGTCTGTTGTTACTCGGAAAATTACGGGCATTAAATTCTCTCAGTTCTGGGGCTGGGCGAAGTTTCGGAAGTTTACTACTTTTTTTTATTAGCAACTCGAGTAAACCACGTCGTTGCGTAAGGCAGTCATCGTGTAATCTAATTTATTCATTGTTTACAAGAATGGCGGCAGGAGAAGAAATATACAAGGGTGTAAGAGAGGTTAAGTAAATGTTATTTTACCTATAAAATCACAAGAGTAGTTTGGAGCAAACTGAAAAAACATGGTTACCCTAGTTTATATACTACATTTGCAGTTTAGCTATGAAAGAGAACGAAAATTAATGATTTTATTTTCCTTCAATCAAATTGTATTTGTTAAAAGAAGTGGAAAGGGGGAAAACTATATGAAGAAAAAACAATTAATAAGTAAAAATAATAAAAATGAAAAACATAATAAATCGTTATTCAAATGATGTTTATTTCAATTTATTTCAATTGATTTCAATATAACTCAAATATTAATTTAATTGTTTAATTTAATAGTTTATCAGGAATATTAACACATTATAACATAATCACATTAAACAAATAGGTACTGCATGTAATGTATGTGTATTAAATAAATTTACGTTCATTTTTTTTTAATTATTTTCAAACATATGTTTAGAAATACCGTGTGCATTATACGAATAGTTTTGAAAAGCGCTAATTCATTGTTTTTATTGTACGTAGGGCTAAAAACGACCACTTGTTGATAAAGTAAATAAGTTTGGAATATGAGAATTTACAAATTTAAATAGCATGGTGTAACGATATGTTTAAAATAAACAGTTTTAAAACCTTAAAACGGACATTTCCACACGTAGAACATCTCTATCTCGAAATTGACTGGCCCAGAAAAAATAAACCAACAGATAAATGCACAATATATGTTTTATGCGACAGTTTTACTTCTTTCAAGTTTTCTCAAATAGTTCACCATCGTGCTTTCTCGTCTCATGATCCATGGACAGGGTGGGGTGTGCCCTATCCACCTTAAAATCAATAGATGTCGTCTGGTAGACGTCCCCAATCAGAATCAGTCAAAACCCGATTGATCCGACACGATTTAATTGCGTGATCGTACTAACAAAAACAATTTCTCAAATAGTCCACCATTGTGCTTTTTCATGACCCATGAACATGGTAGAGTGTGTTCCATCCACCTCAGAATCAATAGGTGTCGTTTGGAAGACATTCCCCGATCAGAATCAGTCAAAACCCGATCTATCCGACACGATTTAGTTGAGTTATCGTGCTAACAAGAACAAATTCCGACGATAACGACACCCACACACACACACACACACACAGACACAAAATGGTTTAAAAACCATTTTTTTTTGTTTTTAGACCGAAAAACGAAAAATAAACCCTAGAAAAAAAATTTGTTTACACGATTACATTACTTTTCCGCGTATAGTGGAGTGCGGAAAAATAAAAATAGGATGGTGTAAAATATGTTTAGTTTGCTGTAAACCTTGTTGTACTGAGGAAAAATACTGCACCAATAGTGGTGACTTCTTAAATATTACGTGCAAACTTCATAGGTTGCATCTTGTGGCCGAAGATATATAGTAGAATTATTTTATGAAGAGCAAGTCGGCAATAAACCGTGCTACAAATAGCAATGTATAGCTTACTATAGCTTACCTTCTCCCATGCAAATGCAGTAAAAGAATTTTACGCGCGCAAATGATTTATAGGCAGGTCTGTGTCTCTTATTCAGTCAGACATGCATCTGTCTTTGTTGCACGATTTATTGCCGACTTGGTCTTCATAAAATAATTCTACTATATTAATATCATCTTCGATAGTGGTTTTTCTCAAATCTTCTAAACACAGTAGAGGAATTCACATTGTGAATTGGTGAAATGGTGTCCCGACATTCCTGAACCACTACAGCCTATTCTTCTTCGCTGGGGAACATAATTACAGGAACATAGTTACATTTTTTCATTATTTTGAGCATATCCACAAAATCAGTTATGTAATGTTTCAATTTCATCCTAAAGAGGTAGCTGTTATCAAGGAAAGTCAAGCGACATTACAAGATCCTTTCATTTTGAAGCAGATTCACAAACCATTCATTCATGCTTATTAGAAGAGACTAGAGAAAGCAATAGGAAAATTGAAAAATCTTTCCTTGTCGATAGTTGTCACTACAAATAGTGGATGCTGTACGCACAGATATACATGGTTTAAGTGACGCTGAAACTGATAATGTTATAGAAAATTTGACACTGTTTTAAGAGATGATTCAGATTTTGCTAGAATAAAATAAATGCATAATGATTCTGTGTCTACAGATCCATTATATAATTGCTAAATTATTTTAATTATGCCAATAATATATCACTAGATATTGAATGGTATTTCTCTTTATGAACTTCTGGACAAAATTAGCGCATCAGCGAAATTATTCATTATGTTTTATTAATTTTACGGTGTTTTAAATCATTAAACGTTTTATCCTTTCACGCAATTGTAATAGTTTGCAATACATTCAATTACGCAAGTGATTTCATCAACTAAATGAAATACGGTATCCAGTACACTTAGAATAGAATAAATGAATCGTCCACGCAACTTCAGAGAAGATGCAATTAGTCCGAACAGTTAAACATCTTAACGATCTTAGAAATTAGTGTAGAATCCTAGGATAAAGCATAAGAAGTTACAGATGTAAGAGGTGAGCAATATATTATGCATGTCGCCTTAAGAAACAGGCATTCTATCAGTTTAGAGCTAAGCAAAGCTCTAGCAGCAGCTCGAAATATAGCAATTTCTGGACGAACTGTTAGGAGAGGGCTTAGTGAAGGAGGATTGATAGAAGATCAGCTATTGCCCCACTGCTCACCAGAGAACATAGAATTGCTAGACTACGTTTTGCAAAAGAACATGTAAATTGGACCATTGACGACTGGAAGCAAATTTAGTTTTGAGACCAAACGAAAGTAAAAGTCTTAATTCACCAGATGGATGTCAGTGAGTCTGGAGGAGACCAGAAAAGAGATTTTCTGCCTGTAGTATCTCTTCGAGGATCCCATTTTTTGGTGGATCAATGATGTCTTGGGGAGGAATTTATTTTGATGGTCGCACGGATTTGGTTTCTATAAGGGGGAGATCCATAAGTGCACATTTCTATGTATCAAACATCGTAGAAGAACACATGATGCCATTTGCCCCACTTGTCGGGGATAACTTCATTTTTATGCAGGATAACGTTGTTAGAGAAGTACTGAACTGCCTTCAATTTGTGAATATTCCAATTATGGACCGGCCACCTAATATATCTAATGTATCTATTACAATAGGATGTACGAGTACTAAAACGATCAGCTAGGCATCACATATTTGCTCCTCTGACCTTTAGGGAACTCGGACAAGTCGTTTTTGTCGAATGGGAGAATCTTCTTCAGGAAACCATTCACCACATGATAAATAGCATACCCAGATGAATGGAAGTAGTGATAAGATCTAGACGAGAATCTACACGATCTCGAATTCAAATTATTATGATTCAATTCACCTCCAATTGTTTTTCTGAAGTTTTTCATTAACACCGCTTTTATTCCATTTTACTCTATTGTTCCTTTCCGTTATTTATTCATGTCTTTCACGATAATACAATTCTAGTTTGTTAAGCATTAGTTTAAATATTTTAATTAAAATATCACGTAGGTACTAAGATTTAAATATTTGAAAAAATAAAAGTAATGTGGTTTCTCAAGAAATTGAGAAGGTGTTGCTTCTGGTATGCTGACGATACTAGAAGCTCTACTGGTATATTTATAGGTATACTTTTGTATTTAATCCCCCTTCATGATTTATAATTGGCCTATAAGTATTTACCACTACTAATAGTATAATAAAATACCATTTAATGAATTTTAGTTCGAATTTTAGTAAAAGAAGAAGTGTTAATGCCGATTTAATTAAGACTCGCAAACAGGCAAAATAATTAGTAGCTGTTTTATTCAATTTGTACTGTGACGCAATAAAATAATAATAAAATATACATACGTGAATACAGCGTGTTCTGCTAAATGATATTATTCTCATATTATCTCAAACATATTACAGAGCATTGCGTAAGCTCAAGACCAAAAATTTATATAGTACAAAAATAAATAAAACAACAAAATCTCTCTCTATGATGGAAAATTGTATCTAGATGGTATTAACGACAAAATGAAGATGAGATTCGCTTTAATTCATACATTCAAATTAACTATTTAATTTAATTAAATTAAACCAAAAACATCTTCAGCGAAGAAAATATTAAATAAATTATTTAATTTAATTAATTTAATGGTGAACGAAAATATTTTATATCACTTGGGGTACCACTGGAACTGACCGTAGCTTTCGAAATTTAAATGGAACACCCCGTACTTTTTTATCAAGTGGTGTATATCCATCAATTTTAACCAAATTTACAAATTCATTGCAAAATTGCAATCAAATCTAAACAATTTCTAAAATAACTTGGAAGTAAGAAATACTGTTGTTATTTATTTTTGTTATCCAAAAGTTATCCAAGAACTATTAGCACTAACTAACTAACTATTAAACTAAGCAAAGTATTGTGGTAACCCCTTACTAAGAAATATTCCTGGAAAAGGCACTGGAAAAATATCTTGCAAATCCATTTACAGTTTGATTTGGAGCATCAAACGAATCCTCATCGAAAAAAAGCGTTAATGGAATACGCGTCGAGCTTTTCTTACTCTATAAGACCAGAAACCTCTGGGATTACTCTTATTTGAATTTTGTTGAATTGATGTTAAGTAGTTAGTATAAGCTTTAGCTATTTGTGATTTAATAATATTAACAAGGATACGGTATTTTCTTTAAAGAATTCGCCCAGTATTACTTGATGTGACTTTATTTTGGTTAGACTTGACCATTTATTGTTATACCATACAATTTGTATAATAGATCTTTGCGCGTGTATAAATTTAGTGACGACGCATGGAGCACATGCTACACCACTCGCAATTGTTACTAATATGCGACAATTACCAGCACGTATGTCTAGACATAGGTTTCAGTCAATTACGTACGGCATAGTTAGTTATAATATACAATAATTTGCCGAACAAAATGCAATTATGAAGTCACGTCTTAGCTTTATTGTATAATTTGATTCATTGGCGTCTTAATATTTCTGTAAAATTTATTTCATTATTGTTTCATTTATTTCGATTTTGATTGAATTTATTTCATTTATTTTGATGGAAATATCACTTCCATTGAATGTTTTTGTGGAGAATCTTCTCATTGCTCTGTCATAGGTTGATGGATTTGTATTGTACTAACCGTTACCCTAAAATGTGTTTTCGGCACGACACTGTTCAAAAATGTCAGTTGATTGATTCATACGATTGTTACCTGTGATGCACACGCAAAGAATCATACAAATTATAGTTATGTTATATTCTAGCTTTTACGGCCCATTATCCACATCCCAAGTTTAAGAAGCTTCATTTTCATAATAATCATTGTATAGTACTTTTGCAGCCACCCAGTATGTATATGTTATTTAAATTGTTCAGGAATATGTCTCGGAACAAGGGCCGAGATTTGATCAATAAATATTATTATATGATGCAATTGATTAAAGTATTAGAGAACCCATATCTAATATTAACACCAAAATCGAATAATATAAATAGGGGCGTGACAATTATTGCCTACTGGGCGTTAAGGAAATATTATAATCAATTATTTTCACGCTGGAGCATGCAAATTATCGATTTATTTCAGTATATCTAGGAGGCGATCCATTGAAATATTGCTAGAGATACTATCTGTTAAACGGTCATATGAAGTCCATTATGTAACCCCACGAAATATTAATTTACTGATATGGGCTGGGAGAGCATAGGGGCTAGTCTTTATTTACCCAATTTAATATGACAATGCATTGTACAATATTTTTAGTTGTCGTGTATTACGGCTGTATGTATAGGATTTAGATTCTTTATTATAAACAGAATAAATTATATACTCGCATAAAAATACATGCTAACGTGGGTAATTTAAGAAAAAAAGTGAAAAACTCGAATTTTAATAAATGTTCTAAAATTATGTCAAGGTTAATATAGACCCCGAGCATTGAATATATTTACAAAGAGAATTAAAATCTTATCAATATGAGGTATCATTCGGTCCCTATTGCGTATATTAATCCATGGAAGGATGGCCGCCCCGACGAAGGGGTGAATTTATGTGTCTGAATTTACCATTGTGTCACCCTCAACATTTGACCTATTTAAAGAATTTGTTGAAAATAAAAACAAGAAAAACAATTGTTTTGAGAAACCAAGCATCGAGTAATTGAAGGTGAATCATCTTGAAAAAGTCACGGCATATTTCACTTCAATATTAAATATTCTATAATAAAGTCAGTCAGTCGTCATTATCTCATTTGCCAAAAACAAATAACCAGTCATAACATTTTCTAAATTTTGAAACTTGGATACAAAGAAATCGATTTACTTCTCCCTAAAGCCTAAGGTTGTGGAGGGAAGATTACACATAGAGATGCAGATAAACATACACATGCTCGGAGGGGAGGGGGGGGACGCCAAAGTTTCCTACGTTGGGGCCCAATCCTCCACCCCAGGCCACAGAGCGAATGATATTATTGCAGCTACTTCTTCAGAAGAATATGCGAGGTCACCAATCCTTATTTGGGAGGTAAAGTGCTGCACTTTTATTGGATCAGTGTCGGGCAACTAACATAAATTCCCACCACAATCTGAGATACAGTAACATTTTGTTTGTCACCTTATTCTACAGAAAGTTGTTTTTTCGTTATTCCTATATTTGTCTCTAATTATTTCATTTGTACAGTGAAATTATTAACTATAAAAGAAAATTTAGAACTACTAATAATAATAAAGTGTATTTACACTAAGGAAATATATTTCAACAACGATTAAATCGACCTTATATACTGCGACATAGCATAGACAAACTTTTTGTGTCCGAACTACCTCTGAACTCTGCTAACTAAATACACAGAGAATATGTAGGTATCACCTAAAATTACTTTTTGAATTGCTTATTGACACTAGTCGCGTAGTTTATATTATTTGAAAATTAATGTTTTCAAGTTCAACATAGGAATTCTATGTCGAGCTGGCATTTTTCAATGAAATGGCGATGTTACTACAGTTTTAATGTATGTAGATATTTTACAAAAAGAAGAATTCTTAAAAATATAAACGTTTTCTGAAAGATTTTAGACATTTGTCTTGAAAATCATCAGTTGTTTTATACCTTTTCGTAACGCACATAAGACGTTTCCACTTATTCATTTATTGCGAACATCGAGATAAAGAGAATTCACGAATTTTCTAAGTCTTGATGACTTAAATCTTAATACATATCGCAATTGATCAACTGTATATAAAACATTCATAGATATGCACAAATTGAGATACATTTGGGTGAGAAAAGATACATATATCATAATATTAACACATAGATTACTTACATAACTGCCCAAAATTAACAAAAATAAACAGTTTTAAAACCTTAAAACGGACTTTTCCATATGTAGAATATCTCTATCTCGAAATTGAGTAGCTGACAAAAAATAAACCAACACATACATGTAGAATATGTGTTTTATGCGACAGTTTTACTTTTTTCAAATAGTCCACCATCGTGCTTTCTTATGGCCCATGGACAGGGTGGAGTGTGTCCTATCCACCTCAAAATCAATAGATGTAGTATGGTAGACGTCCCCAATCAGAATCAGTCGAAGCCCAATCGATCCGACACGATTTAATTGAGTGATCGTACTAACAAAAAAAAATTCTCAAATAGTCCACCATTGTGCTTTCTCATGACCCATGTATATGGTAGAGTATGTTCTATCCACCTCAAAATCAATAGGTGTCGTTTGGTAGACGTCCCCGATCAGAATCAGTCAAAACCCAATCGATCCGACATGACTTAGTTGAGTTATCGTGTTAACAAGTTTAAAATGCCGACGATAACAACAACGATACACAGACAGCAAAATATTTTTAAAACCATTTTTTTTATTTTAGGCCGAAAAACGAAAAATAAACCCAAAAATTTTTTTTCACATTACTTTTCCGGAGTGCGAAAAAGTAAAATTGCCAATTAATCAATAGAATATGAACAAAAAGAGGTACTATGTATGTATTGAATTATCTAAATACATAATGAGTTGTTACTTAAATATCAGTTCAGGATATGAATGAGAATATGAGTTGTTAGTTAAATATCTTGACTAATATTCCCTCTTGGACTGCTTTTTCGATGTTTTAAAACGTTGTTTAAGTGGCAATCAGTTTCTGGGTAAATTGGGTAAATTTCCGCTACACATTAGAAGTAGAAGGAATGAAAAGAGAGAAGTAGAGAAGCTCATAGGGGGAAATACCAAGGGATATTTGTGAACCAAATATGATACGAGAGGTAAGACTTCTCCAAACAACTAAATCCAGTAAATAATCGTCTTAAAAAGTAATGAGTTCTGGTATTAAATAATTTTATGACGAGCAATCTTCACTATGTGGATATAGACTATCAGATTGTAAGAGAGCATGTGTAAAATGGCAATCATGTGTAAAGTGATCACTGATGGAATTAGATAAGGAAACTAATATGACTTCGGTTCTTTATAATCATAATATCGGTTCACTGTCTCAAGGACTGGAGTGAATTAATCAATATAAGACCACGAAAGATGATCTCCACTCGATAACTGAACAAGCCATTAAGGATTTTATCCGGAAATTCTAAATCTGTAATACTGGTACAATAAAAGAAGTGAGTGATGATAAAATCGAAACGAAAGTCAAGTCTTCCGGGTTAAGCCATGCGCTTGGATTTCTTCTAAAAAAGCTGATGATCAGTGTAACACCAAAACGAGTTCTACCATGATCACAGCATATCTGGAAAGAAACCGATTATTAGTTATCCTACAAGGCACAACGTGATAACATTGAGAAACAGCAAGAAAATTATGTTGCCACAAATTCAAGATCGGTTTTTGAATACTTGAGGACCATAATTTCATATTATTATCTTCATTTTTGCTAAATTTGTTTGTTAAAATAATGGAGACCCTTGAAATTTACCAGATGATTAGTTTTTCGTGAATAGTTTTAAAGAGGGCCAAATGTGTGTTACTATATAATGGAGGTAAGTTTGAGTCGATTCCAATCCGTTATTCAAGAAAAGTTACAGGACATTATGAAAATATTAAGTTGGTATTAGAAAAAATTGCTGATGCTCAGCATCAGTGGTTAATTTCTCTCGATTTAAAGATGTCTATCGTACTCATTGGACAGCAAAGTGGATATACTAAATGAGGTGTCCGGTTTTAAAGTTCTTTACATCCTAGATAAGTACATTTACAGAAAATCCAATAAACGTATAATTTGTTATACATATAAGATGAAGTTTTTATATTTGGTATATGTGAAGATAAGGTCTTTGTAATGAATTTTGTTATTATAAAAAATATATTAGACCATAAAAAAGGTAATATGCTAATAAAAAGTTTGAATTTAAATAGTTTTGTAACCAAACAATGGGTTTAGTTAGTTATTAAACTGCCACTGTTGAAATAGTAAGGTTTTTTATTAATTAATATGAGATTTTTACTTAGGATTGTATTTTATTCCCTTAATACATAAAAACTAAATTCTAAGCCCATCTTCTGTTTGAAAAGTCTCAACGGTTTCTTCATGATCTGCGTTTTCTTCCGTAATACTATCCAATCTCCAGTAATACTATCTTGTGTCTGTTTTGATATAGAATGGCCCTCACATATGATAAAGTTGTATCAATAAAAGTGTCTTAAATAATATGCTGATTGATCTGGAACGCGAGGAAGCACAAGGTTCTTTTGAAAATCAGAACTTAGTTTAACGCAATTTTCTTGTGGGTCTTTGAGCATGTCATAAAAGGCTTTGACCTTAATTTTGTGACCTCGTAGTTTGCAGATTAGTTCTGTCTTCAGTTCAGTATCTGAAGCAGCTGTTATTTGACATTTCAAGTTGATACATTCAGAACGCGCGTCTGTCGCCGGAGTTCGGAAGCTTATATTGAAATATTTTTCTAAAATAATCATATTTCACTTCTAGGTCTCTATTTTTATTACAATATATCTTCTATAGTTTCCAAATACTTAAATTTCTTGTCATATATTGACGTTGATAGTTATTTCTTGTGTAGTGCGACTCTACACATGTCAACGTTTTAATAAAATTTGTAACTCCTTGCTTTTTCTCGAAATAAAGATTACTTTTCTTGTCACCTCCCCGATGTTCTTTAGGTGGACAACAGCTAAACAAAAATTTTTTGCTCAAACTTGTACCCTGCATCTCGAAATTCCAAGAATTGCTAAAAAGGCATTGCTGCAAACCGAAAGACACCATTCCACTTTTGGTGTTAATAATGAAATTGAATTGCAAAACAAAGAAATTCAATTGCTGCGTGTACCTTTTACTGGACGTCTTCTCTTTGGGACATTCTGGGAAGTACTCGTATGCTTCAGAATAAAATTGTCCTGTTCTATCTTCGTCTTGTTTTGATAAAATCGCAAAAATAAAATTTCGCATGGAATGTCCTGCATAGTCAGGTCAACATAACCAAAGGTTTTCTTCTTATGGATGTGCAAAACACAGAAAGCAATTGAAGTAGTTTTGAAAACGCGCAACGCTAAAATGTTAATATACTATTGGATGTAAGAAGTTTTGATACCCATATGAATATAACGGATCGAAAGAGTTTTGAAACAGTATTTGGACTGAGGACTGAGAGAGTTCTGTTACTGTAATCGGATTTCGTAATTTAGTTTTGAATGGATGTGAACACATTTGCGACAGATATAATTAAGAATCATACATACTCGTAATACGGGCATTAGATGGCAGCACCATTGTTACCAGTTTTTTTAGGACTTGGATTTAGAGACTTTTAAAACCGGACGCCTCAAATATCCTTGACATATTGATGAATGAAAAAGGCTGCAAAATATTTTTCAAAACATTTTTAATTTCCTTCGCATTTTCCTACTTGTTATTTCCAAAAAATGAAGGAGAAAAAAAAACGGCACGTGTTCTAATTTCCCGGGTTAAAACATCATTTTCAGAGCAATTCAATCTAACGTTTCCCATAGACAGTTCCATAGTGACAAACTTTTAAGGTAAAAGCTTGTTCAAGCCACCCGTGTTATTATTTTAACTCTAGAATTATTTATTTCTAGAATTAAAAACACATTTGCACGTTATCGATCATGTCAGTATGGTAAATAATTTAGCAGTTTTTGATATAGGTAATTATTTTGAAACGATGACATGAACCTTCCAACTCATGACCATCACTGAGCAGGATAATTTTCAATGTCTTGGTATAATCGCGATATTCGTTTCAGCCTAATTCTGTCTGTAGATATATATCTTCTAAGGTTAATCATCCTGACTTTGTTCCTCATAATTAGCAATTAAACAATTGACCTCTCATACTAGCGTCTACATATATTACCGTCGTACGTTCATATTGTAATTATTAAGTTTATCTACTTATTGTTCATTCAAGCAGCTATTGTGTGACTAACGATGTTAAATGAATTATGCATTTACGTAGGGTACTGTTTTGTATTTGGGTTGCTTGACCCTCATGCCATAAGAAATGCAGTTGATAATCTAAATGATAATACCACCGTTTAATATATCGTAAAAAATCATTATTCGTTATATTGCAATATAAATAACTAGTGAAAAATAATTCCCATAGTATTTTTCTCATAATATAAATTCAAAATTAAAATATTATCATAGCAAAATTTGTAGTATCTTCTATATTGAATTGTACTTTAATACGACGTGAAACGTTATGTTAATTCGGATTCTATAAAAAGAAGTGTAGAGAGAGTTCACATGCAGGGTATTAAGTCGAGCCTTATGTTAATATTAATAAACAGTTTTAAAATCTTAAAACGGACTTTTCCGCACGTAGAACATATCTATCTCGAAATTGAGTGGCCGAGAAAAAATCTGTCTGGGAGACGTCCCCGATCAGGATTAGTCAAATCCCGATCGATCCGACACGATTTAGTTGAGTTATCGTGCTAACAAAAAAATTTCTCAAATATACCCAAGGGAGGGGGTGGTGTGTGCTATCCACCTCAAAGTCAATAGGTGTCGTCTGGGCGACGTCCCCGATCAAAATCAGTCAAAATCCGAACGATCCGACACGATTTAGTTGAGTTATCGTGCTAACAAGAAATACCGACGACAACGACGACACACAAAAAAATTTTTTTTTCACTTTTTCTTTACACGATTACATTACTTCTCCGGTTATAGTGGAGTGCGGAAAAGTAAAAAATGAAAAACTTCATATTAATTGTCTGCTTATCACCTACTATCCATTAGATTTGGTAATCATTGCGTTGAGTATACCAACTCATGTGTTTGCCTTTTGTAATTACTAATATCATCTAATGTTTGATAAATTAGAATAGTACTGTCGGGATAAAATAAAATCATGAATGAACAACAGAAAGTAACAATAATGGTAAATGAAAATTATGGTGTTAATGGAAAAAAAAGTTGGAGGTGAAATTAAAGCGTAAGAATTTCAATTCAGTAACGAGTAGATACTCTTCTAGCTCCTATTATTACTTTAATTCATCTGAGAATGCTATCGATCAAGTGGTGAATGGTTCCCTGAGGAATATTCTCCAAATCGACAAGAACGACTTGTTCGAGTTCCCTAAAAGTCAGGGGCAGATATTTGGCACGTAATTGATCGTTTTGTGCATCCCATAGACGCCTTAAGGAGTTCATATCTGGGCTTCTCGATGGCCAGTCCACAGCTGAAATATTCAGAAATCGAAGGTAGTTCAACATTTATCTAACAATATAAAGGCAAGCGTTGTTCTGCACAAAAATTAAATTGCCCTTGACAAGTGGGACAAATTCTTCTAAGACGTTTTTTACATAGAAATATACATTCATGAATCGCCCCAGTATAGGAACTAAATCCGTGAGACCATCGAAACAAATTCCTCCCCAAACGTTATTTATTCACCAAAAAATGGGATACTCGGAGATATATTGCAAGCAGCAAACCTCTCTCCTGGTCTCCGCCACACTCGTTGACGTCCATCTGGTGAATTAAGATATATTCTTGTTTGGTCTGAAAACAAAACTCCCTTCCAGTCGTCGATGGTCCAATTTAAGTGTTCTCTTGGAAAAACGCAGTCTATTAACTCTATGTTGTCTAGTGAACAGTGGTGCAATAGCTGATATTTTACTATCTAATCCTCCTTAATTGAGCCTTCTCTTGACACTTCGTCTATCATTGCTACATTTCGCGCTTCTGCTATGGCTCTGCTTAGCTCTAAACTGATAGAATGCCTGTTTCTTAAGGCGATTTGCATAAGGTATCGCTCATCTCTTGCATCTGTAGACTTCTTAAAACCTTGTCCTGGAGTTCTACAGATACTTCTAAGTTCATTGAACTACTTAATTTTATTCGACTAATTGCTGATTGTATAACTCCTAACAAATTTGCTAAATATCGCTGGCTATGTCCCTCGTTAACCAAAGTTACCGCTTTCACTACTTCATCTTCTCGTAAGTTGCGTGGACGATTGATTTCTTCTACTCTAAATATACTGGAAGTATAAGTATTTCATTCACTTGATGGCATTAAATTAAAAGAAAATCACGAGAGTAACAGAACAAACATGTACAAAATATTACTTTGCATCTGTCAGATAATTGTAATTGTTTATCAATAGTAACAGAAGATATAGGCGACCTACATAAAGTGTTTAAGAATTTAAAACTTCGAAAAATTATGAGATATAATGAAAAGTTTTACTGATGCCTTAATTTTGTCAAGGAGTGTATTTAAATCAGCGTCACGACAAACATTTTTAACCTTATTGTAAAAATTATTCGTCGTTCACACTTGTTTTAGCTAGTTTAACAACTAATGCCAACAAATTAACTGTCATCGGTGTAATAGAAAAGATGATTGATAGTGAGTCATGTTGATATTATTTTTAGCAAATTAACAATCTTGGCAACTAACTTGGTTTATTATATTTTAAAAATAGAATTATTTACACTAAGTTACACAAGGTCGTTTACCAGAGACATCCATCCACCAACTGTTGTGTTCCTATTCACTTTCTTATGGAAATCACAATTTTGTCGACATCCTGTGATAAGAAATATTGTCGCCAATTTTAAGGATATAATTATTGATAATGTATATAATAGACAGGGTATTATAGGATGTATAGAAATAAGAAAGTAGTCAAAAGTTATATCAAAGGATGTATCGGAAAGTATCAGAGGATGTATGGGAATAAAGAAGTAAGGAGAAGAAAAAGTAAAAAAGAAAGCTTGTGAATGTTTTATTGTGACAGTTACAATAACACTTCTATATCATGTAACATGTAATTAATAATGAACACTATGGAAAATGCATTCTTTCAGTTGTTATTTTTGATGACAATTTGGTGATGAAATTGTTAATGATGATGAATATCGTTAAAACTTTGGTGGAGTTGTAGTGTTTGTTACAACCTATACAATGTACATTAACCATGAAAAATGTAGTTCAGAGCTGATTGAGGGAAGATGGAAAATGATTAGAAATCCACAGAGACGAGTCACAATTATGTAATATATTATTTGTTTTACCTGTACAGTGTGGTAAACATGAATATAAGAATAGGAAGGTAAGGGGCCTGAATAGACTCTCAAGAGAGCTAGCTGAAGAGGGACTCCTATGGATGCCCGCTGACAGTACGGGCGTCCACTTCCTGTTGGCAAGAAATATAAGATCACCCTCACCAGTAAGACCGACTGAATGGAGGGTCGAGCTGGATTACCGCTCAGTGGAGACATCTGGTACACGGATGGAGCCAAGGGTGGGAACAGAGCGGGTGCGGGGGTGTATAGGCGACGCGATGGGATAAGTAAAACTTTCTCCCTAGGCAAATACACTATCGCACTCCAGGCTGAGCTAGTTGCAACTACATAGGGTGTCCTGGGGGCCGACAAAAATCGAACCCAGGAGAAGGTATGTATCTGCTTGAATAACTTGACGGCCTTCTTGGTAGCCCTGAATTAAGTAACGACAAAGTCGAAGCTGGTCTATAATTTCTATGACTATATTATTATAAATGGAATACCTAACTTAACAAATACATTTTATTCTATGAATACATAAAAAATGTGCGGTTAATTAACGCGAATGATTATTTTGTAGATTAAATTATTGAATCTATAAAAAACTAACAATACATACAGACCAAGTAATCTATCTGATATACGGAACTTGCTAAAAGGTCGGAAATCAACTGTGGCCAACTCTGTTCTAAGACATAAGTCTTTAATGTTTTTTTTTAATTCATTAAGGAATAATTATCAAATTTTAATGGTCAGCTATTATATATTTTCTAGCGTTATACATAAATTTATTTTTAAAAGTAGTTTATGACTATCATGGAATAACTAGTATATTTTTGTTACGAGCAGTAAATTGTTTAAGTGTTTAAAACGTTCTTGCAGCCTGTTGGAATTAGATTTAATGTATGATTAAACCAGCAATTTGAAACGTCGTTTTCTGAGATTACTTCCTTAAAAAATATATGGAAGCTAGACAGTAATCAGTAGTAAGTTGGTAGAAAATCTGCTTTTACCGACAAACAGTAACAAATTTGAAAATATGTTAAAAAGCCCTTTTTGTGGAAAATTGAATACTGTATCTAAAAAATTGGCAAACGTAATTCGATTTTTTAATAGAATTTTTTTATTCAATTCAATAATATCGAATATAGGTATCAGAATACCAATAATAGTATCGGTACCAATAATACCGATTATTCAGTTCAGTAAAATTCCACCACTGGCTATGAGGCTTTATATTTTCATAAAATTTAGCCAGCCTGTAAGCAAGTAGTATGTATCAAACTTGGTTTACTTATCTTAATCGAATCGTAGGATATAAAAATAAATCAATCGATATTTATTTCACATCTGTAACACTCAAATTCTCTCAAAAACACAATGGTTTTGGATATGTCTTCATGGAAACTGTACTCATATTTTTAAAGTCTTCAATCGTATCTTGACCTTCCGTTGGGCGCAGTCTGCATCCAAACACATTCGGGCGCAATGCATCTAGGAGATCCCGTATCAAATCTTACACAATTTAGATTTTAATAAGGTGGAGATCCAATTAAACTTTTTTTTTTAATTAATACAATACAATATAAATATTTCACACTAGTTTTTAATCTCAATAATTAATTTTACATAAAGGGACTTATTTAATGTTGTAAAGCAATAAATTTGAAAGATTGTTATAGGAGAACCAACTATTAACGATTTCTTTCTGATTTCAGAACAAAACAAACATAAATTAGTGTTGAACAATATTTTGAATACAGAAAACAAACCACCTATTTTTTCATGTAAATATATATAAAAAAATATTGGACGTGAATTACAAAAGAATTACGTGTACAGAATTATAAATCCTCTTCATCATTTTAGCATGTTTCAAACAAAAATACACGTCATATTATTGGTAACGATATTTAGTATAAACCAATAATTTAAGACACAAATGTATTAATTTTGAATAATAATGCCATAAAAATCTTGAATAAATGTAGATATCCCAAAAAATATTATTAATTTAAATAATAAAAGAAATCTATTATTATTACGTTATATAGGTTTTCCATCAACCACTGATCGCATGGGTAGTCCCTTAGCGATCCCCTCTTATCCGGGTCATTATCCAAAAATGCTATCCCATAAAAGGAGTAATTTAGGCACGTCCCCCGCTTTAAGCATCGCCTCCTCTAGGATAACAAGGGTCCCCAATATAAGGTACCTCCTTTCCTCCAGTGCGGGGCAGGTGTAAAGAAGATGAATCGAGGTTTCCTCGTCTTCTTTACAGTATCTACAGGCCGGGCTGTCAGTCAGCCTCAGCTTGTGCTTATATGCATTCAGGCTACTATGGTGGTCCGTAATGATTCCTACCAGAATTCTGGCTTTGTACCTGTTCAATTTAATGAATTCTTGGGCCCATTTCTCAATTTCTGAGTATTCGATGAAGAGTTTGGTTATTCGACAACCCGTTACTCCTCTCTATTTTTTAACGTCCTGGTCTCTTGTCCAGCCATTTATGTGGTCTCTGATCAGATTCCGACTTATTTCCACTGCAGGTTCTGGTCCATCCAGGCTTTCCCTGGTCCCTAGTCTGGCAAGGTCATCTGCAATTAGATTTCCCTTAATGCCATTATGCCCAGGTATCCATAAGAGTTCCTTCCCTGCCAAGTGGTTCAATACTTCATAACAAAAAAGAAATCTAACAAAATATAAGTTTAAATAATGACGCAATCAGGCGCAATGCATCTGACAGATCCGGGTGGTCAGGGCATACACTAAAAATAGATCTCGACACCATATCGAGAAGAGTGGTTTGGAGTTAGGGAGCTATGAGGGAGTTCGAGTTAATATTCGTAATACACACGAGAGGACAAAGAAACAAAGTGATTGTCGGATCTCACAGATCGGCTTCGACCGACAGAAGGTTAACATTGTTCTCACATATTATGAAACGTCCTATATAAAATAATTATTGCCATCTAATTATTCTTAGTTACACCAGGCTGTTCCGGAACTGCATATCGTGATCTCATCTTTATTAAGAATCATCAGTGCAAGTATACCAAAATATGTTTGGCGCTCTCTGAGAATATTAGAATATTTGCGAGAAGATGGCTTTTGTCAAATTTCTACATCCTATATAATTTTCATCACTTCTCAATTTTCGTAATACATAAATGTTTGAATAGCCATGTCCTATTAGTAAAAAACGAACGACTACAAGATACAGTAATTATTTTAGTGATATATATTCTCTGTGGTGTGGATACAATAGGAATATTTTTTGCAAAAATATCAGCAGTTCAATTTAATGATTAGATGGCTCACAACTTTTGCAGTCGCGTCTGTATCACCGTTAACTCATGAAATGAAGAAATAGTGTGACAGATTTATTTAACAAATATTTATAACCAATATACATTAATACAATAACAGAAATATATTGTTGTTATCAGTACATATAAATTAAATAACTTGACATAGGACAAAAGTTATATACTAGCTACTACTTTATCTTCCATTTTCACCTTACTAAAGTAATATTTTGTGTACATAAAGATAGAGATAAAATATGTTACAAATGTAATTAAATTAAGGAAACATTGCGGGACTATAAATATACACCTATTTACACTAGTGAACGACAATAACCACTGGATTAAGTATATAGTAATAAAAGCACAATAGTAAACGACAAACATCAATGTCCAAGTTCTTACAAATATAATTTTGGAGCGAAAAAGGCGAGGAGTACCCCAGACACAGCCGCTAGGCTTAAGTTGATCGTTCCTGCGGAATTCGTGTTGCACAGATCCGAAGTACATACTTTGCATACTATTTCATCTCCGGAATTTGGACATTTGAAGGGTTCGTTCTTGTTTTTGAGTACGCATTTCCTGCTGGTATATTCCTTCTTATCTGTGGTATCTAGAACGAGAGAACAGAATGCTATAGATTATTGATCAAAGGTTTGTTAGTAGGGCTAGCCAGTTGAAGACAAGCTGAATTTTGATTATAAAAAAAGGCACAAAGATGAAGGGTTGAAAAGAAGACTTTTAGGTGATTTTCAAAGGGCTCTAATCTAAAGGGATCGAAGAGGCGATTTAATGTGGTAAAGGATAGAGTGGATTTCGGAATAAAAGTACAGGGATAGAAACTAAAAATGGAATGAAAAAGAGGAATTAGAATTAGCGTTGAACGAAATGGAGGCAGTGTTGACAGAGGCATACGGAATGAGGGTGAATAAGAACAAAACTAAAGTGTTAGTGTGCAGAGGGCGCGAAAGCAGAGCAAAAACGAAAGTACAAATTAATAATGAAAGATTAGAGGAAGTTAAAGACTTCACTTATTTAGGAAGTAAAATAAATTGGGATGGAAGAAGCGATAAAGATATAAAACAAAGAATAGCGCAGGGTCGAGTAGCTTTTAACAAAAAGAAAGCACTTTTATGCTCGGGGTTAATAAACTTAGAAACAAGGAAGAAATTTTTGAAAACATATGTATGGAGCACGGCACTATACGATTGCGAAACCTGGATGGTAGGGGAAGCAAGTAGGAAGAAGTTAGAAGCTTTTGAGATGTGGTGTTACCGAAGAATGATGAAAATATCATGGACTGATAGGGTTAGAAACGAAGAAATATTGGAGAAAGTCGGCGAGAAAAGAAGTATGTGGAAAAGCATAAAGAAGAGAAGAGATATAATGGTAGACCACTTGCTGAGACATGGGGGAATAGTCCGCGATATTTTGGAGGCAGAAATAGGAGTGAAGAAAGGCAGAGGTAGGCCTAGATTAGACTACTGCTCGCAAATAGTAAGGGATGTAGGTTGTAACACAATTAGCGAAATGCGTAGGTTACCACAAGATAGGAGAAGCTGGAGGTTAGCGTCCAACCAGTCTTAGGACTGATGACCTCATGATGATGATGATAAAATTATTCTCTTTAATTTGAGTTCTCTAAGAGTCTTTTACGATTATTTTTTGCTGAGATATGTTATTATATATTAAAACAAAAAAGTAAGTTTTGACTTTGTTGAAAGTTTTTTTCAGTTTTTGTTCTTACAATAGTTAACATTTTTTGATGAAAAAATATGGATTATTGCTAAAAAACATTTTCAACCTCAAAAAATTAGTAAAAAATGAAAAATTCATCCAATGAAAAATCAAATTGATTTTTAGCAAAACCGCCATATTCAATCATTAGGAACACAATGAAAAAATATCGCAGTGCTTTAAAATTTACAGTTTCTTTGGGATACTTTGACCCTAAATACGAAATTGTTTACCTCTTTTTCAATCAACATTCTCGCATCGAAACATTTTTTTATCAAAAGTCAAGAATTGCCACTTGTTAAGAATACATTGCAGTTTTTAAAACCCTACGTGAATTTTCTATTACCAAAATCAAAACTGACTGACTGACTGATTTGCTTTGAACGACGATAATTCAGCGAAAAGTCATCGACAAGGCTTTTAGACCGCTCAAATTAAGATAAAATTATCTAAAAAAGCTTTATGATGAAATCACTGAAAAAAAATCCGTGGATCTTATGAAAGACAAGCAAAAATTTTATTTTTTTTTCGATGGTTTTCTTATGATTACTCAAAAACTGCTGATGATAAACAATTTTGAAATCAAGAATTGAAAACTAGAAACTTGGACTTTTAATCTAATAACCAAATACTTTTATATGTAGAACCAATGCAAGACATTGATATTATTAAACTCTAGCAATATTTAGACCACACATAAAGATAAGTGATCAAGTGACCAAGGGAAATATCAATTAAGTGAGGTTTTCACTAATTGAAGCTTAAATTACTATTAAAAGCTAAAGATTTAGAAATAAAGAGAAGAGGCTCTTGCCTGTTAAGGATTAGGTGACTAACATACAATATACTATCTATAGCTTTTCTATACTAAAAAAATATATATACAAAAACAAAATTACTTTTGTAAGTGTGAGTCAAGCACACATTCTCATATGGGTCGCTTGTAGCTCCGCATGTCTTTTTCTCCCAGGTGGAGGCATCTTTGGTGCAGGCTTCCTTTTCACAATGGTAGCATTGAAGAGCAGCAGCTGAAAATAAAAATAGTACAAATAAACGATGGAATTTTACACAAATTTTAATATTCTATAACATATTCCGGATTACATTTTAAGCAATGTGTGTGTGTGTGTAAGACAGGGAGTTTATGGCTGCATTCATTTTTGGGTTTAAGAATAAATAATGTAGGATATTGTTATTTTGTTTTAAGTATTGTCACTACTTTTAAGATAATAAAAATATTTGAATAAATTTTGTAACTTGAATTATAATTATTTATATATTAATTTATCGAAGTTATGCTCCACTACTCGCATTCCTTTTTATCAAAAAGTAGTGCTAGGTCTACAATGATAGGAAACATACATTTTCAATATTTGATATATTTATTACTTTAATTTCAAAAGGTTCTAAGTACAGAGCCAGAAGATTCCAAGTGCATTGTAACAGTATTTTGAAATATATTTTTTGTATAATTAAAAAAAACATATGTGAGTTAAAACTTTATTGCCATCAATCACAACTCTCCAAAGTATACTTTAGAGCTATCAGTTACTGTAAACCTTACTAAAGCAACTCTGCATATTTATCCACATTTTAAATTTGCTTTCCCCAATAATTTTATTTTTGGCGCTTGGAAGCTTATGGTTCTCACCTCTCGATTTATGTCATTCAGTAAATTAATTATATGTACGTTATAATATGTAAATGAAAAACATAAATTCCCACTTATTTTGACCACTGGCATCCTTGCCGTTGCCAAATATCGAGAAACTACCATATAATTCCTTTCATCGCAGGATAAATTATCTTTCAAACTATATTCTGAAGGAACTCAATAGGTGTTCTTATTTCCGCAATCGATTTCTAGTAAATTCGGGACAGGACTATTTCCGAATAACCTTATACATTTCGTTTGACAAGTTAATGATAACCTCCGAATATTATACGTCGCATTTCCCCTAGCACAACGATTAATGGAGGACGTCAGACTTTTTGGGGCCTAGTTGACCTCGATAAGAGAAAAATTCATCGATCGAACTTTCGGATGCCTCTCTGGCGACTGGATGACTGAGACGTCTGGCATTTCAGAATGCAACAGAGGGTGAACGTGAAAGGGAAATCGTAAGCTTATAATTTAAATTCAGTTCATTTTTCTATTCGTCAGTTGTTTACTTAAAATTATAGATGTCAATGAAAAACCTCGGTTGAATGCGTATGCTTCCCAAGAGTTTTGTTACATGTATTTCTCTTTTATTAAATGCCGTGTGTAAATATTATTAATAAACAGTTTTAAAACCTTAAAACGGACTTTTCCGTACGTAGAAAATCTCTATCTCGAGTGGCCGAGAAAAAATAAATGCAGAATATGTGTTTTATGCGACAGTTTTACTTTTCTCATTGGCGACTGTTTCAGTGTCGTATCAATACGTTTGTGATCGACCGAAATTATTTTTTTTCTCATTCATTCGTATATGATATAAGCCGAATATATGTTTCTTTCGTTCAATACAAAATATCAGTTAAATGTTTTTAAACATAAACATTTAACGAGTTTATGTTTAAGATCTCAGAATGAACATAAACATTTACATGACCAATTTAGAGGGTGGGGTGTGTCCTATCTACCTCAAAATCAATAGATGTCATCTGGTAGACGTCCCTACTCAGAGTCAGTCGAATCCCGATTGATCCGACACATTTAATTGAGTGATCGTGCTGACAAAAAATTCCCAAATAGTCCACCATTGTGCTTTCTCATGACCCATAAATGTGGCAGAGTGTGATCTATCCACCTCAAAATGAATTGGTGTCGTCTGAGAGACGTCCCCGATCAGAATCAGTCAAAACCCGATTGATTCGACACAATTTAGTTGAGTTATCGTGCTAACAAGACATTTTAATAACGACAGCATACACACAGATACAAATTTTGTAAAAACCATTTTTTTGTTTTTAGGCCGAAAAACAAAAAATAAACGCCATAAAAAAAATTTTTTCCATTTTTCTTTACACAATTACATTACTTTTCCGCTCTGGTATAGTTGAGTACGGAAAAGTAATAAATCTGCCAATTCTGGACTTCTGCTAGCTCCATAGAATCAAATAATCGTAGCTGCTCTTGTAACTAAAAATGTCTTACCTTTTATCAAGATTCTATTAAAAACTTTGTGATATTTTGTTTAGTAGAAATTTTAGGTTTTTTACTTTTTAGATCTGTACTCATCTTATCTATGCTTTAAAAATGGAATAAGATTTACGTATATACAACTAATATCTACGTTTCCTTTAATTGACAAAATGGTTTTTAACATTGAATAGTAGGTAGAAGAGAACCCACGACATTTTCAGAAATTTCCTCTATATCGGAACAATACATCATCTAAATCATTTTATTACATCACAATGATTATTCAGTAATTCAACAATAAGTAAATCTAAATAGGCTACTTTGATAGTTATGAAATATTTCAGATATTCCTACTTAATTTTTTTTGCCGTTTTGAGAACGATATTACTTTTCCAATTGAATCTAGATAATTACTCAGAATACTGCACAACTCATCCGAGAGGCCAAACTGCGATCTAGAAATGTAGTATCGTGGCCAGTGGACCATAATGTGTTTCACGCTGAGTTCAACCTCACATAATTCACAAAGTGGAGATCTGCTTCTGTTTTCTAATAAGTACATTGATGTTAATCTATTATGGCCGATTCTAAGTCTAGTCAGGGCTACGCGTTCTCTTCGTCATAGTGAAGTGGGCGTTATCCACTTTTATAGTTTATTTTTAATTGGCTTGAGTTTAGTCTGGCTCATATTCCAATCATTTTGCCATTGTGTTCTGACTGTATCTTTGATGACAATTTTCATGTCTTGTGTATGTATAGTGATATCCTCAATTTACGGTCTTCAGCGGCTTGATATGCTGTTCTATATGCCAGCTCATTTCCAGGTATACCAACCGGACACCAGATAAGTCGAATTTGTTTTATCATTTTGTTGATGGAATCGTCTACGTCGGGAGTGGGTCTGAAGAAAAGGTGTTGGTAACTGAATGTAGCGCACTTAGTGAATCTGAACAATTAAGTTTTTGATATGTAACATTTAATAGTATAGCATAGCTTGCCAAATTGCATATAATTCAGTAGTAAATATAGAGGCTGGAGTTAGCTCCAGATAGACGCTCCAATTATATGCTTCTGTCCCGATAGAGCACGCACTTCCCATTATCTGTTGTATTTCGGAATACAAATTATCGTACACTGAATATTTTTGAATGGTTTGGTAAAATAATACTCTGTAATTTGCTTCACCTATGGTTCTTCCTTTTCTTGCAGATGCGTATTAGTTTCTCTATATGAGGTCCCCATGATAATTTTGAGTCAAATAGTAGCTCAAAAGAATTTTGCAGCGTCTTGAAATTGAAAAAATGTTTTTTTAATAGTAAAATGAAGGTAATCATGGGGTAGTCTTAGGCGGCAGAAATGAACAGTTTGAATCTTTGTTAATGATAATTTGAAACCTCTTTTCTCAGCTTCCTCAAATATTTCATTTATATAGGTTTTTAACATTTTCTCCATTTCGGGGGTGGTGTCAGCAGAGTAGAAAATCGCCAGGTGGTCGACATATACACATTTTTGGACGCGTGAACTAATACATGCTACATAAGTGTTAACAGCTATGACGAATAAAATGACACTTAGGGTGGAACCTTGCGGTACACCCGCTTCCAAGTCGTGACATTCTGATCTCGCCGTGCCGGCTTTAACCATAAAATATCAGGATGCCAAAAAACTCTTTTTGATCCCATTTCCTTTAAGACCCCGTTCATATAAGCGTTCCAAAATACCATGCCTCCAGGTGATGTCATACGCCTTTTCGAGGTCGCAAAATATTGCCGTCAGATGTTTTCGGTTAAAGAAACAGTCCTGGATGGCACTCTCTAAAAATGCAAGATATTCTGTGGTATATCTATATTTTCTGAAACCCATTTGACATTCTGCTAGAAGATTATTTGATTCCAGAACCGACATTAGCCTGAAGTTTACTATTTTCTCGAGAAGCTTGCTTAGGCAGCAAGTGAAGGAGGTTGGTCTGTAGCTTCCCGGATTAGATCGATCCTTGCCAGATTTCAGAAGGGCAACGATGATGGCTTGTCTCTATTGGTTCAGGTATATACCAGTTGACCAAATTTGATTAAAGATTTGTAAAATGTGTTATTTTGCCGATAATGGTAGGTAGCGTATCATCTGGTAGGGCATTTTATCTAGGCCTGCAGCGGAGTTCTTGCTTTCCTGTAAGGCATTTCCGAATTCCGGGTAAGTAAAATGGTCATTATATGATATATTGGTGTTTAAAGATATATTTAAATAGAAATATTCTGGACAATGTGTAAACAATTTGATCATTATCAACAAAACAATGGATTGGCTAACTATCTTTAAATAAAATGAAATTAAATAAAATGTCAGTGTTATTGCATTGCAAATATCCAAATTACAATTTTTAAGGATCTTAATTAATTCTAGCAGATAAAGGCTATATACGCTATTGAGATCATAAACAATTATTATAGTACACGGAATGTTATCAGGCGAAGCACTAGCCGAATAGTCACGGCTAGTATCATAATAATAGTTGTTATGATATTATAAACAACTATTATGATAATATTAACATATGAGATGTAGAAAGGAAGAATTCTAGTATTTATTGCATTAATATTAATATTAGCGGAAGTTACTTAATACTGATTTAAATTAATTTAGCAATTTGAAGATATAGAGTAGAGATATTTTCGTAAGGATTAGAGGACTTTTACGCTAAATAAATACGTTTTGTTTATGACAAATAACGTTGAAATTTTGTTTATTTTATGTTTTGCAATGCATAATAGTAAATAGTGCAACCACATATTTCAAAATTTGAAGTAAAACAGTAAATATCTAAAATTATTTTTACTACAAGTTCGTCATAGTTTTGAAATTTCTTTATTTATTGCGAGTATGTTTGCAATAATTATTGACTGTGCTAGTAGGTTTCTTAAACGCATATAAATTTTTCATTCGCGATGACAACATAACAAAATGTAATTTGTGGATTTTTTTTTTGGTATAGTAAGAGAAGTTTTAGTCAACAATAGAAACTGAGATATTTGTAATTTTGTATACTGTAAACTCTTTGTATGTGGATTAAAATATTAGAAATATAATTATTTGAACTCGACTTAAAATATTATTGTAAACATTTTGTGTTTGCTTCACAGTTTTTCTAAGAAAGGAATAGCTGATGCTTTAACATACTGTTAAGATACGTATTTAGAAAAAATAGCACATTTTTAAAACTAAAAGATATGAATTTTCAAGCTGTTTTTAATAAAATAGGTATATATACATAAAATAACAGTGGACCTAATATTGATCCTTGTGATACGCCACGGGTGACGGTTAATAAGTCATACAATTGATTGCTTACTTTTACCCTTTGCTAACGACCACAAAGATAAGTTTGAAACAGTGTTAAAGCTTTTGGTTCTAGTTCAATGTTCTTTAGAATTGGCAACAAAAGCCTATACTATGTCCTATGTGTACTATGGACATACTGTGTCCTTTAAGCCTTTGTATAGTCTAAATGTATTAATGCCCTTATATTTTTACTATCAGAGCTAAGTCATCTGTTATGTCAACTGTGTTTTTAACTGAAACTTAACTGTACATGCGGCAATATTTCAAAAAAATCTAAATGGTGACATAACTGAACATATTTTAATTTGGATAAATTATTTAAAATATTTATTGGCCTAAATTTGTGTAACTTCTTATTCTTTGTAGGTATCGAGATAAAATACGATTATTTACACTAAGATAGAAAATTATTTCTTTGTATGCTGACAAATGCAAATCTTTCTTTAAATCCGATACGTGGTGGCTCTTGGCAAATTCAGTTGTAGTGCATGACGTTGAGTTGATGTGCTTGGATACTCCCGGACACTTTCTCTCACTGCAACAAAGTTTTCATATGATCGACCACGACGAGGACGTATTAATGTTGTCTATTCAATAACATAACTCGTCTCTTGAAACTTCTTGATTAATTTAAGAACTTTTAACTCTGTAGGTGCTTCATTTTGTCCTGATTTTGTGCGAATTTGTCTTAATGCGACTGGAAATTATCGTTCACTTTAATAAAACAGTTATACACAAACTATTCGTTGTTGAACTCGTTTGTAGATGGCAGTCATTAAATTTTGACGAACTATATTTGACGGAACACAAATGGCGCTCAATTCAAATTCTACAATTCCAACTGAGACACATATATTTAAATCTGACAAATCCTTCTATAGACATTTACAGTTACTGTGTTCTACTTGACACTCAGCATGCTTTTAGTTTTTATATGTTTTGCAAATGCTCGATTTATATGTTTTAAAATATCAGTTAAATCTCTCAACTTATATGTTTTAAAATATCAGTTAACCAACGAGCTCTAGGTTTAGTAGGCTCTATAGTTGTGATGGGGCGTGAATTTGAAATGGTAAAAATAAAATATCATTAAAAATTTTTATTTTATCCTCTATCTCAGCTGCATGTAATACTTACTGAAAATATACATTTATTAAGTCACTATAGACTCATGTTTCCAGGGCATTTTCTGGATAAGAAATAACATTTTATCAATCAATAGCGGGATATATATTTTTGTATAGACTGCACCTCTTTGTTTAATTGGTACCTCCTAAAGCAATTGAAAATAAGCGGACACAAAAACTGTTACCAAATGCCACAATATAATTTCAACAACGTGGCTAATCTAACCAATTGTTGTCTTTTCCTTTAAGGTTTTTATTTTCATCGTTTTCCTATAAAACACAGGATGTTGATACCAGTTAGAATCACCATTCGTGAGTTTTTGTAGTAGCAGATACACTTTTCTTCATTTCCGTTATACCAACAAACGGCTAGTTGGAGTATTGAACGCTTGAAATATATTTTATCTATTCTGTTCCAATATCGCTTTTTGTGTAATATTAAAACAGACAATAGAGATTCGCATCACTCGATAATTTCAGTTAAAAGAATTGTTAACTCAATGTCATACAATTATCAATTCGTCGCCTACTTTGACCTATGATATGATGGAATGACTGTGAGGAATTTTTACAGATGTGTGGAAAATTGCTCTATAAATTTCCGAGGATCTAATTTTCTTGTCAATCAACTACGTATATCGTAGTCTATATATGGAATTAATAGGCCGAAAATAAATAACGTAGGCATTAACACAAGGACAAGTAGTGCGTGTAATATTTATTAAGAAATATTTCTGTCCCTTCTACTATGTTACGATGATATTGGCCCCTCAATTTAGACGCCCACGAAGAAATGTAGGTGGCCGAATGGGTCATACGACGGACCCATTACACGATTAAAATTTTATGGAAACGATAATTTATTTACATACAGCTCTCGACGTATTGAATAATGATGTAAAATGTACCTAACTTGTACATTAAGTTAAGTTAATGAATTGATGAATGAATAAATTATTGAAAAAAAAATGTATATACCATGTGTCTCATTTAAAATGAGGAGACTCGGATATTTTCGTAATTTTTTAAATCTAGATTTGAGCTGTGGTATAATTGTAGTTCGATATTGGGCGTACATTTCGATGCAATTAATTTAAATTTAAGTAAGAAATTGAGACAATGGCAGTCCCCCAAATGGGGCCAGGATGCCATGAAAACAAAAACTGATTAAATTAAATCTCAATCTGACAAAACTTAGTTTACAATTGTAAAATGCGAAATATATATGGCGAGTTTTTACAACTTTTAGTGTCGCTTCTCGCATACCAGACGCCATCATTTCCTATCGCTCCAGTCTCCTTCGTGGAGTCCTCTACTTTTCATTGCAGTGCAGATGTTAGACATCCATTTTTTCCGTGGCCTTCTTCGTTTATTTCTTTGTGCTGATGTCCAATTCCAAACCTTTAATGGTATCCTTTCTTCGTTCATTCATTGCAAGTATTCTAACCATTTTAACTGATTTTCAGTTATATCGTCCATTATCGTATTTTCTACTTCCATTTTTTCTCTGACGGTCTCATTTCTTACATGATCAAGTAAAATTAAACCGGAACATCTTCTCCAGTACATCATTTCGGTTGAAAGAAGTTTTTGTGACATATTTTTATCTATAACCTACACTTCTGACCCACACGTCAGTGCTGGCTGAATCATAGGCTCATATATATTTCTTTTTGTTTTTTTTTGTTAGGTTCTTACTCCACAGGATTAGGTGTAGTGCTTTAATAATATTTTTTCCTTTTCCTATTTTCTTTAGAATAACTTTATTATCCTTTCTGTCTTTATCTATTGTAACTCCTACGTATTCGTACTGTCTAAACGTTCTTTATTATTCCTCTTTCTGTTTCAATGTCTTGTCCTGTGGCTCCTATAGTCATGTATTGTGTCTTTTGTATGTTTATCTCTAAGTCCCATTTTGTGAATTCTTCTATGAGTTTGATTATCATGTAAGTCATGTCTTGCTGGTCTTCCGCAAGAACTACCTGATCATCTGCAAAGAGGATTGTATTCAAGTGAATGTCCTTTATTCATATCCCCATGGGACTGCATTTTCTTATCCATTGTTTTAAAGGGCTGTAGAGATAAATTTTAAACATGGTTGGAGAGAGGCAGGAGCCCTGTTTAACTCCTTTTGTTTGTGAAAAAGCTTCAGAAGTTTGATTTCCGACCTGAACAACCACTTAGTGTTATCTATACAATGCTTTTACGGTGTTTATGTATATACACTATTTATACCTACCTGTTTCATTGCGATTCATAATTTCTGTAAAGGGACGGAGTCGAATGCCTTATGAAGATCTATAAAAGTAGCGTGAAGCTCCATTCCTCTTGCTAGTCTCTTTTCTGCCAGTTGTTTTATTGTAAATATATTGTCCACGCAAAATGCGAAATAATAAGGTTATTTGGTGATGGGGTTCATAGTAGCAGAAAAGTAGCCGCAGAGTTTCATAAAAGACACCCTTTACGTGTCGCTATTAGTTATGGAACTGTAGTCGCCATAAATGTTCTTTTCGGTAAAGCTAGCGTGTTCGGGTGAACTGGGTGAGTTATTAAGAGATTTCAAAATGATCAACCTCGTCGAATACATCCGCACCCTGAAGATAATGTAATCTTAGTAACAAGTTAGGCGAATCCAGGAGTGAGTCTACGAGATTTAGCGTCTCAACTGAATATCAACAAGGAGAAAATTAGATGTTTCAGTCGTCATAAAATCAAACCTTATAAACCAAGATTTCTACATATATACCTTGAATGAAGGTGATGAGAATAAAAGGTTAGAATATTGTTATTGGGCCCAGAGAAATTTTTTGGACTACCGAAATCTTCTACATCAGATTATATTTACTGATAAGTACATTTACCAGTAATAGGGTGGTATCCTCTGAAAACTATAGATACTGAGAGCTACATAAAATCCTCATTGGGTCATTAATTGTAAAGAACAGTATTCAGAGAAAGTTAACGTATGGTGTGGAATTTTAGAAGACAAAATAATTGGTCCTTTTTCTTTAATAACTCGTTAAATTCTGAGCGCTTAATTAACTCTTTCGATATGGAATTATGGGATGCAATTGTAAATCTTCCTCATAATGTGCGACAGATGTTTTTTTCAGCTGGACGATGCGTCAATCCTTAATTCCAGTATTGTGCGTCAGTGGTTAAACGAACATTTTCCAATGCACTGGATAGGAAGAAATAGTCCTCTTGAACTCTGGCTTCCTAGGCCTCCGATATTACAGCATTAAATTTTTATTTCTGGGGATCTGTGAATAATAAATTTTACGAAACAAAGCCCAGAAATCGAGAAGAATTTTGTGCTAAAATAAGTAGAGCCTGTCGAGAAATCAGTATGCCAGAGCTGAGAAGAGTAGCCAGTTATAATCGTAAAATAATTGAGAAATGTATTCAATATAATGCAAAGTTTTACTTGGCAGATGGTAATTTTTACAAACCACTGAAGTGGGGAGACATCTCAACACCATCTGCAAGTACCTTACACAATAAGGACTAAACAAATTAAGCCAAACCAGTTACTCTCCTGGCTACAGGCCAACAACGAGCGCTGAATTATATGGCGAAATTTGCCGTACTTTTGTAAAGTAAAATAAAACTTTGCATTATATTGATGATATCAAGTTTTATTTCGATTTGTCTTGTTTTCGAAACTGTCGAGAGATGGTGCTTATTACGCTCTACTATGGTAGAACTTACCGGCGTCTACAGGATGCGATCCAGATTTGTCAAAGGTATACTCACTTACACTGCACTGACGAGACCCAAGATAAGGTCGAAACCGGTCTGCAGTTAGTGGTATCCTGAGATAGAGGACGGTTTGCATCTTCCTTAGGGTTTCGAGCAACCTAAATCACTGTATTTTAGTGGAATATCACTGTATTCTCCAGCAGAATAGCTGTTTTGGCTTAATTTGTTTAGTCCTTATTGTATAAGGCACTTGCAGATGGTGTGGAGAAATCTCCTCACTTCAGTAGTTTGTAAATGTATTGAAATTGAAAAATGATTAGTTGAGAGAGGCTACATTATCTCAAAAATGATTGTTACTTCAATTGTTACTATTTCATTTACCAAAATTTTATTCTTTGTTTTCTTTTCAGTTAAACTGTATTTCTTGTCAAATCGACACTTCTGTTCAATAACTTTTTTCCATTTCGATGGCATCCTATTAAATTGAAAACCAAAGTTAAAATTGTGTGAAATTAGGGTAAAAATATTAAAAAAACTAAAAATGCGAATTTTGTATTGAAATTTAGTGTTGGCGCTCAACACTAATTAACAACTTTCTCTAATACTTTTTTCAATATCTTCAACGCGAAGCGAAATATCGGAAATGTGCCCTATTTGGGGGGCTGCCGTTGTCTCAGTTTATTACATAAATTTCAGTTGGTTTCCTTGAAATGTACGTCTTATATAGGGCTATAATTGTGCCAAAGCTCAAATCCGAATTTCAAAAAATTGCGAAAATATCCGGGTGTCTTCATTTTAAATCAGACACATGGTATACTCCTATTGACTATGGCAGACGCTCGATGAACATAATGAAGTAATAAAAATCTAGCGCATACTGCATATTTAAGTTTAGTTTGACTTTAATTGATACCCAAGGTCAAGACTTATATAGACACAGTTAATAATATATTGACTTCTGAGTAAATGCAATTTGTATATCGTGTACATAATGTCTATTTACGATCGCAATTTCTATTTAGATAAAATTTATTTTCTTTGTCCCCTTATATTTCGAAAATATTTCATGATATATCATATCGCCTTCTTTAGAGTTTTTGTAACACCTGGTCAAAGTTTGCTGTATTTACTTTAGAATTTATAGTTCATTTCATCGTTATTTGCCAAATTAAAAATCGCAAAACATAACCTTGGCTTGTTTTTATGGCTAGGCTCAGGTAGATTTTTCCGTTTATCGACAAAATAAGAGAGTTTTTACTTTTCCGCATTCAACTATACTAGCGGAAAAGTAATGTAATCGTGTAAAGAAAAATGGAAAAGAAATTTTTTTTCGTTTATTTTTCGTTTTTCGGCCTAAAAAAATGGTTTTTAAAAAATTTTGTCTGTGTGTGTGTTAAATTTTTTTGTTAGCACGATCACTCAATTAAATCATGTCGGATCGATAGGATTTCGACTGATTCTGATTAGGGGCGTCTACCAGACGACATCTATTGATTTTGGGGTGAATAGGACACACCCCACCCTGTTCATGGGTAATGAGAAAGCACGATGGTGGACTATTTGAGAGAAATTGAAAAAAGTAAAACTGTCGCAATAAAACACATATTCGGCATTTATGTGTTGGTTTACTTTTTCTCGGCCACTCAATTTTCAGATAGAGATGTTCTACGTGTGGAAAAGTCCGTTTTAAGGTGTTAAAACTGTTTATTTATTTGGCAAATAGCGATGAAATGAATAGTAATAATATGATATTAATTAGACCGAAGCAATAGCCTAACGGGAAAACCAATGTGTGAGAATCATCGATTGTTTAATTAGGGCTAATGATATTGTGGGTGTAATCCCCGACTGATGCACTTATCTCAGGATTGATTGTATATCTTGCATTACTTTCATGTGTACTCTTCTTCTAGAGTATTCATATCGATTATTGGAGAGAGAATATCTACATGTATATGTGGTTGCAATTTTAATATAAAATATAGTGATAGAACAACCATTGACGCAAAAATATACTATGGAGTTTTATTTGTTCGGCAAGCAGTAAAGATTTTTTAATCTCAGATTATAATGATTCACAATATACTAGGTGCTCAGATAAACCCGGTGTTTTAATTCTACGTGAAATATTTATTTAAAAGTAAATATAGAATAAACATGTTTCTACTTTAAGATTGAAAAATTTTATGAAAAAGTATGGAGTTTCAGGAAGAATCTGTACAATATTTTTATTGCAAGAGTTTTTCTAATTAGGGAAGAAATAGAAATTATGAAAAATATACGCATAATAAATGCGTATAAAAATGTATGTATGTAAAAATAATTCATTTTTGAAGCCCAATGACAATATATGATATGATAATATATGATATGATAATCAAATAATATTAAAAATAAACAGTTTTAAAACCTTAAAACGGATTTTTCCGCACGTAGAACATTTCTATCTGGAAACTGAGTGGCCGAGAAAAAATAAACCAACACATAAATGCAGAATATGTGTTTTATGCGACAGTTTTACTTTTTTCAAATAGTCCGCCATCGTGCTATCTCATGACCCATGTACAGGGTAGGTTGCGTTCCATCCACCTCAAAATCAATAGATGTCATCTAATCAAAATCAGCCGAAACCCGATCGATCCGACACGATTTAATTGAGTGATCGTGCTAACAAAAAAAATTTCTCAAATAGTCCACCATTGTACTTTCTCATGACCCATGTACATGGTAGAGTGTTTTCTATCCACCACAAAATCAATAAGTGTCGTCTGGAAAACGTCCGCAATCAGAATCAGTCAAAACCCGATCGATCCGACACGATTTAGTTAAATTATCGTGCTAACAAGAATAAATGCCGACGACAACGACGACACACACACACTTTGTTTTCTCGCTTATTCTTTACACGATTACATTACTTTTCCGCGTATAGTGGAGTGCGGAAAAGTAATATTATATAAATGGTATTAAGGAACACTTTACTTATATTAATTTTACTTGTTACTTAAATACTGCCAAGAATACAAATATCAGGAAAGTTCAGTGAACGACTTAGATGTTTAGATAAAGAAGGTGTGGACGTAAAAACTGTACCTTCCCTGTTGGAAAAGTTACATTTCATCCCTTACCCATATATTATTGATTTTCTTAAGAGAGAACTAGATCCTGGGAAGGGGCTGGAACTTTTGATGCAACAGTAATAGAGACACAAAAACAGGACTCAAACCATGGAGTCCTGTTTTATAATGATTATTTGTATGTGCGTCACAGGTAACAAGCGTGTGAATCAATCAACTGATATTTTTAAACAGTGTCGTGCCGAAAACTCATTTTAAGATAGCAGGACAATACATATCCGTCAACCTATGACAGAGTAATGAGAAGGTACTCCACAAAAACATTCAATGGAAGTGATATTTCCATCAAGATGAATGAAGTAAATTCAACATAAATCAAAATAAATTAAACAAAAATTTTACAGAAATATTGAGACGCCAATGAATCAAATTATACAATAAAGCTAAGACGTCGGTTCATAATTGCATTTTCTTCGGCAAATTATTAACTGTCTATGCCGTACGTAGTTGATTGAAACATATGTTGCTAGACATACGTGCTGGTAATTGTGGCATATTAGTAACAATTGCGAATGGTGTAGCATGTGATCCGTGCGTCATCCCTAATTTGATACACGCGCAAAGATCCATTATACAAATTGTAGTTTTCCATGAACACCGAAAGATTAGACGTTTCTCGATGCGCCTTTCGCCAAGACAGTTCACATAATCGGGAGATAATTATAATCTAGATTAGGTCTAGTGTTATTCATCTCCCCATGGTGCCAACGTATTTTGCAAAGCCCGCCTCAAGAAACATGTAATCTTTCAGTGTTTGTGGAAAACTCGTCTCCAAATTTTTTACGCGGTTAGGTATTTAACAGATTATTTAAGAAACTATTGTGATTTATTTGGTTTTGATAACACAATTAATTATAAGAACGAATTGTGCGTTCGTGAACTCATGTTATTTTCTGGTCTATTTAAAGTTGGCCTATATATTACAAGATTGTGATTCAGGACATCGGTAGTTTAGTGTCAGACTATTTATTTACTTTTTGCCTATCCGCAGTATGTGACTCTAAATTGACTCTGTAGATACTAACATTCACTGCACGTTGGTATTTTTAACCAAAATTGTAGTGTCCGGTTATATAATGATAGTTTTATACACCTACATAACAGCAAATGTACAGGGTGTAACCATTTATGAAATAAAATATTTTTGGAGTAATTTTAGAGATTTATGTGAATCGCTCGGAAATGTGTGTCATTTAAACGAAATATTAAATATACAGGGTGATAATATAAAGTGCCGTATAAGAAAAATATTTATAAGTCTACAAAGACTGTGATATTTTAGTAAATCGTGTATTGAAAATTTATACTGGATGTAACAAATCATGCCACATCCAACAGACTTATCGAATATAAATTTTTATGATGACGATTTAAGGGAATATATGGTATGTAGAAGTAGAGTAATTACTAATATTCTTAATCACGGGTATCTTGATTTGCTTAATATATTACTAGCAACGGTGTTTAAAATTAATGCTTAAAAAAAGTTAAAGGTATTTTGATATGCGAAAACAATAAGAAGAAAATTTTATTTCGTAGAAGATAATATAAAAATGGGTATTTTATTGGGTGTTCAAGATAATTCCACGTGATGTTACCCTAGAAAATGACATGAACAAGACAGCTGCTTAAAATATCTCCATTAACCTTTCGTCAGACGCAACCGGTCTGAGAGATCGGGGAGTGACTTTTTTCTTTGCCCTTTCTTTTCCTTTTACGAATATTAACTCAAACTCCCTCATAGCTTCCTAGCTCTAAAACACTCTTCTCGTTATGGTCTCGATTATTTTTTAGTGCATTCCCTGGGCTTGTATGGGCCGCGCCGATCTGTCAGATGCATTGCGCCTGATTACGTTATTATTTTCACTTTTATATTTTGTTAGATTTCTTTTGTTATTTAATTTAATAGCATTCTTTGGGTTCTCTACGCTTACTTATTCTGGCTTTTTATGGTATTATTATTCAAAATTAACACATTTGGGTGTTAAATTATTGGTTTACACTAAATATCATTACCAAAAATGTGACGTTTATTTTCGTTTGGAATATGTTAAAATGATGAAGAGGATTTATAATTCTTTACAGTTAAAATTGGCAGTTACCTATAACTTTTCTTTGTAATTCACGTCCAATTTTTTTTATATATAACTTAATACTAATTTATGTTTGTGTTTTGTCCTTAAAACAGAAAAAAAATTGTCAATAGCTGGTTGTACTGTAAAAATCTTACAAATTTATTATTTTACAACATTAAATGAGTTTCTTTATGTAAATTTAATTATTGCGATTAAAAACTAGTGTGGAATATTTATTTTTGTATTGTATTAATTACAATAGGCATTTAATTAAGTCTCCACCTCATTAAAATTTAAATTGTGTAAGATTTGATTATGGTATCTATTAGATGTATTGCGCCCGAATGTGTTTGGATTCATAATACTGCGCCTGACGGAAGGTTAAGAAAAAATATCTTTATAAAATAAAATTTTCCCAAGAACTAACAAAAGGCAAGTGAGTTCATTCCTCCGATTAAATAATTAACAAGGTTAACAGAAAGGAGGTATGTAAGGTACATGCATAACATACTCAGAGAGTTAACGTTTAGACATCATTGACATTTTTATTATTGCACAATTTTTTGGAGGAATTATAACAACTAACAAATATTTAAATCCTATCAATGACGACGTTGTTCCTGTTCTAGTATATTTATGTATGTCCAAATACATTAGATTTGACGATTTAGATTCACTTCTAACTATCGTCGTAACCGTAACCACAGTTTAATGCCTGTAATTAAATAATCAATCAGTTAGATCATGAGTATAATATGTCTTTGAAATCAGCCCATTAAGAAATATAAATGAATAATATATAAGTGTGTATACAGTGTTTAAAATACATTTTACTTATATGGATCGTCTTGAATATTTAACATTTTATTTAAAATAAACAGTTTTAAAACCTTAAAACGGAACGTAGAACATCTCTATCCCGAAATTAAGTGGCCGAGAAAAAATAAACCAACACATGAATGCAGAATATGTGTTTTATGCGACAGTTTTACTGTTTTCAAATAGGCCAGCATCGTACTTTCTCATGACCCATAGACAAGGTGGAGTGTGACCTATCCATCTCAAAATCATAGATGTCGTCCTTAATCAGAATGAGTCGAAACCCGATCGATCCAATACGATTTAATCGAGTGATCGTGCTAACAAAAAAAAATTCTCAAATTGTCCACCAGTCTACTTTCTCATGACCCATGTACATGGTAGAGTGTGTTCTATCCACCTCAAAATCAATAGGTGTCGTCTGGGAGACGTCCTCAATCAGAATCAGTCAAACCCGATCGATCCGACACTATTTAGTTTTCATGAGATAGTTTTACTTCTTTCAAATAATCCATCATCGTGCTTTCTCATGACCCATGGACAGGGTGGGGTGTGTCCTATCCAGCTCAAAATCAATAGATATCGTCCTAGTCAGAATCAGTCGAAACCCTATCGATTCTACACGATTTAATTGAGTGATCGTGTTAACAAGAAAAATTTCTCAAATAGTCCACCATTGTGTTTTCTCATAAGCCATGAACATGGTAAAGTGTGTTCTATCCAGCTCAAAATGAATAGGTGCATATGGGAAACGTCCCAAATCAGAATCAGTCAAACCCCGATCGATCCGACACAATTTAGTTGAGTTATCGTGATAACAAGAAATTTTATTAATGTCGACGACAATGACAACGACAACGACACACACAGACACAAAATGGTTTAAAAACCATTTTTTTACACGATTACATTACTTTTCCGCGTATAGTTGAGGGCCAAGAAGTAAAACATATTTTTTGATAGAAACTCGACTTGTCTAATTGTTTCTCATATATCTATAAAATAAAGGGTGGTCCAACCATAATGCACGATGTTAATTGTTAGTCACACCTTAACGTCAAGTTTTTTGCCCAACTTAATTTGACATTTCTTTGTTTCAGTGTTTGACAAATTCAACCATGGAGGTACATAATTGAGCAACGCGTTAAGATTGTTGAAGCCTTTTACAAAAATGGGCGTTCAAATCAAAATGCATTTCGTGCGCTTCGTGACTTTTTTGGTCAGCATAATCGACCAAATATGTCCACAATCGGGAGAATTGTGCGCAAATTTCAGCAAACCGGGTCTGTAGGAAATGTGAAAACACCTGTGCATGCTCGCCCAGTTCGTTCTGCGGAAAACATTGCTGTTGTTCGCGATAGTGTAGCAGAAGAGCCGTCAACCTCGACTCGTCGTCGTGCCCAACAATTGAACATCTCACGAACATCACCGATGCGAATTTTGAATAAAGATTTGAATTTACACGCTTACAAGGTTCAATTGACTCAAGAGCTGAAGCCTACTGACCATTTCAAGCGTCGTCAATACGCCGAATGGTTGGTAGAACAGACAGAAGTGAATGGTGACTTTACAAAGAAAATCATCTTCAGCGACGAGGCACACTTTCACCTCAGTGGATTCGTTAACAAGCAGAATTGCCGCATTTAGGCAAATGAGAATCCACGAGTGATTGTTGAAAAGCCGATGCATCCACAAAGAGTGACTGTTGGGTGCGGTTTATGGGCTGGTGGTGTCATCGGGCCGTACTTCTTCGAAAATGAGGTCGGCCAAGCAGTTACCGTGAATGGTGTTCGCTATCGCGAGATGATAACGGACTTCTTGTGGCCAGAAATTGAGGATATGGACCTGGACGATATGTGGTTCCAACAGGATGGTGCCACTTGCCACACAGCCAACGAAACAATGGCACTTTTGCGCGAGAAATTCAATGGCCGTGTTATCTCACGTCGTGGCGATGTTAATTGGCCGCCATGATCATGTGATTTGACACCGTTGGACTTATTTCCTTGGGGATATTTAAAAAAAAAAGTGTACGTCAATAAGCCAAGAACAATTCAAGAGCTAAAGGATGAGATAATTCGGCACATTAACGACATTGAACCTCAATTATGTCTCAGAGTCATTGAAAATATGGACCATCGGATAGAGGTATGCCACCGAAGCCGTGGCGAGCATTTGGCCGATATTTTGTTTCACACATAATTGTCATAGATCCTTCTATCATAAAAAAAAATATTAAGATAATTCTCTGAAAACTTTTTGTTTTATTTACAATTAACATCGTACGTTTTGGTTGGACCACCTTTTATATAGGTGTGTATACAGTGTTTAAAATACACCTCTCTCATATGGATTGTCTTGTATATTTAAAATTTGATTTAAAAAACGTATGCTTTTGACAGAGTCTCGACTTGTCTAATGTTTCTCATATATCTCTAAAATAGTATAAAAAATAATGTTATTCTTCGGATGATTTCCATCTGGTATATAATATCGAATAATGTTAGAACACGTAGATATATATTATTTTTAGCTATGAAAATTAATTATGTAAGATGCCATTAATAACAGACTTATGTATACAAGTATATAATAAATATATAAGTACGTAAGTAGTAGTTTTCTTAAAGTTTACATTACATTTATTTTAATGCAAAATTATTTACAATTTAGATGCAATTATTACAAGCAGTTGGAAACAGTACAAGACGTAATAAAAATAGTTTTTTTACGTCGGTACTTATTTTTTTATCGCTGCTCGCTTGCCAATAATTATTTTCAAGGTACAGCAGACTGATAGCGGGAATATGTGTAGTAGTATGTACACTGCATATGTTTCATTGTACATACAATGATCGTCAAAATTCGGAAGTATTCTTTTGGTTTCTATTTTACATAATACTCGATTATTTAAGAGCAAATAATCTTAAACAAGGATCACTCAGGTGATAACGAACAAAATATTTTAATTTTGACAACCAAAATGCGAGAAGACCTGTTCACAGTTGCAAAATAGCGAAAGGTGGGGGCAAATGTCCTCTAAAGTATTTTCGTTTCTGTTACAGAAAATTCCCTATCATTTGTTTCTTCCAAGTTAGCGTCACTTGTCAAATATTACAGTTCAATGTATTCTTATAGGTGAGAAATGATAATTCTATTAAAAAATTTGAATTACAACACAGTCGAATCAAATATGTTTTGTAAAAACATAACATAAAAACAACAAATAAGTCCTTGATTATTCACGTTTTATATCCTTTATCCTGGGATGGAAGAAGCGATAAAGACATAAAACAAAGAATAGCGCAGGGTCGAGTAGCTTTTAACAAAAAGAAAGCACTTTTATGTTCGGGGGTAATAAACTTAGAAACAAGGAAGAGATTTTTGAAAACATATGTATGGAGCACTATACGGTTGCGAAATCTGGACGGTAGGGGAAGCAAGTAGGAAGAAATTAGAAGCTTTTGAGATGTGGTGTTACCGAAGAATGATGAAAATGCCATGGACTGATAGGGATAGAAACGAAGAAGTATTGGAGAAAGTCGGCGAGAAAAGAGGTATGTGGAAAAACATAAAGAAGAGAAGAGATAGAATGGTAGGCCACTTGCTGAGATATGGGGGAATAGTCCGCGATATTTTGGAGGCAGAAATAGGAGTGAAGAAAGGCAGAGGTAGGCCTAGATTAGACTACTGCTCGCAAATAGTAAGGGATGTAGGTTGTAGCAAAATTAGCGAAATGCGTAGGTTAGCACAAGATAGGAGAAGCTGGAGGTTAGCGTACAACTATGATATCCAACTATGATGACCTCATGATGATGATATCCCTTAAGCTAGAACCGCTAGTATGTCATTTGAACAGCTTGGCTGGCGATTAAGGCTTGTCAAAACTTGACCATGCGCGACTCAAAGTAAGGCTTGACAAGTGTGTGTGTATTCTCACGTACATGCAGAATCGTGTTGACTTGGCAATACTTACACCCTAGTCTTACCATTGTGGCATCGTGAAAAACTATTATCATGGAAACCAATCCGGCTTGTTGAAATCTTGGGATCGAAACCCAGTTTTGTAGAAGCAACTATTTGTAGTAGTTTCCTAAAGGTTCTCCTCAGGGCATCCTTTTTATTTTTTAGTGCTGACACTGAAATTTGACGTTCATTTCTTCTTCTATTCATTTCCAAGTATCATGAACAAGGTTGTCTTCCTATGGCTTGAAACACCCGAATTCCATATCGCCAGCCCACTTTATAAAATGACAGAAACTCCAAATTGATTTTTTAACCAATCCATTTAAAAAGGCAATAGTTAATTGACCTGCGACAATATAAACGTTACTAACCTACAGTATCCGTCGTTATAGCGGCTGGATCGAGTGGTGAATATCCGAGTCGAGCCCAAAGGCACTCGCCTTTTTTAACTCATGTCCATCTTATCGAAAATAGGCAGAAAGCCCAATGCATCCCAAGCTGAGCCAGAAATGGTCAGCGATTTTCTTCCCACGGTGCGAAACTCGGCAAGTTTTACTCGTAACTCACCGCGCCACGAGCCGTGGGTGGCTAGCTTTAGATAAATTGCTTGCTCAATAAGATCTATCATCATTGTCAACAGTTTCTTTCAAATAGAAGAGATGAGACATCTACACGATATAAAATAAACAGTTTTAAAACCTTAAAACGGACTTTTCCGCACGTAGAACGTCTCTATCTCTATTGAGTGGCCGAGAAAAAATAAACCAACACGTAAATGCAGAATATGTGTTTTATGCGACAGTTTTACTTTATTCAAATAGTCCACCATCGTGCTTTCTCAAGACCCATGGACAGGGTGGGGTGTGTCCTATCCACCTCAAAATCAATAGGTGTCGCCTGGGAGACGTTCCCGATCAGAATCAGTCAAATCCCGATCGAACCGACACGATTTAGTTGAATTATCGTATTAACAAAACAGATTTCTCAAATACTCCACCATCGTGCTTTCTCATGACCCATGGACAGGATGGGGTGTGCCCTATCCACCTCAAAATCGATAGGTGTCGTCTGGGAGACGTCCCCGATCAGAATTAGTCAAAACCCAATCGATCCGACACGATTTAGTTGAGTTATCATGTTAACAATAAAATTTCTCAAATAGATCCAAGGGAGGGGGTGGTGTGTGCTATCCACCTCAAAATCAATAAGTGTCATCGATCCGACACGATTTAGTTGAATTATCGTGCTAACAAGAATAAATGCCGACGACGACACACACAGCAAAACATTTTTAAAAACCTTTTTCTTTTGGTCGAAGCACGAAAAATAAACCCAAAAAAATATTGTTTTTTCACTTTTTCTTTACACGATTACATTACTTTTCCGCTTATAGTGGAGTACGGAAAAGTAATCTTTACACGATTACATTACTTTTCCGCTTATAGTGGAGTGCGGAAAAGTAAAAAATAATACCAGAAGATTTATTTTTAATATATCCAATTTTTCCATTATGTAATTGGTAACTGCACACCATAATCTTCTTCCAGAGATCTTCGCATTATTATACTGTTTATAAGATACTTCGTACTGGAAGTTAGAAATTCTACAGTTACTAATTCTACGTTAAATGAATTTCCAATGGAAATTTAAAAGTTTTACTGGAAGCAAATAGAACAACATTTGGGAAGATATTTTATATATGAAACTTTCTGGAAGAGACAATATTTTAGTTGCTGTATATTACAGTGACATAAAAAAACTTTTTTACTTGTTACATTCCCCCAGTTTTTAAGAGATTGTGTTTTATAGGACTTGAGGAACGTTTATACGAAGGTTATATTCTTCTAAGTATTTTAGGGGCGGGAGTGGGGATCTTCTTTGTATATTGTTTTCAAACTATTTCGTGTATTTATGTTTCAACTTGGTTTTGGTTTACTTACTTATAAATAATTCAACAATTTTTTAACATTTAGAAAATTATCTTTTATAGAAGTAAAACTATTCAGACGTTTAAATATTGCAAAGTAATTCCCATAAATGGGTGTACCATATATTGAAGAAGCGAAAAAGAAGAAATTTTGTTATGATACTTTAGCACTCTATATATGTATATGACATCGAATATACATATATAGAGTGCTAAAGTATCATAACAAAATTGTAGCTAAAATAATAAAAAATCTAACTATTTATTATATGTCACCAAATTAAAATTGATCATTAAATTGAGAATATGATGGGCGCTCAGGACAATTGTCCGGAGCTGCAAAAATGCAGCACACTGCTCCGCGAACCACTACATGGATAGGCGACTTATCGTATTGTCCTATAGAGGTTGGTGTGGCAATTTTATTTATATTGTGGTCTGAATGGCGGACAGTATAAAATTTGATAGTGTAAAGGAAATATTTACAAAGTATATACATAAGCATTAGGTGTAAATCTTCTTCAAATCTTTAGAAGGTTTCATAATTAAATATGGCTATTAGCAATACATATTAAAGATTGTTTAATGACATATTTTATAGTTTTACGTGGGTATTTATTCGTTGCATCCAAATAAACAATTAGAATTAGAATGTTTAAGTATAACAAATTTTATGACAATCAAGTAACAGTCTTTTTCTGTTCTCCTCCTGTATTTTGTCAAAAACTATTACCTGAATATTTGATGGCCATTTTCCACTGGTTGAGTCGTATATAATGCGCAGTCTCAAGGTCATTTAACTCGGCTAGATCCAAATGAAATACACTTCATGGCTTCGTTATTACCTTTGTACATGCCCGTTTAATTTCATCATTTGTTACGTCATACTTTTAGATGATGTCACCAGGTACTCATATGGAACAGTGTAGCCACTTTGCCGAACTTAACATTGTTTAATTTATTTAACGATTAATTTCAGTAGCTTAATACAAGTTATATAAATATTACTTGTAATTACTTCAAGTAGGTCTTAGTAGGCAGACAGTTTTATAACATACGTATAAAATATATGGACTATAGAATATAGTAAATAAGGGTAATAATAAGAGTATATAATTTCAGAAAATACACAGTAGTATTCTACAGAGTGTCACCAGTTTAAGGAAAAAAAGGAATTTGTTACAAATACTAAAGAATTTGGAAAATATAAATTGTGCATCTAATAGTATCAATTACGTAAAATAAATATGTCATATTACATGAAAAGGTTGTTGAATCCTATAAAAGTAATAGGTCGTATACCATTTTCATTCAAAGTAACGAAAGTAACCGATCCCACATTACACCTATAAAATCACTTTCAGTTCCATTCTAAACTGAAAATTAATCTGTTTGTATAATCTAACTTTCCTTCCCTAAGAATATCCATTTATCTATTTTAATCGGATTCTTGTACTCAAGAGAATTTTCATACACGTATTTTTACAATAATTTTCTTTTTAAAAATGTAATGCTTAAAAATTTATTTTGAATACCTATATTTCTTAAATAATAAAATATTGTTTACTAGTCACTTCGTTTATTTCTCTCTCTTTTGCTACCAATATTTACTTTTGGCTTCGCAATAATATGAATACCACATAAATACTGAATATTCAGTATTTATGTGGTATTAATGTTTTTGAGAACAGGATATACAAAGAAGTATGAGGTGTTGTTAGTTATTTTCACTTGGTATCGCACAAGTAATATACACTAGGCACAAAAATTATCGTAAATTCTTAGGTGATTTTCAAGGGATTGTAACTTGGAGAAAAATAGTTGCAGAGCAATCTTAAGAAAAGCATATTGAAGCTCCTAGTTTCTAGTTTTCAGATATTGTTCAAATATTTTTACCATCCGGAGTTTTTGAGTAATCATGAGAAAAGAATCGAAAAAAAAAATTTCCAAATCTCTGCCTGCCCTCAAAAGGTCCACAGACTTCAACAAATTTTTTTCAGTGATTTCATCATAATGGTTTTTTAGATAATTTTATCTTCTTTAATTTGAGTGGCCTAAAAGCCTTTTACAATGAGTTATAGTCGTTGAAGGCAAAAAAGTCAATTTTGACTTTTTTAATTTTTTTTCTTACAATAATTAACATTTTTTGATAAAATAGATATGGATTATTGCTAAAATACATTTTTAATCTCAAAAAAAATAGGAAAAATTTATCCTTGAATTGATTTTTAGCAAAAACAATAAATTCAATAATTCCGAACATCATGAAAAACAAAGTAGTCAAAAAGTAAAGCACACACAAAACAACAAAGTAAAAAACTTAGTCAAAACTGAGTTTCTTACTTCGAATGACGATAAATTAGCGAAAAATAATCGTAAAACTTTTAAATCACTTAAATTAAAGATAAAATTATATAAAAATAGTTTATGAAGAAATTACTGAAAAAAAATTATTAAGTCCGTGGGCCTTTTCAAAGACAAGCAAGAATTTGGAATATTTTCCCGATGGTCAAAAACTACTAATGGTAACAAATTTTGAACTCAATATCTGAAAACTAGAAACTTGTAGCTTCAATTTTATTTTTTAAAATTGCTCTGCTACTATTTCTGTCCAAGTTTCAGCCCTTTGACAATCACCTGAAAATTTTGGAATTTTTGTACATCCCTTAATTCTTATGCCTAATGTATATGCAGCATGATATGCAACTGGATATACAGAATAGCACCCAGTAGGTTCTACAACATGGTACTATAGTTGAACTACATGTGTTCTCTGAATTCTGGATAGATATGGTGCTCTGGTCAGATCCGTGGAAAGATAATCCACACAAAGTGATCTGAGAAGATTTATTAATACACCCCTTTTATATTGCATAATTATTGCATCTAGACCAAGAATCAGCATGCCTTCTACTATCTACATACCGCAGATCATTCAAGTAGAGAGGCTAGAAACTCAAGCGTACTGGTAAGGTACTACGAAGATATTAGTGGAAAATGCAACTCAACACTAAAGTCATTATGAACAATAACAACAACAACAACAGTGTCCTCTATGGGAGCACCTCAACCTTCTTCAACTTCTTTCACTATTTATTTCTGGCCACCAAGGTCATCCTTCAAAAACAGCTTCAGGCATTCCTCGTCTTTTGTACGATGTCTGTAACTTCTAATGTAACAACCTTTTTTGCAAGATTTTGGTCGTCGTACCTGATGGACATGACTTGTCCATCTCAATATGACAAGTCCTATTCGTGAACTTTGAGTAAGCAAGTCTCTCAAAGATACAGTCCCTTTTTTTTCATCTACACGTAATTTTAATTAGGCTTGGCGAATTAACCCAATTCGATTAAGTGTGCCATGGAAACGTCGCGCATTTTGTTCATAATAATTATTGCATATTAGGAATGGCATCTACAATATTATTATTGCGCCGTTGTCACGTCTATCTCCTTATTAACGGACGCCAACTTGTTTGCAATAGCTGTGACGCATATTGATATTAAATCAACGTGTCTTAATATAAACCAGCCATTCTGAATTGATATTTTCCAGGGAGAAATCGTATATAGTAAAGGAATAAGAAATATTTTAACAAAAACCATATACATATGACGTTCAAACTCATACAACCTTTCATAATAAAATAATAACGTAGTATACACCCTCTCACGTGCATTCCGAGAATTTAACCCCGTCGCAAATAACACACCGAGGGGGTGCTATTATCATAAAAGCCATTGGCTTAATGAAGGTGCGACCTCAACGCTACGCGGAATTCGCCATTTTCGTGGGGAATTGTATATGTAGTTTATGTATTTGTGATTATATCTACATTAGCTAGAGGAGGGGAACTAGAATGTGACTTAAAATTATGACCATAATGCGTGCCTAAGGGCAAGTAGGGTGTATTCCGTTTATTACTTTTCCGCACTCCACTATGCTCGGAAAAGTAATGTAATCGTGTAAAAAAAATTTTTCTCTACGATTTATTTTTCGTTTTTCGACCTAAAAACAAAAAAAAAAGTTGTGTCGGATCGGATTCTGATCGGTGATGTCTCCCAGACGACACCTATTGATTCTGAGGTTGATAGGACATACCGTACCCTCTCCATGGATCATGAGAAAGCACGATGGTGGACTATTTGAGAAATTTGTTTTGTTAACACGATAATTCAACTAAATGGGGTCGGAGAGATCGGGTTTTCACTGATTCTGATCGTGGACATCTCCCAGATGACACCTGTTTATTTTGAGGCGGATAGAACACACTGTACCATGTTCATGGGTCATGAGAAATCACAATGGTGGACTATTTGAGAAATTGTTTTTATTAGCACGATCACTGAATTAAATCGTGTTGGATCGATCGAGTTTCGACTGATTCTTATTAGAGACTTCTACCAAACGACATTTATTGATTTTGAGGTAGATAGGACACACCCCACCCTGTCCATGGGTCATCAGAAAGCACAATGATGGACTATTTGAGAAAAATTGAAAAAATAAAACTGTCGCAGAAACACATATTCTGCATTTATGTGTTGGTTTATTTTTTCTCGGCCACTCAATTTCGAGATAGATATATTCTACGTGCGGAAAAGTCCGTTTTAAGGTTTTAAAACTGTTTATTTTTATGAAGTATTATTCACTTTCTATGAAGCTTATACCAAAGAAGTGTTAATTCTCAAATTTTAAGTACTGGAAACTTAAAGTAGGAGAAAAAACAGTTCGATTTTTGGCGTCATTACTGTGGGAAATATGACGTAAACGGGGTTTTAACAGGTTGAGTCCCACATGTGAGTAAATAAAAAATAGACCTCGTTTTTCTCTTAAGTCTTAAAAACTTGCTGTCCAAAAAGTGGTTCAATTTTGTGTTATAAAAGACACATAATTTATATCAGAAGATCGGGAAAAGGTAGAAGTTATTACTAGCTTTGCTAAAAAGCTAACGAGGACAAGCATTGTAGTCTACCCGATTTGAATCAATAATTGACGTATTGAATCAAATCATCTGAATTATTGAAGGCATTGACTTGATCGTAATTATTATGGCATGAATAAAATAGTTTACATTGTCTTTTATTACTTTACTTCGAAAAGATTATATATGGTATGGTATAAATCAAACTAGTTATTGATTGGATAATAATAGCAGATTCTAGTTTAAGGTTTGTTTCTTGTACACCAGTTGTCAACAAGATCATGTATCAGCCTGCTAAATTTTTAAACATTGGAATAAAATTTTAAAATTTAAAACTAACATGTGAGAAGTAAATGAGTTGGCTTTAAGATACATATATTATCTATCTGATTTGCAACATTTAAGTTGCTTTTGTTCAGTCTGAGGAACTGGAAATGTTATTTATACCTAACTTCAAAAATCAACCAGTTTGACCTATATAGAAGCCATTACAATCCTCACATTTTGGCTGATAAATTCCAATGAATGAGGAATTTCTTGGAGTTAAAACTGACCTTTGGGCAAGAAATTTGCGAAGAATGTAATGGAAAGTTTAATCTATTTAGAACATCGTATTCTGACGATAAATGTTGGTATTGATCTTAATAATATTAAAATATAATTTCCAAAATTTTGTTAGTGGAAGATATAATAACGTTACTGTAAATGAGCGACCTATACAAGAAAATGTATTTATCATCTGTGTGTGGAAGAAGTAAAGCAGAAATTATTTCTGGCATGGTATCGCATTGTAGACAAGTTAATAGTGAGACTGAGTGATGTATTTTTAAAATCACCAGCTAGGAGGAATTTATTGTATAAACATCTTTCAGTTATGTACATATAACACTACCTCTAGAGCATGTTGTTATGCGCTGAACTATTGTTAGAGGTACATGAGGTTACAATCAGGATTATTTTGATGTGAAAATGTTAATGTAGCGACTAGATTCAATTGATGCAGTTTCCATTTTACATACTCGTTAATTGTTTATGAATTTAAATTGAAATCAATACAGTATTTGATGAATATGATATTTCTAGATTTAATATACATATACAGTATCATACCTTGGATATGATGAGATGTAAGGAAGCAAGATATTTTATAAAAACTTTTCTATTTTTTTCATATAACTAATTTAATGGATCCTGTTTTGGTGTTTACATCATTTTTGAAGCTATATTTAAATATATTTATATATAGATTATAGATATATCAAGATATATATGTCTATATTTCCTATAAAAATAAGGAGTCAGCAGGGAAAACTTTAATTGTGGCTAAAACAACTCTTTGTGGCAATCTTTTAATATGTGCCAAATGAATAATACAAAAAATGTCTTGTGTGAAATGATGGAAGAGAACTATATATCTTGAAAAATATTCTATTCATTTTGTTATGCATTTATGGCTAGGATTAATTAATAATGACTTACAGTGGCGGTTTTATTGTAGGTGCATTTGTGCAGTGAGGTCCCTTAAAGATTCCTAAAAATACCTATTAGGCGTTTACTATACATTACATTATCATTATACATAGAATGTTCCGATATCTTAACAGTTTCGCTTACAGCTTGTTAGTTGTTGCGCGATTTGCCAGCCCTAGGATTTATCATATTTATCTACGGGATATTAAATCTGTATTTCATTTTTAATCAGCTTCAGTCTCGATCATTGCATGCTGTCAAGATAAGCAGTTATTTGAATAATTTCGAAGACGCAATTATAAAAATCCGTACAACTAATTCCTCAAACTTGCCTGAAAATATACAAGGCGATCCCATAATGACATATCATTTTGTGCGCAAACAAAGGAAGTGGGTGATATATCAATTAACCAAACTAAAGACAGATTTGAGTTTAAAGAATACCTGTTAGCATCGAAACTATTACTCCCCAATAAATTAAGTGACTATGAGAAACAATTCCCCATTCAAGATTTTGTAACGTAAGGAAAATGGATTCTTGTATAAAGTTAAATTGAAAAGTGAATTAACGATTATATACAGCAGGGAAGATTTTCGTGAAGCAGCAAGTTGCTTAGCAATTTTGCAATTATTTATAGATCGAAACCTGACGGACTGTTTTAGTGAAACTGTTTCATTATTCAAATTAATTTGTACCATGTCCATGACAAATGTTGAAAGTGAACGCTGACAGACTAAGACAGACTAAATTCACTTTGCATGATAAGTATGGAGAAAGTACTAATTGCAGCGATTCCAGATTTTAATAATCTTGTAAGTGACGTTTTTGGGAATTCCAAAAACAGACGAATGGATTTCCTATATAAATAATCTCAGAATTGGACATAGGTAAGTTTATTTTAATTTTTCGTTTGTTATTATTTTATCAAGTGCACCTCCCGACAAAAATTACGCCGGTCACCACTGATGGCTTATATAAATTTAATGCAATGAAATCTTTATTATTTATCACATTCAGTATATTTACAGGGAAAATACCCACTTATCATTAAAATTATATATCATCACTTCCTTTATAATATTTTTATTCAAGAATTTGTATAAACCGTGACATAATTGGTTCTATTAGCATAAATAATGTAAATGTAATGTAAATATATAGACAGCATGATATCACGGATAAATTTACTAGATAATAATTATATATCATTGATTTATGACTATATTTTCGGTATTTCGTAAAATTCTGTTATTTTTGTTTAAAAATAGAATTCTGTAATATTTCTTATTTACGGATATAATTTTATTTCGTTAAAAACATATTTATCTAGGTACAAGATACGGATGCAGTTTCACTGAAATAGTGATGGTAAGTGCTTATCGATTTATTTTAAAATAGCTGGAAAATATTTTATTTAGTAAATTCCTTTATATCCAGAGTATTTTATATATCTTCAATATTTTCTTACCCAATTTTGACCCGGAATTGAATTTTATTTCATATCCAGTAAACTCGAATTTCTGTCGGTCTAAAACACATGTTCAAGGGAAGGACCCGTAGTTTTTCCTAATGGGGAAGTTCCTCAGGCCATTTTACTGCATTACTTTCTTATCTCTCCATACCCATTATATTATTTTGTCATTTTCATGTGCAGGGTTCTATTGGTGTTCCAAAAGTGATTTTTTTTTTAAACTTGTTAAAAAAATACCTGAATATAAAAAAGTATTCACAAAAAGGAAAGGCTGAAGAGGGATGAAAATATAATAAGTTTCACAAGAGAATGTAGACGAAAGATTTGAGATGATTTTCATTACAATTTTATATTTATAGGGCTATACTACTCCATTAAATAAGTCTCATTTGGAGTTGTCCCATTCCTCTTCGTCTTCGTCTCAATCTAAATTTGATCAACAATTGCCACGATGACTAAAAATAAGCCATTTCATTATTTCCAAATATATATATATATATATATATATATATATATATATATATATATATATATATATATATATATATATATATATATATATATATATATATATGTATGTATGTATATATATATATATATATATATATATATATATATATATATATATATATATATATATATTTAGAGCACTGCTAGTGCTCAAATTTTGGCCAAATGGGACCAACACTAATCAATCCAGAAATGGTTCTAGTTTAAGGAAAAATAAAAACAATTAAAAATGCATTTTCTTAAATGAAAAACTGTCACACCTCCCTTAAACTAGTTTCATATATTTACAGTTTATTATAGTGCATTCTCAACTGTATATATCAGTGAATAGATATTGAAACAATTTATGTAAGTACCATATTATAGAAATGTTCTGGCAAACCATTATAGGAAGAAGAGTAGGCGAGACAAGATTAGAACTGTATAAAATTGGAAATAATCATAATAATGACTTAATTCTTCAAAATATATTTGATGAAGAATATAATACCAGATGCACGAAAAAAGTTAAACTGAATAAGTTTTAAATTAATTATTGATTAGATTGAACTAATGAGCGTTTAATTCTGCTCAGATTTCAAAAGTCAAAGATACACAGTAGAAACTGAGAAACAAAATAAATTCCAGAAAATCTGGTCGGATGGTGATGCCAAATATAAATGATATAAAAGGATCGATACGAAAAGAAACTGAAGTAGAAGAAAGTGGATGAATTTATATAAATATGATATTGTTAGAACAAGGACCGTAGAAGCTCCAAAAAGAATAGATTTCAAGCATGTAGAGTTTGCCTCGTCGAAATTTATTACACCTGCCTATTTTGAATAAAAAGTGTGTAACTATGTAAAAATATATAAATATGTATTATGTACTTGGGTCAAATTTGTTGTTTCTGAAATACGATATAATAATATGGTAGCCTGAAACATTTAGAATGGTCTATATATTTAAATAACGACATATACCGCATACAATAATAATAATAATAAAAACCTTTATTAACAATTAATCAAAAAAGGATATGGAATGGATTGAACTGGAATATTCCCATGCGATTTATATAAATTTTACCAAATTTAAAACACATTTACCAAACGTAAACCTATCAATTTTAGTTTATAATAATTATGATCCCAAATATAATTTATTATGTAATGTGATTCATAAAACAAACTGTCTTATTTATTTAGTTTTCTTCGATATACTTTGTTAAAAAAAAAAAAGGAAAATTATGATTAAATCAAGGAAGTGAATGAATATAATTAATTTATATTATAATTTAATCTGGAGTTTATTATAATTTAATAGGTTGCAATGCCAGGGGAGGCCACTGCCACCCCCCCCCCCTCCCTCTTCCGGGCACCCATGTATAATGAACATTCTTTTACATGACAGACAAGAAAGACGCTACTGCTTTCCATTATTCTGGAAACCTCTCACGATGCTGGAAATTTCTCACGATCTAATATCGATGGATTGCGAGACTGTCCTTTTACTTTTCATTAGGTTAGTCTGTTTATACTTAAAAAAATTCCTTACGTCTTGTTTTCGTGAAACATACCAGCATATTTTCGGTAACAAACAACAATTAATAAGAATAATATAATAGCATATGCATGTTAATTCAGTTAACACTTTCAATTTTATTATTTGGAAACGACACGCAAGCGTAACGAGTTAAAGTAAACAGTATTTGCTTGCAACATTAAAAATACAGGAATATATTAATAATACGAAAGTGATATCCAATTATTTATTATGTTGTACACATAGTCTATCTCAAAGGGAAAAGTTCCCAATTACTAGTTAAAAACATTATATCAATAATAATGACACGGTGATAATATGAAAAATAATGTAATTAATTTAATTAAAAATGAAATATTGTGTACTATAAACCTATTGATTGATAATTTGTTGTAATTTCCAAATAAATATATATATATATATATATATATATATATATATATATATATATATATATATATATATATATATATATATATATATATATATATATATATATATATATATATATATATATATTATCTTAAGTTAAAAAATAAACGTAAGAAAAAATAGCGCATGTTATTTTATGACTTATTACAACACATATTATAATATCAAACTTACTTTATGAGCATCATTTGAGTTGAAATAACAATTTGGGCATTATATTTTTGGTTTATAGGACCTAGTTGATGTTTTGATAAATATCAAGATAATTATTTTTTTATGAGATTATTTTAACAGGTATGTTTCTGTCAGTAAAAAAAAACCGGGAGGCCTCGGTTTGAGAAAAAATGGAAACAATACTACACTCTGACAGACATTGATTACGATTATACCAACACCAAGAAAATTAAAATCAGTTTTGATTATCTTCTGCTGATATCAACGTACTCCCACGGTACATTTAATTAAAATAAAACTGAAGAATGAATAGCTATATACAGCCTCTTCAAGTTGGCAATAAAATGAAATAATCTTAAATATTTTTTCAATAAGTAGTTAAGAAATAGGTTATTTTAGTATTGTAAATATTTTGCATGAAAGATATAGTTTAAGATATTGGTACATCATAAAAAGCAACTTTGGTATTTATTCAAAGATACTTGAGAAAAACTATTCCAGGAACTTTAATTTCAGGATATTTTTCATATTCAAAATACCATTGTGATTTTTATGAAGACACCGTCCAGAGCTGCGATGTGTTTAAAAAATTATTTCAGTATTTTCAGTTTCTTTTTGATACTAATTAAATGCCAGTATCTAAACTAAATATATACTTAATACCCAAATATTAGTTAATATTTGATAAAGCTCGATAGATAAAATTAACATCAAAAGCCAATTTGATATTTTAAAGAGCTTTCAAAGTTTCCACCTCAATCGTAAATTGTTCATTTACAATTTCTTCCGTATCTAATTAAGAAAACAGTTAATTATAAAATATAAGTTAATGCTATTGATGCAAACATTTAAGAATAAGAAAGAACTAAGAATATACATTTCTCTATTTGTTTTTTTAATTACAAAGTAATGTAGTATTTTCCTTCAATTAATTTCAATGTAATATTAATTTTATAAAAATAATTCACTCATAAACGTAAGAATACATCACTTTAATAAAATACTATATAACTTAAAATGTTGAAAATAATCAAGATTAAAAATGGGATCAAAAATCAAAAACAGGTGAAACCAATACAATTTATGCGTTTCAGTTATTTTTTAACGCTGCACTAACATATTATATTTAAAAACCAAAAGAAGAAATACGATACCTATAAGAGTATTCTAAGCAGGCAGACTTTCTAAATGTTACTTTAATATCGATGACGCATATTATACATAAAATTTTTATAAAACCGTGAAATAGTACATAATTTATTAGCACAGTCTCATAGTACATACACTGAGAACTTGTCCTATGATAATTTTAATTCTACTTGGAGGCAGCTGTAACCTATAAGCTAAATTCCAAAAATAGCCGTACGAATATAGTTTTTTACAAACGCAATAATAACGATCCAATTAAAATTTAAATCTCGTTGATTACTCACCGATCTGATACAACACAACACAAACGAAGAGAAACACTAGCTTGGACATTTTCTTGTACAGGAAAACTGTGATTATCGGCAAATAATGAAAGAATACACTTTCCCAGAGTGTTCCGTGGCCAACTCAACAAATAAGCCGAATGGTGCCGGTTCGCCGACTGTGGAAGGAGTCATGAATCATGTGACACACTGAAGAATCGCCAACTCGATACACGCTTTACGGCATCATGGATTTTTATATAAAATGGGATGAAGCTCGTATACAGGGTACATCACGATGAGTGGTCGATTAGACATTTTGATCTACAGATAATATGAAACAGAATTTGTCAATAGGGGTTTTCTCGGGTGAATGAAAGGTAATTATTTACTTTAGAGTAAAACTCTCTAATGCTAACCTAACTGTCTACTTATTCTGGTTAGGTTAGGTTAGGTTCTTTCAAAATAACAGGAAATTTAGTTCAGTTCCTGATTCCTTCAAAATAACAGCGTATTTAGTTAGTTTACAAACTAGCTGGTCAGTTTTAAAACTAAGTATCCATTCTAGCTGTAACACACACACACACACACACACACACACACACACACACACACACACACACACACACACACACATACACACACACACACACACACACACAGACACACACACACACACACACACACACATACACACACACACACACACACACACACATACACACACACACACACACACACACACACATACACACACACACACACACACACACACACACACACATACACACACACACACACACACACACACACACACACATACACACACACACACACACACACACACACACACACACACACACACACACACACACATACACACACACACACACACACACACACACACACACATACACACACACACACACACACACACAAATATATATATATATATATATATAAATGATTTTCGGATTAGTGATATTGCGCATACATAATATTCATAGTTAACTTTTGGAGCCCCTACATACTGAAGCCCCTGGAGTGAATGTAGGCACGCATGGTGTTGATTGACACGTGGTTTCATAGAGGGCGATAGGAAATGGACGACGACTACTGCATGGATATTGTAAACGCTTGAAGTAAATTAAAAAAATCATAGTTAATAATAAGTTTTATGACGGTTTTAATGTATGATTTGTTTAAAGGAAGTGTTTTATCATCTACTCATAGTAATATTAGCTATCTATGTACTGTGATGTGAAAGTTATTTGAAGAGAAAGGGTGGTGTCTCTTGCGGAAAAGTGGAAAATTCATTTTCTCGATAATTGTGTCCGAGCGGAAAAAACTGAAGCCAGATTCGTTTCCAGCACCCCCGAAAATAGGGGGTTACCAATACTTGATGAGGATTTGAGAGTTTTACTCTGAAGTAAATAATTACTGAATGAAAACAATTTCACGAATGTGGTGGCACTTCTGGTTGTACCGGAAGTAGCATCAAATTCTTTATTTTAAATGACATACCACTACCGGCATGTAGTCCGTGGAAGCGGTGGAAGAAGCGATGGTGGCTTCCTTTGCTTTATAAGGCAAACAAAATTGTTTGTTGTATTTCCCCAGGATTTTCTAGTTGTTATTCCAATTTAATAAAATATAATCTTGTTGGATAGTCAATAACTTAAATGACAGTATTAGTTGACTGGAGAGGCCCATTGACTTTCTCCTTTGAATTTAATCAAACGACTAATGTTTAACTACTGAGATTTTGCTTATAAACTAATTTAAAATCTAGTTGGTAAGTCTTCTGGATAATAACGTTTAAGTGTACGGTTACCAATATGTCTTCTACGAAGTTGTGCCACCAAACTGTTTGGATGGGCACTTAGTCTTTGTAAGTATCTCTCACTATGGTTCTTTATTTCTTGGTTTACACTCACTACACTCAGGTTGCGAGTGATGACTTTATTTGGAATGAACTATGGAGCATTTACGATTATTCACAGCACATTGAATTGAAATTTTTTAAGTGCATATTTTAATATTGGAATTGGAGGCTGAGCACCACATTCCGATTATATATGCCAAGACAGGTTTTAAAATGATTTTGTAAATTAAGAGTTTATTGCACAGAGTAAGTTGTGATTTATTTTCCAATGAGCAATTAAGGTTTGCTAAATTTTAGTCCCAGTTGCTCTCTTTTCATGAATATGTGCTCTCACCAGGTGAATCTGCGATCTAGGTGTATCCTAAATATTTGGCTTCTTCTCTCTGTATAAGTGGTTGATTGTTCAGCATGATTGGAGGACAATTGTCTTTATTAAGGCTGACAGTCACATGCACTGATTTTCTTTCATTAGCTTATATTAGCCACTTTTTTAACCACTTTTGAATTTTATTTAAATGGTTTTGTAACATACTTGTGGCCATTCTTGGCGTTTCCTGGTCCGCGAACGTAGCTGTAGTGATATTAGTGATAGTGGAAGGTCAACTGTTTTTTTTTTCTTTTCAAATCACCGGGACTTTACGGTGTAGTTCCAGTCATGTTACAATGTAGACTGACGTTTATACTGTCGAGGTTAGTGGACATCTGTTTGGCCTGCATTGCTTTTGGATACATACCTGAGGAATGGAGATAGATGAGGGTAAGGTACATACTGAAATCTGGCCGGTTATATTACACCCTAGCTAAATTCAATCGACCTAGTAGCCTCATGTCTTTGTTACTTAAGAGATTAGAGAGACTATTTGATATAAAAATATCAAATAAAGAATATAAATAGAAAGACCACTGGATACGAGGACGCCTACTCTAGGGCCGTTTATAGATATTGAGTGTACTTTCGATGAAATAACCTTGAGGGTGTAGAGCACACCCTCCACAAAAGGTTTGTTCGACCAACACATGTTGAGTAAGTTAAATGTTTAAACGAATGGGTTTTTAAATAAGAGTATAAGGCAATGTAGAATTGAAATGCGACTAACAAGAGGCTGTTCACAATGTAATATATTATATGGTGTACTCTTCCTTTTAAACACGATGAATGGTGATTTTTTGAGTATTATTATATGAAGCTCGTTCTATTTATTAGGAAAAGGAAATTGGATAACCGCAAAATTGAGGAGATACAACGCTAAAACTTTCAGGTGACATCATATATCTGAAAATTATTTTTGACAATGAATGACGAACGCATACAGATAACAAAATAAGCAGAACATGTGCTATAGTGCCGTTCTGCAATTTTGAGGTCAAGTGGAGTAAGTACTAGGAACACCCATTCGATGTGCACAGTTTTTCGAGTCAATACTAATACATGAATCAATTGCCTGGTGAGCCAGGGACAAGTCAAGAAACCACAGCAGGTTAACAGATTATTGCATCTATAAAGATTAATATTGTCTAACTGTTAATATTGCCATGAGCACCACACACGCAGCAATCTTAAAGCTATCTTAGGCCTGACCTGTTGACTTATATATAGAGAAGAATAGATATAATGGAGGAGGCACGTAAGCAGCTGCTTCTTCTGGACACGAGTGCAGATCGAATCTTTTCTCCATTATTCTACTTGAAGAGAATCAGCCTATTTAGTTAGACTCCCTAAAACCACATATGCCACATACTGATCATTCACGACTGTGGGAAAGGTCTGGATATGGGATTTTCTCTGAAGATTTAAACCTCAAAGTTAATGAGTAACTGAACACTCATATGTCACAGAATTTTAAGCTGAAGTTATGGGACCAGACAAATTACTAATTTGGGATTAGTAATTAAACTAGACAGTAGAAAGTATTACCACGTTGACGATTCTAAATAATTGTAGAACTATTCCTAGGCGATTGTACAATGTAAAGGATCATTTGATGAGCTATGGCAAACAGACGATCTCACTTTATATTGGGTAAGGGAACAGGTATGGAATAGTAGAAATGAGGAGGTTGATATATTGGTGAGCTTAGCTTCTACAACGTTTTTCGGGGATCGAAATCAATAATAGCGCTTTATGCCGCTCCAAATTTTATGATAGAAGACTACAGGCTCAAACGATTTATTCACAAGTGGGCCAAAAATTTGCAGTTGTAGAAAATAAGAAATATTATTAACTACACCTTGCAAAACTAGCAAACTACAGTTGTCTCATACGAATTTACAAATCCAATTGCAATTTACATATTGCAAAAATCTCCATGTTATGGGCTATACCGATAATCCTATATGCAGAAAATAGAATCTGCAAAACGAGATTGCGGAACATGTTCTAAAGAGTTGTTCCGCCCTCTTAACCAAGTCAGGAGTTATATTGGGGAATTGTTAGCTAAAAACGGTCTATCTTCGTTCACTACCACCGAGTTCCATACATCCACATAGCCTTCCATACAGTTGGAAGGCTGAGGGTGTGAGGTCAGTATCTGACACCAAACTGGTGACTCCAATGGAGGTAGCAGAATGGATTCGATACGATGGTCTGAGTAAGACTCCCCTTACAAATTTCGAAATCCCGCTTATCAAATTGTTATTTAATATCTATTAAACTATCAATAACCAAAAAACGAGATTCTAAAAGACATATCAGAAAGGAGGAGGAGGGGATCGTCCAAAACCAAATTGGGAAAAGAGAAGTACATAGACATGAATAATACACGCTTATTTATTTATTTTTTTTTTAATATTTGTGCCAGTAACAGCTAAGCCTACTCCGTTATCGAAACATAAACCTCGCAGTAGGAATATGCGCCCCCAGACGGTTAAGTATCATACTATAATCACCGCTATTCAATGCGCTAATGACAACGGATAACAGTTATATAATAAGAGGTTTGTTTATTACTTTTCCACACTCCGGAAAAGTAATGTAATCGTGTAAAGAAAAATAGGAAAAAAACTATTTTTAGCTTTTCGTCGGCATTTAAAAATCTTGTTAGCACGATAACTCAACTAAATCGTGTCGGATCGATCGGGTTTTGACAAATTCTGATCGGGGACATCTCCTAGATGACACCTATTGATTTTGATAGGTTTGGATAGGATACACTCTACCATGTTCATGGGTCATGAGAAAGCACGATGGTGGACTCTTTGAGAAAAGTAAAACTGTCGCATAAAACACATATTCTGCATTTATGTGCTCTCGGATCTATTTTTTATCGACCTTTCAATTTCGAGATAGAGATCGGAGATTCTACGTGAGGAGAAGTCAATTTTAAAGTTTTAAAACTGTTTATTCTTTGTCTTATTTGTCTTTGTGTGAAGTTGATACACCACTACATTTTCAATGACTAGAGCGAGTAAAGTAAGAATACATATCTCGACTATTTTTAATTTTGATTAATATCTCTGTCTTCTCGAAGTAATTCATATTTTTCTTTACATCATTTAAAACAATACTAATGGAAATATCCTGTACTCTAGAGCGAATTTGTATAAAATTAAAATTACCTTATTGTTATTTAAAAAATTCTTTTATTTAATTACGGAAAATACTAAAAACAATAAAGACAATTTTACATATTTTCTGGGATACGTAATAAAAATTCTATTTGTGTTGCACATTGTAATATATTTCAAGTGATCTTACATAATATCAGAGGTTAAGAAAATACAATATTTAGGTCCGTAAGCATATGGTTAATATTATCGTAAACATAGCTCTATAAAATACAGACAGATTTTTGGTAAAACTGGATGTAGAATTACATAAATCCGATACGCACACTGAGCACTCTACTGAATGTCCATTATGAGTTGGGCAAGTGTATTTTAATTTATTGTCAGTTACTTCGACTACAACACATTCCCTACTAGTCACGTGCTTATTGGAATCTGAAAACAAATTTAATTCAAATTAAACAAAATGTCAACTAAAGCACAGCTATTTTTCTATACTATTGAAAAAACTTGTAAGCCGAATAGAATCCTGACCTGTGCCGCACTCGGCTGTAATTGCCGATATAGACTGCACTTAGTGTATTATACAGGGTGGGGCATAGGAACCTAACGGTTTTTGAAATAAAGTAGAGCCTTTCCCTCTTTCCTTCTTAAATTTGATTGATATATTGTTATTCCTTTAAGCCCACTAGTATGTCATTTTATTTTTTAAAAAAGACATCAGTGAGATGTATTCCACCGCTCTGCAAATATTAGTCTGTTCGGCGAATTTAGAACCTTCAATACTAGCGAGTTGCAGAGTGTACAGTTTGCCTTTAAGGTAACCCCATAACCAATCGCAAAAGGTTAAATCAGGAGAGCGGGCGGGATAAGGAATTAATCCCTGCTGCTTTGTTACTATGAAAATTGAGGGATCCTCTTCAAAATAATCAGTAAAATTATTTAATAAGTAGTAACAATGAATAATTATTTCGTATAACTGACGAGCGATAATAGATCTAAGTATGTATAATTAAAAAAAAAATGCAATCAGCAATGTGTTTCAAATGTGCGCAGAAGACGTACCTAATGCACAAATTTAAATGCGAAGCTTGGTGGGGTGAAACAATGGATAGGAGCAACAAATATGTTGATAAAGATGCACTCTTCGTGGTTTAGTGTAGTTAAGGAATGGATAGGAATGTTAAATAAGTTGATAAACGAGTACTATTAGTACTTTAATGTGGTTAAGTAATGCATAGGAATATTAAATAGGTTGATAAAGGTATATTGTTGATGATTTAGTGCGGTTAAGTAATGGATAAGAATATTAAATAGGTTGATAAATGTGTACTGTTAGTGATTTAGTGTGTTTCTGGTGGTTAATTAATGGACAAGAATACTAAATGCGTTGATAAATGTGTCCTCTTAGTTAGTTAGTAGTGATTCAGTAATTTGATATAAGTTTAGATAAGTAATGGATAAGTATATTAAATATGTTCATAAATATGTACTGTTAATGATTTAATATGTTCACTGTAGTTTCGTAATAACTAGAATAGCAGGTTTAGTGTTATTAAGTAATGGACAGGAATATTAACTAGGTTGATAAATGGGTACTACTAGTAATTTAGTGTGTTCCAGGTGGGTAAGTAATGGAGAGGACTATTAAATAGATTGATAAATGTGTAGTGTTAATGATTTAGTGTGATTAAGTAATGGATAGAGATATTAAATAGGTTGATAAATATGTACGTTAGTGATTTAATATGTTTAGTAATCGAAAGGAATATTAACTAGGTTATTAAATGTGTACTGTTAGTGATTTAGTTTGTTTCCGGTGATTAATTAATGGATAGGAATATTAAATACGTTGATAGATGTGTCCTCTTAGTTAGTTAGTAGTGATTCAGTGATTTAGTATAAAAGATAAGTAATGGATAAGTATATTAAATATGTTGATAAATATGTACTGTTAGTGATTTAGTATGTTTAGTGTGGTTACGTAATAGATAGGAATATTAAATAGGTAGATAAATGTGTAGTGTTAGTGATTTAGTGTGGTCAAGTAATAGATAGATATATTAAATAGGTTGATGAATGTGTACTGTTAGTGATTTAGTATGTTTAGTGTGGTTACGTAATAGATAGGAATATTAAATAGGTAGATAAATGTGTAGTGTTAGTGATTTAGTGTGGTCAAGTAATGGATAGATATATTAAATAGGTTGATGAATGTGTACTTTTAGTGATTTAGTATGTTTAGTGTGGTTAAGTAATCGATAGGAATATTAACTAGGTTGGTAAATGTGTACTGTTAGTGATTTAGTGTCTTTCTGATGGTTAATTAATGGATACGATAATAAATACGTTGATAAATGTGTCTTATGTCTCTTAGTTATTTAGTAGTGATTCAGTGATTTAGTATAAATTTAGATAAGAAATGGATAAGAATATTAAATAGATTGATAAGTATGTACTGTTAATGATTAGTGTGGTTACTTAATGGATAAGAATATTAAATTGGCAGATAAATGTGTACTGTTAGTCACCTAGTATGTTTAGTGTGGTTAACTAATGGACAGGAATATTAACTAAGTTGATAAATGGGTACTGTTAGTCACTTATTGTGTTTAGTGTGGGTAAGTAATGGAGGGGACTATTAAATATATTGATAAATGTGTATTGTTAGTGATTTAGTGTGGTTAACTCATGAATGGGAATAATGGATTAAATAGGTTAGTAAGTGTGTACTGTTAGTGGTTTAGTATGTTTAGTGTGGTTAAGCAATGGACAGGAATATTAACTATGTTGATAAATGGGTACTGTTAGTCATTTAGTGTATTTCGGGTTGGTAAGTAATGGAGGGGACTATTAAATAGATTGATAGATGTGTATTGTTAATGACTTAGTGTAGTTAACTCATGGATAGGGATATGGGATTAAATAGGTTGATAAATGTGTACTGTTAGTAATTTAGTATGTTTAGTGTGGTAAAGTAATGAGTAGGAATATTAAATAGGTTGATAAATGTGAACAGTTAGTGATTTAGTGTGGTTAGTATGGTTACGTAATGTATAGGAATATTAAATAGTTTTATAAAGGTGTAATGTTACTGGTTTAGTCTGTTTAGTGTGGTTAAATAATGGATCGGAATATTAGACAGCTTGAAAAAGGTGTACTGCTAGGGTATCTAGGATTTCAAACAAGGTTACTTTTCGGATTCTAGCGCCCGTAAGACTATTAAAACTTTACTTCAAAATACATAGGTATATTTATATTTATTTAATTTTACTATGTATCACTTCATATTTATTTATATTTTATCTATCATCTATATTTTGTTAAAATTATTATATAAATAAACTATATTATCACTATTATTACTAAATATACTCATATATACGGGGCTCTAGTTGTATAGGGTTTGTTTCAATGTAAATTCTGAATCAGTTCGTAACAGTCAAGATGAACACAGTTCCCGGTTTAGCACTTAGCTAATTTAAAGGAAGCCATACAAAATTAATAACTTCGCTAGTTAGATTTTCATTTTTTATTTGTTAAACATAACAATTGTTTCGCCAACATAGTGGCTTCTTCAGATCTATGTACTGAACATCTGAAGAAGCCACTGTGTTGGCGAAACAATCGTTATGTTAACAAATAAAAAGTGAAAATCTAACCAACAAAGGTTTTAATTTTGTATAAATATGGATCACCAACTAACGGCCTAATCAATTCAGAATTTAAAGGAAGCCGGTTGGTTCATTGGAGTAACCCCCATAAAAAGGCCCTAACTTACTAACCCACATGTTGCGATTTGAGACAGGCGTACTTATAATTAGCTGGAAGCCGGGATCTATTGATTTCACATTGTTCGTGGCCCCAAGAAGTGGCATTCACTTGGCAATCTTGACAGTAATAGCAATGTAGTGCAGTAGCTGAAAAATAGATATGCTGAGAACATAGAATATGACTTACAAAGAATTCAGAAAGACTTCAAAGTTAAGATAAAATATTTGTACCTAATGGTATGTGTCCAAGGTAAGTGTAGAATGTATAAGGATTGACATACTCTACACTTACCTACTATACTGATGAATAGGAAATATTTAGTGTGTCTAGTTCTTTTTTTCAACTGATACGGTTATCAGCCACGTTTAAAATGAATTTATCTATTTTATATAGTTTTACAGTTTCGTTACAGTTGATGAAAGAGGCTTTACCACTTTGCTTGCAATGTTCTATCATAGGATTTATTGCAATGTAGTTGGTAGGCAGTATTGCTGTTATATTATTAGGTATGTTACTGACGATAATTTCGGTAATCTATACATGCCGCTATTATGTGCTTTATCGATAGATTCGTCTTATAACTGTTACACATAGGTGGGTTTTGTATGTCCAATGGTAAGCCTGTTGAGTACAATCGTTTCATGACGAGTTAAATTTGTAGACAGTTTCCATCTTTAAACCTGTTTTAACAGTTTTAAGTTTGTCGACTGTTGTATCCCATAAATTCTGCCATATTTTATTGCAACTTTGTGTTTCACCGAATTTATGATGTCCTTGGACGAATCGGTATATCATCGCTACGGATAGCACGAGTTAGAATTTAAGCAGCTTTATCAGCTTTTTCGTTGCCCATTAAATGACCCTCTAAATGACTAAGGCACCATAAGAATGTAACTTATTTATGCACAGATATAATATTGTGTCTCAATGCAGTTATTCTCTTGACTAATGGGTCTTGCGAGAACTTGTCAGCTATGGCCCTAGTGGAGCTAAGTGAGTCCGAACATATTATAAGTCAACCCAGAGATATGTTAATGTAACCCAGAGAAGGAGAGCTTGCTATAGATCGCATAATATTTTTTTGTGAAGACTCCAGCACATGCTGGAATAGCCCATGAGTGTTTTAAAAGTTTACTGCAAATCCCGTGCCTGTGTGGGTCTTTGGTTCGCCTCTATATATAATTTTTGCATCCTAATGTTTCTCTAGAGTCTCATAGAAGTGTGCTTTTATAAATTGTGTGTTTGTTCCGTTTTTATGGAATATCGTCAGACTAAAGTTGATATTAGGTGATGGAATTGTCCATTCAGGTATTTCACAAGAACTTTTTGACCATATTTTAGGAAAATCTATCTTATAAATTCATTCTACTGTATACATTTTTAGTAGAAAAGCTGGCGGTATTTGTGATCTGCCTTCCACTGTTTCATAGTCCGCATTAGTGAACAGCATAATGTTGTTTCTGTGGCTGGGACTTGTCTAAATTCCAATTCCATATTTTAATAAATTTTGTTTTAATTTAATATCAAGAGATGGTATTCGTGGTTCTGCGTAAATACTTACACTTGGACTAGTTCTGAAGATATATTTCTGTACTGGATTAAGGTACACTACTTATGTAGTGTATCTTAATCCACGCTGGAGTATACCTCTTAATATTTTGAAAGTACGATGAGATGCCGATGAGTATGTCACACTCGTGTGTGGAATAAATCTTTAATATTACTTTTCTATTAGCACCCTAGCTTAGATTGGATACACATTATATTACATTCATTACTTTCCTACAACTTGTTATTAATTCGATAACATAATTACCCCAAGTCAGTCTTTTATCAGATATTACTCCTAAACATTTTTACGGCCCTTCAATAGAATTGGTGTGTTTTTTATGACTAGTCTTCGACTTTGATAAAAGTCTTTAATTTTGCAAAAAATGTACTGCTGCTGTTTTCGTTTCAGAGAACCAAAATCTGTCTGGCTCTTATTATCGACAAAATTCAGACGAACTGAATTAATACAGACGAAGAAAATTATGTATTATTTCAGTTCGTTCAATTTCAAATTCTGATATATGCATTTAAATATTTTCTCCTCTAAGGCAAATAGAATTTATACAAGAGCTTTATCTTAGTGCATATTTTAATTTTAACATTTTCTTAAATAAATTGTCTTCAATGCGTTTTATAATATCTTTGTCCAAAAAGATTTTCTTTATATCTGTGGTATATTCGAATGTGGTTGCCATGTAGACCATTCCAAGCGCTAAAATGAAACCTTGTCTATTAGTAGACATTAATGGTACTATGAGGGTTGACACTAGACCACCAGTGGTCACTTTCTTTGTTAAAAATTTTGGAAATACCAGTTCAGGCTTTATCCATCCAAATTACGAGCCCGGGGGTTTTTCTTAACTTTTCGAATATACCAATTACAATCCAAATTGACGCTAAAATTAATTGGATATCATACAGTACTGTTTCTTTATTATACGAATATAAGAAACAATAAATAAAGCAGAGTATATGTCTTTGATATATTTTAATTTACATGTTTTGAGATTCCAGATTCAGCTTCAATCTGTGCAGTATTCGCAGTTGCGAATGTGATTGCGTTTATGCCAGCCTTTTAATCATCTTCCGTATTGTCAGAATCTTCAAGTTTTTGGTCTCGGATTGTTAGCATCTAGTTAACTATTTTTAAATTTAACTTTTATCTCTTGAAAGTTATTTTATTGGCTTTTTTTTCTGATCTCTACATGGTTTTAGTATATTTTGAATGTAATAAAAGCACTGTAATTCCTTTCTATAGTTATAATAAATTTTAACACATTGCATTTCTGTCGATTTAGTACCATATTCTTTATGTTTCAGACTAAATAATGAAGTAAATATGAAGACAAAAACCAATATGTAATCGAAACCTTGATGACAGATATTTTAACATTGTTCTAAGTGGTATACGTTTACTAGGACAAAATAAAAAACACTGAAAGGTATCTAGTGAAAATTAATGTTTTATATGAAACGAGAAAATCCTGTACATGATCCAAAATACTGTGTATTTTCGTAAAAGGAAAACGAAATTTATATACAGCACATGTATAAGACTCATAGTTTACTATGAATCTGATAATTTACTATAAAATAAACTATGAGTTCTATTAAAAAGTATAACTATGTAATAACTCAAAATTATGTCAGTTTAATCAAAGTTTGTTATACTCACCTGGATGTTGTTAAAAAACTGTGTGAAGAATATATAAATTATTTTTTTAAAGAAAAAATATATCGACATATATTGCAACGAAAACTTTTAGTACAAGATAAGGTAATATCGATAAACTATTTATAGATATTACAAATATTTGTTTAATAAATGAATATTAGGAAATTTCCTAGAGCAAGCACCTGAATAGGACAAAACTATTCAGGTGCGCGCCTAAAGACAAACAAAACAAAAAATAGAAAATAACACAGTTTAGTTTTATGACAGTTTTATTAACACAAGTAGTTTTATGACAGCTTAAATTTAATTCGCTGATGATTTTTTGTAAATGTGTAACTTGAACAATTTTTTTATTAAAGAAATAGAACGAACACTTACCTGATTCAAAAACAGTGAAGCAAACGTATAACCACAGTACAAACTCCTTCATCTTTAAATAAAATATAAAAAATACTATGCGGCTATATTTAAACCAACATAAACATGGACAGATAGAGACGTCTTCTCTCTGATAAAAGGTCAAGTTTAGTGTATTCACAGGGAGGCGTATCGCCATATAATTTACCAGACAGAAATGTATCAGTGGTTGCAACGATATCCTCGTAATCTATTCGTTAATGCTACATGAATAGAAAGTATATTGAACCGTTCTTGTTTACAACAATTTCAAAAACAGTCCGCCCGATTTCATTATCGCTTTCTAAAAAATTAATAAAAGCGTGCAAATAATCGTTCCGATTGAACAAATAGACTATTAGTTAATTAATATAGGTTGTCTCATCTGGAACTATAGGATGTGATTTGTGACTAAAACTAATAATAATATTTGACAAACTGAGGTTTTTTAATTTTCAACATAAAGTGGATACAATACGGTTACAAATGGAAAAAAATATCGTTCAGGTAGTCGCCTTGACGCATCTAGCATTATGTCATTCGTTTAATAAAATTTTCCATAACACGGGCATAAAATTGACTCTATTCATCTCTCTAACACGTTAAATTTTTGCTTTGAGGTCTTTGATTGTTGGTGGCTGGATGGCGTACAGTTTTTCCTTGATATATGATATATCTCCAAAGAGAAAAGACCAGTAGTGTTAACTCACGTGATCTTGCAGGTCAATTGATGTCAGTACTTCGCGAGACAACATGATCGGGAAATTTGGTATGGAACAGAGTTATGGTTGCACGTGCTGCATCATACATGTTGAACCGCCTTGTTAAAACCACGTTTAAATCCAAATCATCAATTTGATGGAAAAATAAATTGTTTAACATGTCTCGATACTATTTCCCATTTGCTGTAATTTTCAAAGAAGTATGGTCCAATTACTCCACCACTTCAAAATATGCACTAAACGGTGCATCTCTGTGGATACATTTCGTTTTCATGAACAGAATACGGACTTTCAGCGTCCCAAACTCGACAAATTTTCTTTGCTGACGAATCAGTCAAGATGAACACGTGCTTCATCTCTGAACAAAGTTTCCTTGCAAAAATCAGTACAATCCTCATTCTTTTCTAACATCCAATTAACAAATATACGACGTTGTAAATGGTGTGTGACTTTAATTGTCATGTCAACTGAATTTTGTATGCTGACAGTTGTAGATCTTTCTTTAAAATCCGATGCGTGATGGCTCTTGACTGAATTCTTAAACTGTTATGCACGCGTCGAATTGATCTGTTTGGATACTCCCGTATACTTTCTTCAACGGCAGCAATATTTTCATCTGACTGCCTACGACGAGGACATATTAGTGTTGCCTTATCAATAACAGAACCCATCTCTTAAATTTTTTTGATCATGTGTCGAACTGTTAACTGAGTAGGCATTTCATTTTGTCCTGATTTTGTGCGAATTTGTCTCTTAATTCAACTATAAGTGATTGCTTACTTTCATAAAACAGTTGTACACAAGCTATTCGTTGTTGAACTGTTAATCACGACATGTTAACGTCGTATGGTTTGTAGATGACAGTCGTTAAATCCTATAGTCGTATTAATACCCTATTTTTGTCAGATCACAAATGGCGTGCAATTCAAATCCTATAATTTCAACTCCAGAGACATCCAATACATATCAAAGTGTGTGACATAAAAAAAAATGGGAATAAATTTAAATATTAGTAAGAGTCAATTATCATTAATAATAAATGCATCAACAATAATGGTTTTTAAGAAGAATCTCAATACTAGGTACATTACAGTTCATTGTTACATTAAGTAAATTAAGTTACGTTATGTTATATTTAACGAAAATAGTTGTAACAATAGCAGAAATAATAGTAAATCTAATGCCGCAATAAGAGCAAGAAAATTACAAAGGTAATAAGACAGCAGAAGCAAAAATGAAGCAAAATGGAAACCGTAAGAAAATGAAACATATGATACAAAAAACGAAAAGTACAACTAAGGAGGAATGGACAAGGAAGCTAATAAGAAACATAGAAAACTATGGAAGAATAGCAAACATGAAGGACTAAATTATTGGCCAATATAAGAGTAGGAGAAAGAAAAAGAAGTAGGAGAAAGAATAATACCAGAAAATACAACAGAGATAACGTGTGTGAGAAAGAAGGTCTGGGAGAAAAAGACCACGATATCTGAACATGAGAACTAAGGAAGGCTAGATTTAAAGAAGGAAATAAGGTAAGAATTATATTATCGCAATGATATAATATAGCTATTCCACGATAAGTACTTGTATCCAGGAACTACAAAGAAGACAGGAGGGTGCATTCTTTTATTAAGTAGACTACTACAACATTTAGTAAATAATTCGATATTACATTATGATAAAAATATTGTGAGATACTTATAAATATAAATAGAGATATATTTCCTAGTTTAAGTTTTACTATATAAATGCAAGGGTATTAAATAAACAAATATGAACGAGAATTCCAAGCGGATGATCTTGGAAAACGCAGGGTTGGGTTGGGTACTTGTGAGAACTATAGGAAAAGAAGTAATGGAAGGTAATAATTGTCGCCAAAGCAGCCCTGAGAATATTAGTGTTGCAGTAGCCAAGATCAACGGGAGAAATGCACATTCGTCTGTTATGCAACGCATCATCATTACGTTTTAGGCACGAAAGGGAGTCTGATCACCTGAAATTTAGGAAAATTGCGAGGACAGTTTGGTAAAAAATACCTTTTCACAGATATTAGTGTTTTATTGGTACAAAATATTCTCTGAAGGGTGCGCGAGAGAGTCGAAAATTAACCCCTCAATTACCGGCGCAGGACAAGTTCGGCCCGAAGAAACGCAATGATGCGTTTGTGAACTTATTGAAAATAACTGCCCCCTCACCATCACTGAAATCGTTTCTGAGGTAAGCATCAGCATTAGGAGAATACATTCAATCATCCACGATGAGTACGGTTTCAGCAAGATTTCGGCTCGTTGGGTATCGCGCCTTCTTTCAGAGGAACAAAAAAACGTTCGTTTTGATATTTTGAAAACGGCTTTTCGCTCGTTATCGGACTGAGGGAGACCCTTAGTCGCATTGTAACCTTTGAGGAGAGTTGGATTCGTTATTACACTTCCAAAAGTAGTCAGATGAGTAAAGAATGGTGTAAACAAGAAGAGTCCATCCCGAAGAAAGTCAAAGCGCGTTCATCAGCAGGGAAAGTTCTCGCGATACTTTTCTGAAATTCAAAAGGCATTCTTTTGCCGGATTTCCTTCATGACCAGAGAACAATCAATTTTGCTTATTATCGCACACTCTTGGACCAAATAATACCGTTTATCGGAGCAACAGACCACGACAACCCGTCAGGGAGGTACTAGTTTTTCACGACAAGCATCCTATACAGCAATCTAAACACAACAGAAATTAGAGTAAATCATCTAGGAATCCCTTGATACACCCACCATATAGTATGAACCTATCATCGTGTGATTTTTATGTTTTTAATCGTTAAGGGAGGTTTTAGGAAGGCGGTGCTTCAACAATACAGGGTGAAATGGTTGGTGTGCAATTAACTCTAGATCCGCCATCTCCCTTTTTACAGTGATGGCATAAAAAACTATTATTGAGATGGGAAAATGTGTATACAAAAGGGGAGATTGTGTAGAAAAATAAAGTATTTCTGGTTAATTTTTTGGTTGTCAATAAATTTAAAAAAATAATTCTCGTTAATTTTTGAATGGTCCTTGTATATGTGTTTCAGAAATATTATATTTTTTGTGCAATATCAATTCCTAGACATTCTGAATAGTTTGAACATGAACATGAAAATATGTCTTACACCTTGTATACTGGGTATTTGTTAAGGATGTGTTATACTTTAAGATTTTGTTGGACGGCAGTATTAAGTTGTAGTTGGTTAAAAAAACACATCTATGAGAAATACATAAGGTAAATCGCAGCAATTGGTTGATAATTTGTCTAATATCTATTGATATTAAAAGTATTGGGCCGTCTTGTCTATTCTGGTACGTTTCAAAGTTGATATTTATCACCTAAGTATTACATAGTATAGAGAAAATAAAAAAAGTTATCACGTTCGTCAAAGAGGCATTTTGATGATAAGATTATAAGACAGATGAGATAAGAAATGATTCGCAAAAGGTGTTTCAAATGTAGTTTTATGTACGTATGGAAAGATCTTAACAAAAGGTAATATTACACTAAAATGAATCCACGCCGAAAAGTAATATAATCGAGTAAAAAGAAAAATTTTTCTAGGGTTTATTTTTCGTTTTTCAGCCTAAAAGCCAAAAATAATTGTTTTTAAACCATTTTGTGCGCGCGCGTGCGTGCGTGCGTGCGTGCGTGTGTGTGTGTGTGTGTGTGTGTGTGTGTGTGTGTGTGTGTGTCGTTGTCGTCGGCATTTATTCTCGTTAGCACGATAACTCGATCGGGTTTTGACTGATTCTGATCGGGGACGTCTCCTAGACGGCACCTATTGATTTTGAGGTGGATAGAATACACCCCACCCTGTCCATGGGTCATGAGAAAGCAAGATGGTGGACTATTTGAGAAATTTTTTTTGTTAACACGATAGCTCAGCTAAATCGTGTCGCATCGATCGGATTTTGACTGATTCTTATCGGGAACGTCTCCTAGACGACACCTATTGATTTTGAGGTGAATAGAACACACTCTGCCATGTTCATGGGTCATGAGAAAGCACAATGGTGGACTATTTGAGAAATTGTTTTTGTTAGCACGATCACTCAATTAAATCGTGTCGGATCGATCGGGTTTCGACTGATTATGGTTAAGAATGTTTACCAGACGACATCTTTTGATTTTGAAGTGGATGAAATATCCATGGGCAGGATGGAGTGTATCCTACACCCCATCCTGCCCATCAATCATGAGAAAGCACGATGGTGGACTATTTGAAAAAAGTAAAACTGTCGCATAAAACACATATTCTGCATTTATGTGTTGATTTATATTTTCTCGGCCACTCATTTTCGAGATAGCGATGTTCTACGTACGGAAAAATTCGTTTTAAGGTTTTAAGATGGTTTATTTTCTTTTATTGCAATGCAAACTAGAAATAAAAATAGAAAAATAATTTTCAGATAGACCTCATACTGTTGCAATACTGTGTGTATTAATAACCTACAGAATTTCTTAATACTCTATCAAGTATTACTATGTAAGAGGCCTTTTCTTCGCTTTATTTTTGAAAAAATATGCAAATTTCTATTATTACATGTACAGCAATAAAAATTTGTTCAAAAATTTTAAGATTTTACACCATCTATTTATGTTACATAAACATGTAGGTATGTCGAAGTAATTATTAGGTAATTCTTACTTTAAATCCTTTTAACAAAGTTAATAATGGTTTTTACAGTACTCTAGATCTCGTCTTAGATCTTTTCTAGGCAATCAAGCTCATAATTGGGGAAGAACTAATTCTACGAAAATTTCCATATCCATTGTTGACTGATTATACTTCAATACAAGACCTTGCTGATTCGTAATAGCACTGCTCTATTTAGTAAACTCTTGAATAGAAGTACTAACGTTCTCTTCTCTTAAATTCTTGGATTTTATTTTACTGAAGAAATTAATATTTATTATAAAGTAACATTAATTATTAATTGAAGTAAATTTTAATTTGAATTTAGGCAACCAAACTGCCATATTTGGGGAAGAACGAATTCTAAAATGGTTTCTTCATCTATTGCTGACTGATAGTACTTCATACACGACCTTGGTAATTCGTAGTAGCACTACTCTAATTTAACAAACTCATGAATAGAAAAGTACCAATGTTTTATTTATAATGAGAGGAAATCTGTCGTTACCTAAATGTTAAGTATTTATTTTGATATTCTCTAAATTTTTACGTTCACTGTTCAGTTCTTGGATTTTATATTACTGAAGAAATTATAACCAAACAGCAAAGTGAAGTGCAAACAACAGGGTTTCCAATGAATAAGAAAGAAGATAGAATTTATTACACTTGAACATCAATGGAATCCTAGTAATATATATTTAAGCTTAAATCATGCACTAGACTTTAGGCCATGCGCAAAATTTAATATACGTAAGTCTACATGCAATCTTAGTCATGTGGACCTACTGCAGGACCTGCGACTGTTCCCAAATCTGGCAAAATACTCAAAACATCTTTTCCAGGTTTCCTCCATGGCATATGTTTACTGCATACAGTTCAACTGGTAGCAGATACTACGTATAATAGGAGAAATTCAGGGCAGGTAGATTCAGGAATAGGTAGTAGATTGACTCATAGCCAACACAAAGGAGGTCTTTGGCAAATCCCCTAAAAGGATTTGAACATTTCAGACATGTTGTGTTCAGCTTACATTACAGGATGTTTTGAGGAAACGTATTAATTCTTTAAGTATAATTTTGTTAAGTATAGTTCGGTCACTTATTTTCGCCATCTTGCATAAAGTTAAGGGAATATTCAACAGAAACTAAAGCTACATAGTGTACGTATTTCTCAAACAACTACTATATCAAATTATTTCTTTATTAATAATTTTTCAAGTAAAATTAAAATAGATATTTAAAGAAAAATCAACTAATACTTAGGTGCAAAAACAAAAAGAATCCCTGTTAAAATTTACATATTCGAAACATACATACTAACAATATTACTGGTAAAATAAATATACACAAAATGTCTGCTAAAAATATACAGGTACCTAATTATATAAAAAATGTGAACGCGACAAGGAATATTTTATAATTAAACCTACATAGATACCCAAAGACGGAGTCGTGTTTCGTAATGTTCACTAATCTCTTCATACAAATATAAAGAATACAGGGTATACATTATATATGTATAAAGTAAGAACGCCGAACTATATTTACAAGAATTTGGGTACTAATAGGGCTACTATTACACTGGAAAGGGTGAACAAACTGAATCTGATGCCTGGCGCGGAGTTACAGAGGTCAGTTGTACAAACTGGGCAGTCGGTCACGTCTCCATTGGGGGTGGTACAGTGGTAGTCTGGTTTTCCATCCTTGGTCTCCGACACGACACATTTCCTTTCGACCATCAGTTTCTGGGTGGTGCGGTCTAGAAACGAAACACAAACATATCAATAACTGTGTTAATGATGTTATGTTATAATGAGAATGGATAATTTTCCATTCTCTCAGTTGGAAACCCTACTGTGAAATTTCCTCTTTTGACTTCTATTTCAATTCATGGTTAACCCACCAATTTCTAGTATTTACCCTCTCACTTTTTCTGATTGAAATTACCGATATTAATGACGATACAGATACAGTTAGTTTTAATATGCCAATTGTCATGAAATGTTGCTTTTTCTTGATGTAATGATGAATGTTTGCTATCAATGGTAAATAATGAATACAATGAATAATGATAAATGTTCATTGTATTCCATACAAATATATTACTTTCTTTTATTTTATTTTTTATTTCAAAAACAAACAATGCAACCACACACCATATTTAAGTCATGTTCACATGGAGTCGTGAACCGGGCGAGAGCACTACCAGTCGGATAAGCGATCGTGATCACCATCCTGTGTGAACTATTGGTAGTGGAAGTAGGGGGTCGTCTTATTCTTCTTATCGTTCATCTTATTCGAAGTCCGTCTTCGAATAAGCCGTCGTCAAATCTCCGGTTGGTCGGAGATTTCACGACCGCGTCAGTGGCAATTATATTTCTGTCATGTTCTCCCATAATAATTGAACAACTCGCGAGAAACTTACGACCAGCAAGGGCAGTTGTTCTGTGTAAACTGGAGAAGGTCGTGAATCAGTATGTCGAATAAGCAAGTCGTAGCGCTTGCGAAAAATAAGTAGTGTTCTCGCCCGCTTCACGACTCCGTGTGAACCCGGCTTTACATTTCATGTCTTGTATTCAGAGTCATGTTTTCAGAGTATAAAAAAGGGTAAATAAACTGACCTATTTGACGCATGTATGATGTTGGTATTTAGATATGGATACAGAATGTTACTAAATATCCCTAAAATTGGTCAATGGATTTAGAATTAGAACAATATCTAATACTTCAATATATTGACCAATTTATTGTAGATGATAAATTGAATGCAAAGAAAAATAAATGCAAAGAAGTAGAAGATAAGCTCCAAGTAGGTAAGATCGATGAGGCTTACAAAATAATTAAGAGGAGCTTCAGGGATATAGGACCAATAAGTAGAAACGTTAGAAGTCAATCGGGGGACATACTGATCGGAAGAGAGGAGAAAGCGGATAGATGGAAGCAGTGCTTAGGAAATTTATACGAAGGTCAGGAATTAGGAGAGATATTAGAGGAAGAATCTAGCATCGATAAGGAAGATGTAGGAAAACCTATATTGAGAGAGGAATTTGAAATAGTACTAAGGGGGCTAAAGAACAATAAAGCGCCGGGTGTAGATAAAATACAGGCGGAAATTTTGAAATGTGCAGGACAGAAAGTAGTAAATAGGATGTTCGAACTCGTAAAATACATATATGAAACGGGCGAGATGCTGGAGGATTATAAGAGGATTATAACATTATCGTTACTATACCGAAAAAGAGAGGAGCCGACAAATGCGAGAACTCTATAACGATTAGCCTAACTTCCCACGCGTCAAAAATCTTAGTCAGAATAGTGCAGAAGAGGATGGAAAATAGAGCGGAGGAAATACTAGGAGAAGACCAATTCGGGTTTAGGCGAAATACGGGAACTCGCGAAGCTATTCTGGCGCTAAGAGTAATATTAGAGAAAACAATAGAAAAAGGAAAGAACGCTTATATAGGATTTGTAGATTTAGAAAAAGCTTTTCATAATGTAAGATGGGAAAAAATGTTCGAGATACTAAAGAGCGCGGGAATGAAGTATAGAGATAGGAGAGTAGTACACAATCTATACAAAGAGCAAACTGATGTTATAGAAGTAGAAGGGGAAAGAAGGGAAGTAGGCATTAGGAAAGGAGTAAGATAAGGATGTACGCTATCACCACTAATTTTTAATCTGTACATCGAAGAGACGATTAATGTCAAAGGTAGAGTGGATTTCGAGATTAAAGTGCAGGGACAGAAACTAAAAATGCTGAGATTCGCGGATGATATAGCAGTATTAGCATCTAGGAAAGAGGAATTGGAATCAGCGTTGAACGAAATGGAGGCAGTGTTGACAGAGGAATACGGAATGAGGGTAAATAAAAACAAAACTAAAGTGTTAGTGTGCAGAGGGCACGAGAGCAGAGCAAAAATGAAAGTACAAATTAATAATGAAAGATTGGAGGAAGTTAAAGACTTCACTTATTTAGGAAGTAAAATAAATTGAGATGGAAGAAGCGATAAAGATATAAAACAAAGAATAGCGCAGGGTGGAGTAGCTTTTAACGAAAAGAAAGCACTTTTATGCTCGGAGGTAATAAACTTAGAAACAAGGAAGAGATTTTTGAAAACGTATGTATGGAGCACGGCACTATACGGTTGCGAAACCTGGACGGTAGGGGAAGCAAGTAGGAAGAAATTAGAAGCTTTTGAGATGTGGTGTTACCGAAGAATGATGAAAATACCGTGGACTGATATAACCCTATCAGAATCGAAGAAGTATTAGAGAAAGTCGGCGAGAAAAGAAGTATGTGGAAAAACATAAAGAAGAGAAGAGATAAAATGGTAGGCAACTTGCTGAGACATGGGGGAATATTCCGCGATATTTTGGAGCAGAAATAGGAGCGAAGAAGGGCAGAGGTAGGCCTAGATTAGACTACTGCTCGCAAATAGTAAGGGATGTAGGTTGTAGCACAATTAGCAAAATGCGTAGGTTAGCACAAGATAGGAGAAGCGGAGGTTAGCGTCTTAGCATCCAACCAGTCTTAGGACTGATGGCCTCATGATGATTATGATAAATTGAAACACAATTTCTGTGTACACAAATTTGAACACCCACTCACAATAATTTATTATTCAAACTTATTGAGGTTATCTAGGTTTGAAAATGTAAGCGTACGAGGTCTGATCAAAAAATACGCTGAGTGAATTTTTATAGCAGAAACTGCTGACGCTACATCTGTGCTAAATAATGCGTCCGATAGCCTGATTCTTTGAGACAGTTAGTGTCAACTTTGAACAAATTGTGACTTGTCAATTAGCTTCCAGAGCCAGAACAGCGAGGACGTGTTTACCGTGTCTGTCATGCATCATGAACTTCGAACAATGCATCAACATTAAGTTTTACTTTAAGTTGAAAATGAGTGCCAAAGAATCTCATGAAACGGTAAAATCACTGTATGGTGATAATGTGGTAACTATGAAGACTGTTTACATGTGGTAGTATGAGCAATGTAGAATATATTGTTATGCCTGTTTTTAAAAGAATAAATGAAAACCTCAGTCATTTTGATAAGCTATTGTATTATTTAAAAAATAAAAGGCTGCTCTAACTTGCAATTGTTAGAGCTCATAAATGCACCCCGATATATCGAAGATAAACTAATTTATTCAAAACAATATTATAAAAAATAAAATGTCAGTAGTTATTCAGTTTTATGTATAACTGTCTCTGGATTCAGTTGTGGAATACTGATTGCATGGCACTATTATATTGCTGAACCAGAACTTAAGAGACATATAATATAATATAACAAAATTAATATATAATATCTAAAATTAAAATCCACAGTAATTGACAGTTTACTGAATATTAATTTTAGTAGTCGACTGTATTTGCATATTAATTTAAGGCTAATAATTATTAAAACTACTCATATAACTCTTAACACGATTCAATCTTATGAAGGTTAAGCGTCGCCAATTCTTAAATATACCGAAATAGGTATTTAACTGTCCTAAAAAAACAATATAAATAACGTAATGTTAATTCACCTCATCTCATTTATACTATCTCTTATATTAGTCATGCCGTTTTGAACAAACAATTTGAAGACCAATAAACTGTTTCGCAGTATAACTAAAAATAAACTGCTAGTTACTGGAAACTAATATGAGTTTATTGGGGGAACGAAGTAGATGTTGTTAACATCAACAGGGTATAAAAATATATTTTTCGATTTTCCTTTACTTTCCATTTGAAATAAACTGGTTTAATAATAATATTGGGTGTATATTGAGGCAGTTTCAATCTCTATAAATTTCTAAAATGGATGATTTATGGCCAAATTTTAAATATTAATGTTTTGGATTTTGTTACATTTCTGGTTTGAATATGCGTTACAAGAAAAGTATCTTTAGTAATAATAAAACTGGGATAAAACATTCGATCGATCATATTTTATCGAAAAATGTTAGATATATCGAAAATGATAGTTGCAAGAAAATCTAATAATGCAAATAGTATCAATCAAGATTTCCCTAGGAAACATTATAGGTAGTATATGTATTTATAGGTAGTAGTATAATTAACTACTATCTTTCGTTATCATTACTTTTTAGTCTTGAAACGCGGAAGGACATTTTTATCTTTCTTTATGTCATTTTAGTAAAATCAGCTTAGTAATATCAATTCTGTCTTCCAAAGGTCTATTTCAGTGTGAAGTTTGGTCAATTCTATGATAGAAAAACTTTATCAAAGCTTCAATATGTATTTAAAGTTACATTTTTGCAATATAGACTGGCAACAGAAAGAGAATATGTTAGATCAGGTTTTTAATTAAATGTCAGGTCCCTAAATTCAATAGATCAAAATTAATTTTAATATTCTTCAATAGTTCTGTATTTATTTGACTGTCGCTATGTTGAACATATCAAAAATGTATAAATACTTTTATTTTCATAGCCTACCATGCCGTTATATTTGGCAAACGTTTGAAAATTAAAAACATTTCATTGTTTTACGATGTAATAAAAAAGTAATAAAAGTGATTCATATACAGAGAACTTTTTCACTATCAGCGAATTTGCCTCCATGAAATTCCTGCAGAATATTTAAATGAAGCTATGTAAAAAATAGATATATGAGCATGTCGATTTTGACTGATCGATGTAATGTAAATCTAGAACATTGATAGGCAGCATGGGGAGTTGCAAATTTTGGTAGAATTGAAATCTGCATCTATATATCTACGTTAATAAAATCAACTCTTACAACAATCTCGATTTTTTTATTTTTTGATAATATTGTAAATTAACTTTTCTTATTTTAATAATTCTCGTAATTATTGTTTAGAATTTTCCATGGCGATCTTGATTTTGTTTGATATTCGATATTTCAAAGGGCGATACTGTGCAAACTACTAGAGCAAAGATATAACATGTATATATTGTTGTAATTCGAAGAACACGTATATTTCAAAAATCTGAAAATAAATAGGGTGTTCTATTTAAAAAGTTTGGTCTAGATCCCCGAAACGCGAGACTCGATTGTTTTTCTAAATACATGCCTAAGATCACAGTAAGATGTCCTACAACTTTCGTATTTACCATTTTTTTCTGTATCAAAAAATAAAACAGTTAAGGGGGTAGAATATTATGTGGATAAGCCTGTACATTATTAATGCTTTATTGATACATTATTATGTAATAGAATTTGGTAAAATAAATAACATTGGCACCACTATCAAATATCTTTATATTAATTTAATACTTAAGTGTTTAATTTTGTATAAAAAATAATAATACTTGAAATTATGCTTAAAAGTTTCCCTAGAATTCTCACCAATAGTTGACGTAACCTGAAAAAAATTTCATTCTAGCTTCTCCCAGTAACGACTACATAATAGGGCAAGGTCTAATACAAAATTTATTCCAGATGTTCGAATTATCTCAATTGCATCTACGCATTTATCCACAGAGAAACGTTTTCTACATGCCTCTTAGTTGCTTTAGATTTCTTATTTTATATTTAACGATGTGTGTATGCAATTAAATAAATTGTATAAGATTAGCGAAAAAACCGTTATAGCGCAATATCATAATAAAGATTCAAATTATTGATCTTCAACAATAATCCAGTGAGATTGACAAGATTTAAGACATTCTGAAATGCCCTTTGAAGTACTAAATCACGTGGACTATTAATATAGATTTTTAATATCTTCGTGAATAGGCTAGAGGTTTTAATATTTCACAGAAGGCTATGTATATACCAGTGGCGGCTCGTCGGGGTAGGCAAGGTAGGCTCCGTCTACCTTTAAAATTTTATGTCATTTCTCATAACAGCGCAATTACAATGAACTGTTAGCGTCCCTGATAATACAGAAATATTTAATATAATTAATAATAACTACTTTATACTAATTAAATTATCCATCGCCGTCGGCGGCGCTGGTGCCGTAAACACCCTTTATATATATATATATATATATATATATATATATATATATATATATATATATATATATATATATATATATATATATACCACCGCACGGCGCCGTGCCACACCGAATTAAATCATTTTATTCCTAAACAGAACAACCAGACCAGGCTCGGTTCTCCATCCCACCGCCTGAAAATCGATAGCTACACGTCAACCAGATGTCGGTAAGACGACAAACAGCGTTATTGTAATGGCAAAATAATCGCAGCTCAGACGTCTGCAGCGAGTTATATTCTTTAAACAAAGCAGTTGGAAACGGATGCATTCGGCGCCTGAAGTAGATCGGCGTTCTTCGGCAGATCCGAAGACGCCTTCGCATTGAATAAGCCGTGACATTACTGGGGATATTGGGTTATATATTGTGATGATCAATTTGAAACATTAAATATCGAGTCAATGTTGAAACATTTTGTGGAATATGAATTTCGAGAAATATTTCCAGAGGTTTTTAAACTTATTGTTTTAATTGCTACAATTCCAGCAACAAGTACATCGGTTGAAAGACATTTTTCTTGCTTAAAACGTATTAAAACGCATAGTCGGAACTCTATGAAGAATGAACGTTTATCGTCGCTTGCACTTATTTCAATTGAAAAGGAATTATTTAGCACACTTCAGAAATCTGATGACTTCACGGAAAATATAATTAACAAATTTTCATTAATTAAAGATAGGCGCATTAATTTAAATTATAAAAAGTAGTAGGTATCCACTTTGTAATTGTCAGTCAATAATAGCGATGGTTAAGGAAGGCTGTGAGGGGAGGAGGAGGCCTATACCCTAAAGCGCCCTAAAATTATGTATTATTGCCAACCCAATTTACATAATATAGGTATAATACTCAATAAATATATTTCGTTTATTCCAATTTATTTATACCCACAATAACTATTATTATTCACGAATAACAAAGAGGTATCAAGTTCAAAAAATTCTTGTGAAAGTCTATATTTTTGTTTAAATGAAATTCAATCATTGAAATTCTGAAGTACCAGGAAAACGCGACACCTTGAACATTTTAAAAATTTTCGTCTGCAGCGCTATTTTTAAGGGTTGGTGAAACTCATACGCCGCTATCGCCTACCCTAATATGGATACCACGAGCCGCCACTGGTATATACTCCGAACATACATTACAAAATTAATAATTCAGTAATTTAGGATGATGACAAACCTTTATAGTTGATTTTCACACAAACAGGTATATGGTCCTTGGACAGGGTTCCACTTTCTCCGCACACCCTCTTCCCCCACGTCTTCATCTCACCCTCGCAAGAAGGTCCCAAACAATTGTAACAGTTTAGGGCAGAAGCTGAAGCAAAAAGGAAACAAAGTCATTATATATGCTTGTAAGTAATCCTTAGACAATTAGATAAATAATACACTTATTAATTTTATACATGAACCAAGAAAATTGTCCCTTTCGAAGTGAGTCTTTTATCTTTTAAATGTTACATAACAGAGGTTAAGATAGATATATAGCGGGCTGATTTTTTTTAAATTCATTGTATTTTTTAAATTATAACCTCTTTTCCAAAAAAAGAAATGAAATCTCTTAAGGTTTTCTTAAATTTAAAAATCATTATTGGGTTCGAGAATGGCATAGGAAGGGTTAAGGTAAAGTAAATGTATGGGATCGAATGATAGAAAATCGTTTTTTAAGAGACTTAGTTTCTTGAAGAAAACTTGAGTCCTGTTTGATATCTAGATCATCGTCCTTATAATATGGATAAAGAGCTGCTCAACCAAATTCTTTGGCGCGAAACATCATCATTTATTCCTACCAAATAATTTATTTCAACTAGATGGAGCTTCTTTTTTTCGATGTTACTGGGCGGTAATTTCTTGGCCATACTTTTCCTGGCGGGTAGGTGCAACAAAGCCTAAGTGAATGGTCATCACGTTCACCTGATTTGATCCTGTTGGATCTGTTCTATTGGAGTTATTTAAAGTCGCCTATGTAAATAGGCCAAATAATTTAGAAGATCGGAAGCAATGATTTAGAACCCAAATGGAAAATAATTGTTCGGGAATTATAGAGTGGTCAATACAAAGTGTTTGGAAGCGAGTTGGACAATTTCAAATATATAGTTAATGGAGGATATTTTGAATGACTTTAAAATGTTAGTCAAAAGTAAAAGCGTATTTGCCTTATTTGTATATTTCTCCAAGAAACATCATCTTATAAACGACAAACAGCAAACTACTAATATGGGGCATAATTAATTATACTTAAGAAACTCAGAAAGAAATCAGTTTTGTTAAAAGAAAAGGTAACGATTTAAAAATTGTTATGATGGTGTAGTTCTGAGACAAAATGTGAAAAAAAGAAAATATTTAGTCAATCTATTTAATATTTAATAATTTAACTTAAAAAGATACAGGTAGTAGAAATGAAGTATCTCAGAAAAGTAGCAAATATTACGATAATGAATAAAATAAGTACTGAAGAAATAAGGAAAAGATTGGATAGCGAAATTATCGAGGTCATAGAGAGGGCTGAGCTGAGGTGGTGGGGGCACATGAAAAGATTGAGCGAAGAAAGACAAGTAAGAAAAATATGGGTAGCAAAAGCCGTTGGAAAGAGAAAGAAAGGCAGACCAAGGATGACGTGGGACGGAGAAATGGCGAAGATAATGAAGACAAGAGGAATCACATGGAAGCAGGCTGAAATTACAGCAAGGGACAGGGTTAGATGGAGAGTAATGATAAAATAGTGAAGAAAACCGTGAAAGTGGGAACCAAATGTGAGCGAAGGGAAGTCAGGTGTTCATCATACTTGATAGGTTTGGGATGAGAACGAGGAGAAAAGAGGAGTGCATAAGGGAAGGGGTAGTGAAGTGACAAATGACAGAAGCATCACAAATAGAGTGGAGTTTAGATATGGGGACAGAGTAAGATAGGGTAGGATGAAATTGTAGAAGTACTTTTAAGTTATATTTAACACGGAATGGTGTATTTATCTAAGTCACTGTAATTGTAATATTTAGACTAATTGTTTAAGGAAAGGTGTATTTAGTATTTACACCTAACGGTAGTAGAGGTATATATATATATATATATATATATATATATATATATATATATATATATATATATATATATATATATATGTGTGTATATATATATATATATATATTTACAAAATTATGAATATTTTGCAAAAATTTGTCATTCCATTATGTGATTTATAAAAATTGTCCTTCATGAAAATGTCAATGTAGTGATCAATATAGTTTGACCTAATAAAATTAGAACTACTTTATAGATTGCAAATTTATAGCCTGCTATAAATTGTTATATACATTATTGCTATAAATTATTCCTAATTTATAGCCTATTGTCAAAAAACTGCATAATAGGTAATAATAATAGATATAATATCCCAGGAATTTTTTTCAAAAGTTTAATTGGTTAGTAAGGTCAGTTTATGTAGGTAGTAGGACATATCTTTCTTTATGAATTATTGTGTAAATGTTCCACACTTCATGCCATTTTAAAGACTATTCCTAAATCTAATAATTATTTGAACGGTTATTATTATTCATGAATTAAGAGAACGCTTATGCACACTACCTTCTTATAATAGTACCTCTGAGAAACATTTTTATCTACCTGTAGTTCCTTCCTACTACTGAAAAAAACCTTCATTGTAAGTTACCCGCAGAATTTACAACCCCATTAACTGAGAATTTCGACCATTTAGAAAGTACTTCAAAGACTTTCAAGAAATAATTTCAAAGAAAGTCTATTCTAACTTATATTACCAGAAACTGAGCTTCAAGTAACGGTATTACCTATGTCAAATACTGCAAAAGACTCCGTTTTTTTTTTACTTTTCCGCGCTATACTAGAAAAGTAATGTAATCGTGTAAAGAAAAATAGAAAACATTTTTTTTCGTTTATTTTTCGGTTTTCGGCTTAAAAAAAAACAATGATTTTTAAAAAATTTTGTCTGAGTGTGTGTCATTGTCGTCAGCATTAAATTTCTTGTTGGCTCGATAACTCAACTAAATCGTGTCGGATCGATCGGGTTTTCACTGATTCTGATCGGGGACGTCTCCCAACTGACACCCATTGATTTTGAGGTAGATAGCACACAACACCCCGGATCTATTTGAGAAATTTTCTTTGTTAGCACGATAACTCAACTAAATCGTGTCTGACCGATTGGGTTTTGACTAATTCTTATCGGAAACGTCTTCCAGACGACACCTATTGATTTTGAAGTGGATAGGATACACCCCACCCTGTCCATGGGTCATGAGAAAGCACGACGGAGGACTATTTGAGAAATTTGTTTTGTTAATATGATAACAACTAAATCGTGTCGGATCGATCGGACTTTGACTGATTCTGATCAAGGACATCTCCCAGATGACACCTATTGATTTTGAGGTGGATAGAGCACACTCTACCATGTTCATGGGTCATGAGAAAGTACAATGGTGGACTATTTGAGAATTTTTTTTGTAGCATGACCACTCAATTAAATCGTGTCGGATCGATCGGGTTTCAACTGATTCTGATTAGGGACGTCTACCAGATAACATCTATTGATTTTGAGGTGGATAGGACACACCCCACCTCGTTCACGGGTCAGGAGAAAGCACGAGGGTGGACTAGTTGAAAAAAGTAAAACTGTCGCATAAAACAGATATTCTGCATTCATGTGTTGGTTTATTTTTTCTCGGCCACTCAATTTCGAGATAGAGATATTCTACGTGGGGAGATGTCCGCTTTAAAGTTTTAAAACTGTCTATTTTTGTTAATTGGGTGTTAAAGATTTAATTCATCTGTATTTTGTTTATTCTTGCTATTTTCGCTTAATTTGTGTCGCACTTCTATATTGAAGTACTAGACTACTCTTTGTGTGTGTCTCTATTTTATTGTGTAATATTCAATGTAATTATATATTACTTAATGGCTTTGTTGCGTCGTAATGTATATACGTGAGATATTTTCATAAGAATGTATTAAATAGACATATAAATAAGTTTGTCACAACTTTTGTCAAAGCTCTGTGTAAATACTTAGAAAGTGCTATATTTTCTTAAGTACTACATATTTTCATAAAACATCTAAATATACATTCAAATACCTATAAGTGTGTCTAGGTATACTACCATGTATACCACTTATGTGTAGGTATACCACTAAAATCAATTCGAAGAAAACGAAATTTACAGACTTCAAACAATTGATTTCTAAAATGTCAAATGTAACCCACCAGTTAGAATTAAGAAAGTTTTATGGACATTTATGGTTACCTTTAGAAGTAACCATAAAAGTAGGTCAAAATAAGTGAATTTGTTGCGACAAGATTACATATTATATAAGTTATGTGTTATGTTCTATAAAAGAACTATCATAGTTATAGCATCTATTTTTTTTTTATTAATACTCGGTATATGAAAACCCTATAAGGTTCTTACATTCCCTTTAATATTCATACTTAACACATGTTGCATATTATTTAACAATTTCAGTATTTTCATAGATAAAATATTCATAGTTCATTATCATGTGCTGCATTATATAAACCAACATTCCACTGATTATAATTACTAATGAGTGAACAGTAATAGCAGTGGAACTGTACCTTGTAACACATACCAACAGAAAAAAGTTTCCAATGAAATTCTAAGTATAATAATAAGTACAGTACCTATTACCGTAGCAATTAGTTAATATCTATAACACGTATGTCATTGATAATTTAAGTAGTCTACAGAAAAGTTACTGGCATATCCATCAACACCAAAGACTCCTTGAGCGAAGACAAGCAGACGACTGATTAGAATAAATGATTATAACAGAACTTAACCAGTACGTATTTGCATTATATAGGGTGGTTCAACCATAATGCACGATGTTAATTGTGAGTCACACCTTAACGTCAAGTTTTTTGCCGAACTTAATTTGACATTTCGTTGTTTCAGTGTTTGACAAATTCAACCATGAATTTGTAGGAGGTACACAATTGAGCAGCGCATTACGATTGTTGAAGCCTTTTACGAAAATGGGCGTTCAAATCAAAATGCATTTCGTGCACTTTGTGACTTTTTTGGTCAGCATAATCGACCAAATGTGTCCACAATCGGGAGAATTGTGCGCAAATTTCAGCAAATCGGGTCTGTAGGAAATGTGAAAACACCTATGCATGCTCGCCCAGTTCGTTCTGTGGAAAACATTGCTGTTGTTCGCGATAGTGTAGCAGAAGAGCCATCAACCTCGACTCGTCGTCGTGCCCAATAATTGAACATCTCACGAACATCACTGATGCAAATTTTGAATAAAGATTTGAATTTACACGCTTACAATGTTCAATTGACTCAAGAGCTGAAGCCTACTGACCATTTCAAGCGTCGTCAATACGCCGAATGGTTGGTTGAACAGACAGAAGTGAATGGTGACTTTACAAAGAAAATCATCATCAGCGACGAGGCACACATTCACATCAGTGGATTCGTTAACAAGCAGAATTGCCGCATTTGGGCAAATGAGAATCCACTAGTGATTGTTGAAAAGCAGATGCATCCACAAAGAGTGACTGTTTGGTGCGGTTTATGGGCTGGCGACGTCATCAGGCCGTACTTTTTCGAAAATGAGGTCGGCCAAGCAGTTACCGTGAATGGTGTTCGCTATCGCGAGATGATAACGGATAAACGGATAAGATAATTCGGCACATTAACGACATTGAACCTCAATTATGTCTCAGAGTCATTGAAAATATGGACCATCGGATAGAGGTATACCACCGAAGCCATAGCGAGCATTTGGCCGATATTTTGTTTCACACATAATTGTCATAGATCCTTCTATCATAATAAAAAATATTAAGATAATTCTCTTTAAGATAATAAGACAAAAAGAAAACTTTTTGTCTTATTTACAATTAACATCGTGCGTTTTGGTTGGACCACCTTTTACATATCTTCGAATAATGATATTATTTATATACATACTATATAAGCCCGGAGTAGCAGAATTGGAGGAAAATCCATAAGTTAGTAATACATGATGCATGATTCATGTCACAGTATAAACTGTAAATTCATTTATTCTCTATTATTAATCAATTACTCATATAAGACAAGCCCACATGGGTGTTGTGCAGTACGTACATGAAATTACACATGTAATCAACAACATTTTGAGTCTCCTCCGAAAATATATTCAATTCCATAGATTGTATCATCGTGAGAAACTGTAGACTATTATTTTGCCCTTATTATTAGTACAGAACTCGCTAGTATAACGTATCCACCGCAGGTGATTGTAATAAGTCTGGTATGTAAACATGAAACAGGAATTTTTTGTATAGAAAATACACGTTTATTGTATGAAAACGATAAAACAATATTTTATTCGAAGTATTGCCCATTGCTAGCTATACATTTTTCCCATCTCTCTGACAATTTGTGGATTCCATGCCAAAAGAATTCTTGCTATTTTGAGGCAAACCAGTCATCGAGCCATTTTCGTACATTTTCGTAAGAAGTGAGCATCTGCTCAGCAAGTGCGTCTCATCGATGCATATAAGTAGTAATCGGAAGAAGCCAGTATGGTCAGTAAGCCGCATGCGAAAGTATATATTTCCCAACTAAATGCCTCAATAGTTTCCTTGACTGGTTTTTCTGTATGTGATGACGCATTATCATGAAGTAAAATCATTTTGTGCTGCCCTTTTTGACATTCTGGTCGTTCTTCACGCAAGGCTTGATTCAAATCGATCATTTGTTGTCGGTAGCGTTCAGTATTAACGGTTTGACCAGGTTTTAGCAGCTCATAATCGATCACACACTTCTGATCCCACCAAACACAGAGCATTGTCCTCCGTCCACAGCGATTTGGTCTTGCAGTCGATGTCGATGGCTCGCCTGGAGTTACCCATGACATTTTACGCTTAGGATTCTCGAAATATATCCACTTTTCATCGCCAGTTACAATTCGATGGAGAACTGACTTTCTTTTATACCTGGCAAGCAGCATTTCGCAAATGCTTCTTCGATTTTCCTGCTGTCTTTCATTCAGTTCATGTGGAATTCATTTTCCTATCTTCTGGATCTTTCCCATGACTTTTAAACGTATGGAGATGGCTTCTTGTGTCACACTGACTTCATCCGCGAGTTCTTATTGCATTTCAGTGTCATTCTCATCCGACAATGCTTGCAATTAGCTATCTTCAAACATTTTCGGTGGTCTTCCACGTTCTTCGTTTCTCACGTCAAAATTTCCACTTTTGAATTTTTTAAATCACTCAAAGGACTGTGATCTACCAAGAGCATGCTCACCGTAGACTTCAACAAGTATTCGATGCGATTCTGCAGCAGTCTTCCTCAAATGGTAACAGAAAATCAATGCTGTCCACAAATCGTAGTTTCCAGGTACAAAATTCTACATGTTCAACGCTATTAAAAACGATGTTGTTGTATGAAACTTGTATTGTTGTGAGACAAAAACCGTTATCAGATGTCAAACTAAGAAAATGGCGCCAACGACACGGTAGATCGGTAACTATATTAGCAGCTAGGCCATCTATGGGCAAATTCCGATTTCATATTTACATACCATGGGTATATGGATACACAATATAAATTATTCAACCATTTGTGTTAGGAAAAGACACATTTCTCACTAAGTTGGTCGTTATAACTACCAAAAGTGTCATTATCACCTGTGCAATCTTCTAATTAAGTGTGCTGGAGATAAACCCCATCAGTAGTTCTTGAGTAATCAGAAGAAAATAATCGGAAAAATTGTTTCCCAAATTTTTGCTTGCATTTGAAAAGGTCCATGGACTTCAATAAATTATTTTCAGTGATTTCATCATAAAGCTTTTTTTATATAATTTTATTCTCCTTAATTTTGATGATGGCTGGATATCATGTCACTTAATACAAAATTATTAATTGTACACAATGTTGATAACAATCAACATATGATGTTAGAAGGCTGCCGCAAATTTACCTATTGTGGTAAAACAAGTTTGCTTACGTAATCTTGAATGTTGACACTAAAACTACATATTTAGCGTAATCAGAACAATGCTAACTACCGCTGATCACAACTAAAATGATGAAAGTCTCCTCTGTATGCTGTCTTTAATCGGGACATGGTAGTGAGTTATTCCAAATGGTCATGTTAGAAATAACTCGATTCAAGTAAAGGAATATAGTTTGTATATACATATGTATATAACGTATAAACAGTTAACTATGTTTATACGTTATATATGTTAACTGAAACATCCGTAGTAGATCTGTGTCAGCCGGTAAACGAGTTTCGTCCAAGTCGAAGAACAAGAATAGTAGGAGTGCAATTTATGATTACAGGTGGGTATGTAATACGTAAATTAACCGGTTTATTTTTCAACAACAATGATGTAACGCATCTGGTAGTAAATAACATTCGTTCACGAAACAGCCAAAATAAGCTGAATGAGTAATGGTTGCCAATTCCGCATTACCAATAATGCAGATAATTTCATGTTTGTCTTAAATTATACATATAAATTATTCTGAATGGTACTTTTATATAAAAATGTAAATCCTTAATCTAACTCTTTTAAGTGAATATATAGGGTGTCTCAGTTGGAAGTATAGGATTTGAATTACGCACCATTTGTGTTCTGTCAAAGATCTACATCTACAAACCATACAACGTCAATATGCTGCGATTAACACTTCAACAACAAATACTTTGTGTACAACTGCTTTATGAAAGTGAGCGATCTCTTTCAGTTGCACTAAGAAAAATTAGGACAAAATGAAGCGCTTACGGAGTTAACAGTTCGTATCTTCATCAAAAAATTTGAAGAGACGGTATCTATTATTGATAAGCCAACACCAATACGTCCTCGTCGTGGTTGGTCAGATGAAAATATTGCTGGAGTGAGAGAAAGTGTGCGGGAGTATCTAAACACATCAAATTCGACGTCATGCACAACAATTGAACCTGTGGAGAGCCATCACGCATCGGATTTTAAAGAAAAATCTGTATCTGTCATAAATTGACATACGAATTAAATGTTACAGGCCATTTACAACGTCGCGTCGTACATTTATTAATTAGATGTTAAAGTAAGGTGATTTAAGGTGATTTTTGCACAAAAACTTTGGTCAGCGCTGAAACACATTTTCATCTTGACGGATACATTAGCAAAAAAATTGTGGAATTTGGGGTTTTCAAAATTCACATGCTGTTCACAAAAAGGAAATGCATCCACAGAGATGAACGGTTTGGTGTGCATTTTGGCGGAGTAATTGGACCGTATTTCTTTGAAAATGAAGCTGGTAATGTTATTACAGTAAATGGGGAACGCTATCGTGACATGTTAAACAATTTCTTGTTCAACCAATTAATGATTTGGATTTGAACATGTGATTTCTGCAAGACTATGCAACATGTCATATAGCACGAGTAACTATAACTCTGTTGCACACCAATTTTCCTGATCATGTCTCACGGAATTCTGACATCGATTGGCCTGCAATATCGTGTGATTTAACACCACTGGACTTTTTTCTTTGGACTTATGTCAAGGGAAAAGTGTATACCACCCAGCCAGCAACAATCAGTGACTTTAAAGCAAGCATTCCACGTGTTGTTCGGGAAATAGAGCCAAGTTTATGTGCCCCTGTTATAGATAATTCTGGTAAACGATTGACATCATGCTAGATGGGTCGAGGCGGACATATGAACGATATTCTTTTCCATTTGTAACCGTATAGTTGTAATTTATGTTAAATAATAAAAGAAAATCACAGTTTGTCAAATACGAGTACTATTAGTTTTATTCACAAATCATATCCTATAGGTCCAAATGAGACAGCCCATAAAAGATATTCCTGTTAGGAGAACACAAGAAACTTATATAACTTTAAAGTAGTTTTTAAAAGTATTCTATCAAACCTCGGAGAATAACAGGAGGATTTCTGTTACAAAATTTAGTACACAATATGAGTAAAATTATTATTATTGTCTCAATTTCAGTTTAGTTTCATCTATAAATTAGTCGATTAATTAAAATGCAGTCTGCTTCAACACATTTCGCGATATACTCGTACATACGAGTATATAAAATGTGACATAAACGGGAGTAAATCTATTAAGGATTTCAATGACAACTTTTTTGTTTCAATATTCTCGCATTTTCATGTATTCCGTAGAAGTTATTCGTACTAGCTCTAGTCCCATTAAAGGTAATTAAAGAAAGGTCAATTTTGTTATTGACGTTTTGTAATAAAGTCTTAAATTAATGAAATATATCAACTATAATCTCTGACCTTGTGGTGGCCACTTAAAAATGTGTCTCATACTCCGAGCGACGTTTTTAGCTGCAATTAGACTTATTTAACGAAGTAATGGGGTAATATGAGTTTGTTGTGAAATAAAATATACAGTTTTAAAATCTTAAAACGGACTTTTCCGCACGTAGAACATCTCTATCTCGAAATTTAGTGGCCGAGAGAAAATAAACCAACACATAAATGCAGAATATGTGTTTTATGCGACAGTTTTACATTTTTCAAATAGTCCACCATTGGACTTTCTCATGACTCGTGGACAGGGTGGGGTATATCCTACCCAAAATCAATAGAGGTCGTCTGGTAGACGTCCCTAATCAGAATCAGTTGAAAACCCACCGATCCGACACGATTTGATCGTGCTAAAAAAAAAAAATTCTCAAATAGTCCACCATTGTGCTTTCTCATGACCCATGAACATAGTAGAGTGTGTTCTATCCACCTGAAAATCAATTGGTGTTGTCTGGTAGACGTCCCCGATCAGAATCAAGCAAAATCCGACGGATCCGACACGATTTAGTTGAGCTATCGTGCTGACAAGAAATTTTAATGCCGACGACAACGACACACACACAGACAAACATTTTTAGGCCGAAAGAGGAAAAATAAACGCTAGAAAAAGTTTTTTTCCACTTTTCTTTACACGATTACATTACTTTTCCGTTCTGGTATAGTTGAATGCGGAAAAGTAGAAAAAGACAAGATGGAACTGGATAGAAGTGAATTGCTCCAGTAAAGTTTAAGATACAAATATATGAATAAAGTTGTTCTTTTAATTATAATTGTCAAAGATATTACAGAACTTAGTTATAACTGGTTTAAATTTATCGACAAAGATGAAAATAAGAGCGATGATGAATGATTTCAATGGGGTTGTTAGATGTAGAGATAGGGGATAAAGGAGCAGATAAGAAGTGGACACATAAGAGTATTTCCAGACACTAAATCGAAATAATCATAAAGTCTACAGTATTCAGCTGATTTCCTCTCTAATTGCTGATTCCTGCATACCAATAAAATACACATGGTAAAGCTCCAGTAATTCCTTAATCAGGAACAACGCTGATTATCTAATCCAGATTCCAAGCAAGTGAGAATATGTTCAATATACCTTAATCTCATTGAAAAAGTGCTTTTATTAATTGGTCATTCTCCTAGTTACGCAACATAGACGCCATTGATTAACAATTTTGACAAAATAGTAACCATTTTTCATGCACCTAATTTCACCATCCTAATCCAAATGAAACACCGGGAACATTTCAATTCCAGAGATGTGCCAAGTAAAAAAACAGTTCTTAATGTTGCCGCTAAGACTGGAGAAACAGGAAGTGTGAGAGATCGCTCTAAAACAGGTAGACCATGTTCAGCTAAAAATTAGGAGAGCATCGAGAGAGTAAGGGAAAGTGTTAATAATAATCCTTCAAATGTAACTAGAAGAGTATCAAATGAACTGGAATTGACCAGGACTAGCCTGAGATGGATATTGAAACTTGATTTGTACTGTTTCCCTTCTGTCCTATCTACAATATAACGTAGATCTTCAACAATTAGCTGCAGAAAATCCTAATTTTATTCAATTAATGAATGACGCGAGTGAGTATGAGTGACGGAGCACACTTTTATCTGAACAGAGATGTTAATAAACAGAATATACGATTTTACGCCACTGAAAATCCCCAAATAGTTCAAGAGAAAGAGCTATATCCGATTCCTGTAACTGTTTGGTGTAGAATGACTTTAACTAGAGTGATTTACACTCCATATTCCATATGGAGTGTAAATATGGAGCCATATTCTTTCGAGGATAATGAAGGCAACGCAATGACGGTCAAAACGGAGCGAATATGTATTTACAGCTTTACAAACCCCAAGAATTTATGGTTTCAGCAGGAGGGTGCTACATGCCACACTATTAGGCGAAGTATTGTCCTTTTAAGAACTGTGGTTCCTAACAAAATAATTTCTCAAAATTGCTACCTGAATTGGCCTTCAAGATCGCCTGGTTTGGGGATAACTAAAAGAAAGAACACACAAAACTAATCCGTGGACACTTCTGAAACTGAATTCAATTATTTCATTTTGAAAGACACTCTATTAGAAATTAAATTCGGACAATAATTAACGTTAAGTAATTTATATTACTAACAATGACCTTGACTTCCACCATTTTCCATTAATGGCTTTCACTAAAAAATATTTTGAAGATCTACTCAAAGTTTGGACAAGAGATCTCAGTAAATATCTTAATGGAGAGCAAGAAATTCACGACTATTAACGTTAACGTTAATAATACATGTCATTCTCTGTCAGATGAACCAGTTAATTTTTCTTGGATTATTACTGATCGTTAAGAATAGAAAAATGTCTGAGATAGAAGAAAGAGTGAGGCAGCATTCGGAGGGAAAGGGATGCATTTTACGCGAGGCAAGATTGAACTTTGTGTACATTCACATTCAATATATTCATCGATATTCACTCTGCAAGAGTCTCAGTTGGACTGAGTAAAGACCAGGCTATTTATTGCAATATCGCCGTTTTGAGACTTGTTCTTATTCTTGATGAGCTGTAACTAAACTAATCAATTAACTAATCAATCGTAATTATATTTCAGAAGCATAGTGACTTTCGTAATTTCAATTTAAAAGATAATTTAAAAAATAATGTTTCCTATTTCTATGGTGCTTAATACAAAATAATGGATACCATCCTATAGCAATTTAAAACAAAAATACCAAGTGGCATTTAAAGCAACATTTGTTTTATAGAATCCATAATCTGTTCTATACCTGTGGTATTCATATGATACATTATTTAAAATAATATTTAGGAGATAACTAGTTTTCAAATCAACAATGACGCAAAATAACTTTTTAGTTTATTTCTCTGTCTGTGAAATGATTAAACAATAAGTTATATAAACAACATTATTATTCAAGAACCACGACCACGTACATACATCGCTATCTATAAGATGTTACGTGTACTTTATAATATTTCTCCCTACTTTCGTAAATCTTAAAAATCTTGAACCTTGAAACCGACTGTTCCTTCTTTGATTGAAAACCTAGCTACTTGATTGCAATGGAAATATTTTAGATTCTCCCACGCATTTGTATTTTTAGATACGGGGAACTATTCGGTCAGAATAGTTTATAATAATATGTTTATATAATACGTTTGCTTCATATAAATAAATGTATTGAAATAAAATCATTTAAGCCATTAAAATTGTATAATTTTAATAGTATGTACCAGTAATATTGTAGTTGTCGTCGGCATTAAAATTTCTTGTTGGCACGATAACTCAACTAAATCGTATCGGATCGATCGGGTTTTAATCGATTCTGATCGGGGACGTCTCCCAGATGACACCTATGGATTTTGAGGTGGATAGGACACACCCCACCCTGTCCATGGGTCTATTTGAGATATTTTTTTTGTTAGCACGACAACTCGACTAAATCGTGTCGGATCGATCGGGTTTTGACTAATTCTGATCGGAGACGTCTCCCAGACGACACCTATTGATCTTGAAGTCGATAGGACAGACTCCACCCTGTCCATGGGTCATGAGAAAGCACGATGATGGACTATTTGAGAATTTTTTTTGTTAATACGATAACTTGACTAAATCGTGTCGAATCGCTAGGGTTTTGACTGATTCTGATCGCGAACGTCTCCCAAATGACACCTAATGATTTTGGGGTGGATAGGATACACCCCACCCTGTTCATGGGTCATGAGAAAGCACGACGGTGGACTATTTGAGAAATTTTTTTACTTTTCCGCACTCAACTATACTAGCGGAAGAGTAATGTAATCGTGTGAAGAAAAATGGAAAAAAATGTTGTTTTCTGATTCTGATCGCGAACGTCTCCCAAATGACACCTAATGATTTTGGGGTGGATAGGATACACCCCACCCTGTTCATGGGTCATGAAAAAGCACGACGGTGGACTATTTGAGAAATTTTTTTACTTTTCCGCACTCAACTATACTAGCGGAAGAGTAATGTAATCGTGTGAAGAAAAATATGTTGTTTTCTATTATTTTTCGTTTTTCGGCATGACAACAAAAAAAATGGTTTTTAATAAATTTTGTCTGTGTGTATGTCATCGTTGTCGTCAGCATTAAAATTTCTTGTTAACAGAATAACTCAACTAAATTGTATCGGATCGATCGGGTCTTGACTGATTCTGATCGAGAACGTCTCCCAGATTAAACCTATTGACTTTGAGGTGTATAGCACACACCATCCCCTCCCTTGGGTCTATTTGAGAATTTTTTTAGCACGACAACTCAACCAAATCGTGTCGGATCGATCGGGTTTTGACTAATTCTAATCGGGGACTTCTCCCAGATGACACCTATTAATTTTGAGGTCGATAGGACACATCCCACCCTGTCCATGGGTCATGAGAAAGCACGATGGTGGACTATTTGATAAATTTGTCTTGTTAATACGATAACTCAACTAAATCCTATCGGATCGATCGAGTTTTGACTGATTCTGATCGGGAACGTCTCCCAGACGACACCTATTGATTTTGAGGTCGATAGTACACACTCTACCATGTTCATGGATCATGAGAAAACACAATGGTGGACTATTTGAGAATTTTTTTTGTTAGCACGATCACTCAATTAAATCGTGTCGTATCCATCGGGTTTCGACTGATTCTGATTAGGGACGTCTACCAGACTACATCTATTGATTTTGAGGTGGATAGGACACACCCCACCCTGTTCATGGGTCGTGAGAAAGCACGAGGGTAGACTATTTAAAAAAAATAACAGATATTCTGCAGTTATGTGTTGGTTTATTTTTTCTCGGTCACTCAATTTCGAGATAGAGATGTTCCACGTGCGGAAAGTCCGTTTTACGATTTTAAAACTGTTTATTTAAAAATTGCTTCGACGTATTAAGAGATGTAGTCGAAATTCCACTTTGAGGACTATCCTAATTAACTAAAATTAATTTTTAAACTGTAATTTTAAAAGTCACGATATTTTTTCAATGGAAAGGCCCATCTTTAATCGCGCCATTTGAAACCGTAAAGTAATATTGAAGTGAATACGAGCAGAGTGAATTGACTAACGGTAAGCTGTCTTATTGAAATCAAAGTTGCTTATTGTTACCTTATTTACCTATAACTGACATCGTTTATAGTAATCTCAGATTACAAACTGTTCAGCGAGGTCAAAAATACAGACTCTCAACCAATTTTAAACAATCAGTCATGAATCCTGGGTTTTGATATATGAAAGATGAAAGGAAGTGTTTTTTTCAGTACAGGGCAAGTACTATTAAACCGACTAATAAACTTGGTAAGTACTATCAAAGTAAGACAGTAGCTTAAAATTCCATTCTCTATATGTGAAAGAAGCTATCGCGATTAGTAAAAGAGAGATATTAGTGTAAAGCAGTGTAAATCGTAATCATCGACAGGACACCAAATATCAACGACAACTACGCTAGCTGTATTTGCCCTAAATATAACAATTTATTGATCCAGTGGCGTTCTATCGAAGGGGACACGAGGTTTTTAATTTCCTATTGATTTGCCATTCAATTTGAGTTTTACAGACATATCTAGTGTATAGAGAAGCCTATGGAAGTCTCTGAGTCTAGTGAAGTATTGTAGGAAGTCTATTGGAGTATTTATCGTGCTCAAGTTATCCTATAAACTCATCTGAAACCCTATATATTATATAAATTATTGTAATTTATATAATATATTATATAATATATTATATAATATATCATATAATATATTATATAAATTATTGTAATTTATGCTTATGTATGATACCGCCACTGATGAGGCATCAAGTGGGCAGTTCTAGTAATAACTGAACGACTATTCAGATCCGACTTACGACACACTGTATATTTACAAACAAAATTTTAAAATAAGCCAGTTATTGAGAAACGTTCTTATGTCACCTTGATTGTTTTTTTTTTTTCGTAAATACGAAAACATTTTCCGCAAGTTCGTAAACACTGGATTTTTTAAACATTTTTCAATTAACTTGAAATTTTTTATTTACTATGATGAAACAAATGAACCGTGACTTGTTTATAATAGCGTTTATGAAGTGCAACGACAAAATAATTTTTTTTTATTAAATTATTCACAGCTTTGCGTTAAAAATAACCTAGAAACTGGTAAATAATTTTTTTATTTTAGGCTAATAGTCTAAATCGAGTACGCACTATTCAGGGCGTTAATATATATTATATATTTATGTTGATGACCTATCGCGTGATTTAAGAGAACTGTACGTGTAAATTTACTATTAGAATATATTAAGGATTTAAATTAATGACGTCATCAACATTAGTTATTTGTAATTTGTAATGGAACATGGAACGCAATATTAATACTTATTTGCAGAGATATGAGTAATTGAAAAGAAAACAATATTGAGTATGTATACTCAATAGTTTGAAAGTTTATAAAAAAATTAAAAATGAATTTTTATCGTGATCGGTTGTGGGACAATAAAGGAAAATTTGCAAACCGGAATGTAATACAGAAATGTCTAATTGTATTACAAAAGTGAATCTTGCGAAAGGTAATCAGAGTAACCAACTTAAGCATTGGACGATGTATTGTTGAATTGAGCTAGCTTGGCAAAATTTTAAGATGTTGTGAATATAAAAACGTTTTTCACTTGAAAATTAAAAAAGGTAAGTCGTTTAGAACTAAATTCAATTTTAGATGTCGTTTGTGACGAATATGCAGTGCAGTAACATAAGCGGTTACTGGTGAAATGTAACAGGTGTCCAGAAAGGGTAGGGGGTATTTGTAGATTCAATAAAAAAAAACTAGAAGTCAGAAAAAATATATTTTTTTATTAATTTTTAGACAAGGTTTTGGAAAATTAAGTACTAAAGATTATGTTCTCCAAATGTTGACCCTCACGCTGCTGGCACTCCTCTAACTGTAAACGGAAATTAGCCACCACGCGTCAACACATCTCTCTGGAAACGGCGGCCATTTCGGTGCGAATGTTGTACTTTAATTGCACTAAAGTTCGAAATAATCAAGAGGTGTAAGATCAGAAAATGGATTCGAATGCTTGAGAATACCGGTTCGACTGTAAAAATTCGCAATCCAGGTCGCCCGCGCTCTGTTCGAACCCCACAAGCGATTGAAGAAGTGAGAGTTTCAGTGCGTGAAAATCCTTCTCAATCAATTCGCAAGCTCTCACTTCTTCAAAATAAGGTATGGGGATACCTTAAAGAGAAAGTGTATGTAAACAAACCACGAACTTTAGTGCAATTAAAGCACAACATTCGCACCGAAATGGCCGCCGTTTCCAGAGATGTGTAGACGCGTGGTGGCTAATTTCCGTTTACGGTTAGAGGAGTGCCAGCAGCATGAGGGTCAACATTTGGAGAACATAATCTTTAATACTTAATTTTCCAAAACCTTGTCTAAAAATTAACAAAAAAATTTATTTTTTCTGACTTCTAGTTTTTTCTATTGAATCTACAAATACCCCCTACCCTTTCTGGACACTCTATATGTCGCTGCGTAGCCAAACGCTAATTAACAAGTTCTGGACTTACCAAGCAAAGCTTAAACTGGCATATTTTAGATATGTTTATCCTTTCAACAAATTGGGCAACAATCGATTTTTTGAATTGAAAATATTCGTAATAAACTAATGCATAGATGAGTTGTTTTTGGAACAGATCTATAGAAAATATTTCAAGTTATGATGTAAAATGTGTAACTTTTAGTCCACTGATACATTCAAACCATGCAAAAAGATCCAACTTTGATGGTCATATTCTAGACCAAATATTTTCAGAAGATATGTATTGTAACCTCAATATAGTATATGTTGTAATTGAAATTGAGAACGGTTGTAAGGTGGATTTGTTTAAACATTCTTAGTTTACTTTTTCTTTACTTCAGAATAAGGAATCGTTAAAGCTTCTGCTCTATTTACTTTTACAAGAAACCTGTTATAATTCCCTTAATTTTTTAAGAGAATTAATAGACTGCAACGAGACAAAAATTTGGTTAAAGTACCGTGTTAATTATTTTATGAGACATAACAACATATAAACATATAATACTTTAGATAATGAGGATTTAAAAGAAATGTTAATATAAATAAACTTGTTACAAAATTGTAATAAATAATTAATCAAATTGCATATAAATAATATATATATATATATATATATATATATATATATATATATATATATATATATATATATATATATATATATATTGCTTTTCGTGTGAATATATAGGGTAGGCTAAAAGTAGGTAACACATTTTAATTGCTTTTACTTATTTTTTCTTATGTTATAATTGGTTTCATTTTGTTTCAGAATTATAAAGAACATTTGGGAAATATGCTTCATTATGAATTTCCCAAGTTTTCTTAAACTTCTGAAACAAGTCTAAAAAAATGGAAACAATTGCAAAAAAAGAAGTAGAAGCAATTAAAATGGGTTACCTATTTTTGGCTCACCCTTACATGGAAGCATATTCTATACTATACACTCAGTATATTCTACACTACAAATTGTATAATGGATTTTTGCACGTATATTAATTTAGTGACGACGCACGGACCACATTCTACACCACTCGCAATTATTACTAATATGCCATAGTTACCAGCACGTATGTCTAGCGACATATTTTAATCAACTACATACGGTATAGACAGTTAATAATTTGCAGAACAAAACGAAATTATGAAGTCACGTCTTAGCTTTATTGTATAATTTGATTCATTGGCGTCTCAATATTTTTGTAAAATTTATTTCATTTTTGTTTCATTTATTTTGATTTTTGTTGAAATTATTTCATTTATTTTTATGGAAATATCACTTCCATTGAATATTTTTGTGGAGAACCTTTTCATTAGTTTGTCATAGGTTGGCGGATTTGTATTATACTAACTCTTATCCTAAAATGTGTTTTCGGCACGACACTGTTCAAAAATGTCAATTGATTGATTCATACGATTGTTACCTGTGACGCACACGCAAAGAATCATTATATAAACCATATATACTCAATAATGCATAACAAATGCTTAATTCAGTTTACTCTATTTTCATATAAAACGTAAAACGGAGATTCTACAAGGTATATTAAACAGTTTGGTTATTTTTATGTAGTTAACACGCACAATTCACCTTCGATACTGTTACATAACTTTGATAATTTTATTACTTATATTTTTGAGACATGACATTTTACAAAAATAATTAATGGCTTCTGCAAGGTATTAATCCATGACTTCCTCACCTCCACTTCTTTCAACATATTTTTATATAGATAGAAAATAATGTTTACACAGTAAGACCTCTCACATTGAACGAGTTATCAATTCGAATTTGACCGGTGACTCAGTACTGTAGATTAAAATATTCGTTCAAAATATTTATGTGTCATTAAGTGAATATCGAGAGGCAATTAGTGAATAGTTATTGACCTTTCTTTTTAATCGAGACTCAGAAATTGACTTTCTTCCCTTAATATTAACACCACACAGGGAACATCATTAGCAATTAATTAGGACAAGCACATCCATGTTTGTAGAAAGGTGCCAGAAATTCAAACAACCACTCATCCAAATTCCAGACGCGAAATCAAATCCTTGGCTTTTATTAGCTCTGCACTATCTCTGCACTAACACTGCACATTCCAGAGCATCTAAATAAAATTGAGATCCTGAACACTAATTCCGAGCAAGAACAGACTTTATAAAAGGAATAGTCACTTTAAATATACCATTCCCAACTAATATCTATACTACTTTCCTAAAACAATATAATGGTACATCGAGACTTAGATGCTTAAGGAAATATAATAGTAGTCAGATTAGAATTTGTATTTCCATGTGGCTTACCTATTTGTAAACTTAATCCAGTTTACCCCTCTATGTTTAATGTCCTGACTGGGCAAGAGAAGTGTTATATCCATATCACTTACCACCCTCGATGATCGTGGTTAGAGTTAAGTTAATTTAATAAATATCTATATAGAAAAGAACTATTGTTTGTGGTAATTTTTGTTCTATAACGTTAAAGGCAAAAGGAAAGAAAACACAATTTTTGTGTAGACATTCATATTCTTCTTAAGATCTTATATAAAAGCCTTCATAGTTATGTATATATAATCAGATATTTATGACTTATGGTTAGACCTATGCTTTTCCGAGGAAAATTAGGATTTCAATAATGAAATAGTAGCGAATTTCTCTATTCCCACAATTTGATTCATTTCTTTGACATTTACTACCTGTACTTACAGAAATTCATTAAAATATAAACAATTTTATAACTTATAAACAATAGAAATGCAACATAACAGAAATGTTTGTCAATATCAGAGATTACTATGAGCATGATACAAGAAAATATATCAGTTTTGACAGGCACAGTTACTGTTTGACTAAATTGCTAAAATTTTTCCTTTTTGCAAATAAAATCTGTGAATATATGCGACAGTGAGAATGAAATAGAAAATTTTGAAATGAATTTGAAAAACCCACCAAATCTGCACAAAGAAGTGCTAATAAAGTCCTTTTTTTATTACTGGCCACAGAAAAAATAGTGCATGCATAGCATACAATTTTTCAATTAGCCAAAATTTAGGAATAGATAATGTAATTATGTCAAACCATACCTCCCTGTTCTGCTGTTTTACTATGGAGCTATTAAAAAAATTAATTCGACTCAAGATTTTTGTCTCTCTCTGTATATATACTAATTATTTTCCTCGTTATCAATTTTTTGCAATTCGTTAAAAAAACTTAACGATTGATTGTTGTGTTTCACTCTTATTATAACAAACCTCTTTAGAAAGGGTATTAGAAGAAATATTAATTGCTAATGCAACAGATAAAGATGGATATGACTGCCATTGTGCATTGCATTTTTTAATGCTGCAGCGTGAGGAAAATCAGATATTGTACTATGCAGTCGACTATAATAAGGAAATATTCAAGACAAGAAAGCATGAAATAAGCAAATATATTATTTTTATTGTATGTATTTACGGTATGCAACAAAGTTTTCATTTTATGAGACATATTTAATGCCGGAGGCTGTTAGTTAATATATTTCGGTATATTATAAGTTTAATACAAAGTATTTACTTGACTTGTTAATTTGATTTTCTGTAAGTAACTGTTATCAATATAATAACTTTTATATTATGTAAAATAATATGCCTCTTTTCATTACTTTTTAATTAAATATTCAGTTTGACAGATCTTTAAACTTAGATAAAATTTTATATCATTATTAACAATGTCTATAATTAATAAATAAACAGTTTTAAAACCTTAAAACGGACTTTTCCGCACGTAGAATATCTCTATCTCTAAACTGAGTGGCCGAAAAAAAAAACCAACACATAAATGAAGAATATGTATTTTACGCGACATTTTTACTTTTCTTCAAATAGTCCACCATTATGCTTTCTCCTGACCCATGGACAGGGTGGGATGTGTCCTATCCACCTCAAAATCAATAGATTTACTATTGGATTGGATTCCTATTGGAGATTTGGTAGACGTCCCTAATCAGAATCAGTTGAAATCCGATCGATCCGACACGGTTTAATTGAGTGATCGTGCTAACAAAAACAATTTCTCAAATAGTCCACCATTGTCCTTTCTTATGACCCATGAACATGGTAGAGTATGTTCTGTCCACCTCAAAATCAATAGGTGTCGTCTGGGAGACGTCCCAGATCAGAATCAGTCAAAACCCGATCGATCCGACACGATTCAGTTGAAATATCGTGCTAACAAGAATAAATGCCGACGACAACGACAACGACAACGACAACGACAACGATGACAACGACACATACACACAAAATGATTTAAAAATATTTTTTTTTTGGGTTTTAGGCCGAGAATCGAAAGATAAACCCTAGAAAAAAAATTTCTTACACGATTACATTACTTTTCCGCGTATAGTGGATTGTGGAAAAGTAAAAACAATTAATAGTTGATTGTGGAAGATATCGGTTATGTAAACTTACAAGATCATTATTTTATATTCTTTATTGGCTCCTAATAATCACACTTTATTTATTTATAGTTAATATATGAAGTTTTGCTGAGATTTTTTTACTTTTTAGAACAAGTCATATGTCAATGAATGTATTTTTACAATAGATTTAAGTAAATTTTCCTTTCATTTAATCCCTTTTAACAGAAATTACATGTGTTTATAATAATTAATTTTTTGAATAATGATGTCTTTATAATAAATAAATTTATAATTATAAGCAATATACTCTAAATAAATCAGTTTCATAGACAACAAAAACTATTTAAATAAAATATATTATTGGTGAAATCTATTGATGATTGACTATGATGTAAACATATAAGAAGAAAATCTTAAAAATATTAAAAATAGAAAATATATTTTTATTAAACAATATTCAAAACGCATATTTATAAAATATTATTAAAACTGTTTAAAAATATATAGTGCAACAATAAGAAGGTAAATTAACAAAAATTAAAGCCATTTATATATTCGGCGGTTATTTTTTGCATTTCTTATTCTTTGTTTAATCATTTTGTAACCAAGAAATTGAATTTAAAGAACTACTAATAATATAACATCTGAACAAAGTATTTATAATATAAAATGATAAAAATTATATTAGATATGCGTATTATTTTGCAAGAATATCATAAAAACATCAATATCGCAATTAGAATACAGAATCCTGTATCTAAAAATTTACATACATCTGCAGTTTTCTATAAACAAGAAATTTCAGAAAAAGATTTAAATTTTGTACAATATTTTACACAGTTTTATAAAATGTTTTCACTACACATTAGACATAAGCGTGAAATCAAGACTGTAATATAAAATAATTAATAAGTAATGTTTATGAAGGTTATTTGAAGGTCGCTTTTTAGTGTTTTCAATTTACTGCTGGCAGCTACTTCATTGTCGTCAGTTAGCATGTTTAATGGTATGTTCTTGATGGTATCTACGTGCAAGTCAATTTAAAATTGATTATTTGCTATACTGAGTTTTTAAAATACTGTAAATAACAACCCAAATGTCACCTTTATAAATGTAACATCATGTAGTTTCATATGCTGCAATATTTAATTCCTAGCATAAAACGCTACTTAATTGATACACAGCATGTTGTATTTTAAATTATCACAATCGGTTTGAGTTCTTAAAATTCGAAATTTTTATACGAGGGTGGATCAAAAATAAACGGAATTTTTGTTCCTGAACATCTACGGTTATTAGGACCGGGCCCGAGTTCAAGCGGCGGAAATTTCCCGTAGATTGACTGTAATTTCAGGGACCAAACACTGTCAAGGACTCGTGTGTTTGCCTAGCATAAAGAGTTCAAGGAAGGGCGAGAACGATTGGAAAATCAGGAACACGATCGTCGTTCTGTTTTTTCAACCGGCCAGGCAATTTGCTCATTGATTTTTTGCATGAGCGACGCGCAATCCTGCTTACTACTGCGAGCTATTGAACCAGGAGCTATTGAACCAACACGAATCCAACCGATTCGAGAGGCAATCTTCCTTCACAAAAACGCCAGGCCCCATACTGCAGCTCTAATGGTCGAAAAACTGAAAGAAATGCGCTGGACTCCACTTGAACATCCTCCCTACAGTCCGGACTTATCGCCCTGTGATTCTCATTTATTTGGCTCGCTTAAAGAAGCTCTAAAAGGGCAACGATTTGAAGATGACCAGGGCGTAGAGAAAATCTTGCACAATTGGCTCCTGAGGCAACTGAGGCAGCTTCATTCTACGATACTGGGATAAAAAACATTCCTTCTCGTTAGGACAAAAACATTTGTAAAGTAGGAGAATATGTAGAAAAATAAAATATCTTTGGCTTTTGTTTTCCAATCAGTATTTTCTTATTAAAAATAAAATCCCGTTTATATATGATCCGCCCTCGTACAATATATGTAAGTGATGTGATTGGGTGACAATAATTCAAGTCCATCCAATACATTGAAATTGTTAAACAACTTAAATATTCCTGTAAATATTAGACATATTAAGATTTTAATGTTTTATAAATGAATTCACAAAATATAATCCCTTTTTTCCTTTCATCTTTTAAAGTAAAAATTGTATTGGAGAATATAACAAAATGAGCTGTTATACATTTTTAACTTCTATCACGTTCCTTCAGTGTTCTTAAACCTATGACATTTGTATGTTTAATCATCTTATTTTTGAGACCATTCATATCTCTACAATTTTAATAAAACTAAGGTTTTCAAGTTTTGTGCCACCCTATACATTAAAATTAACGGCGTAATAGCTAATGGTAAAAGTAAATCGATTTTCTGCCACTAAATTCCTCCTAATGGAAAATATAATCAACTTAAACGAATTACCACAATTGAAGGTTTCAGGAACTACGGAATTATCTGTAATGATCTGTTTCGTTGTAATATTCATGAAGGTAAAATTATTGACGTTGAATATACAACACACTACGTGGTACGTGGGTTAGTTAAAACGCCAGCAATCTACCTGTTAAATTTTATATACCTCAATTAGTTGGGACATTTTTATTACATATAGGATCAAGATTTTATTAGCAACATCGTCAGCCATATCACGTGCCAAATAAGTTAAACGATGGAATAATTTTAATTCAGTCATTAGGCCTCATCAGTAATGATATGTATTGTATATAAGCAACTACTTATGAATTATAATAATTTGTGTAATAGGTAATCCTTAATCAGTTAGCTTTAAAAAAATATTATGATTACACCGATTCAAATACTTTATGTCTATGCGATGGCATTTCGGCTACCACTAAGTTACCCCAGTGTGACATTCATGGTGGGTAGCTTTATTACTAGGTCTTTAATGGGGACTGTGAAAATAAGCACTTATGGAATGTCGGACGCTATTTGATATTAAGTAATGGATTAATATATAGTGCGCATTTAAAGTCCTGGTTCACCAACTCACAGAAGATGATATCGATCACAGACTTCAATTTTGTGAAATGATATCAGAAAATATAGCTCTCAAACTTGACTAGTCAAAGACAATTTGGTTTATCGATGAATCCACGTTTCTTCTAAATGGTGAATACTCAGCACGGTATTGAAAAGATACGATTCCTCATATCTTTCAAAATCAAAACAGCCATACACTATTTCAAGAAAAAGTCAGTGTGTGGGCAGGGATCTTGGGTAATATACACTAGGCACAAAAATTAAGGGATGTAAAAAATCCTAAATTTTAATGTTACTTTTAGAGGGCTGTAATTTGGAGAAAACTAGTCGCAGAGCAATTCAAAAGAAAAATAAAATTGAAGCCCTCTGCTTCTGGTTTTCAGATTTTGAGTTAAAAATTTTTCCATGGACCTTTTGAAAGAACCAAAAATTTGGAAATTTTTTTCCGATGGTTTTCTTAAGATTACTCAAGAACAGTTGACGTTAAAAATTTCTGAACTCAAAGTCTGAAAGCTAGAAACTTGGAGCTTCAATTTTCTTTTTTTAAAATTGCTCTGCGGCTATCTTCCAATTATAGTCCTTTTTCCAAAACATTTTGTATCTTAATTCAAAATAAAATAATTTAAACAAGTTTTCATAATATGATCAAAGATATAGTCCTACTCTGTTCAAAGCCAATTAAGCACTTGTGAGTAAGATAGCCATAAATAATTTGTTTCTCAGTATTAGATATTTAACACATTGTTATTTATTATAAACTGTTATATCATTAAAGTAATGTATTATTACTACATACATTCAAGCACCAGTGACATAATAAGTTTTATTGTTTTGAGCTTTTTTATAATGTCTGATAACAAAATTTAGTGTTTTAAATACATATGTTTATGTTTATTTATGTTTACATACATCATATCAAAATTGTGTACAATTTTGACACGATTTTTATCAAGCACAAATAAAATGTATTCTTTAATAATGGTCAATAATAAAAGTAATGAAGCTTTATCTTGGAGAAAACTCTTCCATGCTACAATATTTCTAAAAAGAGTTTATTCTCTGTAAATCATAAACTCATTATAATATTTTATCTTATTAGAATCGGCAGATAGTACTGCTAATTCATTATATCTACCATATATAAACTAATAAATAAAAACTAGTAAACTAATAGGACAGGCAAAATTGAAGTAAACAAAAATAACATTTTGGAAAAGTACAATTTTGACAATAAATATTCATGTATATATAATACTTTTATCAAAACCTAATTGTAATATTCTTGTTGTATAAATAATATTGTTGTTGTCAAAGATAGGGGTCAATATATAATGACTGTCATCTACAAACCATACGACGCGACGTCAACATGCCGCGATTAACAGTTCAACAACGAATAGTTTGTGTACAACTATTTTATGAAAATGAGCAATCATTTGCAGTTGCATTAAGAAAAATTCACACAAAATTAGGACAAAATGAAATACCTACGAAGTTAATAGTTCGTAACTTAATCATGAAATTTGAAGTGACCAATTCTGTTATTAATACGTATTGGCAACATTAATACGTCCTCGTCGTGGTCAATTGGATGAAAATATTGGCACAGTGAGTAAAATTTCGCGATTATGCTGTCTCGCGGAATGCTGACATCAATTGCCCTGCAAGACCATGTGATTTAATACCACTAGACTTTTTTCTTTGGGGTTATGTTAAGGGAAAAGTGTATGCCACCTAGTCAGCAACTATTATAAATGACCTCAAAGTAAATTATCAACGTGTTATTCGGAAAATAGAGCCAATTATATGTGTCCGTGTTATAGACAATTTTGCTAAACGAATGGCACGAGTCGAGGCGGTCATATGAACGATATTCTATTCCATTTGTAGCCGTATCGTCTCCGTTTCATGCAGAAGAATAAAAAACATGAGTTTGACAAATACTATTCGTTTTATTCACGAATCACATCCTGTAGTTCCAAATGGGACACCCAGGCAAGTTGACGTCGTATGGTTTGTAAACGACAGTCGTTAAATATTGACACCCTATCTTTGACAGAACACAAATGGCGCACAATTCAATTTCGATAGTTTAAACTGAGACACCCAGTACAAAAGTGGTGTTTCTCAAATCTCCTAAACACATTCGAGAAATTTTCAGTTGGAACAGTGTTCCATCATCCCTCAACCACCACAACCGATTCTAATTCACTGCAAAACATGGTTACTAGTAGCATTTTATTATTTTTCCACAAAATAAAGTTTCTAGTATTACAACTTGATCCTAAAGAGGCAGCTGTTAGCAAGGAATCTCAAACAATAATTTCAATATCCTCAAGTTGAAGCACATTTACTATATATTGTAAATTGTATTTTGAAATCACTGTGGCCCAAATATACCAAATGCAAAATATTTAACTAAGCAAATCCAGCTCATAGTGCTATATAGGACGGTAAATTGTATAAATTACAACGTATAAGCAGTTGATTATTAATATTTTGTTACTGAGCATTACGTATTTTATTTTATTTCAATTTTTATGAATCCGTGAGGGTGACGCCTCTGAGGCGCTGATGAAACGAGCGCCTCTACTTATAACGTATTAAAAATCTTTCCAGGTAAAAATGTTTTTAATATTTACCTAGGCCGTATCATTACAGGTAAATATTTTGTTAATGTGGTATTGGCAACTAACTTTAACCGCACTTTTCATTAGCCGTTAATATTAGTGCATTTTTTATTGTCCTAAATATTTTGTACTTCCATAAATACATGTTTGCTTGAGCATTGGTTATAAAAAAGAATTGTTTTATTGTGTTTTTAGTGCACTTAAGAAGTATAGGCTTGTTTCCTAGTAAGACAAAAAATTTCGTCGTCGTCTACGTTTCCAATGTATACATTGTATATTTATCTACAAATACTAATTTTATATTTTGGTTTTCGTTCAGCATTTTTAAAAATAATTACAGGTAATTCATTTTCGTAAACGTTAACAAACAATACAGAGTGTCCTGAAAAATATGGGAAATCTGCGGGCATGTATCGTTTATTTCATCGCGATTTGCCAAATAAAAAATCTCAAAACATAACCTTGGCTTATTTTTATGGCTAGGCTCAGGTGGACTCTTTCATTCATCGGCAAGATAAGAAAGTTTTTTATTTGGCAAATTGCGATGAAATAAATAGTACATCGAATAAAATTAAGGCAGGTAAAACATAATGATATAACAGGTAATGAATTAATAATAATTTCATATGAAAATTGTGACTAGAATGGTGCACCTTGATAAAAATAATTTCAAAATTAAAAAAATTCTATTCTTTAAATATTATTTTCGATTGATATTGGAATTCAATATCTTATTAAGAAAATATGCGGCAAATTAAGGGCGTGAGGCTGGTAAGATCCGAATTTTTGGTAACGCGTCGGTGACGGGCTACTCTTGGCTTTTAATACATCGAACCTTCTCCCAAAAATAATAGTCTCTTGTTGGACTTTTTTTTTTGACGAACGAAACAATTCCTTTTATGTTTCCACCAATTTAAGATTAGCTTTTGAGTATTCGAGGACCCTAATTTCACATTATATCTTCACTTTAGTTAAACTGACTACATTTGTTATAATATAGTCAGTTTAACTTTAAAATCATAATGGGGATTCCTGAAATTGCTTATTCTCAATATTCTCATCATCAGTAGTTTGTTGTATCGATTTAAAAATGGTCACGATACCTCTTTGACATCAAAGTAGATATACAAAATATGGGGAAGTCGTGCAAAATGAAAGGATGGGCAGTAAACTGTTAAGCCATTCAGAGACGCTATGAGCATTGGAAAAGCCAAGATTATTCACGAGATATTAATAAAGAAAGAAAAAATAATACTCCCACCTCGTCACATCAAACTGAGTTTAATAAAACAGTTTGTAAATGTACTGAACAAGTTACGTGATAGATTTAAATGCATTTACCAAGCATTTCCAGCACTGAGTATGGAAAAATTAAGAGCAAGGATTTTTGACGATCCACAAATTCCAAAACTGATAAAAGATCCAAATTTTAACAGATATATGACCGTTGTAGAATCTCATGTATGGTTTAGTTATGTATCTGTAAGTAAAAATTGTTGGACAATCACAAGGCACATAACTACCAAGAATTAGTACATAAGATGCTAAAATGTTTTGAAAAATTGAGGGTTAATATAAGTATATTACATTTTTCGCACAGTCACTTAGACAAATTTGCTAACTTACGAGATTATAGTAAGGAACACGGTAAACTGTTGCATCAAGTTATCCGAATAATGCAAGAAAGGTATCAAGGAAGGTGGGATCGAAGACGGGATTACGGGATTGGTGTCTGCAGAGGTACTGTTCACAGCAAAAAAAAAAATCGTACAAAATAATAATTATTTATAATTTTTAATATTTTTCGCATCAATTATCCTTTTTATATTACCCGTTAGATTTCATATATAAAAAAATTAAATCAAGAGAAATTGTTTATTTTATTTTGGTCTTCTTAACTTGCATTTATATGTATCATGTATATTTATATCGGAACCTAGAGCTAATCAAGAAAAAGTAATACCAAAAGTAATACAAAAAGTAATACAGCATCAGGGGCAGTAATGCTCCTGATGCTGTTGATGATGATGAAATAACAAAAATTTTTTTTTCTTTTAATTTAAAGACGACAATTTCCGTCAGGACGTTCCATAGAAAACTGTTCATATATGAATTTGTGGTATTAGTTTCACCAGATTTATATGCCCTTGAAATTTACCGTGCATTCTGAAACACCCTATATAAGTTTATTGTAATAGTAACTAAATATAGTTTTGGGTGAAAGCTTTTTTCAGGTCTCTATGTACTTAGGAAGTACTAACCTTTAACAAAAATTGTATTTCAAGATCAAGTTTAATATTATTTATAATTATAAATAATTAATTCGTTAATGACAGTTGTCGATATTTTATGGCAGTTGTTAAACTTAAAGTACTTGTCACGATCGATGAAATTGATAAAAACACGCAATATTACGTAGAGATATTAATTTTGAGGAATTTATTCAGTTAAATTAACTGCAGTTGTTAAATTAACAAGAACGAGTTCTACTTTCTACCAAAATTTACTTTACTAATATATAAAAATAAGTAGAGCATAGACCATATACTACATCGATACCAAAATATAATTTTACATAACAAAAATGTACTTACCAGCCCCCAAAGTTGCCACACATGCGAATAAAAACACGAATTTTCCCATTTTCACAAGACTCTAGATAACTGTTTCCTCTTGAGCTGATTTGAATTGATTCGCGGGTGTAGAATTACTACAGCGTTTTCTTAATGTTGTCGTCGCCAGGAGCGTAGTAGGCCGAGATATATCACGTGGCGTGGAAAAGTTCGGTAGGGGAATGCCAAAATTGGATTATTGGTGTTGGAGTGACCGTGGGGACGCCATCAGGGCCGTATCGCGATATTCGTATAACAATGGGCAAGGAAATTGAAAACAATGATTTAATTGATTATCGTTTAATTATTTAGAGGCAGAATTAATTTGCTGGAAAATAGACGGATACTTAACGTGAACAATCAGTATTGTACTTACATATAGACTTTCTAATATTGAGTATAAATGCTAATAAGCTGTCGTGGCAATAATAATATGAGTAAAATGGGTAGGCTAACAAAACATCTCCTAATTTGGTAATTATTTACAAGTGGGAGACCCTTGAAAATGTTTACCAAATTTTTCCTACCGCCCTACTTTCGAGGGTGTTGGAAGCGACTCTGGCTTCAATTTCATCCGCTCGGACACAGTATTCCATAAAATGAATTTTCCACTTTTCCGCACAAGAGCCACTTTTTCTTATCAAATAACTTTTACTTCACACTACGTAAATAGCCAATATTAATACGAGTAGATGCTACAATACTTCTTTTATACATATATATTAAACGGTCATAAAGCTTATTATTCATTACGATATGCTTTACTTCAAATGTTTACAATTCACATGCAGTTGTCGTCATCCATTGTAATCGTGCGTGCCCTCTACGCAACCTCATGTGAATTACCACACTGCGACTAGGGGGAGGGGCTCCAAAAGTTAACTATGAATATTAAGTGAACTAAATACGCTGTTATTTTGAAGGAACCTAACCTAACCATACAGTGGACGACGCCAACTGCATGTAAATTGTAAATATTTGAAGTAAATTAAGAAAATCGTAATGCGTAATAGGTCTTATGACGGTTTAATACATGGTATGTATAAAGGAAGTGTTGTAGCATCTACTCGTATTGATATTAGCTATCTACGTATTGTAAAGTGTAAGTTATTTGATAAGAAAAAACTCTCGTGCGGAAAAGTGGAAAATACATTTTCTCGAAAACTGTATCCGAGCGGATGAAACTTAAGCCAGATTCGTCTCCAGCACCCTCGAAAATAGGGGGGTAGGAAAAAATTTGGTAACCATATTCAAGGGTTTCACAATTGTAAATAATTACCCCCAATTTATAAAAACTGTTAATTTTCGTTCTGCTTAAATTATTTTGTTTAACAGGTTAGCGTTGGCTGCCGTCTATGCAGCCATCTGTCATTTGTCTCATTTACAAGCACGCTGTTCTAGAGTCTAATTATTTCCAAGAACGCTTCTATAATTTTTCCTTTAAGGTGATACAAAAAATCTAAAAGAATCATACATTATTTTCAGTGACCCCATTTTTCAATGGTAACCCACGCTTAGGTGACACACTTACCGTAATGTATGCATTGTGAATATTCCAAATGATGGCCAGCTATCATCATCATAAGTTGTACAGCATCTTTATACTTCTGTGTCCCTGCTCCCAACTTATTCGTCTCTTCATCCATACAAAGCCTTTCTTCAAACACTTGGCAATAGATTCGTAGCTGGTGGAGATCGAAATGTAATACATATGCATTGGGGATAAAAACTCATACATAGAACAGTTGGAACTGAAAACTATTATCCATTGTCTTACCAACGGAATCCCCACATACTGGCAATCGATCCCAGAAAACTTCCAGACTTTCTATCATCATGAGGTCATCAGTCCTAAGACTGGTTGAACGCTAACTTCTAGCTTCTCCTATCTTGTGCTAACCTACGCATTTCGCTAATTGTGCTATAACCTACATCCCTTACTATTTGCGAGCAGTAGTCTAATCTAGGCCTACCTCTGTCTTTCTTCACTCCTATTTCTGCCTTCAAAATATCGCGGACTATTCCCCCATGTCTCATCAAGTGGTCTACCGTTCTATCTCTTCTCTTCTTTATGTTTTTCCACATACTTCTTTTCTCGCCGACTTTCTCTAATACTTCTTCGTTACTAACCCTATCAGTCCAGGGTATTTTCATCATCCTTCGGTAACACCACATCTCAAAAGCTTCTAATTTCTTCCTACTTGCTTCCCCTACCGTCCAGGTTGCGCAACCGTATAGTGCCGTGCTCCATACATATGTTTTCAAAAATCTCTTCCTTGTTTCTTAGTTTATTACCCCCGAGCATAAAAGTGCTTTTTTTTTGTTAAAAGCTACTCGACCTTGCGCTATTCTTTGTTTTATATCTTTATCGCTTCTTGCATCCCAATTTATTTTACTTCCTAAATAAGTGAAGTCTTTAACTTCCTCCAATCTTTCATTATTAACTTTATACAACAAAAGAAATATCTAGAAATAACTGTTTAATAGAACCTGACAATGAACTCTCATCTGATCATATACCAGTTATCAATAGTATGAGTATTGCAGTCATAAACAATATACCCTCCCCTCAACTCGTATCAAGAGACACTAATTAGACTGCTTTTAAATCTTAACCTGGAAGAAAACACTAACTTTAATTTGATAAGCAAATCTCCAGACGAATTGGATACACCAGCTCCATGCTTTACTACACTTGCGCAAAAGGTTCCTTTGAAATCTACATCACACAAACTGAATACAAACCAACAACTACCACCAATGTGCCCCTTCACATTCGTCAACTGATTGCTGAAAACGTCGACCAAGAATAATCGGATAAAGATACTTACAATACAGCATAATTACAATAAATCAAGTACGCAGCTAGAAGCAGTCATCAGAAACATCAATTATGACACGTTCGAACAATACCTAACAAACCTTGCAGCAAATTATCAGATACTAAGGAAGGCGATAAAGAAACTTAAAAGGCCATATATAACCATACATCCCATTCGTAAACCAAATGGCGAAAGGGCTAGTTCTAACAAAGAAAAAACTGACTTATTTGCTCCACATCTAACCAATGTATTTCAAACAGAACCGTGAGCTTCTGATGAAGTCAAAGTCATCGACGCAGCATGCCAAATATCTGTCCCTATTAAAAGTTTCACCCCTACAAAAGTCAAGAGATAAATGAACCAACCAACATATGAAAGACTCCAGCATATGACTTAGTCTAGGGCCAAATATTAAAATAACTTCCCTGTAAGATTATTACTCTTCTGACAGTTATATTCAATCGCATGCTAAGTATCCTGCTATCCCATAATATGAAAATTTGGTGAAATTATCATTATACCCAAACTAGGAAAACAACATAATGAAATTACATCCTATCTACCTATCAGCCTACTCCCAACCATAAGCAAAGTTTTGGAAAGACTGCTACTCAAAGGATTTGAAGGATTTATATAGACCATGAATTCCTAACACTACTACCAAAACCTCAGTTTGAATTTCGACAAGATTCAATCACTCAACAGGTCTATCTAATAGTAAATGGAATATCAAAAAGTCTCGATGAAAAGAAATACTGCAGCGTTGTATTCTCATCAGACATCTCAGAAGCATTCGATATAGTCTGGCACAGAAAATTGCTCTACAAATTAAAAAATCCATTCATTATCCAGTAACTATATCCTCCTACTTAAATCCTACCTATCAAGTAGGCACGGACCAGTAAAACTCAATTACCAGCAGTCTAAGCTCTGCCCTATCTAATCCAGTGTTCCGCAGGGTAGTGTTCTGAGATCACTTTTCTTCCTGATATACACAGCCTTTATATCTGAAACCAATAACACCACAATCACTTACTTTCTCGATGACGTAGCGATTCTTGCTGCAAACGAGGATGCTGTAAAAGTCTCTCAAAATTTACAACACCACCTGAGTATACTATACTTAATGACTGGTGCATATGATGGTGAATAAATATAAACGAAACAAAATCGATCCAAGTTACGTTTACCACACACCACAACCTGTACCTGTAAGAATGGATAACGTACGTATATCCACAGCAAAAGAAGCAAAATACCTTGGTCTCCATCTTGACCAACGTCTTACTTGGAAGAAACATCCAAACTAAAAGGAAACAACTTGATTTAAAGTTCCGGCAAATGTACTGACTTCCAGGGTAACAATCACTACTTTCTCTCTTCATAACAAAACCCTGCTATACAAAACCATGCTCAAACCTATATGGGTTTATGGATTGCATCTATGGAGCTGTGTGTGTCTAAAGTGCTAAGATCGATAGTGGATGCTCCATGCTACATAAGTAATCAGACACTTAATGCTAGTTTGAAGATTCCTTTTATCAGAGATGAAATCTACCGAGCCACGACATCAAACAGCGAACGTATGATACATCATGAAAATGAGTTAGTATAGGAGCTACTTAACAATGGTCCCACCCCACAAGAAGACTTATTAGAACCTAGCCGAAAGATCTTCAAAACTAAAATAATATAGAATAAGTAGAAACATCATTGGATGTTTCCTTTCCACACGCAAGACTTATAACATTCCGTATTTATTTTATACGCTGAATTGATATAGATTTTAAATAAAGCAAAGTGTAAAATTTAAAAGAAAAATCTTAATCCGGAGCAACGTATATTATGCGAATTGCAAACAAGGGAGGATATTTTAGATGAACCATAATCTCAAGGGCAATGTTCTTTAATTAATTGGCATTAGCATTAATTGGCAATCTATTAAATAAGAAGCATTCTTCCCCTGGTCACGCAACAGATATTTACCAGCAGTCAACGATAATTACGGCAAAATCGTGACCATATTCGTAACCTATATTTCATAACCACATGAGCATCGTGGTCCGTGTATTGAAAGTCACATTTCTAGTACTCTAAAAAACCTAATTTTAAAGTGAAGGCAGTGTTTCCGCTGGCCAATTCTTAGGGCAAAGTAGCAGTCGATTTAAACTCAAAAATATGGACGAAAAATCGTTTTCTATTCATACAATTCTTTGGCGATAATAAATTCCACTAGCCAAGATGGAACCAAAAACGGAAAATGACTAGGCAATTAATTGATTTAGAATATATAGTGGGTTGCAAAAAATTATGCAACAAATGCGTAATGCAACTTAATCATTGTAGGATTAAAGAACCAAGTGTTTCAGATCTTTGAAAATAAATTACATGAATTTTCATCTGTTTTAGTTTGTATTTGGAGTACTACAAATTATAGTTTATTTCATCGCTATTTGTCAAATAAAAAATCTCAAAACATACCGTGGCTTGTTTTTATGGCTAGGCTCAGGTAAACTGTTTCGTTTATCGGCAAGATAAGAGAGGTTTTTTTTTGGCAAATAGCGATGAAATGAATAAGTACCGCTACATTTATTCTGCGTATATTCTTCTTCGTCTTAGAGGCATCGATCGCTAGCCTATTATCTTATTATATCTTCACGTTTTATGAACTTGTATAGTTAACTTTTACATTTACAATTCTAAATACTGAAGATAACCTCCATAAGTATGTATTACTTGGAATAGAAAAGGCATTGTTTAATCTAGACCTTCGAACAATCAGGATATATCACTACAGAGTTACAAAATCTATTACTAATACCAGAAATTGTGTTTCTGAAGAGGCTTTTAGGTGCATCTCCTTTCTTATATGTTATGGACTTCAAATGTACGTTAGAATGCCATATATTCCATGGAGGCACAACGTAGAAACCTAGAGATAGTAACGAAGGCAAACTTAAGTTTATACTCTTAAGTTGAAGGCAATCTTAAATTAATACTATGAAGAAACTCTTGATCCTGACTAGAATAGGTCGAGATACTCTGAGCTACATATTATGGTTCGTCTGTTCGTTCTCGTGAATAATATAGGAGGTTATGCGCATACTCTAAGCAATTAATTGAATAGAAGTTTTTTATAAATAGTAAAGGGACTACTCCAGATTCACAATAGATCAAAGCTAATGGAACTGTTCGAAATGCACCGGTGGCAAGCATACTCCCCATAACATGAATTATTTCCAAAATCTAAAAATGTGAACGACATGCTGATGAATATACTGTATAATTCGACTTGGACAAAACGGGGGATCTATACAGCGTTATTAATACATCCCTAGCGGCATCCTAGTGTATGTTTGACATGCATCTACATATATTTACGGATCTACATTTTATAGCAAAATTAGGCAATTAAGCATATGAAGACCCCAGGTAAATCCAAAATAAAGTATTTAAAGGTTGATTTCAACTCAGTTTGGGTACCATTGTTGAAAAGCTAAGCCTCATGATTTTTCTTAGACGCAAAAAGCATACATATTGTTTTGTCTACACGAAAATCGAAGCTCTGTGACATCTGTCTTATTAAGAGGATGCTAATAATCCTGTAGTCTCTGATTTATATCTTACATTGAATCCGTAGAGTAGAATATAACAATATCATCACATATACAGATTTACCAACAGAAGGACTAACTGAAATGATCAGCTTGTTAATCGAAAATGGCAAATAGTGTTACGTTCAAAGTCGAACCCTGGGGAACTCCGTTTTTTAAATTATGTTGGTCTGATATTGTACTGCCTACTCTAATTCTGTAGTTACAATCTTCTATATCTGAATGTACGTACCTATTGCTTGCCATTTCTTTAAAGTACTCCAATCGTTCTCGGATTATTTATTAATTTGTATCGTTTAGGTTTTGATTGATGAGTTGTACTGTATATGAGTATTTATCTTTACTGTATACGATTATTTAATACTGATTTTTTTAATTCGCATTATAATGAACCCAAATGACTGACAAATCAGTCTTGTTTTTGAGGATATTTATATGCAGAGCTGCAGAGGCACTCGATTATATTCTTCGCCCAACCCTGTATGTTGAAATTAAAATCCATTCAATAAACCGCGTCGAGTCAACATGACGAGAGGAAATTTTCTCTTGCCTAGTGTTGGTAAACAAGCAATCCTGCCCTGTTTATATTTTTTGTTTTCTATGATGTCATTCGGTGCTTATAACTAAGGACGGAATCGACGAAAAACTGACGTAATATAACTATTTTTAAACAACATAAATTGTATCTGCTCCACGTATACGTGGGTTTACTAATAACCATGTGCAATATGTTGTGGTTTTCGGTCAAGACCACAGAGTCATATTGTGGCCTGAATCAGTTTCCATTTATGCAATTATTGTTATGTGAAAAATAAATAATAACGTGACTAATAGTTCATTATTGTTTCAAATTAACGGTGAAATAAAATTTCCACCAGAACTAGATATAATAACATAGATATGCAATGCGTTGTACACAGATGTGTATATTTCGTTCCATATTTTGTAGGAAAAATAGTTTTCCATATGTCGATAACCAGAAATACACTACTGTGTTGTATTTATTATCAAGAGTACCGAAAGCAGTAATTAATATTTTGATTCAATAATGATTCATATTCAAGTTTAGTGGGTAAATCAACATGGTTTCATAAAAGGGCATTTGACAATTACTGACTTGGTATGGCATCCACTATTAATACATTTCAGAATATTTAGAAGTCTCAAACTGATATAGTGTATGCGGATTTTTCGTACGCATTCAATATACTTGGCCATAATATATGTTGGGGAGAAATAAATAAAATTAGACAGTCTTGATTTACAACAGTCACAAATTAATTAAAATATTACCTAACTCGCGTACTGCATGTTGCATACAATGATATTAAGTCCAATGAATTGTGTGCATCCTTTGGGATACCTCAGGGTTCTGTTTTAGGGCCTCTATTATTAAATACATTTATTAATGTCATAACAGATACCTCAGATATTTGTTATATGCAGATGACCCGGAAATCTTTATAAAGATAAAATGCATAGAAGATTGTGATCTGCTACAATGTAACTCAACAGTGGAAAATCAGTCATTAAATGTAATGTTGCATCATGTACAAGGGAATCCACGCCTTGTATATCTAATGATCGTATTGAAAACAATGTCTTAAGTAGATTAGAGGGTTCGTTCCTAAACTAATATTTGATTTTCACATTGAAACCATTATTGGGACCTTCAAAAGACTTGATTTCATAGTACATTGTAACAGCTGGATCATTTTCGTTAGACATTAACTGATTTCACGGGAATACTCATTAGTGAAAAGTTGAAAAAAGTTTTAATAAAAAACCCTGATTTTAGTATTCTGGAAACTATTTACCAAAAGCGTAACAATAGTGAACCTTTAAGTGACATATAACAACAATTATTATGTGCAAAAATTACGTCATTAGATGCGGAACGGTCTTTCTCTATATATAAAAACATTTTTTCTCCATGTCGAACTTCATTGAAGGAGTCCACTGTAGAGGCGTATGTAATGCTACAAATGTGTGACGAAATGCTGAGTTCTGCGAAGTTTTAAAGGTAACACATTATTTATATTAAATCAATAGATGTACATTGTAAGCGCCTTCTTTAGCGGCTTCTGTAGAATCGCGCGAGTTATATTCTATGAAATGCTTATAGAGCAAAAGATAAGCTTAGTCTATTTAAGCAAGTTCCCCACGTAGTAAAGAATAATATATGATCATCAGTTCATAGTATTCACGTCACTGTTGTACTTAAGTCGTTAAATAAATTTTGATAAAAGTTCTAAAAATTGTAACAAGTCGTTTTAATGAAAATAAAGTGTTTTTAAAAAACCAAGTTCAAATTTGAAGAACATATCTGGCGCTGCGAACAGGATTCCAACACACCAACTCCAAGAAGTTCAGTGGTTCGTTTCAACGATTTGGCTGGGATCTACGACACCTTCCATCTGCAAGGACAACGTGACAACCCAAAATCCAGAGGACATAATTGGATCCAGATACCATCAGGGTAAGTTGCATTCAATTAATCCTTTATTCCGCATTTGTGTCACCAACAACTCAGTAACAAACTTAGCATAACACAGAGAGGAGGCAGTTTAAGGCTCTGTGGCGAGGTGAGCCAAAGGTGAGGTCGATACAGTGCACCATCCCATCCTAAGCAATATAAATCAAGTAATATTCGACAAAATATTCATTTAATATTCGCTTCGGAAAAAACGTGTACAATTATTTTATATAATCAGTACAAGTACTGAATAAGTAAATTATCTTCGGTACCTAATTAAGTCAAAAAACGAAAAACAATTTCAAGTTGAGAACTCATTTAGATTTTAAATAATTAAACAATTAATTCTAAGAATACATTATTCGTTTATTTTATTCATTTTCTTTCTCATTACTTTTTTTAAATAAAAATGCCAGAGATAAATTACACTCTTATTAGATTAGTATTAGAAACAATTCCATCTTTTGAAGGAAATAGAGACCTTTTAGAAATTTTTATTTCGGCTGCAGATAATTTTTACAATCAATACAATGCTGCTAGTGCAGATATGAGTAGTTTTATTCACCAAGCTTTGATAGGTAAATTAAAAGGGGATGCTCTCTTAATTATAGGTTCAAGAACTGAATTAAATACATGGCCTTTAATACGCGAAGAATTAAGAAACGTTTACGGAGAACAACTATCTTTAGATAACTTGGAGCAAATGCTCATGACATGTACTGTTCAAAAAAATTAACATTATCAAAATTTCGGTAAAAGACTACAAATATTACGCTCTAAATTAGCCCAAAAAATTACTACAATACCAATAACTAGTATGGATGCTGCCACTAAATTAGTACATACTCGGCAATACAATACTTTAGCTTGTAAAATTTTTGTTAGAAATTTAGATAGGCGTTTAAGAGATAAAATAATAGTTCAGGGCCCAAATTCTTTAGAAGCGGCAATGGCTCTAGTACAGGAGGATGAAAATTTCGAACTTTTTCAAAATCCAAACCAAAACCATTTCAAACAATTAATTCCGCGACCAATAAGACCTAATCAACTTTTACCAGGCCCTCATATTTCTCGAAATCAACCACAGACTTCTCAAAGACCACAACAAAATATTCAGTATCAAAATTATAGACCAAATTTTCCGTCGCAACCGATTAACTTACAACCAACTAATAGACCAATAAATTCACAATTACCTACAAATCGGCAGGTATTTGGCCCTCAACAAAATGTGTGGAATCCACAAAATAAATCGTTTAATCATAATAAACCGGTACCTATGTCCGGAGTCTCAACAATTCCTTCTAATGTGCCAAATAGACATAATTATAATCAACCAATGTCAACTAATACGAGGCTTACGTCGAAACCTTCACATTATGCAAGCAAGGACACAGAGATAAATACGTACCAAGAAGCTGATGCGGTAGAAAATAATATCGAACAATACGAAGAACGACTTTACACAGCTAGCAATGACCCAGAACCCTATTACTCGTCATATGATACTGATTCATATGAACCGGAGGAACAGCAGAATTTTTGCAACACCACGCAAACGATTTATCCAACTTAAATATAACAAATTTAAAAATAATCCCAGAAGTTCATACTTCCGGTGCCGTCCCTTTACCATATATTTATATACCGGCAACTGATCACGATCCAGAATTAAAATTATTACTAGATACAGGGTGTAGCATTAACATGTTAAAACCAAACTTAATTAACCACTTTTTTCCCGGTACTTTAAATTCCACGGAAACAAAGATTAAAACTACAGGAGGCACAGTAATTGCGAAAGAAGTAGCTTATATCCCTATATTCCAAATTTTATTACGAAATCATCCAAAAATACAGGATCCAAAATTTCATCATGCCGCCACTTATTATTTTAATTATATACCTGAAGTTGTAGCATTTGAATTTCACGATTTCTTTGATGGAGTTATTGGAATTAATATATTAAAAGATTTAAATTTAGATATTGAAGTTTCGAATCAAACTATTTCAGACGGCTATATAACTATTCCATTTTTGTATAGACAAAATTTACCGCTAAATAATGAAATTATAATCGAACCCTTTCAAAAACGTTTTGCAAAATTTCCAGTTCAAATAGAAAAAGGAACGATACTTATCCATGAACAAAACCCATCAGGTTTGTTAATTAAAGAAGGTATCACAACCGTAGACAATTATTTCGCCCCGGTTCTCATTCACAATCATACAAATATACCGCGTACTTTAAAATTAATTGATATCACATACGAAAATTTAAATAGGAAAAATCATGAAATTTTTAATTTAGAACAGCTCACAGAAAATTTTGTATCTACAGAAACACCAATTTTAGATTTGAAACAAATTTTACGAGTAGAACACCTTAACCCGGAAGAAAAAAATAAATTGTATACACTGTGTACCAAATACCGAGACTTATTTCATAAAACCGATGAAAAACTAACGACTACAAATAAAGTATATCACACTATCAGAACAACCGATGAAGTTCCTACGCACCCTTACATTTATAAATACCCCCATGTACACAAAGAGTTAGTCCGCGAAACAATTGATCAATACCTCAGGGACGGAATCATTAGACATTCCGAAAGCCCCTACGCTCATCCTATATGGATTGTAAACAAAAAAATGGACGCGTCTGGAAAAAAGAAATTTCGAATGGTAATAGATTACTCCGCGTTAAATTCCAAAACTGTTGACGATAAATACCCAATTCCTGACATAGATACAACACTAGCAAAATTAGGCAAAAGTCAATATTTCACGACAATAGACCTTGCTTCAGGTTATCATCAAATCCCTATGCATCGTGATTCAATTGAGAAAACGGCTTTTACGTGTGATCGAGGACACTACGAATTTTTACGTATGCCCTTCGGCCTCAAAAATGCGCCTAGTACGTTTCAACGAGTTATGGACCATATTTTGCGGGATCTAATTAAAGATAATATATGTATGGTCTATCTAGACGACATTATCGTCTATTCAGTTTCCTTACAAGAGCATATGATTCATCTAAAAAGAGTATTTGACGTTTTGCGCCAAGCAAACTTAAAAATCCAGTTAGATAAGACCGAATTTTTACAGAAATCAGCCGAATATTTAGGACACATAATTACTGATCAGGGTGTCAAGCCCAACCCAAATAAAATTAGTGCTATTAAAAATATGAAAATTCCTACAACAGTCACTGAAATTAAATCATTTTTAGGCCTTACCGGTTATTACCGAAAATTTATTAAAGACTATGCAAAAATCGCTAAACCAATGACAGCATATTTAAAAAAGGGAACCAAAATTGATATTAATAACCCAAATTATAAAAAAAGTTTTGATGAATTAAAAAATTATTTAACAAATGAACCGATATTGATTTATCCTGATTTCTCTAAACCGTTTGAGCTCACCACCGATGCTTCAAACTATGCGATTGGAGCGGTCCTATCTCAAAATAATAAACCGATAGCTTACGCATCGAGGACTTTAAACAAAGCCGAACAAAATTATTCAGTAATTGAAAAAGAAATGCTATCTATCATTAATTTTTGCGCCTATTTTCGACCTTATTTATACGGTAAAGAATTTACTATTTTCACTGACCACCGTCCATTAAAGTGGTTAACCTCCATAAAAGAACCTAATTCTAGACTTTTACGCTGGAAAATTAAAATGCAAGATTATAACTATAAAGAAATCAAATACATCAAGGGAGGCAATAATAAGGTTGCAGATACACTTTCACGCATTAAACCAACAGGTGATGAAAATTCTTCATTAAACGGAAAATTTGATCCTTTAGACCAATCTGATAGATTAGCCGACTTCAATATTCATACAAATGAATCACAACCGATAGTTCAAATTTCAGAAAATGAATCAATTAATGATATTTCAGAAATAGATCGATTAATAAACGAAACATTAGAAAACCAATCTATAGACGAGACCCCAAAAAGAAACGTGATACAAGATATTTTAATAAATCCAATAAATGAAATAATACTCCCAGATGAATTCGATAACGAAACAATTCATTCAGCCGTAGAAAATCCTATTTTCGAAATAAAAGTTACCGAAAAACCACTTAACTCTTTTCATAATCAAATTTTGTTCCATATCGGAAATGACACTCTATCCTCTTTTACTCGTGTTAAATCTCCATTTGAAAACTATACTCGTCACCTAGTAACTATCAGAATACGTAATTTTAGAGAAGATGTAATTAATTATACGGTATATTAATTCCCGATCAATACATTCCTCAAATAATACAAATCATACAAACTCATTTTCAAGCGAAAAGTTTTAAATTTATTAGATCACCCGTATTCATAAAAGATATCGAGACATTAGAAGACCAAATTGAAAAAATTAAATTCCATCACGAAACTAAAACGATTCACAGAGGAATTACAGAAACATTATCTGCCCTCTCAAAAATATATTTCGGGCCAAAAATGAAAGACTATTACAAATTATATAAATACATGTGTATTATGTCAACAAAACTAATTACGAAAACAAATTACAACAGATTCAAAATTTATTGATAGATACAAAAATATGTAAAACAAAAAGAAACTTACCTTCATTAGAAAGACTCAAAATTACAATACAAGAAACTGTGAATATTAGATATCAAAAACTAGAAAATCTCAAGATAAAACCTAGAAGTGAGAGAGCCCTAATTAATGTCGTAGGTAGAACTCAAAAATGGCTCTTTGGTACCCTATCTGATGAAGATGGAACACGATATGACAATGCAATAGAAACCTTAAGAAAAAATCAACTTTCTATTTATAATGACTTAGAAAAATCAGTAACAGTCACGAAAGATTTTGTAAATGAAACCAATAAGTTATTAAACAAAGTTAAAACGAATAATGAATATGTACAAAACCAAATTTCAACTTTGCAAATTACCACTGATGGAATAGCTTCATATTTAACGTCATATCATATACTAAACTCTTTAATGCAAAATTGTGAAATATTAATGGAATCAATAGATAATTTACAAATTTCAGTATCCTTAGCCCAAATACATACCTTAACTACAAATATATTAAGTATTAAAGAAATTAGAGAAATAAAAATTTTAATGAACCAATTATACAAAAATCAAATTTTATTCAAAAATGAACGAAATTATTATAAATACTTATTCACAGAAGTAAAATACATGGATTCAGAAATTCTAATATTAATTCACTTCCCTATCATAGCATCAATAACACTTGATTTATATCACTTATTTCCAATCCCAATAAATAACCTTACCTTGATATCTGAAAAACCTTACCTGTTATTGAATGCAACCAATCATCTATACCAAGAAGAACCCTGCCATTTTATTGATGAATATTGTATCGCAAATGCCGACAAACTGTTATCTCAACCCGACTGTATAGCCAATCTACTTCGAGGTCAAGTCAAAGAGTGTCCGTTAACCCCTATATACGTCAACACCGACTTGGTCAGCCCTGTCAACGCCGAATACATAATCGCCATCCCTCAAGAAACATTGAAAATACATCAAACATGCGACGAAGCAGGTTTTACTAACATTCATGAACCATCACTAATTCGCATCCCTTACCAATGTAAAGTCGACGTCAATAACGACGTATTCATCAACGATCAAACTAAAATTATAGGTAGTCCATACACACTCCCCCAAATTCCAATCGTTAGGCCGGAATCAGCACAACAAGAGGTCCATGTTTATCGAGAAATAGATCTGCACCACCTCACTTCGATTGAAAAACAAATCAATCAGTTAGAAGTCAAACCGTTAATAGAAATGAAACTAATGGCTACATCTATCTGGACTTATGTGATTATATTTATATTAATTGTGTTATTACTTTACAGCATATATCATATTGTAAAATGTTATAAAACAAAAACAAACCCATTTAAATTCATTGTTAATTATAGGAAAGGAAAACCATCAGAGTCACTGGAAACAAAACTGAAAAATCAGTCAACTGATGACAAAAACGATGTTTTTCCTTGATTTTTCATACTACGTCGGGAGGAGTTATATTCTATGAAATGCTTATAGAGCAAAAGATAAGCTTAGTCTATTTAAGCAAGTTCCCCACGTAGTAAAGAATAATATATCAGTTCATAGTATTCACGTCACTGTTGTACTTAAGTCGTTAAATAAATTTTGATAAAAGTTCTAAAAATTGTAACAAGTCGTTTTAATGAAAATAAAGTGTTTTTAAAAAACCAAGTTCAAATTTGAAGAACATATCTCGCGCCATGCATCGGTAAACCCACTCGTCGAGTCGCACCTGAAATCCCGCAATTGTGGTACGCTCTAGTCTGTACGTATACGAGTATGCTATAAAAAGCAGATAATTCTGTAATAGCGTTAAAATATGGTAAAAACACTCATAAACTAATAGGATTAAAAAAAATTAAAACACCGATTAATGCTCAATTCTATTAAATACATACGTCATAGTGTTGTTAAAATATGGCAAAAAAGAGTTCCCAAACTAATACGTTTTATAAAAGTTGAAATACCGATGTAAGTGACGCATTCCTGAAAACAAACTAGACGAAATGAATACGAATGTTATTAAATAAATAATCGGTCATAAAATGTGAACTTTAAATCCTGATGAATCACTAATTGCATATCCTGCGCGAAGCATAAAATAATGACTTGTTAAATGCAGTAAACGGTTTATTGTACTTGTAACTAACACTGTGTGCGTGGTATAACCTGGTTACACTTCCAGTGCGATCTTCTACATGCATATACAGGTTGTCTCATTTAAAATGAAACACCTGAAATTACTGTTGAAATTTATTTTTTATTTTAAATGGGAGACGAAAAATTTCGTTACACATCAATTTTCGTTCTCAATGGAACGTTTTTTGACATAAAATCCCTTATTGACACTGATACCTCCCGCGAACAATTTAATATACCTCCCCACCCTAAAAAAAAAGTATCAAATGGGAAGAAATAATGATCGATTGCCATTATGAGGGTTCACTCATAATGGAGACTTGCTGGTGTAGATGACTGGCGGCTTTTCGTGGATAGTTCTAAAAATAGCTTGAAATGTGTATTACTGCACAATGGAAAAAAATTTTCGTCGATTCCAATCGGTCATTCAACAAAACTTACAGAACAATATGAAAATATTAAGTTGGTATTGCTTATTATCAGCATCAGTGGTTTGTTTGTGTGGATATAAAAATGGTCACTATACTTCTTGGGCAGCAAAGTGGATATACCAAATATCCTTGTCACTTAATTTTAACCAATTTAAAAAAAATGGCCGAAGTTACTAAAATTCGGATTTGAAATGTTCACTTCCGGTTTTCTACACGAAAAAAAATTCAAATCTCGAAACTGATTCCATAATTAAAAGAAAAATTAAATTTTCTATATAAAACAACATTTTAAATATTTTGTCATACATTGGTTAATTTGAACAACAGTTTCCAAAAAAAGTGTATCTCACATTTCGTCAAATCAATTAGAAGTCAAAAACTTGACAGTCTCATACAAAAAAATATTAATTCCTAGAAGGCATGAATTAGATTTTGGGACAAACTGTATATAGTATACAAAAAATTATCGTGTTCGGTATAGTACCAGGTGTAATTGTATTTTAATTATTTTCAAGGATAAGGCGACAGATTTTAACCTTCCGTCGTGCGCAGTATGTGTTCAACCACATACAGGCGCAATGCATCTGAGAGATCCCATATAATTAAATGTTACATAGTTTAGTTTTTAATGAGGTGAAGATTTTATTGAACGCTTATTTTAATTTACACAATACAATAATAAATATTTCACGCTAGTTTTGAATCGCAATAATTAAATTCACATAAGGGAACTCATTTAATATTGTAACACAATAAATTTGGAAAAATTTTATAGGAGAACTAGCTATTAACACGTTTTTTTTTCTGTTTTAGAGACAAAACACAAGCATAAATTAGTATCGAACAATATTTTGAATACAGAACACAAACCACCTATTTTTTCATGTAAAAGTCATAAAGTTATATATAAAAAAATATTGGACGGGAATTACAAGAAAAGTTAAAAGTAACTGCCTATTTTAAGTGTAAGGAATTGTAAACCCTCTCCATCATTTTAGGATGTTCCAAACAAAAATAAACGTCACATTGTTAGTAACGATATTTAGTATAAAGCAATAATTTAACACCCAAATGTGTTAATTTTGAATAATAATACCGTAAAAAGCCAGAATAAATAAGTGTAGAGATCCCAAAAAATATTGTTAATTTAAATAATAAAAAAATCTAAGAAAATATAAAAGTGAAAATAATGACGCAATCAGGCGCAATGCATCTGACAGATCCGGGTGGCCTATACAAGGCCAGGGAATGTACTAAAAAATCGACACCATATCGAGAAGAGTGGTTTCAAGCTAGGAAGCTATGAGGGAGTTCGAGTTAATATTCGTAATACCCATGAAAGGGCAAAGAAAAGAGTGTGACTGCCGGATCTCACAGATCGGCTGCGCCCGACGAAGGGTTAAGAGTAATTAATAATACTTGGAGATAATAAAAAAACTTTTTTGAAAACGTATCCAGTACAGGATAAATTCCAGTAAATTATTTACGTTGCCTGGCAGTGTATTTACACAAAATGTTACTACGACAAATCTATTGTATTATCGATTTCGATCAAGTTTTAATTAATAACTAATCTAATAAAACATGCCCGTTGTATTTCCCATTCTCCGTAATAGCTGTCGATATGTTGCGAATATAAATCAGCAACCTAAATTTCTCGGTATTATCGGCCCAATTCCTTTGTTTTTCTGCATCATTCCCCGAGCACGTGATAGCTAAATCCATACGTTTCTACCTCTACATCCAGGCGAACGGCTTCTGGTTTCATGGGAAAGGTATAAGGTATGAGACACGCGGTGCAGATGTCGCGTGCAACATCTCTGCGACGTTGCCAGATACTTTCCGAAATCTCTAGATATGGGACATATGTTTTTTGATTTATACATATTTGGTTTTGTTGGGGTATTATCAAATTAGTGGTAATAATTATCGAATGAGTGGTGTAATATAAAGGTATTACTATAATATAATAATACCTTAATTATTATCAATTATTGAATATTAAAATAATAAAATGTTTATTAAATGATTACGAATGCAAGAAGTTTTACCATTATTATAAAATACTTGCAATAATATAGAAAAGAAATAACAGAATTAGAAAATTTTTGACATTTTAAGTAATTTATTTTGCCTCCGAGGTAAACTTTCTACTAAATTAACAATATATTCCTTAGGTAAAATTTTCTACATTTAAATCGTAGCAAAGCCTTCGGTATTTTTTTACATTTTCTAGTGATCAGATTTGCTGTTAACATGTTATCAAACTTGTGTGTAAAATCCTATGAAAGCTCTTCATACACATTAATAGAGCGTACCTTAGTTTTAGGAAGTTACTACGAGTAGATTAAGTTCCAATGATGGGATTACGAGCCGAAAAGAAAACTCTGTTGGCGAAAATACTGTTATCCTGGTCTCGATTTATTGTTCTGGGGATTTTTGGAGTATTTTATCGACTACTGACAGAACAGTCTTAAATAACATATTCATACCCTCTTTCTTTAACATTTATTATGCATATTGTATGTAATCCGTATCAAATAAAACCTAAGCAATCCGAATTCGGATAATTGGAACTCTTTTAGAAATTGCTAACAGAACACAAAATGAGTATTGTAGTAATTTGTAACATTGCAAATATGAACTAAAATGCATACAATTGTTTCTCTTTGTTCTTATTCGCATCCCATCATATTCCGATAAATGGTAGTCATGTTACGTCTCCTCATACCTCTTCGTTAAAATACGTTTATTCAAATATAAATATAGGGTATCTAAGTTGAAACTGTAAGATTTAAATTGCGCGCCATTTGTGGTATGTCAAAGATAGGGCGTAAATATTAACGACGCTCATCTACAAAAACCTTCGGTTTGTTAAATATTATTAGTTTTATTCACAAATCACATTCTATAGTTGCAAACGAGACACTCAGGCATGTTGACGTCGTCTGGTTTTTTGTAGATATTCTTCTTCTTCTTCCTTCCTATATGTAGGCAATTTGCTTGTTTTTCTTCGTCTCTTTGCCTTAAAGGCAAAGTTCCGGTTTTATAAGCAGTGTGCTTTTTTACCCTAGGTAGGGTGCTGGCCTGACCTATGAACCCTCCTCCTTTATCCGGGATTAGAGCCGGCAGTGGCAGTTACCAGGTTACTCAATCCACCCGGTAACCAACCCCAGGCGGAGTTTGGTTCGTAGATGACAGGTGTTAAATATTGACAGAACACAAATGGCGCGCAATTCAAATCTTATAGTTCCAACTAAGACATCCTAGTTTTTCAAATTTTAAGGTTGCATATGGCATTTCTGTTTTTCCCGGTGCACAGTAGAACACAGATTCTACTTTTTCTTCGTCAAAGACTCGTTATTAAATTTGACATTCCTTTAGAAAGTCTACACAACAACAGATACTGTTCGATAATGCAATAGAGTGATGCCATCTGCATACCAAATTTGTGACTTGGTCTAAATTTTACCCAACTCATCTGTGGACTGTGATAAGTTAATATAATGCAAAGTTTTACTATCAGAGGGTAACATTCAAAGTACAGAAATAAGGAGTTTATACTCCAACCCATCTGCAAATGCCCTATATAATAAGGACTAAACAAATTAGGTCGAAACAGCTATTCTCCTGGCTATATGCCAAACGCCGAGCGTTGAATTATATGACAAAATTTGTCGTATTTTTGTCTAACAGAGTTAGCATTAAGAATACAGTGACTGTTCTAGAACAGTCTAGTGGTTGTTTTAGAACAATCACTGTATTTTAGTGCTAACTCTGTTAGACAAAAATACGACAAATTTTGTCATGTAATTCAGTGCTCGGCGTTTGGCATGTAGCCAGGAGAATAGCTGTTTTGACCTAATTTGTTTAGTCCTTATTATATAAGGCATTTGTAGATGGGTTGGAGTATAAACTCCTTATTTCTGTAGTGATGAGTTAAATTTGTACTTATCACCTTATTCTTTCACATACTGTACGTATCATTAGATGAGAACTTATATAGTTATTTATAAATATGTTGTTTATGTATTATCAGAGTTCTTTTTAGAAAGAAGTAACTAATTTCTCAGGAAAATATTTTAATGCCATAGTATGCAGAGTGTGTATTTTCCTATGCTCGTAGACAACACAGCCTGTAAACTAGCTTAAATCAATTTAATATTTTAAACACTTTTCGTCTTTTGCGTGAATCAAATCCGACTTTACTTCACAATAACCTCGTTAAATAACATAATAATAATCCTATGATAAATATCTTAGGACGACGTGGCAACGTCGCAAACGATATAATGTATCACAATGTGTTTGTTACTTCATTCAAAGCAATAACCCCAGAAGCGATCACTATGATCTGCTACTTGTTTGACTCTTTCCTTTAAAATGTGATTGTTGGTGTTTCTCTAAGTGTGAAAAAAATTGGTATGTGCCTGGGTAAGTTTTTCATGAAGGCCTATTGTACTTTTGAGAATGTGAGTCCTCTAATTTTTTTTTAAGTATACGTGATTGGAGAAGGAAATTATGTGTTGAAATAGTGAAACTGTTTATTTTGATTAGGTGATTTTCGTATTTTATTACAGATTGAGAATTTTCTCTAAATATTGTCAATAGAATTTAAAAACTTTAAATTATTCGAAAATAAAGTGACTGTGTGTTCATTCACACCTGTTTGTTATTTTTAATCCAAAACAGTGTGGATTAAAAATATTTTTATGGTAAATATTGGTTTATATAGAAACGTGATCTCGTATAAGTATTTTCTTTTAAAGTTAGTCATTTTTCACAATTTACCTCTATAGAATAATTTTATACAAAGGTGATTCGATTAAAATTTGACCTTTAAATATGTGTTAATTGTATATTTTTGTGAAGTTTAATGAAAATAAAACTAAATGTTGTTTACTGTAATATGAAAAAATTATAGTCCAGAGTTCTAAAATAAAAGTGATTTTGAAATATTTCTCTCTTTAAAACAAAATCGGGGAATTCTAAAAGCAAATAAAATTTAAGATTTTTTTTTGTAATATTATGTAAGAACCTTCTATCATAATCTATGGAGTAACCACATCATATATATACAATATATTTTACAAAAGACGGTGCCAGATGAAACTTCGTCATTTTTTATCCAATTTAAAAATAATAAATTAATGACTCAAAAATGATTCAAACTGATATGAATGTTATTTTTTAAGCATAAAAAGAAATAGGCAGTGGAAGCAAAAAACGCCTCGGACAGACGTCAATTTACGTTAATAATAATTTGTCAGTCATAATGTTAACACTTATTGAAATATCGTGTTTTTTTTTTAAATTCTGATGTTCTCTGATATTTTCTCGTAAAAATCTATGAATTAGGTACAATAAACAAACTGATATGCCTTAAGTTAACTTTAAGTGTCATATAAATGTACTAAGCGGTACATTTGTATATGATATTCCTTCGTGACACTTCAAAATGTATAAAACTCCGAAATCTTAAGAATTATGAGACTTTTAAGACATCCAAACAGGAAAATCAACAAGATCAGATATTAAACATAAAATATAAAATTGAATTCAGAAGATATTGGGAAAGTACAAATTATCCATCTCAAAATGTATAATAGTGGTGCGAAAATGATCATAGTCGACGAGAACAATTTTGTTATTTTTTTAACATGGTACAACAAGATCGTCCTTTTAACAGAAGAATCATTTGGTCTGATGAATGTATATTTAGTAACAAAGGTATTTTTAATAGAAATCGCCATTGATATTGGAGCCAGGAAAGTATTAGAACAGTCGTAATCTGAAAAATATCTCCCAAAGAAATGATATGTGGTAATTATTCTCTGTTGGTTATTTTACTTTTTACATATATTTTTAAGGAATATTGTATGACTGTACCTCACTCAAATTTATTTTTCGCTACGCACTTACATAGTTGACAGAACAAATGCTCAACTGGTTCAAAGTTACAGACAGCAACTTATTGTTATACTTGACCTATTTGCATGAAATGTTCTGATATTTGAAAAGCATCTGTAAAGTCCTTCATATTGCATCTCCAGAATCCATTGTGGGGTTTCCTATATAGTAAACTTGGTACTTATAAAAGAGGCAATTTAGGAGAAGCCATTTCCTCATAAATAATTAGAAAATAAAATCAATAGTGTTCAGGTACTACTGAATATTCAGTCAGTAACTGTGAGCATTCAGTTCAAATTAATGAAAAAATCGTAGAAATCAACAGACTGTATTACTGAATTTCAGAGTGCATGGAGAGAAAAATTTATTTATTATCTTAAAAAAATTATAATTTCATATATATATATATTAACAAATACACAAAAACAAACGCTTATATACAATACAAAGTCACCTTCGACATGTTAGTTAATATTTAACCAAGGTAACTTTTTTAGAAAACGCGGCCTGTCTCTCATCAATGCTACGTTTCTACCACTGCAACTACAAAGGCGTGTCTTAATTTCTTTATACAAGAAGATACAGGGAAACGAGAAATTAAATCAAGAACGTTATAACTTCTTTGTTTTTTATTTTGCGACACGCTGAATTTAAAGGTAAATATTTGAGAGAACGCCGCCTGTCTCTCCTCAGCGCTATGTTTCCCCCACTGCAACTATCAAGGCGTCTCTTTATTTTTTGGTACAAGAAAATACGGTGAAATGAGAAATTAAATCGAGAACATAACAACTTCTCAATTTTTCATTTTTCCATACGCTGAATTTAGAGGTAAATTATTGAGAGAACGCCGCCTGTCTCTCCTCAGCGCTACGTTTCTCCTACTGCAACTATCAAAGCGTGTCTTCATATTTTTAATACTAGGAAATATAGTGAAACGAGATATAAAATTGATAATATTTTAGCTTCTTTGGTTTTGATTTGGTGACACGCTGAATTGGAAGGTAAATTTTTGAGAAAACATGGCTTGTCTCTCCTCGGTGCTACGTTTCTCGCACTCCATGTATCAAGGCGTGTTTTCATATTCTCAATACAAAAAGTATAGTCAAATGACGAGTTAAATCAAAAAGATTATAACTTCTTTCGTTTTCACTTGGTGACACACTGAATTTAAAGGTGAATTTTTAAGAAAACATGGCATGTCTCTCCGCACTACGTTTCTCCCAGTGCAACTATGAAGGCGTGCTTTCATATTTTTAATACAAAAAAGTACAGTCAAACGAGGAATGAAATCTAAAAGATTATAGCTTCATTGGTTTTCACCTGGAGACCCGCTGAATTTAAAGGTGAATTTTTAAGAAAACATGGCGTGTCTCTCCTCCACACTACGTTTCTCCCACTGTAACTAGCAAGGCGTGTTGTCATATTTTCAATACAAAGACGTATGATCAAGCGAGGAATGAAATGAAGAAGATTATGACTTCTTTCGTTTTCACTTGTGACACGTTGAATTTAAAGGTGAATTTTTGAGAGAACATGGCATGTCTCTCCGCCGCACTGCGTTTCTCCCACTGCAACTATCAAGGCGTGTTTTCATGTTGTCAATAGAAAAAAGTATATACTCACAATCTTCTTATGGGCAAATATATTAAATCTTTAAAATAATTTGGCATATTTACGTTGAATAAATTAAGGTCAAATAAATTTTTCATACGTTTTCTTGTCATAAATAAACTGTTCTCTCTGTGTATTTGAATAGCTGAATGTTTGCAATGCTTTTAAAATTCCTTATCTAACAAATCAATTCGTATATCAATTTTAATCTAATTGTAGATGTTGGTACATAATGATTATCAGTATTATCACCTTTGTTGCGTCCATCTATTATCTCAAGGCATTTATATTTCTTACAACTTAATTAAATTTAACTTATATGCAGGGCTTTAGTGAAGTAATGAATAAGTTCGATAATAGTTCAAGGAATAACTTAACAGGGGAAAACTAAAAAAAATAATTTTATATTTAGTTCGGGTATTTTATTTGTATTTCGGATTTTTTTTAATGGCAACGCCTTTTTTATGGAATGCGAAAGAGCACATTTTTACTTTTCCGCACTCAAGTATACTAACAGAAAAGTAATGTAATTGTGTAAAGAAAAATGTAAAAAAAAAATGTTTTCGTTTATTTTTCATTTTTCGGCGTAAAAACAAAAAAATGGTTTTAAAACAATGTTGTCTGTGTGTTGTCACGTTATCGTTGTCGTTGTCGTCGGCATTAAAATTTCTTGTTAGTACGATAACTCAACTAAATCGTGTCGGATAGATCGGGTTGGTTTTGACTGATTCTGATCTGGGACGTCTCCCAGATGACACCTATTGATTTTGAGGTGGATAGAACAAACCCCCCCCCCCTGTCATGAGAAAGCACGATTGTGGACTACTTGAGAATTTTTTTTTGTTAGCACGATAACTCAACTAAATAGTGTCGGATCGATCGGGTTTTGACTGATTCTGATCAGGGACGTCTCCCAGACGACACCTATTGATTTTGAGGTGGATAGAACGCACTCTACCATGTACATGGGTCATGAGAAAGCACAATGGTGGACTATTTGAGAAATGTTTTTGTTAGCACGATCACTCAATTAACTCATGTCGGATCGATCGGGTTTCGACTGATTCTGATTAGGGACGTCTACCAGACGACATCTATTTATTTTGAGGTGGATAGGACACACTCCACCCTGTCCATGAGTCATGAGAAAGCACGATGGCGGACTATTTGAAAAAAGTAAAACTGTCGCATAAAACGAATATTTTGCATTTATGTGTTGGTTTATTTTTTCTCGGCGACTCAATTTCGAGATAGAGATGTTTTACGTGCGGAAAAGTCGGTTTTAAAGTTTTAAAACTGTTTATTTCGATCAGTAACTCAGTGCGTGTGTGTTATTAAACAAAAAAGAATGAAACAAATACAAACAATCTTAACAAGGTAGATAATCTGAGGTGAAACTAGATTCATTCGAGCGACGCAATTTTGTTAAAACCGGTTTTGTACGGAACGTGTCATTTCATCTGTTACTGCAATTATTCACATAAAAACAACAAACAAACAATTATAGATAATCGATATTAAAACAATAAACGCATTATAATTATCAGTAGCAATTTTCTAGTAGGATTGAATTGAAACTCTGTTGGAACGCTTGTCAATGAATGCGACCATTCAGTAATCACGTGAATTAAATTGACTGCGCTGAATAAGTACATGAAAGCATTAGACTGATTCAAATGATTTTATGCAATTATTACATTACGTACATAAATCATACAGCGTGTTCCAGAAGCTACGGATGGAATCTACAAGGGTAGGATGAAAAGTTTCCGGCCTGATGAAGGAAAATGTTTTAAAGTGAATACTTCTTTGGCGGCGTTCTGATATTTGACGAGAATGGAGAGTGAATTGGAAAAAATGTAACGTTTCAAGATTTCGTTACACGAGAGAGAAAAAAGATATAACGTAGAGAGAAGGAGAAAGAGAGCTATACATTTGGTATACTTAAAACACAGGCTTCGTTACAAGACAGAGTACACAGATATATAACATAGAGAGAAAGAGAGCTATACATCATATATATCAGTTTGGGCTATCCGCGTCTCCCTATTGTCGCGCATGTGCGCGTTATAGGTGTACGCGTCCAGACGCTATATATTAACAGCTGAAGCAGCACGCGTGTGTACCGAATATTTATCATCGTGTTTTGTAATTATTTACGTTATTTACATCTGTGTTCTGTGATTATTTGATAATATCCTTGAACCATTTAACTTGTTAAAATCTAGAAGATATAATATATTTCATTCACCGCTCCCTACTGGTTTACAGCCACACAGGTGCAAATGCACTTGGAAGAGGCGAAGACAAAATCCCTTTGATTCTCGGAGAAGATTTCAATGTAAATTTCGGATCCAATGATTCTTTGACGTTGATTAACTTTCTTCGAGAAACATTTGGTCTGCTTATAAATAAAAATCCCAAAGAATCAACAACAAAATCCGGAACAACAATAGATGCAATTTTTACACGTTATCTAGAAAATATCGAATCACGAACATATATTTCATATTTTAGTTATCACAAACCAATCATATCAGTATTACCGATTGAACCACCGGCCGATGATAGTGTAGATAATGAATGAACCGTATATTTTTTACACAAATTTTATATTGTTATATTTCGTTTGAAATTATCCCTCTTCCTTTTTTTTTCTCTCTCTCTCTCTTTCAATCTCTCACTCTTAATCTTTCTCATTCTCTATTCTAAAGAAGTATTCACTTCTATTACGTGTACTCTGCTGTACATGATATTTTCTTTTTTTATTTCTTGTTATTTTAGTTTTCAACATAATCTTCATAAAGTCTAATACATTTTTCATAACGATGCTATAATGCAGCGATACCATTTTTTTAAAGGAATTGTCGAGCCCTTCAAAAAACACATTTATAACATTGATGACTTCCTCGTTGCTCACAAATATTTTACCTCCGAGCCATTTTTTGAGGTTAGGAGACAAATAATAGTCGCTGGGGGCTATATTTGGCGAATACGCTGGATGGGGGAACAATTCGTTGATTTTAGCCATTGAAATGACTCACGAATGAGTAGGTGCATTGCCATGGTGCATCTCTTTCTTCGCCGAATGAAGTAATTTTTCCTTCCTACGTCACTCAAACGATTTAATAAATCTGCGTAATATTTACCATTGATGGTTCCTTAGGGTTGGTTTACCTGTTACAGTCCATTGTTTTGACTTGTTTACTTTCAGGGGTGTAGTGGTGGACCCAAGTTTCATCAACAGTTATAAACCGACGCAAAAGTTCGCTGGGATTTCACTTATATAGTACTAAATTTTCGGTCGAAAAGTCCTCCGGTACAATTTTTGATCGATAGTTAACAAACGCCCACCCACCTAGCCCAGAGCCTCTCTATGCACAAATGTTGATGTAACTTATTGCATACACGTTCAGTTCACATCCCAGTAGACTCATCTATCTCACTCACTTTCAATTCTGCGGTCCATTACCACGATTTTATGAATTTTCTTGATCATCAGTGATCGTGCGACCTTTCTTAAATTTCGAAATCCACTGTTTGGCTGTTGAATATGATGGGAGTGTTGAATCCATTTCTTTTTTTCCTATCTATTTCAAAGGCTTAACACCACTTGAATCCATTTCAAGTGGTGTTAAGCCTTTCAAATAGATGTATCTAATGGCCGCATGCTGCTCCAATGTTTCTGTTTTCACGTATGCAAGCGAGAAGTCTCGTATTATTTCAGAGGCTGTCAAACATATACTAACAGAACAATAGACCCGTTTGATAAGTGATTATTAGTGAGTTATTTACGCTGATTTATCTTCCTTCCATTTTTATCCTTCACGTAAGATTTTTGATCAACTGAATAATCGTAATAAATTAAAAACTAAAGGAAAAATTACATTTTAATAAACAATAAGACAAATAGTTTTGAGTCTCTAATTCCTTTGTTTCTTTGAAAATCTCTCCCTTTTTAACAGGAAACTTCGTTTTGTAGTTTTTGTTGTGTAATCATTCGTTGGATGTCAGCATCCAGCAGTAATCTGCCATACTCGCCACATCCCATCGACCCTGGTACCTCATTTCCATCTCCTTTATGGCTTTATGGAACCTTTCACCTTGCTCCTCACTAATAGGACCAAGATTTTCTGGATAGTAGTCCAGATGAGCATGCAGAAAATTAATTTTTATGTTCATATTACAACCAAGTTGCTTAAAATTATCCAGCATTTTGTTGACAATTTCCTCATGTTGCGAATGTTTATACTTTCCTGAAAAATTTTCTGTTACATTTTTAAAGCACATCCAAAATTCTTTTTCAATTTCCGTCATTGTTTCTTCAAACTGTTGATCCTGCATTAATTTTCTAATTTGTGATCCTACGAAAATGATTTCCTTTAATTTTGTTTCAGAAAGAGCTGGAAATTTGCCATATAAGTACTTAAAACAACTCTCATGTTTATCTATAGCTTTTACATATTGCCTCTTTAATTGTAATTTAATATGAAGTGGCGGCAAAAGAATTTTTGCGCATCAACCAAGTTTGCATAAATAACGTTTTTTGAACCAGGTGTAGTGACGCATTAAACTGGCGAATTAGCAAGGATAATGAGTGTGCCTCGATAGCTCAGCGGTCAGAACACTCCACCGGAAATTGGGAGAGCCGGGTTCGATTCCCGGTCGAGGCAAAATGCACCTTTGTCCTTGCTATCGCCAAAGTGGTGACCCCGACGTGATGTGATTCATTCCCGTCGCGGATTCGATTCCCGTCCTATCTATCGCCCTATAGTCCCGGGGGTTACCGAACAACGGTTCGTAAGAATGGCGAACGCGGTCACATTCCGTTAAATTGTGTCGAGACAAAACCATGTCTCTAGGGAGAGAGTACTGTAGTGACGCATTAAACTGGCGCATTAGCAAGGATAATGAGTGTGCCTCGATAGCTCAGCGGTCAGAGCACTCAACCGGAAATTGGGAGAGCCGGGTTCGATTCCCGGTCGAGGCAAAATGCACTTTTATTCTTGCTATCGCCAAACAGGTATTAAGTTCATATCAAAATATATTTGGTGTATTTTTACCAACTTCTAGGCATTTTTGAAACAAAATAAAAACACGCGACGCGATGTCACGAGTAAACGTTCACACATTAAAAACGTACTACAGCCACTATGTAAATACACGACTAGTATAAAACCAGAATATCCCCACCGGCCAATTCTGATCAGGTAAATCCCTCACACTTGTGTGTATGTTTCAAACCGATGAAACAAAGGAGCGCTGCAAAGATTGGGGCAAAATTTAATTTTGTAGAACCTCGGTTTTAAAAATTACAAATTATTGTACAATGTACATTTACAAATACTGGTGCGTGATGGAAACAAAAAAAAAACAGTGTTTCTGTAGTTCATGGTATGTAACTAAGCCAACCAGTCAAAAAAAGTCCGATCACAAAAGTTTTGTTGGCCTATGTTATTAGCCCGTCTCTGCTACAGCTCGCCAGAATAGACGACTACTAATTACTAATGACAAATAGTATACCAGTTTATTTTCATTTGTGTTCATTTACCAAGAAAGAAACCTTACGCTTATACTACGTCATGTTATTAATTTTTTTTACTAGCCTGGTTAGTAGATTGAATAATTTCAACCTGATCGACAGCTTTGTGTTTATCATAATTTGAAGATTGACATATTATTATTGTGTCCAGCAATCGGTACCGTAAGCCGGTATGTGGCAATGTTTCCTTGCGACGCGACGCCGACGACGCGCGCTAGTTAAGAAATTGGCGTTTTCCGATAACGCAGAATTCGCGAGCTTTTCTTATTCTATTTAAAGAAGCGGACTTTGACTCAAGAGTAAAATAATATTAATAAGCATTACGTTTTCGTTTATTATGTTTGTTTTGTCTGTGGACGTTGTGCATTTGAACTGAATTTTCTGCGCTTTTAGATAAGTGTTGTTCCATATATATGTATGTGTACATATAATGAACTACTAGTATTGTAAGTACTAGTATACTAACACAAGCGTCGTTTTGGCAGTTAGGTACTAGCTCATGATAAGATTGACGAGTTACTAATAGTATAAACCATGCACGGTTAGTGAGTACTTGCTTTAAATCAATAGAGTCGGAATAAAATGTAAACAGTAACAATGCCTTCAAGGTTACATAGTCGTAGTCCCGACAAAGTATTTGCGATTAATTTAATTTTCACAGCGATAGGTAAAAAAATAATTATCCGATAAAAGTGTTTATTATGTTTGATTGTCGGAAAATTTATTATTTATTATATTTATATTTAAATTTTAATAACACGTGGGTACTATGCAAGTTATGGTTCCAGTTATTTTCCAGTCTACCTGAATAATAATTTAGTAGTATTTCGTGGCAAAGTATAGTGAGTGTGAGTGTGTCGATTTACAGATATCAAAATATGTACGAAATAAACATTTTCTGATTCGATATCTATTTATTTAACTTTTCCATATTTATTACTGTTAAGAATAATTCTGATAATCTTCATAATACATGCCACAGATACTATACTGAGAGAACAGTTTGTTTGCAAAAATCAACTTTAATTGAACATAAGTTGTTGGACACAAGTGTGCTAGATTAATGCATATTTAATGAATTTTACCATAAAAGACCGTAATGTTAGCCAACAACGCAGCATATTCTATGATTGAGAAAATGTTTTTAATCAGAACTATATTTTTTTACTGTGAACTTACGACCTACCATGATGTGTAGTCAATCATTATTTGTTTATAAGGTGAGTTTATTCAATGAGGTAATATTTTATCGGAAACAATTGTATTTTGTGGCAACAAACAATATAGAGGATATAGTTTATTTCATCGCTATTTGCCAAATAAAAAATCTCAAAACATACGGTGGCTTATTTTTATGGCTAGGCTCAGGTAGACTGTTTCATTTATCGGAAAGATAAAAGAGTTTTTTATTTGGCAAATAGCGATAAAATGAATAGTAAGTACGATACGATATAGTAATTAACAACATATGAAAATAGGCATAAAACAAACATTTCGTTGCTCGATATAGAATTAGCTTATCTATTTATTTATTTTATAAAGGGTGTTACAATAAGAACGCAATATTTGAATTCCGCGCCATTTGGGCTGTCGTGATTCGATAGGTCAATAACTGTGACATCGATAGGAGACAAATAAGAGTTAGTAAACATGAAGTGCTACACGTCACAACAAAGCATTCTTATTGTTAAACATTACTATCAAACAATAAACATTTAGTTGCTACGATTTGTGAAATGCATCCAATTTTTGGTAGCAATAATGTTTAAAATATATCAACTGTAAAAGAATAATTGAAAAATTAAGTACTGGGTGAGTTATTGACGTGAAGTACACGATACGAGATAGTAGTGGTCGTTCAGAACAAAGCATCACGGCAGCTCGAGAGAGTGTAGCCGAGAGTCCAGGGACCTCGATTCGTCATCGTGCAGAAGAGTTGGACATTTCAACAGCCACTTATCACCGTATTCCCAATAAAGATTTGCATTTCCGTGCTTACAAAGTCCAATTGACTCAACAATTTCTGCTAAGTGAGTGCTAACAGACCGTGGACAACAAAAAGAGTTCACCAATTGTATTGTTGAACAGCAAGAAGTAAATGCTGATTCTGTGGACAAAGTCATTTTCAACAACGAGACCCATTTTCACCTTGATAGCTTCGTTAATAGGCAAAATTTGCACATTTGGAGCCAGGAAAATCCACGAATGATTGATGGCAGACTAATGGATCCCTAATGTGTCATTATTTGGTGTACGTTGTGGTCTCCAGGAATCATTGGACCATTTTTCTTTGAAAACAAGGCAGGTAATGATTAACGGTAAATGGCGAACGTTGTCGTGACATGATTACCCAGTTATTTGTACCTCAATTGGAAGATATTGCTCTTGAAAACATGCGGTTCCAGAAGGACGGTGCCATTTGCCATACCACTCGTGAAACATTGCCGGTCTTTCACCAATCTCTTCTTGGTTGTGTCATATCTTGTTTTGGTGACCAGAATGACCGCCACGATCTTGTAATTTAACACCTATGAACTTTTTTCTGTGGGGTTTTATGAAATCTCAGATTAACGCCAACAAGTCCACGGCCACCCAAGCACTAAAGGCCCAAATTGAACGCTGTCTCAACAAATTACCGCCACATGTATGTAAAACCGTTATTGAAAATCTCGTGTGCCATCATAGACGTGGCGACCATTTACTGGATGTGTTGTTTCACACATAATTCCCAAATATATACATTATAAATTAATAAATATTTCAATATTGTACTACAGAAAACCATGTTTTATTTAAAATTTACGTTGCGCTCTTATTGTGACACCTTTCATATATCTTTTATAAAACACTTCAGAAGGAAATTCTACACTCAGAGAAGAGATTATTTGATCTTAATTTATGCCATAAAAATATACTAAATTGGCGCGTATGTAGCGCATTATACAATATAAGATCGTAGTATTAACTAGCAACATATTTTTTGCTTAGACAAATGTTTTTCGTCAGAAATATGTTTGTTTATTATAAACTCCCGACCTACTATAACGTCTAGTCAAAAACTATTTGTAAATCTATTTAATATTCTGGTATGTTATCACAACGATTAATTTAATATTAACGCAACGAAATGAGGGAATTATCCAGTAATAGTGTTTATTTTGTTTAATTATGGAAAAATGTATTTATTTTTATTATCTTCAAAATTGTTATTCCATTGTCTATAATACGTGGGTACTGCATTGTACAAGTTATTACAGTTATTTTCCAGGCTGTCCAAACAATAGTTTGTATTGGGCGCAAAATGAAGTATGATAAGTGTGAATATCGAAATTAACAAAATATTATATAAAAAATATTTATATAAAATAAACATTTTGTGACTCGATATTGAATTATATTGCTTTTCCACATTTATTTCTATTTTCCACGATATACACAAAAAATACTACACTCAGAGAAAAGTTTATTTGACATAAATTTATTTTACGTAGGGTAGACGCACCGGTTATAGCCACTTTAAGGATTTCCTTGAAATTGATTCAATGTACATGACGTAGTGTCAAACAGTTTTTACGTTCGATGTTGCTATAAGATAGCCTGTACATTTGTACTGACTACTGTTTACAGAAAGAGATGAAGCATTACGTATATGAAATACAATAAATAAAAAAAATCGAAGAAGTACTATTTTCCTATTATAGCCACTTCGGCACCAATTGTAGCCAGACAGATGTATCATATATAGCCACCAAATCTATAACGATAAAAATCAATAGCAGATTTAAAAAAATGTATTAATATGTATACTCAGGTAAGAAAAAATGTAAAAAGAGAATAAAATACTTTTTTAATAATAAAACTTAAACATCTGCATGAAATTACATTTCTTCTACAGAGAATAATCCATGTGAACTTATACCTTTTGATTCGAATATAAGTTAATCACATCATGATTTAGATACCATAAAACATCGGGTACCGTTGGCCAATTCCAGTGCAACCCGCTTTTTCCGTTGCTGTACACTGTGTATTTAATTCATCCATTTGCAATACCTTGGCAGGATATAACTCTTCATCATATTGCACAATGACGTGAGAACCCACAGTCCAGTCGACTTTTGATTTGCTCCTGCTAGCAGTTTTCTTCCCCACCTTCTTTTCACTTATTCTTGGCACTTTCACTTTCCTTTTACTTTTTTCTTCCTCTTCTCATGACAATTAATCTGCTTTAGCTTGTGTTAATTGAATCCACTTATCAGTGGTTAAAACTCAAGGCAATTTTCCAGTATTTCGCATTTTTTATGACGGTTTAAGATAGGGATATTGAAGCACATCTTGCAGAATAATTGCTATAGTTGTTTTTGGTTGGTTTGGTTAATAACTATGTTCTGATGAATTTTAATTGATCGATTTTCTTTATCGTTATTTACATCGGACGAATTTCTTCTGCCTAATGTTTCAGTTTTAACATCCAACCATACGACTTGCTTAGTTTCATTGGATTCAAATGTTTCTTCAGGATTTGTATCAGTGTCAGGTGTATTCATTTTATTCTCTCCGTTGTTAATGTATATTTCAGCTGCGGCGCGTTCGTTTTTATATTCATCGGTTTTGACATCATTTGATATCTCTGTATTCATTGTAGTTACAGTATTCCACTCTGAAAAAGGGAAGCTAATTTCAGCTTCATTTAGGTTCAAAGAAATCATTTCCAAGGGTTCCACCTCTAACCCGTCTCAACCCTTCCTTGTTTACAGGGAACCTATTGGCGGCATTAGTCAGTATCCAACGTTCAAATTCATCCTAATTTTTTTCCTAGGATGCATTTATTTCCTACTTGTTCTATAGTGGCCGCGAAGTTCTTCCACGTAATTTATCGCGTAGTGTTGTCCTAGGCACTCCAAATCTATTACGGAGCTTCAAACTAAAGTGGATAAAAAGAGAAATATGTTGTCCTGATATAGCCAGCCCTATGACTATAAATGAAAAACATTTTGCTGAGTGTTCCATTTATAGCCACACTCAATAATACTATGTCCCGCGAAAAGATTGCAATGTGAAACGTTTTAATACATGCCATACAATATATAAATTCTTTAAAAATAGGTTCAGAACATTTTAACTTGAAATATACTTGAATACAATTACCTTACTCACCTCAAGTAGCTTAAGAAGAACGATAAGAAACCAATAAGTGCAGGTCAAAGTTGTATACACACGGGTATAATTTTTAAATTAAGCAGACAATGACCATGCGCAATATGTTGTAACAAACTAGAACATATAGCCGAGCCATAAATAATAAGCCTTAGACAAAACATTTTAAGGACCATAGCTAAATAACACTACAATAATGGACGCAATGGCTACAAATGGGGCAGTGACTATAACCGGTGTATCTACCCTAATGTAATAAATTGTATTAAAATAAACAAAACAATTTTTACCAAAATATATTTGTTTATTGTAAAATTACGGCATACTGTCTAACAAAAAAGCGGGAGAGGAGACACAATATAAGTCCACACAATATAATATGTTTTATCAGGAAATTATTATTAGTTTTGCATAATATTATCGCCTGTTCATCATGTACAAATATTGGTTTTATAATTTGGCATTTGACAAATTCTGTTTGATACTAATTGTTTTTTTTTTCTAATCAGTTATCTCTTATATAATAAAATTATAATTGTCTTAAACCAAGTACCTAATCATGAACTGCATATCTCATCTCATCTCGTCGTAAATGGGAATTAAAAAATGAAACTGCTGGGGGTTTTGTTTAAGTTTTAATAGAATAATACATTTGTTGAATACAAAATAATAAATATTGTTTTATCAATCATATTTTGCCGTGGAATATGTTGATTACTTTCTTTTCGACGTTTACTACATTACATAGCACATTCTGTTTTTATTTGGACTTAGCAGTGTGTGTAGACTTCAAGCGTAATTCTTCTGTTTCACATCCTGGTTGCTCCTAACTATTTGAGTAAATATTTAGGAATAGAGTTCTGATGTTATCTTAGTATATAGTGTAATCACAATATATATTGAATGTCTTCTCATACCCAGCAGCTTCACAGGAAAGAAGGGCCCGCCAGGTGGCATACAACTCTGAGTGTAGACTCACGGTTATACATATGTAGTAATGACAAAGAGTTGACCCAACTCTGATAAGTTTAATCCGGTTTGAAAGATGCAGTTGTCCTGCTACTGTTTGTTGATGAACCATCGGTATTGATATTCAGCTGGAATAATATATAAGTGAGCAATGTAGATGCCTTTGTTCCTATCTTATTTTTTATATTGCGTGAGATCCAGTCGGCATTTTATCTGGACGATGAACCAAGATTTAACTACTGAGAATGAATGGGAAGAATTTGTGGAAAGTGGATTTGTAATGACTCGCTGACAAAATGCTTATTCAATTCTCTCAATTTCCTTGATTTAGCTTTTAGAATTATAGCTTTTAACTAAAGCAAAGTCCTAGGAACATCAATGTACACCGTAGATCTCAAATAACTCCATAAGAAGAAATCCATCGGCGTTAAATCGGGACATATAGATGGCCAATTAATGTCTTACCCCCTCCCCCCACCTCATAGAGATTACTTTTTTCTAAAGAATATCTCTCTAATGATTTCCATTGATAAATTTGTAGTATTTATTGGCTGTAGCCCTATCTTGAAACCAATTGTCCTTATTAAACCTCAAGTTCAATAAAGTCATGTTCCTCATGTTCAACAAAGAAATAAGGAATACATTTCATAACACCTTTATATAGCTCGCTGATAATAGAATAAAGTGTGAGATTTCTCTAAGTATGCGCAGAAGAAAGAATGAAACCAGCATTCGAGTTAGATATTCATCAAGTCAAGTAACTTGATGTTTTTATAAATTACTTGACTTGACTTGAAAACCAAGCTTTTCAAAAATTAAGTAGTGAATTTTTTGATTCTTGACTTGATTTTTCATCGTTACTGCTTGACTTGATATCAAGTAATTTCAAGCTACTTGATATTACTTGATAACCAAATAATCATTCAATTATGTTCGAGAACCACATTTCCACATCATTAGAAGGTGAAGCCTACTGTACACTTCCAATGGTGATAATTGGTATAAATATGTTTCTGGATAAACTTGAAAAATGGGTTATAGAACTCGACAATAACCCAGATAGAGATGAAACTCATGAGAAAATAATATATAGCATTCAAGTGGCAAGAGACGAAATCATTAAATATTACGAGAGAAGTAACTGGATATACTGTGTTGTTTTAATCTTAGACCCCCCACATAAGGTGGAACATTATCCAATACAAATTGGGGAAAGGACTTGCACATGGATACAGTCAAGCATTTTGAAGAAATTTTCAAAACAAAGTATTTTAGATCCAATTCATTGCTCATATCATCTTCATCTTCAAAATCAGATGAAAATAATGATTGCGGTGAATTTGACATCGCTCTACTAAATTTATTTAAGAAGTCTCCTGTCAACACAAAAGATGAAATGGCTTGGCGCTATGAAATAGACAAATATATGTCTGATTCACGAGCTGACAGTTGTGAAGATATTTTAGAATAGTGGAAAAGACACGAAAACGTTTTTCCAAACTTGGCCATAATGGCCAAAGATTTTTTATAAGCACGTTCTGCAGTAGTAAAACTGTAGAACGTAAAAAATGCGCCATCTCTCGGCAGTTTTTATGTTGAAACAAAATACGGCAAATTTCGCCATATAATTCAGTGCCCGTAGACGGCATATAGCCGGGGGAGTAGCTGTTTTGGCTTAATTTGTTTATCCTTAATGTTTAAGGAATTTACAGATGGATTGGAGTATAAACAAAATTTAAAAATTGTTCGTAAATTCTTGCGTTAGTTTTTCCGAGTTTTTCTGTGCAAAGTAACTTTCTGTTTTATTTTATGACTGCAAAAAATTACGGAGAATATCAATAGGAAACTTCTTGAGTCTTAATCTGTCCTGTATCTTGTTTCGTATATCCAGAATATGTGCTACAGTATTAATCAATCACCCCGTATATAGTTTAAATAAAGTGGATTAACATATTATTCAATCTTATCAGTGCTTGTACATATATTACACTACACAATCATTACTAATTTTAATGTATTTAATTTATTATTTAGAAGCTCATTTTTAATACATATTTTTATTGTTCACACCACGACTCGGACAGAGTAATAAATTTAATTATCATGATCTGCTTTGCATATCTCACAATCGTGAGGTTTCAGTACCATTCAACAACGTTGCACCGTCGACGTCGTTAATATGTGAATATTAACAATCTGCTTATTTATATGTGTTTATTTAACATATTCCAAAAACTGAAGTCAGTTCACATTGGATATATAGAGATCGTTATCGTTACGTTCCAGGTTCCGCAACTACCCTCCTTTTGATTGCAGTAGGATAGTGTCTGGTTTGTGATGGTCAGGAAAGGAAACTAACAATCACATTAATACATTTCACGGATATAAATAACGAACAAAATGATCGGCGCCGCATTCGTGGCCCTTTTGGTAGTTGCATCCTTAATCCAAATTGGTAAGTAGTTTGTTTTCCGTTTCTTTTGCACGATTTCCGTTGTGTTTGATTATGCTTCAAGATCAGACAACATTGATAATAAAAAATGAACTTTAATCACTAATTCAATATCATTTGTACAGACCATCAATGATGGAATGTACATATAATAGACAGCAAATATATCGATGTCGTGTATACCGATTTTTAAAAAGCTTTTGATAATGTAGTGTATTATAATACTATTTTACTAACATCGCAAATATTGGTATTCATGGCAATTTACCGAGATGAATTACATCTTATACCTTAAATAGATCATAATGTGTTAAAATTAATAATTGTCCAATCTCATTTGCAAAAGTGATATATGGTGTCCCCTAGGGGTCACACTGAGGACCTCTTCTATTTTCGTTGTTTCTATACGATACTGACAGTTGCTTTATGCATTATGTTTACTGCCTGTATGTTCATGATTTAAAGTTTTATATAAGAGTAAGGTGCCATCATTCATACAGGTATGGACCCTTAGAGCGCCCCCCCGCCCACAAGGCCCCCCCCCCCACCAACTGCAAGGTCTTACAGCCCCTAGGGGGGGGATCTTCAATAATGTTCTGGAATTTGTTTCGATGGTCGCACGGATTTGGTTCCTGTGTGGAAGAGATCCATGAATGCACATTCCTACATAGAGAATATGTGATGCCATTCGCACCATTTGTTGGGGACAATTAAATTTTTATGCACGGCAACGGCCCCGATGTAACAATATGGACTTCCACTTCGTATAATTATTTCTATGTCACTAGCTGCCACTAGCCCAGGTTGGATTGAAAATACATTTCGTCAAAACAAAATTACTTCGAGTTAACACAACAATCCCATGCACAGTTGTGATCGAAGGCAAAACCATTGAAGAGATGGACAGCTGCTGTTATCTAGGAAGCTATATTACAATTGGTAGAGGTGCTGATGCAAATGTAAACAACAGAATTCAAAAGGCACGATAAGCATTTATATCATTCAACAACATATAGACCTCAACACAGCTCTCAAGAAATCTGAAAATACGCTTTTTCGAAACCAATTGTATTTCAGTACAGCTGTACGGATGCGAGACTTGGAAGTGAATCGTTTTGTTCATCAAAAACAAAGTCTTCATAAACAACTGCCTAAGGCGAATACTGAAAATCAGATTGCCAGAAACAATAAGTGATGAAGAGCTGTGGAGAATAACTTGTTGTGAGCAAATAAAGGGCCAAATCAAACGTCGAAAATGAAAACAGATTGGTCATACTCTGAGAAAACCAAATGGGGATATAGCCCACACTGCATTGGACTGGAATCTACAAGGAAAAAGAAAGAGGAGTCGGCCAAGAAATACGTGGCGCAGAACGGTTATCGATAAAACTTAAGTTGCTGGTAAAGAAAAAAAAAACCCGCCACAGGTAGGATTCGACATCTGTCCCGGATTGGAACTGAACGACATACAGCTGTTTCGAACTTATTAGTTCTCATCAGTGCCGTACACGGTATGCCGATCCAGGACAAATTCCGATTGAAATATGTGGGGTATACATCTATATCGATACGATCTATATCAGTAACATATAAGTCGGAAATCGAGAAAGGAACTACCAAACTGCCAAGCGGTTATCAAAGTTGTTCCAGAATAGCAAGGCTATTACATAATCACTATAGGAAACAACCACTCTCAACAACTAGTAGTTGTTGAGCTTTTATAACTAAAACAAACTTTTTTTAAACATAAAACAAACTTTTCTTAACATTGATAAATGCTATAAGGCATTATATTATAAACATTTTCAAGGTTATTTATAAGGGTATTGTGACAGGGAGCAAGAATTCGTGACTAATTGGCTGTCTTCCTACAGTGATGGCATAAAAACACTCCAAATTCGATGCGAAAATATGTAAACAAAGCAGGAGACTATGTAGAAAAATAAACTATTTTTTGATAATTTTTTTGGTTTTCTATACATCTAAAAAGGAAGTCTCGTTTATATTTGAACGTCTTTTTTGTTATTGGAGACGTATTATGTAAAACAACATTAATGTACATAATGATACATTATTAACAATTCTATAAACACCTTGTATTACTTACCTTGTATTACTGTTCTAATATGTCTAGCTTTAGAAGGCAAACCTGTATTGTAATACATTTTTTCCAAATTGATGTGTGAAAAAAAATCACAAAATCATATCGGTAGCAAAACCTAACTGTTCAATATTAAAATAGTACTCCAGTACTAATTCTTCAATAGTGAAGTCCTACAGATACTTAAATATTTAAAATCAAGAAAAAATAGATTTTTAATGAGTTCTTCTTCTTCTTCCTTCTTTTATATAGGCATTTTGCCTGTTTTTCTTCGCCATCTTGCCCAAGTCTGGCTATTTGGAATATTGTCGCTCCATCGCTTCCGAGGTCTTGCGATGCTTCTGCGTCCTGATGGTGACTTGTCTCTAGTTACTTTTACTAGTCTTTCCTCTGACATTCGGTTAATGTGTTCATTCCATTCTGGTTTTCTACCTAATACCCATCCATTAATGTTTTCTATTCTGCACATTTGCCTGATATCCTCATTTCTTTGCCTATCCATCAATGCTTTGCCAGCTATCCTGCGTACTATTTTCATTTCTGCTGTTTCTAATATTCTTTTTGTTTTAGCTGTTTCGGGTCTGATTTCATCTGTGTATGTCATAATAGGTCTGATCGCTGCTTTGTATATCCTAGATTTTACTTCCATTCCTATGTGTTTGTTTCTTCATACTATGTTATTCAAACATGCTGCCGTTCTTGTAGCCTTTGTCACCTGGCTTCTTACTTCAGCCTCAATATCTCCATAACCAAATATTTCTATGCCGAGATATTTAAATTTAATTTCCTGTTGAATAATGTTATTATCAATACAAAGTTTACATCTAATTGGCATTTCTACCAATTAGATGTAAACGGACTCTTTGAGCCCGCTCCTGTTTAATATCGTCATGGATGAAGTAATAAAACAAGTACGATAAAACCAAGAATATAAAATGGGAGACAGGGAGATAAAAATGTTATGCTATGCCGATGATGCCGTGTTAATAGCGGAAAACGAAGATGATCTACAGAGACTTTTGTATCAATTTTGTAAAACAGTAAAAAAGAGCATTCCATTAGCTATGGAAATAAAATGAAATATCATCGTATTCATGAAGCGCCATGTTAATATGCTTGTTTACTAAATTGTCAGATATATCATAATCTACTGTTAAACAAATGTTGATAAAACTTAATGAATGTTATATGAAAGATTTACCTACCTTTTAATAAAAGCTTTATTCAAACCAAATAAAATATTTGCGCTATAGAAATAGGTTTTTCAAATAAAGCCTCCTTTTAATAAATACAACATCCTTTGATGAAAGTTTTATTCAAATTGTAAATCACTAATTGAGATCGCTTTTGAGAAGACTTATTTACAAACGGTGTTGAGGTCTATAGTATCGAAGAGGTATTGCAAGCGCTGTAAGTCAAGTAACCCTTGAACAAGACTTTTAAATGGGATAAGGGACATAAACGTCCTTAAATTCAATTAAAAGTGCTCGTTTAAAGAAATAATTCTGGAAAGTTTCACACCTAAGATCGATTTGTCGATTATTGCGTGCAGAAATGTTGATTTGGTACTTGAAAAGGAAGGTAGATTGAACATTTTGTACCGCAACACCGAAAATTAAGACACAAATTGCCTACAACATTTTTATAGGCCGGATAGCTATGCTGATTTGAGGCACATATTATCGATGTGAATAGTATGTGTGTGAACATTACTTCCCAAAAGCTACCCGTATCGTCAAAAACATAAACAAACCCACACCAAACCGGGCAGAATTGCATATTGACTAAATTGTGCTTCATACAGGACACACAAAAGGAAAAAGCTACCTTTATCATACAAAACATAAACAAACTCATACCAAACCAGATAGAATTGCATATCGACTAAATTATGCTTCATATAGGACATACAAAAATAAAATACTCGTAGTACATGTAGCAAATATATGACTATACGTAGCTTATATCTTAAAATATTTTTTCTCTGATGTTGGTGAAAGTTTCTCTGAAGATGGTGACTAAAACCGGCGTTAAAGAAAATAGTTTTTGCAGAAAATTTTAATTGACCGAAATCCCAGGAATAACGCATATGTCAGATAGGATATAAAATAAGTTTTTTGCTTGTTATAAATACGTTAGACCTAAAAAACTTCTTTACTCCACTACAAGAATAGGGGTTAAGAATAATTGCTAGGTTAAACGTAGCTTGTCTACAACACTAAAAAAATTTCTCCCCGCTCTCTTTTGTTAACAAATTTGTGCATTCCTAAAAATTATAAATTTTCTATTTAGCATTTATAAGATAATGGATACTTTTGAAATAAATACAAATAAAGCAAATACAATTTTATTTTTAACAGAACTCTTAGTTGTTCAAAATAACCTCTAATGACAATCCGGCATTGGCCAGCACGCAATTTAAACCCTTTGCATTGAACGTTCTCTAATTTTCGGACTAATATTTTCCAAGGCAATTAGAATTTCTAAGTTTCAATTTAGTTCCAGCTTTAGTACTTTTGTATTCAGACAATGCAACAAGTTGATTATCTCCATCAAACAATTTGGTTTCAATGTCCTGTTAGAAATAGAATATGTCTTGGAAACTCTGAAACTCGGCAAAGCTGTTAGTCCTGATCAATACACGCACCTACTCAACCACCTAGCCACGCCACCCACCCATGTATGTATGTCTGTGTGCATGTATGTATGTTTTTTTTTTAGAGGGGGGAAATGCTTTACGCACCACTGAGGTACTGTAGACCCGTGTGTCGGACTCCACTAATGTGCCCTACCGACTAAAACCCTAACCTCTCATCGTCATTTGCCTTGTGTTGCCCCCGCGGTACCGCCGCTAGACATTACTTCGCGAAGGCGGCATCAGCTATTAGCTCTTCCACGATTACAGATGTCCTTCATCCCTCACGATTAATTACGAGAAGCCGCTGTTGTTGAACCTCTCGTATTTCTCCGCTCCTGTTCCTCTCTTCGGAGTCTCGTCATGACGACTGTGGCGAAACTGCTAACCGCCGATCAGTTAGTCTCCGTCTCTAACATCGACTCCACCAGCGTCTCTGGTTCTGGTGATGTCCCAAGTGCATCTACCATCTTTTCTCTCTCCTTAGAGAAGCGTGAGAGGAGTACATGTTCTGCATCGTCCGCCACTTCGCACCCCACCGGGCAGTCTGGTGAATCTTCGTGCTTGAACCGATGAAGGTAGGCCCTAAAGCATCCATGGTTCGAGAGCATCTGAGTCAGGTAATAATTGACTTCCCCGTGCTTACGGTTCAGTCAAACCTCAACGTGAGGGATGAGGCGATGTGTCCACCTTCCCTTCTCGGATGAGTCCCATTTCTCCTGCCACCGTTGGAGGCAGTATGTATGTGTATATGTAATATGTTTATTTTTACGGGGATGTAAGAGTATCATGCTACCCACAAATGGCCCCTTCGATTCCGTATTACCCTGGAACCGCTTTCACATTATTTCGGGGTGGCGTCCATGTTCAACCATTTCATTATATTCTCCAACCTTGCATACGAATATTAAACGCCTTTGTACTGGAAAAGATTTTTGACAAAATCCTGAGGAATATTTCCCCATTCTTCGATAACAACCCTTTTCAACTCTCCAAGGGTGCTAGGACCTGGGTTCCGCCATCGTACACCTTGCTTATGTTCGTCCCGAAAATGTTTGATTAGATTTAAATCAGGACTCTTTGGTGGTCACGCCAAACACTCGATTCCTACCTCAATCAGGTAGTATCCACAATACGTGCCCTATGGTGCCTGGCATTATTGTGAATTAATAAGAATCTCTCACCGGTATAGGACGCAAATGACACTACACGTTCCCCAATTATCTACTAAGTACCTCTGTGATGTTAGTACTGTTATGTGAGGTTGTTGCTGTGAGGCTGAGTATCTCTACGTGAAATTATAACCATGTAAAAACTTGAAACCTATTCTCACCTCATCTGTAAAGAGAACTTTCTCCCAATTTTCAAAGTCCAATTCTCATGTTTACGTGCGAACTGAAGCCTGGCTATTTTGTAAACTGTGGTAAGGAGAGATCCACGAGCAGGGTGTCGGGCCCTAAAGTTATTTTCATTAAGTTTTCTTTTTCCATCCTGCTGGAAATGGAAACATTTCGGACTTGCCCTAAGACATTTCTTATCTCATTTCCAGTGACGCTGCGGTATCGCAAAGCCAAGTACCTATCTATGTACCTATCGCCTCTCTGTTTGTAGATCTAGGTCGACCCTGCCCTTGGCTTCTGGAGTGACGCCTTGTTTCTCTAAAATGCCAAATAACCCTGTCTGTAGTCCATTGATGTATACCCAGTCTCCTGACGACTCTACGCTTGCTATACCGTACCTCTTTCAATGTTAAAGCCCACCCCAACTCGTGCTCACTTAAATGTCTGACCTGTGGCCATTAAAAAATTTAAAACGTTTAAGATACAGAATAAAATCAAACTAAATCAAGTAAAGAAACGAATTTTAAGCGTAGTAGAATTGATCGAAAAGATGCAAAAAGGAATTAAAATATCCGTCATAAGAGTAAACAAAGCGTTATTTATAGTTTATGTTTATAACAAGAACTCATAAATACCAGTAGTTAATTAAAATAATGGAGAATGATTATTTATGACTTAATTTTAAACTAATTAAATTGAGTGGTGCGATAAGTTTGTTCATCAGTGCAGTTAGAATAAAATACATGGGCTAACTTGATTTAGCACGTTTACATCCTAAATCCCTTCGTGACATTTATTACGAATTATTGAGTATTGATGACAAGAATTGTTCTACTATCTACGTTTATGAATTTTCAAATTACTTCATCAACTTCAACAATAGAACGATTAACCACTTGGAAATATAGTATGCTTACTCGTAATCTGTTTTGTATTGTAATTAATTGTTGTGAAAACCTCACCTAATAACCTATTAAAGCAACAATAAGATTGTATTCCCCTAATACCGGGATTTCCATTTGGAGTTTTTTTATAAGTGAATTCCTTGAATTTATTATATTACGTAATTACCGGAAATGAAAAAACGTAAATCTGTTTTCTGTGGCAGCTAATGCATTGTAATGTTTTCTAGGCGGAGCACAAAATTTCTACTACATCAGCGAAATCCATCGAGGTAGAGAATACATGGGCAATGACAGCGTTAGAAACCTAAACGCAATCCCCATAGTCTTGTGCTCATTGGTAAGTATGTTCGAAGCGATTTAATATGTTTAACCCTCGTACTTTTGAGAACTCGGTTCATGTTGTGCATTCTGGCACGCAAGATACATAGTTTACCGTGAAAGATATACGAGAAAAGGCAAATCAAGGACCAGTTGACTAATAGTTCAAATTTGATTCAACTGGTTAGTAGAACATTTACTAGAAAAAAATATTTAAAGCATGAGGTTTGTTAGTCTTGAAATATATTAGATATTTTACGAAAATGCACAAATGTCAAATAAAAATAAATTTTCCTTTATTTTTTAAAGGATTTGCTTCAAACGTTTTCTATAATGTTGAAGTGTTTTTTTTCTATTTTTCACAAAGAAAAATAACGCTGCGGAAATAACTGAAGTGTGTACCTACTTCTTTCTAATATACTTAAAATTCCACTTTCCACATGCCAAAAAAATCTGTCGTGATTACTGAAAGAGAAATATTAATCTAAATAGCCCACATTACACGGAATATCAATGTTAACTGCATTAGCTGTATACGCTCTAAACCTAAGAATTTATTGACCTGACCCAGTGGCGTTCTATCATAAGGAACAGAAGGCTTTTTATTTCTTATTCGATTACATTATAATTCAAGTTTTAGATATCTGTTAGTGAGGTACTACTCTGCTAAAGTTACGCAAAAACTATACTGAAATACAGCATAATATGGGGTCGTGATGGAGGGTGAATATTTGTTTATCAAGGAACTTAGAAAGTTTAAAAAATTCATAAAAATTGATATTCAAGATAACCTTACATATTTCTAATGCAAGTAATTCGATAATGTATTTTAGTGTTACATTATATTGATATACACAAAAGTTTGATTTGAAAATGTTATGTTCTTAAATTATTTAATTATGTTGTAAGAAACTACCGCAAAAACTTTATTCGGGATGAGATGAATTATGAAGAATTTCTTCATAGTTCATCAAGAAGAAGAAAAATATATCAGTTCAGTTGAGAAAGCCGTGAAAGTTGACGTTAAATACGACAAAATTGCTATTAGACAATTTTTAGATGATCGCAAAAGATAATTTCTATAGGGTGTCTCAGTTGAAACTATAGGATTTGAATTGGGCGCATTTGTGTTCTGTCGAGGCATCAATATTTAACGACTAACATCCATAAACCATACGACATTGAAATGTTACAATAGCGTTCCCCATTTACCACGATAACATTACAAGCTTTATTTTCAAAGAAGTACAGTCCAATTACTCCACCACTTCAAAAATTGCACCAAACCCTGCATCTCTGGAGATGCATTTCTATTTTGTTTAACAGAATGTGGATTTTCAGCACCCCAAATTCGACAATTTTGTTTGCTGACGTATTCGTCGAGATGAAAATGTGCTTCAGCACTGAACAAAATTTTGTTGCAAGAATCAGTATTCAGCACGACCTTCTTTCTTGTCTCACTCCCAATTAACCAATGTGTGACGTTGTAAATGGTTTGTAACTTTTAATTGTTGTTTCAAATAAATTTTGTATGCTGATGGATGCAGATCGTTTTTAAAATCTGATGCGTGGTGGCTCTTAACAGATTCAATTATTGTTTACGACGTCGAATTGATGTGTTTGGATACTCCCGTCCACTTTCTCTCACTACAGCATTATTTTCATCTAACTGACCAGGACGTGGACGTATTGGTGTTGCATTATCAATAACAAAACCCATCTTTTGAAATTTCTTAATTAAGTTAGAACTATTAACTCTGTATGCGTTTCAGTTTGTCCTAATTTTGTGCGGACTTTTCTTAATGCAATAATCGCCCACTTTCATAAAACAGTTATACACAAACTATTTGTTGTTGAACTTTTAATTTCGACATGTTGACGTCGTATGGTTTGTAGAAGTCAGTCGTTAAATATTGATGCCCTGATCTTTGACAAAACGCAGATGGCGTGCAATTCAAATCTTATAGTTTCAACTGTATTTTGTTATCTCGCTTCTATTTTTTTTTTTTACGAACGTTTTCATTTAATTTTTCCATTATTGTTAACAGTAATTTGTATGACTTTTATATTTAGTTATCTTTGTGTAACCAATGATAGTGGAGTGTACCAGTAACAGTGGTACGCGATCGGGTAACTCCGCGGTAATGCGCGACAATAGCGATATGCCGTCGAGTAAACTTGAGATATTTGAATCGATGTAGGTACAAACAATAAAGTTTAGTTTTGACGTTGTGATTGACCACCAAATATGTATATAAATGTAGTAATATATTATTATTTCTATCGAAATTATTCATTATATCTTTGGCGATAGCAAGGATAAAAGTGCATCATGCCTTGACCGGGAATCGAACCCGGCTCTTCCAATTGCCGGTTGGTTGCTCTGACCGCTGAGCTATCGAGGCACACTCATTATCCCTGCTAATGCACCAATTTAACGCGTCGCTACAGTACTCCCTCCCTAGAGACATGGTTTGTCTCGATACAATTAACGGAATGTGACCGCGTTCGCCATTCTTACGAACCGTTGTTCGGTAACCTCGAGACTATAGGGCGATGGATAGGACGGGAATCGAATCCGCGAATTTGAGATGTAAGGGATGTACTGGAGCGAATCACATCACGGCGGGGTCACCACTTTTGGCGATAGCAAGGATAAAGAGTGCATCATGCCTTGACCGGGAATCGATCCCGGCTCTCCCAATTTCCGGTTGGTTGCTCTGACCGCTGAGCTATCGAGGCACACTCATTATCCTTGCTAATGCGCCAGTTTAATGCGTCACTACATATCCAAGTCCATCGTCGATAAGACAGTCAGCGAGCCTGTGCATAGTTTATTCAGAATGGTTAACATAGTTAACCATTCTGAATAAACATCCGGCCAATAGTTGGAAGAATATACAGCGGCAGTCCATCCAAATTTTTTATCGTTCCATTTCGGATCGATGGGTCTACGCTTTCATGTATAGTTTATTTCATCGCTATTTGCCAAATAAAAAATCCCAAACGGCTCTTATCTCATACCGTGGCTTGTTTTTATGGCTAGGCTCAGGTAGTCTGTTCCGTTTATCGGCAAGATAAGAGAATTTTTTATTTGGCAAATAGCGATGAAATGAATAGTATATTTTCATACTAATTAAGCCACCGATTAAACTATCGGACGCTCAAAAGACTACTCTGCGGTACCTCTTATTGTTAGTATAAAACTAATATTATGCATTATCTGTTGCAGATTCTTGGCCATTACCTGCAGTCACTTCCAGCATTTCTACTCAACTACAGATAATACGATGCTCACCAAATCTTAGTATTAATTTTAGTATTATCAATAAATTACATCCTTATCTATCATTATCAAAAATAACTCATTACCTATTTATAATATAATATTTGTATATACACAGTCGACAGAAATCATGCTCATTTTATATATACGCAGTCACACTGAAAATTTTATTATTTTTATACATTATTACTATATTAATAAAGTATTTTTAAATAAATTGAAATACTTTGCCTTTATATATTTTGTGTGGAATATTTATTGCTCCAAATTGCAACCAGATAGAAAAGAATAATCAATGAAATAAATATGCTGTAATTGGTTGTTTGAACTTAACAATGTACTTTATTATTTAATTTCTTCTATTCTTTAAAGCAGATAGGATAAATATACCTGGAAATATTTTTTGTGATACTCAAATCAAATTGTTGAGAAACCTGGACGACTATATTTTATATACTTTATACTTTATGTACTACTTAATGTACCTATTTAGTATTTTGGTGGATTTTAAGGATTTATCTAAGATTTTGGGAATGTAAAAATATCTAAATACTAATTGACTCTTTAGTTTATTTGGTAGTTTATTTCTAGTAAACGAATGTAAGAAATAAAGATAATTTTTACTTATTCGCTAGTTTTCAATTTGTTATATATCGTATTTTAATTTGACAATTTTCCTTATTCTTTAACTCAAATTTGTTATTAATTTCATACAAAGCAGCGAGGAAAAATATACCTAGCAATAAATTTTTACGATACTCAAAAACATTTTTTAGAAACTTAGATAATCATAGTTATTCTTTACTTTATATACTATTTAATGGGCCTATTTAGGATTTTAGTGGATTTTACGAATTTAACTAAAATTTTGTGAAAGTGAAAATATGTAAATAATAGTTAAATTTTCAGTTTAGTTGACAATTTAGTTTTCGTAAAGGGAATACAAGAAATAAATATAATTTTTATTTATTCACTAGCTTTAATTTTGGGCCAGCAAATCGGATGAATTATAAATAACCAGGGGCGTAGCGTGAGAAAAGAATCTAGGGATGTGATAAAAATTTTATAAGGGGAAGAGGTATGTATCGTAGGCCATATGAAAATGGTAAAAATTAAAAAAATACATTAACTTAAAATGATTATGCCGAGGTATATATCCTAATTTTTAAAATGAAGATCAATTCTTCAGGTTTTGTTTGTCCAGCGAAAACGTCTATGAATGTTTCTTCAAATGTTGGAGACGATCTCATATCTACTAACAAGACACTTTCACTATTTGTTAATGCTAAAGCTGACAGTCTTTCTTGCTTTTGAGGATTTCACAGATAAGTCTTTATTCTCTTTAAATATAAAAATGATCTTTCCGCGGAACTGCTTGTGGCAGGAATAGTGAAAATTAAACGACACAATTTTGATTAGTCCGGGAAAACAGAAGGTAATTGAAGAGACATAATATATTGGTGAAAATCAAACATAGTGCTCTTTTTCATATCGGGATCACTATAAATCACCGAAATTTCACTTTTTAAACGATTTGCGTCAAAGAATGTTCCATATGCATCTACTAAAGAAGGAAAAAGTTCATCAGGAAAACGTTTTACGAATGAAATAAATTGTGTGGAATCTAGATTTAAGAATTTCAGTTTAGAAATTTCACTAAACCGTTCATTAATGTTCAAAGTAATAACGTCCAAAATTTTATAAAACAGTCGTGCGTAGGTGTTTTTCTTTTCTTCAGAAATTGAATCCAAAAGCATTATTTTACTTGGTGGTTGATTTTCTAACACAATTCTGTCCATACGGTCCCAAATGTCACTAATCTCGTTTCTCATTTTTCAATATATGATTTGAAATCGGCGATCTTTTTATTGCAGTAACTAATATCTGATATTTTTGTCTGTAGAATTTTAAACAGACTCTCGGAATGTGGGAATATTGCAGAAAACACTGCTAAAAAAAATTAAATCAAAGTCGCGCGCAATAAAGTTAAAAGGCTTCTAGCACAAATAACGGTTTCTCGATCCTTTTTCTCATTTTCATTTTTCACAATTACCTGAAAAAGCGCTTCCAAATCTTCCTAATGTTATGACGACAGTCGCCAAGATGCATTCACATAATCGCATAACTGAGTCCGGAAATAACGACAACACCCACTCAAGGTTCCACTGATGACTGCATAAGATCACTGACCCTTTCCGCCGGCTAACGCATAGCTTGGATGTAACGTGGACCATCGCATTTCAGCACTACAGCAAGTAACGCGGGAGACTAATAATTTTGGGCGCCTTCACGGCCGATTTGAAATAACAGAGTTCATGGTAGCATTTAGAGTAAATAACGTATGTTTGCGGTCTGCTTAAAATAATTAAAAAATTGTCATAATTGAATAAATCGATTGAACTATTAAATAACACTAATTTGCCAGTTTTTTAAGGGATGCGACGGATCATTCGCATCCATATATGCTACGCCCCTGTAAATAACTCATGTTAGAAGTTGCCAAGGAATGTTGGTATCGAAAAGTGGTATTTTAATACGTTTAAATATTCTAGAATTCATTTTATGTAAAGACCAAAAAAAAATTATCGTAACTTTGGGTATTGAGAATCGTGGTGGCGTAGCTTATTTTTTGGCCCCCAGCAGAAAAGTAATGTACTACCGATTGTAGAATAGTTTAAATTATCTAAGTTAGTTATATATAAGTTATTTAATAATTTTTATTCATTAACAAATCGACAAACCGATAAAAAAGTTCAAACACATCGGTTGAACAAATCTTCAGCTTATCGTTATTAATTTTTAAAACTGTACTTTTATTCGTACATACTGTTTTATTTGAAGCAATATATTGTAAAATAAACAGGTTTAAAACCTTAAAACGGACTTTTCCCCACGTAGAACATCTCTATCTCGAAATTGAGTGGCCGAGAAAAAATAAACCAACACATAAATGCAGAATATGTGTTTTATGCGACAGTTTTACTTTTTTCAAGTAGTTCACCCTCGTGCTTTTTCATGACCCATGGACAGGGTAGGGTGTGTCCCATCCACCTCAAAATTAATACATGTCGTCTGGTAGAAGTCCCTAATCAGAATCAGTCGAAACCCGATCGATCCGACACGATTTGATTGAGTGATCGTGCTAACAAACATATTTCTCAAATAGTCTACCATTGTGCTTTCTCATGACCCATGAACAAGATAGAGTGTGTTCTATCCACCTCAAAATCAATAGGTGTCGTCTGGGAGACGTCTCGGATCCGAATCAGTCAAAACTCCATCGATTCAACATGACTTAGTTGAGATAGTTGAGTTATCGTGTTAACAAAGAGAATTCGCAAGTAGTCCACCGCCGTGCTTTCTCATGACTCATGGACAAGGTGGGATGTGCCCTATCCACAAAATCAATATATATCGTCTGGGAGACGTCCCCGATCAAAATCAGTGAAAACCCGATCGATTCGACACGATTTAGTTGAGTTATCGTGCTAACAAGAAAAGCCGATGACAACGACAACAGACACACAGCAAAACATTTTTAAAAACCTTTTTTTTTGGTTTTTATGCCGAAAAACGAAAAATAAACCCAAAAAAAATTTCGCTTGTTCACTTTTTATTTATACGATTACATTACTTCTCCTCTTATAGTGGAATGCGGAAAAGTAAAATAATTCATAATATTGACCATATATTTAATTACACTCATTACATCTCGTTAAAAATTGAAAAAAAATCCATTTCATTATTAACTTGTTTTAAATACTTTAGATACTTTAGATTTTAAATCAACAATCCTATTATATTTACATATATAACAATAAAGTATATTTGACTAACTAATGAGCATTACCGTTAGCATTTATTGTTTATATATTAGGCGAAGAATCATAACTTTTATATTCGTGAATATGGACATAATTTATTTCAATGGTTCAAAATGCAACTTGTCTCAATAAGTAATATAATATAATTATATGTTACAAGTATTATTGAAAATAAATGATACTATATTATATTAGTATTTTAAAAGAGTATTTGATTATTATTGTGAACAGTATGGATACTTTTTAAATTATTATATCTTAGGAATTTGCAATAGCAATCTGAATTGATTTTTGAGAAAAAAATTTATATGATATTAATTCTTATTTACTTTATTTCCGACCCGATAGGACTTGAACCTTAACGAAGTTCTAGTGCAAACTAGAACGGGTGGGTCGGCTTGCGCGTTTTAATGATTTAAGGAGCCGTACCATAGGTTTAACCATAGTGGGAGGGTCCTTATTGAAAAACCAGACTAAGACAAGTCCCTGAAGGAGGGCAGCAGCTCTTTCAGTAGTCATAGTGGCAGAAACCGTGGGGGTTGGTATGGTGCTATGACACACACGACTGCGATGTGGAAGGCAAGAGGAAACCACCACATTATAATCCTCAGAACAGCTAGCAGAAAGCTTATCCTAAATTAATGATGGCGTCTCCTGGGACAAAAGACTCCGGAGGTAAAATAGTCCTCCGTTCGGATCTCCGGGTGAGGACTGTTCCGGGAGACGTGATCGAGTGCAATAATAATAAGAAGTGTAGCATTTCACGAGTCGGAGCGTGGAATGTCAGAAGCATGAGACAGGCAGGGAAGCTAGAATATCTGAAGATAGAAATGGATAGGTTAGGATTAGATATAGTAGGTATAAATGAGATGCGCTGGCTGGAAGTAGGAGATTTTTGGAGCGGTGACTATAGGGTAATACACACAGGATCGGTAAATGGAAACGCGGGAGTAGGGATCGTTATGCGGAAGAACGCAGGACAGTGTGTAGATAGCTACCTACAATACAGCGAGAGAGTAATGATGGTTAGGTTAGATTCGAAGCCAGTGGAAACAGTAATAGTGCAACTATACATGCCTACTTCTAGCCACAGTAAGGAAGAGTTAGAAGCCGTTTATTCGGACATAGAGCAGGTAATAGGATTTGTGAAGGGTCATGAAAATTTAATAATAGTAGGAGATTTTAACGCAGTCGTAGGTGAGGGGAAAGAAGGAGAATTTGTAGGTCCTTATGGATTAGGAAACAGAAACGAGAGAGGTAGCAGACTGATAGAATTCTGTGAGAAGCACAAGATGGTAGTCGAGAACACATTGTTCAAGAATCACGTTAGGAGGCGGTACACATGGAAAATGCCAGGAGGGATAGACAGGTATCAGATAGACTACATTCTGGTTAGGAAGAGATTTAGAAATCAAGTAAAAGACTGTAACAGTTATCCAGGAGCAGATGTAGATAGCGATCACAACTTGGTAGTCATGAAAGCTAGATTAAAGTTCAAAAATCTGAAAACCCGGAAGGATAAGAAACGTATAAATGTAGACATATTGAGGGATCAGAATATGAAAGATAAGTTCCAGGAGAAAACAGATCAATTAATAAATAAAACGAGTAAGGACGAAATCAAGCACGCAGAAACTGAGTGGGAGGGTATCAAGAATAGCCTAGCTTCCGCGGCTACGGACGTTTTAGGACACGATAAAAGGGAAGCTAGGAAGCCCTGGATAACGGACGAAATCTTAAACTTAATGCAAAAGAGACAAGGTTACAAAAACAGACGAGACGAAGAAGGACTGAAAACGTATAAGTCAATAAAGTGGGAAATCATTAGAAAATGTAAAAAATCGAAAGAACAATAGATAGAGGATAAATGCAAAGAAGTAGAAGATAAGTTGCAAGTAGGTAAGACCGATGAGGCTTACAAAATAATTAAGAGGAACTTCAGGGATATAGGAACAATAAGTAAAAACATTAGGAGTCAATCGGGGGACATACTGATAGGAAGAGAGGAGAAAGTGGATAGATGGAAGCAGTACTTAGGAAATTTATACGAGGGTCAGGAATTAGGAGAGATATTAGAGGAAGAATCTAGCATCGATAGGGAAGATGTAGGAAAACCTATATTGAGAGAGGAATTTGAAATAGCACTAAGGGGGCTAAAGAATAATAGAGTGCCGGGTGTAGATAAAATACAGGCGGAAATTTTGAAATGTGCGGGACAGAAAGTAGTAAATAGGATGTTTGAACTGGTAAAATACATATACGAAACGGGCGAGATGCTGGAGGATTATAAGAGGAACATTATCGTTACTATACTGAAAAAGAGAGGAGCCCACAAATGCGAGAACTTTAGAACGATTAGCCTAACTTCCCATGCGTCAAAAATCTTAACTAGAATAGTGCAGAAGAGGATGGAAAATAGAGAGGAGGAAATACTAGGAGAAGACCAATTCGGGTTTAGGCGAAATAGGGGAACTCGCGAAGCTATTCTGGCGCTAAGGGTGATGTTAGAGAAAACAATAGAAAAAGGAAAGAACGCTTATATAGGATTTGTAGATTTAGAAAAAGCTTTTGATAACGTAAGATGGGAAAAATGTTCGAGATACTAAAGAGCGCGGGACTGAAGTATAGAGATAGGAGAGTAGTATACAATCTATACATAGAGCAAACTGCTGTTATAGAAGTAGAAGGGGAGAAAAGGGAAGTAGGTATTAGGAAAGGAGTAAGAGGCGATTAATGTGGTAAAAGATAGAGGGGATTTCGGGATTAAAGTACAGGGACAGAAACTAAATATGCTGAGATTCGCGGATGATATAGCAGTATTAGCATCTAGTAAGGAGGAACTAGAATTAGCATTGAACGAAATGGAGGCAGTGTTGACAGAGGAATACGGAATGAGGGTGAATAAAAACAAAACTAAAGTGTTAGTATGCAGAGGGCGCGAGAGCAGAGCAAAAACGAAAGTACAAATTAATAATGAAAGATTGGAGGAAGTTAAAGACTTCACTTATTTAGGAAGTAAAATAAATTGGGATGGAAGAAGTGATAAAGACATAAAACAAAGAATAGCGCAGGGTCGAATAGCTTTTAACAAAAAGAAAGCACTTTTATGCTCGGGGGTAATAAACTTAGAAACAAGGAAGAGATTTTTGAAAACATATGTACGGAGCACGGCACTATACGGCTGCGAAACCTGGACGGTAGGGGAAGCAAGTAGGAAGAAATTAGAAGCTTTTGAGATGTGGTGTTACCGAAGAATGATGAAAATACCATGGACTGATAGGGTTAGAAACGAAGAAGTATTGGAGAAAGTCGGCGAAAAAAGAAATATGTGGAAAAACTTAAAGAAGAGAAGAGATAGAATGGTAGGCCACTTGCTGAGACATGGGGGATAGTCCGCGATATTTTGGAGGCAGAAATAGGAGTGAAGAAAGGCAGAGGTAGGCCTAGATTAGACTACTGCTCGCAAATAGTAAAGGATGTAGGTTGTAGCACAATTAGCGAAATGCGTAGGTTAGCACAAGATAGGAGAAGCTGGAGGTTAGCGTCCAACCAGTCTTAGGACTGATGACCTAATCATGATGATAATTTTTATTTTATTTTATTTCTATATTTAATAGATCTCCAGTATTTAATGATTCTTTGAATTTATTGAGTATAATAATTAAAAGTGTCAGAAATCCATTATTTGTTAAATATGCCTAAAAGTAATAAAAAATATGTTTTTAAACAAAAAAATAAAGTAAAATAAATAATACTTTATTTTGATACGATGTACATTTTTTTACCTTTAACACCAATGTACTTTATTTGCTAAAATAAAAGGTTGCAACCCTATTGACTAGTAATCACTCTACGGGCGATGGCAAAAAATACGACTAAAACAAAGCAGCAGTAGTAAACACGAATAAGTCAATATACACACTCATTTATTATGTAAAAGCTTTACTATCATTGTGAAACGATGAAACAGGACTTCGACATCACTGACATACTATATTTGTACTCTTTCGTTCAGAAAAACAAAAATGAATGGTTAATTTAATGATAGCTCCAAGAGAGATGACCTCGTACGTTAAATTAAACAGCTAGCTGTATAACGTCAACAAATATGGACCCTCTGGAACTTTCCCTTGACTAGGCTCCATCCAGTCTGTCGTCTTTCTCGTTTACTACTATCGAACGGCCTGGAAACGTGGAAACCAAGGCAACTAGATCGTGGATGTGTTGCACGAACAAAGAACTCCTGGGGTGGGCACGACGGGATCAGTTCAATTCTGGGTTATTTTCTCCAGTTCGTATTGTTAATAGCATTCCCTTTTCCAAATTACAAGTAGTACAAATCACTAGTTTGTACAATATTTAAAATAATGCATGCAACATAAAAATCATAGGGTTGCATCAATATGTTTCTAAAATATGCACATTTTTATATTTTCTTTAAATATATTCCCTAATTTCTACTATATGAGCGTTGAGAAGTCTATCTGTGATACGTTCTTATATATGAAATAATATGCATATACAGAGCTGATAAATACAAATCTTTAATGAATTATTTATATGTGGTAGAAAAGAAGAGAAATGTAAAACTGATGTTTTAGAAAAAACACGTTTTATCGACGTTATTGCCACTAATAGAACTTTTGCCTAGATGTTACTGGGGAGCTAATTTTTAAACAAGGAGGAGCGGGAATTCATATAATATCCGCGGGAGTGGCTGCCAGGTTATCGGAGTGGCTATAATTTAAGATGCGTAGTCTTGTATTTGTATGACACTAAAAATGATTTCATTCGTTATTATTTATACTTTTATATTGGAGAGGTAAGCTAGTGTTCTACTGCGTTTGCAAACGATTTTAAAATAATAGTTTACACCAGTCATCCCAAAGTGGTCTATGTTGACCCCCAGGGGTCGACTTGGACCTGCAGGGGGTCCATATCAATGAGAAAATTGGGGGTGCATGAGATGTAAATGGGGGTCCACGAGAGTGGATCCCATTTAGGCAGGCCGTCACCAAAATTTTGTATTGTAAAATAAATGTATTAATCGACCGAACACAGATAGTACTTATGTAGGTACTTACGGAATACTTTCTTATAATAGATATATAAATTTCCTAATTATTATATGTATTTTTTATAAAATTGTGTAAACAGGATATTCGCTTTGTAGTCGCAGCACGCGTAACTTGTAAAAACTTCTTGCACATTTGGTACCAGTAGCAACGTGTTGCGTATATACGCAATATTAGGAAAGCAGGGGGGGTCTACCCAAAACAGAAAAATTGGCACGTGGTCTACGGGACAAAACAGTTTGGGGACCCCTGGTTTACACAACCAAAGAAGGAGTGCAGGCTATTGAGTGGCACTGATACAAAGGTGCTCACAAATGTTAGAAAATAATTCGTTGATCGTTTAGAGTTTTGTCTAGCGCAAAAAATAAACATTTGAGTTCCTCTTATAAAACAAAACTTTAAAACAGTTTGCACATTCTTGGTAGTTTCTTAATTTTGTTTAATTATTATTTAGTTTTTTTCTATATATTTTTTCTTATTAGAATATTTTGTTTTATTTATTTGCGTTATTTGACATACTTATCTATAGAATATTCTCATCATTTATTTGATGAATACTACTTTAAGTTCATATTAAAGGCTAACTAACAAATACCGATGTAAACCATAACTGTCCATAGTTATTTCAGCATTTCTAAAAAATAGATCAAATAAATTATTTTAAATAAATTTGAATAACACTTGATACGAGTCCACATTACGGAAAGAGAACTATCCCCCACAATGTTTTAAAGCGTATTAAATATTCCAACGGGAAGTCACCGATAGTCAGCCATTTCATGGAAGGTACTAGTCCTCCTCTAAAAGAAGCAATACGAATGGAAAGGTACAAATAGTCCAGTTACAAAATACGATGGGCCTGAAGTGAAATAAACATACCTATTAATATCAAACATGTGATTTTTTCTACAATAGAAATTTTATTCATACCCTATGTCGGCTTTGGATATATAATCCGTATCGTCATAGAGTTATAAAAACACAATAAAATTTTGCGTCGTGGTCGTATTGTCTCTTCGTTTCGTGCATATGGTTTCTATTTATTTCCATATTGAGACTTTTCATCAGAGTGGATTTTCATCCACAAAAAAGTATTTTCGCCCTCAACCTATCCACCTCAAAATCAATAGATGTCGTCTGGTAGACGTCCCTAATCAGATTCAGTCGAAATCCAATCTATCCGACACGATTTAATTGAGTTATCGTGCTAACAAAAAAAAATTCTCAAATAGTCCACCATTGTACTTTCTCATGACCCATGTACATGGTAGAGTGTGTTCTATCCACCTCAAAATCAGTAGGTGTCGTCTGGGAGACGTCTCCAATCAGAATCAGTCAAAACCCGATCGATCCGACATGAGTTAGTTAAGTTATCGTGCTAACAAGAATAAATTTCGAAGACAACGACAACAACGACACACACACACAGAGTAAACATTTTTTTAAAACCATTTTTTTTTGTTTTTAGGCCGAAAAACGAAAAATAAACCCAAAAAAATTGGTTTTTTCACTTTATCTTTACACGATTACATTACTTTTCCGCGTATAGTGGAGCACGGAAAAGTAATATCCATTCGACTTCTGCCAGTTTGATAGGGGAAATGTTACGCCGCTATAAATCGTTTGCTCAACGATCAATTAAATAAGCAATTTACTCTTGCGTTAGAGAGATTCCTTTCCGAATTCCATACACATCATGCAATCGAATTTCTCTTATTATATCATACCCGCTAAACAAGTTCCTTTACATTTAACACGACTTCCATGTTACAAGGTTAGATGTAGTGTTATGTAAAACAAATTACATTTGAACGTTGCCCTAATGAAGCTGGGAAATATTCTGTCAAGATAGGAAGTCTTATTGTCTAAGATTGTTCGAAATATTCATACTAATTCAGTAATTAATTAGTATAAAATAAATTACATTACGTACCTATTTATATTGCGTTATGGATATAGTTATTATAATTCACCATTATGACTCATCAGGTTATAGAAGACGCGTCTAAAATTGCTTCATCCCTCTTTAAAGTTGGAAATGTTTTAGTTAATAAATAGTGATATGACACACGTCTTTTAATTACAAAATAATCAATAACATTTAAAATTGGCATATCATTTGGTATTCAATTGACATTAGCAAACGTATTAGGCAGGGCCTCCTTATAAAAGCGTCAGAAGGAACAAACCACTTAGACGCTTTTGAACATCTGAATTCTACTGTACGAATATATTTACATTTAGAAATTTGGTTTGGCATACTATTGATAGATTTTAATAACACGGTAAATACTATAAAAGAAAAAATAATGCGATTTCAATAACTGGCGACACTGGAAGGAATCTAGATTGGAAGCTTCATGTAGCTTAAATTTCAATGATATATATCCTGATCTCATTGCATCTTACTTACAATTAGACTAAGAGCATACTTCTAACAGAAACTAAGTTTAAGAGAACAGATTTTATTCTAGATGACATAGAACTGTATGTCCAGGCCAGTGGCGGTTTTATTGTAGGTGCATTTGTGCAGTGAGCTCCCTTAAAAATTCCTAAAAATACCTATTAAGTGTTTACTATACATTTGATTATCATTATACATAAAATGTTCCGATATCTAACAGTCTCGCTTACAGCTTGTTAGATGTCGTGAGAGTCGCCAGCCCTAGAATTTATCAGATTTATCTACGGGATATTAAATCTCTAAATACATAGGGCGTTCAGTTTTCATGTCGCACACATCGGAGGACCATTTAACCGTGTGTTAAGAAGAGAGGACTCGGGCGCGTGAAACAGGAGATTTCTATACACATGTATATCAGACTTGCGTGCAGTTCATGGCCACGCAAAGCAAAGTTTATTCTGTAAACTTTAACGCAAGTGTATTGCATCAGGTTGTCTATTGTATTATCTTGTATTGTATTGTATTGTCTGTTGAATCTGGGCTGTTTACGTGGTCACGTGTTGTTTGTATTTTTATAACCATAACGAGAGGGAAGAGATCGCAATGGAAGCATATTCGGTGGAATATATAACAGAATTTTAATACGCGAATTGTACTAACGGTTTCTGAAAATACTGAACTTTTAAAAGAATGCTTAGAATGTATTTTTGACACTGCGGGAAATGATTACAGTACAAAAAATCAGGCTCAAATGTTATTGGGTTATTTAAATAACGATAACTTTAAATACTCGCTCGCGTTTTTCGCCAAGGTCATGCCTCATTGTGAAATCCTTTTTAAAGGGTTTCAGTCTCGATCATTGGATGCTGTCAAGATGAGCAGTTGTTTGAATAATTTTGAAGACGTAATCATAAAAATCCGGACAAGTAATTCCTCAAATTCGTCTGAAAAAAAACAATACCATTCCATAATGACATAACATATCATTTTCTGCATAAACTAAGGAAGTGTGTGATATATTAATTATCCAAACTAAAGACAGATTTGAGTTTAGAGAACAACTATTAGCGTCGAAACTATTTCTCCCCAATAAATTTAGTGACTATGAGAAACAATTCCCCATTCAAGATTTTGACTATGTAACGAAAACTTATGGATTTTTGGACAAAGTTAAATTGAAAAGTGAATTAACGATTTTTGTTATTCTTTCGCAATAAATCGATTCTTTACTTATATAGAAATCTGTGAATATCGATACTTACCACAAAGTGCAATGTAATATATTTGTTGTTTACAAAGAATTGACACTCATGTGGTACCGCCATCATGAGTGCCATAAAACCTATTTTCAGGGACTTGGTAAAACCTGAATTGCTGAGAAAATGCCTTTCTGAGCGCACACAGAAACTAAATGAGAGCTTCAACAATGTTATTTGGTCTCGTGCGCCTAAAAATTTGTTTATAATGAGGACTACTCTAACCTTTTACATGTTCAATGCTGTAGAGTCAACAATGATAATATATTTCGGTAAGTAGATAAGCATGATTGTTACATTTGTATTACACTATTTTTTTGGTTTAGATGTGCGTTGAAGCATCTCGGTATTGATCCCGGGCAATTCTGTGTCGAGAGCCTGCCGACAAATTGCGAGTCACCAAGGCTGAAAAGGTGTTTCAGGATATTGAAAAAAAAATTCGTGAAAAAGGACGACAGCTAGAAAAAACTGGAAGATGAATTTGCTCAAGATGAAGGAGAACCTTCTCATGGAGTGCGTGAATTTTGATTTTTTTTTTTAATTTTAAAGTTTATAAAATATCTTTTAATGAAAAATAGTCCTACTATTATATTCTTTTGATTATCCCTCTAAAATAATAATAAATAACCATATAGTGCTATGAATTGAGATGAGTGGGGCTCTAAGTAGTGTCTGTCGCGAAGAACCAGCTCGATTGCTGACTTCAATATTTTTTCTCAGGCATTTCTGAATATCCACTCGACTGTAATGGATTTAAAAGAAATTTGGTTTAAGAAAAAAATAAAAAATAGCTTTTTTTGACCCCTCTAAAAGTCGTCCCCCCTTAAAATATCATTCACCATCAAAAATTAACTGCTTACTTTAATCAAGAAAGAATGGGTGCGTACCTTTATTCAACCGTTTTTTTTTTTGTATGGTATGAGCGACTCGAGGAAAATAGGCCAAATATTGGTTGGTGAGAATATTATACAATTTCTATCAGTCTAGAAAACTAATTAAATGTTAAAGAAATCTTAAATTCATATAAATTACCCTGAACGTTGCTTTTTAGCTTCTGTAGACGCATAATTGAAATAAAAAAAGTGTTTCGTTGCTTTCAATTATTCTTATTTAAGACACCCTAACTATTCTAACTGACAAATAAATCTAGTACCTAACTGACGCCCTGTATTACATATGTAATTTCATTTAACGAGTAAATGTTATAATTAATTAAGTAGATATATCAGTTAGTCGAATTGTAATTATTCACGGTTAATTAACAATTAAATTTAATACGTTGCCACAATTTTGTGTAGGTATCACTTTTTTTCAGCATGCGATATAATAATTATTCCATGAGTGTAACCTTCCGCCAATTATCCTGACTCTTTATTCGATCATGGACAGTCGGATATGATATCAAAACATAAAAATATAAGACATGATGTCAGATTTGCGTCGTTTCTCGGTAGTACGGCAATCAGAGGACTACAAATTAAAAAAACCTATTTCATCTCGATGACCAACTTGTAGATGCTTTAATTATGTATACGAAATTCGGTTACTGCGTCACGCATTGTTAGCAGTTTGCTTGGTTGCCAGATTTTCCCCAGTGGCCGGGAATTTCAGAAAACTATATTTTTTAAATTAACTGGATGTAATAAAATAACGCAGGCATTTAGGCCTGTTTTCTAATTTCTAAGGGAGGTTCTTCGTGTTATGCAGTGATTGTCCATTTTAAGTATACGTATTGCTGATCATCCCATCAGCTTTTGTCGATATAATCTAAGACTGATATTAGTATTATTTGCCCTTCGTTATATACAGAAACTTTGCTTCCCTTCTGTGTTCATTCAATAGCTATAAATTAAAAACAAAATTAGTGAAATCAACCTAAAGCACTATTGATTTGAGGTGTTATAAAGCTCGTTCTTAATCAATGCAACGCACTCATTTTGAAAATAATTGTTGAAGAAGACAATGATGTCTTGCTTTACAATAAAATTTTGGTTTAAACTATTTCGATGACAAAGGAATCGGGATGATCCAAATAATATGGAAGCAAAAACAAAGGAAATAATAACAAGATTTTGTCTTCACAGACCGAAGAAGGTTTCTCTTATTACAAATAAAGTAGAAATATTGAAATTAGGGGATATTGGACCCCCATTTATCAATCAATTATTTAATTCCGGTTGCTATAAATGTACTTTGCTACTATCGATATCTCTATATATCTGATGTATATTTGAGTGGTGTATATTTGAGGTTATTTAATCCGGAAGTAGATGTCATACCTTGTTTGCCTCATGCAGATTTTCCTAAATATGCATTTTAGTCCGCAAACACCATTGTTAATTAGTTGTTAATTACGGCTTTAGTTCCTCTTGCGAATATTTGCAATATTATGTAGTTGCCATTATAATTAATGCTCGTGAAGGTCAAAATTAACAAAGATATTAATATTACTAATGTTTAATTTACCTCGCAGTAGATTGAGGAACAAGTCAAACTTATGAAGTATTTATAATATATATCACAGCTGTTTAGCTGTATTACACAATTGTAATATATAGTCTAACTTCTTGAGACAGGCAAAGGTTGTCCATAGAATCTTTGTCTGTCTCAAGAAATTAGACTTCATGTAATTTTGTTCCATACATTGATGAATGTCATTGTCAACTTCTGCTGCACGATCGGTAGGCCGTACAGAATTTTATCAGTCGTAAAGCCAGTGTCTCCAAACACATCGACACAATTTTAAGGCACCCATAAAAGCCCTTTGGTATTACTGCTAAGGCTAACAATAATGGTCTCGATAATTTCCCAAGCATTTACGCTAATTGTGTTCCCAAATTCCTTTAACTATGACAACAGTTCGAAAATATGTTTCAAATCATCTAAATTCTGTGCTTTGAGGCGACAACCATAATGCAAAAAGTGCTTAGGGTAAAATGTTTCCAATCAAAGAATGATTCAACCAAGATAACTGTTAATATCTTGTAATGGGTTAGACCCTGGTGCTCCAGATCCTATATAGAAAAAAATCTGTTTAATAGATGTCTATCACACATTTGCGTCTGTCACATTCATGTATTGTCGTATGAACTGTTATAGTTGTTAAATATATATTGTCGAGTCATCAAAACTTACATTGCATAAAATGTTTGTAATATATAGAACCAGTTTCTTGTTACAAACTATTTGTTTTGTAGTTGCTTATACGATACACATGAAGGAATAGCTGCTTTTGTGATATAATGTCCATGATATGTATATCTAATGGATACCATAGTATAGATATTTAGTAGACTTACTAGATTTAGAGTAAGTCTTTAGTATATGTCTTGGATATCGTTTTAAATATATTGAACATACACTAAGTCTAGACTACCATAAGTTCATGCGGTTTTAATTACATTGTTCCAAATATATTTAAAACAATAGGGTTTTAGTCACAAAAAAGTGAACGTAAATAGAAGAAAAAATTGACTCGAAAAAATATTATGTTTATTTTATACAGAAAAGTGGCAACGCAGCATATTTCCCTCCAGTTTACGACCTGTGGAAACGCCACCGGGTCAAAGCGATAGGGAGGCAAGTGCGAAGTCGCAACAGCCAACAGTAGAGCAGTACTTCTCATCTCAGCACAACTCACCAGAGAGAACTTTGCAACAAACACCGCATTGAGTTGAGTGTAAAGTGAACTAATAGTGTGCAAATTCAAGGTACTAAGGTCGCATTCGAAAATGGCTTCTTTCATCCCCTGCATTCTCGCCCTTTTGCTGGCTGTCAACTCAGGTAAGAGATTTGCGCGCTACGTCGTCGTTTAAGGGATGAAAATTGGATCTGTGGAATATTGTCGGATGTTTTGAAATACTCAATCGAAACCAACCAAATATTATTGAATTTTTTTACTAATCTTCATTTCAAAATGTTTTAACTTTAATTGAGCGTCTTAGGTTCATTTAAAATTCCACATAATAGCCAAAAAAATGTTCAATAAAATTAAATATATCTACATGTATAGTACATATATTAGTTTTTTTAATTTTCCTGTATATTACTGATATAACAAAGTGAAAATATGGGAATTGCATAATTAAGGGAATTGTTAAATGCGAGCATTATCTTCAATAAATATTTATATTTATTAAGTGGAAAAGTTAGGTTTAACGATTTAATTAATATTATATAAGACAATTTTAGAAGAGATAATTTCAATGTGAGTGATCAAATGAAAAACTATGAATATGATATAGCTATGAATGAAAACGATTATTTGGAAAATAATTGTAACATTTTGTGAGCAGAAAAACAAAGTTAATTGAATCGCAATAAGTAATAAATATGTAAAAAAATATATCAATTTCAGGACTTGTCCTAGTATTATCCGAAGTACAATCAATAATAACAGTATATACGCAAATAGTAAAATATAGTTGGTATCAAATTATGTACTTATCTAGAAATATATATGTTTTCCTATAAAGCTCCTGGCTTTCCTTATAACTACACATTTTTGAATCGTAGACTTCCTATAAATCGAAACATAGTATAAGCAATATCTTGAAAACTATTAAAGATACCAAAATTCTACCATATCCATTGGATACATAAGGGTTATAAAATATTTGGTAATTGTATAGAACACCCCCTTCTGGATTTTCGCGTTTTTTCTTTTATGGACGTGTTGTAGGTTGCTATAGGAACAGTTTTTCACAAACGAAACTTTGCGCAAATTAATAATAACCCATCTAGCTAACGGGAGGTGGGAGCGAATAGGGGTGCTGGGTGGGGTAAACAGGTGTATTGAGGAATGTTAATTTAGCAAGGGTATATTAAAAAAATGTAAATTTTTGAAAATATTCAACATATAGGGGTAGTTTTTAAGGGTTGAAGCAATATTTGTATGGTGAAAGGATGTGGCATTGTGTGCACATAGAGACCGCAAAATTAAATATCTTGCTTTTTTTTTTTTGTTAAATTTTGGCGTCTGTTGTTGAAGGGCAAGGGATAATTGTGTGCACATAGAGACCGCAAAATTAAATATCTTGCTTTTTTTTTTTTGTTAAATTTTGGCGTCTGTTGCTGAAGGGCAAGGGATATATTTGGTATATAAATGATCAATGTTCAAAAATAATTTACAAGATAGAGGGATAGTTTGTAAGGGTTGAAATAATCGTGAATCCTAATTGTTTCTATTTGTCATAATCTGCCTGACCCTTTTTTATGCACGTGATACGGTCATTATTTAAATTGATGTATATTTAATTAATTTACTCACATGTTGTATTCCAATTATTAAAACGCCATGTCTATTTAAGAACGATGTAAGTCCTTCATTTGATGCTGTAATAGCATAAAATTTCGCGTAAGTGACATCGCAAGAGTCATAGGTGTTGAAATCACAAAACCGCACAGGCACAGGTGTAAGATTCACAGTCAATACTCTGTTTTCACTCATATTTTTGTCGCATTCGACGCGCAAGAATATTTTAAGTTTAAGTTCTAGTTGTGAACAAAGAACTGAATAGCTGTGGTATAAAAAGTGTCTTTTCAGCATCCCTTGGCGCGTGAAGACGTTTCCAACCAATCAGGGCGTCTGATTTTGTTTACATATTTGTAAATTCAATAGACAGTGATGTCTGCGCTTTAGGTAAGCAAGTAATTTGTAGCCTATATCGTATATTATGATAGTTGTACAAACGTTGATGTGGCAACATGGGAACTTTGGTGAACTACAGAAACGATTAAGTAAACAGTAAATCAGCTGTGCGCATGGAGAAATGTTCCAATTTTAATTTATTTATAAAAAATACTTAACGCCATTTGCGCAAGATATGATAAGGTGCGTTGTACTCGTGATGGAATGTAGAATGTGTGAGTAAGTTTAGTTTTTCGATAGGGCAGAAGGGGGTGTTCTATACAATGACCAAATATTTAGAAAAAATAATGCAACATGAAAAATACATGAAAGGCATAATAAAAAATAAAGGTATATACTTAATAAATTCATTCAAAATGTATTTTAAATTACTACGATTATAAAAACATAAAAATGTCAAATTTATGTACTAATTCTAATGTTTGACATTTTACATTTCAAAAATTCCAAACCTACAATAATAAAAAATATATATCTATTAGGCTTCCTAAAATATCTATAGGACATATAAGAGAGATTTTTCTTTGACAAACCCTTATAAGAACAGAATAATTATAACTAGGAACATCAAAATATCACTGGTCTACTTAATTGATGAAATAGAAACCAATTTCCTCCACAGGATTAACTATAATAGTATTGTCGTTATTAGGTTTCATATTAAGATTTATGTGTTGGTAAATTGATGTTTTTTTTTTTTTGGAAAATAATATTATTTCAAGGTTTTAATTAATTAAAATCTACGCCTACTATCAGAACTTATTAAAACTACACAATCTTATATGTATATGTACATTCATTTTATATGAAAATGGGTAGTGGAAACTGATGTTAATAAATACATATAGCAAGTATAACAGAGAAGTAACTGAAACGCCTTGGGGAATTATTTGTGAAAGTAAAATTTTGCAAACTTGAGACAACAACTAAAACTTTCCTACAATCTTGAAGATACTAATGAAAGTTGTAGAAAGGCAACATATTTTTAGTGAATTTATTGGATGACTGAGTTGATCATTGATTCATGACGACGATTTTACAGTTAAAGTTTTTGATAATAGTAAGATAGAATAGAAGCATTATAAATGAATTCTTACATTAGACTGAGAAATATTTCAACTAAATAAAATGTTTACAATCTTCTGTCAAGTATGATTAAATCCAGTTTTTGTACTAGATAACCAATTTTCTCTTTGGTCTGATTGCTACATTTAGCTCTATTTATATTAATAACATTTTAATGATTAATTCCTGCTTATATCTAAATTATCTAATTTTATAGGATCTATACATGTTAGTGAAAGTTAACAACACCCGATTTTTTCCCAAGAGTTTCAGTAAACCATGTGGTCTCTGTATATCTTCTCAAGTAATACTTCATTTCTTTCCAGACTCTCTTACCCAATTTAGTTATTCATTATTGCATTAAATAAATTTCTAGGTACATGAATTTACATTTGAATTAGTAGAATTATTATCTTTGCAAATGAATTTAATAAACGTGTCTCTATTTAAGATTATCCACAAATTTACATAATTTTATAGGCAGTAACATTTTTCAGTTATCGTATATTTGCTATTTATGATCAATTTCTTCTTATTCAATATATATATATATATATATATATATATATATATATATATATATATATATATATATATATACATATAAAAATAGTTGATTGGTACAGTGGTACAGGTCTAGTTTAGATATACTAAATTTTATATTTTAAAACCTTGAATACAGTAGACATTAAAGAATTGCGTAAATATGGTTGTCATGTCATGCATCATATTATTGGTCAATTATTTTTCATGTTCTACTAATTGTCTTCTCTTAAATAACGTGACATGAAACAATAAAATAATATCATTGTTTTTGACGATGCGCATTGAAAATGTTGGTCTTTTTTCACACGTGTATAAGTATTTAGCAACAGTGATCACTTTTTAATGCATTATGGTAAGTGTTTACAAAATTACCACTATAACAAAGCTATTTTGCTTAATATTATCGCAATGAATTTTATGCTCTATTTCATCTTCGTTTTTATTATTTTGCTTGAGCATATCTTCCAGATCTATTTTCTATTGAGATACCTTTTCATTCATATTTTTTGACGATGCGCATTGAAAATGTTGGTCTTTTTTCACACGTATATAAGTATTTGGCAACAGTGACCTCTTTGTCGTACATAATGGTAAGTCTTTACAAAATTGCCACTATAACAAAGATATTTTACTTAATATTATAGCAATGAATTTTATGTTCTATTTCATCTTCGTCTTTACTTCTTTGCTGCACATATCTTCCAGATGTATTTTTTATTGAGATACCTTTTCATTTATATTCTTAATCCCGGTTACGTCTTTTTCCTCATCGCTTGCTTTTAGCTCCTTATTTGGTAAGGGTCTTGATCACTTCTTCTTCGGTAATAGAACCATTTCTTTTTATGTTGTTTTACGTATATTCATATGTTGGAAATATTTTTTCTTATTTTTTTAAGGGATACTAGGAAGCTAACTGGAATCGAACCTATTTGAAACCATCCATTTGAGAGTTTCTTGGTCTTAATTCATAAGAGCTAGATTATTAAATTAGAGCTTGTCATTTTACACAAACTTTTGTAAGGTTAATATTCTACTTGGTATTCTAGATAATTTAAATTTTGAACACGATGTCGTTTTGGTTGCTTAATCTTTGCTTTTATTGGAATCTTTTTGTGGATTTCTGTTACGGAATAGTAACTTGATGAGTTGCTTCTAGGGATTAGTTATCTTTGTTAAAGATAGTTACGCATTTTAAAATAATTGTCGGAGCTAGTACCATGCATTTGTCAATTGTTTTTGGATTGTCACAATTTTTTGTATCGTTTATGCTTGGACAATTATCGATCGCCCTTCCTTGATTTAGCAATAATTGCAAAGAATATTTATACGTGCAATCAAAGCTATGTTAGCATATTTCTCGAAACTTCTTCTGTCATGCATTAACTATTTCTACAGGCAAAGTTTTGTTCCAATAGACGTATATAATAAGAGCGTACAAATCCTTTGAGATGTCTGTTTTAAGAAATTAGAACTTGTGGAACAGTTCAAACGATTGTAAAGAAGAACGTGGTTATGTTTTTAACAACAAATTTTTATTATGGCCATTGGTTTAGAACATTTTTAGATATATTTTTCGTCATATAATTTCTCTGAAATTATATTTGTATATATGCCAGATAGCGAAAATACTGTTTTTGGTATCTGGATCGCTCCATTGTACAAATCCATTTCGATCATTGTGTCCCATTTAATTGATTTTAATGTTTGTTGTTGGGTCTGTGGGACCTTTCTCCGAAAGAAAGTATTGACAGATTACTACCGTACTATTTTCTGCATCTGCACTATCTGCATATTTCTGCATCTGCACTATCAACGTCCATATGCATAATGTTGGTCCTATATTTTATTTTTCAATTAGAAAAAAATCCTAACAATGTAGCATTTATGTTTTAGTTTTCTGTTCCCTTTTATGATATATCTGCTATAAATAAGACTTAAAATCCTAATAGCTTCTAATACCTACTCTTAATTGTATATTTTATAATACATTATCTTAACTTCAACCAACTTTTAGACTAACCAAAACTGAACATAACTTAGCTCATTGATAAACAGGAAATGTTAGCTTTTAAATTCCAATTACTGTATGTCATTTCACTAACATTATAAAGTACTTGGCCAACTTTCAAACAAGTATGAATGTTTCTGCACAATCCGTAGTTAGATTCTTACTGGGTAATGTTATCTTTCGATCTACCACTCTGACAAATAAGATTACTCTCCATTGAAATCGGTTCTCTCAGCAATCTAACTTCCCTATGCTTAAAATGACTTCACAAGCCAATAGAATTGTTAGACAAAAAATTGAGCAAACTCGCGTGCTATGAAGTAATAGTTATTAATTATGTAAGGGAATTAACAAGCTTTTAATCCACGAGCGGTTCAAAGGCTGTTAATTCCCGAATGTAATTCAACGTTTTATCCACGACCACGGGCATAACCGGTCAATTGCGAGGTGAAAAATTCTGATTTTGAAAAACGTCATATTTGACAGATTTTTTTTGATCAAGAATATTGATTTTGAGCTGAAAACTAGAAAGTCTTGGAGTCGCTTCTAAGACATGCGTTTGTTTATTTGTATGTCAATACTGAGAATTTCTTCATTTCGACTGAAATTATTTGCAAAATCGACATAAAAAGTGAGTGACAATGCTGAGAATTTCTTCATTTCGACTGAAGTTATTTGCAAAATCGACATAAAAAATGAGGAACAATGCTGAGAATTTCTTCATTCCGACTGAAATACGGCAAAAAGCACGCCTGTTACCAGCGAAATGTAAAAGTGTATACGAGAAGAATTGGTGGAATTCGATAACTGGCGAAAAATAAAAGGGCATAGGAGAAAGAGCAATTCCAGGAAAGGTTCTACTGTTCTACTTTTTCAATGTGAAGAAACGGTTTTCTGTCTCTTCAATGTGGATAAAGTATTTCATGCTAAAATCAATGTTGAAAGTGCACAAAGGTATTGATATTTCGAAGTGTGGTAAACTTACTTCATACCTGAAAGCCCGATCAAGAAATTATAAAACAAAGAAAGCAAAGATACTGGAGAGAAACCAAATCGAAGAATTTTTGAAAAAAGTACCGGATGAGGAATATTTATAAGTTAATGTAGGATATACACGATGTCAATATTTCAATTTATACATTGAGCTTTTTATTTTGAACTCTATACAGGTTGCAACTACCATGGGAGTCGCAGGTGTTTGTCGAAACAATGATTTAACTTTTTTGGATATCAGCCATGTCCAAGAAAAAGGCAGTTACTTGTACGTACTCATTCCGGATACGAAAACAAACATTTCAAGAAGTTTCACGATCTTGGAAGAAAATTTTTCAATAAATTCTGTAGAATCTGTCGAAAATACATCAATCTGCGACCTAAAATTGCCGACGGGAGATTTTTCTTGCGATATGTGGTTGGAAAATGTACTACACAACATGTAGACATCAACACAATTTCGAAAATGTTTTCAAAAGTGGTCTCATTTATTGGGCTCCCTGAATCGGAAAGTTATACCGAACATGGAATGAGGCGTTTTCAGCAACATTATTGGCCAATGCTGGGGGCAATATTACCACTGCCAAGTGTCACGGTGGGTGGAAATCGACTACGGTAGCGGAAAGTTATATTGAAGAATCTCTGTCCAGCAAGATAGAAATTGCTGAAGCAGGTCCTACCTAATGTCAGCGAAGTTGTGGGCCCTTCCAGTCCTTCAAAAACTCCTTATCGAGTGAATTTGAATAATCCCGGTCAAAATTACAAGATCGTTCTCGAGATAAATGGTAATGTTAATATTAATAATAATTCTAAATAAAATGCTATAAAATTGAAGCGTGGTATTATGAAATTTAATTAATATGAATTAATTTATTAGAAAGCCTCTAACAGACGTATTAAACCTTCCTAATATAGTGGTCGTGTACAATAATTTATAGGTTATCTTAGAAATAATCGATAAGTGCAAGAAAAATCAATAAGTTACCTTAAAATGGAACTATAGTACATGCATATATTACGGCCAAAGTTTATCAAATGTCAGGATTGTGTTATATATTCCTATTAACTTTTCGTTCATAGTTAATTATAATAATAGTATCATTAAAACGCTTTCATCAGTTCAGTTAACAACAATTACTGATAGTTATTATATTTCTATTCATTAAGTATGTATATAAAATACTTAATTAACAGAAGAGATTATGTTAACACCTTATCATGACTTGCAATGTGTACATTCTTTCGCTTTACTGGCTTTGAAAAATTCGTACACGATCTCACATTGACAAATATATTTTTGTACATAATGCTGTTTCTCACAGACAGTTTCCTGCATATATTTTGCTCAATTTAATTGAAGAATAAGCGCATATAACTACGATTTACTACCTTGACGGAAACTAGATGATCCGTGACATAAACTTCCTCAAGAATGCCATTCTAAACAATAATTATCAACCTTGGAAACTGAGCTACTCATTTACCTTGTACAGAACATATTCTGTGATTCACTATTGTATTTATGCCGCAGACTTTTTTACGGGAATGAAGTCATATCGGTAATAATAGGGTTTCTGTGTCAATAATATGCATGTAAATTAATCATGACCAACAAATGTTGTGCAGATTTCAACACAATTACGCAAAGTTAATTTATAATATTATTAGAGTTAGAAAGGAATTATTATAAGCAAACTAATTGCATATTAATAATGCAGAATGGATTTTTGGCTGCCTAAATTTACTGAAACTTTCCACTTAGCAAAGAGTGTAAGAAATAATTTAGCAGCTTTTAACTCTCGATTTATAGCATATAACGGATCACTAAATGATAAAAGCTTATGTAGTTATCTACATAATCTTTTTAGTGTACTTACATACATAATTAATATTAACAGAAAAGTTGGTTGAGTTGGAAAACCAAGATCAGTTAAAATTTACACGATCTTGTTGGAAAACAAGTTTGAATATTCATCTAGTATAGTTTATTTCATCGCTATTTGCCAAATAAAAAATCTCAAAACATAACCTGCGCTTGTTTTTATGGCTAGGCTTTAGGTAGACTCTTCCGTTTATCGGCAAGATAAGAGAGTTTTTTATTTGGCAAATAGCGATTAAATGAATTAAACTAGTATTCATTATTATATATACTAAAATACCCTGGCCAAAGGAATAGTCCTTACTACGTAAAACAATTTTAAAACCTTAAAACGGACTTTTCCGCACGTGGAACATCTCTATCTCGAAATTGAGTGGCCGAAAAAAAAATAAACCAACACATAAATGCAGAATATTTGTTTTATGTGACAATTTTACTTTTTTAAATTTTTCTCAAATAGTCCACCATCGTGCTTTCTCATGACTCATGGACAGGGTGGGGTGTGTCATATCCACCTCAAAATCAATAGATGTCGGTTGATAGACGTCCCTAATCAGAATTAGTCGAAATACGATCGATCCGACACGATTTAATTGAGCAATCGTGCTAATCAAAACAATTTCTCATATAGCCCACCATTGTGCTTTCTCATGACCCATGAACATGGTAGAGTGTGTTCTATCCACCTCAAAATCAGTGGGTCTCGTCTGGAAGACATCCCCGATCAGAATCAGTCAAAACCCGATCGATCTGACACGATTTACTTGAGTTATCGTGTTAACAAAAAAAATTTCTCAAATAGTCTACCATCGTGCTTTCTCATGACCCATGGACAGGGTGGAGTATGTCTTATCCACCTCAAAATCAATAGTATTTTGTATTAATTTTGAGGTGGATAAGACATACGTAAGATTTACGTATAAGACATACGTAAGATAAGACATACGTACATACATAAGATTTTGTATAAATCAATAGTATCAGGTATTGTCTGGGAGATGTTCCCGATCAGAATCAGTCAAAAGCCGATCGATCCGACACGATTTAGTTGAGTTATCGTGCTAATAAGAATAAATGCCGACGACAACGACAACAACGACACACACACACACACACACACACACACACACACACACACACACACACACACACACACACACACACACACACACACACACACACACATACACACACGCACACCACAAGCACACGAACGCACGCACATACGCACACACTCACACACACTCATACACACACACTCACGCGCGCACTCATACTCGCGCGCACACGCGCACACACATGCACACTCACATGCACACTCACGCATATTCACGCATATTCACGCATGCGCGCGCGCGCGCGCGCGCACACACACACACACACACACACACACACACACACACACACACACACACACACACGCGCGCGCGCGCACTCACACACACACAAAACGGTTTTAAATCCTTTTTTTTTTTGGTTTTTAGATCGAAAAACGAAAAATAAACCCTATAAAAAAATTAGTTTTACACGATTACATTACTTCGCGTATAGTGGAGTGCGCAAAAGTAAAGCAGTATCCATATACCTATTCTAGACCAAATTAGCGCATCAGTGAAATTATACTCGTATTATTATATATATTTTTTTCAATATTTAAATCATAAACGATTTCAACTAATGTTTAACAAATTGGAATGGTATTATCGTAAGAATAAACATGAATAAATAACAGAAACGAACAATAATGTCAAATTCAATGAAAACTGTTAATGAAAAACTTTAGAAAAAAATTATGCAATTGTGAATTAGAAACTTTACAAAAAAATTGGGAGAAATTAAATCCTCAGAATTTGTATCCAGTAGCATGTAGATCCTATTCTAGCTTTTAAAAATGTTTTCATTCTCCTGGGAATGCATTGTACAAGTGGTGAATGGTATCCTGAAGAATATTCTTCCAATCGACAATAACGACTTGTTCGAGTTCCCTCGATGGTTACAGTCATGGGGCAGGTATGTGGCGCCTAACTGTACTAAATAATTTTTGTACATCTCATAAAAGTTCTATGGGGTTCATATCTCGGCTTCTTGGTGTCTAATCCGTAGTTTGAATACTCAGAAATCGTAGCAGAAGGTGTCCATGGACAATATTTGAATGTCATGGATATTATTTGAACTTTAATTGCCATCCCCTTTTGCCTGTTTTTCGTTTTATTTACTGCAAATATCAATTAAATTTCACTTTTTTTCTTGCGTTGTGAGGTCGTTGAATTTTTGAGGAACTAAGATATCATCTCTATTTGCATTATATTCATTTAAAAACAGTGAAATTTAGACCTTTCTCGTCCTTTCATATAGACTTACAATCTTAAATGTTCTCTTTGTCTACATAGACACACAATACTACTATTGAAATAGTTTACATAAATATTTATTAACAATATTTTGCTGTGGTATTTTAACGGAAATGAACAAAACTTAAAATGTTAACAACAGACGGATTATCGAATTTTGTATGTATTACTTTTCCGTTCTCCACTACACTAGCGGAAAAGTAATGTAATCGTGTAAAGAAAAAGTGAAAAAAACAAAATTTTTTTTGGGTCTATTTTTCGTTTTTCGGCCTAAAAATTAAAAAAAAATGGGTTTTAAAATATTTTTGCTGTGTGTGTCGTCGTTGTCGTGTCGGCATTAAAATTTCTTGTTAGCACGATAACTCAACTAAATCCTGTCGGATCGATCGGGTTCTGACTGATCCTGATCGGGAACGTTTCCCAGATGACACCTATTGCTTTTGAGGTGGATAGCACACACCACCCCTTCCCTTGGGTCTGTTTGAGAAATTTTTTTTGTTAGCACGATAACTCAACTAAATCGTATCGGATCGATCGCGCTTTGACTAATTCTTATCGGGGACGTCTCCCAGACGACACCTATTGATTTTGAGGTGGATAGGACATACCCCATCCTGTCCATGAGTCATGAGAGCACAATTGTGGACTATTTGAGAAATTTGTTTTGTTAATACGATAACTCAACTAAATCGTGTCTGATCGATCGGGTTTTGACTGATTCTGATCGGGAACGTCTCCCAGACGACAACTATTGACTTTGAGGTGGATAAGACACACCCTACCCTATCCATGGGTCAGGAGAAAGCACCACGGTGGACTAATTGAGAATTTTTTCTTGTTAACACGATAACTCAACTAAAACATGTCGGATCGATCGGGCTTTGACTGACTCTGATCGGGGACATCTCCTAGATGACACCTATTGATTTTGAGGTGGATAGAATACACTCTTATCATGTTCATGGGTCATGAGAAAGCACAATGGTGGACTATTTGAGAAGTTTTTTTGTTAACACGATCACTCAATTAAATTGTATCGGATCGATCGGGTTTCAACTGATTATGATTAGGAACGTCTACCAGACGACATCTATTGATTTTGAGGTGGATAGGATACACCGTACCCTATTCAGTGGTCAGTAGAAAGCACGAGTGTGGACCATTTGAAAACAGTAAAACCGTCGCATAAAACAGATATTCTGCATTTATTGTATTGGTTTATTTTTTCTCGGTCACTTAATTTCGAGATAGAGATATTCTACGTGCGAAAAAGTTTTTTAAGGTTTTAAAACTGTTTATTCATTCGCTTTTTAAAGCTTTCTTTTCCTACTGATACGTAATATTATCTTGAGGAACAATAAAAATGTAGAAATTTGGAAGAAGGTGTTGAAAGTCAATTATTCAAAATATTTCGTGTTAGTATTTCAGTATGTCATATTTTTAATGATGACAATAATAGCGTCCATGTAGATAATTTATTATAATTGAATAGAATGCACCACTTCCTGAAAGTATTTATATCTAGTGCTGTAGAGAAATTATAGGTCGTGTATATTTTAAGTACAGAGATACCTATTAAGGGATTTATATAATGAGCGAAGTGTTTACTGTTTACTTTGTAATTTAAAGTGAGTGATGACACGAACTTATTTGTTTACAGTATCTCGCTCCAAGGAATAACCACACTTCAACGCTAATGAATGGTGTGCTTAATTTATACTGGGTGATTCAGTTTTAAAATACTTTATAGTCCACGTACTGTTCCTTAATAATTGGGATTTCAAGAGAAGCGATATGACCTCTGGCAACCGAATGCTGAAACAATCTCTAGTACATAGTAAATGATTTCTCAACCTCACTTTTTGGTCGTGATATTTTCGATATTTTACAACATTTTTGGCTATTTTCCTGTGTTTTAAAATTATTGTTATTGTTGTCATTGTTAGTTGTTGTTATATTTATTATCCTTTTACACTATTATAGTTTTTGTGACTGAAAAATTGGATTGTTCTGTCGGTTACGTCTGGTAAGTAGGTACTTGTTATTATAAATATTTTTAATGTACAATATTGTTATTTTAAAACGAACTGTCCAAATTAGAGGAGATATTAAAAACAACTGACCTGCGCCTGGTCAAATAAGAAGGGGAAAAGTATAAAGCAGTGACGATTAAAGATTTCTGAAATGTCTTCCTCCAAGCTTTCGAACCATTACTGTTGTGTTCATCAATGGGCCAAAAAGGACCCTGAAAAGAAAATGAGATTTTATCTTTTTCCTAAAGAAAATTCAGGCAATGCCAAGTTTGAATCCAGAATGGGAAAAGAGTTAGTGGATCGAAGAAAAGCCTGGATGATTAGACTACGCATTGGCAAGCCTGTGACCAAATTTATGAAAGTTAGCTTTCTACACCTCAAGGCAGAAGATTATTTTAACAAAGATAAAACTTCTAATCTATGATTTCAAGCATTTAAAATATATTTCTTATTTTTGTAAGGACAAAAATCGGAAAGTAGGGGTCGTGAATTAAAGAAAACATCGGTTCCTTCTCAAAACCTTCCGACACCTACAACAGTGTCCTCTACCTCGAAGGCACAATCTTCACACTCGTTTCGGGGTGAAAGATACCGGAACAGACAATTGATGAAAGCTCATCCAGTTGGTCCATGTGGTAAATCTGAAGTTGTCGAAAATAACACTGAGGGCTACTAATAGTAGAGTTAGAGTAGAGTAAACTAAGAGTTATTTGGGCCATGTTCATTCTAAAATAACAATATTTTACATTAAAAATATTTTCTAATCAAAAATGATAATACCTGAGACAGACAAAAATGATAATACCTAAGACAGAGACTCCTAATGAGTAGGTACTTACCAGACGTAACTGACAGAACAATCCAATTTTTCAGTCACAAAAACTATAACAGCGTAAAACGATAATAAATATAACAACAACTAACGATAACAATAATTTTAAAATACAGGAAAATAGCCAAAAATGCTGGAAAATATTGACAATAACACGACCAAAAAGTGAGGTTGGGAAACCATGTACTAGAGATTAATTTGCGGATAATCCGTCATGGTGCTGCGATCTTAATTTAAATTCCCAATACTATAACAAAATTAAGTGAGATACAAATAGCTATAACTGATCCTTTATTAGTTTTTAGTTAAGTTTATTATTATAAATAATTTTTAAAAATATATTTCAACGTAACATTTTAAAATTAGTTTTATTTTATCTGATGCCGTTTGTAAAACATACCACAATTTTTAATTACACCCTTTGCCGTTAATGATAATGCCGTTAATTATAACATGAGGAGTATATTGATTGAGGACAAGATTTAACTCGTCATATAAGAAAAATGATTTATATAAAGTTAATTAAATAAAAAAATGTATATATTACGATATGTAATGTAACATGTAATAACGCAACGTAATACGTATTGTACTTTATATAGGTCAAACTGGTCGTTATTTTGAGGTAGATATGATATAGAGAACATTTGCATTTATTTAAACTTACAAATATTTAATTAAACCATCATAAATCATATGTTTGGATCAAACCATTGGTTTTAATTATGTTAATACATACGTACGTATGAGGTTAATACATAGAAAATATAATAATTTAAATAAAATTTACCGAATGCAATATAACTTTTCAGTTCAAGTAAAATTTCTAATAATATTTTTAATGATTAAAAATGCTTGTAAAAAATAAGTCACGGAATTCAGAATATTAATTAATGGTGATGACGAAACCATAAAGTCATATAATATTACCTTTATTGACTTTCATTACATTTCTTGATTACTTTTTCTTGATTGGTTTTAGTTTCTGAAATAAACATACTTGATAGATAGCAATACAAAGTAAGAAAAACAAAATAAAATTTTTCTTGTTTTGATTTTTTTTTATATATCAAATCTAACAAGATTTCCTTTTATATATTATACGATAGGATTTTCTTTTATATTTTTATTGTGAACTGTCGCTCTGCAGACTCCAACAGTAATCGGCCATCATGTGACGATCCCACCTTCCTTGATATCTTTCTTCCATTATTCGGATATCCTGATGACACCATTCACCTTGTTCCTTGCTATATCCTTTTAAGTTAGAAGGAAATTTGTCTAAGTCACTATGCAAAAAATGTCCATTTGCCCAATTTTTCAAAACATTTTAGCATCTTATGTACTAGTTTCTGATACCTAGGCTATTTGCCTTGTGATTGTCCAAAAAATATTCAATTACAGATGCATAACTAAACCATGCATCAGATGCTGTCATATATCTGTTAAGATATATGACAGCATCTGATGCATATATGTCATATATCTGTTAAGATCTGGGTCTTTTACCAATCTTCGAATTTGTGGGCCGTCAGAAATCCCTTCTTTTAATTTTTCCATACTCAGTGCTAGAAATGCTTGGAAAAAACAACCACCTGACTTGTCCAGTGCTTTTACAAACTGTTTAATTAAGCCCAGTTTGATATGAAGGGGTGGCAGTATTATTTTTTCTCTCTTTGTTAGTGGTTCGTGACCAATGTTGGCTTTTCCAATGGTCATAGCGTCTCTCAAAGGCCAAACAGTTTGCTGCCAATGCTTTTATTTTGCACGACTATCCCATAAACGGAGGTGACAAGAATATTTGGTATATCCACTTTGCTGTTAAAGTATGGTGACCATGTTTAAATCGACACAAACAAACCACTGATGCTGACAATAAGCAATTTCTTCTAATACGAATTTAATATTTTCATATTGTTATGTAAGCTTTGTTGAGTAACCGATTGGAATCGACGCAAACTTATTTTCATTGTGCAGTAATATATATTTCAAGCTCTTTTTAGAACTATCCACGAAAATCCGCCAATCATCTGGTAAATTTCAGGAGTTTCCATTATTTTAACAAACATAATCAGTTTAGACAAAATGAAGATATAATGTGAAATTATGGTCCTCGAGTACTCAGAAATCGATCTTAAATTTGTGGCAACATAAAAATGTTTTTTTTTCTGTTCCCCAGTTATATTATTAAGAATTCACCCTACATTTATTTTACAATGTGCATACCTTCGCATATTTACCTTCATATGCATATTTACCTTTTAAATATATGAACGATATTACAAGTAATTTTGTAATATGTTAAAAGTGTTGGAATTCTTAAAAAATAAATATTTGTTAACCAGTTTTATCGCACTTAATGTCATTGCCTTCTTGATTAAAGCGCTATATGAAAATAACTTGTGCAATATCCCCTCAGTTCCAGCCTAAACAAATATTTATTTAATAATTGCGTATTATTTTATTTCAAAAAATAAAGTTAAATATATCTATATTTATATAAAAAAATGACACGATTGCAGAATTTTCTTAAATTAGAATATACAAATGTTGAACGTACACATTCAAGAAAAAAATTAATATTCAGGAAGGAATCTGTAGTTGTTCTGGTAATTTATGATACATAGACTTTCTTTCATTTAAAACTGGGTTGGGCGCAGGCGATCTGTGAGATTTGGAAGTCACTTTTTTCGTTGCCCTTTCATGTGTATTACGAATATTAACTCCCTCATACCTTCCTAGCTCCAAACCACTCTCCTCGATATGGTGTCGATTTTTTTAGTACATTCCCTGATCTTGTATGGGCCTCCCGAACCTGTCAGATGCATTGCGCCTGATTACGTCATTATTTTCACTTTTATATTTTGATAGATTTTTTTTATTATTTAAATTATTAAAATTTTGTGGGATCTCTACACTTACTTATTCTAGCTTTTTATGGTATTATTATTCAAAAGTAATACATTTTGGTGTTAAATTATTGGCTTATACTAAATATCGTTACCAACAATGTGACGTTTATTTTTGAGTGGGACATTCTAAAATTAGGAAGAGGATTTATAATTATTTACACTTAAAGTAGGCAGTTACTTATAACTTTCCTTTGTAATTCACGTCCAATATATTTTTTATACATAACTTTATGACTACATGAAAAAATAGGTGATTTGTTTTCTGTATTCAAAATATTGTTCAATACTAATTTATGTTTGTGTTTTATCCTTAAAACAGAAAGAAAACTTATCAATAGCTGGTTCTCCTATAAGTATCTAGCAAATTTATTATTTTACAACATTAAATGAGTTTATCAATGTAAATTTAATTATTGCGATTCAAAACTAGTGTAAAATATTTATTATTGTATTGTATTAATTAAAATAAGCGTTTCATTAAGTCTTTACCTCATTAAAATCTAAATTGTGTAAGATTTGATAATGGGATCTCCCAAATGCATTGCGCCCGAATGTGTTTGGATTCATACTGCGCCCGACGGAAGGTTGATAGATGAGCTAATTTTTTTAGTTCTAAGGGTACATAGTTTTTAAATGTGTTAATGGAAACATTAAATAAAATATGTGTAGTTGAACTATTCATATAATTCGTGTTAAAAATGTTTGTTTGCGATAATGTACTAACAACAATAAAGTTATGAATGCTAATAAATGAATCAGTGATAATGACTGTGCACATGACTCAATTGCACCTAATATACTTGCTTACTTTATAGCGGAGGCAGCACAGTGGCGTGACATTTATTCATGCATTTTATTGACTTGGGGTAATAAAACGAGATTCTTTCGCGAAATTGTTTCATAATTGCTTATTTTGAGCGGTAGTAAAACTGTTTAACAGTTTTTTTATTAGCAAAAACAAATAACAATACCGAAACTAGTTTTTATCAGCCAATCGCACGATTAGTAATATTGCGATTGTTGTGGCAATAGTCATTTATGTGAGTAACACTGTATTTGTATATGCTCAAAATTAATTTCCAGTTGCAATTTTAGAAATATATTTTTGTTTTGTATTGAAAAATATATATGCATATAAAATATAAATATTATTTGAAATTTGCTCATATAGCTGGAAATACATGGAGATTATTTTAAGTGCCTTAGATTTTATATTTTAAAATCTAATAGATTTTTCATTCAAATTAAAAAAAATAACTGAACTGAAATAAAAATGTGAACACGACATTCGTATGTAATTATAATGCATTTTGTTGCATTTTTTTCTTAACATATAACGGGAAATTATTTCATTCTTTTATCTTATCAAATGCATCCTGCGGATACTCCATTTAATTTATAGGATTTTTTTTTACTTGTGGAATACTACGTATATAACATGTTATCGCTACCTTTATTATAGGTGTTATATGCTAATGACATATTGAGAATTAAAATTAAATTACCAGAAATATAAATTATTTTATATTTTATTAAATCATTTTTAAGATCATTCATTCATTCTAAAATATTTAAAGGACGATAAGGATAAATAGTTCATACACATCAATTTTAGTACCTACTTGAAAGGGTGTTGACACCCAAGTCTTTATTACATTATATTTGTCGAGGTTATAATGACATTGACAACATTCTTTAAACGAAAACAAAAGGGAGAGGCTAGTATTCACCGAGAGATTACACGTTTGGCCAGCCAAGTTGACATCATCAATAGTTGATTAAAACACTTTAATCGATCTCCTAATGATGATAACTTGGTTGGCGAAACGCACACAGAGTAACATGCAATCTTTAGGCGTGTTTCAAACACCGGTTTCCTGTTTGTATTGCTGCATCCAAGTTTACAGCCTCTTCTGCGGAACAAATGACAATACCAATCTTCGATAATGTAATTTGTGGAACATGTTTTGTTGCATGTAGTATGTTATTTTTTTGGATAGTTTAGGTACATAATTATATTATTGAAAAAAATGAATAATTGAATAGCAAGCACAATGTAACATAAAAATACAAACACGTGAGGAAGCTTTCTTCGTTATCTTTACGATTTCCAATTCTTCCCACAATTTTCTTTCTGTTCCTTTTTTCTCTTATCACCATGAATCTGTAGTACAAAGATCTTGATACAAAACAGTTTTTTAAATGTTATATTACAATAAAATATTTATTGTAATAGTATTTAAATCTCCTAAATAATGGCTTGTTTAAGGTAGTTTTTTCGGTACCGTCCAGTCCAAAAATAAATGCGCTGGTAAACCGAAAATACATGGAATACGAGTAGTCTAGTGTTCATTATTTTTGTTTAGAGACTATACTTTATACTCAAGGTACTGCATGTACAGGTTGTAACATAAAGGTTGGGAATAAATTAAACAGTGGATTGCTTAGTAAAAAAAATAGATTTTCTTCATATGAAGTTATGCTCTATGGGCTTTCGTTTCCAAGCTACAGGGCGCTAAAGAATTTCAAAAAATTTAGTTTTTCTCTAATAACTTTCGAAGATTAGAAGATAATTAAACGAAATTTTAACCGTAGCTTAATTCGATAATGACCTAGTAAGAAGAAAAAGATTGACTTCGTAAGTTACTCAGTGGCGTACGTACACATTGTACCGTAAAGAGAATTGTGGTACGCCACTGGTAAAAACATTATTTTATTTCTTTTTTAAGATCTACTTTTTATTTTAAATAAAATTACCCTCTTGCGTTTTATTTGTATCTCTTGTCATTTTCCCGTAATTAGAACTTTTGCAAATACTAATTTTTTCCCACTGCTAACATAGGAAAATTAAAGTAATAAAAACATTATCAAGTATGATTTGACTCAACCACCGAAAATGGTCGAGTAAGCATTGAAAATACTTTTTGATTGAATATGATATTAAAATGTCACATTATTTTAACAATAATAAAAAATAGAGGTAACTTAGGAATTTACAGAATTTATTAACTAGGTAATAGGAAGTAATAAACTAACAAACTCGACTACAAAAGGTGCTGGAAATGTTGCCCCCTAACTTCAATACATTTTTCAATGTGTTTTCTCATGGATTCTCTTACTCGCCAAAAAATACCAGGCATCTCTCGAATTTGCTGACAGCCCGTTTCAACTCTTTGCCGAATGGTCTGCACATCAGGAATGGGAACGGAATAAATTATGTTTTTTAAGTGCCCCCACAAATAATAGTCTAATGGATTAAGGTCAGGAGAACGAGGAGGCCACGCTCTTGGCCCTCCACGACCTATCCATTTATTTCGGAACGTTCAGATATTCTCTCACTTCTCGCCTAAAGTGAGCTGGGGCGCCATCATGCATAAACCACATGTTTTGGCGTGTTTCAATTGGGACTTCTTCTAATAGAGGTTGTAATTCGTTTTGAAGAAAATCCAGATACGATAATCCGTCTATTCTATTTGGTAGTACTATGGGACCAATCAAAAAATCGCCAATTATTCCGGCCCAAACATTAATTGAAAATCGCTGCTGGTGCCGAGATTGTATCACTCCATATGGATTTTCATCAGCCCACAGATGGTTATTGTGGAAATTAACTATACCATCCCTTGTAAATCCAGCTCCGTCGGTAAATAAAATGAATGAGCGGAATAACAAATTCTGATTACACTTATTTAAAAACCAGGTACTAAATCTGAGACGTGATACATAATCCTCGGCAAAAAGTGCTTGGACTCTTTGTAGATCGTATGGGTATAACAAATTATCGTGCAGAATTCGTTGGACAGTCATATGACTTACTCTCTCCATTCTCCCAATTCTTCTAGTACTTGATTCAGGATTCGCCTCGACCGTCTGAAGGATTCGTTCTTCAAGTTGTACTGTCCTTACATTTCGATGTCTTCCGATGGAGGTGCAAGGCTTTAACGAGCCGGTATCACGTAAGCGCGCATGAATTCTCGAGAAAGTCTTCCTATTTGGAATGCGCTGAGCTGGGAAACGTTCAACATACAGACGCACAGCTAACACAATATTTCCGTTGGCAACGCCATAAATAAAATGCAATTCTGTTAATTGTTTAAATGAGTAGTCCATTTTTAACAGATCTAAACCAAAGTACAACCGTTTAAGGAAAACTAAATGTCTTAACTGACAATTGAGTCAAAGCATACTTCATAATGTTTTTGTAATTTTCATTTTCTTATGGGAGTGGGAAAAATAGTATTTGTAAAAGTTTTAATTATGGGAAAATGACAAGAGATACAAATAAAACGCAAGAGGGTAATTTTATTTAAAATGAAAAGTAGATCTCAAAAAAGAAATTAAAAATTGTTTTTACCGGTGGCGTACCACAATTTTCTTCCGAAAACCTTACGGTACAATGTGTACGCACGCCACTGAGTAACTTACGAAGTCAATCTTTTTCTTGTTACTAGGGCATTATCAAATTAAGCTACGGCTAAAGTTTCGTTTAATTATCTTCCAATCTTCGAAAGTTATTAGAGAAAAACTAAATTTTTTGAAATTCTTTAGCGCCCTGTAGCTTGGAAACGAAAACTCATAGAGCATAACTTCATATCAAGAAAATCTATTTTTTTTTTTTACTAAGCAATCCACTGTTTAATTTATTCCCAACCTTTATGTTACACCCTGTATACACACAACTACATGTTTATTAATTGAAACTAAAGACATGGCAATATTGCGTTGTATCGTATTTTAATCTGTTGTGATTGTATATGTCTTAAGCCGGGTATTCACTAGCGAGCTGTAGCTGGAACTGTTGCACGTTACTGTTACCAAAAATCATAGTGTGTACGTGGTTCGCGAACCTGCCACGAACGAAACACGTGCGGCTCGTAGTGAGCCGACGATTGTCGGTTTTTGCCGCGAATCAAAGGGCGCTCGCAGTGCGTTCGTGGACGTCGAGAGTGAAGGTCGTTGCAACGCTGCGAACCAACAAATATTTTCGAGCGTTTATTCCTTTGATTTTAATCGTTTATTCGTTTATCGTGAATGAATGGTCAAAGGATAAGTGTCTTCTGCTGATAGACGCCTACAAAGAAAACAGTGTACTATGGAACCCTCAGAATAAAGATTATTACAAAAAATATTTGAAAGAAGATCCCTATTGTATTGAAAACTTGTAAAAGAATCACCAGTAGTTAAGTATCTCAGCGTCACAGCTAACCTATCTTGAACCGAGACTGCTTCTCGAAACGCAGTGTTTTTTTGTTCTATCTTGGGCCCGATTAGATTAATTTTTTAGATATTCACAATCAGTTGGAGTCATTCTCGTGAAATTTTTGTAATGATCACGGATTTGTTGATTTTTTAAAATAAGAAGTAGATCACTTCTTTCCCGATACATTCGATTAATCCACCATCGTGGATTAAGCGAGAGACACTTTGTCTGACATCGTGGAGTTACAAACCAACATTGCGGATAGATCCGGTTTGTCTATAGGGTCACAATGATGTAGACTTCTCGTACACACTAGAACCTCGTTACTGTGTCTGTTCGGTTAATGAGTACGCTCGGTGGGGCTGCTCGGTGGACAGTGAAGATTGTTTCACGCGTACACACTAGAACCTCGTAACTGTACTATTCGATTACAGCTACAGCTCGCTAGTGAGTACCCAGCTTTAATGAGTATGCTCGGTGGGGCTGCTCGGTGGACGTCGCGAGTGAAGATTGTTTCACGCGTACACACTAGAACCTCGTAACTGTATCTGTTCGGTTACAGCTACAGCTCGCTAGTGAGTACCCAGCTTTAATGAGTATGCTCGGTGGGGCTGCTCGGTGGACGTCGCGAGTGAAGATTGTTTCACGCGTACACACTAGAACCTCGTAACTGTATCTGTTCGGTTACAGCTACAGCTCGCTAGTGAGTACCCAGCTTTAATGAGTATGCTCGGTGGGGCTGCTCGGTGGACGTCGCGAGTAAAGATTGTTTCACGCGTACACACTAGAACCTCGTAACTGTATCTGTTCGGTTACAGCTACAGCTCGCTAGTGAGTACCCAGCTTTATACTTAACCTGATTGTAAACATTTTCGGAGCGTAAAAGAAAATTTATAGAAAAATTAAAACTGAATTTTTGTCGTGATTAGCTGTGGGACAATAAAGAAAAAATAGCAAAGCGGAAAATAATACCGAAACGTTTGAATTGTATTGCAAAAATGGGTCTTGCGAAAAGTAAACAGATTAATTAATCTACGCATTGGACGACGTATTGTTTAATTAAGCGAGCTTAGCAAACATTTAAGATGTGAATATCAAGACGTTCTTTCACTTGAAAATATAAAAAAGGAAAGTCGTTTAGGACTAAATTCAATTTTGGATATTGTTTGTGGCAAATGCGCAGTAATAACGTATTATTTATAATATATATATATATATATATATATATATATATATATATATATATATATTATTTATAATAAACTAATGTATAGATGAGTTGTTTTTGGAAAAAATATATAGGAAAATGTTCAAGTTATGATGTAAAATATGTAACTCTTAGTCAAGTGGTATATTCAAACCACGCAAAAAGTTCCAACTTTCATGGTGAATATCTCCTTTATTGTACAGGTAACAATATTTCATTGAAACAATTTCCTTCGGGAAGTTAATTCTTTATGTGTATCCGAAATTGGATGGAATTCTATAAAAAAGTAGGTTTCCGGAGAAACTGCATTAAGTGAGTCATGACAAAATGAAATTTTGTTGATCTGCTATGAAAGTTCCGAACATAAGTTTAGTCTGGTTTTAGAAAATAATCAGTTATATGTATTTCTAGCAATGAGATAATATTCTTACAAACCAAGCCAATTCAGTCATCAAGTGATTGTTTATAGAATATTCGGAAAAGAACAAACACATAGCTCTTATATCACATGAATTTATTTCAAGAACTTAAGGGGGATGACCGTAGATTAGCGTTTTGAGAAATTCTCATGGAATTTAGTATCCTCATAATTTTCTTTCCCCAGAGAGATAATGTAATTTCGAATTACTGAAGTACAATTTTCTGTCCACTGTTATTGAAGGTGTACCAAATGATGTAACGTATTTGGAACTATCTCAGAAACACATTCTCAAAATTTTGCAATGTATTAAAATGGCGATAATCTTAATGCATCGAAAAGTTTTCATTATCTAGTAATGCGAAATTATCTTAATGAAACTGTCGCTACTAAAATGGGATAGATGTGGATTAGTATCAAGGCTAGTTATATCTAGGAAACTAACCAAGGAATAGTGAAAAAAGCTCATTTGAAAATGTGGCTATTGTGGTAATTATAATAGTCGTAATGCAATAAAGTTATATAACATACTTAGAGATGATAAAAACTACACGTTTGTGAACTACTACTACTACTACTACTGCGGAGCTACAAAGGTGTACAGCAAAAATTAAAAAACGCAAGATACAATTCTAGCAATAGAAGAAATAGAAAATAAGACAGAACAGGGGCTAGAACAGAAAAAGAAAAATCTGAAACATTTACTGAACACTTAGCCAATGCTTTCCAGCTATTCCCATCTGAGAACAGAGAGGAAGAAGACATTACATCATTTCTAGAAACGCCATTCTGAATAGCTCTCCCTACAAAAGCTATAAAATTATCAGAAGTTAAAAATATGATTTGCGAAATCTTAAATAAAATAAAACCAGAGATATAACCTCATCATAGGACAAAAAAAGCAAAAGCTGAAACTTCTTTATTGCCTAATCTAGACTTTTATTTAGCCACCCAAATTAATGTTTCTAATAATTATTTTAACGAAGAAATCCATTTTCAAAAATTCGTCTGCACATTCGCATATTTGGAACACTCCACTTAAAACCGATTTATTTTCTCTGTGAACATTATCTATGACCCGAAACTTCTTCATTACCTAACCTCAACCTTTATCTAGCTATACATATTACCATGACAGTTCTATAAAGTATTTTAACAGAGAAACCTATTTTCCAAAATACGTATGCGTATTTGTTCACATTCCAAACACTTCCCTTAAAACCCCAACCCCCGTATTTTCCTCCTAAACATCATCTGTGATCCAAAACTTCTCTATTACCTAATCTGGACCTTTATTTGGTCACCCAAACTAATAGTATGTTTCTAACAATTATTTTAACAAAGAAACACATTTTCAAAAATACGCCTATTCGCATATTTGGAACATAATAATTCGCATACTTGTCGTTTTAAATTTAGATGTAAATTTACAATGCCATCAATCCTTAGAATTGGGCACTTTCTATCTGAGCGACAGCTTGGACTGGACAAATCATGATCTCCAAGCCTGGGAAACTAGTTGAGGAAGTGTCATCATATAGGTCCATCACTCTATTGTCTATCATTGCAAACTTATTTGAGAAATTCTCTTAGTCCATATTATCTCTTGTAAGACTAAAACCATTTCTAGAGGAACAGAACATTATTTTAGAGCATCTGTGCATCTAGATCTATATGTAGATTATATGAATACATCTAAGGTTAAGATTATGTAAGAAGAAGTTATATGAGGACACCTGTGATGGTCGAGTTACCATTCCAAAACATGTCATGATTTTTTCGTCGTTCGATAAATTGTATTAATAATTAATAAATAAAAATTCAATAAAAAAAGTCCAAAGGATTACCAAAACAAAATAAAAAAATCTAAGAAATGTAATGTAAAATGTAATATTGGTCAAATAGGTCAATGAATTTTAATCTTAATTAATGCACTAAAATTTTAGTCATTATAAAGAGCTTTTACATACTACTCGTACTAGGAATTTTTATAATTTCTTGCATTTATTCTCGTTAAATGTGTCGGCAAGTTTTTCGTTATCTTTCAATCGTGATGTTTGTATCGTTTTGCAGTAATTTTACAGTTTGTATTTATTCATTGTTTTTGCACTAAAATGTATGTAAAATGAAAAAAAAAGTTTTAAAACCTTAAAACGGGCTTTTCCCCACGTAGAACATCTCGAAATTGAGTGGCCGAGAACAAATAAACCAACACATAAATGCAGCATATCTGTTTTATGCGACAGTTTCACTTTTTTCCAATAGTCCACCCTCGTGCTTTCTCATGACCTATGAACAGGATCGGGTGTGTCCTATCCATCTCAAACTCAATGGATGTCGTCTGGTAGACGTCCCTAATCAGAATCAGTCGAAACCCGATCGATCCGACACGATTTAATTGAGTGATCGTGCTAACAAAAAAAAGTCTCAAATAATCCACCATTATGCTTTCTCATGGCCCATGAACATGGTAAAGTGTGTTCTATCCACCTCAGAATCAATAGCTGTCGTCTGGGAGACGTCTCCGATCAGAATCAGTTAAAACCCGATCGATCCGACATGATTTAGTTGAGTGATCGTGTTAACATAATAAATTTCTCAAATAGTCCACCGTCGTGCTTTCTTATGACCCATGGATAGGCCCCAGCCTATTTTGAGGTGGATAGGACACACCCCAGTGTGTCCTATCTACCTTAAAATCAATAGGTGTCGTCTAGGAGACGTTCCCGATCAGAATCAGTCAATACCCGATCGATCCGATACGATTTAGTTGATTTATCGTATTAACAAAACAAATTTCTCAAATAGTCCACCATGGTGCTTTCTTATGACCCATGGACGGAGGGTGCGTCCTATCCACCTCAGAATCAATAGGTGTTGTTTAGGAGACGTCCCCAATCGTAGTTCGTCAAAATTCGATCGATCCGACACGATTTAGTTGAGTTATCGTGTTAACAAAAAAAAATTTCTCAAATAGACGCACGGGAGGGGGTGGTGTGTGCTATCCACCTCAAAATCAATAGGTGTCATCTGAAAGACATCCCCGATCATAATCAGTTAAAACCCGATCGATTCGACATGATTTAGTTGAGTTATCGTACTAACAAGAAATTTTAATGGCGGCGACAACGACAACGACGATACACACAGACAACATTTTTTTAAAACCAATTTTTTTGTTTTTAGGCCTAAAAACGAAAGATACACGAAAACAAATTTTTTTACATTTTTCTTTACACGATTGCTTTTCCGCTAGTATAGTTGAGTGCTGAAAAGTAAAAATGTTTACACTTTATGTAAAAGTTCATTTTAAAACTTCACAAAGCTTTAGTGTTTAACAGTAAAATATCTCAAAGGGCTTTAAATCATTCTACATTGCTTAATTTCGATGAAAAATTATTAGAATATCTTCAGAAACTAGTTCGAAATAAAATCACATCTAGCCTTGGAATCGTAACATGATAATGGTGTTAGGTTATACATGTAAGCGCATCCAAGATATACTTATAAAAAAATAACCATCTGAATGGTCTGGTTCAGTAAAATTTTGTAGGAGTCTGAAAGTGGATTTAATCTCTAAATTTTTTATATTGAGAATCATTTTATCTCTTTTACCCTTGATAGTCCAAGTTGATTATAATATCATGTTTGATGATATTTAAAAAAATACCTCCTCAACGTTTCAAAAAATATATTGAATACCTTTATCTAAAAATGTTCAAAATCAGAAATAAAATCCTTTTATAAAACTTTTCTCAACTTCAATGGAAGTGATTTTATTTATAAATACAAAATAATGTAGGTAATCTATTGAAGTTTCATGAAAATGTTTGTTCTAGTTTCAGAAGTAATAGCGGCATCGTATTGCTAAAATTATTATGCAGTATAGTCTTTGTTAATACTAAATTAACTTCTTTTCGTAATCTCGAACATTTTATAATAATTTTCAAACAGATTGATCTTATATATTGATTGATTGATTATATATATTGAGTCGATACTTTTCAAAATAGTTGCTTTTTTAAGTTATCGTTTTAAAAATATAAATGAAGCTACAATTACTTTTTTAAACCGTTGACTTTATGGCTATCTATTTCCAAAACTTGAAAACAGACAAACGTATTTTATTTCTAAATTTTATTCGAATATCTTCACAATTTAGGAAGTTATCTACAGTTATACGTTATAGGTATCTGGAGGTATCATAAGGCTCATACGTTTTTATAAATAATAACTTAAAGCTTGACGAAGATTCAAAATAAAATGTCACTATTTTTACAACATATTAGAGCATAACCCATAATTTTTTACGCCTTCTTTCTTGTCTGTAATACCCCTGTAAAATAGTGTACCAATACATTTGAAACGTACAGTATATTATCGACAATTTGAGTCTCCTTTTACGTCATTCAACCTCCGCAGTAACAGGGCCTAAATAATTTCTATTGTTACCGTTCCTCTTATTGCCACTCTAACAAATTCATGTCCTACCTCCAATGCGAAGCGTTCCATTAAATTGTATAGACAATAAAATTTAATAAGGCAGATCTGTGAAGGTCAAATTGAACATCAAAACCGCAGAAACTACTTTAAATTCATTGGACTGATCAAGGCTGGCCTTTAATCGATTTGATAATATCAGCGCTCTTTTCTTTGCTTTATGCCAGAGGAAGTAAAACATATATAAGGAGCCTTAGTGTAATAGCAGTTTTCATCGAAAAATGAATGTAATTACATATTTAAACTTTTTTCTTTCTAGTAAAACACCTGTACACTAAAGGAAAGTTCATTATGTACATATTTTCTACATTTGAGTAAAATAGCATGGACCTAAAAATTTTAAATCGACAATAATTACACAAATTTAATACATCTTCTAAATTAAAAATAAGTTTAAGCTATTGTATATTCTCTGTGTGCAGAGTATGGGGTGGTGGTAAATAAGTCGATGGCAGCGCTTGCAGTGGACACAAATTGCATTAAAGTAGGCTGTCAGTAGTAGGCTGTCAGGTCATATGTGTGTTTACAAAAGTTAATTCGTAAACGAATCTAATTGGGCTATTATAGTTGCTGTGTTGTAAATTGCAATAATACCGGAAGAAATAGTAAATGCAAAGTTTATCGATTTCCTGTGGCAGCTTGGAAAATAGAACAATGCAATAAATGGATAGAGATATACAAAAAGGAGTTTACTAAAAAGTTGCTTATTGGTATTACTCCTGGAGGTTGTATTTCATTAAATCTAAAGTGACAGGTGAAAGGAAAAGTGATTCATAAGTGACTGTAGAATCTGGATTAATAAATTGTTTGGAAGAGGGCATTATTTTGACGGACATAGGGTTGCCAGAACTAAGACGAGTTTTGGACGAAGCTGGAAGCAAGTGAGGATAGCTATCCCACTTTTTTTATAGGACAAAAGTGAATTTTCCAGAGAGGATACTCAAGAAACTTACAGCATTGGCCGTGTCAGAATTCATGTCGAGAGAATAATGCAGAGACTAAGAACTTATCAGATTTTAAATAAAATTCCAACTTATTTGTGTGCCATTGTACATATTTGTTGTGTATTGGTAAATTTGCAACCCCAAATAATTACAGAAATAATAAAAAATAAACAGTTATTATGAATAGTCAACATTAATTCTTATAATTCGTTATAAACATTTCTTCTTATTTATTTATATTTATTCTTATTTATTTGGTATTACATAGACTGTATATTGCCCACATCTTTTCCAGTGAAACTTCATTTTTTATGTGTCACGTTATTGTTACCAGCAGCAGTATTTTCTAAATACAACGCTTACAAATAATGTAAGATTTCACTACATAATATTGCATGTTTTATGAAACCTTCATCCCTTTGTTGACAGAAAATGCTTGCTAAGGCCTTTGTCCACAAAAGTTGATGCGGTGCAATTAAATTTAATGCGATTTTATGTGCAATTTTAATATTACCAATTTAATCAGAATTTCCGGCAGACACATGACTACAAAGCGTACAAAGCTGTGCAAAAGAAGAAAAGAATTACTAGTTCAGGAGATGACTCTCCTTCATGATAATGAAAAGCCACATACGGCAGCTTTAGCTATTAAGGAAAAATCAAGTAATTTCATTAGTTCGTCATGCAACATCTTCCTGCAGTTCCGATTTTCATCTGTATGGATCCCTATAAGAGGACCTAGGGTGTCAAAAATTCGACGACAACGGGTAGGTGGAGGCCCCCGTGCGCAAATGTCTCTTTAAGGGTCCAAAATTTTATAATCAAGGGATTAAGGTATTAAGAAATATGTTCAAGATGGGAAATATCTATTTTCAGGGGGGCGGGCGCTATGTGGAAAATTAGTCAGTTATTAAGTCGTAAAAAACGAAGTAATTAAAAAATAAATAAGTCTCGTTTATATTTTATCCACCCTTGTATGTAGCCTATAACCTAAAGATTGTAGTTTTACTTGTTCCCAAGTTTGCGTGACAAAAAAAAAACAGTAACAATTACATTGGCATTGGGAAATGAAAATTTGGTCACGCAAAGAAGTAATTTGTTTGTATTCTGTATCATTGTGATGACTCAACTGGATACTGTTTACTCATCGTTTTATTGCACATACAAATAACGAATAATCGAGAAATTTATTCTCCCTAAGAAATCCTCTTAGTCGTCAGTGAGTTGTTAACCGTATGTCTTTCATGATCCTGATACAATCTTAAACATATCAGTATCATGATGCATTTATAGTTAAAGATTTATATTGTCTGTAGTCAATAGTCAATAATAAATGATTTCCGAACTTAGGTAAATATTAGCAATTTTTTTAATAGAGTAGCGTGTTTTCCTTGTTTTATCAATCATATGATACTATCTTGTATCGTTAGTTCTTCAAACACATCAAAATAAATGTTAGATATATGTCATTATTTCGTAACTATTTCAAGAAAAATCACATTTCACATCGTCAAATTGTTTTAAAATGGTAATATTGAATTGTTGAATAAAACGTTTTTTCGTACTATCTCACTTTCATTAACACTAATAATTCTCATTACTTTTAAGCTTGTATATCTATGTATACTTGTCCTAGCTCCTATGTTTGACATAGTTTTTAGGCATACAGGGCCTTAGCTTTCCTCGGCTCCTTCATGTTCCTGACTTAAGTCAACTGTTTGTACGTCGCCCTGTCCATTTTCACAAATACGTTTATGAATATTTTATAAAAAAAAAATGTAAGAGCTTTATAAAAAACACTCAAAAATAGCTAATATAAAATAACAGTTTTTCATCATCTTTAGTCAGATTACAAGTTACAGTCTTAGACTGTATATATTATATGTATATATTTGTTTTTGTACAAATAACTACTACTTGTGTACTTTGCTATCTACAATAACGTGGCGTTTCATTTCTGTATTTGTATTATTGTCTGCTTTATCTAAAACATATGAATTTGAAGATCATTTCGAAGTTATAGATGTTTCGCTCTCTCTTATTTCAACTGGATAAACAGCGAGCTTGAAATATCGACAATAAAACAGTGGTAGGTATTTATCTTAAATTTCTTCGGTTTTCAATTACTTGATCTGCATCTTCAATCTTCAACTTTTAAACCCGTTGGTATGCCCCAGAGTTGAATTCTCCTCCATGCTTTGATAACAGAACGAATTCTAACCCAACCTGGAATCACTGGATTTTTATTTACTATTTCAAGTGAACAGAAAGTATATAGGATGTTTGAACTGGTAAAATACATATACGAAACGGGCGTGATGCCGGAGGATTATAAGAGGAACATTATCGTTACTATACCGACAAAGAGAGGAGCCGACAAATGCGAGAACTTTAGAACGATTAGCCTAACTTCCCATGCGTCAAAAATCTTAAAACCAAAATAGTGCAGAAGAGGATGGAAAATAGAGCGGAGGAAATACTAGGAGAAGACCGATTCGGGTTTAGGCGAAATAGGGGAACTCGCGAAGCTATTCTGGCGCTAAGAGTAATGTTAGAAAAAAAAATAGAAAAAGGAAAGAACGCTTATATAGGATTTGTAGATTTAGAAAAAGCTTTTGATAACGTAAGATGGGAAAAATGTTCGAGATACTAAAGAGCGCGGGAATGAAGTATAGAGATAGGAGAGTAGTACACAATCTATACAAAGAGCAAACTGCTGTTATAGAAGTAGAAGGGGAAAAATGGGAAGTAGGTATTAGGAAAGGAGTAAGACAAGGATGTACGCTATCACCACTAATTTTTAATCTGTACATCGAAGAGGCGATTAATGTGGTAAAAGATAGAGTGGATTTCGGGATTAAAGTACAGGGACAGAAACTAAAAATGCTGAGATTCACGGATGATATAGCAGTATTAGCATCTAGTAAGGAGGAATTAGAATCAGCATTGAATGAAATGGAGGCAGTGTTGACAGAGGAATACGGAATGAGGGTGAATAAAAACAAAACTAAAGTGTTAGTGTGCAGAGGGCGCGAGAGCAGAGCAAAAACGAAAGTACAAATTAATAATGAAAGATTGGAGGAAGTTAAAGACTTCACTTATTTAGGAAGTAAAATAAATTGGGATGGAAGAAGCGATAAAGACATAAAACAAATAATAGCGCAGGGTCGAGTCGCTTTTAACAAAAAGAAAGCACTTTTATGCTCGGGGGTAATAAACTTAGAAACAAGGAAGAGATTTTTGCAAACATATGTATGGAGCACGGCACTATATGGTTGCGAAACCTGGACGGTAGGGGAAGCAATTAGGAAGAAATTAGAAGCTTTTGAGATGTGGTGTTACCGAAGAATGATGAAAATACCATGGACTGATAGGGTTAGAAACGAAGAAGTACTGGAGAAAGTCGGCGAGAAAAGAAGTATGTAGAAAAACATAAAGAAGAGAAGAGATAGAATGGTAGGCCACTTGCTGAGACATGGGGGAATAGTCCGTGATATTTTGGAGGCAGAAATAGGAGTGAAGAAATGCAAAGGTAGGCCTAGATTAGACTACTGCTCGCAAATAGTAAGGGATGTAGGTTGTAGCACAATTAGCGAAATGCGTAGGTTAGCACAAGATAGGAGAAGATGGAGGTTAGCGTCCAACTAGTCTTAGGACTGATGACCTAATGATGATGATTTCAAGTGAGACAATATGTTGTTCTAACCACTTAAAACCTCTGTAAATATCGGCCTATTTTCAGATTATTTCTTTCTCATATTTTAAGTATATTCTTGTTTGTTTTTCCTCACATTTATTTCAGATTTAAATTCACTTCTTTTGTTTAAATTTTTATAGAAAGTTGTGTAAACTCAAAATTCAGAGTAATTAATTTTAAATTTATGTCTACATACATAAATAATTTTGGACACCGTTCCATTTGTCTATTCCTTTTAGGGCTGTACTATACGAATTGTTTGTGATTTTTTTCTTAAGAAATCGTTTTTAATGGAAAATTTCGATGCATATAGTAAAGAAAATTTGTAGAAAATGGACCATGTAAATAGACCTTCCAGATACCGTGATGGCTCTGCTTTGACAGAAAACTCTTAATTTTGGTATAAAATAAAGAACGTTGTTTAAATTCCAGATATAAAATAATTAATTTTAAAATTCAGGTCTACCTATACCATATAATCTTTGGATTTAGATCAAGTTCGTGTACCATTGAATTTGTCTGCCCGCTCTGCATCTATACGAATTTTTTCTGATTTTCTTCGAGATAACGTTTTTTACTGGAAAAATTTCGAAGAACTATATACAGTAAGAAATATTTGTAAAAAATATGGAGTCTCTAAGTCGAAGAAGTTACATGGAATACCACGTAAATGGAACTGAATTACAGTATTAGGTCAGATTTTTATTTGTTAAGTACGGGACATTTTTCTAGCTGGTCTTCTTGACTTTAGTTGCTTCAAACGATCCGAATCGAATATTTATTTTCTAAAATATTTATTACAAACACAAATTTAGTAGCATTTATTTGCGTGTACAGCATGTAAACAACTCGTTCTGTATTTGCACAGTTACGAGAAAATATAACGGAGCAGTCTTCGATTTTCAATACATAGAAGACATATTTGATTTGTATATATAGAGGATGTTGTACTTGGTTCTGATTACGTCCTTTTCCTTATAGATACCTCTTGTATTTTTGACTATTATATTAATAATACATTGTCAGCTAGTATTAATAATCAATGTGTATCTTTAATCAATGTAGAAAGTGCTTTATTGCAGTCGATTATTAAGATAACTATAGATTCGTTAGTACAAAGATTAGTAGACAGATTTCACTGTGTTCCATATAGACTGCAAAACAATATTTTTCACTACTAACAAGCGAAAGTAAACGTTTTAAAAAGCAACAACATTTTTATATAACATACTCTGATTTGGCTATTAGTGTTTCGTTTGTGAACAATACGCTTTTTTGTAAATAATATTTACCATTTCAAGGTTGATAGTACCTGTTTGGATCCTCTATAGGCGGCGTTAATCATAACGTAAACGAAGGATTACGTATTACTATAACAAACAACAAATAATAAGGATCTTGTTCCAAGGTCTAGTTTGATATTATGTCATTGTACTGAAGACTTCGCAAATATAGTGCTCAAAAACTAGTTTTTTTTTTAGTTTTATAGTATATTCAACTATCAAGAAATGCTAGTGCACTTCGAGGTATAATTTTGTAGTGACGGATTAAGCTGGCGCATTAGCAGGGATAATGAGTGGGCCTCGATAGCTCAGCGGTCAGAGCACTCAACCGGAAATTGGGAGAGCCGGGTTCGATTCCCGGTCGAGGCAAAATGCACTTTTATCCTTGCTATCGCCAAAGTGGTGACCCCGACGTGATGTGATTCATTCCAGTATATGCAACCTCCCTTACATCTCAAATTCGCGGACTCGATTCCCGTCCTATCCATCGCGCTATAGTCCGGGGGTTACCGAACAACGGTTCGTAAGAATGGCGAACGCGGTCACATTCCGTTAAATTGTATCGAGACAAAACCATGTCTCTAGGGAGGGAGTACTATAGTGACGCATTAAACTGACGCATTAGCAGGGATAATGAGTGGGCCTCGATAGCTCAGCGGTCAGAGCACTCAACTGGAAATTGGGAGAGCCGGGTTCGATTCCCGGTCGAGGCAAAATGCACTTTTATCCTTGCTATCGCCAAAGTGGTGACCCCGACGTGATGTGATTCATTCCAGTATATGCAACCTCCCTTACATCTCAAATTCGCGGACTCGATTCCCGTCCTATCCATCGCCCTACAGTCCGGGGGTTACCGACCAACGGTTCGTAAGGATGGCGAACGCGGTCACATTCCGTTAAATTGTATCGAGACAAAACCATGTCTCTAGGGAGGGAGTGCTGTAGTGACGCATTAAACTGGCGCATTAGCAGGGATGATGAGTGTGCCTCGATAGCTCAGCGGTCAGAGCACTCAACCGGAAATTGGGAGAGCCTGGTTCGATTCCCGGTCGAGGCAAAATGCACTTTTATCCTTGCTATCGCCAAAGTGGTGACCCTGACGTGATGTGATTCATTCCAGTATATGCAACCTCCCTTACATCTCAAATTCGCGGACTCGATTCCCGTCCTATCCATCGCCCTACAGTCCGGGGGTTACCGACCAACGGTTCGTAAGGATGGCGAACGCGGTCACATTCCGTTAAATTGTATCGAGACAAAACCATGTCTCTAGGGAGGGAGTACTGTAGTGACGCATTAAACTGGCGCATTAGCAGGGATGATGAGTGTGCCTCGATAGCTCAGCGGTCAGAGCACTCAACCGGAAATTGGGAGAGCCGGGTTCGATTCCCGGTCGAGGCAAAATGCACTTTTATCCTTGCTATCGCCAAAATGTTATCAACAAATTTATTGTGACAGAAAATATGGACAATACATGTATGAAATGATATTAACATTAACAAGACAATAATTAGTTGTGAGCATGAGTATTGTGGCATGGATATTGTTGTTAACTAGTTACAAGAATCCTTGAATATTATAAAGAGAACTTTATATTGACGAGTTAGTATTATGATATAGATATTGATGATTTGTTATGGTATTGATATACTGATCAGTATTGTCTAATTTAAACCATTAATTTACTCATGAATGATTCTGATTTAATCGTATTTTGTTTGTTTCAGCTTTTGGATTAACTTGCTACAAATGCAACTCAAAGGACAGCACTCGATGCAAGTGGGGCGTAACCTCGTTCACTTACGACACCGAAGATTGTACCAGCATTGGCTTCCTAGATAGTGTCGCTGGTGCGAAATGTTACAAAATCACGGCTGAGAGTAAGTAGAAGGTGTATTGATTGCTTCAGCTCAATTTTGTGAGAAATGGATGATTAAAATAACTTGTATGCAAGTTACTATATAGATAGTTGTACAGCTATATAAGTTATACAGTTTGCAATGATCATTTAGCTTAACGGATAAGATATCCTGTAAACCTAAACTCGCATTGGGTCCCTTGTAATCCCCCCCTAGAAAGGTTATCCCACCTATACCGTTAACCCATTCACTCAGGCTATCGTATCGGGTTCACTGTGCTGCCTCCATCATAACTGCCAATTTGTCGCCCAACACCGACCTTACTTCCTCCGCCATCCCATTGCGTCGATATATTGAAGAAATACACTGGATGGTAGTCAAAGACCGTCTATTTCAGTTTCCAAATTAGCTCCTCATTTTGTTGAGTCGTTTTATCCTCCAGATTGCATCCTCTATACGCAAGAGTGACAGTACAGTCCATGATACGCTGAGATGCTTCAGCGTGCAGTTTTTTTATGATGGATCTCGATGGAAAGTTCCTAGAACCCCTGCCGGCGTGCGAATCTCGCAAGGGAATTTTGCCGAAAATATGTCTCAAAGTCGACGCATATTACTAGAGAACCACTACATTTAGGGGAAATTTGATGGCGAAGTTCAAATTGTCCTGTCTTTAAGTTCACTAGAATTTTTTTGGATATTTTCTGGTGAAAATGCAAGAAAATCGATGGACTACAGGAATGAAATTTTGTCGAAAATATAAAAGTCTCAAAAATCGGCGCATATTACTAGATAAGCATTAGATTTAGGAGAAATTCGAAGGTGCCGTTCAAATTCACTGTTTTTTTTAAGTTCATTCGAATTTTTTCAATTTTTTCTCGCAAACATATTTTTTTGTGGAAGAAGATCGATGGGTTATATATAGTAAGGAAATATTATCGAAAATAAGTCTCAAAATTGGCTCACATTACTAGTGAGTCACTGAATTTAGGAGAGATTCGAAGGCGTCATTGAAATTGTCTGTATTTTTTAAGTTGATACGAATTTTTTCGGATATTTTCTGACGAAAATGCTTTTTTTTGTGGAAGAAAATCGATGACCAATTTTGTCGAAAATATGAGTCTCAAAACCGATGCAAATTCGGAGACGCCGATAAAGTTGCTTATCTTTTTTAAGGTCGTGCGATTTTTTTCAAAATTTTCAAAACGAAAATGCTTTCTTCTTTTTTAAGAAAATGGCGGTAAGGAAATTTTTTCGAAAATATGGATATTTTAAAGTTGACGCATAGATACTATACTAGATAACCACTGGATCTAGGGACAGTCCGAACACTTCTTTGAATTTCTCTGTGTCTTAAGTTCATTACAATTTTTTCGATTTTTCCTCGCAATAATGCCCCTTTGTGAGGTGAAAATCGATGGACTATGGCTATAGTAAGGCAATTTTGTCGAAAATATGACTACCTCAAAACCGACCCAAATTGCTAAAGAATTCTTGGAGATAGGGGAAATCTGGAAATGGCGTTGAATTTAACTCTATTTTTTAAGTCCATTTCAGAATTTTCTTCGAATTTTTTATTGCAAAAATATGGAAGAAAATCGTTGGAATTTTGCAACTAAATATCTCAAACTCGACGCCAATTCAAAGACAGCATTAAATTTCTTTGTCTTTTTTAAGTTTATACGATTTATACGATTATTTTGTTTATACAATTTGCTTTTTGTGGAAGAAAATCGGTGGACTATTGCATTTTGTCGAAAATATTAACGCCTCAAAATCGCCACATATTACTAGAGAACCACTAGATTTAGGAGAAATTCGAAGACGCTGTTAAATGTGTCTATTTTTTTTTAAGTTCGTATAAAGTTTTTCGGATTTTTTCTCACGAGAAAATTTTTTGTAGAAGAAAATCGATGGAATATAGCATGGGAATTTTGTTGAAAATGCGAAAATTTCAAAATCAACGCAGATTACAAGAAAACCTCTGAATGTAGGGGAAATTCTAAAATGCCGTTGGATTTATCTTTGCCGTTGAATTGTTCTATACCTACGATATAATACGATTCTTCCTTCTTTCCACACTTAGTTGTGGAAACGTTCTTAGAGCATCTTCCTCTAAGAACAAGTCAAGAAGCGTTAATCCTAATACAATTTCCGATTCTACTGTGGATGTGGTCATTATCGCCCTAATAATATTTAAACAAGCTAATTTGAACATGCTGCAATCCCTACCGTCGTCGTTTTTTGCCTGACTCTGGACCACCAGGCAATTGTATCATATATTAGCATTAACCTCACAACATCAGTGTACATCCAATATGTAATCCTGGGATTTAATCCACATGACCTTTTAATTATACGACGGCACAGTTATAAGACCCAGATATTTGACCTCACTTAAAAATTTGAGCATTGTACCTACCTTGTAACAGTGGCATCCTTAGATTGTCCAAATTTATTTTTGTGGTAAATTGAATAAGCTTCTTTTTATTTGGATTAATACCACCCAGAAAGAATGTAATGAGAGATTAAGTTACTCTGGAATATAGGCAATTATGAATTAATTTTAGTGTTAATTATTAGGGTTAGTTAATTACTTCGATATATTGCAAAGACATAATATATAGTCTCTACTAAGACCTCATAAGCTTCGTCTTATTTGGGTTAATATATGTACCAACCAGAAAGAATGTAATGAGAGACTAGGTTCCCATGGAATATAGGCAATCATTAATTAATTTTAGAATTAATTATTAGATTTAGTTAATTACTTCGATATTCTGCAAAAACATTATGTAGAGTCTCTACTAAGAGAGGGCGATGCCGCTCAAATATTTTTTTAATAGACGCTACAATTTTTTTTAAGAAACAGTACAAGGTTTTTAGCGAACGGAATTTAAAAAAAATTATCACTACCACAATAGGTCTTTCGCTACTTCAATATTCTGCAAAGTCACCCTTTCGAGTCTGTACTAAAACCTCCTGAAGGTTAAACCACTCAAATAAGTTTTAATAGACGCTAAACAATTTTTTACAGAAAAAGCACAAAGTTATCACCGAAGAAAATAAAATAAAAAATCACCACTTCCATAATAGGTGTTGGGCTACTTCAAAATTCTGCAAAGACATCCTCTAGAATCTCTACTAAGACCTTCTGAAGGCGAAATTACTCAAATAATTTTTTATAGACGCTATAATTTGTTTTACAGAAAAAGTAAAAAATTTTCAGCGAAGAAAATAAAAAAAATTCACCATTTCAACCATAGATTTTACACTACTTCGATATTTGCAGACATCCTCTAGAGTCTCCACTAAGACCTTCTGAAGGTGAAACTGCTCAAATAATTTTTAATAGACGCTGTAATTTTTTCCCAGGAAAATGACTAAATTTTCAGTATAATAATAATCCAATAAAATAAAAAAAATTACCACTTCTACAGTATATCTTGTGTTATTTGGATATTATACACATAAATTCGTTAGAGTCTCTAACTAAGATCCTCTTAAGGCAAAACTGCTCAAGTAATCTTTTAATAGACGCTAAGAATTTATGAAAAGTACAAGAGTTTTAAAGAACAAAATAAAAAAAAATCACCACTATCATGGTAGTAGGTCTTGCGCTGCATCGATATACTGAAAAGACACCCTTAAAAGTCTCTACTAAGACCTCTTAAAGGCGAAACTGCGAAATAATTTTTGTTCCAGAAAAAGTAAATTTTCAGCAAAGAAAATAAAAAAAATTACCAGTTGCACAGTAGGTATTGCGCTACTTCGATATTTTGCAAAGACATTCTCAAAAGTCTCTACTAAGACTTCCTGAAGGCAAAACTGCTCAAATAGTTTTTAGTAGACGCTACAATTTTTTTATAGAAAAAGTAAAAATATTCAGCGAAGAAAATTTTTAAAAATCGCCACTTCTACAGTAGGTCTTGCGCTACTTCAATATTTTGCAAAGACATTCACAAAAGTCCCTACTAAGACCTTCTGAAGGGAAAACCGCTCAAATAATTTTTTGTAAACGCTACAATTTTTTTATAGAGAAAGTAAGAAATTTTCAGTAAAGAAAATTTAAAAAATCACCACTTCCACATTAGATCGTGCGCTACTTCTATATTCATCAAAGACATCCTTTAGATCCTCTGTCAAGACCGCCTGAAAGCAAGATCGCTCAAATAATTTTTAATAGACGCTACAAGGTTTGTTTACAGAGTACAACATTTTTAGCAAAGAAAATAAAAAGATTCACCACAATAGGTCTTGTGTCACTTTGATATTCTGCATATACTTTCCTTAGAGCCGCTACTAAGATCTTATAAAGGCAAAACCGCTCAAATAATAATAAATTCTAATAGACGCTACGGATTTTTGAAGACAAAAAGTACAATATTTCTAGCGAAGAAAATTAAAAAATTCACCACTACCACAGTGCCTTACGTTATACATCCTCTTATAATTAGTCAATAAAGGACGTGATCCTCTTGATAATAGCGTATTTAATTTTTGAATTAATTCAGTATTACCTAAATTTCAGTGGGAAAGTATAGGAAGTATCTTATTACATTCCTTCTCGGTGGTGAATATATTATACACGAGTGGTACTATTTCATTATTATTCTACACCCACCAGGAATTAGAGCGAGGATTATTTTAAGACATTAGTAACAATTGAACAATCTGGCTATCTTTGAGTTAACAGTAAATTTTATTACAGTGACTGAATGGTAAATTAAGTGATAATATTAGTATACATACTTTTGCGTCTGATTATAAGATTTTCATGTCCGAATTTATTAAATTAATACATAAACCTATTTATATACGAAATAAAAGTATTTAATGTAAAAGTATTTAAGAAGATAAAAGAGACAATTTTGTAAGTCTTTTATAAAACAGTAGAACAGGCGGGCGATTAATAGTTACGCGGTCGACCAGTCGACCGCGGTCTACACTTTGGCCACCTCTGCCTGATATAATCTATTTTTGATTGAACGAGTATCTTATATATTCACAAAAGAACCTTTTTATCTTCATTGTCTTATTATTATAATATTTAAAACATAATTCAATGTTTGAGAAAACATAATTGATACATTTTTAGTTTTGGGTACTGAATTATATTCTTCTGTCATTGTTTTTTAATCTTAGTAAACTTAGTAATGGAGCACGTTACGAAATATATCCAGAAACTGGCGCCGCTGTCAATACTCTACGCTGACGACATAATTCTGATAGCAGAATCGTTAGCAGAAGTGCAAAAGTACCTCATTGCATGGCAGGAATTTCTGGAAAGAAGAGGGTTAAGAATCAGTAGACAAAAGACCGAGTATACATATGTATTGTAATTTTTCTGGGGCGAATTCAAGAATCTTTCCAAGTCCTTCCATCTCAAGCACGCTACTGAAAGGTGCTGAAGGGTTTAAATATCTCGGATCCATAACTACATCAAAAGTCTCTACAGAAAAAGATATCCAAAACAAAACTCAGAACGGGTGGCTTAGTGGAGATCACAGGCGTCTTATACAATCCCCGTTTATCAATAAAAATAAAACGAAATGTTTATAAAAGAGCAGTAAGGCCCGATCTTCTCGATGGCTCTGAATGCTGGCTGAGAAGAAAGATGGACGAACAGAAAACGCATATAACTGGGAATGAAGATGCTTCGCTGGTCTGGCAATGTCACGCGTTTAGACAAAATAAGAAATGAGTACATGCAAGTAATCTTTAAGGTTGCGTGCATTTCCGGCAAGATGAAAGAGGGCCGCCTGCGTTGGTACGGTCTTGTTATGAGACGCGAGGATAATCACATGACAGAACAAGTGTATTGCATGGACAAGGGAAAGCGAGGCCGTGGACGGCCCCCAGAAAAATGGACGCAAACTATAAAAAACGACCTGAAAATCACAAATACAACAACTGACACAACCCACAACCTCGTGATGTCGCGCTGTAGTACTAGGAGAGCCGATCCCAAATAAAATGAGATAAGAGCCAGGAAGAAGGAAGAAGAGAATTATTTGTAATCTCCCATTTGCCGTAATAGATTTATAAATAACGTGACGTAAGTCACGATATTGTTCCCTGAGAAACTTTTCCAGCAGGGAATTAGGTACATTTCCGATGAAGATCCACTAAATTAATACCACAATACTTTTTTTCGCTAAGGAAATCTGAATATCGGGAAACCATAGTTGAGTTGAGAGTAGGTGTATAAGATAGGAGGTTACAAAGCAATATTTCAAGGCAATATAATATGGTTAGTTAAATGATACATATCGTTTAAAGTTTTTATAACAACTACAATAATTAGTTAGTTAGTCACGGCATCGTATATCATTTGGACGTAAAGTAAGCAAACTGTTTGCAAGCTAGTTAATGGATAGACGTGAAAAAACGTAATACGTAAACATAGATTGCATTTTATGTTTTTTAGAACAGTGGCTGTTCATTAAAGGTATCAGGATGCAATATATTCTTTTGCGCCACATTATGTAATTGCTACAATAAATCGTCATCGTAACATTACAGAGTTCTATGTCACTATTTCTACTTCTTGAGAAAAATTTTAAAGAATTCGATGATTGTATTTTAACTAGTATAAAAATTATAAATGTACAATTTCTAATTTTTATACTAATCATCGAATTCTTTAAAATTTTTCTCAAGAAGTAAAATAGTCTAATATCGATAACTTGTATTAAATTATAGTAACTATATCAAAAAATTTAGCCATTTTTTCAAAAAACATACAATTTTGTAACTTTTCACAAAATATTTTAATTTCAATTTTGAAACATAAGACTTTGTTTCACAAAACTAAGAAATACTTATTCTATATTTTGTAAGGAAAAACATGAGATACAACGTGGAATTCAAAATAATTCTCAACAAATTAAAGATATACTAATTTAATTTCTGTAGTATTCGATTTTTCTCAGTACTATTTTATACGGTGTCTGGAAGTATGGCTTCAGGGAGTGTTATGAAGCCGTACCCGTACGTATAACACTCCCTATCACTTGGTAGTTTTCTTAGTTTATGTTGTCTTATATTTGCGATCTGGTAACTTTTTTTTAGCAACGAGGTTTTATAAAAGGTGGTCCAATCAAAACGCACGATGTTAATTGTAAATAAAACAAAAAGTTTTCAGAGAATTATCTTAATATTTTTTATTATGATAGAAGGATCTATGACAATTATGCGTGAAACAATATATCGGCCAAATGCTCACCACGGCTTCGGTGGCATACCTCTATCCGATGGTCCATATTTTCAATGACTTTGAGACATAATTGAGGTTTAATGTCGTTAATGTGCCGAATTATCTCATCCTTTAGCTCTTGAATTGTTATTTGCTTATTGACGTACACTTTTTCTTTTAAATATCCCCAAAGAAAGAAGTCCAACGGTGTCAAATCACATGATCGTGACGGCCAATTAACATCGCCACGACGTGAGATAACACAGGCATTGAATTTCTCGCGCAAAAGTGACATTGTTTCGTTGGCTGTGTGGCAAGTGGCACCATCATGTTGGAACCACATATCGTCCAGGTTCATATCCTCAATTTTTGGCCACAAGAAGTCCGTTATCATCTCGCGATAGCGAACACCATTCACGGTAACTGCTTGGCCGACCTCATTTTCGAAGAAGTACGGCCTGATGACGCCGCCAGCCCATAAACCGCACCGAACAGTCACTCTTTGTGAATGCATCGGCTTTTCAACAATCACTCGTGGATTCTCATTTGCCCAAATGCGGCAATTCTGCTTGTTAACGAATCCACTGAGGTGAAAGTGTGCCTCGTCGCTGAAGATGATTTTCTTTGTAAAGTCACCATTCACTTCTGTGTGTTCAACCAACCATTCGGCGTATTGACGACGCTTGAAATGGTCAGTAGGCTTCAGCTCTTGAGTCAATTGAACCTTGTAAGCGTGTAAATTAAAATCTTTATTCAAAATTCGCATCAGTGATGTTCGTGAGATGTTCAATTGTTGGTCACGACGACGAGTCGAGGTTGACGGCTCTTCTGCTACACTATCTCGAACAACAGCAGTGTTTTCCGCAGAACGAACTGGGCGAGCATGCACAGGTGTTTTCACATTTCCTACAGACCCGGTTTGCTGAAAGTTGCGCACAATTCTCCCGATTGTGGACAGATTTGGTCGATTATGCTGACCAAAAAAGTCACGAAGTGCACGAAATGCATTTTGATTTGAACGCCCATTTTCGTAAAAGGCTTCAACAACCTTAACGCGCTGCTCAATTATGTACCTCTCCATGGTTGAATTTATCAAATACTGAAACAAAGAAATGTCAAATTAAGTTGGGCAAAAAACTTGACGTTAAGGTGTGACTCACAATTAACATCGTGCATTGTGGTTGGACCACCCTTTACTTTATTTCGTACATACTTTTGGATATTTCCAGAGATGCTACCCTAGAAAACAGAATTTACTATAATTAAAACTCTTAGTGACATCCTGAAAGTGTTAGAAATCCTCTGTTTGCATTTGTATAACCTTGTACACGTTACACCTTCTTATATTTTTTAAAATTCTCGTTAATGATATAGGGGAATAGTACTCAGCTACTCGCAGAACCTTCTCAATGAAGCTATGTACCGTATCTACCTCCTGAATTGCTGATTGCAAATTTATATCAACATCAACCTACTTTTTTAATTCGTTATAAATATATTCGGGAGAAATTTGCTGGGTATGAGTCAGACCAAATATTACAATATTATTTTTCTTCCTATTCTGTCAATTTCTTCAAGTTTCTTTTCAATTCTTATATTATTCTTTTCCACTATATTTAATTTTCTGTTTAACTCCTCTACTTTCAATAAAATTTTAACTTCTACAGCTTCTACTATGGTTTTTAATTCTTGCCTAGTTTTTCTTATTTCATCCAAAATTAATTCATTTGTAACCTTTTGATCTTCCATTATCTTGTGCTAAATAATAAAGTGTATGGCAAGCTTTATATTGGCTTCTATTTAAAAGTACTTATAAGAAGTGATAAGAATGTTTTGATTGTTTTGATAAGGTAAGATGTATTGCTATGGTTTTTAGCGGAATTCTATTTATGTTTTTTCTCATTTTTCAATTTAAGTTATGTTTTTCCCCAGTGCAGATTTCATCAAGGGATGTTCTATTTTCTTATACATCAATATTATAGCATATATTTAATATATTTGGTTTTGATACATACCAATACTTAAATTTATATGGAGCAAGTAACACTACAACTTCATTTCACTAAGGCGTACCACACCTAACCCGTCTATTCAAATTTCTTGAATAAGTTACGAACTCTTAACTATGTAGGCGCTTCATTTTTCTTAATGTAACTGTAAATGATCGCTCACTTTCATCAAACAGTTGTACACAGATTATTTATTGTTGGGTTATTAATCGCGGCATGTTGATATGGTATGGTTTGTAACTGACCGTCGTTAAATATGACGCCCTATCTTTGACAAATAAATGGCGCGTAATTCAAATCCTATAGTTCCAACAACATTTACTTAGATACATAAATAACTTTCTTAAGTCAAATCGCGTTTGATAATTCCAATTGTTTCATAATGATATAGCCTGTTTTCATTCCCTGTTAACGAGTCGCCACTGTTGCATAAGTCGAAATAAAGGTCCTAAAATAAAACTGGAGTATATAAACACATTACGACAATAATCATGTTTTAAACGGTCATAAATAACAACGCAACCGTAATAATTTCTACTTTCTCCAAAAAAAAAAAAATGCCATTAAACTCTATTTAATCGTGTTTACATTAGGTAAACGTCTAGGAACGCGGGGTTAATTCAGGATAATTCGATACAATTTAAATATTCACGCAGTCGCTAAAAGTAGAACAGGGTTGTGGATCCTACGACGATAGAATCAATAATCGATAGTACTACGTTATGGTTAGATAAAAAGTTAAGATTAGGATGTTGGTTTCATTTTTTTTTTTGAAAATTATTTTGGTATTAAACATTTATTGGATCGAAAGTTAACCGCCTGGAAAAGCAGTTGGAGCACATGCTAGCTACATAATAAAGAAAAATAAAGACAGTTCTGAGCTTGTTTCTCTAAAATATCTGCATTACTTTTTTATACATCGTGGTTATAAGGTGGTTATTCGCACAATTTTTTATTATATTGTTATTAAATGGGTTTCTTTAACCCCGACACATGTCAAACTTATTTTTAAACAAACAGTAACTAACAGGAATTTTATAATTTTCTTTGTGTTTTTGTGTTTCAATTGTAATCTAGTCAAACGTCTATTCCGTCGAGCCACAACAGAGACGGACTCGGGTTATTATTATTACACAGGGATAGTTCTCGAAGGATAAAATAATGAATATTGTCCCACGGAATGTTCCAATCCGTCACGGTCTCTGACTGACTATGTTTAAAATTTTGACTATTTATATTTTGAGCCTAATAATAAAAAAACATTAATTTGTCATTGAAAACTGCTTTGTCATTTTTAAAAATATTCTCCTTCATTATCTATACACTTTTGCATGCGTTCGAACCATTTGTTAAAGCATTTTTTCCATTCTACTTGAGATGTCTCCAAATGATGGTTTTTGAACGTATCAACGGTTTCTTCTGCCCACGAAAATCATTATTCACTCGTCATTGTCCAATTTATTTTTGACTTTCGGGAACAAAAAGAAGTAGTCGGGTGCCAAATCATGACTGTACGGCGGATAACCCATTAATTCGATTTTTTGAGTGTTCAAACATTCAGTTGTTAGACGAGATGTGTGGAAGCTCGTCGTCGTTGTCATTATGAAGAATGATCCGACGGCGCTTGTTTGTTTTCCTTATTTCACCGAAGACCTCCGGCAATCAAATCATTGTGAACCATTCAGAATTAACCGTTTTACGTTCTTCTAAAGGCACTGTTGCCACTTGACTAATTTTTCCGAAAAAACAGGCGACCATTTGTTTCGAAGTGCTTCGCGCGCGAATATCTTTTATTGGATTTGGTTCATCTTGAAACACCCATACAATCGACTACTGTTTACTTTCCGGCTCATATGCATAGATCCATGATTCGTCAAATGTTACAATGTTATATACGTATTTTCAAGCACCGCCATTTTATTGAGCTTGAGCATTTGTTTGCACCAATCGACACGAGCATCTTTTTGAGATTTTTTTAAATTATGTGGGACCCAACGAGAAAAAACTTTTTTACAGCTAAATGATCATATATTTTATATATGCTAGTCGAACTAATGCCTAAGGTCGCCTCAATCTTGCATTATCAGTTTTTGCACAGCATCAATGTTTTTTGGTACAACCAACTGATTTTGGACGATCTTCATGACTTTCACGATTCATCTTCACGGTTAAACTCGTTATACCAGCGTTTCACGACGGCAAAGGCCTTATCGCCAAACGTGGAAGTAAGTTGATCAATGCAGTCTTGATAAGCCAAGTCGTAATAAATCGTCGCACGAAAATTTTCGTTAATTAATTTAATTAGTTGATTCCATTTTTCGCTGAGATACAATTTTCAAATCACTGTAAACAACACAGATCGCGCTTAAATGATAAAATGCTCTGAAGAAGGTTATGGTCAAAAATGTCAAACTTTGGATTGGAGACGTCAAATGGCGTCTGACAACATTTAGTGTTGCCAAGGTTCAAAATATAAATAGTATGTACCTTACCCAAGTTTTCTGTAAAATATCGATGCCTACCACTTAACAATAGTTTACGTAATAAAAAAAGAACTTTCAACGTCTACTGTTACCAAAAGTCAGTACTATAAATTAACTATGTATTGACCATATTTTAGTATACTCTTGATGTGACCCTTTAGAAATGAACACATATGTTCACCAGTTTTTATTTAATGACAGTTTTGGCTTCAGGTGGTTGTGGTTGTTTATTTTTTGTAATAATTTTATTATATAATTGATTGATTTGGAATCATTAATCTTTCAATTAAAAATAATGATAGATATAAAATATCATTTAACTATTTATCCAACGAAATTCTCTAGTGAATTTGTTAGTATTTAACATACTTTCCAGACATATCTGTTAGCTTTAATAAATTTGGTCATGACAAAGACTATGTTTTCGTCCTAGACAGACAAACCATTTGGGCATAAATTGATTATTCAGAAATCATAAACAGACGCATTGCTTCAGATTTTAAGATATGCTAATAATTTTTAGTAGGAATTAGTTCTCTGGAATAATAAAAAAATGGTAGTATCCTTGGTGAAATTTATATGTATACTATTATTAACTTATAAACAATATTGTTTACTTCATTGTCGCCAAACATAAATAGGTTGGGTACATACACATAATATCTCTTCGGTGAAATCATCCAGCAACTCATAGAATTCAACACATTATTCAGTCATCTTCGCAACACCTGGCCAACACAATTAATTTTTGCTTCTCGAAAGACAACAGTACAGGTTGGTTGATCAGAATTCGCGAACAGCTATATTACCCCACGTTTAAATAGTATCAACGTAAAGACTACATGGATGACTACATGAAAGGTTTCTGTCGATCATATTCGAGGAGCTGATGAACAAAACGATATAATTACACGGTATGAAATTTTACAGGAGGAGCAAAAGACTGAATGACATACTCATAGTGTGCTTTTATCGTGGTTTTTTATTTACCCGTATGCAGTTTGTGATTCTATTTGACATATGTTAAATCTAGATTCGTATCTCTAATAAAACGGACGATACTAAAATTTAAAAAATGCAATTATGTCGTTCTGTTTGCAACCGGTGCAATTATTACGTTTTTATTGCCACTGGGATGCAATTAAACCATTTTGATTGCAGTTTACATAAACTTGTTAATCATAGAACATAAGAATAGTCTTTTCTGAAAAAAAAAAGAACAACGAATCGCTTTTCTCTCAAAATAAGAAATCGTCAGTGCCTTACTTACATTGAGCTCAGTATATAACTGAGCTCAATGTCTGTTTCCTCATAATCGCAACCTCTGCCCACCTTTTATCCACCTTCCTGACATCCCCCTTCATCATATTCCCTCTCATCCTCATTGCTTCCCTGTGGACTCCCTAAAATTTCTTTATACCAACTTAATTCTTATACTGTTCCCAGTTGTTTCCTAAATAACTCAATAACTTCGAATAAACAATCGACAACCAAGAACTCAAACAGCTAATTACCACAGATTACACTCTTTGATCACAGGCTTTATCTTATTTTTTACTAATAAAGACAAATATAGTGTAGCCTCATTAAAAACAGTATTGAAAGTGCAAAAAAATGGATGTCACTTATTTTATTTTGATTGATATCTTACAAATTTGTATGAAAATTATTCCATTTTGAACGAAAACGTGCTCGCTTATTCAAAACTGCTGAAACTTTCCTGTAATTGTACCGTTTTGATCGAAATCACGATTTTTGGGCTCAATTTTAGCACAGTTTTAGGTAGTTTTTCTTGGAAATGAGTTCAGATTTCTATTCAGTAGGCCAAAAACGTCCGGATTAAAAAAAAGTACTTTGACCAGAAGCGTAAGTATACCGTTTTGTTCGCCAGCTCTTCATTTGTACTTGGAAGAAAATCACAAATGTGCCTAGAAAACAAAATTTTAATTTACAAAACTCTCATCGTTCCCATCTGGGCATACGGCATTGAACTGTGGGGTTGTGCAACATACCTATCATACAGTGAATCGAAGATCCTTCGAGCAATGGTAGACGCCCGTGATTTACCATGTCACCAATCAACTGTTGCATCATGACCTCTGAATCCTAACAGTCCAAGAAATGATCAAAGACATAAGCCATAAACATCACCAACGGTTGGAAATCATTGTCCAATCCTTGGAAACTTGTCCAAGAAAATAATGACAGAAGACTTAAGAGGAAGTGACCAATGGGCCTTAAATAAAGTATAGGAGGCTTTCTCGTTGGAGAAACCTCATTAGAACACGATGAGACTACATTCCAAGTCTCCTAATTAACAAAATAGCTCATAGAATTGTAAATTCTGATTACTGTTTAATAAATTATTATAAAAGAAATATTTGTAACTCAAAACTCAGTTTAATGTTTCTTCTTTTCGTTTTTAGATAAAGACGGCTCAGAATACATAGCCAGAGGATGTCTCCCACCAGCAGCAATAGGCTGTAATGGCATTGCTTCCGCCATTGGATGGATATCTTCCCAATCCAGTAACGATGGGGACAGTCTGAAGAATATCAACTGTGACACCTGCGACACCGATAAATGCAATTCGGCCACAGCAGTAAAAGGCCTTACCCTGATCAGTTTGATTATAGCCGGTGGGGTATTCCTTTTCTAAGCGACAGCTTCGCTCAGAAATGGGGTTAATTCTTTCTCAGGCTTTTTCGCTAAGTCGTTTCGAATATTACACTTACTCAAATATTTTTAATTACGTGTATAAGTAAAATATATTTTTAGAGTATACAAATCACCAGAACCAAATCCTATACATGTCATCTTTCACTGCAGTAACCAAATACATTGGTACAATTTGTTTTTTTTTTTGTTATATTTAGACATTTTTTATTTTATTTGATGTTTTTTTATAGTTATGTAGTTTTAGTTACCATTAACATGTTTAGTTTAAGTAACAGTACAATATTCCTTAATATTAATCAGTGGCGTGTAACTCGTTACGTCTATATATACTCGCAATGTTTATCCTTATGTTTATATAATACAAAAACTGAAAATATTTAGGAATTTGAAGCCTTCCATTGGTTATGTAAAGGCTTGAGCATAGCCTACCACAACTTAGATTTTTGAACCAAATTTTGGGAAATTAATAATAAAGCCATGGTTTCGGAATTCTAAAGGGAACATAAGATTTATTGAAAATATTGCCACTAAGTAGTAGGTATTTAAATAATGACGTACTTCGTATATATTCTATGCCCTAAAATAGTGGTATGTTCTTTTCAGCCCGTTGGGGCTTTATTATTAATTTCCTAAAATTTTGTTTGAGTCCCATGCTCCAAATCTAAGTTGTGGTGTTCATGGGATACAATTTTACAGCATTTTATAATAAGCTAAACATTAATAGTATTACCTACCCAAAACAATGAATAAAGAAACTTATTTACTATTTTATTATTTAAAGCACGCCACTGATACTATTTTCTATTTACCAGAATTACCGAACTTATACACTCAATATAGATGAGATTCTTGATCTGATAGATGTATTATATAATAGAAATCTATGGTGAACGTTATTTTTTTATATCAACAACTTTTAATGTACACTTTAAAGAACTATATATCAGAACGGATATTTTTATAGTAAGACAGATTTTACAATTGTATATTTGTTTCAATAAACACGAATTTTAATGCTCTTATTAAGAAAACGGCAATAACATAAGTATGGTTAGCTTACTGTGGCTTGTTATTTCTTTGAAAATAGCTGTTTCTCATTTCATATGCGGATAGGTGTGTTTTCAGTATTTTTATTGAACCATGTGAAAATCTTTAATGCAATGCTGTGTAGTTAGTTATAGCGATTTAGATTATATTTTTTTGTTAATAAAATATATAACACTTGTAATGTTTTTGTAAAATGATTTTTATTAGACCTATATGTATATCATACATTTATGTGCATGCTTTATCGCATTTATCCTGTTTAAGTTTTATATAGATATTCAAAAGTGACCCATAATGCGAACTATTTCTGATTATAAAATAATTTATAAATGTAACGTACTGCTTATAAGATTAAAGGTCTCTTCCCACTACACCGTACCAGGAGCGTAACCATATAGACATATGCAAACAAATATAATTTGCATCAATTTGTATCAGACAACGCCCACCAAACCGTTACATCACCGACCAATACCGTAGCGTGCCATGACCGAGCCATTGATACAAATTATGGTTTGTATAATGATTCTTTGCGTGTGCGTCACAGGTAACAACGTATGAATCAATCAATTGACATTTTTGAACAGTGTCGTGCCGAAAACACATTTTATGGTAATAGCTAGTACAATGCAAATCCGTCAACTTATGACAGAGGAATGAAAAGCAATTCTCCGCAAAAACATTGAATGGAAGTTCCATCAAAATAAATGAAATAAATTCAACAAAAATTAAAATAAATGAAATGAAAATGAAATAAATTTTACAGAAATACTGAGACGCCAATGAATCAAGTTATACAATAAAGCTGAGACGTGACTTCATAATTGCATTTTGTTCGGCAAATTATTAACTGTCTGCCATACGTAGTTGATTGAAACATATGTCTTTGGACATACGTCCTGGTGATTGTAGCATATTAGTAACAATTGCGAGTGGTGTAGCATGTGATCCGTGCGTCGTCACTAAATTGATCCATTATACAAATTAGTATTTTTGCTTGCATGTGTCGATATGGTTACTGTCCCAGTATGGTACGATGTAGTGGGCAGAAACCTTAAACCTCATTTTTATAAGCTGGTGAGGAACTTATCAGAGAAGCAGTCACAGAACTATCTGAAACTAGCGGATTGAGCTATTGGCTAATTTAAAACAGTCTAGTGATAAATTTCAGTTACGTTCACTTTTTTCAAGAACATTAACAAAGATAGGCATCTATAAAAAGCTGAGTATTATTTCACAAATTAAAAATTATTTAAAAAATTTTTCAGTAATACTATAACAATTACTGTATTGTTTGTTATACTATTAGTAAAATGGGTACTAATAAAATTAGAACCAATCTCCAGATCAGAAATCGGAACCATTGGCCGTTAAAGATAGTTCATGTAATGGAAGTATTAGTATACCTAGGAATTTTGTATACCTATTTATTTATAATTTATTTATTCTAATAATTTTGGTCAGATGCTAGTCGGAAAGCGCCTAAGATACTATTTAATTCAAACCAATACAATCCTATCCAATTCAAATAGCAAATCAGGAATTGAATCATCACTTTATGTGACTAGGTCTAGTCCTGAAATTGGAACATGTTTTACCTTTTCTTGAAGAGGGTTAATGCCATTAGACGTCTACTGAATGCTGAATGTTGGAATGGATGTCTCAAAAATTAATAATTGTCTTAACGAGTATTTCGCAATACGATAATGGTGAATACATTGTCACCGAAAACTATACGAGTAAAATGGGTCCTTTCAGTAAAGTTAATCTTTTGCGATTTTGGGATTTTATCAACGAATCCAACCATTTATTATGCAAAGTACTACTGATTTTACAACTAATAGCCAGAGGGAGCTATATTAGCACGTTTATATGCAGCATTCTAAACCAAAGAAATATTTATTTTTGATGACATGAGTATCTTTCAGCAATTGTGAACACAAGTAAAATATGCTTTTAAATAATGAATTAATGTTCAATTGATGAGTTCTGGTATTTGGTAGTTAACGTGAGTTCAGTATACGAGGTGTCCCCGGAAGTCTTGGCCAGTCGATATCTCGAAACCTATTTTGAACAATAATTTTGAAAATTGGCGGTGTTAAATAGTTCAAAGCATTGCCTATTTTTGGCATAAGAGGACTTTATTTCACTCGCCCATTTCCGGTCACGTGACATCAACTTCAAATGAGACCGGAAATGTGCAGGTGAAATAAAGTCCTTTTATGCCAAAAATGGGCAACGCTTTCGGCTGTTTAACATCGCCAATTTTCAAAATTATTGTTCAAATAGATTTCGGGATATCGACTGGCCAAAACTTCGTGGGCCACCCTGTTTTATTGTTCTGCCGACTATGGCCAAAGGTTATGCTGTTACTCTTCATAACTGTCGTGGGAGACCTGTAATATCTTTCTCATCAAATTTAACACCAAAAGTTTTATATTTAGAATTCGATGAAAAAGAAAAAGATCATTAGGTATACCTTCAAAGTTTTATATTTGGAGTTCTATGAAAAAGGAAAAGATCATTAGGTACACCTTCAAAACTTATTATAAAAGAAATTATGAGATTTGATAAATCAAGTAAATGAGGAAATGATGTTTTCCTATCATAAAATAATGTAGAAAATAATCTAGAAATATATATATTAGTTTACAGTCGCTTGACAAGAAACTACTTAGTTGTTTTTATGTTCGGATTTTATTAATACTTCAGTATACCAAAGCATATAGAAATATTAAATAAATATTTATTGAATGATTGCAAACTAAAGAACATGTTTTTCTATTTAAACTCAAAGAGTAGGACAAGTTGTTTAAAATTAAGAATTATAAATAATAGGGATGACTCTTATTCAAAACAAGGAAACTATCAGGCTAATCGCTATCGTATAATTTAATATAAATACCCATGAATCATTTGCATCATAATTAAATATATTGTCATCAATCGTGTATTGCTGGTTGTGGGTAAACGAAGTAAGATATTGCAAAGTATTTACTCACATGCATTATGTTCACTCATTAAAGGCCTGGTTACACAGTGCGAGCTAGCATGCGAGCTGGCATAGTCAGTTGCAGTTGCAGTTGACTGCAGTACAGCTATTCGCACCGTATGACCGCCTCATACGAGTTACTGTCATATGCGAGTCGGTCAGTAGCTTGCATCCGAGATACTTCAATATTTTTTGTCTTTACTCGCCCATCGCCTTCCCTCACCCCTCACCAGCCTCATATTCTCATCGTATGAGCGGTCCAGGCCAGTCGAGCTACTGTCATGCGGGTATACAGTGGCAGTAGCTGTCTATTGTCTGTGTAACTAGGCCTTTAGTCATTACCAAATATTCTGAATATTCTGAAAAAGTTACAGTATTCTTTTTTTTTTTTTTGGTAAATCCAGTTAGTATATATAAGAATATTTCTTGATGCGTGACTACATTTAGAATCTTATTGTAATACATTCTAGAAGCATGCAGGGAAAAAATTCAAAAATACTTTGTTATGGACCTTTGAAGAAATTTAGATTTTAAATCTAATTTTCTCTAAAGAATTAGAGAAAATAAGAGAGTTTGATATGGACATAAAATTTAGTAAGAAGCACTCTTTATCCTTGCTATCGTCAAAATGTTGACCCTGACGTGATGTGATTCGTTCCAGTACTCGAACCTCCCTTAACATCTCAAATTCGCGGATTCGATTCCCGTCCTATCCATCGCCCTACAGTCCGGGGGTTACCGAACAACGGTTCGTAAGAATGGCGAACGCGGTCACATTCCGTTAATTGTATCGAGACAAACCATGTTTCTAGGGAGGTACTGTAGCGACGCGTTAAACTGGCGCATTAGCAGGGATAATGATTGTGCCTCGATAGCTCAGCGGTCAGAGGAACCAACCGGCAATTGGGAGAGCCGGGTTCGATTCCTAGTCAAGACATAGGCACTCTTTATCCTTGCTATCGCCAAATTAGGAATTTTTGTACAAGCATACGAAGCGTACAAATGGAAGCTATGCCACATAGACTTTGATACAAATAATTTGGGTATAGTATCAGAAAATCGCGCTGCTACTAAGTTGTGGGTCCACATCCTAACATTGTCGTCATGAGACTCATGAGTTGCAAAACCAATAATATTAGTTTAATAGGTAATGCCATTTTTATTTAGAAAATCCGAAACTTGATCAACAAGACTTTGAGCAGTTGCATCTTACGCCAAGGAGGGTTAAGAAGCAATCTTAATTTTTTTTGGCTACCAGGCATAATTGTTTCGAACATGTATGGTCAGTAGACTCGTTACTGGTCAAACAAAATTTTACTATTTTTTAAAACGGAATCAAATTCTGCGTAGAAAAGCGACTTTACTTGTTTAAACGTTCGGTTGTCCGTTTGAATACGAAAACACTTACTTATTTTTGATATGTTGTAGCCCGGACTGACTTCAATAGAAGACAATAAAAATATACTGAAACTTAGGCATATGGTTAGGCATTACAGTCGTAGGTCAATTACGTTTTACAAAAAAGCACATAAGTTAACTCCTGCATCTTTAACATCATTATACATGGATATTCTTTATAAAAAACTAGTCAAGTATATCTGGGTGTGTCCACTTTTACATTTTTCTATATGTTTTTTTAGTTGCACGTCCCTCTATTGAGTATTTCTCGATTTGACATTGATATCAACATGACATGCATAACAGTAGGCAAGACAATAGTTCCTTAAAACGTATATTGAATATATTTTAAAGCAATCATCCTTTTCTCATTAACTATCCTTCGGTGTACGGTCCACCTATCTTAATCCTAAGCGGTCCACAGGACCGCATTTTCACGAAAGTTCAATTAGCTTAGGAATCACGCACCTAGGGTCAGGGAGAGCCACTAGTATTCGTCTTCTATTGTGCTTAGAACATCACAGGTAAGGACTGAGGTCTCCTCGACTATCCGGCTGTTGGTATAAATTAACAAGCAACCAGAAGGTAGAAAATAAACAAAAATGAAATTGCGGCACAGAGGGCCGCTAGCGTGTACTATCATGACCAAGAAGGCGTATAATGAAGAGATTATTATTGTCATACTTTCACACCGTGCCAAAACACCTGCTTATTACGTTTAAAACTCGATGGCACTTCCTCCAAATGAAACGAACAGAGCACACCCTACCGGATTTTATCGCTACTTCATTTAGGGGAAGTCCCGGTTCGCAGATTAAATAAAGAATATCAGTGGCGGAGTTATGTACATATATTAATTATAAAAAAAATCATGTACAGCACAGTACACGTGATAGAAGTGAATACTTCTTTAGAATAGAGAATGAGAGAGATTAAGAGTGAGAGATTGAAAGAGAGAGAGAGAGAAAGGGAGAGGGATATAACAATATAAAATTTGTATAAAGAAATATAACAATATAAAATTTGTGTAAAAAATATTCGGTTTATTCATTATCTACACTATCATCGGCTGGTGGTTCAATTGGTAATACTGATATGATTGGTTTGTGATAAACAATAGGATAATTAGGGAGAATATTTGAACCTGTTCAGGTATTAGATTAAAGTCTTTTGATATAAAAAATAAATACTTCATAATTAACATTATTGTATTTTATATTATAATAAAACAGCGTTTAAAAAATATTTTACTTCCAAACGACTCGATTTATTTCTTTTTTATATTAGTGGAGCAAATATTTCTTAAATTGTCAGCAAAAATAAAGTAGGTAAGTAAGAAATGATATTATTCTTGATCTTCTGAATTAAATTACTATGCTACTAAAATCGTTACTAGCAACAAAAATCTTGAATTTATTTACAATATAATACTACAGATTTATAATTGATTTAGATAATTAAATACTGAACAAACGATTACTAAATATGATTTTGATGGTCATCTTTATAAGCCAAGAGAGAATTTAGTTGCATTTCTTATACCTACATACATCCATCTGCCTGTTTAACTATTGTTCACCTTTATTGCCTTCCTTTTATCCCTCTATGGATTGCGTCCTGTACAGTGTAGCCAAATTTACGATAATTCCATAAATTACAGAAAGTTACCTACCACAACAGCATTAAGTACTGTAGCAATACTGTTTTATCTGTATCTATTCTAATTATGGTGAATAACAGACGTGTGAAAATACTTTTGTTTATATAATAATAATAGTTTTGTTCATTTTTCTCTTTAGGCAAAAGCAAAAAAAAACAGGACCACCGCCACAAGACTTTCCACCAATTTTCCAGTTTTAACCATTTACCGATGGTGGTAACTTGGTTGGCGAAACGCTCGTCGAGAGACATGTAATCTTTCAGTGTTCGTGGACAACTGATGTTTTGGTTTTTTTCCAGGATTTTTAAACAAAGCTTATTAGAAATAACGATGATGGGCTATTTCGAGTAACCTATTTTTTCGAATAAAAAATTATTAATACAAGACGAACGGTTTTACAGTCTTTGGAAAGCTATCACAGCTCTTACAGTAAATTTCAACGGTTGCCTGGGGTACTATTCGAGACCATGTTATGAAATCAGCAGATTTTTGATATGCATGATAGAATATTAGTTGCAAGAGTGATAGTGACTTTAGAAATAATATAATGTTCTCTATTACTAATACTAATAATATAATAAATCCCTTCAGTAATTTAGATATAACCCCAAGAGCTTATGACTTATTTGGTCACATGTACTCTAAAATAAACATTATTAATAAACGAGAATAGAATAGAAATTTTGTTTAAAATCTTTGTTTAAAATAAAACTATATAATGTTTTAATTGAAAGTATTAAATATCATAAACACAGTCGCCCTTAAGATATTTGTTTTTAGGATCTAAGGCGCAGAATCAATTCGAATCATCTTTAATACTGCTAAATAACCTTTAATTGCCGTCAAAATAATATCAGCCTGCTACCTGGGTAGTAATTTTATATCAAAAAATGATCATCTGTGATATTCTTGAATTTATCTTGTATATTTGACAGTTAAATTATAATTTTAAGAATATAAATAATTATATATTATGAATTTTTAATATTTTGTTGATGTTGATGATAATTCATGTATAACTTGTCATCTGTATTTTGCAACACATGCTTTTAAACGTATTTTTCACCAAATCATTAAGATGATACTGTAGTACTCACCAGAAATATTATCATGGTATTTAGGTATTGAAAATAAGTGGTAATATTAGAGATTGAAATGGATCTCCCTTATTGAAATTTTATTATGTCGGCGCCTATGTTTTGTTCAATGGGTTTTGCTACATTGGCAATGCTGCACAGTCTTATTTCATCAACATATAACCTCAACGAATTCAATAGTACGTCAGACCAGCGATAGTGCAAGGATTGCAAACAGGACAGTGGCTGCAGTGTTAATTTGATAGTATATCTTAATAATATAATAATATATATTCTGTCTTAGTTGAGATATTTCTTTGAAAATGTCTTTTGTAATATATGGTGTCCTAGTTCTACTAGCTTTTGTACAAGTCGGTAAGCATTTTATCATTTTAATAATATACATACACACTTATCATATTATGTACGTAGTATTAAATATCGTTTATTTGTGCATGTATTTATTCTAGAATCTTTATTTGTCCGGTAAAATAAGTGTTTTAAGTTTATTGTATATTAAATTTATAATTTCAAAACAAAAATTGTCCTCCAAAGTTTTAAGCCATCATTCTTTCTTTATCTTCATTAAATTCAAGGAAAATTAACAAAACCGATCGTTAAATGAAAGAAGTAAATGAATTTGTGGGAAATATTATCAAAATGAGATTTATTAATAAGGATTAATCGTTAAGTAGCTTTTAAGTTGGTTATAACAATTAATAGGTAGATGGTGGAAGACGGCAAATTTTATGGGAATCACTCGACGTTTCCAAATACATACCTATATTGTTTATCAAGCTTTAACATGAACATCTACAAATACTTTAATGTCTAGTGTATACAGTGTTACTTATTTTCGTGATGCATGCTTTGCTATCTCGAGTATTATCAGAGACAGAGACTTAAATAGGAAAGTTTAAAAAAAAAATTCTGTTTCCACTGGATCGAAAAATTTTACCTATTTTCATGTTGTAAATAATTTTAAACGGGAGGAAGAATTTTCAACAATATCTCATATACACCAGGCACAAAAATTAAGGAATGTAAAAGAATCTTAAATATTTAGGTGATTTTCATAGGGCTGAAACTTGAAGAAAAAAGTCGCAGAGCAATTAAAGAAAAAGCAGATTGAAGCTCTGAGTTTCTAGTTTTCGAATCTTGAGTTCAAAAATATTTTACCATTAGCAGTTTTTGAGTAATCATAAGAAAACCATCGAAAAAAATCTAAATCTTCGCTTGCTTTTTAAAAGGCTTTATTTTACTTAATAAGAAAAGTCTAGAAGTAAAAATAATGCCAGTTTTTAAATACAATGGAATGAACTTTGAGTTGTAGATACACCAAACATATGTAAATTGAAAGCAATATAAATTATGTTACGTTTATTGCAAACGAACTGTATATACATACATACATATCTGTATACCTAGGCGTCATAATATGTCACAATAATAGAAATATGTATTAAAACACTATGAATAATATTTGATTTGAAAATTTTTTTGCAATTATATGTGCACAAATATTTTATTATCAATTCGAAGAAACGTAGGCTATACTTAATTAGATTAATAGGTATCAGATAAATAATTAAGGATGAGAAAAGTGTGTTTATAATTGAATCATAGTGAAATTATTCCTCAATATTAATCGAGTTGGTCTATCTAATTTATCTCATTAGAGGCTGAAAGGAATCAGTGCAGTATACCTAGCGCTGGTTATTTAATAGGACCGATATATCCGTCCGAATGATATATCCATTCAGATTTTATATTAGATCTCTTAGCACTTCCATAAAGTGCTAAACCTTTGTTGGTTTATATGTATTGTAAGGGTAATAAACAGTTTTAAAACCTTAAAACGGACTTTTCCGCACGTAGAACAGCTCTATCTCGAAATTGAGTGACCGATAAAAAATAATAAACCAACACATAAACCCACAATATCTATTTTATGCGACAATTTTACTTTCTTCAAATAGCCCATCATCGTGCTTTCTCATGACCCATGAACAGGGTGGGGTGTGTCCTATCCACCTCGAAATCAATAGATGTCGTCTGGTCTAGATGTCCCTAATCAGAATCAGTCGAAACCTGATCGATCCGACACGATTTAATTGAGTGATACAAAAATTATCAAATAGTTCACCATTGTGCTTTCTTATGACCCATGAACATGGTAGAATATGTTCTATCCACCTCAAAATCCATAGGTGTCGTCTCGGAGACGTCCCAGATCAGAATCAGTCTAAACCCGATAGATCCGACATGATTTAGTCGAGTTATCGCGTTAACAAAAAAATTTCTCAAATAGTCTACCGTCGTGCTTTCTCATGCCCATAGAGAGGGTGGGGTGTCTCCTATCCACCTCAAAATTAATAGGTGTCATCTGGGAGACGTTCCCGATCAGAATCAGTCAAAACCTGATTGATCCGACACGATTTAGTTGAGTTATCTTAACAATACAAATTTCTCAAATAGTCCACCATCATGCTTTCTCATGACCCATGGACAGGGTGGGGTCCTATCCGCCTCAAAATCAATAGGTGTCGTCTGGGAGATGTCCCCGATCAGAATTAGTCAAAACTCGATCGATCCAACACGATTTAGTTGAGTTATCGTGCTAACAAAAAAATTCTCAGACCCAAGGGAGGGGGTGGTATGGGCTCTCCACCTCAAAACCAATAGGTGTCTTCCGGGAGACGTCCCCGATCAGAATCAGTCAAAACCCGATCGATCCGACACGATTTAGTTGAGTTATTGTGCTAACAAGAAATTTTAATACCGACCGACGACAACGAACACACACATACAGCAAAAATTTTTTAAAAACCGTTTTTTTCTTTGTTTTTAAGCCGAAAAACGAAAAATAAACTCAAAAAAAATGTCGTTTTTTCACTTTTTCCTTCCACTATTACATTACTTTTCCGCTAGTATAGTGGAGTGCGAAAAAGTAATTTAAGATTTTATTTATTTTTGTCGAATGATTACTGATAGACTATCACGAAGTTATCAGTCCTTATACTTCTCTCTATCTATAGTTTTAGTTTAGTATATGAATGACCGAGACCAAATGCTGATTAATATTCTTGGACATTTTATTTATCTTTTCAACGGCCTGTTGTATTATCGCTGGCTGCGCAATTACAAAAAAGAATGCGTCGCAAATATTTGAAGACTACTAATAATTATTAATAATTTAATTAGTTTGGAAATGCACTTTTTGTTATATTGAATATTGTATTATTATGCATAAGTATTTATTTTGGCGCGTTTGTGACATTATTATTTTTTAAAAATTATCAATAATGTATGTATGTATATTAATATATTATTAATCGTTACTATATTCAATATTAATATATTGCATTCTATATATTAGTATTGAATGCAATTAAATTCCACATCCAGAGATATTTTGGTAAGTCTGCTAGAATTATATACATAAATATGACACATAAATGTGCACTTTTCCATGCCATACCTCTTAACGATAGACGTGCCCAACCTGGAAATCTCTCTCATTTAGAAAATTATTTAGCGTCATCCAAACTATATTTTCTTGCGGAAATAAACAAAAATCTATTATTCGATTTTATATGTATATACATTTTTGGGCATTTTTTAAAATAATTAATTCGATTATAAATTTTTTAAATAATTAACTAGGTGGTACCCAGCGCGCATTGCTACACCTCAAAAATTAAGTAAAACGTCCCTATAGAGATGGAGATAGGCGGTAAATATATTGCGGAAAAATATTGGGGGAAAAAGTACTGAAATCTACTGAATTATTCATAGTCCTGTTTCCCACATTTTTCTTGTCCTTTATTTCTTATATCTTTACTTCTCGTATATAGGGTGTCTCATTTGGAACTATAGGATGTGGTTCGCGAATAAAGCTAATATTTGACGAACTGAGTGAGGTTTTTTATTCTTCAACATACAACGAAGTATGTTGTAATTCATTTAGCAGAATTGTCCATAACATGGGCACATAAATCTGGCTTTATTTCCTGAATAACACGTTGAATGTTTGCTTAGAGGTCATTGATTGTGGTTGGCTGCTGGTTGAGTAGCGTACCCTTTTCCCTTAACATTCTTCCAAATAAAACAGTTCAGTTGTTCTTGCAGGACAGTTGATGTCAAAATTCCAAAAGACAACACGATCAGGAAATTTGGTATGCAAAAGAATTATGGTTGCAAGTGCTGTATGACACGTTGCACCGTCTTGCTGAAACCACATGTTCAAATCCAAATCGTCAAATTGGTGGAATAAGAAATTGTTTAACATGTCACGATAGCGTTCCCCATTTACTGTAATAGCATTACCAGCTTCATTTTAAAAGAAGAATAGTCCAGTTACTCCACCACTGTAAAATGCGCACCAAAGCGTGCATCTCTGTGGATGCATTTCTTTTTCGTGAACGGCATGTGGATTTTCAGCATCCAAAATTCGACAATTTTGTTTGCTGACGTATTCATCAAGGTGAAAATATTCTTCATCGCTGAACAAAAATTTTATTTCAAAAATCGACATCACCTACTCTTTTTTCTAACACATAATTAACAAATGTACTAGTTGTAAATGGTCTGTAATTTTTAATGTTGTGTCAACTGAATTCTATATGCTGACAGATGCAGATCTTTCTTTAAAATCCAATGCGTGGTGACTCTTGATAAATTCAATTGTGCACGACGTCGAAGTGATGTATTTGGATACTCCCGTAGACTTTCTCTCACTGCACCAATGTTTTCATCTGACCGACCACGACGAGGACGTATTGGTGTTGCTTTATCAATAACAGAACCCTTAAAGTTTCTTCATTAAGTTACGAACGATTAACTCTGTAGATGCTTCATTTTAGGTCTATACAAACGACTCGTTGTTGAACAGTTAATTGCGACATGTTGACGTATGGTTTGTATCTATCTTTGTCAACACAAATGACGCGCAAATCAAATATTGTAGTTTCAACTGACACCCTATACATACATACATATTGTTAGCAATGTTAACGAAAACGCAGATTAACTGTGACTGACATCTATTTCAATTTTTGCAAGTAATACAAGAACAGCTAACTTATGCTGGCTGATATATAAACAGTAGGGTGGTTGTTGTACAATGACTCAAGACGGCCGGTGAATTTTGCTAGGATAGTTTTTAAGAGATAACATTCGGCCTTCCTGACGTCGTGGCGTCCTCACTCGAGTCTTGGTCCTTTGTGGTGTACCTGTAAACCAAATTTGATCACAGTATCGGCTTAAGAGTTAGTAGTAACTAATGAACATAAAATCTATTAATGAACACCGACTAACTTCTAAACACCCCGTATACGAGCATTAATTAAATTCCTTGAATTCGATCCCAACTTCTGAAATGTTAGCAATGTTAACGAAGACGCAGATTTAATTGTGACTGACTTTTATTTTCCTTTTTGCAAGTAATACAAGAACAGCTAACTTATGCTGACTGATACATAAACAGTAGAGTGGTTGTTGTACAATGACTCAAGACGACCGGTGAATTTTGCTAGGATGGTTTTCAAGAGATAACAATATATAATTTGCAACCTTCTACATACATAATATCTTTTATTGTTCGCCCAATTATTATATAATTGATCGAACTTCGACTAACGACCTAGAAGTGATCGACTTCCTCAAGTCGATCTTTTGCTTATGAAATAAGCAATTTCTGAAGTAATAAGTATTTTACACCCCCCTTTTCTTGCGCTTAGGTTTTCTTGTGCGTAAAACGACAGGGGAGAACAGCGTTTTAAAGAGAAGAATTCTAAAATTGTTCTACATATTCAACAAATAATTTAATCTATGCAATAATGTTGCTGTAAATAAAACAGATTATTGATTTTCTGATTATTGGATTAGATATCAATTTATTCTGGTTTTTCACATACATAATGTATGTACATATATCATATCACATAATACGTAGGTTAAAAAATAGTTATAATTTTTATCTGGTGTCCCCTATATCCAATCCCACTGCGAAATCTGGTAAAAGCATGTCGCATATTCTGGTTCTCTCTGATGATACTGAAAATATAAAAAATATACCGCTATATGGTAGATACTTATGTATGTATGAGAACTTTTAAAGTATTTTACAAGTTTTATTTTGATAAGCAAAATTTAATCCAAAATGCTTAAACAGCTAATCAAAAATAATATGGATGTGAGACATATTGTAATCTGTAAGGGTTAAACACACGGAGATACAATCCGTTACTCAAACAGGCGTAAAATAGGTAAACTGTCACAAAAACATTTCCATAAAACTGAATGTAAAACACTCACCAGCTCACTGATGATCACTAGCGTGCCCGTCTCTCTCTAATTACCTATTTGTGAGAAAAATACAGTGAGTGCCTTATCCCAACTAAACCTTGCAACAAGCAAGCTCAAAACAACTCGTCCATGACAGAGGTTATTGCTAATAATATTTAGATCGTTTCTCGTCTTCACTAACGAGCTCAAACTATCTGATCTTCATCAAAATCACCTGAACATTAATCGTACGCACTCAGGGCCTCGCCCCTACCCAATGAAGGCCATCCGCCAAGATCGACACTCAATCAAGGCCACCCGCCAAGATCTACACCATTTGTGAGCCCCGCTCGCAAACGACTCAGCTAAGGCCAATCCTCGCCAAAGCCTACCCATACGATTAAGGTCCACCCTGTATACAACATTAACAACGATCGAAATACCTCTTAACCTCACACATAGTTATGGACCACACACTACCCTTTATCAAGGCAGTCGGTATAAGGTCAAAGCAGCATCCGCAATTAAGGAAGGCATTACAAGTCCCGCGGCGTTTAACCAAACGCCGATTTGATATAAATTCTCATTTTTTGTAAAGGAAATTTAGAATATTGTTGTTAGCCGGAGGCTCTGCTCCATTTCAATTGTAAATAAATAGTTTTTAAAAACTTGTGTTAGTGTTAAATAAACTTAACTGGCGCTGCGAACAGGATACGTAGACGTTGGAAAAGGCATTCATAGCGAAAAACTTTGCCAACGGTGTAACTTAATACCTCACTACGTATCCAACGAACCGACAACGTTTTCTCCAAAGAAGAAAATTCCTCGTGAATCACTTCGCTTGAGAACGGCAAGCTCAACACCCTAGGATACCACCAACCCCTTCAAGAAAGCTGCTTGGAATCCTTCACCGAGAAGCCCCAATCAGCACGACTCCATCTTCGAGTGCGAAAAGAGAAAGTCACGGACAGAAGATTCCTGAGACCAGAGACAATGTTCATCGGTCTGATCTTCCTGTAAGTACCTTTCCAATTTCATAGTTATAAGTCCCGTCTTTCCCTAACAACGTATTCTCAAATAAAATAGGTATAAAAAAAAATAATTTTTTACATAGGTATTTAATTGTGAAATTATTTCAAATTAATTGCACCTATAAACGTTTATTTTATTAGTGAGAGTACGGTTAAAACCCGACTCCACGATATAATTTAAAATATTTCATGTCAAAAGACCTCGTAAATATTGAAATAATTCCAAGTTCTGCAAAAAGCAAAACAAAAAGTTTAAGAAAAAAACCTCTCGACATACCTGTCGAGCTTATCACAACCTCGACTTCGCAAATAAATTTACCTGAATCGGCTATCGAAACAATTCGCTCAGAATTAGGTGAAATAAGTTTAAATTTAAATACTAATAACACATTAAAAATGGCTCTTTCAATCCAGGAGGTCTCTGAAATGTTGAAAACTCTTCCTACTTTTGGCCCTCACGACAATTTACCGCATTTTATCCAAAATATAGATAATGTGCTCGAAATATTTTCAAAGTTTCAACTGTCAGAATTTCAACATTCCTTTATTAAGTTAGGCATTTTAAATAAATTGCGCGGACAAGTTGTTGATGACGTATCGCAAGAACCTACCAATGATTGGCCTCAAATTAAAGCTGCTCTATTAGAATACTACGGTAATCACCAAAACGAGAACTTGTTATACGCCCAATTAAAAGGTTGTAGACAACACTTTAACGAAGACATCACGCAATTTTATCATAGAGTTGTTAAATGTAGGAACGCCTTAAATAATCACGCACAGCTATATTCCTCAAATATAACAGAAATTGAATGGAAAAGGTCACATATTGCTAAAATAACCTTAGAACAATTCACATTAGGTGTTAGAGACCCGTATTTCACCCTATTTACTTATATACCACCTGATACTATCGAGACAGCCCTCACTTGCTGCCACGAACACGACAACAGACAAGCAAATATTCGCGTACCAAAATTCAAGTTCCTTCTCGCAAAAAGTTCAACCAAAACCAGTACCAAAACAAAGCCTACCTCAACAAAACCCTCGATCTAACGTACAAAGCCCAGATACGAACCAAAATTCAAATCAAAGAACTTTCGGAGATATTAATAAACCATTACCACATAGACCTATGCAAAATAATTTTCAAAATTCAAACAATAATTTTGGAAGATCACAATTTTCTAATTACCAACAAAAAACCCCTCAAAATTACAAGCCAACGCCTATGTCTGTCTCAACTATAGCGTCAAAACCAAAAATCTATAACATAGAAAGTAACACACCTTCAGAAAACGAAACATCACAATCGCAAACAAATAATTATGAATATGAATATTACGACTCTGACCAACACGAACCATATATAGACGTTTGTGACAGACAATTACAAGACACAGAAGATCAAGAAAATTTTATAATAGATGCCTCGAATCAACGAAACACCACATAATAAATATAGATTTAAATAATATTAACTCAAAACCTAAACTGCCATTTTTCTTTTTACCTGACATTAATTTAAAAATTTTAATAGACACCGGAGCTACAGATTCCGTTATTAACCCGAATCTTTTGCACCGTTTTAAAAAACATATATTTCTCGAACCTTTCGAATTAACAGGCTTACATCGCACAGTAAGATCCGACAAAAATCTTAAACTCAGACTGTTTGAAGAATTAGGTGTCAAAAATGAAATAAAAATTAGAGTAATTCCCTGGCACAAAAATTTTGATTTGCTAATTGGATCGCACGATCTTAAAAGATTAAAAGCTAATATAGACTATGAAAATCAAATTTTAACTCTAAATAAAACTACAAGTATGCCATTTTATTTTGAATTTAAATTAGACGAACAAATAAACTTTTTGTCTACCGAAAGAGACAAAATATTAATACCTACATCAATTGAAAATGGCCCTGTCTATATTCCAAGTATCAAAATTGACGAAAACCACACTATACCTGACTGTCTGACTATTACAAAAAATGGCATCTCCGAAATCCCATTTGAAAAATCACTTGACTCCCAAATTATATTTCCAAATCGCATACAGGTTATCCCTTGCGAATATTTTAATATCGAATCTAAAATTACGCAAGATAATAAAAAACTCGAATTTGCTAAATTAATATGCACTGACCATCTCAATCGTGAAGAAAGAGAAAAAGTAATCGACCTATGTCACAAATTTAAAAATGTTTTTATCATGAAGACTGCGATCTGTCTTTCACATCGCACGTCAAACATAATATTAGAACTGTTGATAACCATCCCATATACACTAAATTCTTTAGACACCCTCAATCAATGCAAGAGGAAATCCAACGCCAAATTTCAAAATTGCTTAGAGATAAAATCATCAGACCCAGTATATCCCCTTACAGCTCACCTGTTTGGATTGTTCCAAAAAAGGTTGACGCATCTGGAAAAAAAAAGTATAGAATGGTAATTGATTACAGGAAACTTAACGAGGTAACTATCGAGGATAAATATCCCCTACCACAAATAGAGGAAATCCTTGATAATTTAGGTAAATGCACCTATTTTTCGACCCTTGACCTTGCCCAAGGTTTTCATCAAATTGAAATGGATCCTGAGTCCATTGAAAAAACTGCATTTAGCGTAAATAATGGCCATTACGAATATTTACGTATGCCGTTCGGCCTGAAAAACGCACCTGCAACTTTTCAACGTATGATGGACCAAGTTCTAAAAGAATTTCAGTACAAAATATGTTTCGTGTACATGGACGACATCGTTATCTTTTCAAAATCACTTCAAGAACATTTAATTCATTTAAAACAGATTTTTCAAAAATTTCAAAGTGTAAATCTAAAAATTCAATTAGATAAAAGCGAATTTCTTCGTAAAGAAGTCGCGTTTCTTGGACATGTAATTACACCTGAAGGTATTATCCCAAATCCAATTAAAATTGATTCAATCACGAAATTCCCCATCCCGAAAACAACAAAGGAAATAAAGTCATTCCTAGGCCTAGTAGGATATTATGGAAAATTTATACCAGGTTTTGCGAAATTAGTTCAACCTCTTACTAAATGTCTACGGAAAAATGAAAAAATCAATATATCTGATCATGACTATAAGCAAGCATTTGAAAATGCAAAAACATCTATAACAAACGCCCCCGTACTAATTTACCCAGACTTCGAAAAGGAATTCACGCTGACGACCGACGCAAGCAACGTCGCTATCGGTTCGGTACTCAGTCAGAACAACAGACCCGTTGCATACTATTCGCGCACATTAAATTCTGCGGAACGTAACTATAGCACTATCGAGAAAGAGTTATTGTCAATTGTCGATTCTGCAAAACATTTTAGGCCGTATTTATTTGGACGAAAATTTACGATAGAAACCGATCACAACCCTCTCGTATGGCTTTCGAAATTAAAAGAACCAAACTCGCGTCTTGTTCGCTGGAAAATCAAACTGGAAGAATTCGATTTCGACATTAAATATCGTAAAGGTAAAGAAAATCACGTCGCCGATGCTCTCTCCAGAATAGAAATTAATGTAAACGAAACCGAATCTTTGATAGCCAATATTTCTGAAAATCCTCCCGTACTCGCCGATGACGAGATAGAACAACTGCTTTTGTCACCTAATAATTTACCGGAGTTTGAACCTGACGAACTCGGAGATCTACTTGGGCAGAATCAGATTGAAGATAATGACTTACCTATGGAAATTAGTTCAGTACATAACGATGATACCGGGCTTGTTATTCCAATAACTGAAAAATCGGTAAATACCTTTAAAAACCAATTAGTCATTCAAAAATGCGAAGGCCATGTCGAAAAACGAGTAATCACAATTTTTGAAAATAAGAAGCGAATAACAATCTCCACCCCTAATACTAACGAATTATTTATGGATATGCTAATCCAGTCAATCTCACCAAACGATATAACATGTTTGCACATTCCGGACCCAGATTTTAGACAACAACAAGTACTTAGGTTACTGAAAAATAAATTCAATAAAAGAACAAAAATTGTAATTTCGTCCATTCTATTAACTAACATACTTGAAGCTGAAAAACAGGAACAGTATATTCATAACTATCATAACCAAACTCACAATGGTATTAACGAAACATACCTACACCTTTCAAAAAATGTTTATTTTCCTAAAATAAAAGACAAAATTACCACCATTATTAATCACTGTAATGTATGTCAGATGTCGAAATACGAACGTCAACCACTAAACCCACCTTTACAAGGCCCAATGATCTACAACAAACCCTTTGAAAACATTCATCTGGACATATTTCAGTATTTGAACATGAAGTTTTTAATAATTATAGACTCATTTTCAAAATACGGCCAGGCATACGCTCTAAAATCTGCAAATACTTTATGCACACTCCTAAAATTACGACATTTCTTCAGCCACCATCACATACCGAAAAGAATTGTATGCGACGGAGGCACAAATTTTAATAATACTCAGTTTAAAGAATTTTGCCAACTCTTTAACATAGAATTGCATTTTACCACCCCTCACAACCCGAACTCAAACTCACATATCGAACGATTCCACTCGACAATAATCGAGAAACTTAGAATAATTAACCTTAAGAACCCTAAAGAGACCCCAGATAGCCAGATGATTACAGCTACCTGGATATACAATCAGTCAATCCACTCCAGCACTGGCCACTCACCTTTTTCAGTTTTATATGGTCCCTATATGCAGGAAGTTGACTTTAGCTTAACCCCACAAAATTATAAAAATTATATAGAACAAAGAAGGCGAGAACTTTTACCGTTTTTAGAGCAGATAAAAACAAAAAATCAAGAAAAGGCACAAAGTGCACTTACGATGAGAAATCGGAATAGTCAAAATATTCCACCTCTACAATCAGGTCAAACTGTTTACCATAAATCAGCAGAAAAAACTAGGCTCCCAAAAATGCACCTATTTACCAACGAGGTACTGTAATATCACAAAAAGACAAACAAGTTCAAATCGAAACCCTTAAAGGAACAATTACTACCCAACCATTAAAAAAATTAAAACCTATTAGAAAAACTGTTTCTTTGCAGGAACATCCTGACATGTCAAGCAATGATAAAAACTCCGCTCAAGACCCAAGGTTACTACCAGGAACCTCTAGGGACAGCGAAGACACTCAATTACTTCCATAAACTCTATTTTTCGTACGACCTCATTCAATTGCGCGAAAATTTCGAAAACCTATCAAACGGTACATTAACTCTAATTCACAAAACCAAACAACCGGAAATAATCCCAGTAATACAAAATAAACAATCACTACTAAACATCTTAACAAGAACAAAAAATTCGCTAAATAAAATTATACATTGTAGAAATAAAAGAGGCCTAATCAATGGCCTTGGATCCGTCGTCAAATTTATATCGGGAAATTTAGATCAAGAAGATCTTGAAAACATAAACCAAAATCTGGAAAAGCTTTCAAAGAATCAACAAAAGATAAATCAGAGGCTAACTCAAACTGCTACAATTCTCTCAAAATTAACAACCTCAATACGTATAGAATTTGACAACTTATATTCAAATCAAAAACAACTAGAAAAATCAATTAAAAATTATACGTACTACCTGGACTCAATGCTAATCATAAATTCGCAAAAAGAATTGCTACTTGAATTCGAAAACCGATTAAATTTACTGATTAGAACGATCACACTAACAAATCGAGAAATACCAAATTTAGAAATAATTGACCACAACGAACTTGAAATGATAGAGGACGAATTATTAAAACATTACTCAAGGTCAATGTTGCTCTCGTACGATGAAAATCACCCTTTTGAAATCCTAGGAAATTAAAAACTTGGAATTATCTCGGTAAACGACATTCTTTTAATGGTACTGAAAATACCTATTTTAAATCCAACTACTTATAATATTTCTAAAATCTACCCTATACCGAGTCCGACAAAAACCGTTTTAATCCCCCCTGCTACCTTTTACATACAATCCCCATTCGAAGACCGATGGACTGATACCTGTCGAAGAGCTAATAACATGTTTGTTTGCGAAAAACTATTAGCCACCCAGTGCAGTTTAAAAAAACACTCTTCAGTGCACTACCGCGAAAACTAGTGAGTTTGAAATATATAAAGAACTTTCCAACGGACTCTTAACCAGTGTTAAAGACCGTAAAGAAATAATAGAAAAGTGTCAAAACATTATTTCAAGACATTTTATCCTAGGAAATAATGTAATAAATTCGCCATGTTCGATTATTATAGACAACACGGAATATAATTTTAATAAAAAATCGAGTTTTACAGTTCCAAAGAGTTCTACCACACTCAAAGGTCTACCTCAATATAGCATCAACTTGGAGTCTTCACACCTTGACCAGCTGAGGAATCTCAAGGCCGATCTCCAACCCTTAACGCAAGAGACTGACCTACAAGGAATTGACTTGCATACTGGACACCTGTCTATAACCATTGTAATTATTATTATTCTCATAATCACGTCGATATTTCTCTGTTTGTACAGAAAAAGGATAAAAACCCTATTTTGTATGCCAAAAACCATAATCCAAGTTCCTGCCCAGAACTTCAAGGATCTTCAAGCCACCCTTGACGAGGACGCCAAGATCTAAGGATGGAGGAGTTATGGACCACACACTACCCTTTATCAAGGCAGTCGTTATAAGGTCAAAGCAGCATCCGCAATTAAGGAAGGCATTACAAGTCCCGCGGCGTTTAACCAAAAGCCGATTAGATATAAATTCTCATTTTTTTGTAAAGGAAATTCAGAATATTGTTGTTAGCGGAGGCTCTGCTCCATTTCAATTGTAAATAAATAGTTTTTAAAAACTTGTGTTAGTGTTAAATAAACTTAACTTACTTCCTGACTGAATTTGCTGTTTCAGCTATTTTATCCTGCCGACAAAATAAACGCAGCTATGTGCTGACATTGAATAAACAGAACGATAAATAACAGAATGAATGTTCGATATTGTATTACCGAAACGAAACGATTTATTTGCTTTTTCTGTTTATGAAATAAATTGCTTCTAATATCGACATCGACTCATATCCGTAGGATTGTCTAAAAGTTATAATATAAATAAATAAATAAATATATTGAGTGTCAAAAAAAGTATCATTAACGTGATAGTTTCAAGATCGTTGGATATACAGGGATGGAAAAGAGTAAAGGGGTACGTAGACAAACAGCAGTCAATTTTATTTGGAATATACAAATGGGATATAGAAAGAGTAACATATGGAAAAAAGTATTATTGTCCATGACAATATTGACCATATGAGAATATATAAGATACAAATACATATGTAAGTGATATGCACTAGGCCACAAACATATTTAGACACTAGGTATTAGTATTTAGGGTAGAGCCAAAAGAAACACTCAGTCATAACTATTTATTTACGTCCTCACTATATGCTTCGCAACCATCTGTTTAAAAGGACACGTCGCCGCTTTGCGAACATGGTTCGTAACTCCTAGTCTTTCATTTCAAATATTTTACATTGGAACACGTATATTCGTGGAAGTCAAAATGCACTGAAATTTATTGTATAGCATAAAAACAATAACATGAGCGTTATTATAAAAAACTTTTTTGGAGTGATAGATATTTCTGTTTACGTTACTTACGTTACTTAACTCGTTACTCAATCGCTACTGTTTGTATTCAATACAACTAATTCAAATATCAACTAATTCAAATTCAAATTCACAATAATGGTTCAATAGGTACTCGAACAGGGAGATATTACCCGATTAGATTGACCAGCTAATTCCCCAGATATGAGTCCCATTGAGAACATATGGGATTTTATTTCTAGAGCAATTCACAAATGCATGAATCCACCCCAAAACGCGGAGAGTTAGCTGCAGCATCAATAGAGGAATGGAACAATATTCCTCAAGAAATTATCAACCGCTTGATTATTTCAATGCACAGGCGTATTAAATGTTACTGAAAAGCAGAGGAGGCCATACTGACGACTATTAAGTTGTAGTTTACTTTGTTAAAAATTATGTTTTGTTAATTTTTGTCATAATAAATTTACTTAAAAATATTGCGAATTTATTTCTCATTGTTTCTTAATTGACTAAATTTTTAAAAAATGATTCCTATATTACAAAAAAATACATGTAGAAAAAATATACTTTGAAAAACAAATACGATATTTAAAAAAAATTGTTTACTGATACTAAACATCGGGGGTAAGACTTTTGACGATGTGTGTATATTGCATAATTATAGAATTGAATAATTTTAAATTAGTCTCTTTTGATGGTCACGGTTGTGTAGAAAACAATTAAATGTGAAGAAAAATATAATTTTGTTTAATTTATTTTCCATTACAGGTAACGGCTTAAGGTGTTATCACTGCAATTCAGAAGACAGTATCAGTTGTGCATGGGGCATAACATCCTTCACTTACCCTACCCAAGAATGTGAGGGTGGATTGATTGACACCATAGTTGGCTCCAAGTGTTATAAAATCACTGCCGAAAGTAAGTAAAATAAACACAAGGTGTTTCTTCACAAATCAACATCATGTAATATCCCCTTGAATTAATTTTAATGTATAATTTAAAAAACACCGTCCAGGGTGCTGGACTCTGTGAGCCTTACTATTTTAAATAGCCTATTCAAGAAAATAGTTAATGCATAGTTTTTCCAAGTGGTGCTTTAAACAGCATATGTATGCCTTTTCAAGTAAACAATTCATTAAAAGCTTAACATGTGGCTACGAAGATAAAACTTATGTGTTTTAAAGAAAATTATGTGTAGCGGGTAGATGTCTTGTCAAGCATCTGTCACTTTTAGATATAGAAGGTATAAAACTGTCATCTTAAATTGAATGTTACATTTTTTATAAAATTTTTGAATTGGGAGTACTTGTTTCCTCAATTTTTATTAATATCATAGGTACATACCAAAAGACTCCATCTGTATGTATTTTGATTCAGTTAATACGGATCTGAAGTCAGATTTGCTCCATCATGTCAATATCTTTTCCTAACCTCAAAAAACCCGGCTGATCGAACGTGTGACACAAACCTGGTCTTTATATAGGTTTTTGAGATTACAGATAACGAATGTCACTTATGGAAATGTAAGAAATAAAACTAAGTTCATCAAGTGTCCAAATTACCAAAGCGTTTAATATCATATCACTTACTATTCGCTCCAAATATTCGCTCATATGATTCCCCAGAAAATTTTGTAAAAGCTGTGTGCCATGTTGCATTCGTTGCAAGTTGAACTTTCGATTTGTTATCGGTGACTAAAATAAACAGTTTTAAAACGTTAAAGCGGACTTTTCCGCACGTAGAATATCTATATCTCGTAATTGAGTGTACGAGAAAAAATAAACCAACACATTATTGCAGAATATGTGTTTTATGCGACAGTTTTACTATTTTCAAATAGTCCACCATCGTGCTGTCTCATGACCCATGGACAAGGTGGGGTGTATCCTATCCACCTCAAAATCAATAGGTGTCGTCTGGGAGACGTCCCCGATCAGAATCAGTCAAATCCCGATCGATCCGACATGATTTAGTTGAGTTATCGTGTTAACAAAAAAATTTCTCAAATAGTCCACCGTCGTGCTTTCTCATGACCCATGGACAGGGTGGGGTGTGTCCTATCCACCTCAAAATCAATAGGTGTCATCTGGGAGACGTTCTCGATCAGAATCAATCGAAAGCCGATCGATCCAACATGCTTTAGTTGAGTTATCATATTAACAAAAATATTTCTCGAATAGTCTACCATCGTGCTTTCTCATGACCTATGGGCAGGGTCGAGTGTATTCTATCCACATAAAAATCAATAGGTGTCATCTGGAAGACGTCCTCGATCAGAATCAGTCAAAACCCAATCGATCCGACATGATTTAGTTGACTTATCGTGTTAACAAAAAAACTTCTCAAATAATCCACCGTCGTGCTTTCTCGTGACCCATGGGGTGTGTCCTATCCACCTCAAAATCAATAGGTGTCATCTGGGAGACGTTCCCGATCAGAATCAGTCAACACACGATCGATCCGACACGACTTCTTTGAGTTATCGTGCTAACAAAAAAAAATTCTCAAATAGTTCACCATTGTGCTTTCTCATGACCCAGGGACAGGGTGGGATGTATCATATCCACCTCAAAATCAATAGGTGTCATCTGGGAGACGTCCCCGATTAGAATCAGTTAAAACCCGATCGATCCGACACTATTTAGTTGAGTTATCGTGCTAACAAGAAATTTTAATGCCGTCGACGACACACACACAGACAAAATTTTTACAAACTACTTTTTTTGTGGTTTTTAGGCCGAAAAACGAAAAATAAATGAAAACATTTTTTTACATTTTTCTTTACACGATTACATTACTTTTCCGCTAATATAGTTGAGTGCGAAAAAGTAAAATCCCAGATACTCTTTTCTAGAGATCCTAGAAAGTTTTATTCAAACAATTGTTACTAAAATCTATTACCTCAAAAACCCATCAAAACTCCTGGTAATTCCCAGCAGATTTCATTGATTTCGTATCACGTATTTGGTCAGCCATGTTTTTGAGGTTAGAAAACAATCCTGATGTCATGGAACAAATCTGACATCAAATTCGTGTTCAGCTTATACAAATATATAGGGATAGAGTACTTCGATCGAACGTATGTGGTACTTTTCGTTTGTGGGGCAAATAGGGGCAATTTCAATTCAAGTATTTTTTGTGATATTTCGATTTTTCAGAAAATTTTGACTTTTCTACAAATATTTGTAAAGTTCTCTCTTTTGGCTATTTATAGCTTATTGTTAGTAAAGATCGTATTTATACGAGTTGTTGTTCAGATTTAGGGCTTTTAGGAAATATTCGTTTACTGACAAAATACGTACAGAGCTTTCTTAATTTAACAATCAATAAGACAACTTTATAAGTTAGCAACACATTTTTTATAGAACGCCTCGTATATTGTTGAACTGCTGAATGAACAAATCCAAATATTTTGGGTTTTTACCTTGCTAGCTTGGCTGAACACAATCCACACCTTTTACAAAAAGACGTGCGATACTTTCCCCCTTTCAGACCTTGACACAAGCCCACAATAATATTCCCAATATTGGTCCCAGTCGGTCTACCTCCGGCCATATGAATCATATAACCGCAGTCATCTCTATAGGAGAAGGCGATAGGCCACCCATTCATGTAGGGGCCGCGGAGCAAAGTGCTGCACTTTTATCAGTTCCGCGTCGCACTTATTTTATTTTAAAAAATTTCTTTATTTGTTTGACTACGCTAACGCTAACATGTAGTTATGTACGTAATACATAACTGCATGTTAGTGTAGGTCGCATGTAAATGTAGGTCTCACGACCGATCTCAAGGCTCATTGTCTTACCAAAAACGTCTCATTATATTTTTTGTGGATGACATAGAGTAGGGATACCCATAATATACAAACATTACTTCATATGTTGCCATTTTTAGGTAAAGACGGTCGATTTTACATTGCCAGAGGTTGCTTGCCATCCGGAGTTATAGGTTGCAAAGCCATCGCTACAGCAGTCGGCTGGTTTTCGTCCCAATCCAGCAATGAAGGAAATAGCGTGCGATCCATGGACTGCGAAACCTGCAGCTCCGACAAATGCAACTCAGCTGAGAGAGTTACAGGAGTAACTCTCATCGGTCTTGTCTTAACAGCGGCAGTTTTTATCATCTAAGACCTACGAGCAGCCTTTTTCTCAAGAAAGAATTGCTCTTGCCAAAAATACACCACGATATTTTAAAGAAAAATCATTGTGTGGTTTATTTATACCATTGTAGCAAATGACATATTCACCAAGTCAATTACTTTGAACAACGTACATCTGATTCATGTGTTACTGTACTTATACAATAACTTTTTTTTTTTTTTGTAAACTGATCTTGTTTTTTGTAAACACAAAACATATTTACAATCATTTTATATTATGTTGTAATTTATTTCTGAAAAATATCACGAATGCCAAATTTACCACAACGTTTTGTCAAGTTCTGTATTCCTCGTTTGTAATACTGTCTTGTAGTAAACAATATCAAATAATATATACATATTGATATATGTACGTACGTATATATAAATCATTTAACTATTGTTCTATGTAATGTCTACGTTGTTTTATATAGTATTTTACCAGAAAATTTATATGGAATAATATTCCAGTATTATTTTCTACCAACTTAATATATATTTATATGATATTTTTATATGTTATACTAGATATTATTGATAAGTTACCATTACATACGTATGTAAGTTTTAAAAATATGAATAAATCAACCAACTCGCAGAAAAAGTAACGGGCTTTAAAAATATTTTACATTTTTTCATATTTTAGATCATTTAGTAAATAAAATTAAACCAACAAACAATGTATGTTAGTATATAGATATTATCTCTAGTTTTATGTACTCCTTTCTATTTCTATTTAATCTAAGATTGTAAAATAATGGTATGTTGTGATAACGAGAGATAGTTTTTAAATAAATAAATTAGAAAATATAAATATCTCTTTAATATCTTTCGGTATAATATAGTGGTGTACAAGATTTTACTCATTAAATGAATTCTCTTATTCGTCATAATTCTGATTAGATATTTATATTATTTTGATTCGAAAAAAGTATAGTGAGGGTGAGAAGAAATGAAACTGTAAAAATATAGACAACTTTCTGTTGTAAAATCTTTTTCCAAGAAACATGGACCCAAAATGTGAGCCTAATCAATTCAGTCTAAATTTTATACTTTTTGAAGATCGCTTGCATGATTTTACTTCCTATTATGATGTCAGTGTCAAAAATGTTGTTTATTAACAATTTTTTTTTTAAGGGAAATGTCTGAAATGAAGTTTTCGAAATGATTCGTTATCTAATATGTGAAGCGGAACATTACAGGCTACCAACATCAACAATGAATCAAACCTAAATTGAGTTTGCAGGAGCACGCCCCATTTTCTATGTTGATGTTACGCAGAGTTCACGTGACATATACAGTCGGACTTTGACCAGTACATTAAGGGTTTATCTCTTATTTGACACATTGCTTTCGCTGCATCGTAGAATAAATTCATCAATAAGCTTTTTGACTTGGTGAGCGTATAAACATTTTCTGGGCTTTCACACGTGTGACATACTTCATTGTTAAATTAAAGCGTTTCAACTAACACAGCGGACACCGTACGTACGCCTCGATCGATAAATCGAGATCGACAACAACCCTACGGCCGTGAAATGTACATTACTGATCCCCCTCCACTACGGTTCATCAATCACTTACCTCATGTCAGTGACATCATTGCACCGTTACGTTAAAACTGTTTAAAAACTAAAACAGAGCTATCTCAGTGAATTACCATACATCGTTTACAATCTAATAGGAATTTTATGACGAAATTTTGTAATAAAATTTAATGAATATTATAATATTGGAATAGCTAAGATTTGTGGATTTGATAAACGAAACATTCGTTGCAGTAAAAATATTCATGCCCCTACATGAAGCGCCAGTTGTATGCAACGCTTACAGTAATAGGTGGTGTGGGGTATTTTAGGTGACGGATTATCCTTAACATTACTGCATAACATACAGTGTATGTTACGTGGTATAGTTTATTTTATCGCTATTTGCCAAATAAAAAATCCCAAACGGCTCTTATCTCATGCCGTGGCTTGTTTTTATTGCTAGATTTAGGTAGACTGTTCCGTTTATCGGCAAGATAAGAGAGTTTTTTATTTGGCAAATGGCGATGAAATGAATAGTACATAAAGTTGTCCTGTTCGATAATATTAATTATCTAGATATAAATACAAAAAAATGTCACACTTCTTATAACGCCCTGTATTTTTATATAAAGGGCTATTTATTTTACACATATAAATTGCCACTATGGACCTAGAAAAAGATATTTATTACAAATTTTATTACAATTAAATAAATATCTACGAAGAATCTTCTTTAATATGTTCTTATATTATATACGTGTTTATAACTATAGGCTCGTTTTAACACAGGCATCTTGTTTTATTGCAATAATTGCATGAGGTTATCGTTACTCGGTTGGAATTATGTTTATTTATAAAATAAGCACAGAACTGATCTTCCTTTACAGAACTGGGAATCACATTGCAGCCCCTATATAAGCCTGTTTTGTGGAAACCAATTCCTCTTGTTTCTAAAAAGTAATCAAATATATCATATATTTTAAATTAAAATAGTAATTAAAAAATATCTGGCATATCTTAACTATTGAAAAAAAAATGCGTTTTCAAAGTATTATGAGAGACGTTAGTTGAAATAAAAAGTGTTTTTATTTCGTGTTTTCCTAAATGAAGAAAAGGATGAAAATTTTCAAATGGACAATTTTCATATGACGTTCTATTAATATTTAATATACGTTTGAATGAATTTTGCATTGAGTTGCACCTTTTGAGTAAGACCGACTGGATGGAGGGTCGAGCTGGATTACCGCTCAATGGAGACATCTGGTACACGGATGGAGCCAAGAGTGGGAACAGAGCGAGTGCGGGGGTGTATAGGCAACGCGATGGGATAGGTAAAACCTTCCCCCTGGGCAAATACACTACCACACTTCAGGCCGAGCTAGTTGCAATATCACATACGGTGTTCTGAGGGCCGACCAAAATCGGTCCCAGGAGGAGGTACATGCTCGGATAGCAGGGCAGCGTTGGCAGCCGTGAATTCAGCAACGGACGAAATCGAAGCTGGTCTATAATTATTGCTATGAAGCATTGAACCACTTGGCAGGGAAGGGACCGGTGGAACTCTTAGGGATACCCGGGCATGATGGCAGTAAGGGAAATCTAATTGCAGATGACCTTGCCAGACTAGGGACCAGGGAAAACCTCTATGGACCAGAACCTGCAGTGGGAATAAGTCGGAATCTGATCAGAGATCGCATCAAAGGCTGGGCAAGAGGCCAGCACAATAAAAGATAGAGAGGAGTAACGGGTTGTCGAATAACCAAACTCTTCATCGAATACTCAGAGATTGAGAAATAGGCCCAATTCATTAAGTTGAACAGGCACAAAGTCAGAACCCTGGTGGGAATCATAACGGGCCACCATAATAGCCTGAATGCATATGAGCACAAGCTGAGGCTGACTGACAGCCCGGCCTATAGATACTGTAAGGAAGACGAGGAAACTTCAATTCATCTTCTTTGCACCTGCCTCACACTGGAGAAGAAGAGGTGCCTTATATGAGGGACCCCTCTTATCCTAGAGGAGGCGAGGCTTAAGGCGGGGGACGTGCCTAAATTGCTCCTTTACGGGATAATATTTTTGGATAATGACCCGAATAAGAGGGGATCGCCAAGGGACTACCCATGCGATCAGTGGCTGATGAGGCCCAAATCCATATAACATAATAATAAATAATACGCCTTTTTAAGGCGTTTACATTTTTTCCCCACTTATTCAATTAATGGGTTTTATAAAATGGTGGTCGTTTACCTACATAACTTTGATACACATATTATTCGTTTATAGAGTAATTAATACATTCGCAAAAATTCAAGGAAGAACATTTGGAAACACTGTCGAATCCGTTAAATTTTATTTTTAGTTGCGCAGTTTTTAAAATATAATTAATACATACAGGGTGATTCGAGTAGGAAGCATGACGTTATCGATTCTTTCTAATGGAAACTCCCTTTTTATTACGGAATTTCAGCTGATTTTTTTATACCTCTACGGTAACAATTACACTAGCGTGAGTATAGGTTAGATAAAAAAAAATTAAGAAAAACAATTTTAGAATTTCAAACTACTAAATTTAATAGCAATGAGTATTTAAAAAATCAAGAAAATAGAATGTTCAAATTGTGCACCGTTCGTTGTCTGATAGAAGCTCTAGCGACAGATAATGTTTTTTTATAGCTGTCGTTTTTCGTTAACTAGTTGTTTTTATTTTGGTGTCTGGAGTTATTTCTTTAAACAACGCATTTCTTGTATTTGGCAAAAGCAGTGTGCTTGAAATGTTTATTAAGTAGTAACTTTGTCATTAAGATTCGACACTCCTAGATTACTTTTTGTGGGGCACTATGCAAAGTATACGTTACTAACCCCGAGAATTTAGCAGATTTAAAAGCAAGAATTCGTCACGAAATACAACGTATACCTTCTGAACTTATTGACAATGTTCAAAAATAATTTATTAATCATCTTGGCCAATGTGACTGGCAGCCAACAATGCACAATTTGAATAGCATAGCTTCTTTTAGGTGACATTTTGTCGTTTAGTTGCTACATGCGTATACTACCAAGAAGGTAAAAAGTGTAATAAGAGATTGTGAGGAAGTGGAATGTCCGCCCACTCATCCTCTCTCAAGGAAGATCTTATAAGGATATTTGCCAACAACACCTCTACATAAGGACAAAGCGCTCACAAAATTTTAGCTCGTGACGTCATGAATGTAGGCCTTTCCGATATGTAGCGAAGATTTAGGAAGCCAGCTTACTGGTGGCGAAACACGATCGAAAGGCAACAGATGTCTGCAACGTTGCCAGACTACTACGATACTAGCGAATATTAGGATTCCAGTATATATCTCTTTCTCTTATATTACCATTTTCTTCTTCAATATCGTAAAACACATATTTCCATAAGATGTTCTTTCCTCTTTTTTAATGTGGTATTTCGTAATTTATTTATTTAATTATCAAATACTACTACCTTGTTCGACTTCCCTAACAAAAATACTTTCCTTACGGAGCCGGCAACAGCGCTCATCTGGTACGTTAACCTCTAAACCTAAAAGTTGCTATATTCAGCGTTATTTCTTACATTTTTCTGAAATCAGAACCATTTATGTGCTTTTAAGTGCGTGAAACTTGTACGTAATATTTCGTTGTATATTTAGGAATACAATTTATATTGTTAGGCGTATTTTTAAATACGTAAAACCATATTTCGGACTTATAACCTATTGCTTTTTTGGCGGTCCGTCGGTTTGTTTACAGCACAGTTTATAAGTTTTTGTTCGTGTTTAATTGTATGTTTTTTTCTTGGTTTCGGCTAGTTTTGTGGTAACTGATACTTAGTGAAATTATGCCTCAAAAGTGTTGTGTTCCTCGCTGTAACGGAAACTATTATAAAAATGGGCCTAAAGTTCATGTTTTCGGTTTTCCAAAGGACGTAAGTTTACGACAAAAATGGCTAAAAGCGATACCCCGAGATAACATTCAGCCCACAAACAACACGAGAGTATGTGAAGCTCATTTTCCTGAAGGTAGTATAATAAAAAGTACAACAGTTCAAGACTCAAACACTGGTAAGATTTTTACAATAGATTTACTAAAACCACGGCTAAAAGAAGTCTGTATACCATCTATTTTTTTAAATTGCCCCTTTTATTTATCAAAAGATGTCAAAATACGGCAAGTAAAGATGAAAAGTTCAAAAATATTGATGAGTTAAATTTGTCAAAAGCCCTCGAAATAAGCAAAAATTGCTCTCAACAAGACTTTTCTCAAATTAAAACGTTATTGTCTCAAATTTTAATAAATGATGATCACTTTCACGATATCAACGATGTATTGCCGTTAATTACATATTTAGGTGGTTATTGTTGCTATATTACGTTAAAAAAATTACAATGTGCCAGCTGTAAACAAAAATTAGTATATGACGAGCAATTTATTGTTGAGGACAATTTTGATCTCATTAATAAATTAAATCGTGGAGGACTTTTATATCCCCAAGGACAAGTTATAAATGTCCTATCTGTGACTTATATAATCTTCAATAAATTAATAAATGAATTTGAGGACACATTTCTAGAAATCTATAATAAAAGATCGTTCATGGTTCATTTAATTTTGGAATATTGTATTGAACAGAAACATGTCTCACATTTCGATGGATGCGCTAATCATAATGGAAAGACATTTTAAAAATTATTCTCAAAAGTATTTCCAATGCCCTCTTAAAAAATTATTGCGCTAAAAATAGCGACCATTTAAAAAAAGGAAATAAAAAAGGAAACTCGATACATTAACGAAGTAGGCCATATACCTACCTATACATGCATAAATATTTTTTATAACTAAACGTATATAATTTAGGACCTATTTCTTTAAAAGTTTAATTAATGTATTTTCATGGCTTGTGTTCTATAATATATTTCTTATACCTAAACTCTCACCTCAACACTAAGTTATGCACGATGTTAGGTAGTAGGTAAATGAAATTTGAAACTGCATAACATGAACATGCATACCTATATTATACCTACTAAGTAATAATAATTAAGAGAAGGTGTGTAATAGTTCAGTATATGTATTTATGTGTAATAATCTATTTTCAATAGTGCGAAAAATGTTTATTATACATAAATACATATCCTGAATTTTGGCGCAGGTGTAGGGGAGTTGGGAGCCTGCACTTAATACTACACCTAGTATTAAACCAAAACTCAAACATAATTTTTGGGATTTGTCAAGAAGCCTGTCATATAACTAGCGTTCTTTAAAATAAGTTACTATTGATAGTTTTCATAAATATTAGTGTATGTATCCCCTTATATGATTAAAATTGCACGGCCTACATTGATGACGTCACACGACAAGCACTAAGGCCTTGTTATTCAGTGGGTGTTGTATTTGCACATCCAGTTCAAGCTCTCGCGGAATAGAGCTTTATAGTGTTTGATTCATATTGGTATCTCAAGTGGTTTCCTATATATGGCCGAAAATATTATTTTGAGGGCAATTTAGAATGTCGTTCTTACCCCCTTAATCGAACTACCGACACACAAAAATATGTAAGTACCATATTTTCGATGATCCTTCAGTTCTGTCACTTTGCTTGTCAGTATGTTGGAGTATCATCATTAAGTAATAAATTGTCAGAACACTATTTTGTAAACAATTTATTTTTGAACTTACCTGTAATATTTATCGACAAAGTAAGACATATAAGTGTGTCGTTATTTCTTTTTGCGTCGGGATACATACTTCCGCAGTTCACAGTCCTCACATGTCTTTCTCTTGGACTTTCACAATCGGAACCAGCATCGCAATCATAACATAGCAAATGTGCAGTTGCTTAAACATATTTTTTAAAATAAGATACACTGATTTCTCACTGTGAACAAAATCTATAAAAGAAAATGGTGAAATATTAAAATTGTCAGTTGTACGTCATAATGTTGTTATATATCATAATCTTCATGTGTTGTACATTCATAAATTGGTTTTTCGTTTTATAGCGTGAGCATAAAGCTTAGGCAGTAATATTTATGATTTAAGAATATTTTGATAATGTTTATATATATTTCATTCATTGAATGCAGCCTGGGTTTAACGTCGAGTTGCCACAGGAATTGATTCGGTTTTTTTCACAAAGACTACTCGACTTCTGATTCAAATCCAGATTAACGTTAGACGTAGGGTCAGATCTTCTCAATTGCCTCACAATTACTTCGCAGAATGTCTCGGGATTGATTTGGAATGTTCAATCGCTTGCAGCTGCCCTATATTACCGATTTAACGTAATCTAGGTATGGGTTCGATTCCCACATCAGTCGGCTGGGTATAATTATGTGGCTTCGTGTGACTTTCCGGGAGTTATATAAAAGATTATCTCTGAGCTAATTTTAAACCTCGCCCCTGTGAAAATATAAGCAACAAGACAATTGCATTTAGCAATTAAATCTAGGAAGGGGGAATTTTTAGTCTATCAACAACTGTACTATGTAACATAGAAAATGAAGTACCTATATTTAATAAATAATATTTATTGATGAAACTCTATCTGTTCACCAATTCACATTGTTAAGACAACCACCAAGACAGTTGGTAACTTTTTACAATAATTGAGATTCATTCAAAGTTTAGAATTATAGATTACACAGGCCAACAAGGATTTTGTGATCAGACTTTTTTTGATATTTTGGCTTAGTTACATATCATGAACTACAGAAACACTGTTTTTATGTTTCCATCACGCATCAGTATTTGTAAATATACATTATACAATAATTTGTAGTTTTTGAAACTAAGTTTATATAAAATTAAATTTTGCCTCAACCTTTGCGGCGCCTCAATCTGTGTTTAATCGGCTTGAAACATACACACAAGTGTGGGGGATTTACCGAAACAGAGTTAGTTGGCGGGTTTTATACTATTCGGGTATTTACATACATAGTCGCTGTAGTACGTTTTTAATGTGTGTAGGTTTACCCGTGACATCGCGTGTTGTGTATTTATTTTGTTTTAAAAATGCGTAGAAGTTGTAAAAATACATGTATTTATTTTATTTTAAAACTGCCTAGAAGTTGTACTTCCTAGAAAACTACAGCAAATATATGTATTTTGCCTAGAAAAATACACCAAATATATGTATATTGTTATAAACTTAAGACCTGGTTCAAAAAACGTTATTTATGCAAATGTGGTTGATCTGCAAAAAAATCTTTTGCCGCCACTACATATTAAATTAGGATTAACGAAGCAACATGTAAAAGCTATAGATAAAAATTGGAATTGCTTTAAGTACTTATGTGGCATATTTTCAGCTATTTCTGAAGCAAAATTAAAGGAAGGCATTTTTGTAGGATCACAAATAAGAAAATTTTATTTATTATTTTCCTTAATTACAATAATAATTTTTTAATATGCTTACGTATTAAAGAGGTACACAAATTTTGTATTGTTTTGAAGACTGATATGCAGATACATCATATCATTACCTCTACACGATACCATTAATATATTTAAAGGAGAATACTTACCTAAGTTAACTGCAATTATGATCTGTAGGAATACTGTTAAATTGAAAATCATATTGATAACTAATAATATTCAACGCTGAGTAAAAGATTATTTTTTTATATAGGTCGAAAGGATATCGCAATTTTACGCATTTAAAGTTTATACAGGATGTGTCTACGTAGTTAAATTCGCCTATTAGTGGAGTAAAAGTTATTTGATTTGAAGCTGTCTTGAATTGGAAATAAATTAAACGAGTTTCCAAATATACTGTCAATACTTATGGCTAAGATGTTAACGTGTGGATGAGTCAGTGTTAGGCATTACATAACAACTTTAGATTGGCTTAACGCTACGAGGGCTACATTTATATTTTGAACCTTGGCAACACTAAGTGTTGAGTCAGTTTTGTGTATCCTCAAGAATTCAGTGTAGGTTGTTACCGCTACTTTTCAAATTAAAATGAATTAAAATCTATTTAAAATGGAAAAATATTTTTCAGAAATTAAAAAAAATTAGTTTTTTGAAAATTGCAATTTTATATCAAAATGAATTAATATCGTTTTATAAAATTTCTAGAATGCAAAACTTAATTAAACTAGTTAATTTAACTGTTTTAATTAAAAAGAAATAAAAAAAAATGTTAGTCTTTTTCGTGCACATTTTTTACCCACTAATTTGTAATATCTCAATGCTTTAAAAATATATTTTTTAAAAACTTTTATATAGACAAAAATAAAACATTTAAAAAACATATACCATATTTTTGGGTTTCAAATAAGTTTCAATAAATATTCATTTTAAAATTTTTAATTAAGCCTTGTAATGTTCTTCTCAGACTAAAACGTGTAACTCGTATGAAATTAGAGTTAATTTAAATTTATTTAAAAATAACAAAACCATGTTGAAGGAATTGAAAATACTAAGAATTAGAAAAGTTTAAATAAATGAAAATGTAAAAAAGGGGAGACATTATTATTTGAATTTAATTGATTATCTGAATTTAATTTTACGAATTTTTTAAAACCTATTTGATTTTTTATTTATTTTATAAAACTTTCAACGTTTTATAATTTGTAATTTTAACTCAGTGCAGAAAAAGTGCAAATTGAAAATAAAATAAAATTTCTATATTTACTAAATGGCTGTTTTCGTGTGTGTGTCACGAAATTTTTTGGTCGATGTACGAAATGATTTTCTTTCGAATTTCGGTATTTTGACAAAATCAACATAGTAAATCGACCCTTGTGAACAACGTGGTAACTTTGGTTTTTTGATCCGTAGCCTCTAGAGGTATGCTCCGGAGGTGCCTTTGATATGAGAGAGCATTATTATTGCGATTTTCTTACTTGTTTTATATTGAAATAAAACATTTTTAATTTTCAAATAAATGTGTTTTTTTTCAACACATTTTGTTTTAATTTTGAATAAACGCAAGTTTGTTTTAAGCCTTCGTCTAAATTTTTATAACATTTTATCTTATAAAATAAAAATGCCTTTTATGATTTAAAATAAAATATTCGTAGTACTTTGAAAATGTCAAAAATTAGTCAATTTAAATTCATTTTCAATTTCCACCCCCTTTCAGTTTACCATTTTATATTGAAACTAAATAGATAATTCCCTTTTACCAGGCTTTCCTTCATCTGAATTAAGCATCTTATCTTAATTTTTATCAAAAAATATATTCTTTTAAAAGCCAAAACTTTAAAACAAAGCCAGATGGCGTCTGACAAAACTCAGACGCCATCTGACGTTTTCAATGGAAAGCTTGACATTTCTGACCATAACCTTCTTCAGAACATTTTATCATTTAAGCGCGATTTGTGTTGTTTACAGTGATTCGAAAATTATTCGTCAGCGAAAAATGAAATTTTTGTATGGTAATTTATTACGACTTTCCACGTGCACTATCAAGACAAGAGTGCATAAACCATCTTACTTCCACTTTTGGCGATAAAACTTCATCCACCTTTGCCGCCATCGAATGCCAGTACAACGAGTTTAATCGTGGCCGCCAGTCGCTCACCCACGAAAGTCGTGAACGTCGTCCAAACTCAGTTGTTGTGCCACAAAACATTGATGCTGTGCAAAAACTGATAAGTCACGATCGTTGTGTGATATACTGTGACACTGAGACAACCTTAGGCATTAGTTCGATTAGCATATGAAATATTGCATAATCATTTAGCTATAAAAACGGTTCGTTCTCGTTGGATCCCACATAATTTGAAAAAATCTCAAAAAGATACTCGTGTCGATTGATGCAAACAAATGCTCAAAAAATACAATGGTGGTGCGTCAAAGGACGTATATAATATTATAACAGGTGACGAATCATGGATTTAGGCAGTGGCGGTTCGTGATGAAATGAAACGGGTGTTCTGCACAGGGCCGATCCTAGGGTATTGGCCGCCTGCGTGCAAATTTCAAACGTATTCAAACTACTGGCGCCGTAGGGGTCGCAAAAAAATTGCGCCGCAGGCAAAAAAGACAAATTTTTGGAATTTAATACTTTTTTGAAGAACATTCATGTTTGCCGTCATATTCTTTGGTTAAGAGAAAAGGCTTGTAAAGTGAATTTTCTACGAGAGGGTCTATAACATTTAAAATATTTTCCGAAAGAGTTTAAGCGTCATATTTTGTAGGTTTCAGGTATGCCCAAAAACGTTCAATCGGTTCACCATCGAGAATATATCTTAAAACTACCACTAACTGAGTTTCTGCAGATACATCAGTTGTTTCGTCTGCCATAACTGCCAAAATGAAGGTTTGTTAATTTCTTTAATTATTTCTTCATGACATACTTTCAATATACAGTCTAAAAGATCATTTTGTATTTCTTTAGAGGTTCCTTTAAATACTGAAGCATTTTGTAGATGCTCGCTTAAAGTTACATCAAGCTCAGCAGAAATATTTATCAAACCACGAAATATCCCCGGGTTTTGAGAGGTTTCAGCTTCATCACGTCCTCGCAGCGCCAGTTCAAAGGCCCCACAAAACTTTATGCAGTTTATAATTTTTGACAAAACGTATCTCTCTTTTGTCACATTATCATTATGCTTTTGCACATTTATCCAATAAGCTGAATCAAGCTGCGCTTTAATATTAGTTGTTCCTAATAAAGCTAATTCCATTGTATTATGTAGATGGCTTTTGGAGTTGCTTTTTTATTTTTTCAGTTAAGTGCACCAAATCTGTTACCCCTACCTCCGTCCATGCTTTATCACCGCCAAAACGTAAACAAGGAAAACAAAATAACGCATTTTTTTGTTGCACCCACAAATCCAATTGTTCTTCGAATAAATGTCTGTATTAAATTGACGTTTGTATGCTTTTCCGCGGCTAACACCCGCAGTCTCAATAACAATATCGGGCAATGGTCTACCATTGTTTTTTAAATCAATTTTTTCTTCATAAGAGTATTTAAAAAATCGCTTCACATGAACTAAATTATAAACTGAATCCATTGTCAGTATCACAGTATATAAATATTAATAATTAGTATAATAAATCACTACACAAATTCACAAAACAGTATTTAAAATCTCAAATTAACACGAAATACGAAATAGGTACGATTTACGCCCGCCTACTGTACGAGGAGTAGGAAGGAGTAAACATTCACTGATGTTGCCTTAGCTGAAAAAAATACAGCTCACTGACCGTGTAAATTCGCACATTTACGAGCGCCAAGTGTGGATTGTCGCGGGAGTTCAGGGGGAGGACGGGTGTGCCGAGCCGTGCTGAGAACTACCTCGTGTGGCCCAGTTCAATGTACCGCAACGCGCTCGCGCTCAATAGAGGACAGCGGGCAGAATGCGACTTTAACGCAATAATTTGGTTAGCTGTTCTGCAGCTCTGCAGCAGCTATACACTAGCCGCCCCTGGATTTAGGTGTATGAACTGGAAAGTAAACAGCAGTCGACTGTATGGGTGTTTCAAGATTAAGCAAATCCAACAAAAGTTGTTCTCGCTCAAAGCACTTCGAAACAAATGGTTTTCCTGTTTTTTCTGAAAAAGTGGTAATATGGCAACAGTGCCCTTAGAGGAACGTAAATCGATCAATTCTGATGGTACACAACCATTTGTTTACCGGAAGTCTTCGGTGAAATAAGAAAAACAAGCGCCAGCGGATCGTTCTTTAGCATGACAATGCGAGGTCTCACACATCTCGTCTAACAACCGAATGTTTGAACACTAACAATAAATTGCGTGGATAACAATTGTTGTCCGCAGAAGTCGTTGATGCATTCAAAAACCATGATTTGGATATATCTCAAACGGACTGGAAAAATTACTTTGACAAATGGTTCAAACGCATGCAAAAGTGTAATGAGTGCATGAAGTAGAATATTTTGAGAAAGTAATTTTCAATGACAAATTAATGTTTTTTTTTTTATTATCAGGCTCAAAATGTAAATAGTGCTCTTGTAGGATAGTCGACCTGAATATCAACCTTTTATGAAGAAATAACGACTTCTCATCTCCGAGGACCGGAGGAATTATAAAGACCATTCTATATATCTACCCATTATAATACAAATGATTTGGTAAGAAGTACTTTCCATTATTCTAGTTAGGTTGTAGTTACTTCAGTACATACCTTTGTAATAACTATGTTCTCATTGTTAAATTTGGACATCAAAGTTTCGTAATTAAAATCAGTTTTTTAAAGATCAAACCGGCTCGGCCCATTCGCGTTTTTTATGTGTATTCTCTCTATAGATCAATCAAATCGTTTACTAAAGAGAAAATGTAAATTTCTATGATCGAAGATTTTAATACAATAAAGCAAAACCAATGTCTTAGGTCGGTGTACCGTGTACGACACTGATGAGAACTAATAAGTTCGAAACAGCTGTCTGTCGTTCGGTTCCCATCCGGGACAGATGTCGAATCCTACTCGTGGCGGGTTTTATTTTTTGAAACAAAACCAATATATTAAAATGAAATTTTTTATTAGGCGTTATAAATAAAATACTAAATAAAAAATGTAAAGCTACTGATATCTATAAACTCAAATTGTAACTTTACGATATAGCAAAGTTATATTGATATCATCTGTTGGCAATACACCCCTGACTGTATTAAAAATGTGAAGTATCTTAAACTTACTTAAACAAATTGAGTAATATTACAAACATAGCGTTAATGACCAACGCGAAAACAGTAGTAGAAATAGAATGTGCTCCTCCCGGCGATCCATCTTCAGAGAATTTCGATTTGTTGCATCTCGTCGTATTGCAAGCGGTACAGGTTGATACAGACAAGTTTGCACTCGAATATTCTTGCGTGAACCAGTCGCAGTAATCCCTGACATCGGGTCTCAGGGTTCTGCATCCTCTGTACACCCCTGTATTGTTTACTTTGTCACCTAAAATTAGAATTAAAACAGCGTTATGAATATTTACTATACAGAGTGTTCCGAAAATTGGTGATCACTTTTTAATGAACGATACACCTTCATGAAGAAGGTGGTTTGGAACAAAATATTTTCAATAAGAATAAAAAACAATTAATGACGTACATAATTTTATAAGGATGATACAACTCATTCAGTTATGAAATATTTAATTGGAGTGGTAAATAGTTATTATACAATGTAACACTGATGGTGTTATTATTTAATATCTTATACTTTAATCTAAAATATATCTGACAGTACAAGAAGATATTAGTTGTATTTGAAACAGTTTATACATTGGAAAGGTTAAATGTCTTGTACGGCTCTTAATTGATAAATATGTAGTGACGCATTAAACTGGCGCATTAGCAGGGATAATGAGTGTGCCTCGATAGCTCAGCGGTCAGAGCAACTAGCCGAAAACTGGGAGAGCCGGGTTCGATTCCCGGTCGAGGCAAAATGCACTATTATCCTTGCTAACGCCAAAGTGGTGACCCCGACGTGATGTGATTAATTCCAGTATATGCAACCTCCCTTACATCTCAAATTCGCGGATTCGATTCCCGTCCTATCCATCGCCCTATAGTTCCGGGGGTTACCGAACAATGCTTCGTAAGAATGGCGTACGCGATCACATTCCGTTAAATTGTATCGAGAAAAATCATGTCTCTAGGGAGGGAGTACTGTAGTGACACATTAAAATTGGCGCATTAGCAGGGATAATGAGTGTGCCTCGATAGCTCAGCGGTCAGAGCAACTAACCGAAAACTGGGAGAGCCGGGTTCAATTCCCGGTCGAGGCAAAATGCACTTTTATCCTTGCTAACGCCAAAAATATAAAGATTTAATAGCAGATGTCCTGGAATGTTTCCCTCTTTTTAGGTAAATAAAATTCGATTATTAAAAAAATATATTTTTAAAAATAACGGCCTGGTGCTCTCCTTCACACCGGCATATCTCCCTAAGAGGCGATCTAAAATTATGATAGCTCGCGATAACATAATGCTGGTTCAATTCTCCGAATTTCCTCTATTATTCTGGCTTTTAATTGAAGCAACATTCTAAGAGAATTAGTATATGTACACCTTCATAGATTTCAAATAACCCAATGAGAAGAAATCCGTCAGCGTTAAATCGGGACTTCTGGACAGCCAACTAATGTCCCTCTACTTAGATACTGGAGTAGGTTGGAACCTTTGGTGTGGAGATAACACTAACTTAGTTTTCCACAAAACACCAAAACACTTGGTGTCTTGGTTTTTTATGGAAAACTAAGTTAGCTCTACTTAGATATACATTTTCCAGGCAATGTAGCCCAAATTTGCTTTAACTACGTGTTCTTATTAAATCCAGCAAACATTTTAAATTCTAGTACCACCAAATTCTCTAGCATATATCTATATTAAAGAGAAGTAATACTGCGTGCAACACCGTTTGAATTTTCATAAAAGTAATGACCAATTATACCATGAATACATTGCCGCCCATACGGTTAATTTGGTTGAATATAAGGGACTTTGGTATTTTTCTCGAGGGTGTGCAATAGACCAGCAACGGCAGTTTTGTTTATTTTCATATCCACGTAAATGGAAATTTGTCTCGCCTGTGAATAGGATGCTATCAAAATCTTCTAAATTTCCGCATAATTCTGGCCAAAATCGGATTGAATTGGATAATATTCAACCTTCAAAGTTTTCACCAGATGAATATTGTAAAGATAGAAGTTCAAATCGTTTAATACTATGTCGTGCACAGTGTTTTAGATAGATTTAAGGCCGTCTATTTTCATATAGAATGGCGATTTTTCGACATTTCTTGCTCTTCTGAGTCGACCCGTTGATTTTTTATTAATGATAGTGCCTTCTATTTCAAATTAAGTAACCCACGACTTGACTAATTTTTCTGAAGCAGTTTGATTAATGTCGTGAGGTAGGTAGAGTGCTCGATACAGGCGATGAACTACTATGAGAGAACGATGGTTCTCGTAAATGTTTCTGACACACATGGTACGTTGCTCACCAGTAGAACGATCCATTGCAACTGAATTTTCAAGACGTGGTATTTATACATACACATGAGCGTGCATATTTACCATTACCACTTTCCAAGATGTTCAACAAACAAATGAGGAAAATATTTTCGGGACACCATTTCATTTTATTAGTTTTTTATAATACTTATTATCTTGGTTTCTAATCAAGTTCTAATACCCAATTTCTTGTAAGTACATATATCTCTGTGTTATTGCTTCGTGTAGACTTACTTTCTCTCATAAATGCATTTATATACTATTTATAAAAAAAACTAAGCCTAGCACATCCAATAAATTTACTTATTCAACGAAAATGAAAATAGGAGAACTGTTTTCCAGGAATATCGTAAAATTACACGTTTCTGAACGCGCGTTTCATCAACCAAGTTGGCGTAATCAGAACATAATTAAAACTATGATTTAATTTTAATCATCTTAAGAAACGTAATCATTTGGTATTCGTGGAAAACTGGTGTCCTGTTTTTATTGCTGCATCGAAGGTTCCGGTCCCTTCTCAGGATGTATTAATACAAATAAATAACAATACTAAGCGGATACAGAGTATAAACGCAAATACGTAAAAAATCGATTTAAAAAAAAGTAACTTAACTAAAAAGCCAGAAATAAATGTTTTCTACAAAAATTTAACACTTATTTATTGTTCCGTTTAATGCAATTAAGAAAATATTGTTTATTATGTAATTATTATTAATTGGTTTATACAATTTTGAAGTCGGTGCCATACAGTCGGTGTTATATATTAATAATGCGACTGCCGGCCCTCAGCAATTGTAAATGCAAACTCTACTGTTGTTATAACAGCAAGGTATATATTTTTTTATGTTTTACTTGGCACCGACTTCAAAATTATATAAAACAATTAATAACAATTACATATAGATAATAGTTTCTTAATTACATTAAACGCAAAAACAAATAAGTATTAAATTGTTGTAGAAAACACTTATTTCTTGCTTTGTAGTTAAGTTACTTTTTTCTGAAGTCGGTTTTTTTAAACTTATTATTTATAATTTCAAGTGATGAGTAGATTACTAAGGATGCTTTGTGAATGAAAAAATGACGGCTACTTGAATAATAAGTTCCGTTGTGTATCTTCGAAGTCCAAGATCCAATACCAATGAAATTAAAATGGGGCCACTTTGGATCTATACTGAACCCAACACAAAAAGAATAATTAAAAATAAAAATCATAAATACAAAAGTTATACCCCAACATACATTAAAAAAATGTATATGTACAGACGAATTGATAACCTTTTTTTAAAGTCGGTTAAAAAATATACATATTAAGTACAATCATTTCCAAGTATTCGAAACTGACAACTCTAAGAAAATATGTGAGGTCCCACAATTCCTCCCATGCTCCTTCCTACGTTTCCTTGTGTGATAATTGAAATTTATTGCAACGGTTAACTAATTTTATACCAACTAGAAATTTGTTACTGGTTTTAGTTGATAAAATAAACTTGTATTATTATTATTATAAAAAGGAAAGATTATAAAAATTACCTGCATATTTCAGATAGGCTGACAAGCATATGGCGGTTCCATTTGCAACATCTGGTTGGCATCTAACATCTCTTACATTATTAGCTACTGGATCGAAACAATCTAACTTAGAGGTTGGAGCATCACAATCATAACAGCTAATCTCCTGGGAGGAAGCTGAAACATTAATCATATATTTATGTTACTTCTGTCACCATATCTCCTCTCTCGAGTCATATATTCTATGACCTAGCGCAAGTATACTGAGAATGATATTGAATATATTGAAACATCGACTTCATCGGGAGAGAAACAATTAAAGACAGCGATGTTTTTGAAAATGGATCACTTTCTATTCTGATAATTTAAAAATTTTGTTTCCATTAAAAAAATGCGTTCCCATTAACTCTGTAAATGTACATCACTGTATATATAACTAAATTATTTCAAAATACGTCAAATTTAAAAACGTTTTGACCCGTTCGAGCGTTTTTGCATGAAAAGGATGGTTCCAGACTTCCCTTGCATACTGTATCAATAACAAGTAACAAAAACTTATTGCCAGTTTCTTAATCTTCGCATACATTTATCAGTAGAAAATAAAACTACAATTTATACCTTTCCTGTGAGAGTTACTTAATATTTTACCCTTTGTTCACTCAGTTTTTATCTAACACTTTCATAGGAATTAAGGCTCTCTTCCCCAATTTGATATATTATACATTATATCTTTAAATAAATTTGAACACATTATATGTACATCTTAATTTTAAAATTCAAGACACGCATTTGGCGATAGGACATGTTTTTGTTTCCTTTTGTAGTTGAATAATAGTTAACTGTGAAGTTCTGTTTTTAACCTTATATTACTTTTTAGAAGTGTATAATGAAATCGTATCGAATCCTGCCCCTCGGATAATTTCATATACACTGTGTTCAAGGTACAGCGAGAGACATTATGAGGATCTCATATGATTCTGTGCTTTTATGGTATTTCGAAAATACTTAATTTTTATTTTTTATTTAACGTTTTATATCCTTTATTTAACGTTTCGTCTTTAAACAGACATCAACACAATTTTAAAAAATCCTTATGGTTGCTGAAAACCCTTTTTATTGTGAAATAAAACAATATATCTCACAATGTAATGGGGTTCGAGTCAATTTTTACCTTTATCAAAAATATGTTTTTGTTATCCTCATAAGTTGATTATCCCTATAAGTTTACGCTGTTGTTATCCCTAGCAGCATAGGTTACCTCAAGTGAGACCAGAGCTACCAGTAGGTAGTTATTACGTGATTTTTACTAAATATGTGACTTCTTTCTCAGCCCGTTGCGTTGGCAGTTGTTTCGCTAGATAATTTGTAGGGAAAGATCTCTGCCTGAAATGGTATTAAATTTGAGTGGTTGTAATATCTATTCCAGTTTTAAGTGTAACCCCTAACCTATTCCCTTCATCTGAAGCCCAACCCCTCCCTTTTAGAGTCTGACGGAAATACAACAAAAGTTTCCAGACTGACCAACAGTGTTTAAGTATTCATGTAGTTCGTTGATGCGTATTTTTGCTTTTGTTGAGTATAATTGCTCTTAAATTATATTCAATTCGCCTGTTAAAGGCGAACTTCCCATAGGCAAATCATCCAGAGTTTCCTCCAAGTTCAAGGTAGATCCTGGTATCGCTGTGATGTTAAGTTATTGCAATAAAAAACCATTGTTTCAACACATCCAACTTAGCTATTAGGTCCGGTGTGTTTATCTCTTAACTCTTATACGTGTTCAGATTTACACGAACACCAAAAAATTACACGTTTCTCGATCGCGCGCTTCTCCAGCATTTTAATTGCCTCTCCGTGATGCCAACTTGGTTGGCGAAATGTGCGTCGAGAAACGAGTAATCTTTCGGTCTTCGAGAAAAACTGGTCTCCTGTATTATTATTATTATAATAATACAAAAAACTTGTTTTTTTACTTTTTCTTTACACAATTACATTACTTTTCCGCTAGTATAGTGGAGTGTGGAAAAGTAAAAAGTCAGGGGGCCGACGAATTCATAACATACCGGCGATGTAAATATGTTGGGGATCATACCATTGGACACTTATTACCAAAATATTTTTAAGGTCGAGAATACCGAAAGCGGGTGAACGCACAGTTACGTCACAGTAACGTGGCTTCTTACATCGATAATGGGTTATCCATGAGGATTCCGTCCAACAATGAACATTTGTTTTATTGATAATTCTATTATTGATGACTATGTTATCATCAGCCTGTATTATTTGATAAAGAAGTGATATATTTTCTACCATTTTAAAACATACGACTCTGGCATAATGATCGACATCTTTCTGTATCAGCTAGGGTAGGTAGTTTGCAAATTCGTTTCTCGTCCGACTTAAATTGTGTTTATATATTTAATGAGTTAATTCCAACATTAAAATGATATGTGTCTTAATTTATGGTCAGAATAAGTCGTTAATTACAAATTATTTCTTTTTAGCGAAGCCATTCAAAATAGATAGTTTTAATATAATGTCCCAATTGGAACAATTGGAACTCAGTAGGACTTTAATTGGGCGTCATTTGGGTTATGTCAAAGATAGGGCGTCAATATTTAATGAGTGTCATCTACAAACCATACGACGTCAACATGCCGCTTTTTGAGCGGGGGGGGGGGGGGCGCAACAGAGAAAAAATAATAAAAAACAGTAAAGTTACCTTAATTGACAGTAGGCGATGCTCTCGGAGATGTTTGATACACTAAGTGTTACTGTCTTACGGAAAGCAGAAAAGTTCTCACACAACAGTTTATTTTTTAAAATTATATTCCGCTCTACGGTCTTTTATAGGAATAAAATGTTCCATCACCTTCTCGTCAAAATTGTCTATATCTTGCACCAATGTTGTATTTAATAGACATCATCTAGCTAACAGCTAGACTATTTTCTTACATAAATGAAACTAAATTCATTGCCCCAAAAATGTTTCTGAAATCTGGCTGCGTATAAATAACTTCCAATTCCCTTTTTAATCTAATCTTACACAATTGTTGATAAGAAGCACATACATCATCTAAAAGGGTCACCGGAAAGGTAAGTGCATATTTTTGTGCCGCAGTTTTAGTGCGGCCCAACTTATATTTCTCAAGTATAAAGTTGCTATTGGTTCGTCGTTGAACGTGACCGGCGGTTGTCAAGCAACGGTGTCCGCAAACTTCTAGCGGCCCATAATTCGTTCCACCTCTGTTGTACATGCAATATATTATACCATAGGTTGTTAACTTACAGTATACTACATTCAACTTGCATTAACCAGGGATATTTTGTAATATTTTAAATATATAAGGTGAAATTGGATTTAACGATTTCAGTCTATGACAAATTTAAGAAATTATATATTCCCAATAAAACAACACTGGCGTGTTCCACAGGGGGGGGACGCGCGGCCTTGCGGTCTTATGGAGAAACCGCCACTTATTAATAGTTCAACAACGAATAGTTTGTTCTGTTATTGATAAGGCAACACCAATACATCCTCGTCCAGGTCGATCAGATGATAATATTGCTGCAGTGAGAGAAGGTATATGGGAGTATCCAAACACATCAATTCGACGTCGTGCACAACAATTGAATCTATCAAGAGCCACCATGCATCGGATTTTAAAGAAAGATTATCATCTGTCAGCATGCAATATGCAGTTGGCACAACAACTAAAAGTTACAGACCATTTACTTTACATTTTAACCGTTTTATTTACAGTGGACTTTTGTTTTTGGGGTTATATTAAGGAAAAAGTGCATGCCACCCAATCAGCAACAGTAAATGAACTCAAAGCAAACATTCAACGTGTTATTCGAGAAGTAAAGTCAGTTTTATGTGCCCGTGTTGTAGACAATTATGCTAAATGAATGGCATCATGCCAGATGAGTCGAAGCGGCCAAATGAACGATATTCTTTTTCAATTGTAGCCATATCGTCGCCATTTTATGTTGGAGAATAAAGAACCTGTTTGTCAAATATTATTAGTTTTATTCACAAATCACATCCTATTGTTTCAAATGAGACACCCTTTATATTAAATTTATTGTACCAAAAATCCACAAGTTTATGATACTCAAATTTATCGTTTGAGAAAGATTAGATCTGCACTCTTGACTGAAAAACGAAAGGCAATAAAAATTAGGTAAGCTGTATCTTTATTAAGTCGAAAGTTAATATGGAAAATAATGAAATTTATTAAGTCGCAATGGTCGGTAAATAATGAACTTACCAATAACAATCTATTGATTTTAATAATATCCCGCACCAGAAATAAAAATACACTAGAATATTCATATAACGACTGCTCCTGAACTTTGTTCTAACCTTATAAACTCTAGATTTCAGTTAAGTTTTTTTGTTATTATTGCTTATTGTTATTATTCTACTAATATTAACTATAACCACTCACCAATAGCGGCTATCCCCAAGAGACACGCAAGGGCGTAGAAGAATTTAGCAGCCATTTTCCTCACGCGTTCACTCTAGTAAAATTCTTACTACTGATTAGACACAATTTATCTTTATCTGGCACCTTAATTGCGCCAAATTGATATGTTCTTATCAGCGAAAGAGTCACCTATATTTATGTGAGTATTGGTATTTTAAGTGATTAAGTAAATATACCTAGTAAGGCGCGGGTAAACATAGGAAACTGGAAAATACGTTAGTTTCGGTTATGATATGTCACGCCAGATTAACCCGTCTATACAGACCAGCATAATACGGAGAAGGAATATATTTATAGTACATCATTTTCGCGGGGAACGATTAGGATTTTTTAACAGGATGTTAAGATTCAGACATTCCTAATTATACCACCTTATCTGATGAAATGAACATAGAGATGAACGAGTCTTATAGGGTGTCTCAGTTAGAACTATACGATTTGAATTGAGTGCCATTTGTGTTTTATGAAAGACGTGGCGTCAATTTTTAATGACTGTTAACCATTCAAATATAAAATGGAGACAATACAGTTCATCCTCATGTGGTCATCAGTCCTAAAACTGGTTGGACGCTAACCTCCAGCTTCTTCTATCTTGTACTAACCTACGCATTTCGCTAATTGTGCTACAACCTACATCCCTTACAATTTGCGAGCAGTAGTCTAATCTAGGCCTACCTCTGCTTTTATTCATTCCTATTCCTGCCTCCAAAATTTCGCAGACTATTCCCCCATGTCTCAGCAAGTGGCCTACCATTCTATCTCTTCTCTTTCTTTTGTTTTTCCACATACTTATTTTCTCGCCGACTTTCTGTAATACTTCTAACCATATCAGTCCACGGTATTTTCATCATTCTTCGGTAACACCACATCTCAGAAGCTTCTAATTTCTTCCTACTTGCTTCCCCTACCGTCCACATTTCGCAACCGTATAGCGCCGTGCTCCATACATACGTTTTCAAAAATCTCTTCCTTGTTTCTAAGTTTATTACCCCCGAGCATAAAAGTGATTTCTTTTTATTAAAAGCTACTCGACCCTGCGCTGTTCTTTGTTTTATATCTTTATCGCTTCTTCCATCCCAATTTATTTTACTTCCTAAATAAGTGAAGTCTTTAAGTTGCTCCAATCTTTCATTATTAATTTTTACTTTCGTTTTTGCTCTGCTCTCGCGCCCTCTGCACACTAACACTTTAGTCTTGTTTTTATTCACCCTCATTCCGTATTCCTCTGTCAACACTGCCTCCATTTCGTTCAACGCTGATTCCTTACTAGATGCTGATACTGCTATATCATCCGTGAATCTCAGCATTTTTAGTTTCTGTCCCTGTACTTTAATTCCGAAATCAACTCTATCTTTTACGACATTAATCGCCTCTTCGATGTACAGATTAAAAATTAGTGGTGATAGCGTACATCCTTGTCTTACTCCTTTCCTAATACCTACTTCCCTTATTTCCCCTTCTACTTCTATAACAGCAGTTTGCTCTTTGTATAGATTGTGTACTACTCTCCTATCTCTATACTTCATTCCCGCGCTCTTTAGTATCTCGAACATTTTTTCCCATCTTACATTATCAAAAGCTTTTTCTAAATCTACAAATCCTATATAAGCGTTCTTTCCTTTTCTATTGTTTTCTATAACATTACTCTTAGCGCCAGAATAGCTTCGCGAGTTCCCCTATTTCGCCTAAACCCGAATTGGTCTTCTCCTAGTATTTCCTCCGCTCTATTTTCCATCCTCTTCTGCACTATTCTGGTTAAGATTTTTGACGCGTGGGAAGTTAGGCTAATCGCTCTAAAGTTCTCGCATTTGTCGGCTCCTCTCTTTTTCGGTATAGTAACGATAATGTTCCTCTTATAATTCTCCGGCATCTCACCCGTTTCGTATATGTATTTTACCAGTTCAAACATCCTATCTACTACATTCTGCCCCGCACATTTCAAAATTTCCGCCTGTATTTTATCTACACCCGGCGCTTTATTATTCTTTAGCCCCCTTAGTGCTATTTCAAATTCCTCTCTCAATACAGTTACAAATGGAAAATAATATCATCCATACGACCGAGTCAACCCATGGCATGATGTCATTCGTTTAGCAGAATTATCCAAAACGCGGACAGATAAAAGTGGCTCTATTTCCCGAATAACACTTTGAATGTTTGCTTTCAGGTCACTGATTGTTGCCGGCTATGTGGCGTACACTATTCCCTTGATATAACTCCAAAGAAAAATGTCCAGTTGTGTTAAATCACATGATTTTGTAGGCCAATTGACGTCAACATTCCGCGGAACAACATGATCAGGAAAATTTATATGCAACAGTTATGGTTGTACGTGCTATACGACACGTTGCACCATCTTGCTGAAATCACATGTTGCTCAAGTCCATCATCAGTTTGGTGGAAAAGAAATTGTTTAACGATAGCGTTCCCATTTACTGCGATAACATTGCCAGCTTCACTTTCAAAGAGGTATGGTCTAATTGACGTATCCGTTAAAATAAAAATGTGCTTAGTCCCTGAACAAAATTTTATCGCAAAAATCAGTAGCACTTTCTTTTTTTATAACACCTAATTAACAAATGTACGACGTTGTGAATGGTTTGTAACTTTTAATTGTTGTCTCAACTGAATTTTGTTATGAAAGATGAAGATCTTTCTCTAAAATCCGATGTGTGGTGGCTCTTGATAGATTTCATTGGTATGCACGATGTCAAGTTGATATATTTGAATACTCCTGTACACTTTCTCTGGCTGCAGCAATATTTTTATCTGACCGACCACGACCAGGACGTATTGGTGTTGCCTTATCATAACAGAACTCAGCTCTTCAAATTTCTTGATTTAGTTACGAAGTGTTAACTCTGTAGGCACTTCATTTTGTCCTAATTTTGTTTTCTTAATTCAACTGTAAATTATCGCTCACTTTCATAAAACAGTTGTACACAAACTACTTGTTGTTGAACTGTTAATCGCGATATGTTGACGTCGCATGGTTCGTAGATAGTAATCATTAAATATTAATGCCCTATCTTGGGCAGAACACAAAAGTGCACAATTCAAATCCTATAATTCCAACTGAGACACCCTATATTAGTGGGATTATGCAGTATGTCCCATTTATAAGAAACACCCGGGATAACTGTTGAAATATTGCTTCGTATTTTCAAGGGATATTTTCATATTTTGACGTAAAATCTGTTACTGTCACTGAAACCCTCATTCGTAAACAACTACCGTTTAAAAAAATTAATAGGAACATAAAAATGGCGGTGGCTTATTTTTGTTCGTTAACCAATCTATAACCGATCTTAGTTAAATAAAAATTACTTCAGAAATTCATCTAATCCACATATGCCTAAAGGAAATAAATGACTTGCAAATGTTAAAGACATACAAATACAAAAAATAAAAAAGTAGGTAAACGTAAAATCTAACAAAAATTTAATAAATATAGATACGTAACAAAATAAACAAATTAAATTATTTATTTAATTAAGTGTTCAGAATGATCACCATCTACTTCAATACAATAGTATAATCGTTCTTCGAACTGTGTCCTAATTGCTTGTAACATCTTTGGTGTTATTCATTGACACTTATGTACAATTCGCGCTCTGAGTTCTTCTGTGTAATTAGGTTTACTGTCATAAATTTCTCATTTCAACTATCGTCATATAAAAAAGTCTGATAGGGACTCCATTGGACCTCTCCGTTCGGTCCATCCTTAAGGAAACTTCTGATTTAAACATTTTCTTACTAATACATCATAATTCGGAGGAGCCCCATCATGTTGGAAGAATAACCCATCTTCATGCAGATTGCCATCTCCTTCTAATACTTGGTGGATCACACTCTCTGATAAATTAAGATACATTTCCGGAAATAAAGAGAAGGCCTGGGAATATGATCCAAAATGTTCATTGAATCTTTTTATCTTCGCATGTAGTATTCCCTACAAAGGTAACAACCAATACCTACAATTGTATATATTGACAGCTTTCGTCATAGAAAACTACGTATTCTGGTCGGAAAAACAGATTTTATAAATCAAAGGGTCTCACCGTGTTCCCATATGAAACTGCACTAGCGTCTTTGTTGACATTGGGGCCTTTATTATGTTGCTAGTTGTTGGAAATAATTTTGGGCCAATTATTAAACCCCTAGCTTTATTCGTTTTTGAATAATAGAGGTTCAAACCCCTAACTTCAAAATCGTTTTCTACGAAACTATGATAGATTTTTGAATGAGACAAAGCGAAATGGAAGCTACTAATTAGAATTATATTACATATTTTTTCATAATTTTCCAAGCAACAATGAGGCAGCAAGAAGAAATTGAAAAAATTAGGGGTGGTTTTTCGTGACTATTTCTCGAGGTACACCGACCAAAAAAATCACGTATAATCATTAAGTATTCAACTATAATACCTACGTAGCAATTACATAGATATGCGATGGGTGGAACATATTTGAAATAATGAATTATTTCAAATATGTTCTTTATTATAAAATATGAAATATATAAAATAGTATAGGCGTGGCAACGTTAATTGGATAACAAGTTATTGCCTGTAGTTAGGTCGCTGTGCCATTGCTGGATTTTTGCATAATATGTTTGGGAAGAAGATTAACTCGGATTCGAAACTTGCCAACACCATGATTGATTATATGAGAGAACGTGAAACAGAACAAAATACATTACAAGACCTAATTGAAGGAAGAAAATTTAATCACCGCAAAAAACCTTTTACAATACTGTCTTCCACTTCCCTCATAGATATTCCAGAATTAACTGTTATTGGTATTTTATGATAAATGCTGTCTTTATTTTAATTTTAATGACTTTTATTGGATTGGCCAGAACACACTATGTGCCTACCTGCATAGAATTTTTATTACTTCAAATATGTTCCACCCATCGCACATCAATATAATTGCTACGCATTATAGTTCAATTAATAGCTTCCGCTTGTCGCTTTGGTATCATTCAGAAATCTATCATAGTTTCGTAGAAAAATGATTTTGAAGTTAGAAATTTCAACCCCTATTTTCCAAAAACGAATAAAGCTAGGGGTTTGATAATTGGCCCACAATTATTTCCAACAACTAGCAACATAATAAATGCCCCAATGTCAACAAAGACGCTAGTGCAGATTTCATATGGTGAGACCCTTTGGGTCGAATACAGTCAGACATGACTCGAAAATCAGTGACCGATGATCCCAGGCATCAAATTTGTATAGGAATAAAATTTGGCAAAGTTAAGGATTTTATGAACAGAACTTCTGGGTGCTCCAACTTCTTGAGACGGCTGTCCAGTACGTAAGTCCATGTACAAAGATTTGACGTGCTTCATTGGTTACGGTACGTGTGTGATTATGTTTGCTATTTTCAACAAAAACAGGTAATATAAGACTAAGTTAACTTATCGATATAGGAATAAAATACATTGTTATTTTTTGTTATCATCATCATGAGATCATCAATCCTAAGACTGGATGGACGCTAATCTCCAGCTTCTCCTATCTTGTGCTAACCTACGCATTTCGCTAATTGTGCTACAACCTACATCCCTTACTATTTGCGAGCAGTAGTCTAATCCAGGCCTACCTCTGCCTTTCTTCACTCCTATTTCTGCCTCCAAAATATCGCGGACTATTCCCCCATGTCTCAGCAAGTGGCCTACCATTCTATCTCTTCTCTTTTTTATGTTTTTCCACATACGTCTTTTCTCGCCGACTATCTCCAATACTTCTTCGTTTCTAACCCTATCAGTCCATGGTATTTTCATCATTCTTCGGTAACACCACATCTCAAAAGCTTCTAATTTTTTCCTACTTGCTTCCCCTACCGTACAGGTTTCTCAACCGTATAGTGCCGTGCTCCATACATATGTTTTTAAAAATCTCTTCCTTGTTTCTAAATTTATTACCTCCGAGCATAAAAGTGCTTTCTTTTTGTTAAAATCTACTCGACCCTGCGCTATTCTTTGTTTTATGTCTTTATCGATTCTTCCATCCCAATTTATTTTATTTCCTAAATAAGTGAAGTCTTTAACTTCCTCCAATCTTTCATTATTAATTTGTACTTTCGTTTTTGCTCTGCTCTCGCGCCCTCTGCACACTAACACTTTAGTTTTGCTTTTATTCACCCTCATTCCGTACTCCTCTGTCAACACTGCCTCCATTTCGTTCAGTGCTGATTCTAATTTCTCCTTGCTAGATGCTAATACTGCTATATCATCCGCGAATCTCATCATTTTTAGTTTCTGTCCCTGTACTTTAATCCCGAAATCCACTCTATCTTTTACCACATTAATCGCCTCTTCGATGTATAGATTAAAAATTAGTGGTGATAGAATAGATAGAAATCATCAATATAAATGGGAAAACTTACATCTAATGCGTCCATTATATCTGTAATAAAAATTATAAGCAACAGAGGTCCAGAAATGGAACCCTGAGGAACACCTGAAATGGATGAAGTATTCAACAGATTCGAAATCTTTGAATGTTAAATATTGAACTACTTTATTTGACAAACATAATTTGCTAAGAGCTATTTATTGGAAAATTTTACATAATTAAATTTATTATTTAGTAAAATGTAGTAAGAGTTCATTTGAAAGTCTATTGAAATGTCTACATTACATTTACTAAACTGTTACTAAAATATAACTCATTAGCGTTATATATTTTAGAGATATGTAGTTAATTGCATTCTGATTTCATGAGTCTATTAAGTGACAAATGAGCATCACTATCTAAAACAATTTTACTCATATTATCATATATGATATCTCATGAGAGTCATGAGCCTTGAAGTTTATATCAACCAAAACCGCTGATAATATTTGTTAATAAAATAATGTTATTGTATTAAAATAGTACTATGACGAATATATATATATATATATATATATATATATATATATATATATATATATATATATATATATATATATATTCACAAGAATAATTGAATTTCGTTTTTTTGAAATACTAGTTTATTTTCAGATTTTTAAAACATTTCATCACATGCATAACTAAATAGTATAAACGTTAGAAAGTTTACCCTTACTTTACTTAAATTTTTTTTGAACATCAATTTACTAGGAGATAATTTTTTAAAGATTATATAATATAAGCACTAGAATTTTGTTATAATTTAAATATATATTATATGTTTAATATAAGATTATAAGACTAGCCTTCATATGATCCGAATTTAAAGATGAAGTGTGACGCTCTAGGTCCTTGAGATAGCCTCATAAGAAATGTTCAATGGTCTAGGGTCTGGGTGCCTGATTGGCCAATGTATTAGAATAAACGTCCATTTAAATCCATCTATTTGAAAATAGGAGACCCCTATTAGAATAAAACAACATACCACTACTAGTACTACTACTACATTCTACTCACCCATAAAATGAAAAAATACATTACGCTGCTTGAGTGGCTGGTGCAATCTATTTATACTAACTATACTAACTTAGTGCTTTCTAAGTTAGTATAGATAGTTTTTATTATCAATGGATGCTTTATATTTTTTGAAAGTAAATATAAATTTACTTGCTCTTTGTTTCTTGTTTTATTGGCTAATGAGAATTAGTAAGTTCACTTTACTAACTAATTAAAAAAATCAAACAGTTTTTGAAGCAAACTCTTATTACAACAAATTTTATAAGCTTATAATAAAATAAATGTATTTTAACATATACAATAAATCACGCAGTCAACCAAAGGTAAGCAATAAGAAATATATATTTCTTATGTACATAAACCATTTGAAAATATTTTATATATTTTTAAAAAACACAAGATTACAATAGCAAATCAACCTTACAACATTATAAAAAAATTCGTTAGAAAATGTAAACTTAAATTTCAAATAAAAACATTTAACAAACACTATACAAGGTGTGGCATTTAAAACGAAGAAACCGGAATAACTGTTGAGATACGTGCAGACATAGATAGATATACCTGGATGAATGCGGTGTCACGTCAATTTTTTTTCACGGGAACGGCCTTTGATATAAAAGCCCTTATCGTTACAAACACCTCTTATAAACAACTGCCCCCTTATAATATTCGAATAATTTGCTCGACAAAAGTTAATAAGTTGCTTAAAAATATAAATAAATAAATTTAGTTCAAGATAATCAAATAATTAAGTTAAATAAATAATTTAATAAAATAATTCCGTGTTTATCTAAAACTGGCCTTCTGCATTTTGTTTAATACCTCAAGTAATTTTCCAATATCCCAATATGTGGATTAGAAGACAATGGCGGTATAATAGAGGTGCCTGCCCGGTGTCCAGATTTAACCACTTGAAATTTTTTATGGTGCTACTATAATTTTTTATGGTGCTACTAAAAAGTATACGCCAGGCAGCCCACCACATCGAGGTATTAAAGCAGAAAATTACGGAAGAATATAAGCTAATTTCCACAAAAACATTTGAACTGGTAACGAAGAGCTTTATAACATTTTGTACATTCAGCAAAAGGGAGGTGCGTATTTTGAGCATTTATTTTATAATTCCTTGAATATACTACTTTATACTAGTATTGCTTTTTTGTGAGTTAAATTTATTGCTTTCCATTAAACTATGTACAAACTCAAAATAAAACTTGGATATGTAGATATGTCTAAGTGACTTCTTGCGGCATTTCGATAAAAAAAAATAGTTTTAAAATTTTGAAACAGATTTTTCGGTACATATAACTCCTCTATCTCGAAACTGAGTGGCCGAGAAAAAATAAACTAACACATAAATGCAGAATGTGTTTTATACGACAGTTTTACTTTTTTCAAATAGTCCACCATCGTGCTTTCTCATGACCCATGGACAGGGTGGGGTGTGTCCTATCCACAGAATCAATTGTCTCTAATCAGAATCAATTGAAACCCGATCGATCCGACACGATCTAAGTGACTGATCGTGCTAACAAAAAAAGAATTCTCAAATAGTCCACCATCGTGCTTTCTCATGACCCATGGACAGGGTGGGGCGTGTCCTATCCACATCAAAATCAATAGATGTCGTCTGGTAGACGTCCCTAATCAGAATCAATTGAAACCCGATCGATCCGACACGATCTAATTGACTGATCGTGCTAACAAAAAAAGAATTCTCAAATAGTCCACCATTGTGCTTTCTCATAACCCATGTACATGGTAGATTATGTTCTATCTACCTCAAAACTAATAAGTGTGGTCTGGGAGACGTCCCCGATCAGAATCAGTCAAACCCCGATCGATACGACATGATTTAGTTGAGTTATCGTGCTAACAAGAATAAATGCCGACGACGACAACGCAAAAAAATTTTACAAACCATTTTTTTTTGGTTTTTAGACCGAAAAACGAAAAATAAACCCAAAAAAAAATTTGTTTCTTGAATATTTCTTTACACGATTACATTACTTTTCCGGAGTGTGGAAAAGTAACATTTAGGTTTCATAAGGAGGCACTGCCTAAAAAGTTTTTATGATATGCCAAATTAACCTTAATCGATTTTTTCAAAAATCAAAAAACAGATATCAAAACAGAAACAACATTTGAGTTGACGACATTTTGAACTTCCAAATGAAGTATTACTTGCTCATTGTTGCCATTCAAAAATAATTTTATAACAGTTATAACATATATTAATACTAACATATTTTTAATAAAGCACATACCTAGTTTCACTTTTCAACTTTATTAAAAAAATTAATAAAAAACACATATAAAAAATTCGCCTTTCACAAATTACAAGAAGAAAATTTCATTTAATTAAAATTTTAAGAACATCCTTAATGAAACAAGCAAGACTATTGACAAAACAATGGGAATTTTACAATTCACTACAAATCCGGAATTGCAAAGCGGATTGTCACATAGCTCACAAAAATCAAGTGTGTTGTTGCTGGTAGCTAGAGCCTTCAGTTCTTCACATTTGCTTTTTGGGGCACATGATCTATACACCATGGACGTTCCTCTATCTGGAAATAGAAACAATGATTCAGTGTAAAATAACAAAATCAGAGTAAATGTTACTTGAACTTAAAAATATCTATTATCTAATACACCAGTGGAAAAAATGAAGGATACAAAAAAGTCTCCTAAATATTTTAGTGGTTTTTGAAACGCTGTATCTCAGTAAAAAATGGTCAAATGGTATTTAATAAAGAATTACTTTGAAACTTTAAGCTTTTAGTTTTGAGATCTTCTGATAAAAATTTTTGTAAGCTACAATTATCGCACATTATGAGAAATAGGGCGAGACAAAAATTTCCTAAATTTTCTTATTTTTGGTCCACTGACTTGGAAATTTTTTTCTCAGTTAAACCAATACATTGGATAGTTAGCTTGTTTATTCAGCTTTAATCTTATTTTTTTTATTCTCTCTATGTCGATTTTTCGCTGAGATATCTGACTTTAAATGAAAAAACCCTACCATGATTTTTAGAGAAAGAAATTTTTTTCACTCTTCACATTAAATTTAAAAAACTGAAAAAATGACGTTTTAACTGGTTTAAATACATTTACCAAGCATTTTCAGTACTGAATATGGAAAAATTGCAAGCAGTAATTTTTGACGGTTCGCAAATTCGAGAACTGGTAAAGGATCCAAATTTTAGCAAATATATTACCGTTGTAGAATCTGATGCATGGCTTAGTTATGTATCTGTAATACAAAATTTTTTTAGACATTCACAAGGCAAATAACTACCAAGGACTAGTACAATACATAAGATACTACAATGTTTTGAAAAATTGGGAGCCAATATGAGCATCAAATTACATTTTTTGCATAATAACTTATTGTTAGACAAATTTCCTTCTAACTTAGAAGATTATAGTGAGAAACAAGGTGAACGATTTCATCAGAATATCCGCATAATGGAAGATAGGTATCAAGGAAGGTGAGATCGTCACATGATGGCCGATTATTGTTAGAGTCTAGATTAGTCTAGACTATTCACAACAAAAATATAACAGAAAATTGTACAAAATTTTTTTTTATAATTTTTAATATTTTCTGCATTTATTATTCTTTATTTTCTTGTTAGATTTCATATATAAAAAAATCAAAACAAGAGAAATTGCTTATTTTATATTGTTTCCTTTTACTTCCATTAATATTTATCGTGTTTGTTTATTTCAGAAACTAGAGCCAATCAAGAAAAGGTATTGCCATTTTCAGCATCAGGGGCAGTAATTCACTCGAAATCGACTCATGGCAACAACTGTTCTCCAGTGAAATAATTGAAATAAAAATGACCTATTGAACAAAACATTTTTTACTGATGAGGTATGGCTTCTTCTTAGTGATTACGTAAATGCACTAAAATATCATATACAGTCTAGAGAGAATCTTTACATTTTGAAGAGAGATCTTAACTTAATCCAAGAGAATCAAGTGTATAATGTCGATTGGATAACTGCAAGTTCTTGTAGAATAATTGGGCGGATTTCTTGAAGTGAATACTTCTTTGGCGGCGTTCTGATATTTGACGAGAATGGAGAGTGAATTGGAAAAAATGTAGCGCTTCGAGATTTCGTTACACGTGAGAGAAAAAATATGTAACGTAGAGAGAAGGAGAAAGAGAGCTATACATTTGGTGTACCTAAAACACAGGCTTCGTTACAAGACAGAGTACACAGATATATAACATAGAGAGAAACAGAAATAGAGCTATATATACATCATATATATCAGTTTAGGCTATCCGCGTCTCCCTTGCGTGTGTACCGAATATTTATCATCGTGTTTTGTAATTATTTACGTTATTTACATCTGTGTTCTGTGATTATTTGATAATATCCTTGAACAGTTTAACTTGTTAAAATCTAGAAGATATAATATATTTCATTCACCGCTCCCTACTGGTTTACAGCCACACAGGTGAAAATGCACTTGGAAGAGGCGAAGACAAAATCCCTTTGATTCTCGGGGGAGATTTCAATGTAAATTTCGGATCCAATGATTCTTTGACGTTGATTAACTTTCTTCGAGAAACATTTGGTTTGCTTATAAATAACAATCCCAGAGAATCAACAATAAAATCCGGAACAACAATAGATGCAATTTTTACACGTTATCTAGAAAGTACCGAATCACGAACATATATTTCATATTTTAGTTATCACAAACCAATCATATCAGTATTACCAATTGAACCACCAGCCGATGATAGTGTAGATAATGAATAAACCGAATATTTTTTACACAAATATTATATTGTGATATTTTTGAAATTATCCCTCTCCCTTTCTCTCTCTCTCTCTCTCTCTTTCAACCTGTCACTCTTAATCTCTCTCATTCTCTATTCTAAAGAAGTATTCACTTCTATCACGTGTACTGTGCTGCACATGATATTTTTTTTTGTAAGCTGGCTCTTTTGTTAACTGGCTTTTTTATAAACTGCCTTTATATTTTCCAATAAATATTTTAGAATCTTAAACACAACAATGGCATGACAATGAACTCCAACAGGATTACATTTTCAACAAGAGGGCTCCACAGCTTCTCCTGCTATTGTAAATTTTCAATTTCTGTAATAATTTTATAACGATTGAATAATTAGTTTCATGACCACGACCATCTGTTTTGATAAAATTGTATGTATTTGGATCATTAAAGAATTCTATTTAAATAAGTCATTGACATATACTTGAGCAGTAACTTATAAGTCGGAAATCGAGAAAGGAACCACCAAGCCGCCAAGCGGTTATCAAAGTAGCTCCCGAATAGCAAAGCTATTACATAATCGCTCTAGGAAACAACTACTCCTCGGGCTGAAGCCCCGCCAGGCATTGAATTATACCCAGAAGCGATACTCGACCCCTTTCTCGTGTTTCTGCACGATCAGATAAGGTTTCAAAAAATAAAACCCGCCACAGGTAGGATTCGACATTTGTCCCGGATCGGAACCGAACGACATACAGCTGTTTCGAACTTGTTGGTTCTCATCAGTGCCGCACACGGTACGCCGATCCGGGACAAATGTCGAATCCTACCTGTGGCGGGTTTTATTTTTTGAAACCTTATCTGATCGTGCTGGAACACGAGAAAGGGGTCGAGGATCGCTTCTGTGCATAATTCAATGCCTGGCGGGGCTTTAGCCCGAGGAGTAGTTGTTTCCTAGAGCGATTATGTAATAGCTTTGCTATTCGGGAACTACTTTGATCACCGCTTGGCGGCTTGGTGGTTCCTTTCTCGATTTACGACTTATAAGTTGCTGACAGAGATCGTATCGATAAAAATGTATACGCCATAAAGTTCATTCGGCATTTGTCCTAAATCAGCGTACCGTGTGCGGCACTGATGAGAACCAACAAGTTCGAAACAGCTGTATGTCGTTCGGTTCCGATCCGGGACAAATGTCGAATCCTACCTGTGGCGGGTTTTATTTTTTGATATAGTTGAGCGTTTAAAACATCCAATTTCTAACACAATTATAGATATTACAGAAAATTAACATAATTTTGTTACTTTGAATAATTTAAAAGGAAAAGTACACGTATACTTACTAAATAAAAAATTGTGAATATTTTAGTATTTATTGAAAATTATTATTGAACATGTTAGTTTTCTCGTTTTTAAATGTACTGTTAATAAAAATTTTACTTTCTATACTCTGTATGGTCAAATTTATTTCTCATCAAAATCACATGAAAAATTATTAGGGAACGACATGTTCAATCGATCTGGATCTCTTTGTATTACATAATGAACACGCATTATAAAATGAGTTAACTGATCTGTACTTACTTGTCCATATGTACTTTATACATTGAAAAACTTCAGTGCAATTTGGTGCCAATACTACCTCAGGATTAACGTCACACGCGAGATTCTGACCCATTACGTCTTCGCACTGATAACAGCTGTATGTGGCTCCTAAAAAGCAGAATGCGTTATATTTTATGACTTACTTAGCATATGGAAATAATTGTTGGTGAAACTAAAAGTAAAGTAGTAACCTGAAATGTATTATTGTATATTATTTTAATTTGGAATTAAAGAACTTCAAATAACTCTCTCTATTTACTAAACGGCTGTTTTCGTGTGTGTGTCACGAAATTTTTAGGTCGATGTACGAAATGCTTTTCGTTCGAATTTCGGCATTTTGACAAAATCGAAACAGTAAATCGAGCCTTGTGAACAACGTGGTAACTTTAGTTTTTTGATCTGAAGCCTCTAGAGGCATGCTCCGGAGGTTCCCTCGATATGACCGAGGGGGCGGCGCAATATTATTGCGATTTGCTTACTCGTCTTATATTACATGGCACGTAGCAGGAAGACGTCAATTTAGTAATAAGTTAGCTTTAATAGTGCTTAATATAATTACCAGGCAAAATCATTACTTAGTATATAATTAATAATAAATATTATTAAAGTAATTATAAAGGGAGATGCCGGAGGATTATAAGAGGAACATTATCGTTACTATACCGAAAAATAGAGGAGCCGACAAATGCGAGAACTTTAGAACGATTAGCCTAACTTCCCACGCGTCAAAAATCTTAACCAGAATAGTGCAGAAGAGGATGGGAAATAGAGCGGAGGAAATACTAGGAGAAGACCAATTCGGGTTTAGGCGAAATAGGGGAACTCGCGAAGCTATTCTGGCGCTAATGTTAGAGAAAGAGTAATGTTAGAGAAAACAATAGGAAAAGGAAAGAACGCTTATATAGGATTTGTAGATTTAGAAAAAGCTTTTGATAATGTAAGATGGGAAAAAATGTTCGAGATACTAAAGAGCGCGGGAATGAAGTATAGAGATAGGAGAGCAGTACACAATCTATACAAAGAGCAAACTGCTGTTATAGAAGTAGAAGGGGAGAGAAGGGAAGTAGGTATCAGGAAAGGAGTAAGACAAGGATGTACGCTATCACCACTAATTTTTAATATGTACATCGAAGAGGCGATTAATGTGGTAAAAGATAGAGTGGATTTCGGGATTAAAGTACAGGGACAGAAACTAAAAATGCTGAGATTCGCGGATGATATAGCAGTATTAGTATGTAGTAAAGAGGAATTGGAATCAGCGTTGAACAAAATGGAGGCAGTGTTGACAGAGGAATACGGAATGAGGGTGAATAAAAACAAAACTAAAGTGTTAGTGTGCAGAGGGCGCGAGAGCAGAGCAAAAACGAAAGTACAACTTAATAATGAAAGATTGGAGGAAGTTAAAGACTTCACTTATTTAGGAAGTAAAATAAATTGGGATGGAAGAAGCGATAAAGGTATAAAACAAAGAATAGCGCAGGGTCGAGTAGCTTTTAACAAAAAGAAAGCACTTTTATGCTCGGGGGTAATAAACTTAGAAACAAGGAAGAGATTTTTGAAAACGTATGTATGGAGCACGGCACTATACGGTTGCGAAACCTGGGCGGTAGGGGAAGCAAGTAGGAAGAAATTAGAAGCTTTTGAGATGTGATGTTACCGAAGAATTATGAAAATACCGTGGACTGATAGGGTTAGAAACGAAAAAGTATTAGAGAAAGTCGGCGAGAAAAGAAGTATGTGGAAAAACATAAAGAAGAGAAGAGATAGAATGGTAGGCCACTTGCTGAAACATTAGGGAATAGTCCGCGATATTTTGGAGGCAGAAATAGGAGTGAAGAAAGGCAGAGGTAGGCCTAGACTAGACTACTGCTGACAAATAGTAAGGGATGTAGGTTGTAGCACAATTAGCTAAATTTGTAGGTTAGCACAAGATAGAAGAAGCTGGAGGTTAGCGTCCAACCAGTCTTAGGACTGATGACCTCATGATGATGAATTATAAAGGGGTTTGATACCAATGGATTTGCACGCCAGTGGGTTTTGTTTATATAACATCTATTAAAAGTTAAAGATACAAATGTTCCGCTCTTTATTAATAAATAAAGAGCGGAATATGTGTAGATTTAACCCCGCGGTGCATTTTACACATTCTACAACATTTGAATGAATGTCATCGAGATGCTTTGGTCACCATCTTCATACGACTAATAGAGGTCTACATCTATAAAGTTATACATGAATATAATCAAGGAAATAATTCGCAAATTGCATGAAATACTTTGCGTAATATTAATATAATATATATTTAGTATAACAAACGTTATAATTCAGTGGCGGCTCGTGATGAAATGAAACGGGTATTCTGCACAGGGCCGATCCTAGGGTATAGGCCATTCGCGTGCAAATTTCAAACGTTTCCAAACTACTGGCGCCCGAGGGGCCGTAAAAAAACTGCGCCGCAGGCGAAAATTTTCAACGTCACGCGTTTTCCTGATACTTCAGAATTTTTATGTAAAATCCGTTTATACAAAAATATAGACTTTCACAAGAAAAATTTTTGGAACTTAATACCTTTTCGAAGAACATTCATGTTTGCCGTCATATTCTTTGGTTAAGAGAAAAGGCTTGTAAGGTGAATTTTCTACTAGAGGGTCTATAACACCTAAAATATTTTCCGAAAGAGTTTCAGCGTCACATTTTGTAGGTTTCAGGTATGTCCAAAAACGTTCAATCGGTTCACCATCGAGAATATATCTTAAAACTACCACTAACTGTGTATTTGCAGATACATCAGTTGTTTCGTCTGCCATAACTGCCAAAAATGAAGGTTTGTTAATTTCTTTAATTATTTCTTCATGACATACTTTTAATATATAGTCTAAAAGATTATTTTGTATTTCTTTAGAGATTCCTTTAAATGCTGAATCATTTTGTAGATGCTCGCTTAAAGTTACATCAAGCTCAGCAGAAAAATTTATCAAACCACGAAATATCCCCGGGTTTTGAGAGGTTTCAGCTTCGTCATGTCCTCGCAGCGCCAGTTCAAAGGCCCCACAAAACTTTATGAAGTTTATAATTTTTGATAAAACGTATCTCTTTTTTGTCACATTATCATTATGCTTTTGCACATTTATCCAATAAGCTGAATCTAGCTGCGCTTTAATATTAGTTGTTCCTAATAAAGCTAATTCCATTGTATTATGTAGATGGCTTTTGGAGTTGTCGTGCTTTTTTATTTTTTCAGTTAAGTGCACAAAATCTGTCACCCCTACCTTCGTCCATGCTTTATCACCGCCAAAAAGTAAACAAGGAAAACAAAATAACGCATTTTTTTTTTTGCACCCACAAATCCAATTGTTCTTCGAATAAATGTCTGTATTAAATTGACGTTTATATGCTTTTCCGCGGCTAACACCTGCAGTCTCAATAACAATATCGGGCAATGGCCTACCATTGTTTTTTAAATCAATTTTTTCTTCATAAGAGTATTTAAAAAATCGTTTCACATGAACTAAATTATAAACTAAATCCATTGTCACTATCACAGTATATAAATATTAATAATTAGTACAATAAATCGCTACACAAATTCACAAAACAGTATTTAAAATCTCAAATTAATACGAAATACGATATAGGTACGATTTATGCCCGCCCGAGTAGGAAGGAGGAAACATTCACTGATGTTGCCTTAGTTGGCAAAAATAAAGCTCACTGACCGTGTAAATTTGCGCATTTACGAGCGCCAAGTGTGGATTGTCGCGGGAGTTGAGGGGGAGGACGGGTGTGCCGAGCCGTGCTGAGAACTGCCTTGTGTGGCCCAGTTCAATGTACCGCGACGCGCTCGTGTAGAGACCCAGATAATTCATCTGGTCTACTACTTAATAGAGGACGGCTGGCAGAATGCGACTTTAACGCAATGATTTGGTTAGCTGCACCAACTAACCAAATTATTTTAGTAATAAATTTTAGTAATTATTATGTCGCGAAAATATACAAATATCTAATTTTTTTGGCAATTCTGCAGCTCTGCAGCACCTATACACCAGCCGTCCCTGTTATAATCATTGAAAATGTTAATTCTGGACCTAAATAGTTCCACACAATCTTGATGAAGTTGAACAAATTCAGTTCGTGATTACATAATCGGCGTAATTAACTTTTTACTTGACACTGTACACTGTGGACAAGATATCTGGAACATCTGACATTGTTACTAATTTTTTTTTAATTTCAGGTAACAGAAATCACCAGCATCAGTTTTGCCGAGAGTTAACTTGACTTACCTGACTGCAATTAAAATTAGTTTCAACGCCTTCTAGATGACATCTTAAATAAACTCTATGTAGTTTAATTTTTATAACAATACCTAAAGAAATGTGCTTTCACTGTATCCAACAAAAAATAGGGCTTACTATCTAAAAGAATACGCTCCTTTGGCTCTGCAAATGTACGCCACTGTACATATAACTAATGTATAATGTTTATTTTATCGCTATTTGCCAAATAAATCTCAAGACATACTGTGGCTTGTTTTTATGACTAGGCTCAGGTAGACTGTTCCGTTCATCGGCAAGATAAGAGAGTTTTTGATTTGGCAAACAGCGATGAAATGATAGTATCTAAAAAGACGGAAAATTTAAAATTCGTTTTAACCCCTTCGAGCGTTTTTGCAAAAAAAAATTTTGCGAGACTTTTCATGTGTTCCAGACTTCTATTCCAGAGTGTATATCGGTCACGTAATATTTCCATGCATCCAGTGGTGCGACTTTGCTTTACGTTCACACGCCAGTAATTTATGCAAGATAACGAGTTGCGCGTCACTGAGTTTGTTTATTTTTTACCTGTTTACTTTTCAACTGTTGAAGGTTAAACTATAAATTATTTGTTCTTGATTACTAAGAATAATAAATTTAGAAGATTATATGAACTCCGTTGCGTATTTATGCTTGAAGAAGTATCTTTCGCAATTAGTAAACGCTGAACTGGCGAAAAAATAGAAAAAAGTCTCTTCAGAAACATCTAGAAAGCGCAATGGAAATGGCAAATAAAGTGAACATGCCTGGGGCTATTTTATCCCGATTTCACTGATAGTCCTTCTATTCCTAACACTAGAATTAAACAAAGACTGGTACGGAAGACTGATAGCGTGTTTGATCGGTTCTGGTCTCTTAAATTTTTATGCGAAAACAGGTGCGTAAGCAAGGTGGTCCTATGCGTTATTGTATGATTTAAAAATAACGCAAAATTAATTAAGAAAATCGCATGGTTTTCCGAAAACTAACATGCAATGTAATTATGATAAGTTAATTTCCAGAGGATATAAGAAATAGGCGCGATATTGTTTTTAAAATAATTATACATACACAAGTATAAATATAAACAGTTTTAAGTTAAACAGTGAATAGTTTTATATTTACTTACCCAAATCCACACAAAGACCCCATATTAAGAAGTTAACACAAATTATATCCTTCATTTTACCAATTCTAAGGTTACCTCATTGTTGGTCGTGTCATAACGAAAAAAAAATACACGCCGGTATCTCTACTGATATAAATTATCTGTGATAAGATTATGTTGGTAATAACCGTGTGATATGTTATATGTAGAATTTGTATAGTAAAAGCAAATATAGGTAGGTATTCCCATCCTAACGCAATATATCGTTCATTTATATGTTACAATGATTGGTAAGAGAATATTATTGAACTAAATACTGTTTATGAGATGCTTCACAATAAAAATATTTGTGAAAACGTATGATGATGGGTTTAAGGTGATGGAAGATTTTCCCTTTCATGAATTTTCAAGAATAAGTTTTATTTAGACGCAGTGGCGGCCGGTTTAATTTTTGTCTGGGGGTGCAATCGATAAAATAATAACAAACGAAAAATTAAAATAAACTTACGTATGTCCAAGCCTCACGTTATTTATATAGAAAATTCATTCGTCTGTTCTTGGAACTCGCAAAAACGTCAATTACAAGATCATTATAATCCAGATTTTAATAATCTGGAATCGCTGCAATTAGCACTTTCTCCATACTTATCATGCAATGTGAATTTTAGTCTGTCATTGTATTTCTCAAAAAGTTTTTAATTCGTTTAAGCGTCGAAAAATAGCGTTCACTCTCAACACTTGTCATGGGCATGGTACAAATTAATTTTAATAATAAAACAGTATCACTAAAACAGTCCGTCAGGTTTCGATCTATACATAATTGCAAAATTGCTAAGCAACTTGCTGCTCCACGAAAATCTTCCCTGCTGTATATAACCGTTAATTCACTTTTCAATTTAACTTTGTCCAAAAATCCATAAGTTACGTTTTCGTTACATTCTCAAAATCTTGAAAGGGGGATTGTTTCTCATAGTCACTAAATTTATAGGGGAAAAATAGTTTCAACGCTAACAGGTGTTGTCTAAACTCAAATCTGTTTTAGTTTGGGTGATTAATATATCACACACTTCCTTAGTTTGTGCAGAAAATGATGTCATTATGGGATCGTATTGTTCTTTTTTTCAGGCGAATTTGAGGAATTATTTGTCCGGATTTTTATAATTGCGTCTTCAAAATTATTCAAATAACTGCTCACCTTGACAGCATCCAATGATCGAGACTAAAGACCTTTAAAAAGGATTTTACAATGAGGCATGACCTTGGCAAAAAACGCGAGACAGTATTTAAATTTATCGTTATTTAAATAACCCAATAACATTTGAGCCTGATTTTTTGTATTGTAATCATTTCCCGCAGTATCAAAAAATACATTCTAAGCATTCTTTTAAAAGTAACGGTTCGTACAGTTCGCATATTAGAATTCCATTATATAGTCCACCGTATATATAACGTGTAATACATGCAAATCTCATATACATGCGTATAGAAATCTACTGTTTCACGTGCCCGAGTCCTCTCTTTCTAACACACGGTTAAACGGTCCTTTGATGTGTGCTAGAAGAAAACTGAACGCGCTATGTATTTAGAGTTGCAGATTTAATATCCCGTAGATAAATCTGATAAATTCTAGGGCTGGCGACTCTCGCGCCATCTAACAAGCTGTAAGCGAGACTGTTAGATATCGGAACATTCTATGTATAATGATAATGTAATGTATAGTAAACACCTAATAGGTATTTTTAGGAATTTTTAAGGGAGCTCACTGCACAAATGCACCTACAATAAAACCGCCACTGTTTATACGTCTAGGAACCATTTTGTTGTCCTTTTCTTGACAGCATGTATAGTTTATATCATCGCTATTTGAAAAAAATAAGAAATCTTTAAAATATGTCGTGGCTTGTTTTTCTGGCTAAACTCAGGTAGACTGTTCCGTTTATCGACAAGATAAGAGAGTTTGTTATTTGGCAAATAGGGATGAAATGAATAGCAATCTATGGAACTTTTGTGGCTCTTCTAAAATTCTCTAAGAGAATCTATGTTACATGTAATGTAATGGCAAAAATGTTCTGGATATAACGACGTGGCAATACTGTGTTACATATATAATTTTATTGAAAATATTAATAAGATAAGATACATTGATATTAAATAAATTCTGACACAATTTTGTGTTTGTAGGTTATGCAACTCTGCAAGCTCAATGGTTGTATTGTTACATAAAAACAAAGATCCACTGCGTTACTTTTATAGAGTGACAATCTAAGAATACCACATTATCGAGAAAGGGAGGAAATTTTTACATTATTACATTGAAAGTGCCTTGCATTACATTGGCAATGTAATACATTTCCTTGTATTACATTGCCTCGTCATCTAACTGGTGACGCACATGCATGGATTAACGAGATTCCCTAGCTTGTATTGATGGTTCACAAGTTCTTGCTGTTGGTGATTTAGATCTAAATTTGTTATTGCATATTTTTAAAATTATGTTTAGCAAATCTGGTTCTATGACATACGAATGGTGTTCGTACAAAAGCAGTTCCATTGCAATTAACAGTCGACGATTTGTAAGAGAAGATGCTATAAGGGACTTCCAACACTGGCCTCCTAATACTCCAGATTTGAACCTCTGCCATTGCTTCTTAGAAGGTAATTTGCAGGAAAAGGCATAGGCATTTGCAAAATAAAATATCTTGTGTATTTCGAAATTTTGTTAATGAACTAATCATGATAATATCATGAATCAATCATGTATTTCAAATAATAAACTAATCGTGATATAGTTGATAAATATTATCATTGATTGATATGGTATTTCGACAAAAATTCATTAACTTATTAATATTAGAGGGAATTGTGTTCTTTTTTTGAAAAAAAGAACACCTCCTCTTATCCATAAAAATGTCTCTGTAAAAGGATTTCCCGGAATTCCTTTATTACGGGAAATATAGAGCGCAAATGCTAGTCTTGACACAAGGTACCGTTGCATACCCGTACAATTTTTCGATCATAACCAGATAGGTATTTTTTGGAACAATTGTTATGAGGTTTTGGGTAGGAATCGAGTGAAGATGGTAATAGGAAAATATTTGGCGGCAAATAATTGGGAAATGAACCACAAACACAATTTTTGTACCTGAGTAGTAAGCCTCAGTGTCAACTAAATTATAATACCTATGAGTATTTTTTGAATTGCGTGGAAAATTAATTGATTGACTATTATATTTTATAATAGTATTTAAAATTGATTCTAGTTCATCGATTTTCAAAATTCTAGGGTGCAATGTACCTAATCTGGCGAAAGTGACTGAATTTTCAACATCACTTAAGAATTGCAAAATTAGATTTAATATCGAACTAATTTGATCTAGGGTATTTTTGATTTCCAGATAATGATTCGGTCAAAAATTAATTTCTTTAATTCTTTTCTCATTTTATTTAAAGCGGAAGTAATTACAATTTGGTTATTTCTAATTAATGTCACTGTTTTATTGAAATTATCAATCATTTGAATGATAAGAGAAATTTTCTGTTCAATTTTTGATTATTTTGTAGGTCGGAAATTGATTTTCAGTATGGCAACTAATCCATCAATAAGACCACGTTTAACTCTACCTGTAGGGCTTAGAGAATTGAATTTTTGTTCAGCTAATGTTAATTGATTCTACAATATCAATTAACATTTCTATATTATTATCAAAATTACTTAATTCAAAATAGTATGATTGATTGATGGTTTCGTTTATTGTAATAGTTATATTTATATATAGCTGTTTTAGTATTCTCATCTCATTTTTGATAGGTTCTAAGTCAAAATAGTGGATAAGGGTGTGTGTATTCGATTTAACTTTGGCTGTACCTAATTTATACGGAAGAATCCCAGAATTTTTATTTAGGTTAGTTATCGTTACTTCCTGAACCATGATCTTGGGTATCACCAGGATCAAGATGAACAGTTGGTTCCTGTAAGAATTTCTTTTTATTAGACTTTTTATTAGATTAGAATTTATTTTTATTATTTTATTAGAGATGAGCTCTTCTTAGATTTTGTTTATGTAATATATTACCAAGAGTTTTTATTTTTATTTTTCTGTTTTGAATAACTTTGTCTTTAGAAAAATTTGGATTTAATTTATTACGATTTTTTTGTGGTAATTTTCCTGTATGCGTCAGTGTCTGGTTCATATGTCAAAGGGTCATGACGATTTTGTCGTTCATTATGAGTTTTAATAATATGTTCCTTTTGTCGAGAATTGTTTATTTAATTTTATGCAAATTTCTTTAGTAGTTTCTCGATGTTCTTGCATATAATTATTCATTAATTGTTGATTTAAATTGATGTCAAAGTGATCTTTAGTATTTAAATGTCCGTTATTAATGTCAATAGGTTTCTGTTTGATAACTGAATGTATTGAATTATTATAACCTAATATGGCATACGGCGTTTGATTTAAAATATCGATTTTACCTTTACGTTTTGCTCGTATTACTCTTAAATGTTCAATGATGGTGGTATGAAATCTTTCGATTGATCCATTAGATTGGTTATTTAGATAGAATTATTAGTTATTAGATAGAATTTAAGACAAAAGTTATATACATCTAGTTGAAAATCGAATAAATTTAGTGCTTTTTCTGATATTGGAAGTTCCTGTATTAGATTTTCGTGACTTGTATGCACTGTGTCGATTTCTTCTGGTTCCTCTGCAGAGATTGTCTCTTCGTAGTCTCTTCTTCCTGGTTCGTCTGCAGATATAGTTCCTTCGGTATCTGTAGTAGGTCTTCTTAATGCTGGTGGGCATGTTTCTTCAGTGACGTCTTCCATTCTTGGTTGTTCGCTGGCATTTGCAATTATTGACAGATTATTGATAATATTTGGTTCTGCTCCTATTTGCTCAGGGATTGATTATACTGATCCATAAATTCCAGGAATTATTTTGTGTGTATTTCAATGCGAGAAATGGCATCATAGTTGGTGTTACTTTTACCTTTTTTTATATTCTACTTCATAGTCAAATTCCTCCAATTTGAGCCGCCATCGAACTAATCTCGAATTTGGCTCTTTTAATGAAATTAGCCATTTGAGGGGTTTGTGATCTGTTACAATTTTGAACCTACGACCGAATAAATAAGGCCGAAAATATTTTGTCGCCCATACAATGGCCAGAAGTTCCTTCTCCATTTTACTAAAATTTTGTTCCGAATCGTTCAATGTTCGAGAAGCGAGCGCTACCGGTTTATCACTTCAAATAGTCCCTTGCGATAGGATTGCGTCAATTGCGACATTGCTCGCGTCTGTCGTTAAAATAAAATCTTTAGAAAAATCAGGGTATTGTAGAATTGGTTCATTAGTTAGTAATTTTTTACAATCTTCGAAACACTTTATAAATTGAGGGGTATGTTCAATTTTTGAATCCTTTTTTAAACAAATAGTTAACGGTATCGTGATTCACGCGAAGTCTTTAATAAATTTGCGGTAATATCCGAGTAAACCGAGGAATCCTTTGATCTCCTTCGTTGTCTTTGGTAATGGATATTATTCTATTGCCATAATTTTGTCCGGGTTGGGTTTAACCCCGTCTAGTGTCAAGATATGACCAAGATAAGCCACTTCTTTTTGCAAAAATTCGGACTTGTCCAATTGGATCTTAAAATTAGTTTCTCTCAGTCTTTGGAATATTTTTGATAGGTTGACAAGATGTTCTTGTAATGATGTCGATATGATAATAATTATATCGTCTAGATAAACCAAACATATCTCATTTTGTAATCCTCTTAGTATGTTGTCCATGACCTGTTGAAACGTCGCTGGGGCGTTCTTCAGGCCGAATGGCATCCTGACGTACTCATAGTGGTCATTTTCCACATTGAAGGCTGTTTTGGGGATGTCTTCTGGATTCATCTCAATCTAATGGAACCCACTTACCAAATCTAGCGTTGCAAAATAATTGCACTTTCCTAACATGTCTAGGACGTCTGAAATGTTGGGCAGGGGGTACCTGTCATCGATAGTCTTCTCGTTAAGTTTCCGGTAATCCACAACGATACGTCATTTTTTCCTTCTGGAGGCGTCTGCCTTTTCCGGCAAAATCCATATAAGTGAACTGTAGGCTGAGTTACTCGGACGGATAATACCTTGTCCTAACATTGATTTTATTTGGCGTTCGACCTCAGGTTTATGTACAAATGGGTACCTATATGATTTAATATACACCGGAGCATCATCCTTAGTTTTTATGCAATGTTTAATTTGATTGGTAAAAGTTAGTGATTGATTTTCGGTATGAAAGATGTCCGCATATTTTCTACATAATTGTTCGCGTTCCTCGGGATTCAAATGGGATGTGCGAATTAATTTATTAATGTCTAAATTATTTTTTTGTCACTTGTGGTAGTCATGTCTACATAATATAGTTCATAATTATTTTCCGAAAATGGTATGGTTTTAATTGGGTCTATTAAGGGGAATATAATTTCTTTATCTGTTTTATTGGATGTTTCTACTAAAGCAAAGCCATTTCTGCCATGAATAGAATTTCGGGTATTTCACAATTTTTAATTTGCTGATAGGGTATAATTATTTCACCTTGTTTTTGAGTAATAGGAATTTTGGTTACTGTTCGAGTATGTAAACTAATTTTTACATTTAATAAAACTTGTTGACCTGATTGCTGATAATGAATAGGAATAGAACAATTAGGTATTACTAATTTTGAATTTACAAAATCTAATTGGGCATTTAAAAGTTTTAAATTATTAAGTCCAATAAATCCATCATAAACGTTATGAAAATTAAAAAGATAAAATTTAAAATTTTCTTTTTGTTTAAATTCTGAAAAAAATAGGAATCCCTGCGCAATATTTATTAGATGATGTTTGGAATAGTGCAGATACAGTAAAAGGTTCATAAAAAATGTTGTCATAATAACATTTTGAGGCAATTTCGGGATTTAAAAATAATTTAGTACTGCCTGTACCTAAAAGAAGTTTTAGGGGTGGTTTTGAAATTTGAATATATGGCAGCTCTATTGCTCAAAATATAACATTCTACTGTGTTTCGTCGATCGAGTACAGGTCCTCTAGAAAATTTTCGGATTGTTCTTCATCAGGATATGAATATTCATATGTATGTTCTTCGTCATAAGAATATTCAGGGTTATCGATTGGTTGGTTATCTAATTCGGCATTAAATAATTCTTCCGAAATAAATTTAGGCTTTTGACTATTATTTTGGAAAAAGTTATTTTGGGTTTGTCGTCTTAATTGGGGTGTCGTATTTCTAACCGATACACTCATTGACGTTGGTTTATTTTGTTGATTGTTATTATCACTTGATGGTTTTCAGACATTTTGTGGTCTACCAAAAACTCGTGAATTAGTCAAAAATCTTTGATGTGATGGATTAGGATGTCTTTGAATATTTATTGGACCGCGTGGGAAGTTAGAACTCGTTAGCTGTTGTTGGTATATTATTGGTCTAGAAGGGCCCCTCATTTGTGAATATGAGGGGTTATAAAAATTTTGTGAGTGATTAACAATAGGTTTATTAACTAAATCATTGGAATTTGGAATATATTTTTGAAAATATTTAACGTTATCTTCCTCAAAAATAAGTTGTAAAGCTTGGGCAAGAGTTGTGGATCTCATTGCACGAATTATAGGTCCTAAAGACTCTCTTAATCCTGACAAAAGTGTTTTCAAAGCTTGCTTTATGAAAAAACTGACTAACTGGTATCCATTATATTAAAAATTTATTAAATTACACCAAGTACTTTAAAAGTTATTCAAGGAAAAACTGATTCCCAGCGATGTCCTTTAGGGGGTCATATCAAAAAAATTATAAGAACTTGTCACGTTATTTTAATATTTTCTATATGAATCCAGGAGATTGCCCACATATTCTGGGACACACTGTATATAAGTATTTTTCGTACACAATTCTCCATCACTTTATATACGAGGTGATGTAAGGTGTATAAACACGAAGCAATAAAAATTATTTATTTACTTTAAAGGCAACAATAAAAATAACAAACACAAATTGATTATAATTTACATAAGTAACTTTACAGTGGTATACAATGCAAAGAATATGCCCAAAGACGTTGTGTAATTGGGGACGAATCCAGCACTGTCGGAGTTGCACAGATCGACCTTACAGGATGAACAACTAATACCTGAGAGCTTGTTAGATGCCTCGCATTCACTCTCAGCAGCACATGCTCGGGTTATCGTACCTAAAATAAAAATAAATGTAAATATTATTTTATAAAATAAAAAATTTAAAACATCATTAAATGAAGAACAGATTTTAAAACACATTGGTAAAGGCTCTTGATAAATGCAATAGTTGTATTTGCAAAAAAATGTATGTAGAAATAAAGAAAACATAATAATAATTGTTTTTCTTATTATAATTAAAATATTTCTTATGGGAAGATGCATATTGAAACCAAATTTTACCATATCAGGTAGACCTAGGGAGGCGAATGTATTTCAGAAAATTTTTGGGTTGTCAGGCTGCAGTGTGGGGTCTTGCATTATCATGCAGGAGCAGGACGTTTCTGATGGGCTGACGGTGTAATTTAACGTAAAAGTCACATTTGCATAGCTCATAAAATATTTGAATACAACTTTTACTATGCTCTGTGCATAGAGATTGCTATAAACTTCTAGACACTTTTACAGTTACTGTCAATGATGGGCCCCTTTACAGTGATTGTAACCAACTGCCAAACTGTGAAAGTTTTATCGACAAAATTTAATTATAAAATTGCCAGTGACATTAAATACATTTTAATCTTCGTACAGAACAGTTGCGTAAATGTAATCATCATTATAAAAATAGCATTATCTTTCACTGCTAACTAGATGTCGACAAATGTAGATTATAGATCGCAGTTTATGATTACATAGTCCACTTTCATATGAAATAAATCAGTTATATTAAAGAAAATATATGAAAAATATCACTGTATATGCTTTCAATGAACAAACGATCGCAATTAGCTTGAATAAATGGTACAATTTATTTTTAGTAATTACGATTATCAGATAAAACTTGAGCATCATGTATTCTGATAATCGCCATACATTGGACAACATTGATCCGCTATCAGAGAAGTAATATGGGCAATTTATGAATACAGGTTTACTCTATACTTATTATTCTTATGACTTCTAATTCTAGAAAAAGAAAAATAATTTTTTTTTTCACAGCGTAAACTGATTCTAAATTCGTGTAGTTAAAATCTCTTAGTTAACTTCACATCTATAATGTTTGTCGTACAAAATGAGGGTAAGAAAATATAGGGTGTTCAAAAATTATCCTGCCAAATTGAAATCTCAGATACTCACATATGTATGTACATGATTTTATGTCGATTTATCCTAAAATACGTTAATCCAAAAACAGCACTCATGCTGTTTCAAAATGGCACCGCAAGTATTTTTTTTAAATATCCCAAAAAAGTCTTTATCCAAAAGGTCAAAATTGGCAAAATGCCTATATTAGATTACAAAATTTGTATCTTAATATTTCTGACATCCTTTACGTCAAATTTGAAAGCATTAATGTCCTTTCCAATAACAAAGTAATGTCTTCTCTGTAATGCGCCGTTTTCAAGAATTTCCTGATATTTCCTCGGAATCTTTCATATGGAATATCATTTATAAAGAAAGCCTCTATTGTTTTCATTTTCAAAAAGTTCATGCAATGGTAGTTGGCGACTTTCTCGCTCGCGTAGAGTTTTCTAATTGGTTGAGAAACAAACAGAGTCAAAGTCAAAATTTGTTAGAAATCAGAAATATTCATGGAATTTTTGCAAGGATTAGGCTATATTGACTGGAAAGGATGCTTTGAAGTATTTGCATGAGTTGAATGATTTATGCATTGAAGCAGATGGTCGTCATGTACGGTACCTCCTCTAAAGTTAATTATTCCATTATTCTTGTTGTTAAATATTGTTTTCGATTTTGTTTTTTTGTTAAATATAAGTTGTTCTGTATTATTCTCCAAAAATACTTTGTCCCTTTAGAAACTAGGAGTTCCAAAAAATGGTACAAAAAATTCTTGAAACAAGTAAACTCTGACATGTGCAAATATTTTATTTTATTGGTTTATTAAAGCAAACTCCATATCGTAAACATAATTTAGTAACTAAAGGGAAGTTTATGAAAGAAGCACAAAAAACTTAAATTGATTTTTCTCATACTGGTGCATCATAGCGATTTTTCAAATAAAAGCGCATTATTATTGGAAAATAAGTTTTCAAATTTTACGTAAAAATATATCATAGATCCAGATGTTTAATCCAAAATGTCTTATGCCCGCCATCTTCCCCGCTCTCCCAAAAGAGGCTGTTGTGATCGCAATGAACAAGACCGATTTATCATTAGCGACAGTCATTGAACTAAAGTTGGACTCTTTAGATAATATATTGATAGATAATTGAAAAAAATACTTGATGTCGTCATCTCCAAAGGGCCCCAGTTCCCTTAGGAAACACTTTTGGATTAAAGTAGTTTAGGTTAAATCGAGACAAAATTATATCTAGTGTCTGAGGTTTTTATTTGGTACGGGAATTTTTGGAAGCCCTGTATAGTGTAAAGAAAAAAGTCCGGTTTTGTAATACTAAAAATTACCGCTTCATAATAACCGAACCTTTAAAGTGGACATACTGGAAAAGATAAAATGAGAATCATTATTAATAGTTGAATGATAAGTCTACATTTTTCAATAAAACATGCGTTTTGCTGAAAACTTTCTGGCCAATTTTCCAAATTTGCACGATATTTATATACCTACACTATATTGCCTGCTATTTCGACAGTTTTAGATAATTAAGTTTTTAGTATACTTTCTCTCAATTAAAAATATTTCATTTTTTATAAACCAGTTTTATATAAAATCTTACTACTTGTTTTCCTTACAAAATTTCCTTATAAAGTATAAATATGTATCTGTAATTTTACTTTTAATTTTAAATATAACATTCAGTGTTTTACACGTTAACTTTTATTTCATATAATATTGAATACCTCAAACATTATCTTTATGAATGTTTAACAATTATATTTGAAAATATTTCTCACGGTTTTTCTTTTTATTTTTGAATGAATTTTATTTTGAATTTAACTTAATATTATTGAACAAAATCGAATATCTGGACTTATTATAGAATATTGCTGTAGTATTCGTGGTAACACTATGACTTATTCAATTTAAAAATGCATTTTTGATATTTTGTTTAATACGTTGTAATCTCAGTGCTTCATAAATTTTTAATTTACATCAATAATAATACAAATATTTTACCTCTCAATCAGTTATATTGGTTTTTATGCTAATATTATAATTCTGTTTATATAAAACTTTTAATTTATATTTCTTTCTTATCACATATTTAATCTAACATTTTACGTAAGTTAAGTTACTCTCCTCTATTTTTATAACCACATTACCTAGTTCATTATTGCATTTTTCTTTCCTTTTTGATTAACATAATGCCTACTTCAAAGGAAGCTGCATTGCTGTATTTGCGCCCCTGTATTTCTTCTTTTTCAATACAATAGTAAATACCATATATTTGTAAATGCTTAGCAAACTCTACAAAGTGTCCTTAAATCGTCTTTATTTTCATATTTGCCAAAGAAACGATCGTCAATTTTTATTTTTAAATAGTATGATATCCCTTTATTCTCGATTATTATGCAGATATCCTTTCTGCATTCGACTATCTAAAAAAGTACTTATAGTAAACTTCTTTTAATAACTAGAGGTTATAAGTGCACATTACTGTAATTATTTTCATTAAATTAATAATAATGCAACAATAAAAATAAATAAACTTTATCAATAACAAACTCCTCACCCTTAACTAAACATGCATGACCCATTAAATATAATTGTCCTCTGTTTATTATGCTTTAGCTAATTACACGTTGGAGAACTTCTGAATTTAATTTGTTAATTTGACTTGCATTTTCTTTTTAAGATCTTCAACATCACTTGAAGGCATAGAATAAACTCTTTCTTTTATATAAGGTCAAAGGAGCAAAGAAACGGCTAAAGAGCCGGAGATATGACAAGCGTAATCCTCAGGAAGCTAACTCTAATATAAATGTAATGTACAGCTCATCAAGAATAGGAATAAGTCTCAAAACTACGATGTCGGACCGCCCACGAGGTGCGCAGTAAATAGCCTGGTCTTTACTCAGTCGAATTGAGACCTTTGGATAGTGAATATCGATGAATATATATTGAATGTGAATATACACAGAGTTCGATCTGGCCGCGCGTAAAGTGCATCCCTTTCCCTCCGAATGCTGCCTCACCCTTTCGTCTACGCATACTTAGTGGATCTCACACCTTTTCATATTCTTGATGAGCAACTTATGGTCATAATTTATTGTCTTTCATAATTCTTTGAATTGACTATGAAATATCAGTCTCTGTCGCTAACTGACAAATAGAAATGTGAGAGTACACAAACCACGCGTTAGAATTTTTCTTCGTGTAGTGCGATTGTAGGTTTAAAAACATTTATTTTTTTTACGGAACTTCCGGGTATGCCCAAAGTTATTGGCAATTTAACAAAAATTTTGGCTGTTGAAATTGACCTATTTATCACCACTTAATCTACCACACTTCACTTTGACCTTGCATACAATGTCATAATTTTGTTGTTTTCATAGCTAACTATACTGATTCAGAAAAAAAATCTTTGAATGTTTCCATCTTATTTAATTAGTGCCCTCATTATTTTTCTTATGGAAGTAGTACTTTTTTACACTGTTGAATTAAAAAATAGGACATATCTGGTATAACATATCATTTGAAAAAAAATACGATCGTTACGTTGGTATACGTAATCACAAAGATTATTTCAGGAGTTTGTTTTGTAAAGCTTGACAACCGAGTGATATATTCATATATTGACTATAAGTGATATATTCAGATAAATTAAATGACCCTGTGTATCTCCATTTGACAACGTTGCATGGAGGAATTCTTTACAAAATAATTATTTCATTCAATCACAAAACTTACCATTCATGCCCAGTGTTACACAGATTTGGTCCGTCTGGCAATCGAGAGAAAGTATCCCTTTGTCATCGAGATCTGATTTGCATGCAGGCTGAATGCCCGAATTACATGTATAGCATTTCAAAGCGGAACCTGTAAAAACATGAGAAACATATGATATTTTAATAACAACACATGCTCAAAAAAAAAAAGATACAGAAACTGGACACCTTTAGCGCCCTCTTTTTAGAGAAATTGAATCTAGTTTCATTAAAAACCAGTTTTTATGACCTCAAAATTCTACCTTCCGTGGAAGTGTTGTTTGTCTATTGACCAAAAGCGAATTAAAACATTATACATTATTATACTATGAAGTGTTGATTCCAATGTATCTCAAAACTTATCATCATACGGCGTCATATTATTTTTTTGAAATATGCAATTGCCTACTAGAGGATAAAATTCATTTATAACCTCAGCAAAGCTTAAAATTTTGCAAATTCAATTCTGGTTTTTAATTAAGTAAATTAATGTAAGGATAGAGCAGGACTAAAATACTGGGAATAATGCTAGTAATTTTACGCATAAAGATTCTCTAAAAAAGCCTTGTCTTCCGTTTATTCTCTGTTACTATCTATATTCCTCTTTTCTGTTCAGCAGTAGTCGAGTTTATTATCTCAACTTACCAAAATTTTCAAAGGCTTTAGTCATCTCGGCAAACAATTATTTCTTGACTCCAATTCCAATAATCCTAGCTCCTGCAGTATTGTAGAACACGTTCAATGACATTTTTAATCTTTACTATTGCTAAACTGTTGCTATTTGTTCTCCATAATCTGTTTTGGTAGCAATGGTCAATTTTTAATAATGTACACATTTAACGTTTTTCATTCTGTAGAAATGAACCCACCGTTTCTCTTTGTCTTAGGAGACACACGAGATTTAGGAGAGGGTTATTGAGGCAGTAACAAAAAAAAAAAAAAGATGAACAAGGAATATGCTATATGTCTTCTTTACCAGAACAGTTTACTGAAGTATTGTCTTAATCAAATTGACTTACATTAGAATAAATGGGTGAATCTTTGGATCAGAATATTTTACGATCATTTTCAAAATTTTACTGCGTTAAGCTAGGACGTTTTTTACTAGGAAGTATTTCATATTAAATTACTTAAACAAGGATGCTGCCTATCTCCTACACTATTTAAGATCTAGAACGCGCATTGATGACTTGGAAAAGAACATGTCACAATATGGGCATACCAATAGATGATACATCAACACTATACACATTATCCTTTGCGGATGACCAAGTTGTTATTGCGCAAGATATCGATGATATGGAATATATGACATGCAAACTTATCGAGGAGTATGAAAAATGGGGTTTAGAAGTTAATGTGAAGAAAACGGAATACATGTGTATTGGAGGACAACAACAAGATTTACTTCTGTTAACCGGGCAAAACATCAAACATTGTAATGAATATAAGTATCTAGGCATGAAAATATCAAACGACGGGACACTTGATGAAGCGATTTCGGAAAGAAACGCTCAAGGAAGGAGAGCAATTACAATGTTGAACAGCATTCTATTGGATAAACAAATAACAAAAGAAAAAAGAAGAATATATTATTCAATAATTAAAAGTATAGTAACCTATAGTTGTGAAGTATGGCCAATAAAAGAAAGAACAGAAAGAATGATAAGAACCACAGAAATGGACTTTTGGAGGAGGTCAGTTGGAAAATCAAAGAAAGAAAGGGTAACAAATAAGAGAATAAGAAATATGATGGGAATAACACATGACATTGTAGATGATATAAGAACCAAACAACTCGTATGGTACGGGCATGTTCAGCGAATGCCAAATGACAGAATACCCAAAAAAATTCTAAACTGGAAACCACAAGGAAGAAGAAGGCGAGGAAGACCACGAAAGAGCTGGAGAGAGGGCATTGATAATGAAATTCGGGAGAGAGGTCTGGACGAGGATATGTGGAGAAATAGAGAGGAATGGAGATTAGGAATCGGAAGACGGCGAAGGACGTTATAAACCGATATGATGATGATGGTGAAGTATTTCATATTCTGTGGTTGTCTGGAAAATCCTATAGTTCTCTCTACTAATAGCATATCTTCTAATAACACACTTATATTTTTTCTAGAATTTAGTATCAGACATTTGTTTTATTCCAATGGTGTTACGATCTAGTCTAAGACTAATAAGTAACTTAATTATATTACTAAATACTAAAGGATTTATATATTGCAGTCTCCTAGGTTTTTCTGAATATATATTTTGTTGTAATAAAAATGAGAATAATTAACAAAAGGCATATGAAGTAAAAAATATTGTCTGAAATCATTTTATAACCGTACCAGATTATTTCGAGGAACAGATTTCTATCTGAACTTTTTATATGAATCTAACTACAAGCCAATGTTATAAATAAAATAGTAAAGCCACATGCCTTTAAGATCCTATTAAAATTATTTTACGGATATTAACGCCGATAGGTCTATCAAATATAGTACAAAAACAGGAACAGTTATACTCTTGCAGTGTTATAAGAAGAACTATAAAAAATCCTATTAAAAGAAGTATGAAATACGTCATATTTTTGTCAAATATAACACAAAGCGGGTACAGCTTTAGTAAGAAGTTGAAGATAAAATACTAAGTGAAGTGCCTCTCGTTTCTTTCAGTATAGAATAGATAAAAAAAATATTTTCTTATCTTGGAAAGTTTCAAATATCAAGATGACGAAATTAAAAACAATTTTGCAATTCTTATGCGTAGAATACTTACACAAGGTTAAGCTTTCTGATAACATACAATGCCTATAAAAATATTTTAATGTATTTCTTCTTATTTTCTTTTGAGTTAAAGAAAAATACAAAGAATAAAATGGAGTCAATTTTTTCGCAAAGGCTCAGTAAAGTCTGGGAAACACAAACGATTGCTTTGCATATATTTATAGAAACAATAAATATCTACGAAGCTATTGAAGATAGAGATAAACCAAATATTATTGATTTTGAGAAAAGCGATTTATGGTTGCTGGGTTCTAAAAGATGTCATCATAATTTCTCAAGAAAAACAAAGAAGCAATTTATTGGAGAAATATATAATCAACAGTATATTTAAAAAAATGCAATAAGTCTTTTACAAATTGTTTACAATGTAATGAGACTTAGAATACTACTTAAATTGATTTTCAATCAATAATATGTTAAAGTTGTGTAGAACTCTCAGCAAATAAGGCACTTATCACTCATCAGCAACATCCATGATCAATAATCCACAGTGCATAGAAGATAGTGCATACTTAAGTATCATTTGGTCACTAAAAATTAATACTGGAGACAATTTTGAGTATTATAAACTTTAGCATGAACTTCTAGTAATATACTTCGCAGTAAAGCTTCGAGAAAGTGGCGTGATACCTTCGCTTCCATAATAATTTAATATTATAATGTATCTAATTATATTAAACTTACCGAAATCGATTCCAACAGTGATGAAATAAATAAAACCAATAATTAGCGCAACACGTTTCATTTTTCTTTGTTCTACTTCAACTGTGTCATATATGAGATATAATCACAGACAACAACTGTATTTATAACAGCTTTGTCCACTTTGAATATTTATCGAGATATTTATCGTTTTCAGATAAAAAAAATGTACAGAAACGTGTTCAATCCTGATTCACACCATAATCTCATAATCAATTCCATGAAAAAAGCCCAAGGCTAAACGCAACACACATCCAACTGATCGATTATATTATATTTTGGCTTGCGATATTTTTTTTTTATTACTAAATACTTTAGTTCTAGCCAATTTTTGACGCCTGATAACACTACGTTAACAGTTAATCCAATATTATCTTATAGTTAAATTATATTTCCTTTACGATTTATCGTTTACTTTGTATTCAGAGTAAGGGTTGTCGATTTCCTTGTCATAAAATAAGAAATAGAAATCTGGGAATGTATTATCGTGTGTGTCGTATTTTTGGATTTATTTTTTTCCCCACATAGTGTCATCAACTGCCACTACGTGGGGTTATTAGCCGCTACCCTCCATCCCATTTAGGCCATTAATCAGTTCTGAGTTGAGACAAGGACACTTATATAATAAGGACTAACAAATTAGGCCAAAACAGCTATTCTCCTGGCTATATGTCATCGACAAGCGCTGAATTAAATGGCGAAATTTTCCGTATTTTGTCTAACAGAGTTAGCACTAAAATACAGTGACTCAGTTTGTTCGAAAACCACAAGGAAGATGCAAAGTGTTAACTATCTCAGGATACCGCTAACTGCATATCTGTTTCGACCTTATCTTGGGTCTCGTCAGTGCAGTGTAAGTGAGTATACCTTCGACAGATGAGGCTCACATCTTATGGATGCCGTTACGTTCTACCGCAGTAGAACGTGCCAAGTGCCATCTCTCGGTAGTTCCGAGAACAATCTAAATCGCAGTAAAGCTTGATCATCAATATACTGCAAAGTTTTACTTAGCAGAGGGTAATTTTCTGCAGAGGGTCTGTTCTCCCCGAACACCACAATATTACTCCATACTCAACGAGCGTTTCGTCAACCAAGTTGATATCGTCAGGAGATATTTATACTAAGCGCGTCGGATAACTTATACTCTTTTAGTGTTCATATTCAAAAATGGCCACACTGGAGCCATTCTCGCATGTCGAACTTAAGGCGCCCTGCGGCATGCAGTGTAACTGGTGCAAATGTGAATCTTGAAAAAGAAATTTACTTAATCGACATGTTTATAGCTGGTGAAATACGTAGATGATTTTGAAAATATAGGTTTTTGTATGATTAGCGATTATCTAATACAAAACGTTAAATTTTCGACAAAGAAAGGGCAGTTATATGTTAATGAATAATGTTTAAATTAACTTATTGAGAATTCTCTACGTATTTCACTTTAAAATGTTATTTTAAAGATATTTTTTAAAGATATTTAAATATTTGCATTAAAAGATTGAAAATTGTTGGAGTTATTCAGCGTGTCGTTTTGAAAAATCATGCTTCGAGAAAAACGCGTTTAAAGTTTTGAAATGTGTTATAGATATGAAAAACTGAAAAATTCGACTGTTTAAAAATTTTTACCATTAATCTACCCCAGAACCATAAATCAGCTTTTCTATATTTAAATATTCTGCTTCATTCTCTTTTCTCGAATATTTTATGATAGCGTGCATCTTTCACTGTATTTGTCAAAGACAAAGACTCGGCGTACTTGATCTGCTTAACATCGGCTTCTAGATAAAAATTGTATGATTGGACGCCAATATCCATCTCCAAGCCTTTCATAATTCCATAGAATATTAGCCAAACCATCATGAAAAGTGCACACAGCAATGTCAGTCGTTATATTCAAGACTTGAATAAGACTGTGGAACCAATTTCCAAACAGTAGCATTGAAACTTTCATTGCTATTCTGCGTGTTGCCTACCAAGCAATTGTTTAGCAACTGGCCTCGACTCAAATCCTCATAAATCGATTTGATGACTTTAAAAGCTTTCTTAGGCAGCGGCGGTTTACGATGGAAGGCGTCCAAGGATTCCGCTGCTTGCGCCTTCTTTCAGTCACATCAAGACTCTGAGCACTTCTCGTGCTGTGGATTTTCGTCGGTTGATAACAATGAAATAAGCAGTGGCGGCTCGGGGTGATTTGTCATGGGTGGGCAACAACTAGGTATTAGTAGATTATATAGTGCAAAATAATGAAATAAAATATAGTAAACAAAAACTTTGACTCAGCACTCTATGTTATTCACTGTATAAGTATATGTTAAGATTTAAAATTCTTTCAGCTTTCAAGTTGAAAATGCATAGCACAAAAATTGGATAAAACTAGTACAGACTCTTATAAATGCTACACAGAAATTCACGTTTTAACAAGAAGATAACAATATCAGTATTAGTATTTACTATTTCTCTCACGTTCGCCATGGTATAAATACTAAATAAATACAATACTAAACAAACACAAATGTAAAGTACCAACTTCCACAGACAGACCGCCGCGCCGCGCCGCACTAATTTATTGTAATTATTGTTAAAGAACCGTTAAAATTTTGAAAACCCTAACCTACAGAGTACAAACCTCGCTGAGATAAACAACGTTCTACGTCTCTGAAAACTGAACTCGGAAATCGGACTCATCGGAGATTCTCGATTCCTTCCCCGCTTTGCCGAAAGCTTCTTGAGCAGGGTGGTCTAGCCCACCCGTGTCACAGCTTACTCGAGACTCGACATTCACATTTCTATGTATTGCTTCTTGCACTTCGGTGCAAATTTCCCTTGCACTTACTTGCGGAATCTAAAATTCGCTCACTCACTCTTCGTTCCGTCTTTGGATCTAAAATTTTTGGTCGGCCCGTTCGTGACTTATTTATTAGAGTCTTATCTTGTGTGAATTTTTTTATAATATTTTTGACTGTACTTTGGGGTATTCCTAGTTCATTTTCAAATTTTCTCTGGGAATAATCCTTATTATGGTAGGCAATTACTAAATTTATCTGTGCCAAAGATCGTTCACCAACTTTCCCCGTATTAACACATCAAGCTATCGTCCAGTCGCCATATAATATGCCAGGGGAACTACACACTGAAACTGGTTGAACTTGAATTATTCTTGGATTATACATGCGCATGCGGCAAGCATGTGTTATCGTCTATCTAAGCGACCTGTGTAGGTGAGTCAATACTTTTGTGTCTTCCATTGCCTACTTTGTTATGCAATAATATTATTTGCGACTATGAAGACTGAGATATTTTTTTAGATTATGGTTGATGTCTAATTACACTAAATAAAGTATATCCACACGATTGAGTTTTATTTTTTACATAAAATCAAACCTTTACAACTTACTCAATATTCTGAAATAACCAGGTAAGTCAATACCTTTGTGACTCATTTCATATAAAGTATATGTATAAAGTATATGATATTACAACAATGAACTAATTTCTACCATAAATCAACATTTATCGTACCTATATGATCTCTAGATTCCATAATCATCATCCCATTGATTTTGTGAAATCTTTATTACTTATGTTGTTCCCATTCACATTGTTATTAATAACCATAATAAAAAGCTATGCTATATTTTGTTCGAGTAAGCTTAATTTCGTGGAATCTTCCCGAGATAACAAAATATTGGATAATATCCTGGCGTCGAATGTCGAATCCTCTCATGAATATGTTTGCGTCAGTCTAGATTAATATATACGTAGTGATTGATTAGATTAAAACAGTATTTACTGAAGAGTGGACATTTATTACGGCAGGACTTAATTTGTGATAGAAAGCATAATAATGCAACAAATTTTTGAGTAACACTGACTTAGTTTCTGGATCTACGGTCTTAAGGGTCAACTCGCAAAAGACTTTCCCAGGCGTAAAGCTAGTCAGAGTATCTACCATGGTAAACAGTGTAATAGCATGCCTTCTAAAGTACTAAGGATCAACTGGCATAGTACCCACTCTATACGACTAGCGGAGCATGAAAGGTCAACTCGCGACATGCTCTGAATTAAATACTGAATTTGTAGTAAAGCATTTAGTTTATGTTATTTAATAAATTATCATGCAACTGACTAATAAAATAGTCGTGTGAATCGGCATAACAATACAATAGAATTGACTGCCCTGTGAGATAAACTCACCTGTTGGATATTACACTAAATGTACAAGCACGACAAATGAAATACACAGTTCTCACTTTAGATGTCTGTATAAGGACTGGTATTCCAGAGAACATGTATCTAAACTCGGGCCCTTATTTAGACTACGATTCAGTAAAATAAACAAAGGATCGGATTGCTTTTATTTAACGCTGGCAAAAGACGTCGAGACTAAAGTTAAAGGTTAAAATTTCTTACTTCTTACATAAATAAAAATTTGATGTCATTCACATCAAAACACAAATCCAATCTCCCCTAAAGAAGTCAAAGACAACATATCCCTATTAAATAACAAGAAAGCCCTAGGAGTTGGCTGGATAACAGCAATAATGCTAAAATAAGTACCCAGGAAAGGAATACTTATGTTGGTCTATATTTTTAACGCTGTCAAGGCTTTAGTACTGATCAATTAGACAATTACAGAATAAAGCATTAAACACTTCGAAAATCATTCTATACCAAAGCCTGGAAAGAAATGAATTGACGTAACCTCCTCTAGACCAATAAGTCTTTTGTCTTTCACCTCTAAATTGCTTGAAAATCTAATTCTGCAACGCATTAATATTATCTTAGATGTGATTCTAGAACACCAATTTGGTTTCCGCCAAAAGCACTCAACAATTCAACAAGGCCACCACATAGTACATACAATCAATGAAGCAGTAGAGAAGAAAAAGTTTTACTCTGCTATCTTTTTAGACATCAGCCAGGCATTTGATAAGGTTTGGCAAGACGTTCTGTTACACAAAGTCAAACACTCAAGTCCTACACCATATTGTCTACTAATTAAGTCATATCTAAGAGATAGATATTTTAACACAAATGTAAATGACAGAATTTCTCAATTTCAACTCATCAAATCTGGAGTCCCACAGGGTAGCGTTTTAGGGCCAATTGTATATCTAATTTATACTGCAGACCTTCCAACCTCAAACTACACTGTAACTGGTACATTTGCAGATGACATGGTCATTCTGGCGACCCATGAAAACCCAGTAATAGTATCCGCAAATCTCCAAGTTCACCTCTTCCATATAGAAGATTGGCTCAAGGGATGGAAAATCAAAACCAAATCAATGAAAGTAAATTTTTATTTTCACACTTAGAAAAGCCCAATGTTCACCAGTATTTATAAATGAAACAATCATACCGTAAACATCAAAGGCAAAATACTTATAGAAAAGATCTCCGTCTTGACTCCAAACTTAATTGGAAAGAACATACTTAAAAAAAATGCAAACAGATAGACATGAAAATGAGGATGATAAACTTTCTAGATACTTGGAAGAAAATCACAAATGTGTCTAGAAAACAGAATTTTAATTTACAAAACTGTCATCATTCCCATCTTGTCGTAAGGCATTAAACTGTGGAGTTGTGCCAGTAAGCCCAACATAGCTATCATACAGCGAGCATAATCGAAGATTCTACGAGCAGTGGTAGACGCCCCGTGGTATGTCACCAATCAGACTTTGCATCATGACCTCCGAATCCCAACAGTCGAAGACATGGTCAAAGACAGAAGCCAGGAACATCACCAACGATTGGAAGTCCACATAAAGAGCTATTTAATACTACTTGTCGAAGAAAACAATGACAGAAGTCTTAAGTGGAAGTGGCCAATGGACATTAAATAAGGTGTAGGTTTTCATGGTGGAGAAACCTCATCAGGACATGTATGACAGTACATTCCAAGTCTCTTAATTAACAAAATAGGTCATACGTCATTAGGTCAAATCTTCGGCCTTCTACGTCCACTGTCTTGCAAAGTGGTAGGCAGGAGTGGTGAAGGTTCTAATGCTGGAACAATTTCATGAAATCTCGGAGGAGGGGGAGGGGGGGAGTTAAGGGATGTTATAATTATTGCTTTCAATCAATGAACGTACGTAATGGACCCCCATGGTCATAAACTCTTAATATATTTATTTTGAGTAAAAGGTTTACAATGAATTTTAAAAAATCTAATTGGTTAAACGAATATACCAACTGCTACTACAAAAAGTTATTTTAATATAATAGAAATCAATTTTAATAACTTTAGAGTATTTTCTGTTTGACATCATCGTCAATCAATCCAAATCTCTCTGTACTATTCATTTCTTCGCTATTTGCCAAATAAAGAACTCTCTTATCTTACCGATAAACGGAACAGTTTACCTGAGCCTCGCCATAAAAACAAGCCACGGTATGTTTTGAGATTTTTACTTTTCCGCACTCCACTATACTAGTGTAATCGTGTAAAGAAAAAGTTAAAAAAAAAATTTTTTCAGTTTATTTATCGTTTTCCGGCCTAAAAACAAAAAAAAATTTTTGCTGTGTGTGTGTGTGTGTGTGTTGTCGTTGTCGTCGGCATTAAAATTTTTTGTTAGCACGATAACTCAACTAAATCGTGTCGGATAGATCGGGTTTTGACTGATCCTGATCGGGGACGTCTCTCAGCTAACACCTGTTGATTTTGAGGTGGATAACACACACCACCCCCTCCCTTGAGTCTATTTAAGAAATTTTTTTTGTTAGCACGATACCTCAACTAAATCGTGTCGGATCGATTGGGTTTTGACTAATTCTGATCGGGGACGTCTCCCAGACAACACCTATTGATTTTGAGGTGGATAAGACACACCCCACCCTGTCCATGGGTCACGAGAAAGCACGACGGTGGACTATTTGAGAAATATTTTTTGCTAACACGATAATTCAACTACATCATGTCGGATCGATCGAGTTTTGACTGATTGCATCAGTCAAAACTCGATCGGGGACGTCTCCCAGACGACATCTATTGATTTTAAGGTGGATAGAATACACTTTACCATGTTCATGGGTCATGAAAAAGCACAATGGTGGACTATGTGAGATTTTTTTTTTGTTAGCACGATCACTCAATTAAATCGTGTCGGATCGATAGAGTTTCAAGAAAGTACGAGGGTACACTATTTGAAAAAAGTAAAACTGTCGCATAAAACAGATATTCTGCATTTACATATGTGTTGGTTTATTTTTTCCCGGCCACTCAATTTCGAGATAGAGATGTTCTACGTGCGGAAAAGTCCGTTTTAAGGTTTTAAAACTGTTTATTTATTTGGCAAATAGCGATGAAATAGACTATATACGTATACTAAAGGCAGACCTTACAAGCAAAAAATGAAAATAAAACCATTGGTTAGATTGTGAGTATAGTTATTAATTATTAGTATTACTCTATTCAATCTAAAATATCTAGATCACTTCGCATCACTTCATAATTTACATAGTGTCAGCTCGGGATGGTATAGTGAACATTACGCGCAGCTATATTCTGGGTAATGTTGTTCACTTTAGTGTAAATGAAACTACTGATACGTGTAGAATTTTTATAGCATTTTTAGCTAAATCAGTGATAGCTATATATCGGCGTTATAGATTCGATGAAATTATAAATATCGATACTGAACGTTTGACTTGTGTACGATCACATGAAGATAGTGGTTGAAGATGAACTCACTCAGATAAAACTTAGTGCTATTAAGTGACGCCATCACCTTGTGAAAGGATAGTAGATCTTATCTCATACTGATTTGTATATCATCCACTTCACATATATATTCACATGACCAATTTTGATATAGAATGTTGCTAGAAAAAAATAGACAGATATAACATATTCTGCGTGAATAGTGTGTATATTAAAATAAACAGTTTTAAAACCTTTAAATGAACTTTTCCGCACGTAGAACATCTCAAAATTGAGTGGCCAAGGAAAAGTAAACCAACACATAAATGCAGAATATGTGTTTTATGCGACTGTCTTACTTTTTTCAATTTTTCTCAAATAGTTCACCACTGAGCTTTCTCATGACCCATGGACAGGGTGGGGTGTGTCCTATCCACCTCAAAATCAATAGATGTAGTCTGGTAGACATCCCTAATCAGAATAAGTAGAAACACGATCGATCCGACACGATTTAATTGAGTGATCGTGCTAACAAAAACAATTTCTCAAATAGTCCATCATTGTGCTTTCTCATGACCCATGAACATGGTAAAGTGTGTTCTATCCACCTCAAAATTAATAAGTGTCGTCTGGGAGACGTCCCCGATCAGAATTAGTCAAAACCCGATCGATCCGACACGATTTAGTTGAGTTATCGTGTTAAGAAAACAGATTTCTCAAATAGTCCACCATCGTGATTTCTCATGATCCATGAACAGGGTGGAATGTGTCCTGTCCACTTCAAAATCAATAGATGTCGTCTGGTAGACGTCCCTAATCAGAATCAGTCGAAACTCGATCGATACGACACAATTTAATTGAGTTATCGTGCTAACAAGAATAAGTGCCGACGACAACGACGGCACACACACACACAGCAAAAATGTTTTTTAAAACCATTTTTTTTTTGGTTTTTAGGTCGAAGAACAAAAAATAAACCAAAAAAATATTTTTGTTTTTTCTTTACACGATTACATTACTTTTCTGCTAGCATGGAGTGCGAAAACGTAATACAGTTCATAATATTATGTAATGATATCATATACTGTCATACCCGTATATCGACAGTAGAAATAATAATATTATTTTCTTTGATATAATAATAACAATAATAGTGCCTTGTACTGTTGATTAAATAATAATAAATATATGTGATAATATGTAAAATATGGCGTTTTTAAGTTTAATATGGTTGCTCTTCCACCTAACCATCTAGTATATGAAAACAGTAAAATTATAAAATGTTAATTCAACTGTTATTCAAAATAAACAAACATACGTTATACATACACACTTTATTATATTTTTACTTTTCCTCACGCAACTATACTAGCGGAAAAGTAATGTAATCGTGTAAAAAAAAATGAAAAAATATGGTTTTTAAAAAATTTTTTATGTGTGTGTGTCGTCGTCGTTGTCGTAGTAGTCGGCATTTATTCTTGTTAGCACGATAACTCAACAAAATTGTGTCGGATCGATCGGGTCTTAACTGATTCTGATCGGGGACGTCTCCCAGACGAAACCTATTGATTTTGAGGTGGATAGGACACACTCTACCATGTACATGGATCATGAGAAGGTACCATGGTGGATTATTTGAGAAATTTTTGTTAGTTAGCATGATCACTCAATTAAATCGTATCGAATTGATCGGATTTTGACTGATGGAACACGCTGGAATTGGTAGGGGAGAAAACCGAAGTCATTCTCCTGACCAGAAGAGGAAGCCGCCCGAGGTGGAATTCCGGGTTGGAGACATTAGTGTCAGGCCAGGAAGGGTATTAAAGTACCTGGGTGTGTGGTTGCACCCAGGACTACAATATACGGAGCACATCGTTAGGACATTGGAGAAAGCTGGTAAGACGGTGGCGGCTCTGGAACGATTGATGCCGAACTTGCGGGGCCCCAGAGCGGGTAAGAGAAGAGTGTTCGCCGGAGCTACACATTCCATCATACTTTATGCAGCCCCGGTATGGGTGAAAATCGTGGAGAAAGACAAATGGAGGAATGAAGTGAGAGTGCAGAGAAGAGCTGCTCTGCGGGTGATCAGCGCATATCGAACGGTCTTGGGGGCAGCTGCACCGGTCATAGCCGGTATGCCTGCAATCGATCTCGTGACGAGGGAGAGAGAAAGGAGGAGAATACCGGAGTTTGGATAGAAAGGAGGCGAGAGAGAGGATGTGGGAAAGATGGTAATTGAGATGGGAGGCTAAGACGAGAGCGAAATGGACAAGGTCTATCATACCGTATGTTAGACTTTGGGTAGAAAGGAGAAATGGGAGGGTTGGGTATCATCTCACGCAGATGCTCTCGGGTCACGGATGCTTCGGGGAGTACCTGTGAGGGATAGATAAGGTTGAGTCAGATGAATGTATGTTTTGTGCAAGAAAGGGATCGCCCCGAGCACACGTTGCTCAGGTGCCCAAGGTGGTCAGGCGAGAAGAAATAATGTATGGCTAGTCTGGGGTGGCCGGAGAAAGTGAGAGATCATGTGGGTGGGATGATTGAATGTGAGAGGAAGTGGGCGTATGGGGAGAAAATGATTATCGGGATTATGAGGAGAAAGGAGGAGGAAGAAAGAGAGATTGGTCCGAACCCCTAATCGCGACAGCGGAGGGGGGAAGTAGGGTGAAGAACGAAATTGTTAACACCTAATGAGAAGATTGACCCCTACCTCGAGAATAAGCGAGAGCGGTGCCGAGGTAGCTGGGACACTGATCTGGGGGGCCACTTGTCCGGCTAACGCAAGCACTGGCTATGTCCCCCATTAAAAAAAAAGGTGAAATCATTCAGATAAACTTTAACACATTATTCAGTTGTCTTGGCAAAACAATTTAATAAACTTATGCCAACACAATTAATTTGCTTTTTCAAAAATTAATTTTCTTCATCAGAAATCATGACTACCTGTATATTGTCTCACGCTTTAACAATGTCGACGTGAAGACAACATATATGTGTATGCGTATAATTGTTACCACGCAGGGATTATCATCTACCCCGCGCAGAGTAGAGTGTACTAAATTGTGGTGTATTTATTTTCTTTTTATAGTGCTTCCGATAATCGAAAAATAAATCAGAGTTAACCTGCTGAACTGAGTTGGCCAATTCTGCCACTGGAAAATGACCAATCAATTCCAAATCATTTATATATTGATAAGAACATACATACAATGATGACAAATTAGCTATATATACAAAAAATAGTAAAGATCCTTAAAGGCTACTGTGCGGTACACATATTTTTACTTTTCCGCACTCAACTATACTAGCGGAAAAGTAATGTAATCGTGTAAAGAAAAATGGAAAACAAATTTTTTTTCGTTTATTTTTCGTTTTTCAGCTTAAAAACAAAAAAAATTATTTGTAAAAAATGTTGTCTGTGTGTGTGTGTCATCGTTGTCGTTGTCGTCATTGTCGTCGTTGTTGTCGTTACCGTTGGCATTAAAATTTCTTGTTAGCACGATAACTCAACTAAATCGTGTCGGATCGATTGAGTTTTGACTAATTCTGGTCGGGGACGTCTCTATTGATTTTTAGATGGATAGGACATACCCCACCCTGTCCATGGGTCATGAGAAAGCACGAAGGTGGACTATTTGAGAAATTTGTTTTGCTAATACGATAACTCAACTAAATCGTGTCCGATAGATCTGGTTTCGACTGATTCTGATTAGGGACGTTTACCAGACGACATCTATTGATTTTGAGGTGGATAGGATACCCCACCCAGTCAATGGGTCATGAGAAAGCACGACCGTGGACTATTTGATAATTTTTTTTTGTTAACACGATAACTCAACTAAGTCATGTCGGATCAATCGGATTTTGACTGATTCTGATCAGGGACGTCTCCCAGACGACGCCTATTGATTTTAAGGTGGATAGAATACACTGCACTATGTTCATGAGTTATGAGAAAGCACAATGGTGGACTATTTGAGAAATTTTTTTGTCAGCACGATCACTCAAGTAAATCGTATCGGATCGATCAGGTTTCGACTGATTCTGATTAGGGACGTCCACCAGACGACATCTATTGATTTTGATGTGGATAGGACACATCCCACCCTGTTCATGGGTCATGAGAAAGCTGGTTTATTTTTTCTCGGCCACTCAATTTCGAGATAGATGTTCTACGTGCGGATAAGTCCGTTTTAAGGTTTTAAAACTGTTTATTACAACTACAAATGAAGAAAAAATATTATCCAAAACTTTCTGTCTTCTGTCTGATAAGTAGTTGCACAAACGAGACACAGCCTCTCAACTGAGATGGAAATATTTAAACTTTGTATATATGAATGCACGATGCATTATATCAAAGCCTTTACTCTAATGTAATAAAGTAAGACAAGCAGCTTCTCTATTAGTATAGACTTTATACAGCTTATCAGTTAGTTGTAGTAATGTGATAGTGGTACTACATAATATATCACCCGAAAACCAGACTGTGTGGAAGGTACTACTTTAAGTTTACCCAAGAAAGCTGTATGTTTTAAATACTTTTCCCTAAAATTTCAGATAAAGTACACAATATATTAATTGGTCGAAATGGATTATCTCTGTAGGATTGGATATATTTAGGTATAAGAATGACAACAATATTTTTCCACAACTCGAGATAAATACAACTAAATAAATATTTATTTATAATCAAGGAGATATGTTTAATTAGGTATAATTAAATTTATCATTTTGATGTTAATAATATTATCCACATCTTTTTCATTTAGTTTTATCCAGATTTGAGTATAAATTTGTATAATGTTTTCGATAGACTGATTTAAAATAAAGGTTTCAATTAATGTCCGATTGCGATTATGAACGAAACTAATCTACAAAATACTTATTGAAACATATAGTCATTATCATATAGTTATTTTGCAAACTACTCATAGGCCTTGTCTTGGATAATGGATTAGTACCTTTAGTTTGACTGATGCTTGACTATATACCTAATGAAACAACAATATGTCTGTGAAATGATACCAACGATATAGTAGTTTGTATCATTTTACAGTATTTTGCAGACTACCTTTAAAGTAAACTGTTTATTTTGAAAAGATCGAATACTTCCATAATGCTGCCTACTCAGTGTACACAAAAATAAAAACTCCGGTAGAACACCCATGTCTAATCCATTAGTAATCTAATTCCAGTTATATAGGTTTTTACGACCTCTCAGCTCTAGGCGTCCTATTGGAAATTGTTTCGACATCAACATCTATCGTGTTCCACCTGATGAATTTAATTAATATCACAAAATGTAGTTTATATATATAAAACAATGATACAATGCGCGATACAGTGAATTTAGTCAACATATTAAAAAATTAAGTGATTTTGTGTAAACATCGCATGTAATATATTTCGGTGTTTCTTATTATGATTTGCTAACAATGATGGTATCAGATAATTACTGACTCACAATCAATAGTCATCATCTAATATGGTACCAATATGTTGGCATCGGATGTTGTCTGATTCAGCATAGTCATCTACTGCTTAGGAGATAATAATTATCCACAAAATTTTCGTCAGAAAGTGAATATACAATGTGTACATATCTATTCTTATGAGTGGAGACGATCATCCACTCGAATACAATTTCTTGATGAATGACTCATGGATTTCTTATCTCTTAAAATGCGTGCAATAAATAAGTGTTATGTAATGTTTTGATATTTTGTGGAAACTGATATACTGTCTTTTGATTTTTACTTTTTTTAATATTAGTTATCAATTATGAAGTTCAGACTTAGAGTCAAACTCCCTTCTTCATTTTCTCTTGCAATTCATCAGCATTTTCGCCCGAAATTGCCAATTACTGTCTTTGTTCAAATGAATACAATTTGTTGGACTGTATTGATAATATATATATATATATATATATATATATATATATATATATATATATATATATATATATATATATATATATAATATATTCATTATCTAAAAGATAGCTTTCTTATTTTAATAATGAATAAATGAATAATAAATTTTCTTTTGAAATAAAGTGGTTGGTTTTGCCGCTTTAATATTTCAGTTTATCTTCTATAGATAAATTATTAAAATAATCACTCTTATTAATTAAAAAGTCTACTAAATCGGCCGTGTATAAGGCCTAAATGACACTAATCACTACGACTAACGACAGGTCTGTTGAATTGTTACTTTTACTTGCGCTTTATTTGTACTTATTCTTAAATGAAACTCTTGAATGCATACTAAACAAAATATATTTATTGTCTATACAACTACTACTATCGAATGCAATCGCAGAACATACACACTGATACATGGCCCCGTAGGTCATACTTAAGAACTGAACTTAATTGAACTGAGCTAGCCAGGGATTACTACTTCTAATAAGATCAATATTATAGCCATTTTATTACGCAAACTCATCGATCAGGTTAGTTAAATTGCATATAATTTTTCGCGTACTCCCCTCTCCCCCCCATGTACCGCGGATCTCTATAAAATCCAAGGCGGTAGAGACTCAGCCCAGATTCTCAGTGCCCAGGCCTGCCAGGGCTTGCGCACTGCCGGTTGCCGACATGCTGGCGCTTCAGTTGAAATGGAAATAGGTATGATAATATGAATAGAAAATGTTTATCATTCTGACAAAGGCAAGTGACAATACCTACAATCAAACGGGGTTTTCCATCTAAAATATATAGGGTAGGCTGCGCCTCACAGCCTTAATGGACGCTTCGCCACTACTGCCAAATATGATGGACATTCGGCCAATATTTTTCTTGTTTTAGTTATAGAGCAATGTCCTAACAAAACTGGCATTGTTAACCAAAATTCTAGGTATGTAAGAAGAAACTTAAATATAATATAAAACATCCTAGAATGCGAGTGGTTACTGGACAATGGTCGTGACTATTCCTAGCTCCCAAAATATACACCTTTTTCCCTCCCGAAATTAAGAAAATTAAAAACATAAAACAACACCGTATTAAATATATTCTAGATTGTGATAAAGACAATTGAGTCACTGCTAAGCAAGCAAATTAACATGCAAGTAAATAAATTACATTACATTCAGAAAAGAATATATGTATAAAAGAAAACAAAATCAAGTATCATGATATAACAGTAGTTCTTTTATATATTCGACATTTATTTAAAAATACATAATTAAACTATTTAAAATTTCATAATTACACACTATTATCTATATAATTCCTTTCTAATGGCTAACCTAGATCAATTTTTAGTGTATGTCCTACTTTATGTGAGTTACTGTAAGTTACTTATTTATTAAACATTGTTGGTCATACTGTATGTTATAGAAATTGGTCATGTAGTAATGTGTCTAAACATATGTATGTATATATCTGGGCGTGTATGTATGTGTATATGTGAATGTCTGTGTATAATATATGTATACTCGTATATCTATGAATGCGTATATCTCTATGTATATTATGAAATTTATATTTATATTTCTGTACATAGAAGCAACTTTGCGGTGCTTTAGTGTTTTTGCCTTTAAGGTCTCTTCCCACTACACTGTACCGTACTAGGACCGTAACAGTGTCGACATATGCAAACAAATATAATTTGCACTGCTGGTCTGGTTATGGAGCGCTACGGTGTTGGAACGGTCTAGTGCACGTTTTCTGGTACAAATTCAAATTAATGCAAATTATATTTGTGTGTATGTGTTGATACGGTTACGGTCCTAGTATGGTACGGTGCAGTGGGAAGAGACCTTTATTCGCACATAGCTTGTATACTTAGTTTATAGTTAGATCATTGTTATTATTACAGATGATGCAAATAATATCATTATCATAAAATTGTTATTATATGTATAAATAAATACAGCTAGTACAAAAAGAACGTATTAAAATTTATTCAAAAAACTTATGTACAACATTCAAGACTATACCAATATATTATATTGTTTTCCTAGGCAAGTAGCTTCAAGATGGCGAACAGTGCAACTGTCAGTCCTAAGGATGTAGAATAACTGGCCAATTGTCCATTACTTTGTCTATTGCAAAGATCGTATGCACATGTGTAGCAGCGTCTGTATCCATGTTCACGAGAGCACACATCACGAAGAGCGCACGACCTGATTATAGAAGCTGCAAAAGAAAATACGGGATATATTACTTAAACTAATTAAGATGCATCAATTAGTATGCTCTTCATATTGAGGTTGCCGTTAAAATCCTTCTCACGATTTATACTTTTTTAAATCAGAAAACTACAGAACAAATCTTTGTGTATTTAGGCTGGAAACCCTAGAAATACTACGAGGGAACTATTTATATTTTGAGCTACACTAAATGTTGTTAGACGCCATCTGACGTTTCCAATGGAAGTTTTGACATATTTGACCATAGCCTTCTTTATTTTATCTTTTAAACGTGATATATGTTGTTTGCAAATGAAATTAACTAAAAAATGGAATTAATTCGTGAATATTTTCGTGCGACGATTAATTATGATTTTCCACGTGGATTATCAAGACAAGAGTGCATTGATCAACTTACTTCCACGTTTGGTGACAAAGCCCATCTTTTCCACTGTGAAACGCTGATATAACGAGTTTAATCGTGGCCGCCATTCGCTCACCGACGAAAGTCGTAAAGGTCGTCCAAGATCGTTATGCAACATACTGTGAGATTGAGGCAACCTTAGGCATTAGTTCGACTAGCATATATAAAATATTGCATGATAATTTAGTTGTGAAAAAGGTTTGTTCTCGTTGAAACCCACATAATTTGAAAAAATGTCAAAAAGATGCTCGTGTCGATTGGCGCAAACAAATGCTCAAGAAATACAATGATGGTGCCTCTAAAGACGTATATAACATTGTAACAGGTGACGAATCACGGATCTATGCGTATGAACCAGAAAGTAGACAGCAGTTGACTGTATAGGTGTTTCAAGAAGAACCAAATCCTTCAAAAGTTGTTCGCGCTCGAAACACTTCGAAGCAAATGGTCGCCTGTTTGTTCGGAAAAACTGGTCATGTGGCAACAGTGCCTTTGTAAGAACGTAAAATGATCAATTATGAATGGTACACAACCATTTGTTTACCGGAAGTCCTCGGTAAATAAGGAGAACAAACAAACGGCGTCGGATAATTCTTCATCATGGCAATGTGAGCTCTCACACATCTCGTCTAACAACTGAATGTTTGAATACTTAAAAAAATGAATTAATAGATCATCCGCCGTATAGTTCTGATTTGGCACCTAAGACTTCTTTCTGTTGCCAAACGTCAAAAGTAAATTGAGTGGACAACGATTTTCGTCGGCAGAAGAAACTGTTGATACGTTCAAAAACCATGTTTTGGAGATATCTCAAGTGGAATGGAAAAAATGCTTTGACAAATGGTTCGAACCCATGCAAAAGCGTATAGACCATGAAGGAGAATATTTTGAAAAACGATAAACCATATAAAATAAAATTAATTTCTAACAGAAAAGTAAGATGAAAATTATCTAATAGAGCGATTTTGTTTTGACTGTGTTTTTTTTGTATACATACATTTTTCGAGGTCATCATTGTTACAGTTACGATGTCTTCGACAGTCATCGAGTACGGACATCCTCATCTGATGATGCCACTTAAGAGTTTGTTTTACATGTGATGCATTAAATTTTGTTATAAATTACATAACAATTATTTTGAGAACGATGTTATGAAAAATAATAATTAATACAAACAAAATCCATGAAATGAAATATTCGAATTACATTGGGGAGAACAAAACAATTTTTTATGTTGACACAAATCCAGGATTGGTGTCTGAATACTCGAGGACCCTAATTTCACATTATATCTTCATTTTAACGAAACTGGCAACATTTGTTAAAATAATGTAGACTCCTGAAATCTACTAGATGATTGGCGGATTTTCACAGATATTTGTTAAAAGAGCTTGAAGTGTGTATTACTGCACAATGGAAATAAGTTTGCGTCAGTTTCTATCGGTCATTCAACAAAGCTTACAGAAGAATATGAAAATATTAAGTTACTATTAGAAAAAAAAAATGGTTATTCTCAGTATTAGTGGTTTATCTGTGTCGGTGACCATTTAAAAATGGTCACCAAACTTATTGGACAGCAAAGTGGATATATCAAATATACTTGTCATTTATATTTTTGGGATAATCGTACAAAGGAAACGCATTGACAGCAAACTGTCTGGCCTGCGGAAATATAAGTTAAGAAGAAGTCTATGCTAACTCCTCAATTGTTGATATAGAAACAAAACGCATTACGCTATTTTTTTTTTTTTATAAAAAGTATACTGTGTTTCGAGGCACAATAGTTTTTAATAATACGAATTTTCTTCACCTGGAAAGCTAATTAAACACAACAAATTAATTGATAATTCCCGTTCCACATTACCAACTGCAATTTTGATGTTTGGAATGGAGTGAAGTCACAAAAGAAGAGTTTTAAAAGAAGATTGGTGACGTCTTATTACGTCGATTAACATTCACAAATCTTTTCAATTTTATCGCTATTGCTTTGTAAAGGCGCGTACACATTTGCGAGCCGAACCGTTAGCGAACCGCTCTTGAACTATTTGATCGCAAGATTGGGACCGGGTTTAGAGCGTCGAACGAACCGCTTGTAAACCGCTCGTGGCGACGTGTCGGTTTTTTTGACGAACACAAAGGCATTCGCAGTCCACATTGAGACGGCGTCGTGTGCAGTTCGTTGCTTTTCTTCTGCTCGAGAACCACGGGGCCGGCTCTACTTATTTCTTGTGCATTTTAGTATCATTTTTTTCTCTCTCGGTTGTTTATTCAATAATCTACCTACCCTTATAATTTTATTTCATAATTTTTATATTATAAAAATTATTATAATGGAGTGGACAGAGGAAAATGTAGTCAAACTAATTGACATTTATAAAACGAAATCGTTATTGTGGAATCCGAAACACAAGTGCCATTATAAAAAAAATTAAAAGAAGATGCTTAGAGGGAAATAGGTCTTTCTTTCCGCTTCTTTTCGCACAAACTTTCTGCTATCATTAAATCCGCATCACTCATAACTAAAATCCTATAATTTTCCTCGCACGAAGGCATTATTTATTACAAGTAAGCGCGCCGAGCAAGACTGCTAGTGGTTCGTGGTTAATTCCTTTTTTCCCATGGATCGTGTTTAGTTCAGTAGATGTTCGCTGTAAAACTATTTTTAACGAATGGTTCACAAGCGGTTCACAAGCACTTCGGCTCGCAAATGTATACATACCTTTAGAGATTCAAAAGATTATATTAGACTTACTATTAGTAACAAGCGTCATGCAGACTGTGTATCCGTAACTGCAAGGCATTGAATACACTGATCTATTATTGACGTTTCTCTCACATGCAGAATAAGAACCCAGCCTCCCGTTGCAAGAATAACACCACAATGCAGAACCTGAAAATATAAATATATACTATGATATTAAGGGAAGATGTAATGATATACTTTCTAGACGTTCCCCTGAAACATAGGCAATAATAGATTAATTTTTGGAGTTAATTATACCTTTAGTCTCAAAGCGGACAGATTCGCTATTCAAAACTGTAACTAACTTAAACACCCTTTCTGTATTTCCTATAGTTCAAGTAAATTTATTGAGGGATTTCTCACTATATTTTTTTTTAATACTTTTTTAATAATGACACATGTGATATGTTTTATTTATTCTTTTAAGACAATTACAAAAATCAAGTTTCTAATTTATTTGATCAAATGTCCACATAAACTACGAGTATATTGTATTTCATACGTGGTAGTTTTATATTACTTACTGTAGTTTTTTTATAGGTGCAAAACGATATGCCATTGATCAATTATTTTAATTTTAACATAAATACGTCAATTGTCTAAAATGAATCAGTTAATCTCAATACTTTTGGAGAATAAATTAATTCCTAATCTGCAAACGTCAATCTTTTTGACGACGGTTTATGAAATAATTAGGCCTTTTTATCGATACACAATTAGAGGTTCTTACACAAAGAAAAACTGTTAAAGGCTACTGGATTAATTAAAGGCTACTAGCTAATTAATTAAAGGCTACTGGATTTTAAGCAAATTGTGAAAACTGGAACAGTTCTGGCTTCACTACAGTTGACTTATAACTACTTTTTTTACAGCGAAGTAAATGAGGTGCACATAAAAGATATATTAAAAGTATACAGACTAATATTTCTAATCGCAAGTTATTTCTTTTAACTAACATGACTCTTAACTAAGCTGTTTAAATTTATTCTTATAATATAATGAATAATTGAAATAATAAACATACCAAAGTTAGCACCGACGGTAATCAAATATAGGAAAAATAATATTTTCTTCATGTTGTTCTTATTTTGTCTATTATCTATAATTAACACTTGGAAACAGTATTTACATATATAACCGCCTATGAATGGCACAGAAGTTATCGGTTCGTTTAGGTTTAATATTTTTTTTATCTAATGGGACTTCTGATAAGATACCTATTGTCTTTGAATCACTTACATGTTGGATAGATACACTTTAATGCCAACACATAAAAGATGAACCAATAACACGATATTAACTGTCAGTGAAAACACCTTTAAATTATATTTACTATGGGATTTCACAATATGTTGATATGTGCATAAATGCTTTGCAATAAACTAAAAAGTGCAAAGTACTTTCATTATACATTATTTACAAAAGGTTGCCCAATAATCGACAATGGAAGGTGATTGACAAATCTTTGATCATTAACTATATGAACTTGATGTAAAACTAGCTAACATGCAAAGAGTTTAGAGTTTTGCACATAACTGGTTTGTTAGAAGTATTCATATTGTAGTGTATATAAAATATTGATACGCATGGGATCAATAACGTTGGTACTCGTTTAAATAGTTTAATGTTCAAGGTTATTGTACTTCTCGATATACCAAAGTTTCCAATAACTTTTCTGAACTATTTTTTTTTGTGGGGGGAAATCCTCATGGACACCATGCGCTCGGTGTCTATCACGTCATGGTAGTGTCGGACTTTAACCGACTAAAACCCCCCTTTTTTTTTCTCACGCCATGGGAATCCTGGAAATCGTCGCAAAGCGACATACCGTCCTCTGCTTTATCCCTCATTTTCTCTCTCATCAATCCGTTTCTTCTGTAATACCTTTTTAACAAACCGACATACCTTTCCCCAGTTGCTCGCGTTTCTAATCATCATGTTGATTATATTTTCCCTACTAATTTTGTCATCCAATTCTTCTTCTAATTCCTGTCTCCATTGCAACCACCTATCGCAGATTAGTATTGTATGTTCTGCCGTATCTATACTACCACAGTATATACATTTGTCGTCTTGCGTTATTCCCATTTTTTTGGTATAATATCTGAAGTACCCGTGGCCTGTCAAGAACTGCGTCACACAAAAAAGTCCAACTTCTTGTGTTCCCATCGTACCCATGGGAGGAGGTCCCGGATGATTTCCTTCGTCCAGGCTGCCGTGCCTGTATGGTCTCTCCACATTTCCTGCCAATTTCTTAAGGTTGTTTCTCTCTCCCTGTTTTTCACCGCCGATAGGTAGGCATTTTCGATGTGGTACAGCCACTAGTCGATATTGTTCTGTACCCGCTGGCTATTCGTAATAGGGCTTTTCTTTGCATGCTCAGAAGTATATTTTTATTTCTGAACCTACCTACTCATTACTAGCTGTATAATCGGTGCCGCGTACATGTGGCTTGCTTATGGGAAGGTGTAGCGGGGGCCTCGAGCACGTGACGTGGAGTTCAATTCACGCTGTAAACAAACTAGGTATCACAAAGCACTCGATTTGTGCTAAGTATCCAGTTACTGTTATGTCCACAGTGCCAAAGGCGAAAAAACGGCCGCTCACCGACAATGTGAATAAGTTTATTCGGGACTTTCCAGATTTGATGTATGATGGGGCGAAAATAGTGTGTTAAGTTTGTGAAAAAGATTTACTGTGTTGGGATAGGAGAGACTGCAAAAGACATATAAATAGTACGGAACATATTAATATAAAAAAAGGGCCTGCCACGGAACGTCTTCCATGGCAGAGTTCATTTTTGATTTGCTTCTCATATTAATTACCTGTCATTTACCACGTACATTACTTGACACAACATCATTTAAGGGCTCTTGGAAGAAATACAATCCTAAATACCCATTACCGACTAGGGCCACAGTGCGCAGCTATGTACCATCTGCACGTGAGAAAGTGGAAAGTCAGATTAAATCAGCGTGAATTGAATTAGGCGACACGTGCTCGAGGCCCCCGCTACACCTTCCCATACGCAAGCCACATGTATGCGGCACCGATTGTACAGCTCTACTCATTACAATTTTTTATATCCAATAGATATACATATTGTAACTATTGATATATATATATATATATATATATATATATATATATATATATATATATATATATATATATATATATATTGATGATTATTGTAACTATTGATATATTGATATATGATTGATATATCAATATATATTGATGGTATCAGTATTTTATACACACTACAATATGAATACTTCTAACGAACTAGTTACGTGTGAGACTCTGTATGCTCTGAAGAAAAAAATTTTGCTACTTTTACATCAAATTCATATAGTAATAACTATCAGAGATTTGTCAACCGCCTTCCATTATTGATTATTGGGCAAGATTTTGTAGATTATATATAATGAGAGTATTTTCTTTTTAGTTTATCGCAAAGTTACTTATCGGAAATTCCATATGTGAAATCCCAAGTAAATATTATTTAAAGGTGTTTTCACTGATAGTTGATTTCGTGTTACTGATTCATATTCTACTTGTTGATATTAAAGTATATTTAGTATCTAAGCGAATCATAGTATAAAAATATTCAAAGAAAACAGGTATCTTATCAGAAATCCCATTAGATAAAAAAACGTATTAAACCTTTGCGAACCGATAACTTCTGTGTCACCCATAGTCAGTTGTATATGAAAATACAGTTTCCAAATATTAACTATAGATAATAGACAAACTAAGAACAACATGAAGAAAGTATTATTTTTCTTATATTTGATTACCGTTGGTGTAAGCTTTGGTATGTTTATTATTTCAATTATTCATTATATTATAAGGTTAAACTTAATAAACAACTTCATATTAATTGCATATTGTTTTATTATGTTAGTTAAAGGAAATAACTCACGACTAGAAATGTTATTCTCTATATTTTTAATGCAGTTTTTATATGCACCTCATTTACCTCGCTGTGAAAAGTAATTAAAAGTCAACTGTTGTGAAACCAGAACTTTTCCAACTTGCACAATTTGTCTAAAATGTATTAATTAGTCCAGTAGCTTTTAACAGTTTCTTACTTCCCTGTGTAAGAACCTCTTGTTGTGCATTCATAAAAGGGCTGTGCTAGAAAGACCCAATTATTTCGTAAACCGTCGCCAAAAAGATTGAAGTTTGTAGGAATTAGGAATTAATTTATTTTTCCACAGTATTGGGATTAACTGATTAATTTGAGACAATTGATGTATTTATGTTAGACTCATAATAATGAAGTATTTTGTTGATTTTCATTAATTACATTGATGTACTACATTGATGTATTACATTGATGAAAGATTCCCACCTACTGGAGTAGGTGGGAACTTTTGATGTGAAGATAACACTGACTTAGTTTTCCACAAAACACTATACACTACACTCGACGCGTGTTTCGGTCAATTCAGTGTAAGCGAGTATAGCTTTGACAGGTGAGGCTCACATCTAGAAGCTACCAAGGGTTGGCGCTTGGTACGTTCTACTGCGGTAGCAACATGTACTAGATGTGAGTCATCTGTTAAAGATATACTCGCTTACACTGCACTGACGAGACCCAAGATAAGGTCGAAACATGTCTGCAGTTAGATATATCCTGAGATAGGTAACACTTTGCATCTTCCTTGTGGTATTGGAACAATCTGAATCATTGTGTTTTAGTGCTAACTTTGTTAGACATAATACGGCAAATTTTATCATTTAATTCAGCGCTCTGCGTTTGGCATATGGTCAGGAGAATAGCTGTTTTGGCCTAATTTGTTTAGTCCTTATTATATAAGGCATTTGCAGATGGGGTGGAGTATAATCTCCTTATTTCAGTAGTTTAAAAAATTAATCTTTATAGTTGTCTTAAAGAAATATTATAAAACATGTCACATGTGTCAGTAAAAAAAATATAATGAGAAATTTCTCAACACATTTCATAGGTAATACTGAATGTACGTTTAAGTTAGTTATAGTTTTGATCAACAGACAACCTATCCACTTTGAAGCTAAAGACATAATTAACTCCAAAAATTTATTTATTATTTCCTATGTTTCGGGGAACGTCAATAAGGTATTTCATTACATTTTCTTTTAATAGTATATATTCATATTTTCAGGTTCTGCATTGTGGTGTTATTCTTGCAACGGGACACTGGGTTATCATTCTCCATGTGAGAAAAACGTCAATAATAGATCAGTGTATTCAATGTATTGCAGTTATGGATACACAGCCTGCATGACGCTTGTTACTAATAGTAAGTATAATATAATATTTTGAATCTCTTATAGAACAATCACGAAAAAATTGAGATTTGTGAATGTTAATCGACGCATTAAAACGTTACCAATCCTATTTTGAACTCTTCTTATGTGACTCCAATCCACTCCAGACATCAAAATTGCAGTTGACAGTGTGCAACGGGAATTATCCGTTAATTTGTTGTATTATACGTTTGCTTTCCAGGTGAAATAAAATCGTATTATTATAACTGTTGTGCTTCAAAAACAGTATGTTTTTTTATCATAAAAATAATCTAATGCGTTCTGTTTCTATATCGACGATTGAGTCACTATAGACTTCTTCTTCACTTTCAGTTTTGTATTACTTGTGATCGACAATGTCAAAAGAATCACCCAGTACTCGTTTATTTTCTCAGAGAAAGAAATGAATTGCTGAGATTGTATCAGTCGAAATCAGTGAGGCAGTCGAAATTAGTTGAACTTCTAGAAATTGAAAAGCTCCCTTAAGAATTTGGATTGTCCAGGTGTTCCGTTCGTAGAGCCCTTAAATTTACCAGATTCCAAGCCTATGAAATTAGCCTTTAACATGAGTTAAATGAATTTGGTTAGGATCATCGATCGGAGGCTTGTGAGTTCACGTCTGACCATATTCGAGAAAACCCAAATTTTAAAAATTTTCAGAAGAGAATATGTTTTCTTGGGCAGGAGCTGTCAATAGATATGGTATAACTACAGTTATTGATCTTCCGAAAAGCCTTATCTCTATAGGGAACATCATCATTGAAACACCATAAAAGCGGAATGTCTAGACGGACACTAGGCGGAATCTAGGAATATCTAAAACCTCATCATCATCATGATGAGGTATGAACAAGAGATCATATCCATTAGCCTTCTTTTTATTCCTCGAAATTTAAATGGAGAAATTTATCTTGATTAATTTGAATATAATACATCCCATGGTTACTTAAGTACTAGAAGATGATAACAATCTCTAACAAGATGGGCCAGTCTTAGACAAAATTAAGGGAATTTTGGATACAGGGAGGCGGATACTCTGTAAAACTATCCACTCTATATACGAGTGGATGCCAAATAGTTTACACCAAATTGAAAAATACTTTGTTGTCCTGCATCGGCATAATAAAATGAAAAACTTGTTTGCTTATTTTAAAACCGCTGAAACCAACTCATCATAGAAAACTTCTTGATCTACGATGAAAATTTAGTTAAAAAATGAAGTATTTTATTCCATATATTCCACACTATAAGTGCTCACTATAATTTCAGAAATAGGTTCATTCTATAAGTGGTTTACAGGTTGTAAGCCACTTATAGAATAAAATTACTGTTGGAGTTATTTTAGAGATTTAGAAGAAATGGTCGCATGGTACAAAACAGACGCATTTTCTTAAATGGGACACAATATACATTTTGTATATACTCGTAACTGAATTCTTCTTGATGAGCGGATTCCATTGACCTACAACTTATCGCCTAAATAAAAACATGAGGTCAGAGGGTCTAGAGGGTCATCTACCAGCTTTATTTTCAAAAAAGTCTGGTCCAATTACTCCGCCACTCCAAAATTCGCACCAAACCATACATACCTGTAGCTTTCTCGTGAACAGCATGTGGATTTTCAGCACCCCAAATTTGACAATTTTGTTCGCTGATGTATCCGTCAAGATGAAAATGTGCTTTATCGCTGAACAAAGTTTTGTTGTAAAAATTACCATCACCCTTTTTCTTTTCTGACACCAAATTAACAAATGTACGACGTTGTAACCAGTCTGTAACTTTTAATTGTCGTATCAACTGAATTTTGTATGCTGGCAGATGCAGATCTTTCTTTAAAATCCGATATGTAGTGGCTCTGGACAGATCCGATTGTTATGCACGACATCGAATTGATGTGTTTAGAAACTCCGTAGACTTTCTCTCATTACAGCAATATTTTCATCTGAACGACCACGACGAGGGCGTACTGACGCTACATTATCAATAACAGAACCCATTTCTTCAATTTTTTTATTAAATTAAGAACAGTTAACTCTGTAGGCGCTTTACTTTATCATAATTTTGTGCAAATTTTTTTAAGGCAACTGTAAATGATTGCTCACTGTCATAAAATAGGTTTACACAAACTATCCGTTGTTGAATTGTTAATCGCAACATGTTGACGTCATATGGTTTGTAGATGGCAGTCGCTAAATATTGACGCCCTATTTTGACAGAACACAAAACATGGCATGCAATTCAAATCTTATAATTCTAACTGAGGCACCCCATATAAGCCAATGCCATGGACAGGTTTTCAAGACATTTATGTCAGAATTGCTCATAGTAATGGAGATATTACTACACCCCTTTTAAGTTAATTTCTGCGTACTATTGCCTTAATTCTCAATGGATGACAATGTTGTTCCTTTTTTCTAAGCAAGCCTTACTCCTCTCGCACAGTATTATGAACAGTAGAACTTCTCTTGTACACTGATTAGAGAATATATCGTCGCTTTGTTAAATGGTATATATCTCCAGGACAAACTGGCGCTGAAAAGGTTTACACACATATGGTAAAAGTATTTTCTTCTTGGAGGAGAATAGTGTATATTTAATTCATATTTGGGGACTGGAGAGAGTGCCATTAACTTTTGCAATCTTCAAAACATTGAAAATATACTACTATACTGTTTATTCCTACAAACACCACATAAACATGTATTTTTTATTATTCCCGTACAGAAAAGGTTCTATGGTAAGTGGAAAAATATCGCCTTACATTTTTGTACAAATATGTACAGGATATAGACATAAATCATATTTTCTATATTTATTATCTACATCAGTTACAGCTTATTGTATTTTGTTAGTTCGTTATCAATATTATTTAATCAGTGTGATGTGTCTTTCTCAAAATATTATTTTATAATAAAATAATAGGATATTAATTTTTGTCCATTTAAAGATAAAAACATTACATTACTGAATGTAAAAAGGTGATGGATATAGACGGTATTTACTATTTACACTTTGTGGCTATATTATTCTTTAATAATCCTATTCTATGTATCATGTATTATAGGTATCACGTAGACTTTAACATAGCTTTACTCATTTTCTTCTCAAAAGCACACAAGTATCTCAAATTATTGATTTATTAATTTACTAATTTTAAGTCAGTAGTTCTCAACCCCTTTGATCTTCTCCATTTACCACTTCATTAACGTCATTGTCGAGAAGTATGTTTAGACGATATGAAACCAACAAAGCTGCTTTAAGGATTCAATATCAAACATATTGAATGGCAAGAACTACTATTGTAAAACAGTAAAATTACAACAGTAGTAACAAGTTATTGACGTACATTACCTTACGTACATCAGAAAACAGTTTTAAATCGACATAAACAAACTACTGATGCTCAGAATAATCAACTTTTCCTAATACTAACTTAATATTTTCATATTGGGTCATTTTCATTTCATATAGGAGTCTACATTACTCTAACAAATGTTGTCAAGTTAGCTACTATATTGAAGATATAATATAAAATTAGGCTCCTCAAGTACTCAGAGACCAATCCTTAATTTGTGTCGACAAATAAAATTGCTTTGTTCCCTCCAAGGTAATTTGTATATTTAATTTAATCAATTTTGTTTGTATGTATTATTACTTTCCATAACATCGTTCTCAAAACAGTTGTTATGTGATTTATCACAAAGTTTAATGCATCACGTGTAAAACAAACTCTTAAGTGGCATCATCAGATAAGGATGTCCGTTCTCGATGCGTGTCGAAGACATCGTAACTTTAACAGTGATGATATTTTCAACACAAAATCGCCCTATTAGATCATCCTACTTTTCTGGTATCAATTCATTTTGTTTTAAATTATTATTTTTACCTATTTCTAGGGTTTCCAGCCTAAATACACTAAGATATGTTCTATAATTTTATGATTCAAAACAGTATAAATCGTGAATAATATTTTAATGGTAACCTCAATATGAAGGGCATACTAATTGATGTATCTTAATTAATTTAAGTAATATATCCTATATTTTCTTTTGCAGCATCTATAATCAGGTCGTGCGCTCTTCGTGATGTGTGCTCTCGTGAACATGGATACAGACACTGCTCCACATGTGCATACGATCTTTGCAATAGACAAAATAACGGACAATTGGCCAGTTATTCTACATCCTTAGGACTGACAGTTGCACTGTTCGCCATTTTGAAACTAGTTGTCTAGGAAAACAGTATAATATATAGATATTGCCTTGAATGTTGTATATAAGTTTGTAAATAAATTTTAATATGCTCTCCTTGTACTAGATTTATTTATTTCTACGTGAAATAATAATTTTAAGCTGAGAAAAAATCACACCACAAAAGTTTTTAATCTTCCTCCATTAATAAATGTATAGTAATACAATAATTATATCTTTATTTGCATCATTTATGATAATAACAATCATCCAACTACAAAATAAGTATACAAACTGTGTACGAATAAATGCAAAACACACTAAAGCACCGCAAATATACTTGTATGCTCAGAAATACAAAAATTAATCTGATAATATACACATGCATAGATATATACATATATACACAGACATTCACATACACGTCCATATACATATATACATACATATATATATATATATATATATATATATATATATATATATATATATATATATATATATATATATATATATATATATATGTATACACATTAAGGCAATGTTATCAATTTTATTATCGAAGTTGGATTTTTTGTGTGATGATATGTCATTGCCATGCACTTTTAATTAAAATTAAATTAAAACATAATTTATTCTATATGGACCAATCGTACAATTGGTTAATATCGCTCTTGCAATTTAAAGAGTCCATTTGACTTTTCGTTTTACTAAAATTTTTCAAGTCATTTGTATTCAGAAGATATTCAGACGATAATTCACTATACATATAATTTTTAAAAAGTAAAAATAAGAGAGGACCCAGATTAAAACCTTGAGGTACACAAAACTTCATCAATAAGTAACTGTATCACTTCGCTCAGCTCATTTGACTCCCTTGGATTGGTTCTTATGGGGTTACTTAAAGCAGGTACCTACTCTATTTTAATAGGCCAAATAATTTAGGGGATCTCAACCAACGAATTCTCGAATTATTGTCGAACGTTTTGAAATGTGCTTATTAATATTTTATTAAATAAGTTGTCGCAAGTTTTTGACAGAAGCCAACGATAACATATTCTTAGTTACAAAAATAACTAGGATTAGGTATTAGATTGAGTGGAGCCTGTAGGAGACTGGATATAATGAGAGATTTATGAATAGAAAATATTATAGACGAGGGCTCAGTTATTCCAAGTACATAGGGTCCTTCAATAGGGACGCGCGAAATTTGTTAGGTTATAGTGGCCATGCTGTTAAAGCAACGTCTGTCAAATGTACTACGAATTTTTCAACAGTGTATGGCAAATTACTGTGACAGGCTATAGCGTTCAATGACGTGTGTAAATTATCAAATTTTATTATTAAAATGAGTGCTCCGTTCGAGAAACGTTCCACTTATTACGTGATTTTTATCCTCGCCACAACCGTCCTGCCGAGTCGACTATTCCACATTTGGTGGCTAAATTTGAGTCAACCGGTGTGGTAAATAATCATCCAACGGCCGTATGTCACCGAAACGCAAAGTCTGCTAAAAACATTGCTGCTGTGCGTAAGAGTGTACGATAAAACCCGAGGCAGTTAATTTCTCGTCATTCACAAGAACTTAGCCTTTCTGTGGGTTCAACTTGGAGGAATTCTGCGTCGAAAATTGGATCTGCACCCGTATAAAATCCAAGTGACCCAGGAACTTAAGGTAAACGACCATAGACAACGCCATGTGTTCGCTGATTGGGCTCTGGATCAGTTAGAAGTTGACCCAAATTTCGACACAAAAACCATCTTTAGCGACGAGGCCCATTTTTGGATGAATGTACACGTGAAGAAGCAAAATTGTCAGATTTGGGACGATACCAATCCACACGAGATACACCGGCACCAAATACATCTCGAGAAAGTCATGTTTGATGTGGACTTTGGTTTAGCAGAATCATCGGTCGGTGCTTCTTCCAAAACGAAACATGGCATTGTCATCACCGTCGACGGCGAGTGCTACATATTGATGATAAGCAGATTCTTGTGGCCTAAACTGGATGATATCGATACCAACGACATATGGTTCCATCAGGATGGCACTACGTGCCACACAGCGCATGCCACGATGAACATTCTGCACGAGTGATTTGAGGGCATAGTTAAGTCGCGCAGCGATAACGTGATTTAGCAACCGAGGTCGTGCGATTTAACGATTTAGACTTCTTCCTTTGAGGCTAACCCTTATAATACCGTAACTTTTTTGGGACATGTAATACCATCGGGGTCACTATTGACCCCAAACCTGTTTCTATATAAAATTATGAATAATATGTAAAACCTTTATTCTAAGCTTAGTATACATTGTTTAAACAACTTATGGTAATATAGTATACTCAAAACTGTTTATATGTAATTTATTTTAAATAATATCGATAAAAAATATAAATATTTTATTTATGCTTTACATGCTGAACAAATGAATGTCTGGTGATCGTTGCACAAGAAACGACTGCAATGGCTGCATCGATTTGAATGCTTTCTATCTAAGTTTCGTGGACACTCCCAACATCTACTACGTTTTAGCTTTGTAACTCTTGTAATTGTCTCTGTAAATCTTTTCTACCTCTGTTTCAGTATCCACTAGTTCCTTTCCCAATTGCAGAAGGAACTGTCGCCGTTTGTAGCCTTTTTTTGTTTGCCAGTCTTTATTCAGGTGACATCATAATATGCAGGCATTAACCGCACTGATGTCTATAATATTCTGTCTGTCTGTATAAGTCTGTCTCTTTACGGTGTACGTTCGAACAAGCTTGGCCATGGTATCTACACAGGGTATAGTTCTGTTGTAATCGATTATTATCAGTGGTGTCTTCTTGTCATCTTCAGAAACTTCACCTGTTTCGTGTACAGTTAAGAGTAACGTAACAATTCTTCCTTTTTTCGGGCAGTCAGACACTATAATAGCATCGTCTTGATAGCCGAACTTAGTTGAATAGCGTTCTCTTCTATGCGAATCTACTATTTCCTTAGGAAGCTTTGGTTTATTTTTTTGTAACGTACCAAGCAATGTTGTCCGACTAAAGGGATTAGAAAAATCAGAACTCATCAGAAGTCTCGAACTCGCAACTCTCTTGCGAGTTCGAGACATGTAAAAAATTATCGGTAGTCACATTTCTCCCTGATTTTTTTAATCCCTTTATCATTTCTAAGACAACTCGCTTGCCTTGATTGCGTTCACGCTGATCACCTGTTTTACCAGCGTATATCTGGCAATTGTAAACGTAGGAAGTTTGACTATCGCAGGCTGCCCAAATCTTTATGCCATATTTTCCTGGCTTAGATGGTATGTATTGTTTGAAGGGACACCTACCTCGAAACGTTCGCAGCTGTTCGTCAACCGTTATGTTTTCATATGGCATATATGCATCTTGGAGTGTAGGTAGCCATAATTCAAAAAGCGCCCGAATCGGTGCTAGTTTATCTGGATTTCGATCTTCTCTTCTGGCGGCAGCATTATCAAAACGCAAACATTGAGAAATTTTGATAAACCTATTTCTACTCATAGTTTTGTTGAATATAGGACGTTCATCTTCAACATTCCACAAATTTATAATCCCTTCGTTATGAGATTTATAAACTCCTGCAAGTATTAGTAGACCAATAAAGCGTAGAAAGTCCTTGGCAGTAATATCTGTCCACAAGTTTCCATGTTTGAACCTACCTTCTGCATTGGTCCACTGAACAACGTAGTTTATATTATCTCTAAAAAAGAGATGAGAAGTACTGCAGATTGTATCTACGTTTCGGTTTGCATATCTAGTAGGCCCTCCCCCTTGATGCATAACATTTCGTTGTGGTTGTCGTCCAGTTGTTTGTTTCTGTGGCACTATATACCACTTCTCAAGTTTATTCTTTGACCTGCGGTAAAAATAAGTGTTCTACATTTGCTCTGTAAAATACAAATTAGCTACTTACACGTAATAGCTGCTTTGCTGAGTGTCGTTTTCAGCGATGTCAGGCTCTGCATCGGAAATGTTTTCGGAGTCATATTCCGACTGCACTTCAGTAACATCTTTTTCACCATCATCATCTGACTTGTCAATAGTATTTTCGAAATCCTCATCATCACTGTCACATTCTACAAGCCACTTTAGCAACGTTTCTTCCCCACCTTTATCACTTACGCGAACCGAACTTGTTCCAGTCATAGTTTCTCAATGAATGAATGCCTGTTTATGAATTTGCAATAATACGAGCAGGTAATAGGCACAAAAATGTCTGTAATTGATACTCCTCATAAACCCAGTAGGTAGCAAATGACCGAAGTACTTGTTATTCCAGAAACTTTTATGAATGTAAACAGTTGTAAAATGCCTTATGTAGCGGGGCTCGCTGACGACCCCAGTGGTATTACGTGTAAGTTATTTAATTTTTCAAAAACGAAAGAGGGTGTAGGAATCACACTTTACCAAAATATAAAACACGCTGTTTTGTGTAAAGTAAATTTTTTGTAGAATTTTAGGAAAAGCGGTTTCAAAGATATACAGTATCAAAGAGCCCGTGCAGTCTCCAGTGATCCCATGGTATTATAAGGATTAAATCGCAGGTATATGCGAATAAACCGCAAACAATCGATGCCCTCAAAGTCAATATAACGAACGACATCTAGCAAACTCTCTTTCATATAAAAAAAAATTGAGAGGATATCTCATGCACAACTTGTTTTATTTACATTTAAAAATCAAGCGTAAAGAAAGACCCTTCATTGAGCATACTCGTATATGTATAATGAATAGTATAATTTGAATAGTGATAGCCCATAAAATTATTTATACATACTTTGAAATAAATTTAATTCCGGTGATGTCACTTAGGGAAGTTAGTCAGCACCACTTACAATTAGGAAAGTTAGAAATTAATTAAGTTTATCTAATGCGTGGACATATCACGGTTTTGTTTATAATATATTGTTATATAACGACATTATTATAAAAGTATATTACAATATTAATACATCAAGCACCCTTCCAAGATCAATATATCATAACTACAAGTAATAGTATTATCCTATTTCCTCATACACGATAAATATTTCTATAACATAAATGTATCCTTCAAAATTAATTAACAAAAGAGATTTACTTAGCAGAGAGGTATCAGACAAGGCTACTTCCATTGAATGTCGGTGCTTAATCGATCTTTGATATTATTATCTGTTATCTAAACCACCTTGTTTTTTACTTAATGAATTATATCACTTCCTCTCAGTTTCTTAGATAATAAAATAATGATTAACTATAATAAAATAATGATAATAAATTAATGATTTCTGTGAACCGATATATCACGGAAAATATTATATTGATATAGAGAGAAAATATAATTGTGGTTATTTTACTTTTTCCACTGACAGCAAATTGTAATCTATAACATGTCTGATGTATAAACCCAGAAAACCTACTAAGTAGCCATAATGATGAATTGGACATCCTTTATGGACTACCCATACCCTCGTTAAAAATTTAACGGAATATATACATATGTAGATCAAATGAGATCATTGACGCTTGATCTTGGAGCATCTCATGATTATAATACTATAAGGATATATTAACTGTAGGACTTGTTGAATATCTGATTATTAACGAGACTTATGCTTTTGAGATGTGGTGTTACCGAAGAATGATGAAAATACCGTGGACTGATAGGGTTATAAACGAAGAAGTATTAGAGAAAGTCGGCGAGAAAAGAAGTATGTGGAAAAACATAAAGAAGAGAAGAGATAGAATGACAGGTCACTTGCTGAGACATGAGGGAATAGTCCGCGATATTTTGGAGGCAGAAATAGGAGTGAAGAAAGGCAGAGGTAGGCCTAGATTAGACTACTGCTCGCAAATAGTAAGGGATGTAGGTTGTAGCACAATTAGTGAAATACGTAGGTTAACACAAGATAGGAGAACTTGTAGATTACTTCAAAAATTAATCACGCGTATTTTATTAGTACTATTAAAGGTATCAAGGTAACTAGTAATCAATCTTAGAATTATCTAAGAAGTGTCTAAGTAAATAAAATATTGTATTACCCAGTATCGATCTCACATTATAATTGTTGTACATCTGTTTCATAGTGAATATACTATTAATTTCATCGATATTTGCTATACAATATTAGTAATCCGAATGCCGGCCCTCGGCAATTTTAAATGTAAACTCGATGTTACAGTACCAAGGTATATATTTTTGTGTTTTACTTGGCACCGACTTCAAAATTATATAAAACAATTAATAATAATTACATAATAAACAATAATTTCTTAATTACATTAAACAGAACAACAAATAGGTATTAAATTGTTGTAGAAAACATTTATTTATTGCTTTTCAGTTGTTACTTTTTTTTGAGGTCCGTTTTTTTTAAACTTCATTGTAAATTCAGGAAACAGAGATTTTGTGTTAGCAATACTTAAATGCATGCTACTGAATATTTGATAATTCTCTCTGTACCAGATTATATTAGTTTAGTATTTTATTGATATAATATTAAGATATTTCGTAAAGAATTGCAATTGTTGTTATTAGAATTACGATTGTAAGTAAATAGAAGTATACATTAACATTCTCTATTTTTATTCTCTTCTCTAAAAAAGTGAAATAGTTATAAGTATGTGTCAAATATTTAAATTATAAAAAGTGAATTTTTATAGCGAAAATATATTTTTCACTATAAAAATTAACTAGACACAGCTTTGTAGACAAACGAGGGGAAATTATCATTATTGATTAATTATTACCAATTAATCATATACCTATATTACCTGGAATTAACTCCATGTGAATTTAATTACGTCTAAAGTACTTTAAGACACTGATAACGTATGCTAGATCCAGTATAACAGCTATCACATTTTATTAAAATAGTCACATACAGAGGGTTATTTTTTAATCGGTAGATTTTAGAATTTCCACTCTAATTAGTGTATTTGAGCCACACAGTTATATTTATACTAAATAGTTAGAGAAAAGAATTATTTATAATACACAAAATTACTCTAAGCTATAAACTCATTTTTTCAAATACATACAAAGTTTTATCAACTATCAGAGAATAGTAAAATTAATCGCAATTTTTTAAATTGACATACATCCTCTTTGTTAAAATTTTTATATATTATATTACAATAGATAACGACATACTTTTTAATGTTATTATATTGATATTATGTAAGTAGACAGTGAAGTATTGCCAACATATTGTCGAATATAATTACTAATTATAGTAATAATATAATAATTACTGAATACTTACTAAAACGGTTACAGTAATGATGTGTATTAAGCCCTCTACTTATCTGTGTACTCATAAACAGCAATATAAATGAGTGCAAAGAAAAATGTAAAAACCCAACAATAGACAAATAGAAAATGTGACAATACAAGAACTACTACTTGTCGATGACATGATTGTGGTAGCTGAAACAGAAGAGAAACTGCAACAAAACCTATAAATACCATAAACCGGGGGTGCTTTGGTACAGGTTTTTCATATTTTCGACTGTACCTTTCATAATTTTAGAGATATTTTAGAAAATATTGGATCATACGAAATCTCTACAGCTCAGCTTCAAGTTAAAGTGTGAACGTTAACCTCAATAGAAAGCAGAGGCTTTTTTGTATTAATGTTTTCCCGTAATCTGGGGGTTAACTTTGATCAAATATATTTTCCACTTGTTTAGGTGCTTGTATCAATGTTACCCCGATAAATGACAGCCTACGTGTAAAATTAAAAGGAAAATCCGGTTGCATCGAATTTTTCTCAGACTTGGCTGAATTTTTTTTTAATTGAATAATCCTTCCTAAATCAACTGAAATGATCGTCTACACCACCAACAAGTTCAGTACGGCACAATTAAAAAAGGAATGGATTGTTAGGTTAAGCAAGATGGATAAATAAACAAAAATCAAATTTTGCTTTTTTCTTTATTGAAAAATATTAAAAAAATGAAAATAGGTAGTTCCAGATAAGTACCAAGTTAGGCAACAGTCTTTAAATTGTACAAACTATAGGTATTGTCACCTAGTCTTTTTAAAATTAAATTTATCACTTCAAAAGTAACAAAAGGGAAAAAATAGTTAAGAAATGTTTACTTATAAAAAGATTAAAATCAACTAGGAAGTAGAAAATGTAGGTAGTGCAAGGATAAATACCTAGGTGGGATGAAATAAATAGATTGATAAGGCACTTCAATGAACATAGGTCACTCTCAAGGTAGTGGCTATCCAAAGGTATTTAAAAAAAGTCATCAGGGAAGATGGTGCTTCCTACTGTTTCATATCAACGAAAAAGAGTGAATCTTCTTCAGGGACCAGCTTTGGGACATGAATCCTTTGACGAATGTGACGTGGTTTGAGCCACACCTTATCCTTTTCATCTGGCCAGATCCACCACTTTCCTTGTTTCACCATGCAGGTGATTTTATGCTCGCTACCATTTTCTCTGATGACTTTTCCAGGATATCGACGCCCACCATATGTAAAAATGATGTAATCCCCCTAACCAACAGCTTTTTCTTCTAATGTAGGCAGTAAGATTTCCTTCAGTTACTGTGATTGCGGTTCATAGAGTTCTTGACATGTTGTTGGTTGATAGACTTGGTCCATCGTCAGCTGATGATCTTCATTGTCTGATGATTCAAAATTTGGCAGACCATCATCAATTTCAGCATATGACACGGCATCACTATTCAAGCTTGAGTTTGTAGAGATGGAGTTTGAGAGTCATAAGAGGCACACCTGGCTGCCCTTTCTCCGTGGCTTCATATTATTCGCTTTCTGTTTCTTTACAGGAAAAGCTGGAATGACTGTGGAGAGTATATCATCAGTCATGATCTCTTTTCCCGGCGGTATCATCAGTTTTTTCTTGCGTAGTTTTAGTGCTACAGATTCACCACGAACAGTGTTGAGGTGATCCACAAAGCTCCACAAGTTACCCCGTCAATCTACATGTAAACAAACCTGTGTCAAAGTTTCCTCGTCAACTGCACAAACTTCACTTACTAATTTGTGTACAATAGGAGAATAGACTTACAGGAATGATAAAAAACGTAAAATGTTCCTAGACAATTTTGTGACTAGGAAATAACTTACTTGAAACGATGACTCTAAAAGTATCTTCCTGCCAGAAGAGGTTTGGAAGAAGTTTTTAAGATAGCTGTTATCACATATACAGAAGGATGGCGCGATGGTTGCCAGGTTAGCCACTTGGAAAATATGCAGCGATTGCACTACACTATACTGGCAATTCTTGAAATTATGAGACTAGTGGGAGGTCACTAGCACTAAAACTAAGCCCGCCAGAACGATTTAAATTAAGAAAATCCTGACTTTATAAAGTTAACCCATCAGTTCAAAGTAACCCCGTTTTACGGTATACCAAAAAGAACTGAGTGAAGTAAACATGGAAATAAACATTCAAAAAACCAAAACCATGATATTTACCAAGAAAGGAAGTAAACATATAATAGTCATACAATTACAATTACTAGAATAGATTAGAAATTACAATTGTTTAGGTACGATCATAAAATAATCGAAGAAAATAGACAAGGAAATAAATAAAGAAATTGGAAAATTTGGAAGGCAATACAACTCCCTAAAACCACGTTCTTGGGAAAGAAAGAGAGATATCAAAGGAAATAAAAACGCAAGTATTCCAAAGTGTTACAAGACCATCTATACTTTACAGTAGTAAATCTTTGACATTAGCAAAAAATAATAAAAGCAAAATCATAGTTACCGAAATGTGATTTCTAAGAAGAATAAAAGCGATTACAAAAAGAAATAGAATAAGAAATAAGACAGTAATAGCACAGTTAAATATAAAACCGATAGCATCAGTCATTGGTGAAAGATAATTGAGGTCACTAGGCCATATACTTAGAATAAAGAAAAATATACTAACAAGAAAAATCTATGAATATAGAGCACAGGGTAGAATCAAATAGGATGTCCCTGACTGAGACTGAGATAGAAAAACCAATTGCGACAGGAAGCAGAAAAATTGGGAATTCAATGGAGTGAGACTATCCGTATACTCCTTATATACTCCAAGTGTCTCCATATTTTTCGCGCACACTGTATGAATGATGTATAAAATTAATTTAAATTTGAATCTATTAATACCTATATTTCACTTCACGCAAGCTTTTCTTCTACCTAATGAAAAAAGAATGGGATTAAGTGATTAATATTTTCTGTAAAATAGACAAATAACAAGTAATTAGATATGTGAAGTGTCAGCCATATCAATATATAAATAAACGCAATCTGTTTTCAGCTTACACCTGTTTTGTATTATTTGAAATCCAATAGCAGAATGAAGGTAGCTTTGTGCATTATATTCGTGATTTATTTTATTCACGTTAATGTAGATATAGGTACGTATTAAACTATTTTTTTTTATTTCGTAAATATGTTTCTCTTATTTAATTAAAAGGTAATAAAACGTAAATAATATAGGCATATTGTCGTCAAATGTAAAGAAAAATATGACACTTCGTAATTTGAATCAAAATAAAGTTATATAACAATTTATTTTGCATAATGTATTGTTAAATTTTAAGGTAGATATATTGTAAAATAGTATAGTATGAATTAAATGAAGTAATTTGAAGACATAGCTGTTAGTATTCGAATATGTACACAATATCTAAGTTTTTTTATTATTAACAAAAGGTTCTTCAAAGTGCCTACCTACCAGGGTTGACTTGTTATTACAAATTTTATTAAGGCATGTTGGAAATGAACTTTCATAATTAATCAAGTAACATTTTTCATTATAGAAAATATTCACGAAATAATTTTCCCAAAATATGTCACATACGAGAACTCGAATAAATTTGATATTTCGAATGTGTTTTCAATGTTCATGGTGCATTTTGAAATTTACATTGTTTCTATTTAAAGATTTACTTAAATCAGAGCGTGAACTATCCGAACTATACGATATGCAATTAAATGATATTTTTTTAAACAAAATACGATATCACTACAGTTTCTTATTTATGATTTTCGCGAAAATCTTTTTTTTTTAATAAAAACATACAAAAATATAAATAAACTTCTCACCTCAATAAGAACCTTCTTAAACCTCAAGAAAAATTTACTATTACTTCAATATACTTCAAAAACGAAGATTTAAATGTGAAGATAATAGCAACGAAATTCACTTTTCATAGGAAACCATCCTCAGAAGTTCAGATGAATATGTTGCCAGGAATTTAAGAATAGATTTTGAGTACATAACTGCTGATGCTGAAAATGGAATTACTATTTCTTAATTGGCTTCAGTTTCTAAAATAAACATACACGATCAATATTAATGCAAAGTAAGAAAAACAAAATAAGATCTGCTGAAAAATTCACCTTGTTCTTCATTATAATTCCTTAGAAATAAAGTGAGTAGGTATGCAAAAAAATATAATTTAATGCTCATTTGTTCCCAAATTTTCAAAACATTTTAATATATTATGTACTAGTTCTATGTATACTTACTAGTACATAATATACTATTTTAGTATATTATGTACTAGTTCTATGTACATAAGCAAACCATGCATCAGGTTCTACAATGGCCATATATCTATTAAAGTTTGCATCTTTTACTAGTTTTCGAATTTGTGGATCATCAAAAATCTCTGCCTTTAACTCTTCCACACTAAGTGCAGGAAATGCTTGAATATTTAAAACCACCTCTTACCTCCTCACCTCACCTGACTTATTCAGTGCTTTTACAAACTGTTTCATTAAACACAGTTTGACGTGACGAAGTGGGAGTATTTCTTTTCCTTATTATTAGTGATTCTTGAGTAATGTTGGCTTTTCCAATGGTCATAGCGTGTCTCAAAGATCAAATGTTTGCTATCAATGGTTTTCTATTGCACGACTATCCCATAAATAGAGATAACAAGGATATTTGGTATTTACACTTTGCTGTCCAAGAACTATAGTGATGATTTTTAAATTGTCATAAAAAAACACTAATGCTGAGAATAAGTAATTGTTTCTAATACCAACTTAATATTTTCATATTGTGTTGTAAGGTTAACAGCAAACTTATATCCTTTGTGTATAATACACACTTCAAGCTCTTTTTAGAACTATCCAGGAAAAGCCGCCAATCATCTGGTAACTTTCAGGAGTCTCCATTATTTTAACAAACATAGTCTGTTTCTGTGTAGTGGACTGTATAAATGAATTGCTGGTTACGTTTTACGATTTTTATTTTCTGAATTATGCTAATACATATCAAATGAATTATGATGGAAAATGTGACGGATCCTCCTTGACACATGGAGGTGAACTGGCTTTCTTCGTCGGTCGGGCCTCGACCGCGACTCGGTCGTCTCTCTCTCGTACAGGCTACGGAACATAGTCAATTTAGCTAAAATGAATATATAATTGGAAATTAGGGTTCTCAAGTCACAAACCGATCTTAAATTTGTGGCAACATAATTTCTTGTGTCCTCAGTGTTATCGTTTAGAATATAATTCTGTTTGCATAGAAATGGATCACATTGTAATTATAAACTTTATCAGTAACTTATAAGTCGGAAATCGAGAAAGGAACCACCAAGCCGCCAAGCGGCTATCAAAGTAGTTCCCGAATAGCAAAGCTATTACATAATCGCTCTAGGAAACAACTACTCCTCGGGCTAAAGCCCCGGCAGGCGTTGAATTATACCCAGAAGCGATCCTCGACCCCTTTCTCGTGTTTCTGCACGATCAGATAAGGTTTCAAAAAATAAAACCCGCCACAGGTAGGATTCGACATTTGTCCCGGATCGGAACCGAACGACATACAGCTGTTTCGAACTTGTTAGTTCTCATCAGTGCCGCATACGGTACGCCGATTCAGGACAAATGCCGAATGAACTTTATGGCCTATACATCTTTATCGATACGATCTCTGTCAGTAACTTATAAGTCGGAAATCGAGAAAGGAACCACCAAGCCGCCAAGCGGCTATCCGACTTATAAGTTACTGACAGAGATCGTATCGATAAAGATGTATAGGCCATAAAGTTCATTCGGAATTTGGCCTGAATCGGCGTACCGTATGCGGCACTGATGAGAACTAACAAGTTCGAAATAGCTGTATGTCGTTCGGTTCCGATCCGGGACAAATGTCGAATCCTACCTGTGGCGGGTTTTATTTTTTGAAAAAAATATAAACTTCATGTTTTTTATTTTATTGGTATTTATTGTTTATGATATTTTATTTACGAAATTTTTATTGAAACAATAAAAATACTGTTAATAACAAATTTGCAGGTTTGCAATGAATTTACAAGCGGTCACACTTTCTCTATACTAGATTATATCGATTTAGTATTTTGTTGACAAAATGTTAAAATATTAAAATAAACATATTAATGCCAATTATAAGGTGTCCCACAAGGATGCATGCTGAGGTTGATACTTTAACCTCAGATGATGTTTTTACCAAATATGCAGATAATCTAATTTCAGATGCTGCAAACAAACTATTAGAATCTAAATGTAATGACGTTATATGTACAAGAGAAGTGATATAGAAATGTAAAATTTGTGTAGCAATGTAAAATTTTATATTGTACTATAATGGACAGTTCTCTTACATAGAAAAGTTATTGTTTTCAATTAGCGTCAAAATTAAATTCACCGTGTTATTGTGTTATTTATTTAGAAAATTTAACACCATTTTATCTACAGATAAAATTTTTACGGTATATTACGTTCAAGTATCTTCTAGATTAAGTTGTGGCATTTTCTTGAGGTACATCAATCATCGAATGTTTTTGTTACACAATAAATAATTTCAAAATATTTCTGGCTAGAGTTTTTGTCAGATACTCCTGTCGATACATTTTTAATATTAAACAACACGTGCTATTCCTTTTCAGTGTTCATATTTACAAAATTCAAGAAATAAGAGCGTTAAGGGAGGGAGAAGGGGGCGAGTGAAAATATACTGAGTACTTCTCTACATTATACATTAAAACTTATGTACTTAGTCGTTATTTCATTATCAAAATATCAACATGATTTTTTAACTCGGTTTTTTCTCTTCCTAGGTGCTGCTCTGCAATGCTATGCGTGTACTGCATCCACTGGGGTTGGAACTGCTTGCGAAAATAATGTGAACAATAAAACGGTTGCGAATGCTTTTTGCAGTGCAGGTTATACCACCTGCATGGCCCTGGAAGTCAATCGTAAGTAATTAAATAAACTAATTTTGTGGGAATGTATAATAATTCGATACACGGATAGTTGCAAAGTCTGATTTGGCGCATTACACACTAATGTGACAGATAGACATATTAGATTAGCACATAACATTTATATTATTAGACTAGACATATCAGATTAGCACATAATATTGATGTTAAATGTCAAGCAACGATCATTGCGGTGCCTCTTGCATAGTGACCCGCCGCTTCATCTATATATAAACATGCTGACTGACATATAAGGACTTATGTCAGTGAACTCACAGAAGCTACACAACCCTAGGCGGGGTTTGTGTGGAAGGTGTACCATCTCTTGGACAGGATGAAAAACTGAAGGCTCCTGGAAGAGTGGGGGTTTGGCAAAATTGCCAACTTAGTTGGGCTAGCTCGGTTATTGACGTGTAAAAAAATAATAATTCGAAAAGTAGGTAACTTTATTACAACAGTGCAACAAATTGCTTTGAACAATCTACAACAATCCAACAATATTTACAAATCTGTAGGTCTTATCACTTATCTTAACCCATAACTGAACCATCAAAGAGTAACATCGGGATCTTCTGCATTATAACCTTACTTTCTTAAATCGTCTACTACTACTGCTTACTACTACTACGTCTACTACTGTTTTCAATCATAAGGTAGTAACTTTAAGACCCTCTGCATTGTTGATTAACTTTTTGAAATCTTCAATTGTTTTGCTGTCACTGGTGAAAGATTAACTTCAAGACACTGCATGTCGTATATTTATATTCTCAAATTCTCGACTACTATGCTTTAAATCATGAAGGGGTAACTTCAAAACCCTCTACATTGTATTTTCATTTTCTCAAATCTTCAAGTGATATGCTTTCATCCGTGAAAGAGTAACGTCAAGACCCTCTGCGATATAGATTTACCTTCTCAACCCCTCAGCAGCTATGTTTTCATCCATGAAAGAGTAACCTTAAGACCCTTTACATTATAGATTCGTTTTCTCAAGTCTTCAACAGATATACTTTCAACCGTAAAAGAATAACTCCAACACTCTCTACATTTCAGAAAAGAAAACCCGCCACGACTGCTATGGTTTCAATCGTGAAGGAGTAACTTGGAGACCCTCTACATTGTAGATTTATTTTCTCAAATCGTCAATTGATATGACTTCAATCGTGAAATAATAACTTCAAGACCCTCTACGTTATTGATTTATTTTCTTAAATCCTCCACTGTTATCCTGTCACCCGTGGAAGGTTACCTTCAAGACCCTCTGCGTTGTATATTTATTTTCTCAAATCCTCGACTGCTATGCTATCAATCGTGAAGGAGTAACTTCAAGATCCTCTACATTGTAGATTTACTTTCTCAACACCTCAGCAGCTATACTTACATCCATAAAAGAGTAACTTTAAGACCTTTTACATTGTAGATTAATTTTCTCAAATCTTCAACTGAGAGGCTTTCAACCGTGAAGTAGTATCTTCAACACCTTCTGCATTGTAGAATTACTGTCTCAAATCCTTAACTGCTAGGCATTCATCCATAAACGAATAAGTTCAAGAGCCTCTGAGTTGTAAATTTACTTTCCCAAATCCTCAACTGCTATGTTTTTCTGTTGGAGAGTAACATCAAGATCCTCTGCATTGCAGATTTATTTTGCATATGCTTTCAAACGTGACATAATAACTTCAATATCCTCTGTATTATAGACTTACTTTCTCAATGCCTCTATATGTTATAAATACTACTGTAACTACTATTGACTCTATATGTTACAAATTGCAAAATACTTACATTTATTTAATGAAGATTAAATAACATTTGTTACGTACTACACTTTATACCACAAGAAATGTTGGTAACATTTAGAGTAAGTAAAGTCGTCTGGGTACCATTGCTCTGCGCAGAATAGTAAGTATGTAACAGAACATAAATATAATATAAAACATTGAAATATTTACCCCGTTCAGCAGAATGAAGTTAGTCGATCGTTGAAATATATATAGCATCAGGTGTTTCATCAAAACGTTCGATGTATTTAAAAAATGTGCTTATATAAAGAGAACGGCCATTCGACATCCAGTGATGTAAAGTGCCCATAATTAAAGAATCTTTCCGTAATGGATCTGTAGTCGTACAATCACTACAAATCTGTCTTAGTTCGGTAAAATATTTTTTCCGGAAACCTTTATCTTCTTACAGCTCTGTGTTTATAGCACCCACTATTGGCGATAATTTCACTAACGACAATGAATTTATCAATTTTTCTCTTATCTCCACTAATCCCTTGGAATTATTATGAATCACTAGTCCATTGTATGTAAATCTGCTTCAGCACGACCATCTTGCAATTTCACTTGACTTTCCTTGAAAGCAATTATTTCAAGATAGTTTGAGGCCAGCTCACTTGATAATATTTAACACACAATAAGTAATAAGTAATATTCTGCAAATTGCAGAATTATTCCACGCTAAGTAATATGAGTGCTGTTGATGCTAGGTATGAAGAGGTATTCGTAGTGAGTTGTCCAAACCTCTATTACCAATTACAGCTGCTATAAGACTTCTAAAAGTGCAAACTCTTTAGACTTTTTCATAAAATCCGATCGCGGTTAAAATGAACAATAACCAAAAAGGGGAGACAAAACTATTCTCTAGATCTCTCAATCGAATTCGAACACGATGTACTAAAGTACTTCAATTATTAAAGTTACCCAAATCATATATAACTTAAAATATATTTCCAAAGTAAAGTTGATATCGTGAACCATATAATTTAAAATTAACATTAATGAATAATAGAAAATAAGCGTATTATGAAACATCTTACTTAAATTTCTATTTTGTATTAAATATATTATTTTTTAGGTACCATCACTAGAGCTTGTGCAGTGAGCAACGTGTGCAGCATTTATCATAATGCAACAGGGTTTAGAAGATGTTCTGTGTGCACTTTTAACCTTTGTAATAACCACTACTAGTGAAAAGTTGACAGTTATGCTGAATGTTAATATTAAAAATTAAAGTTTATTTTATCTACTCATACTCAAATTTATCCTATACGTCCTCCTTCGTTTTAGTTCTTTCTTTTGTACTAATTGGAATATCTAAAGCTTATCTATTATTACGACATTATACAAGGCGTCCCGGAATATTTTCTACAGTCAATATGTCCATTATTTGAAAAGACAAAGTTGAACCAAAGACTATTTTAAATTTTATAACAGAACCTTGCTGATTGCGAAATTCGAACCTTCTTGCTTTTAAACTTTTAGGAAATCATCATCAACTAATTCTGTCAATTTATACCCCGAGTTTCAGTGATAGTAGGCTCATCCTATCACTGAAACTTCTGAAAAGAGTCAGAAAACGACGTCGCTATGAATGACTGGCTGCCACGAACAGTTATCCCTGTGGTAACTTTTTTATTACCACTGGCTGAAAACGTTTCAAAATAAAACGATGCATAGGGACTGCGAAAGCAGTCCCTATGCAACCTGAACATAGATATGAAGCCAAATTTTGCCCTTTTGGTGTCCCAAGGTGTCTGTCCTTGCTGAGCTGACTTTGCATATACTGAATATGAATCTCCACTTAATTTTAAACATATACATACAACTCTTAATATTTAATACTGTACTTAATATCTTAAGTACCATTTTCTGTAGAAAAAAAACATTATTTTAAATGAATATTCTCTACAAAGCTGCATGAGAAGTTTTAGTTGTTTATTAAAAAGATAATTAAATTAGCCATATGAGTACAATAGCGAAGATAGCAGCAATGTATGGTACGAATGAAATATTATTAAAATTGTGTATTTCAGTTTGGTATTTTATGATTCATTTTTCATAGAATTATTTTATGACTCGTTCTTGTGACTTAGTTAAGATACAAAAACATTATTTAGTGCAGGTATATACATTAATATGCTGCACTAGTTCTATACTAATTTAAAACATGTTCTGGCTTACATCTACGTTGCCATAAATCCACAAATTTCCATTCGATTGGCAGCTGAGAAGATTGGAGGGAGTAAAAACACTGTGCACATGATATTAAAAGAAGAAAAGTACCATCCTTTTAGACTTTATTTATAATTCAAGGGAACGATCCAAAAGTTTTAGATCAAATTTGCTGGATTTAATGAGAGTCTTCATAATATAATAATAATGTTGTAAAGAAGTGTAAGTGCCAGGGGCGTAGCGTACAAGGATGCGAGTGATGCGTCGCATCCCTTAAAAAATTGGCAAATTAGTGTTATTTAAAAGTTCAATCGATTTATTCAATTATAACAATTTTTTAATTATTTCAAACCGATCGCAAACATACATTAGTTACTTTAAACGCTACCATGAACTTTTTTATTTCAAATTGGCCGTGAAGGCGCCCGAAATTATTGGACTTCCGGGTTACTTGCTGCAGTGCTGAAATGCGATGGTCCACGTTACATCTAAGCTACGCGTGGCCGGCCGAAAAGGTCAGTGATCTTACGCAGTCAACAGTGGAACCTCGAATGGGCATTGTCGCTATTTCCGGACTCAGTTTCCGGAGTCCGGACTCATACGATTATGTGAACGCATCTTGACGGCTGTTGCCATAACATAAGGAAATTTTGGAAGCGCTGTTTCAGGTAATTGTGGAAAATGAAAATGAGGGAAGGGATCGAGAAACCGTTACTTCTGCTAGAGGCCTTTTAACTTTATTGTGTGACTTTGATTTTAATTTTTTCTTAGTAGTGTTTTCTGCAATATTCCCACATTCCGAGAGTCTGTTTAAAATTCTACAGACAAAAATATCAGATATTAGTAACTGCAGTAAAAAGATCACAGATTGCAAATAATATATTCAAAAAATGAGAAACGAGTTTAGTGACATTTGGGATCGTATGGACAGATTTGTGTTAGAAAATCAACCACCAAGTAGAGAAATCCGTTTGGATACAATTCCTGAAGAAGATAGGAAAAGCACCTACCTACGTACCATTATTCTTTGAAATTTTGTATGTTATTACATTGAACATTAGTGAACGGTTTAGTGAAATTTCTAAACTGAAATTCTTAAATCTAGATTCCACATAATTTACTTCATTCGTAAAACGTTTTTCTGACTTTTTCTTCTTTAGTAGATACATATGGAACATTCCTTGACGCAAATCATTTAAAAAGTGAACTTTCAGTGATTTATAGTGATCTCGATATGAAGAAGAGCACTATGTTTCAGCTTCACTAATATATTATGTCCCTTCAATTATCTTCTGTTTTCCCGGAGTCATCAAGATTGTATCGTTTAATTTTGACTATTCCTGCCACAAGCAGTTCCGCGGAAAGATTATTTTCATGTTTAAAGAGAATAGAGACTTATCTGCGAAATTATCAAAAGCAAGAAAGACCGTCAGTTTTAGCATTAATACATATTGAAAGTGCCTTATTAGAAGATATGAGATCGTCTCCAACATTTGAAGAAACAGTGATAGACGTTTTCGCTGGACAAACTAAAATCGAAGAATTGATCTTCATTTTAAAAATCAGGATATATACCTCAACATAATCATTTTAGGTTAGGGTCTTTTTCATTATTTTTACCATTTTCATATGGTCTACCATACATCCCACTATACCTCTTCCCATTATAAAATTTTTATCACATCCCTAGATTCTTTTCTCACGCTACGCCCCTGATAAGTATCTTGTTCTATCTCAGTTATTCTAATGTTAGGGTGATACTGTAGTATCTCTTTATATCTTCTGGTGCATTTACATGCTTCTTCGTTAACATATACTACTTGAGTGTCTTGTATTGCTTAGTTGGTGGTAAACCATGGGACCTTTAGTATGGATTTTCGAGTTTTAGATTGAAGTCTCCGTATTATTTCGATATTTGAGGAGAGGATTGCTCTCCACAATTCAATCCCATATGATCATATGGGCTTAATTATGATTTTATATAGTCGAAGTTTATTATTGATTAAAAGTTCGGACCTTGTATTCAGCATCTAGTATTGTTGTCTTAACTTAACGCCAAGATTTATAAAGATACATTCCAAGATACTTAACCTCTTTCCTTTTGGGGGACTTCTCTTTTATTCAGAGTTACCGGGGAACATGAACACTTGCGCGTTTTGGACGTTAGAAGTACAGGTTTGTGTTCATTGATTTTGATTTTCTGATTTTCCATTTTTGTGTGCTGCCTAGATTTTTAACAGACAAATGGGGAAAACATTTCAGGACATCTTGTATTAAAAACTATTTACTATCGACGTATGGTACGTGGAACTAAATTATCATACGCACTAACTTACGTATGGTAAGGTACCGAACTTAATACATTACTACTACATGTACTAATAATACGTATTCACTCGCGAAAATCACTCAATACGTATAATATCAGTCAAACGGTCATAAACTGGGGGAAGTACTCGCTTCGGTTTTAGTACTGTTGCGTACTGTTGAAAGTGCATAGTTTTGTTAAATTGCGTCTTTTTAAATACTGTACCTAATTGTTGTGCTCTACATAAATTATTTCAGAGTATTTGTTATTAATTATTTGATTTGATAATATATAAGATTGATTGGTAAATATATTGAAGTAATAGTCTCTGATTTCGTCTCTGGCAAATGATATTCATATGCTGCTACGCAGTGGCGAAGCGTCGATTTAAGCTGAGGGTAAGCTGTCCTGAATTAGACTAGGGAGGGGACTGCTCATTTTTAATGCAATATATATACTGAATAGTTGAATCGCAAAAACAATTTACCTATATTTTTTTGTATATCAATTCCATTCGCCGCGTTTTCTTTTCTGCAAAGACACCTATAGTTCTTGAAATAGATTGGTAAATTTTTCCACCTTAATTTTTCAGTTTATTTTCTAAAGATAAATTATTAAAATAGCCACTCTTATTAATTAAAAACTCTACTAAATCGGCAGTGTCTATGGCCGCCATTATCCTTAAAAATAACACTAATCACTACGACTAAGCCAGGGCTTGCGCACTGCCAGTTACCGTCATGCTGGCGCTTCACTTTTAATGAAAATAAGTATGATAATATGAATAGAAAATGTTTATCATTCTGGCGAAGGCAAGTGACAATATAAAAACGGAGTCTATCATCTAAAATATATAGGGTAAGCTGCACCTTACAGCCTTAATGGACCCTTCGCCACTGCTGCTACGTATATTTACTGAACTTCGGTTTCGGATCGACAACAAGTCGCCACAAGTAGTTCTCAGTAACTTCATCTGATACGATTGGTAAACAGTAACCACCATATTACAGGATTTTTAAGGAAAACTTTGTAATTTAATTTTTAAATTCTATAGATCTTATATATAGAAAGATATTACGGGGAAAAATATATGTAAAATCCGAAGACTCACGTTACAAATTCCAATAACAATATAAAACTCACACTTAAATATATATTCTTGAACTTGGTAGCACATTTTAAGATGTTAATACTATTTAATTTTTATAAAAATTAAATAGTGCAGCGGTGCGGCGGCATATTTAAAATGAACCAGCAGCGGCATACATCAAAGGAATAAACAGTTCCCATGCTCATAAGAATTTTCCCAGGCTGAAATGGCTCCCTACCTACTACTCTATTTTCTAATAGCTGTTCATAACTGTAATACTGTTCTACAAGTGTTATAACAAAGCAAAAAATTTCTATTTCGTATGTCAGTCACCTAGATTCAAAACCCGACAAGTCACTCTTTCCTCTAAAATGAGATTGTTATGGCAATAGATTGAAAATATAAATGCCGACATAGTCCAAGGGAATTTTTACAACAAATACCAACAATTCTAAAGTAATTTGAGTTTAAAATTTCATCTCACATGCAAAACTCGACATATCCCTAGCGGTCTTAGATGCAAAGGCATACATTTTCAATGAACCAATACGAGCTAAATATTTCATCACGTGATGCAGTTTAATTTGTAGATTTTGTCAGTTGAATAACATGTGTGTGATGGATGTGGGACACAAAACAAAAGTTCTACTATCATTGGTATGTTGAGTTATTAGTTACAATTTCAAGCTCATCCACATGTGGAGAAAATAGAGTTGCTCTTTCCGGTTGTTGGGCATTCTTATATTCCCCCCGATCGCGCTTTTGGTCAAATTGAGAAATTCTATAAGGAGAAAAGTTGTTCATCCAAAAGAGTACATCAGTATGATCAAAAAGTTTGCTACTGTTCACAAAATTGGAGAAGACTTTGTAATTAGGGATTGGAAACGTGAAACTCAAAATGTCTTAAAACAACCAGGATATTGACACTTTAAATTTCAACCTTCAAAAAGGGTAATCATTGTTAAAAAAATACTTAACTTTAATTAACACACCTATTCTAAACGACGAAGCATTTTACATGAATGAAAATATTATGAGAACATTCAAAAACTTAAGTAAAAGAGGAAAAACATCTCGCAAATAGGAAAAACATCTCGCAAAGGAATTGAAAATTGGAGTTCTGATTAATAAAGGCAAGAAAAGAAGTATAGCGAAACTATTAGAGAAACACTATGTGAAGGAATGAGAAAAAGATCCCTTAATTGCTTTTCGAGAAGCTTTCCAAAATGTTTCAGGCGTATGACAAGCAGTCCAAGAAGAGGGTAACTGCGAAGAAGAATCAATTAATTTTGGTATTTGAAAATGTACTTTGTGTTGTTCCATAATAATGAGAAATAAAATGTATTTTCAAAAGTTACACACATTTTTTGGGGCATTTCACACATAATTAGGTGCAAAAATCGACATGCCCATTTTATTTCCCAGTTTTGAGAGTCATATGGATGCTTCTGATTTCTAAACTATGATTTGTTATCATTTAAAAACAATAATAACCCATTTTACGAAATTTTGTCCCTACATTCAATTGAATAAAAATGTTATAAAATTTATAAAAAGTTTTATTAATTATCTCATATTATGTTTGTCTGGACTTGTCGGGTTTTGCATCTAGGGGACTGTAATAGACCATCATACACAACTACTTATCACAATTACTACCGGCTTTATGGTATCATCAATGCAATATGCGAACGCTGACACTGTAGAAAACCTTTTCCAAGCATAGTCTATACAAACTATGAAGAAAAAGTATACGAAAAAACTATATGAAAAATGCCTTCGGAAAATAGTCTAAATGAGACTTAAATATTAGCTAAAAATATTTATTAACAAGAATGTTTTTTAACAAATGTACACATATCTTAATTATAAATATCGATACTTATGGAAAAACAATATATAATGTTTGCACAGTAATATTTGCTCAACATTTTTTTACAAAGAGTATTTAAATATATTTCAATATCACGAAGAGACTTATTAATATTCCCAGAGGTGTAACCATGTTAGTTGATATAGCTCCTGAAGTCCTAAAATGATTGCACAAGTCGTATACACAGGTTGAGCAGGTTGTAAATCCAGGCGAGTTGTAATAAGTGGAACATACATTGCTCATTGCGCATGCTCGAGTAACCGTATCTACAAATAACAATAACAATAAATAAATAAATATAAAATGCATAACTATATATCTATTTTTGCACAAATTTTATATACATATTACAGTTTGGATGCCAATGAATGCGAAAGTTCTTATATTCGAGCAGAAATAGTAAAGTATAAAATAGAGTAATATTCTACAAGATATGAAGTTAAATAAGAGTGAGTTAAAACCACTATTTATTTTGTATTAAAATATTTTGCTAACCTCTGTATGATGCCAATAAGGTGCATGTAAAATATTTACATATATAGTTTGTTTAATTTTCTTTTTGTTTAATTCAAATATTCATGGGTTTATTTTAGATAGGCATACATAAATTGTTTTTCTTCCTCTGATACCTCAAATTCTGGAAGGAAAGGTTGTACATGAACATGAAGGTAAACGCATCCATAATTAAAGAGAAATATCAAACTCACAACGTTGAAATTTGAACCTAAGTATACAAATATATCCCAAATACTAAAACTTAAAGGAAAAATGTATATTAAGGAAGCTCAAGAAAACAGTTGAAAAGAAACAGCTACCACCAGTTTGGTTTCCGTAATAAACATGCAACGGTCGATCGAGTACATCGAATAACAGAAAAATGTCTGAAAGAAAGACAATGTGCTCAGCTATTTTTCTGGATGTGGCCTAAGTATTCGATAAAGTCTGGCATGAACTAATAATGAAATTAAAAATATGCTTGCCAGTACAGTATATACAACATATAGAATCTTATACAACGTACCGAACTTTCAAAATGAAATAAGGAAATGAATATTTGGAGCTTAAAATAATAAGTGCAGTAGTGCCTCAAGGCAGCGTGCTAGGACCTGTGCCCTGTGCTATATTTGTTATACATACCTGACATCCCAGTAGCAGAAAACATTAAACTACCCACGATTGTTGATGACATTCCAGTGTTAGCGGTAGGAAAGCGCTATAGACTAGACAACTAATCTCATCAACTTTACAAACAGAAAGATAAATGATCTTTAAATGGAATTAAACAACAATACAATTCCGTGTGAAGAAACAGTTAAATACTTGGGTGTTACTTTCAAGATGCTAAGCCTAAATCGAAGGAGCATGTGAAAAATAAAACATAAAACTCAAAAACAATATGTTGGCTCTTGGAAAGAAAATCCCAGCTGTCTATCAATAAGAAAGTACTGGTCTGCCAGCAAGTGCTTAAACTGATCTGAATATACGGCTTTCAGCTATGGAAGCAATTACAGTTGAAAGCATTTCAAAACCGAGTGCTAAGGAACATCGCCAATGCTCCTTGGTATGTTCAAAATGAATATCTTCATCGAGAACTTCAAGTGAGGACAATTAAAGAATAAATCAAGAAGATTGCCAGGAGTTGTGAGGAGAGATTCCAATAAACACCCAAATGTTCAAGTGCTTCAACTTTTAGACAACCAAAGGTTGATGTAACAGCTCAAGAGGATCAAACCTTTTGAACTTGTGTGACAATAAGTGAAAAGCAGAATACTATGTGGTAAGTCCAAGCCAGTAAGGTGAGCAAATAAATATTAAAAACTAGAATAGATCAAGTGGAAAATCCAGACTCGAGTAACTGTAACAATTTAAGGTGTATTTAAAATACTTATTAATCTTAAGATTAAGCGCATTGTTCATTAAAATTATAACCATATAACAACATCATCACAATTACACAAAGCTATTAATAATTGAAAAATGGAACTTACTTCCTACTACCAACGTCATACATGTTGTATATCCATATCCACAGAAGGATGTCCCTACTGTATGATTGCTTACGTTTACCTCACATGCATTCTTATGTCCCACTACTGCGGAGCAAGCAAAGCATCTCAAGGCGAAACCTAGGAAACGATTAAATTGTCAAAATATCTAACTATTTGGTCCCTCAATGGTAAAAATAGCACATAAAGAATGTCACGGAGTTTTCTAAAATAATCATTCATGAATGAACACTTCAATAAATAGAATATCATTCAAACAAGTGTATATATAAAAGTGACCTGTCGTATAAGCACTCATTAGTTCGATACTGACGATTCGGTGGGTACTAGTATGAGCCTTTTGTATTGTAGTAGAGTATGTGTTATTTAGACATCTTGAAATTTGGATTTGTAAGATAAAGTCTACAGCAAAACCATATTTTAACCATTACAATGGATTTTAATATTTATGTAAAGGGTGGTCCAACCATAATGCACGATGTTAATTGTGAGTCACACCTTAACGTCAAGTTTCTTGCCCAACTTAATTTGACATTTCTTTGTTTCAGTGTTTGACAAATTCAACTATAGAGAGGTACACAATTGAGCAGCGCGTTAAGATTGTTGAAGCCTTTTACGAAAATGGGCGTTCAAATCAAAATGCATTTCGTGCACTTCGTGACTTTTTTGGTCAGCATAATCGACCAAATCTGTCCACAATCGGGAGAATTGTGCGCAAATTTCAGCAAACCGGGTCTGTAGAAAATGTGAAAACACCTGTGCATGCTCGCCTAGTTCGCTCTGCGGAAAATATTGCTGTTGTTCGCGATAGTGTAGCAGAAGAGCCGTCAACCTTGACTCGTCATCGTGCCCAACAATTGAACATCTCACGAACATCACTGATGCGAATTTTGAATAAAGATTTGAATTTACACGCTTTCAAGGTTCAATTGACTCAAGAGCTGAAGCCTACTGACCATTTCAAGCGTCGTCAATACGCCGAATGGTTGGTTGAACAGACAGAAGTGAATGGTGACTTTACAAAGAAAATCATCTTCAGCGACGAGGCACACTTTCACCTCAGTGGATTCGTTAACAAGCAGAATTGCCGCATTTGGGCAAATGAGAATCCACGAGTGATTGTTGAAAAGCCGATGCATCCACAAAGAGTGACTGTTTGGTGCGGTTTATGGGCTGGAGGCATCATCAGGCCGTACTTCTTCGAAAATGAGGTCGGCCAAGCAGTTACCGTGAATGGTGTTCGCTATCGCGAGATGATAACGGACTTCTTGTGGCCAGAAATTGAGGATATGGACCTGGACGATATGTGGTTCCAACAGGATGGTGCTACTTGCCACACAGCCAACGAAACAATGGCACTTTTGCGCGAGAAATTCAATGGCCGTGTTATATCACGTCGTGGCGATGTTAATTGGCCGCCACGATCATGTGATTTGACACCGTTGGACTTCTTTCTTTGGGGATATTTAAAAGAAAAAGTGTACGTCAATAAGCCAAGAACAATTCAAGAGCTAAAGGATGAGATAATTCGGCACATTAAGGTATGCCATCGAAGCCGTGGCGAACATTTGGCCGATATATTGTTTCACGTATAATTGTCATAGATCCTTCTATCATAATAAAAAATATTAAGATAATTCTCTGAAAACTTTTTGTTTTATTTACAATTAACATCGTGCGTTTTGATTGGACCACTTTTATTAGAATAATAATTTTTCAATACTGATATAGGGTAGGCTTCTAAGAGTATACTTTGCCAATAAAATATTTAGTACATGTAGAATAATATAACATACCTGAGTCAAGATTATTCAAGAAACATAAGAGAAATATAATACACACAACACTCTTCATATTGTAATATATACTCGTCTACAAAATCTAACACACAGACTAACACATTTGCGTAATACGCTTTATTGATAAGATCTTATCATCTTTTGCATAATAAACACATGGAAATTGTAAATTGTTGTTAACAATAGGTAACGTCACCTACCTTCCTGGAAAATTCCTTTCTCAGAGAAGTTGTGTACTAATAACTCATCGTTTTCATTTCAAAATAATCCTACGTAACGGCTTCAACATTTATTTCCATAGTTTCATCAATGTATTTATAAAGGAAACGGAAAATGTAAGTAGAAATTGTCAATGCAGAATGTATATAATTGGACCCAACATATTTTAGCCGAATAAAATTTAATGCAGTCCGATAAATTTTACAGCTGTTCCTTAAATTACAGTATAGAAACAAACAGTATTAAAAATATTATAACGATGCTAATATTTTAAATACCTCTTAAAAATACCTAGACCAATTAGCATATATATATATATATATATATATATATATATATATATATATATATATATATATATATATATATATATATATATATATATATATTATGATATATGTCATATATATATAAGGTGTCCTGAAATTCTTTCCTCGTTTGTTTATTGAATATCTTGGAAAGTGGTAGTGGTAAATGTACCCACATATAATGTTTGTTAGAGACCAGATAAGATATAGGGTACAATTTGCAATATGGGACTATAGGCTATACTGTAAATTTATCAATAGAAGCCGTTAGAGGGATATTCCTTGGAAAAGTGATCTCTAAGTGGGAATGTCATTAGGTGGCCGCCCAGAAGTCCTCAATTAACGCCTATGGATTTTTCCTTATGGGATCATTTGAAATCTAAGGTATACACTGACGTTCCTAGGATTTTTCTTCAGTTGAAAATCAGAATACGTAAGGAAATTCAGACTTTAGCCAACATTATATCGCCGAGTTATCGTAAATTTTAGGTCGGATTTTGAAGGGGCACAGCGGTGTGAAGAAAAATACCTTGACGATATTATTTTTCATATATAATTTTCCTTACATTATAAATTTAAACAAAAAATAGTGAATGTAAATATCTTTTCCAATAGTCGAATTGTATTCACCCAAAAAGAGGAAAACGGTCCAGGATACCTGTTACTATACTATATATAACTTTTTTCTTTTTTGTTAAAATCAAAAGAATATATAAAAGTTGTTATCTTTTAGGCATGATTTCTTCTACAGTGCTCACAGAATTTATGATATACAGCTGATAGCGTGATATTCCTCTCACGATCCTCTAAATTATTTAATGTAATAAAATAGGCGCAATTTTAAATAAATCCGCAAGAATAAATTCAGGCGTCAAGTCCGGTGAACGTGATGGTCATTCAATTGATCGTCGTCACCGTATGAAGCCTGGGAAAGTATCGGATCGAATCTCAATTCCTTAGGCACTCAACATTTGTTTTAAATTAAGCAATTAATAAACATAATTATGGATACCTACTAAAGTATCAAAAAATCCAAATTAGATGATGGCCATAGTCAATATCCTAAAAGTGCAAACATTTCAGCTGAAATTATAGATAATAAAATTGTTGAACTATATTTTTTAAAACGAACAATGTTTGAATTTCTGAAACAACTTCTTGAGGTCAAGTTCTTCTAGAGATACATTTCACATGCGATGAAATTGAGTAGTGTAAATTGAGTGGCGAACCTGTTATATCTCTATCTGACCCTGATTAATTATTTTTATGGAGTTATTTGGCATTATTAAACAATGTGTCTTTCTTATTTTTTTTTGTGACATGCAAATTTGCTTTGTCGTCAATTTAGCTATATATTTCTACAAATGAATATATGTTAAATCAATGGTAAGTGACATTTAAGAGAAGCAATTAAGGATCAATAGAATCAACGTTTAAGTAGACAATTGTTGTTATTATAGTGTACATGGTAAGATAAAAAAAGATCATTTAGGCCTTAAACAAACGTCATGCATTTAATATATTTTTTCCTAAGTTACTTGATAGAATTTTGATTTCTATCAGCAATTTTTTAGTTGTTTATGAACATTGAATGCTAGAGTTCCCTGTTTTATGGAAACATGCAACAGGAACCTAACAATAGGTTAATCTGCCTTTCTTCTACAAGATTAGTTTCATCTACATCATTTCCTGAATTTCACCTTCCCGTTTTTCTCCAAATCTTCACACCAACCCTTAAGTCATCATTTTAACCACCCTAATATTCTATAGTTGAGAGTATTACTTTAATTAAATTCAGCAACTGTTTATCTGTCAACAAGTTTTTTCATAAAATATTAATAAAAAGTAGAAATTAAAAAGAAAACAGGAAATGATGACATTTCCCATCATTTTTAAATATCCCTGTTCATGATGTATTAAATCGTATACAATAAATTTTACCCACTGTAATAATAATGCAGTAAGTACGGAAATTAAATTAGTTTCTCATAATTAGTTTAACTTAGTTTCTCATAACTTTATTTTTAAAAAGAACTGAAGTTTATTTACATACACAATGTAACTTTATGTTTTGAAAAAAAAATAGATAGAAGAAAATAGAGGGCATCGCAAGAACTCAAATGATTTTTTATTCGTTGAAAATGTAAAAAACAACTAAATCGATTAAGGTTCCCCCAACATATCTTAAGAAAAATACAAATTATCGCATATGTATTCATTTTTGTTTAGCTTGAGCGAAAGGCCTAAAATCGATATTTCTCAACACATCAAATATTATCGATAACTAACAAAATAACGTAAGAAATTAATTAAGTCACCCAGAATTCATACAACATATTTTTGAACAATCTTAACAAAATGTTTACTATTTTCAAAAAATAATAGGTTTAATATTTAATTTACACTCGTAATATTTTGCACGAAAATAAATAGATAAATTATGTAAAACTTACTGAGTGTAGGATTACTGAGCATACAATTAAAAATCAATTAAAATTACCAGTTAAACCAGAGGCATTAGACGTATCTTGCTTCCATTTACAAATTTTAATGAAGAAACTGTATTATGAGAGAGTAGAGAGTCTCTTTCTAGACCACCGTGGTAAATATATTAAATAACTGTAAAAATAAATAATGTTTTCCAAAACATAGGAAATTTTTTAGTAAACTATTTTTATTTATAAACAATATTATTCATTATATTGATTCATATTATTAGAAAAATGCTTCCATTCTTACAAAATGAAGCTCATATTTTGTATATATTAAATATTCTCATCAGGGGTTTGTGTTTTGCATATAATTATACTATACTTTTCCTTTTTCCTATAATTGCTACCTTCTTGATAATTTACAAAAACTATTGTATTAGTATAATACTATAGTAATCTCTTCATCATCATCATCATGAGTTAATCAGTCCTAAGACTGGTTGGACGCTAACCTCCAGCTTCTCCTATCTTGTGTTAACCTACGCATTTCGCTAATTGTGCTACAACCTACATCCCTTACTATTTGCGAGCAGTAGTCTAATCTAGGCCTACGTCTGCCTTTCTTCACTCCTATTTCTGCCTCCAAAATATCGCGGACTATTCCCCCATGTCTTAGCAAGTTGCCTACCATTCTATCTCTTCTCTCCTTTATGTTTTTCCACATACTTCTTTTCTCGCCGTCTTTCTCTAATACTTCTTCGTTTCTAACCCTATCAGTCCACAGTATCATTCTTCGGTAACACTACATCTCAAAAGCTTCTAATTTCTTCCTACTTGCTTCCTCTACCGTCCAGGTTTCGCAACCGTATAGCGTCGTGCTCCATACATATGTTTTCAAAAATCTCTTCCTTGTTTCTAAGTTTATTACCCCCGAACATAAAAGTGCTTTCTTTTTGTTAAAAGCTATTCGACCCTGCGCTATTCTTTGTTTTATATCTTCATCGCTTCTTCCATGCCAATTTATTTTACTTCCTAAATAAGTGAAGTCTTTAACTTCCTCCAATCTTTCATTATTAATTTGTACTTTCGTTTTTGCTCTGTTTTGTTTAGTTTAGTTTAACACTTTAGTTTTGATTTTATTCACCCTCATTCCGTATTCCTCTGTCAACACTGCCTCCATTTCGTTCAATGCTGATTCTAATTCCTCCTTACTAGATGCTAATACTGCTATATCATCCGCGAATCTCAACATTTTTAGTTTCTGTCCCTGCACTTTAATCCCGAAATTCACTCTATCTTTTACCACATTAATCGCCTCTTCGATGTACAGATTAGAAATTACTGGTGATAGCGTACATCCTTGTCTTACTCCTTTCCTAATACCTACTTCCCTTTTTGCCCTTCTACTTCTATAACAGCAGTTTGCTATTTGTATAGATTGTGTACTACTCGCCTATCTCTATACTTCATTCCCGCGTTCTTTAATATCTCGAACATTTTTTCCCATCTTACATTATCAAAAGCTTTTTCTAAATCTACAAATCCTATATAAGCGTTCTTTCCTTTTTCTATTGTTTTATCTAACATTACTCTTAGTGCCAGAATAGCTTCGCAAGTTCCCCAATTTCGCCTAAACCCGAATTAGTCTTCTCCTAGTTACTAATCCCTTAACATATTAAAATTATTTCAAAATAAAATTCAAAACGTTTTTCGCACCCTTAAAAATTACCTACAATTTTTATTCTATACATTACTTCTTCTTTGTATTACGTCAACTTGCACAGTATAAAAATAGAGACGGTAAGAAAAAATCACGTACAAATACATATCTTTAATGTCACATGTATAAATATTATTAAACATATTTTTTAAATATAGAAAATTAATTTAAAATACGATTAATCAGCTAAACATTACTTAGTGATCCAAATATATGTAATTAAAATATACATTTTCCGAACAATAGAAGGATGGCTATCGCAAATAATGATGATACATGGACGGATGCCGAATTGCAAACGTCTCTGTCTGCACAGGTTTCACACTCCAACAACATATTCATGTCATTACTATATGTTGCACTTAAGACTGAGCAAATATCGTGATGCTGGCAGGATCTGTGCACCCATCTCAATCCACTATCTAAAAAAAAGAAGAATAAATCACAGATGTTACAGGACTTTCGAAGAATATCTCGTTGATGTTCTTTTGTGGACTTTGCACACATTTTTCACACTAGTTTTTTGTTGTTGATGATTCAGTTAATAAAATTGAACTTTTTGAGGACCCAGCTACCATTTAAGTCAATATTTAACTAATTTCTATTGAAGCAAAAGTTACTATTTTTTGTCTTTACAGAGAATAAAATAGGAACTAATAGATCAACCAACGTTGATATATGGCTGTAAAACAGGAACAAAAAGAAATCATACGAAGGTTTCATGAAGACTATTCAGAGGGAAGGAAGTAGGGGTTATGGGAAAGATGGACAAATGTAAAAGTTTACAAATATACTTAAACTACCGAACCTAACACAGATAATCAAGACTCGCAAACTACCATTGTAGTTTGCGAGTCTTGATTATCTGTATATTATTTGCATCTAGGATGAATGAACGACGATAGAATAGTTCGCTTAAAAGTAGATCTTCTTTGTCTCTATTTATGCACCATTTGAGAATGTAAACCCATTATTTTATTTTAAGATATCGACAACGTCGGCAACGATGTATAGCACAGGTATCTATATCTTGGATCTTGATATTCCAGGTAATACATCCAAAATTTAAAAAGCAAGGGTAAATTTCTGCATACGAGTAGAAGTGTTAAAATAAGAAAACTTTTAAAAATTATTCGAAAAAGCATAAACGATGGAGACTTTAATGATAAAGAAAATGCCGTACAGTTTTGGAAAAATGACACATAATTTTCACCAACGCGCAACGACACCAGTTAAAAACATCTTTTACAATGAAACACGCTTTTAATTTAATATTTGTATTGTCATATTTATTTACGGCAATTAAATAACTTTTTTTAAGGATTTACCTTTAGCATGCTCTTTCAGAATCATATAGTCTATTTATTCAAAATACTCAATGCTCCAAATTTATTTACTTGTATTAAATTTCAGCTTCCTCTGTCTCACTGTTTCCCAACCGATTGACTTATTTGACGCTCAGGTGGTCTCAGTTTTGTTCACATTTTACGACACAACTCCCAATTATTTCTACAGCTACCCATCTTTATCGAAAACATATAGACAGGAGACGAATACTATATGCTCTTATTAAAACTTTCATTGCTGTTGTGAGAAACTCAATCCTTTAAAAGAATATCAAGTGAAGTGAACCTTTTATATATAGACATTATAATTTCTGGTACTTCCAAATCTACAGGGTGAGTCGGGAGGAATGGACCAAACTCCAGGAGTGTATTGTACGCGTGAAAATAATGTAAAAAAAACGATTGTTATCCGATTTTTATTTGTTTTCAAATTATAGCGTAATTAAAAATGTTTATCTAGTATACCATGTTCGAGGTTTAAAAACATTTGATAACTTTGTTGTTTTGACAATGTGTCAGTGTATTGTGACAGTAATTTAAGGTTTATCTTGGAGTTTGGACGATTGAAGTATTACAAAATGCCACACATGTATTCAAATTTAGAATATGTAAATATGGTGTTTGTTTATGGTTTTTGTAATGGGAATGTTAGAGCTGCTGTTGAAGAATATCGTCAACGGTTTCCACCTCACAGACACCTTATAAAAATTTATTTATCAAAGTTTCCAACAAACCGTGCGAGACCAGAAAGCTTCCAAGTGCTTTTCACATTTCCCTCGTCAGGTTAAGGAACATTTGGACGAAAGTTTTCCAGGGCGTTGGATTGGTCGAGGTGGTCATATTAGTTGGCCTCCAGGATCTCCAAAACTCACAGCACTGGTTATTGTTTATGGGGTTGGTTCAAAGATGAAGTGTATAATGTAAAAGTGGGCACTCGGGATGCACTAATTGAATGTATTAGAAATGCTGCAGCCGATATTAAACAAAGACGTGACTCAATCAGGAGAGCTACAGGCGCCCTTCGTAGAAGAATCAGAAAAGTTTAGAGGTAAATGACGGTATTTTTGAACATTTATAACGCTATGATGACCAAAACGTTAATGTATGAAATTTTGTTTATTTTTAATTAAGCTATAACTTGAAAACAAATAAAAATTGGATAACAACATTTGAGTTTTTTTACATTATTTTCACGCATAAAATACACTCCTGGAGCTTGGCCCGTTCCTCCCGACTCATCCTGTAGAACTCTACGTAGATACAGAGGAAAGTGGAGTTTTTGGCAACTTGACGTTGACTTGCAGTTGTGAAAATTGAAACTGACTAAATTAAAAAAACCTATTTCGCGGTTTGGCATTCGTAAATATTTTATGATAAAAACATGCTCTAACTTCCTTCTTATACTCTCGAAAATATCTTAAAGAAGTATTCGAATAGCCAAGTTGTAATACGTGGTCAAGATTCTTATCAATTTATCGGTAAATCAGACGATTTCATTCGCTTGCTATGCCTGCCTTTTATTTTCATTTTACTCACACCTTACGAGAAATCTTTAATTTAGTTTTTCGCGAATATCGTCATATTTTTTTATTCATTTTGCTGAGAAAAAATGCATTGATTGAATTGAACAAAATATCCATACATTAAAATTATATTTGACATCGCCATTTCTTAAAAATCGCTAGTTGGAATAGTCAAAACCCCTCAGTACCTTGATGTGGTGGTTTCTTGAATATGTGAACTATTTACCCTAAAAACATATGCATATATTTTGTTTCTAAGGATTTACATAAAAAAATATTGTTAGATTGATTAGATTATAACATTATAAAACTCTCATCTTCAAAACATATTCTCTTGTCTTCATCATTTGACATTTTTTAAATTTGAAGAACTGTTAGAACGTGTAAAATGCTAGGCTATGATATTTCTTTCTCGATTTAATACTGTAACTCTATTGATTTTCGAACAGCCTGCTTTATTTCGTTATATAACGATACTTATTAGGATTCTAGAATATCTTAAGGGATTCTTTTCTCTGGATTATTTTTCTGGAAGTGCATGCATATTTTTTTATTAAATACAAGACAATATTTGTGTACGAATAAATGCTCGTGGAAAATTATAATAACAGACAACATCGAATGGAGAATATTAGAAGGGAGACGAAAGAAGAACAGAGCACGAATAAAATGGATAAATACAACGAGAAAAGGATCTATAAATGAAGTAAGCTCGGTGCCAGATTTATACTTTTCTTAAGTATAGGCCACTTCACATTATGACACCCCTCCCTCCTTCCTACTTATCTTAATCATTCACTTGTATCTGTTTACCTAGGTCAAACAATTTTACGTATTTAAGTGGGTAGGTTAGATAGGTATTGAAAAGTGAAATGTATGAATGCATTAGTCATAAAATGAAAGTGTAAAATAAAACAAGAATTACACTTTTTACGGGATTTTCTATTGGCGAAATCATTTACAATATCGTCATAGTTTATGGTGTTCATTACCTCTGCTGCTATATATAGAAGAGCCAAGGAATTTAATTTTTGTTAAGATAATGAAGAAGTAAGCTTTTGAGATGTGGTGTTACCGAAGAATGATGAAAATACCATGGACTGATAGGGTTAGAAACGAAGAAGTATTGGAAAAAGTCGGCGAGAAAAGAAGTATGTGGAAAAACATAAGGATGAGAAGAGATAGAATGGTAGGCCACTTGCTGAGACATGGGGGAACAGTCCGCGATATTTTGGAGGCAGAAATAGGAGTGAAGAAAGACAGAGGTAGGCCTAGATTAGACTACTGCTCGCAAATAGTAAGGGATGTAGGTTGTAGCACAATTAGCGAAATGCGTAGGTTAGCACAAGATAGGAGAAGCTGGAGGTTAGCGTCCAACCAGTCTTAGGACTGATGACCTAATGATGATGAATGAAGAAGTCTGATAATTCTTCACTCCTATTAAACAAGAGAAGCTTCCTTCTCCAGTACAATTGTGGCCGGAGTGCAAAGCGCGATATGGAGAGCTATATCCAAGTTCGAGTAAACGTTGCACAGAGACTGGTTCCTCAAAAACATAGAGAGATGTTATGTTAGAGTAATTACTCTAGTAATAGAGTAATGTTAGTAGTGTTAGAGTAATGACGTTAATGCAGATTTATTTGCAGTCTTGCTAGAGGAAACGTGATTGAAAATTTACACATTCCTGAATCAAACCGTCCTCTAAATCATTGAAATAATAAATGCACGAGAGACTGAGCTTTTTCTTTGACTCTCTGTTATTGAAGATTCACTCATTCTTGTCAAAAATAAAAAATGTTCTTTGAAGATTACATATGCATCATGCCTTCTCTCTAATTCAGCTCTCAGCCTATGAAGGATGATCAAAAATGTGCTTACTGTGAAATAATCTCTGGAGGTTGTTTCAATTTTGTCATTTAATGTTTCGACTGCAAATTTTTTTCTCTTACACCTCTTGCTCTTAATGTCACCCTGATGTTGCGTAAGTGCACTAATTTCAATTGCACTTTCTTGGAAATCATCAAAGTTTTCTCGCTCTGCTATCATAAACTCGAGAAGTGTTCTCTCGAGAAGTGAGAAGAGCTCTCATTTTATTTAGCCTTTCCAAAATAACATTCCAAAATAAGACCATAAATGCAGATAAAAGTTTTTCCAATTTGAGGCGAATTCCCTTTCCTTCATTTCATGTGATAGGTTTCTCCGTAGTGTCATTTTCAATTATTTTCAAAACTCTAAACACTTCATCCCAGGAATCCCTTAGGCATCCGCTCTTACTGACCAATGAGTGAGGTTCACTATCTTGAGTCTTTTCTCTTCCTATTTACTAAACCAATTTTTTCCAACGTTGTTGATTTTACAAAAAAAACATATACCTCTACCAGCAACATGAAAAGTGGTAGGCTTCTCTACAAGACTCAGCGGCGCCACCAATTTTAATGAATGAGCTGCACAAGGGGCGAACATAACAACTGGTGATTGCTCTTGAATTTTGGCTTGTAAGCCAACAAATTTCAGGCATGTTCGAGGCATTATCATGTGACTGACCACGGCAGTCTTCTAGATTTATGTTTATTTTTTCCAGCATTCTGCTGACATTACAAAGAAAGTATATACCTCTTCCAGCAATATGAAGAAGTGCATTATCAAGTGCAGAATTACTACGTTCATAATCGCGCACGAAATTGACGGTTTACCAAAGCGAGCATTTCAGAGCCCCCTCTGAAATCTTCCGCCCCTAGGCCGCGGCCTGTTCGACCTATTAGTAAATCCAGTAATGAGTAAGCTAGAAACTGAAACGATGGAATAGAATCGGAGGAAAGAGAAAATGTTTACAAATCAATGGACCTAAAGGATCTGTGAATACTACATTACGTATCAATTTTTTTTTATTTTTGTTTGTCACGAATTTTAACTAAACAGTTTGTAATTGCTGAGCTATATATGAATTTTCAATTATTAACGATACTTACGATCGACAACGTATTTCGCGCATACTGAATCTGTATATAAACACTGAGATATTTTGTGGCGTTCGTCGTTCGAGTACCAAAACGATTCGCAATCATTGCGTATATCTGGAACTCCTAATTGGGAACTACATGTATAACATTCCAAAGAAGTACCTAAAACAGAAAAGCACATTATATTCCATATATAATCAAACTATGAAATAATCTTTTTGTCTATAAAAATATGTCCCCAAACATTATATTCTGAATCATTTAAAATGTAAGGTATTGATTTATTATTTCAATTAATTAAATAGTTAAGCAAACAATCTTCAATTTAATATACTACTATTATTTTGTAAGAAATACTGATCTTTTTCTTACATAATGAAAATTTGTATTCACTGTACGTTTTTTATTCATAAAAAATTTTACTAAATAAGTTGAAAGGTGGCTGGGAATCAATTTCAGTCGACAAATAGTTCTCAGATTATCCATGGTTATATCAAATTGGAATTACCTCTAGAATTTTACAGTTTATTTATTGATTTTTATGCGCCTTTATTTTTTAGGGGAGCGAAATTAACTTAGTGCTATTCCTCCACCTAATCCCCGGACATTTACAAGAACATACACAAACACACCTAGCCTACTGATGTGGGAATCGAACCCACACCCAGATTACTCCGGGCCAGCAATCTAGGTCAGCTCCATACGATTTATATCATTACCCAGATCAATCCAGAGAACTTGAAGCCCTTCGCCCTTATACCACGTAATTATAGAATTATTTACCCTGAGAAGGTCTGATCATCTTATGTTACATTTTCTTATGTTAACTTAGACGTTTTTTTTTCTAAGATCACAATTACAGTGTTAGTAAATTATTACAATCTGTTCTCGAATAAATAATTCGAAATTAATATTTTAAGGTTAACTATATCTAAGGCGTCTAGAATCAAAATCCGGTAAATCCACTTTTTGTCAAATTACGGATTTTAGGTGAATCGCACGTACAATTTCCTTGGGAATCAGTATAGGATAGTTTTAGAGTTCAAACTCCTATAAATCCAACGTTATTTGGGTTTTAAAATGTCATTGGAAATCAAATTCCGGTAAATCCAAGTGCCATTTATAAACGAATTCCGATAAATCCACTCTGACCAATACCAGTACGTGCTCGAAGTCACATGACTCCTAACGGCCGGCGGCTGTAGTTTCCTTGCATTATTTATGTCTAGTTAGTAATAGAAGTTGTAGGAAGGTGTTTGTTTTAAACTGTTTTGCTTGTTATTTTCGAATTGAAATGAATGAATACGAGAAAAATGTTATTACCTGTGAATCTGGAAAGGGACGAAAAAGAACAATTACGAAAGCCAATTGGAAAGTGAGTATTCTAAAAGTAAATAGGTAAGTTAACTAAAGATTAGCAAATCTTGCAAACTAGCAACAAATGAGTGGAATTATGGAAGTCACGAGCCACTGGTTTATAATTCAATTAATATTACCTACTTACAAGGTAGCAAGGCACATTATTATTATGGCATTGATTATTTGGACAAATATTCAGGCTCGTTTTAAGGCAAACTATTTTTAGGTACAAACCTAGTGGTCCACCAGAAGCTCCTAACTGTGCACATCACACGAAAAGTTATAAGTGTAGCGTGCTTTCACAATTCGACATATCGGCTTTTCACACGGCGTTTTATAAATCCCACATGAAAATCGACCACGACAACTGTATTCTTAAGAATATCGAAGTTACAAAATCTAAACGTAGACGTCCAAAAACCAACTAAAAGTGTCCCAGAGGACATTGTACCAAATTTTCGGTGCGGAAACGAAAGATAGTCGTCAAGAAATTGAAGAATTTATGGAAACACTAAAATGCGCACAACCTCATTATTGTAGATCGAAAACTGCTAACCGTTTACATTTTCCACCAGAACTGAATATTCGTAAATTATATAAAATGTTCCAGTCATATTATTCTGTCCTCAAAGATCAACTATTGGTAAAAGAATATTTCTTTAGAAGAGAGTTTAGCACGAAATATAACATAGGCTTTGGAACACCACAAACCGATGTTTGTTCGATCTGCCTTCATTTAGATGAAAAACAAAAATTGATCGGAAATAATAATCTGACACAAAAAGTGGCTTTAATGACTGGAAAAACCGTTCATAAATTGAAAGCCAAAGCATTTTTCACATATCTTCGCGATGATAATCCTGAAATTCTGACAATTTCATTTGATTGTCAAAAAAACTTATTGATGCCAAAACTGCCAGACCAACAAGCATATTTTTCGAAGCAATTTAATTTTTACAATTTTACTGTAGTTGTCGGAAACTCAAATACAGCTTTAACACCACGGTAAAGTTTATGAGCTAGGAGATGAAGTAGAAATAGCAGATTGGAAGGGCTCCACTCAGAAAATATTGAAGCCTACAGGCCAATGGCATTTTCAATTTAACCCTTCGAAACGATTCATCATATCGCGACAAGGTGACACTAATGTGACCATTCAGGATGAAGTTAATTACAGAACTGAACTAGGAATGCCCAAATCGGTCACCAGAAGAAACCATAGAATTAGTGCTATACATCCAGTTCCACTGCCCAATGTTGTACCAGTTAAACAGGACAAAATGTCAGCAGTTGCAAAATTGCTTGAAAAACATTGTGGAAAGGAGTGGAGACTTCAAGAATGTTTTAAATTTTATGTAGATCTCGAAAGTAGAGAGCCAGGTGAAGACGTTGAAAATTCCGAAGAGTGTGTACACGTGGAAGAATCTAACACTCTTTCTATATAATTTTGTTTTCTTTTGAACATTTATTTCAGTTCTTTGTTATTTTCCTAAATAAATAATTTAAAATATAGTTATCTGATTTCTTATTCGATTAGTTATAATCAAATTTAATAGAGTATCCAAATTTTCTTCACAATCAAATCCCGATATATCCAACCTTTAAGCTGAAAAATTTGCTAAACTCCATTTAATTAAGGTTCATTTCCATGCAAATGACATTTCTATAGACCTGGTGAATGTAGTAAAATAGTGTTATTTGCTGTTTAAAAAATATTAGCGGCTAAAATCGTTTTTTTTTTTATTTCCTGTAAAATTTGCCATTTTGGATTTATCGGGTTTTGATTCTAGATGCCTCATCTACTCGAAATAGTTTTTAAAAATAATTCAGTTACTTTCTAATTATCAAGAAATCATTTGCTTATAATTCGATTTAATATTTGCCAATGTTGTTAAAACCATTGCTTAACATATTCGTTCTATTCTGACGACAATGCAGAAAAGTTCGTCTTATTTCACTCCAGACATCAAGTTTGGATTATTCTGCACTGATAATATGCAATTATTATATCTGATGTCGCTAAACAAAACCAAATTATATGCATTATTGCACATTAAATGATACATTATTGGTCTATTTTTGCAGTAATTTGCTTCTCCGAACAACATTGTATTTTTTCTGATAAGCAAACAAAGACATATTATATTTAAATCTCAAGCTACAAACAAGAGACATTTTTGTTTGCTTATCTATGTATATTCTGAATTTTCCTTTCATTGCAGTAAAATTGTCGTACATTTCAAACAGAAAATGTGAAAATATTTAAGTGAGAATACAAATTATGAACAATTTATGTAGACCACTTACAGAAAAATTATCCTTCTCTTATAGGCATATTAAAAATTATTTATGTATTTTTACAGATTTAAAATCCAAAGTATGCAATGGAATTTGTATTTTATCAGTAAAACATAAATATAAAATTAAAATAATAAAGAAATATTATTTCTTAAATATTAACCATTATAAGAAAGTAGAAAAATTTTGAATTCTATCCACATGATATAGTTACCATCACAGTAAATGACTTAAACGTTGTAATAAATAGTCGATATCCTAAACTGTTCATCGGTTGTTTGCTCTCGACGTGCTAACAATTCATCGGATGTATGCACTCAACAGTCTAAACAGTGGATCTAATATTGAGTCTAAATTATTCTCATAAAAATTTAGGGTTAATAGATATAATGTCTTTTTGGTATTTGTTGCAGTATTATTGTTATTATTTGTACTACACTGGTATATTATAAGGAATAAAACAAAGATTGTTGAATTTGCATTGATAGGAAGAATCAACATCGAAGGATCAAAAAACTCATTTATATAAAGACTACATGACTAAAGATGATAGGGCCCGTGATAATTTATAGTTGGGTTTAAGGAATACAACAATGGTTGATGAAAAATTTTCTGATATTGAGCAATTAAAAATATCAACAAAAACAATAATGGAATAAAACACGACATGACTTTAAATTACTTTTTATTTTGCTTATGAAAGTAAGTAACAAGTTTATGCTTTCTTTATGTCACACGACATAAAGAAAGCATAAACAAAGTCGAACCTGGTCTATAATTGCTATGAAGCATTGAACCACTTGGCAGGGAAGGGACCGGTGCAACTCTTATGGATACCTGGGCATAATGGCATTAAGGGAAATCTAATTGCAGATGACCTTGCCAGACTAGGGACCAGGGAAAACCTCTATGGACCAGAACCTGCAGTGGGAATAAGTCGAAATCTGATCAGAGACCGCATCAATGGCTGGGTAAGAGACTAGCATAATAAAAGATGGAGAGGAGTAACGGGTTGTCGAATAACCAAACTCTTCATCCAATACTCAGTGATTGAGAAATGGGCCCAAGAATTCATTAAATTGAACAGGCACAAAGCCAGAACCCTGATGGGAATCATAACGGGCCACCATAGTAGCCTGAATGCATATAAGCACAAGCTGAGGCTGACTGATGGCCCGGCCTGCAGATGCTGTAAAGAAGACGAGGAAACCTCGATTCAACTCCTCCGCACTGGAGGAGAAGAGGTATCTTATATTAGGGACCCCTGTTATCCTAGAGGAGGCGATTCTTAAGGCGGGGGACGTGCCTAAATTGCTCCTTTTATGGGATAGCATTTTTGGATAATGACCCGGATAAGATGGGATCGCCAAGGGACCACCCATGCGATCAGTGGCTGATGAGTCCCAAACCTATATAATATAATAGTAATAATATGTCACACGAAATTATGTTCTCTTTTCTCATTATAATGAAAAAATCCTCCTTATATGAAGGTAAATTAGGTAAATAAGATAATCAGACACAACTGTTAAGTGATCTGCTTTGTTGATCCATCTTATTGTTACAGAGATTGGAGGATAAAGTTTTGTGTTAATAGTACTTCGACTATTACAATCGAAAAATTATAGAAAATTAATTTTATTAAACAAATCTTCATAATATTTTTATCTAGTATATTTTCGACTAAATTCAAGTATATATTATCATAAAAGTTACCTGTTAACTATAAACTTTTATAACTCAATGATAGGTTGTAAACGTAAAATTCCTATTTCTCAATAAACAAAAGCTATAATATATATTAATTTATATATAATCATTACATTCACCTTTTGATATATAAATATGCATTTTATCTGGTGAATATGAAACTTATTATTTTATTATACTTTGACTTACCCAAACCAAGTAACGAAATAACAATAACTAAAAGGAAAATGCTTCCTGCACTCATACTGACTGACAGTTTAATAGTAATAGCTTTATAAAAAAATTGGCAATATTTTTAGCCTTATAAATATTCAAGGTTTCCAAACAAACATTTTTTAAGTAAATTTGTTTAATGTTTAATTAGGTGAATAAGTACAGATTATAAAATAATTCATAATAAACGTAATAAAATATAAATGTTTACCTATATTTGGGGAGTACATTTTAAAGATTTAGGTATACTGTCGAAAATCTGCCGTTGTAAAATTTTATCGCTTTTAATGTCGTGAAAATGATGTAAAATTTCCCTATTTCTCATATACACCAGTGTAATTGGTAACATCTTTATACTACTATAATTTTAAACTTCTATACGCTTCAGGTATAAAACACTGATATAAATACACCATGATATATCCAGTACACTTTACTCTGTATGGGGTAAATTGTGATGCATAAAGGCTATTTTTCTGATTAATTGATACCAAAATTCTGTTACGTGTATCAGGAAGCAAAAATTAACTGTGTTGGCCACTTTTATTAAATTTTTTTGCCAATATGGCAAACTTTGAAACTATTTTTATCCCCAAACCAGATCCTAATCCCCAGAAGACCCTGATCAGTCCTTCAAATTATACCAGCCTTCTTCTAACGATGAACAAAATAGCAAAGGAACTAGTCCACAGACAGAAAAAATGAGAAAACTGGGACACTGAACGTCATCCCCAAAGAACAGTTAGCCCCAGAGATATCTTTTGTCCTTCCCTAGGATCCACCGCTAAACAAGGCCAATCCCAGTCTGCAACGATGAACGGGTAGCAGCAGTACCCTGCTACCTTTGTACCCTCATTCAAATGCTACTACAGCTACCAGAATGTTGACGCTGAATAAATAAACGACTAAAACAGTTAATTTATTAATAACTACTTTGTTGTTTTTGTTTACTTCTATTTGGGCAACTGTGGCCTCTTAGAAATATTCAGCTCGATTGGATATACAGTATATCCAATCGGGTATGGGTGTCCCAACGAGAGGCAGCCGATTATGTTTGTAATTATTGGGCAAATAAATAGCATTTCTACAATAATTTTGGGTTCAATTGTTTATTTAAACTGTGCCATTAGACATGGAATACAATATCTTGTAAGTGGCCGCCTCTGCTTCTCTGGCAACAGTGGATTATTTTGATGAAGTTTTCCATCACTTCGCGGCATAGCTGTGGCCCTATGTCTGCAATAACTTCGCTAATGTTATTTTTCAGCTGTTCAATCGTAACGGGATTATTGGCATAGACTTTTCCTTTAACGTAACGTTTAGCAGGTGCCTCACGACGACCCATAATTGCATATAATTTTCTTTCAGTGCCCACAATTGAACTATTACTTTCGTAGTACGCTTTGACAATAAGTATGCGTTGCTGAACAGTATAGCGCTCCATTTAGTAATGGAATACTCTCCAAGTAATAACTACGAAGCATCAACTTCCAAAATTTGCCACAAGAGTAATGGCAGCAAGTTTAAATCGGCTGCCATTCGCTGGAACACCCGTTACAGCAATTCTAAATCGGTAATAGGGGTTTTAAACCCAATAACATTTCTGAAGCTGTAAAAATAGAATTAGTTTTGATTCGCATTCATTTTCATTCTAATAATTTCTGGCCTCGATAAACTTCTTTTACCATTACTATTGATATTAAAAGTATATAGGTAGTAGATATGCACCACAAACATAAGAACACCCTTGTATACCTATTGTATTGGTAAATATTGTATACGTAGAGAAATCTTCACATGTGATAACATTACATTCTATAGATTCCTTCCTATTGAAAATATGTGTTAAATAATATATATTAAAAATAATTAAACCAGTAATATATCATTACTGGATCCTTAGAGAAATTATTCAAATACTGGGTATATATGGATTTTAAACACACGAGAACTTTTTAGGACTTCCTTTGGTAATGGTAAACTTATAGTATTATAATAAACTACAATATTTAAGTCATTATCAACATTCAACTTTCATTAAGAAAATATCTGAATTTGTTTAGATTTTTATAATATAAGACATGATAATTTAACTAAAGGTTGTCAACCTTTTGCAGTTTACTTATATATCCAAAACATTGTGAATTAATCTGTGTCTTTAATGGGTTTTTTGTTATGCTGTTAAAATTATCCACTTCTGTCTTCGATTTTCATAGTCATAGTATGTATTTGTGATAATTGATTATAGTAATTGAACACTACCATTGCACAATTGAGTCTGCACAATTATTCAGTTAAACTAGTTCAATTATATAATTAACTTACCTGTTGCTAAAGTCATATATTTGTATTCAAAATCACAGGGTGATTCAGAAGAAAATGGAAATACTTTTAAATCCATATCAAGAAAAAAGTATAATTTTTATTATTGCTTCTATAGATGCCCCAACTTATGTGGCCAAATTAATCCTAATAATCTCTGAAAGATCGATATCTGTCATTCACTGTTATTTGTAATTAGAACTATTAAAGAAAGTTAAGAAGAAAACATGGATTTGGAAGAAACAACTAAATAATAAATGTGAGTAATTTAAAGTACAAAAAATAATTTAAATATTTTAAATGATAATATTGGCATATTTCCACGTATGTGATGACATTCTTAATTTATCTAATCATATCTAGCACTATTTTGTTTTTATGCTGTTTCAAGGGACTGCACACTTGCTTTCTACAAAGGACATCAGGGTATTCGCACATTAGTCATAGATCAGTCTATAGTTCTCTATGAGAAGCAAATTAGTTGAAGTGTTGTAATCTTCTGCTTTGTACAAGAACTGCAGTTTCTTTGGATTCCTCATTGTGAACCAATATGTTTCATACTCAACTTAAATAGACTCATATCGTTTTTGAATCTGGTGGAACGAATTTGACAGAAACACAATGTGGTGACAGTTTTTCAATACTGTTATCATTACCACATACAGCTAATAAAGCAGTGAAAACAAAAGGATAATGAAAGATTGTTTAACCAATTTTTACAAAAAAAAAAAAAAGAATATAGCATGGGTATGTTGCATGAATTAAGAAAACGAATCATTAATCATATAAAATTTATTAATAGGTAAGGCAGTGTAGAAGTAATTAATTCCAGTTTTCAATCGGAACTCAATCCACTGTTTTACATGGAACAATACTGGGTAAGAACTGGAAGAAGAGGTTTTTATTAACACCGAAATAGTACACGTTTCTCGACGTACGTTTCGCCAACCAATACGGCATCCTCGGGAGATGACTAAAAGTTTATGCGACCGATTTAGCCATCTTTTGATCACACCAACTTGGTTGGCAAAATGCGCGTCGAGAAACGTGTTCTGTTCATGGAAAAGTTGTCTCCAGTTTTTATTTCTGGAATAGTAACGTCAAATTTGTAGTTAGTATAACTAATATAACAATAAGACCTTATTTTAATTAAATAAATTACAAAATTATGATGTATCCTAACTAATTTGTATACTATTTATAACACTCTACAGTCTCATATTACATTTTTATATAATTATTACAAAATAAAAACCAATAATAAATATGGTTATATTTATCATTATTGTTGTAAATAAATCTTATAATATATGACTAATTGTAAGTATTTAAAAATGAATATCGAATAATGTAAATATGTAAAAATATAGTAACATATTTTTATATAATTATTAAAACCACCGTCATTTTAGTTTTTTTATTTATAATGCCTACGTTAGAACATAGAAAAAAATTGTTATTGTTTTGGTTTTTGTTATAGCTGAATAAAAAATTGCTTTTTTTTCTAAAGCAATTAAAAAATTTGGATTATGCTTTAATCTGAATTTTACAAACAGATTTCTAAATATTAACATCAATTAAAAACTTGTATGTCTCTCACTTTCGTTATTTTATGATTTTCATTTTTCATTTACTAAAGCTGTCCACTTGGAGCCTTATCAGTAGCCACACTGTATATAATCAACTATGTATCTGTATGATATATAATCATTTATATAATAATGTAACACTTACCTACCCAGTTAGCATTAAGAATTATTACATCAATTTAAATATTTCAAATCCACGCGACGGAATCTCGGCTGCCGTGGAGTTATCCGAGTGTAACACCATTTTTGCAGTACTTACGGTAGGGTAGACAGCTTTAGTTATTACAAAAATAATTAAATAATAATAATAATAATAATATTAATATTAATTCTTCCAAAAGGCCCTTTAGTTTTTTTTAAATAATCACTCGTATATTTGAAGGAAAATTGTTATTCTTAATTGTTATTATTGGTATAGGATATAAATCTATGTGTAGTATATACATTTATAAAAAAAAAGATATATATAATATGATTTATTATAGATCTCCACCGAGTAATAAAATTTTAGAGAATAGTATTATTTTGCTTAACAAACACTGCTTAAGTAGTTTAGTTATAGAAAATATTTGCTCTGGTTTGAACAATATATTTTTTCCTTGTACATTCTTGCTTTCATTTAGTTTTATATATTTTTTTATATATTGAAACTTTATTACTTTTTTCCAAAAACATCCAGCCTTAAAATATTTTGAAATTTAAGCTGAAATTTAACAAAACTCTTGATAGATGTTCTATAAATTTATGCCAGTTTTTAAATTGTATGTATAGATCACATTAAGGCATATTATTGGAAACTGAAATTATTTCCATATATATATTCAGTCGTCTTTTATTCTGAAATATTTTCTGAAAATTATTTAATCAGAAATTGAATAAATATAGCTTGTGTGAGTGTTTTATTTCAAAATTTATATAAAAATAGTCCTTATAGTTACTAATTAATTTTTTTTGTAAGGATTATTAAAGTTTACAATACTTAAAAGTAAATTATAGCTTACGTTCACAGTGATATTTAATTTAAGTTCGTTTAAATAGTCAAAATGTAAAAGTAGATACCTAAGAATGTTTCGAAATACTTTTGCTACTGTGTAATGATCAAAAATATCAAAATACTACTATTATCTACATAAATTTACTTACAAAAATCAGTATTATACAAAAAACTAAAGGGCCTGTACTAATTTTGTTCGAGGAATTGCAGAGATCTGTACTACAAGTCGTGCAGGTATGTTGACCAGGTAAAATTTCGTTTCTCATCCTCAGTTCGTTAAAAATGTCTTCACAGGTAGCCCCGTACCTGAGGGCTTGGCAGCCTCTGGTGATGTGGTTGACGGTGGGTGTGCCAGGAATAACAGCTAAAAAATATTCATTTAGTGTAGTAATACATGTAAGTATATGAGATAGATGAAGAATATGTCCTAAAATCGGTTTAATCTGGAAGGGATTATTTTACTGAATCAGTAATCGATTTTGGCATTCGATTATGAAGTGTCAGTCTGGAAATAAATCCTGCATATGGACACGTAGGTTCAACTCCCATCGAAGAGAATTGATATATGTAGCTTAGGTGGTTTTCAACATTTACGTAAGTTTAAGTGTGACCTCCTCCTGTTCAATTAAGACGTTTTTGGGGGTATATAAGAAAGTTTGTTTTCTGAATTTATTCCACTTTTCACTTAAATAAATAAAGAAAAACCTTTATCACTTAATTTCGTTTCTTGAATGAGCCAAATTTTGAATAGAGCAATAACTGCGCCATCGCCTACTATAAAAGATGTAGCCTATATGCCTATATGCGCATAATTTTTTTCGCCCGAAAAATAGTGGAAACTTATTAAAATATAGGGTCTTTCAATAAGGACGCTCGAAATTTATTAGGTTATAACGGTCATGTTGTTAAAGAAATATTTGTCAAGTTGTGAAGTGTTTAGTAGTGTATGACAAATCACCATGGAAGGTTATAGCGTTCAACAACATGTGCAAATCATCAAATTTTATTTTCAAAATCAGTGCTTCGTTCGAGAAACTTTCCACTATTGGACATTTGGTGACCAAATTCGAGTCAACCGGTTTGAAAAATAATCAGCAAATACACGTACATCACCAAAGCGCAAGGTCTGCTAAAATCATCGCTGCTGTGCGTGAGAGTGTACGGGGAAACCCGAGGCAGTCAATTTCTCATCGTTCACAAGAACATGGCCTTTCTACGACTTCAACTTGATGAATTTTTCGTCGGTAATTGAATATGCACCAGTATAAAATCTAACTAACCCAGGAACTTAAGACAAACGACCATAGAGCGCCATGTGTTCGCTGACTGGGTTCTGGAGCAGTTGGAAGTTGACCAAAATTTCGCCAACAAAATCATTTTTATCGACGAGGTCCATTTTTGGATGAATGGATATGCGAACAAGAAAAATTGTCTGATTTGAGACGATACCAATTCGTCCCAAGAAAGTCACTGCTTGGTGCGGATTTTGGTCTGCCGGAATCGTCGGTCAGTACTTCCTCCAAAATGAAACTGACGTTGCCGTAACCGTCAACGACGAGCGCTACAGATCGATGATAAGCAACTTCTTGCGGCCTAAACTGGATGATATGGATATCGGCGACATGTAGTTCCAATAAGATGGTGCTACATTCCATACAGTTCATGACACGATGGACATTTTGATGAGCGATTTAAGGCCATGGTTACCTCACACAACGGCGACGTGAACTGTCTATCGAGATCGTGCGATTTAACGCCTTTAGACTTCTTCTTTTGGGGCTATATTAAATCGCAGGTCTATGATTGACACAGGTCACTGAGTTGACGCTCTCAAAGTCAACATAACGAACGCCATCCAGCAAATTTAGCCAGATTTGTGGTACAAAGTCATCGAAAATTGGACCTCCCGAATATATGCCACCAAGCAGAGCCGCAGCGGACAATTGAACGACGTTATACTCCATACCATATTAATGCCATAAAATGTTCTTTCAAATAAAAAAACCACTGGGTAAATGTCTCACAGACAGCTTGTTTTACTTACATTTGAAAATCAAGCGTCCTTATTGAAAGAGCCTTTATTATTAATTGTTCTTCAACGGTACCCTTAGAAATACTTATACAGTGACGTTTTTCATTAATACAATTGCTTACTACGGAAATTTGGTATTGTTATTTAATTAGGTCATATAAAGGGTGCCTTCATATTATATATTAATGACTCATGTTACGATAACTCTTCAAATTCTATCTAATCAACTGCGACATGATCAACATAATTGTCATTTTTTTAACTTACTTTGGTAATGGTATGCAGCGCAAACAGAAGGTCCTATGCAATGAACTCTCCTGAGCTGAGCTTCATCCCCGTATAGACAGGCGCTTGTTTCTCCTGGTCCTAGGCGAGCTACGCACTCGTAACATCGAATGCCTTCACCTGGAATTACGATAAGGATACATGTTGTAAAATTGATGATAATTAAGTATATAAGTCAGAATATTCGACAGAGAACGATGGTAACAAAATGATGGCAATATTACTGCTATTTTTTATTTTATAATAAAGAAAACGCAACATAATTATAATGCAAAACGCATATGTACAGGGTTATCCGCATAACATTCTACCCCCTTAACTGTATTATTTTTTGAAATAGAAAAAATGGTAAATACGAAAGTTGTAAGAAACTTTACTGCGATCTCAGACATGTATTTAGAAAAACAATCGAATCTTGCGTTTCGGAGATCTAGACCAAACTTATATTTTTTTAAATGGAATATCCTATTTATTTTTCGATTTCTGAAATCTACGTACTTTTCCAATTACAACAATATATACATGTTATATCATTGATCTAGTAGTTTGCACAATATCGCCCTTTGAAATATCGAATATCAAACAAAATCAAGATTGTAATGGAAAATTTTAAACAATAATTACGAGAATTGTTATAAACTGTGAAGATGAGAATGAAACGCGGTTGTGATTTTTCTTTGTTGAATTTGATTCAAGTCGTGTTTTAATTAAATGAAAATGTGTGAAGTGTTAATGAAAGGTATAGTGGGTGTGTATAAACAATTTTTTGGACATATTTTGTGATTTGTGTGTGATAGAAATTGGTCTAGACGACTGGAATTAGAGAAGGAGTTAAATAGGTAAGTTCAATATTTAAGTCTAATGGTTTTAATTAAAATGTAAAGTATTTTATAATCATACATCTATACATACTTATGTATACTACATATACAATTTCATGGAGAATAAATGGCTTTCTTTGATACTAAACAATAGATAAATGAATATGACAGACTATACAGCTTCGTTGTAATTCTTAATAAACTAAAAACTACCTTTTCTTTACACAGGTAGGTCCAGAACGAGTTGGACAGCCATTATACAAGGTAAGACTATTTTTTCTATTATTTTGTTATTTGCTCTTTGTTACACTGACGCAAAGTTTAAACATTTGTCTAATGAAACTTTAGGAAACCGTAATGTAAGGAAAAGTCTAAAAAAAGTACTACCATGTTGTAGTGTATATCAAATTCTGAACTATCTAGTTGCCCAAATAATGAATGTTAATATTTGTTTAAACATTTTTATTTGAACAAATAATAGTATTGCAACTCTGCTTTTAATAAGTGCCTACCAACTTCCTTATTTTAAGTGCAAGACTCTATATTGCATTAATACATTGCTACTCCAGTTTAATATTGACTTTCATTCCAATTTTTTGTTAAGGTTAATTCGAATACAAGTTTAATATTAAGAATTTATTTGAACTTATAAAATGTTTAGAAAATATAGAAAAATTTTTCGTAACTTCACTAATAATATTTAATTAATAACTAATTTAACATTAACTTTACTTGATACTTGAATAAATTGAAGAGGAAACCTCAAAAACTGAAGATGCTGTAGGTGTACAAGACGTCTTAAAATAATGCATTTTACAGTCAATATCTTCGATGTTTGATAAGACGAAAAGGTGAACCAAAAACCAATTCAAATTGTGTAAAAAACCTTTGCCATTACAAACTTAGAACTTGCATTTTTCAATCCTTATAAAACATCCCAACTTTTGTTTCTCAAATTATACCTTTACTTTTTTGTACTGATAATATCCCCACTTCATTCATTTTGAACACATGAGTACTTAATATATGCATTTAATTATATTTATGCATAGGAGAAAGCTTTATTTATTATTTATTTATTTATAATTTAACTTAAATATGACTGTTATTTAAAAATACTACAAAAAGTTGTATTATAATTTATAAAATATTATAAAAAGTTGTATAACGCCTTTGAAATATCCGAAGTTTACACTTTTGCAACGTTTTCATCTGTTTTTAAGGTTGAAGGACGTCCCGAGCGCTGCTTGCAGCTGAAGACGAGCAGTATTCAATCGACTCATTTCCGCTTTTAAATCGCTCATACCACTTCTAACCAGTCTTCACGGTCACCACATTATTACCATATATTAATTTTAACATTTCATGAGGTTCTTTAGTACATTTTTGCAACTTAAAAAAACTTAATGTCAATACGTTGTTCAAAATCCATGATGTGCGACAGACACTGTAAACACGTCATCACTCTTCCGATGCTAAAAGTCAATTGATCAGTCACAACTTGTTCAAACTTCACACTGACTATATCAAAGGATCAGGCTATCGGACGCATTATTTCACACAAAAGCAGCGTCACCAGTTTCTGCTATAAAAATTCGTTTACCTTATTTTTTTATCACACCTCGTATATTGAAAATCATTTATATAGATCCAGTACATTTATAGTGTTCTAAATAATTTCTGGTTTCATAGAAATGAGCAAACTCTTCAGAAAAAATTTCTTCTGAAGATATTATAACATTACTAATGAAGTTTGCAAATATATGTAGGTGCATTTATTTATTTATTTTTGATGGGAATATAACCAGTGTGTCATGTTTGTGAAAGTCGCTGAAACTATGCAGTAGAGTGCAAGTGCTTTTTAGTACTTTATATGTTTATAAATATTTCAGTAATTATGTTTAATAGTTGTATATATTTAGATAATATAAAACGAACAATATTGTTCATTTACTTCACCGCAAAAAAATTACGAGTATATGCTGTAATAAGTTATTATCTTATATCAAACTCTTAATTAATATTTTTTAAATTACACAAATAATTTATCCAAGAGGATAAGTTTATCATGAAAAAAATTATTTCCAATATTTTTTTATCCAAAATTTATCCTCTTATATAAATTATTATATATATTTATAAATTGTATTATCTATGGTGCCCAATATGCAAGGAATAATGTTTATAACTTTCTAAAAATACAGTGTATAAAACAAATCTTTTAGACAAAATTCTTTTTTAGTTAAGTTTATTGCTCCTTTTGGTAAGGTTGAGTTTGTCTTGAAGCCATTAATTTCATGGCCATGGCAATAAATTTTTTTTAAATGGTACCACATTATTTTCTGTGTTGGAATCAAATCTTTGTTTTACGTATGGATGTGTAAAATGTATATGGGGTTGCATTATAATTTTTTAAAAAAGAACCTAACATTTCAGTAAAAATGCAAAAATTCGAATTAAAGAGCATTGTGGAAGAGGACTATACCTAGTGAAAATTTTGAACATTTTATTGTTCTATTTAATGACTCATAAAATATTTTCTATGGCTTGTTTAATGATTCTTTGCGTGTGCGTCACAGGTAACTATCGTATGAATCAATCAACTGACATTTTTGAACAGTATCGTGCCGAAAACACATTTTAGGATAACAGTTAGTACAATACAAATCCGTCAACCTATAACAGAGTAATGAAAAGGTTCTCCACAAAAACATTCAATGGAAATGATATTTGCATCAAAATAAATTAAATAAATTCAACAAAAATCAAAATAAATGAAACAAAAATTAAATATAGAAATATTGACACACCAATGAATCAAACTATATAATTAAGCTAAGACGTGACTTCATAATTGCATTTTGTTCGGCAATTTATTAACTGTCTATGCCGTACGTAGTTGATTGAAACATATGTCGCTAGACATACGTGCTGGTAATTGTGGCATATTAGTAACAATTGCAAATGGTGTAGCATGTGATCCGTGCGTCATCACTAAATTGATACACGCGCAAAGATTCATTATATAAATTGTATTTATTTTGTCTTTGATCCTAATATTTCTTATTAGCGTATCCACCATTTCCGAGTTTGAATAGTCCATTTTCACATTTTACACACTTGTCCTTACTATTTCAAGTCAACAAATAGTACTACCATCAATTTACTGTATATCTGTTAATAAAAACAATTGAAATAACTTGGGAAGTACTCGAAAACGAACTTTAAAAATTCATCTTCAAAGTTGATCGGTTTTGCAATAACGTACAAGACGAAATTTTGGAATCGACCGACAATTAATTACGTTTTTCCATAATGCGCATAACAAAACGATATCGACATAAAATCTTGAAACAGAAGTGGCTCTATTGAGCCAGCGAGTTAGCGATTTGAATATTTTCCATCTCCAGTGGCGTATCCAAAAATTATTTTATTGGGTTCAACAACCAAAATGCATATACTTACAAATCAAATCATCATCATGCACAAACGAAAATTTTACGTGTTACGCCCTTTGCACTTAAACATAAGCATTTGTATTTTGGAGCTAGACTATAAAGGAAGCAAGATATGCTGCATTTCTCATTACTTTGCCAACGTACAATACGCAGAACTATTATTAGCTAACAATTTTACAAAATTTATATTAAAAAATGAGAGGAATACGAAACGTAATTTTTTCTTCCGAGATGTATTTCGAGGTTGGAGAACTTACGTGCTTGAATACTCTTATATCGAGAACATAAGTATATACACAGATTTCAACATACATACTTGTAAATTTCCACAAAAGATCGCAATGAATTACCGGTATTCCTTTGTCACTTTTGCCAACAATTTGAGGAATTACTAAGTGACTAAATTTGGCAAATAATTTACAATAGGATATCCGCAATAAGTATTGCTTGCTTAACTAGTTGATATCATAAATTAAAGTTATTTAGTGATATCATTTATATTTATTTTATGTCGACATATTTATGACGCATATTTTTCATGTAAAAAAATCCTTTAATCATTTGTCATGTCCATATTTCTACAGCAATGAGTAAGCATTGGTAGGGAAAATTATTTTTCGTCCTCCAAAATTTGTGCTTTTAATATAATTAAAAAATTGTTATTTGTGGTGCACTTTTTATTTATATTTATTTTTTTTATAAATAAGTGGAAACTGATATACTGTTCGTGTTATTCAGATACCAGTTTTCACACAGTATGAGATAAAGGACTTATTGCATTTTATTGACCTTACTTTATTATATTTTTAAAAATAAATATTTAATTTGATACAAATTCTTGATGTTTAAATAAAAGCATATTATATACCATCTTCTAACAGTCCTTATATCATATTACATTATTTCAACTCGTTAGACATTTTATCGAAAATTGTTAACCGATATGATGATATTTTTCTGTTTTCTAAATAATAATTGTTTGTGTTATAGTCATAAAAAACTGATGAAACAGAATTTCTTGCTCTATTTACTATATGTACAATATACAATTTTAATAATTATATATCAAAATATAGTGATATTATTTATCTCCAAGTGTTCCTATTCACGAAACTTTGAACTATCTCAGGGAACTACTCGAGCTAAACACCTTCATTCAAGAAATCATCGACGAAAACATTAATATAATTAATTTTTATATGAGGCGAAATTGTGTCATATAATGAATATTTTGAACATGATGGTACTACAATGGGTAACTCCCTGTATCCTTCTATGGCAAACCATTTTCTTAATAGGTTTGAGACTGGAGCTAAAGAAGAATTCGAATATTTGCCTAGAGTATGGCTCAGATATGTGGATGATATTTTTGGGGTTTTAGATACTATGGACGCAGGCATAGATAGTTTTCTTTTACAATTATACAACTGTTACATATTGATAAATTTTAGAATACATATGAAATTGAAAATGATGAACAAATACGCTTTTTTTTATGTATTAATATTTAGAAATAGGGAAAGTAGATTAGAATTTGACCTCTGGCACTTCGAGATGCATTTCTAATGATCCTCATCATTGGCATTAACATAAAATAGTAAATTTAAATTTTTTGGTTTCGTGTTTGCTAACTTTTTCTCTTAATAATGATAGGTCCGAAGAAGAAAAGAAGATTATTAAGTATGTTTACTATTGTTTGGAACATGTTAAATGATGAAGAGGATTTATGGTTTGTCTAATGATTCTTTGCGTGTGCGGCACAGGTAACAATCGTATAAATCAATCAACTAACATTTTTGAACAGGGTTGTGCCGAAAACACATTTTAGAATAACAGTTAGTACAATACAAATCCGTCAACCTATGACAGAGTAATGAAAAGGTTCTCCACAAAAACATTCAATGGAAGTGATATTTCCATCAAAATAAATGAAATGAATTCAATAAAAATCAAAATAAATGAAACAAAAATGAAATATATTTTATAGAAATATTGAGATGCTAATGAATAACATTATACAATAAAGCTAAGTCATGACTTCATAATTGCATTTTGTTCGGAAAATTATTAACTATCTATGCCGTACGTAGTTGATTGAAACGTATGTCGCTAGACATACGTGCTGGTAATTGTGGCATATTAGTAACAATTGCGAGTAGTGTAGTATGTGATCCGTGCGTCTTCACTAAATTGATACACGCGCAAAGATCCATTATACAAACTGTACCTAGAAGTAACGGTTATTCTTCTCACATAGTAGATAAATAAATTAGAAAAGGTAGATTTAAGACAACTCTTCTTAACTTCACGCCTTTTCCTGAAAAATTATAAAAATCGTAAAATTGTGTCAATTCCATATTAACAACAATCTACCAGAGGCTTCAAAAAAGTCTACCGAAATCTACCAAAGATTTGGGAATGACATTAGTGCACCCTCCTCAAAATTTCAACAAATTTTGAGAATTTCCAAAGATAAAATTGAAAATAATGGAAGGTTGATTTATCAAATAATTTTCCAAAATTGTAGTCAAAAGTATATCGAGTAGACACTATATATTATAACTAGGTTTAAGAAATACTTGGTTAAAGAATATTTCCAGGAGATGTTAGAGGGGGAAGAGATAACAGTGAAGAATGCGAAAGAAAGAACACAAAAGGAAGAGGAAATTGGAAAAGAGAGAAAGAGTAGACAAGAGAATGAAATAAGTGATGGCATTAGCATAGATGAAGTTAAGAAGGCAACAGGAAAGTTGAAGAACGGGAAAGCTCCAGGAGTAGATGGAATAAAAGCAGAAGTATTGAAGGGAATGGGTGAAGAAGGGATGGCGTTATTACAAAGTATATTAAATAGAGCATGGGTAACACATACAGTACCTAAGGAGTGGAGAATTGCAATAATAGTACCTATTTTCAAAAAAGGGAACCAGAAAGACTGTGCAAATTATCGTGGGGTATCGCTACTCTGCACAACATGCAAGGTATATGAGATGATATTGGAAGAAAGATTAAGGAGGGAAGTAGATGGACAGTTGCATGGAGCACAGAATGGTTTCAGGTCCGGTTACTGCACACAAGATCATATATTTATATTAAGAAATATAATAGAGAAAATGCTTCCTTATAACAAAGAAATATATATATATATATATATATATATATATATATATATATATATATATATATATATATATATATATATATATATATATATAATATATATATATATGTTGTGTGGACCTGGAAAAAGCATTCGATAAGGTGGTGAGAGAGAAAATATGGGACATATTAGAGAAAAATGGTACAGCAAAAGAATTTATAGAAGCTGTAAAATCATTATACAGTAAAACAGAAAATATAGTAAGGAAGGACAATATGGAAACCAAAACATTCAGAACCACACAAGGAGTGAGACAGGGGGGAAATCTTAGCCCACTGCTCTTTATCATTTTCATGAATGAAATAATAACAAAAGTAAGCAGAGAAAGTAAGAAGGTGACGGTAGGATACTATAAAATGAAGCCAGTAGAAGTGAGCGAATGTGTGTTTGCAGACGATATTGCAATAGTGGCAGACACGGAAACAAAGTTACAATTTAATGTGGATCTATGGGTGAAAGAGTTGGACAAACAGGGAATGAAAATAAATGTAAGCAAGACAAAGGTAGTAGTTATAAGCAATAATAATGAGCGAGAAATGAATATAAAAATAAATAATCAGATAATGGAACAAGTAAAAAGCCTAAAGTACTTAGGAGTAACCATAGAGGAAGGAGGAAAGCAAGATGAAGAAATAAATAATAGAATAACAACAGCGACAAAGATTTTTCATAGTATGAAAAGGGGGTTCATTAGTAAAGCAGAAATTAGCAATAAAACAAATATGTCAGTTTATAAAACTGTATATTTGCCGACGCTACTGTACGGATGCAAAACATGGGTGTTGACAGAGAGGCAACTTAAAAAGATACAGGTATTAGAAATGAAGTATCTCAGAAAAGTAGCAAATGTTACGATAATGGATAAAATAAGAAATGAAGAAATAAGGAAAAGATTGGATAGCGAAAGTATCGAGAAGGTCATAGAGAGGGCTCAGCTGAGGTGGTGGGGGCACATGAAAAGATTGAGAGAAGAAAGACAAGTAAGAAAATATGGGAAGCAAAAGCCATTGGAAAGAGAAAGAAAGGCAGACCAAGGATGACGTGGGGCGGAGAAGTGGCGAAGATAATGAAGACAAGAGGAATCACATGGAAGCAGGCTGAAATTACAGCAAGGGACAGGGTTAGATGGAGATTAATGATAAAATAGAGCAGAAAACCGTGAAAGTGGGGAAGCAAATGTGAGTGAAGGGAAGTCAGGTGTTCATCATACTTGATAGGTTTGGGATGAGAAAGAGGAGAAAAGAGGAGCGCATAAGGGAAGTGGTAGTGAAGTGACAAATGATACCACAAACGGAGTGGAGTTTAGATATAGGGATAGAGCAAGATAGGGTGGAATGAAATTGTTAGAAGTTCTTTTAAGTTGTTTAACAAGAAATAGGATATTTAGTTAAGTAACTGTAATTGTAGTATTTAGATTATTTGTTTAAGGAAATGTATATTTAGCCTCTACACCTAACGGTAGGAGAGGTATAGATTATATTATATTATTGGTTAAAGAAATATTTAAAATATGGAAAATTACAAATATTTTCCGTTGCCCAACTTAAATTATTTCAGTAGGAGTAGGTTAAAAGTTAAAAATCAAGTTGATATACATATTAATGGTAATCGATTACAGGGTAACGGAGATATAGCCTTCGCCTTCAAATTTTTAAAAAAATGTCAATTATATAATACAAAAATCTATTGGTAAAAGCAAAATTGATATACAGCAATATAAATGTCATTTCTACTACAAATAAAATTTTATTGTGTGAATCTCTTGTCCTCTCGCAATTGAATTCTTCAATAAATTTGAAAATCAACGAATTAAAAAAAATCACAATGTACGTATACGTTTAATATTTGAATTGCGGAAATTTGAATACATCGCAGCCAAATTTTCTACTCTAAAATGGATTAATGTAAAACGAAGAACAGATTTGTGCATCTGTTACTTTTTACATAAAACGATTCACAAGAAAAGACCACCATATTTATAAAACAAACTTTCATATAGGTCTGATATACACAATACAAACATCAGAAGTAAGCGTTCTTAGACTTTTTATTCCTTTTTACAGGACTTCAAAGTTCTTTTTCATATATTGCTCTTTACTACCACAATAAAATCTCTTACAATATTTCTCTTGCATAATTTAAGAAAAATATTGAATGAAAATATTTCAAGACATTTTAAAATTTGTCTAATTATTGTGTTGCAAAAATATACTTACAATTGAGAATATTTCATAATTTTCTATTTTATTCTTTCCTCTCTTCATGGTGCCGAATTGCTTATAATGTTATTTTATTTTTTTATAAATTTTACCTTAAGATTTTTAACGTAAAATTGAATCTGTACGTAATTTGTCACATACAACTTTTTTATTTATATTACATTTATTGTTTATTGTTGAATCTATTGTTGTTGAAACTATTTAATTATTTACTATATATTTACATCCTGCTTCATACCTTGAAGCATACTAATTGGTCTATATGATCGATTGCTTATTATATCATAGTATATGTTAATACTCGTATACTATTATAGCAATATTAATTATAGCATTTATGTGATATTAACTTGTTACCCAAGTTTACGCGAAAAAGTTAAATTAAGTTTCCAAACTCTATCTTTCAGCATTATATTTTATGTAGAATATTGTGGAATATATGTTCTACTTTTTGGTATTTTACTATTGTCTAGACTAGATAATAAAAGTTATTTATTAATAATATTATTATAATATATTTTTATTCTTAATTATATTTATCAGTTTTAAAAAATTACCGTTCTTAATATAATTTCTTTCGTTATTCTATCAACATTATATTTAATTTTCCAGTAGTACAACTCTACTGAAACTATGTAGAAAATCTTTGCTATTAGAAATTGATTTGTATATCAATTAGCCAAATCCTTGTTACTACTATTGTTAGGACACTTCGTATATGGCTAGGTCACCCTTCGCTATACTACGACTTGTAATGAGTGAATTATGTAAAAGGAAAATACATACCTGATTTAACAACACCAAAAAACAAAAGAAGTATCGCAGCACTTGCGGTATAAAGTCTCATTTTATCGCCAATTTTTATTTTCATTAAACTACACGATGTAAAATTCTTCTACCAATAATCAGTTTCATTTAAAGTTAATTCATTATCCGTACCGATTGCATACAATTAAATAAATACCAATAAACCCTTGTTTACGCACAAATTAAATAATTTATCATAGATCAGTTGAGATTTCAGTGAATACTAATTAACGAAAGACTAGATCGTTTGGAGTTAAACAAATTCGTAAACAGTAAGCCTTCCCTAAAATTTTTAAATTGTGTGTAATCTTATTGAAACAGTTTTTAAAACCGCAATTAACACGTAGTTACTACCTAGGAACGTTAGTGCTACATCTATATTTATTGGTAAACAAGTTATGTAGTTTAGGATTCATATTTCAGTGGATTTGCAGGAAATTGTGATATCTGGCCTCTAATTTAAAAATTTGTTTTAACGAAACTGTGTTTATTTCGTGCTAATATTTAATGATTTCAATGTAAACTGAGTCAAGTTCACAAGATTTCAGCTGCGGCGTTTCACATATCGCCTGCTGTAGAATTAAGATTATAATGAGTTTTATTTTTATTTCACTTTGCCCCAAATGCTTATACGGAATGTTTCGTAATATGTGTTTAAAAGTTCGCGGTTCAATTCAAAATACTTTCATGTTCGAGATACGGGGTGTTAAACATTTTAAGAAATAATGGATTAGGTAATTATACAGAAGTGATAAAGTCTTGAAAATACTTACCGGATTTTTCCTACCCCCCCCCCTATTTTCGAGGGTGCTGAACACGAATCTGGTTTCAGTTTCATCCGCTCGTACACAGTTTTCGGGAAAATGGATTTTCCAATTTTTCCAATACATGCCACTTTCCTTATCAAATAATTTTCACTTCACACTACGTAGATAGCTCCTATTAATACGAGTAGATGCTACAACACTTCCTTTATACATATCATATATTAAACCATCATAAAACCTATTATTCATTACGATTTTCTTAATTTTCTTCAAATGTTTCAATTCCGATACAACTGTCGTCCATTGTAATATTTTTAATCGTGCGCCCTCTATATGAAACCACATGTACTTATTAGTATACCGGGCGCTCCAAAAGTTAACTATGAATATTAACTGAACTAAATACGCTGTTATTTTGAAGGAACCTAATCTAAGCCAACGTAATCTAACCTAACTATAATAAGTAGACAGTTAAGTTAGGTTAGGTTATAGATTCGGTGTTAGATTCCTTCAAAATAACAGCGTATTTAATTGTTAATATTCATAATTAACTTTTGGAGCTCCCCATATACTAATCAGTACATGTGGTTTCGTATAGAGGGCGCACGGTTAAAAATATTACAATGGACGACAATTGTATCGGAATTGTAAACATTTGAAGGAAACTAAGAAAATCGTATTTCATATTTCCGTATTAAATCAAGATGAGTAATCCAAATTTGATATACCATACTTTCTTATATAGGGTGTCTCAGTTAGAACTATAGAAATTGAATTGCGCCTCATTTGTGCTATGTCAAAGATATGGCGTCAATTTTCAACAACTGTCATCTACAAACCATACGACGCCAATATGCCGCGACTAACAGTTCAACAACTAATAGCTTGTGTATAACAGTTTTATGAAAGTGAGCGATCATTTACAAGTACATTAAGTAAAATTCGCACAAAATTAGGACAAAATGAAGCGCCTACTGAGTTAACAGTGCGTAACTTGTTTGTAACCAATAAATTTGAAGAGGCGGGTTTTATTATTGATAAGACAACACCAATACGTCCTCGTCGTGGTGGGTCAGATTAAAATATTGCTGCAGTGTGAAATGATTGCTAAAAGTGTACTGGAGTGTCCAAATACATCAATTCGACGTCGTGCACAATAATTGAATCTATGAAGAGCCACCACGTGTCAGATTTTAAAGAATGATCTGCATCTGTATACATCAGCATACAAAATTTGTATGCTGATGTATACATTTGTCGTACATTTGTTAATTGGGTGTTAGAAAAGAAGGAAGGTGATGAAATAATATAAACTTGTTCAAAAGGACTGGTGTCAATAAAAATTGAGTCAATTTTTAGTAGTATTGTCCAAAACTCCTCGGTGTTAGTGGGTTGATTAGATTTTAAGTAACACCATGAAAACAAATCTAAGAGTGTTAGATCTGGAGATCGAGCAGGCCACTCTATTTTACCCTGGCGTTAAATCCAGCTCTTGAGATACTGTTTACTGGGATAATTTACTGCGCCATAATAGTGTGGAGGGGCACCATCTTGTTGAAAATTTATTTCCGTACCTCAAAATTCATTAGAATTTTGTTCGTAGAATCTCCAAAATTAGACGCGCACTGTGTATCTGCCAATATACATTAATGATACCATTATACAATGTGGAAAAAAAAGTATGGACTACCCCTAATAATTTGATAATCTTCAGGTTTTATGGAAAACGCTTGAACACGTCGATTGAGTTTTCCAGTTTCCCACATTCTGATAAAATTCATTTGTCTTTTTATTGACATCTGTCAAAAATATGACGTCATCGACATTTTTCTTAAACGACAATATATGGCATGTGATACATCATTTGGAAGTTCTTGTTTCACTTAGAGTGTTCCCAGATTTTTTGCGATTCTGTAGAGCCGTTTCAAAATGGCGACCGTTCAATTGTGAAAATTATCTTAAATTAATTCCCAGTAAAAGAATAACTGTTTCTTGTGTTATCACCAAAAAAGTAAACTATTTAACATAAGTTTTATTTATCAATCAAAGAACGCTCAATATTAAATAAAACAAAATAAGAACACAACAAAGAACAATCAAATAAATAATGAACTAAGAATAATGTGTTGAGGATAAAACACAAAACTTATTTAAGTAAATGCTGAAAGTTACGACCGTTGACAACTTAACAGTACTCAAGTCTAGGAACAAATTCTTCTTGAACATTTCGTAACATCTCTGGTGAAATTTTTCGTATTTCCATTCTTATGCGGCACTTTAAATCATCAATATCTCTTGGTCTATTAAAAAAAAACTTTTCATTTCAAATAACCCCACAAAAAGAAGTCCAAAGGGGTCATATCAGATGACTTGGCTGGCCATTCAATGGGACCCCGTCGGTCAATCCATTTTCCTCGAAACATCAAATCGAGATATTCCCGAACTTGTCTTGCATAGTGGGGCGGAACTCCATCTTTTTGCAGTCAAATTTCTGAACTGGACAAATCGAGATTACTGTGGTCAGGATAAAGAGTGACTAAAGTTGACAAAAGTTCAAACTGCAAGAAATTCAAGTAGGTTTCACCGGTAAGATTCTCTTCAAAGAAAAACGGTCCTAACACTCTATTTTTCAATATGCCGGCCCATACATTAAATTTTTGAGGTGCAATGAAAGGTCAATAAACTGAATGTAAGGGCAGGCATTGAATGATAAAGCCTTAGAACTGTCTTACAATTAGTGTGATTATGTTTGCTGTTTTTTCTGATAAAGCAAGGAAAAGTTATTCTTTTACTGGGAATTAATTTAAATCATTTTCACAATTGAACGGTCACCATTTTCAAATGGCACGACAGAATCGCAAAAAAATCTAGGAACATACTGAGTCAAATAAGAGCACACGCCATGTATTATAATTTAAGAAAAATGTCGATGACGTCATATGTTTGACAGATGTCAATAAAAAAACAATTGAGTTCTAACAGAATGTGGAAAATTGGAAAACTAAATCGATGTGTTCAAGCGTTTTCCATGAAACTTGAAGACTACCAAATTATTAGGGGTAGTCCACACTTTTTTTCCACATTGTATTAGCCACACAGTCTACTCTCAAGGATGATTAATATTGCGGTATTTCCTATTTACACAGATTTTACAGGAATCCTATGTATATTATTATTCCGTTGATAATAATATACGTAGATTTTCAAATAAAAGTTAATAGCTCCATGTAAATTCTTTTAATGACATTCTTTTCTTTATTTCATTTTAAAAAGTAGTCAGATTTGTTATTCCGTATATTAACACGTAATTGTGGCATTAACATCCTTACAATATTCAAATAAAATGAGCAGATACTTCATTCACGGTCAGTGTCGTTTATCATAAATGTGACATTGCTCTATTTCGTTAAAACGACCTAGTTTTTTAACAATATATTCTGCTGCAGAAAAATTATCTGAAGCGTGTATATTTAAGGCAATTACAAAACTGAGTATGTTAGTATTATAATTGCGTTAATTAATTGCCATTAATTATCATTGATTTATACATACTATAAATGTATTGTAAACAAATTGTCTCAACAATAAAGTAACTATCATAGCTTATTTAACAATAAAGTCTATTATAATCTTGCGAGGTAGTGATCATTGATCATATATCCTTAAGGTATTGTAAAATTATACAGAGTATGCAAATGTGTGCGAACAACATATTTTTGAATAAATGATGTGAAAAGTAGTTATATATAATATAAGGTTTTGTAGACATTGTAGCCCTAATCTAACCTTCCGTCGCGTCGGGCGCAGTATGAATTTAAACACATTCGGGCGCAATGGATCTGAGAGATGCCATAATTAAATATTACACAATTTAGATTTTAATGAGGTGGAGACTTAATTAAACTCTTTTTTTAATTAATACAATAATAAATATTTCACACTCGTTTTTAATCGCAATAATAAAATTTATGTGTACAGGGTTATCCACATAACAGTCTACCCCACTCAACTGTTTTATTTTTTTAAATAAAAAAAAATGGTAAATACGAAAGTTGTAGGAAATTTTACTGCAACATGTATTTAGAAAAACAATCGAATCTCGCGTTTCGGAGAACTAGACCAAACTTGTGTTTTCTTAAATGGAACACCCTGTTTATTTTTCAATTTTTGGAATCTACGTGCTTTTCCGATTACAACAATATATACATGTTATATCTTTGCTCTAATAGTTTGCATAGTATCGCCCTTTGAAATATCGAATATCAAACAAAATCAAGATCGCCATGGAAAATTTTAAACAATAATTACGAGAATTGTTATAAACAGAGTTTGATAGTTTAAATTAGATTTTATTTTTGATGTTATCATAGTTATATTAAAAATCATATTTCTGGATGGAACGTAACATTTTATTAAAAACTATAATTATAAATTATAGGTGTTCTATAATACCTCCATTTTGTGCAATACAGAGAGCATACCTCCTTAACAAATTTCATTTGTAAGCCAAGATATCAGTCTTGTTCGTATCTCTGGTCTCCTGACTTATTTTTTCTCTAAGTTTTTCTACGTTATTTGACCTTTCCATATATACCCGATCTTTCAAAGTACTCCACAGAAAGAAATGCAGTGGGGTCAGGTCAGGACTTCTGACCGGCCATAAAATAATTCCATTTGAACCTATCCACTCTATAAAAGTATTATCTAAATGTCGCTTGACAACGTTTTATTCATGTGCTGGAGCACCGTCTTCACAAGAACAATATTCGGCTCATTTAATTGGATTATTAAATCAGAAATCTCTCCTTTTAAAAGATCTAAATATTTTTGTCCAATTAAAAGGCCTTCAAAAAATACTGGTTTAATAATTTAGTTTCGAAAAATACCACACCAAACATTGATTGAATTTCGACCTTGTCGATAAACTGGTATAAACGGGTGTGGATTTTCTGATGACCAGTTGAGTATTTCTTCTTTTAAAAATACTACATGTTAAAAAACTGGTTTCATCAGTCCACATTATAGAGTCTGTAATTATTTTAAGTACCTAGTAATAAAGTAATAGAAGTTTAGCAGTAGTAGTAGAAGTAGCATAGTAATAGTAGTAGCATTAGTTGTAATAATTTATAAAATAATACAAACAATTCGTTTTCCGTAATTATTGTTTCAAAATTTCCATGGCGATCTTGATTTTATTCGATATTTCATAGGGCGATACCGTGCAAACTACTAGAGCAATTTTATAACATGTACTATTCATTTCATCGCTATTTGCCAAATAAAAAACGCTCTTATCTTGCCGATAAACGGAGCAGTCTACCTGAGCCTAGCCATAAAAACAAGCCACGGTATGTTTTGAGATTTCTTATTTGGCAAATAGCGATGAAATAAACTATATATATATTGTTGTAATCGGGAAAGCACGCAGATTTCAAAAATTGAATAATAAATAGGGTGTTCCATTTAAAGAAACATATGTTTAGGGACATATGTTTCAATCAACTACGTACGGTATGGTTAATAATTTGCCGAACAAAATGCAATTGTGAAGTCACGTGTTAGCTTTGTATAATTTGATTCATTGGCGTTTCAATATTTATGTAAAATTTTTTTCAATTGTGTTTCATTTATTTTAATTTTTGTTGAATTTATTTTATTTATTTTGATGGAAATTTCACTTCCATTGAATGTTTTTGTGGAGAATCTTCTCATTACTCTGTCATAGGTTGACGGATTTGTATTGTACTAACTGTTATCCTAAAATGTGTTTTCATACAACCTGTGTTACCTGTGACGCACATGCAAATAATCATTATACAAACCATAAATCCTCTTCATTTTAAAATATGCCAAACAATAGTAAACGGCACATTGTTGGTAACGATATTTAGTAAAACCAATAATTTAACACCCAAATGTTAATTTTTAATAATAATACTATAAAAAATTAAATATAATAATACTATAAAAAATGAATAATACCCTAAAAAGTGAAAGTAATAAAATATCTTTGGTAATACTGACTTCTCTATATATTTAGTTAACGTAATATATGTTCTTTAAATACATATCTATGGATAAAAACATTTTATGTTGATTCATGCCATAAATGACAACCATTAGGTGCATATTATGCAAAGAATATGTAGGTACCTTTTACTACTTGTTTCAAGTTTTGCTGTACATAACCTAATGTTTTTATATACTCGTAAGCTGACGAACCATTAATTTGTAATATTGACAGATCTGGTTTTACTTCTGTCCAAATATACCATGGATAACACCTTTTTCTATTGATTCATGCTATAAACGACAGCCATTAGGTGCATATCCTACAAATATGTACTTTTTACTACTTGTTTCAAGTTTCTGCTGTACATAACCTAATGTTTTTATATACTCGTAAGCTGACGAACCATTAATTTGTAATATTGACAGATCTGGTTTTATTCCTGTTTAACATTCAATAGAAGTATCATTTACTGTATTCGTTGGGCTTCTATTTAATAAATATGCAGCTGCATAAACCGATTCACCCCAAAACTTCCAATTTAATTTTGAATCAAAAATTAAAGCTCGTTCTTTCTCTAACAATGTTCCGTTCTGTCTCTCTACCTTTTCATTTAGTTGGGAAGTGTGTGGAATAGTCAAATCTAAAATGATTCCATTATTTATACACCACTGCTTGAAATTTTGATTTGCATACGCGTCTCCATTATCACATCGTATTTTAGCTACTTTAGCGTTTTTAAATATTCAGAAATTTCAACCACATTTATAACATAATATTTATTTTCTTCTATAAAATTTGTATTTACGAACAAAGAACAGAAAAAATGTAGATCAAAATATCGACAACCTATGTGACCTGTTTGACAGAAAAAAAATGTTTAAGTTTCACAAAAAGTAGATTATTACATCTTACAAAACTAAGTCATTAAACATTTTGTATGTTTGTGAGTATCTTGCGTTTAGTACTGATATAGGTCTTATAATACCCTTTTTTGTAGTAACGTTTGACAAAAAAAAAGTTTTAATGTTTTGTGTTTATGATGACCTATTTAAAGATAAAACAATTGCGAATCACAAATATTGCGTCTAACCTATGCTTGGGTCCGAAGAAGTTAATTAGTGGACAAGCAAGCAACTTTGAGACATTACATCATCATACTTTGCATTAATCTTAAAGTACAGCCATATAAAATTACAAATAATAAAGTAGGAAGTGTTCTGATTGGAGCTGTAGAAGGTTCGTTGGGTACGTCTGGCTTGTTACAACCTGGTTTGCTGCAGGTATAACATTTCTTGGTGAATTCGACCTTCCCTCCCGGATTCGCATTCTTTGTATGATTCAAGAACTTGTCGCATACGGCATCGCTGGGCATGTAGCAGGACTTCACTGTGGTGTATTGCTTGAGTTTTGAATTCGTTTCTGAAAAATAAAAATACAAAAATGTTCACATTGTTTATATTTTGAATTAATTTTACGTCAGTACAGCATCTATCTTTGCTTCATCAAAGGTATATTAGGAATGGTAAATGTTTCTAGTTTTATAATCTGTATAAAGCCGGCTGTAGACATTGCGAGTTTTTCCTCGCGAATCTCAATAGAGAGTATCCCTCGCGAGTCAAGCGCGAGGCGATCCAAAATGTGATCCGCGAATCTATGTGAATCAATAGTGAGCGGCCAGTTGTCTTGAGGCAGTATGATTGCCTCAGCCGTGTTTATTTAGGCCCTGTTCAGACGGTAGTCTTGTGGTAGTCTCAGCCTACGTAGCTGAGACTCACAGCTAGTACGCTCATGGGGGGCAAAGCGTATCCCGTCTAAACAGCGCCGAGAGTCAAGCCGTAGTCACCTCTCCCGTCCATCTTTCACTTTTCTGTTGCAGTCAGTACTTGTTGACTTGCAGACTAGACAGAGGTAAGAGGTGCGGACTACGTCCCCTCTTGCCTGCGCTAGTCAAGCGCTGCTGCTTTCCTCCGTCAGAACGGTCGCCGTAGGCGCAATGATATTGACATGGAACCACTCTCTTCTCTTGACCAAGCGAGTCAGATCGTAGGCTGCAACTACTACAAGACTACCGCCTGAGCAGGGTCTTATAGTCTACACACCGCGAGTTTCGACCGTCAAACGTCTTTGATGCGTTTATGCTGTTACCGACTAGTGAGCGGATGAGGGTAACAGCCGCTTTACACGACGCTGGTAACTCGTACGAGTCACTAAAACCGAGTACTTCACTCTAGTACTCGCCTTGTGTAAATTGGTGTTCTGTATTCCAGTAGAGTACTCGCTGCTAGTGTCCATGCCAGTCGAGCGAATAGAAAGCAATCCTATTTACTGGAACGAGTTGGTTCCCCCACCAATACTTCCCCCACACAATACTCGACTGTATGACGTACTAGCACCATTTACACGATTCGAGTAACACATACGAGTGGTTAGTTTAGTGCTACTGAAGTCGTTGATAGTGGATACCCCGTATTTCGTAATAGTTGATCGTCGCGTGTAGGTTTCTAAAATGGCTAAGTGGGGTGAAGGAAGATACCACTTTAAAATTTGTGGAACTGTATAGAGACAAAGAATGTTTATGGAATATGAGCCTGAATAATTATAAAAACAAATCGGCCCGTGAAGCAGCTTTATTAAGAATTGTAAAAAAAATGAATAATATATGAAACGAAAAAACTCGACAACTGGAAATAGCCACTAAACCGAGTGGCGTCTACACGTCAAAAACCAATTTTAGCATGTAGATGCCACTATCCCTGTGAAACACTCGCCTCCAGTACTCGCCCCAGTGACTCGTACGAGTTACTAGCGTCGTGTGAAGCCTCCTTAAGGCAGCCAAGCGAGTCAAGTGGGGGGTGGGAGACTCAGGGCGAGGAAATAGTCTAGAACATGCGAGATTTGATTCGCGAAACTGCCTCGCGAGGAAAACAATCGCAATGTCTACAACCGGCTTAAAACTAGAACACCCCTGTGTCCCGATTAAAACGAAACGCCGCGCCGTACAGAGGGAAAATTTACCAATTTATGCGGACAAATGTCATATCAAAAATTTTTAATTTCAGGGTGTTGTTATTATTAGTTGGTAAGTAGTAGAATACTAATATTTTTCACCTTACACTGTTTATGAATACACAGTAAAATGGGTGAAGGATTCTTGTTTACATAAGTGTCTGATTCCTTTCACTGGGATTAGCTTACCTATGGTTTGTATAATGATTCCTTGCGTGTGCGCCACAGGTAATGCTCGTATGAATCAATCAACTGACACTTTTGAACAGTGTCGTGAAGAAAACACATTTTAGGATAACAGTTAGTACAATACAAACTCGTCAACCTATGACAGAATAATGAAATGGTTCTTCACAGAAACATTCAATGGAATGTGATACTTCCATCAAATAAATGAAATAAATTCAACAAAAATAAAAATAAATGAAACAAAAATAAAGTAAATTTTACAGAAATATTGAGACGCCAATGAATCAAATTATACAATAAAGCTAAGACATGACTTCATAATTGCATTTTGTTCAGTAAATGATTAACTGTCTATGCCGTACGTAGTTGATTGAAACATACAATATCGCTAGACATACGTGCTGGTAATTGTGGCATATTAGTAACAATCGCGAGTGGTGTAGCACTAAAATGATACACGCGCAAAGATCCATTATACAAATTGTAGCTGTCCGATTATTACATTTTGATTGTTTCTACAGTATTCACGTATCACTTTTCATTAACATCGGGTGTTTCTGAGACAGATAAAGCCATATATTCCTAATCATTATTAGAATCTATGTACTCTACATGTGGAGTCAATTTGATAATATGGAAATTTATGCTGATATTCAACAGAGAAAAATATTGTGACCCCCCCCCCCCCCAAGAGCTCAAAAGGTTTTTTTAGGGTTTTATTTCTCCAAATCTTTTAGTTTCTAAATGTTCCAGCGATTTTCTGCGATTTATTGCATCTTGGATGATATAGTGTTAAGATGTTAAGATTTAAGTGCAGTAAAGTTTTCCTAACTTCAAATGAAAAAAATTAAGTGAAGAGTAACGTAAATTCAATGTAGTTTACGTAAAGTAATATGTGACCTTATTTTATGTGTAAACTTGCATATTAATGTTTTATTCTTACTTTTGTGGGGAAAACCGTAGGTCGAAAAATAATCGTGTAATAAAGCGCTATTTGTAGACCTTTTTTCTACACAATGTGATATGCTATGAACACATGAATATGTATTCTTGAAGGTTTTAAATCATATAAATCGAATAGTAGAGTTATGTTCGGTGTATACCTACACTGGAAGGGGTTATTAGTAAAATTACAGTACAGGTAAAGAAATTGTGCTGGTTTTGTAGGTAATTTTTATCTCAAAATGTGTCATGTGGGACTTTAAAACCCTCTAACGCTTGGTTGCTTCATAGGGCGTCCATTTTAGATCCCCGAATGAGATTAACATTAAGCCAATTGTTTGGTTTGTTATTACCTATTTAACATCATAGGAATTTCACGTTTATTTATATAAATCAAAATCCTAAGTGTTTTTTGAAAAATGGATAAGTATCACGAAGTTAGACAAATATGAGAATCTATTAGAATATGTCTGGGTTCTTACTAAACACAGTGGGTCTCCTGATGAAAAAAACCCAAGAGGCCCAAGAAGCCCGTGATAAAGACTTGAGAAACCTCAGGCTACACTATACACTATACAAAAAAAAAAAAAATCAATCCCTCCTCAACAAATCAAAATTTGATAAATATCCTTCTGATATCATCAGACCCAGTGATTACTAGTTTTAGGTATCTCATTTCAAAGAAAGTTATTAAACTTGATTCAGAAGTACTGCAACATTTGTAATTCAATGTATCTGAATCATCAACGTCCATGTTCCAATTGTCATTGGATGACAAAGGAGATGGTGAAAACCGAACACCGAAACGCAAGGTCTCTTGAAAACATCGCTGCTATGCATGAGAGTGTACGGAAAAACCCGAGGCAGTCAATTTCTCGTCGTTGACAAGAACTTTTCCTGTCTGCTACTTCAACTTGGCGAATTTTGCATCGGGACTTATGTCTGCACCCATATAAAATCTTGCCTAGGAACTTAAGGTAAATGACCATGGACAACGCCGTGTGTTTGCTGATTGGGCACCGGAGCAGTTAAAGTTGACCCACTTTCGCAAAAAAAAAATCATCTTTAGCGACGAGGCCCATTCTTAGAGAATGGATATGTGAACAAGCAAAATTGTCGGATTTGAGACGTTACCAATCCACACAAGATACACCAGTACCAAATTCATCCCAAAAAAGTCATTATTTGGTGCGGATTTTGGTCTGGCGGGATCATCGGTCCATACTTCTTCCAAAGCAAAACTGGTATTGCCATAACTGTCTACGGCGAGCGCTACAGATTGCGACTTCTTGTGGCCCAAACTGGATGAAATGTATACCGACGACATGTAGTTCCAACAGAATGGTGCTATGTGCCACACAGCCACGATGGACATCCCGCGCAGCGGCGATATGAACTGATCACCGGGATCGTGAGATTTAACGCCTTTAGACTTCTTCCCTTGGTACTATCTTAAATCACACGTCTATGCGAATAAATTGCAAACAATTGATGCCCTCAAAGTCGCCATAAGGAACGCCATTCAGCAAATTCAGCCTAATTTATACGACACAGTCATCGTAAATTGGACCTACCGCATACGTGCCACCAAGTAAAGCCACGGTGGACATTTGAACGACATTAAATATCATACTTAATGCCATAAAATATTCTCTCAAATAAAACAAAATTGAGTGGATACCTCACACACAACTTGTTTTATTTACGTTTAAAAATCGAACATCCTTATTGAATATCTTTATTGAGCACCCTTTAGAATACATTCAAAATTTCAAGCCTAATGAAACAACAAAAATAATATTTTGTTTCTCTTTACATATTTATAGCGTTCGACCAACATTTAGGAGGGGGGAAAATATTCTGGAAATAATTTTTATAAATAGATAATGCTATCGAAAGTAATCTCCTGAAATGTCACCCTCTTTCTTGTTTCTCACCCTCTTTGTAATTTTAGGGTGGTATACTCCAACCGCAGGGGGCTGACAGAATCGATTTTTATTGTTCATCAGGTATATAAAGATTTAGTGCGTAAATTTTCATGATTATTGAAATGACAACTCAAAATACGTTGCTGGCTCTTGGTCTATTTGTGTTGTATGGGGCTAAAGTATGTTCACAAAGTCCTGAGAGCGCATCAAAACAAATGCATGCACTGTTCACGTGAACTAACAGATGCTTAATTCACAAGAGCCATCCATGCGTAAAATTATTAGAAATATACTAATAATAATAATTAATGATTTACTATGTTAATAACTATAATTTTGTCTTCTTTTTAAAAAATTTAAAAATTAATTTCAAATACAACCATTGCAATCATATTTTAAATTAATCGTTCTTTAGTAAAGTAGTAAAAGTAATAATTATTTTTCTAACAACTAATATTCTGGTTTTTGGTAATGCTAAAGATAATGTATAAAAGATTTTCAAATAGTTTTCTATAAAGAAATATTTAGTGAAAACACTTTGATTTTGTAAAAAACTTTTGTCGGAATATGTCAGGTTTACCCCTCTCACCTGTTCTGGTTGCCATATTATGACGTCACTATTAGCTAAATATTTTAATTATCTCAATTCCAAGTTCTCCAACAAAATATGCAATAATGTTTATGTTTATGAGAAAAATGTAAATATATATTTTATATATAGTATATTAAATTTAACAAATAAAATCCAGTGTTATGATCCACTTATGATTAATTGTCTGAAGAAAGATCACAGAATTCATCACTGCCACTTTCACTTACATTTATAATTATCGGCTCTATATCTGATTCAATTATATTATCAAGTTCTCAAAATGTTTTCTCTACTTTTTCTGTCACATGCAGCACACATTTCTTCCACTTTTCTGCAGTAACTCTACCTATAGCTTCATTAAAAAGTGGTTTGATGTCTGAAAATTTAAATGAAGTATTCTTTGATGCCACATAATTCTTTGTGTTCCCCCATATCATTTCAATTGGCTTCAGTTCACAATGATATGGGGAAAGGCGAATAATTGTTTTATTATGCGCCTTAGCTTATATCTTCTTCAAAGCTAATAGTTTTGAATGATAGCCATTCTTTAATTAGGTCTTTTCTCCATGACGTTGTTGGGGTTTTCTCTATTTTTCTCGAGTGGTAGGAAGCATTATCCATTACAATCACGGCATTGTCCTCTAAAAATGGAAGTATATTATTGAACCATTTTTCAAAATTGTCGGCATTCATCTTTTCGTGATAGTCGTTAGGTTTTTTTTGACACAAAAACCCACAGGCCACCATCAACAAACCCTATCTCACTTCCAATGTGAGTAATAATAAGGCATTTGCCTTTATCAGAAGGATTTTTTAATCCTGGTGACAATCCTGCAAGAAATGCCTGACGAGAGGATTCTATAGTCTCATCCTTCCACACATGTGAAGTTGTATGTCCTGCATTTACCCATGTTTCGTCAAGGTAATAAATTTTTTTGTTTTCATTTCTACATCTCCTAATAGTTCTTAAATAGTCTCTTCTCCAGAGAATTATTTCGTCCCTATCCATCAACGCACTATCGCGACCCCGTTTAACATGCTTGAAATTCAGGAGTTTTTATAAGTTTAAAAAAAGTAGTCCGTTTAAATGATGGCAAGTCTGGATCATCATTGACAACTTTCAAAATTTTGTTAATTGTTGCGATTTCGTTTCGAAAAAAAAAATCGTGTAGTTTTCGTCTAATAGCTGACCGGTCAAAATCATCAACATTATCCAACAACTTTCGTCTAGGTTTTTGTTTTTTCGGTGACGATAATTGACTGGTAGTTTTATACTCATTATTAATACGATAAACGGATGCCTTAGAAACACCAGCACATATAGCAATTTTCTTAACTATATCAGATATTAAACCATCTGGATTTTCTTTTACTTCTGTTTTGTATATATTTCTTATAACGTTTTTCTCTGCGCTACTTAAAGCACGTTTAAATTTGCGTTTCTTGGGAGGAGAATACTCATTTGACACTTGTAAACTAGAAGTTGAAGCTTTCGGGAGTTCTATATCACTTTCTGTGGTACTAGACATTATTCAGAAAGAAATTCACGGGATGAAATACAATAGCAATGAAAATAACTATATAACTACTAAAATGAAATAATTTATAGAAGTGGAAGAAATACAAATATACTTTTACGCGAATTGTGTACTACTGAAGGAACGATAGTCTGTAACTGGATGTTAAAAATACAACCAATGAGGATTGGGCTACGTCACGCCCACGTGACAAGCACGCACATATGTTTGTTTTGACGTGGTCTCAGAACTCGGCGAATACACTTTAGAGGTTTACCTTCAAATGAATACGTGGCAGATAGACAAATAGCCGGGTCAGTACATTTCTTCATTTCTCCTATATCTTTACAGGCATCGCCAGCATTATCCGCCATTGTTACTTTACATGTAAAGCATTCCAGGGATTCACCTGCAAAGAAAAGTCTATTATACATATACGTCAATAAGTCTATTATACATAGAAGAGCCAGTTGGTTTTAATTGCCCTTCCGTACCAACTGTTTAGAATATAATTCCTTTATAATATATAACACAGCCTTTATAATATATAAGAATTGCTATATTTTTATGTTACGTTATGTTACTACAAATAATAACATAACCAACCATATTACCAATCAACATTTATAATAAATATTACGATTTTGATTTTCATTAACCTAAATTAGAACATGGAATTAATGGAACGCGAGCACGTTCCAAGTAACATACGTCCGGTATTTAATAAATTAAGTTAATTAAATCCTTGAGTAGGGTCAGTTGGGGGAACTGCACAGTCAAAATACAATAATGTGGGTTTCATAAACCACCAGTTCTATGTTTAACAATTCATCTTTATTCACTATCTGCAATAGAAAGCTTGGAATATTTACTAATAATTTGTGAATTATAATGATGATATAATATTATATGTGGTCGTGACCACCTTGTTTTTTTAAACTTTTTTGGAGGGTACACTTGCCGCAAGGCACTGGGATAAATGCACCCACCGCTTCTTACGCCCTTAAAAGTTTGTATATTATTTACCAGGCATTATTACACCATTCTACTGTACTTCAGTATTGCAACTTTTGACATTGCAGTGTGGTGTCTTTTAAAATAGTCAATAAAAATAAAATACACAACCACTTATTTGCAATTCTGTGTATAAAAACTAGACTGTTAAAGAGTACACTTTTATTACAAAAATAATATAACAATGCTTTTAAAAGTATAAAATGAAAACACATTTAAATAGGTAGGATAGATATTTTAATAGGTTACCTATCTAAATAGGAATTTAGATAGGTAACTTTTATGAATAAAATTAAACATACCTATGCCTCTAAAGAGGAAAATCAAGGTTTGTGTAGATAAGCTAACAAAAATATATTAAAGTATGTTATAGTTAGGAAAGTCTATACCGAATAACATCCGTCCGCGTCCATCTTTCTGTGCAATCGGAAGTTTTCTAACTACATCTTCATCTGTTACCAAACTAACATCATGTTGCTGTGGCCATTTAAACTTGCTTAACTTTTTATTGTCGCGTCTCATAAACTTAATGTGATACAAATCCTGTTCTTTCCCTTCTATTTTCCCAATACATTACCTTATAGATTTTTTCATTGAAAAGCGTACCAATGTAAAGTTTCCGGTTTGACAATCTCTGACAAGGCTATCACTGTGACATTTTTTTTTGGGGAGAATAGACACTATTCTCTCCACAGAAAGTGGAGAGAATAGTATCTATTCTCTCCACTTCTGTGGAATCATATAAAATTTCATCTTCGCTTTCTGTGTCATCACAGGAAATTTCACAATCAGATTCAGATGGCGAACTTTCTTGTCGGTGTTTCGCCTCTTTCTTGATAGGCACTGTAGGTTTCTCTTTGATTTTGTTTGCGATTTCTTTAGCGCCCTGTAAAATAGATAGGTCATTTCCTTATAACTATCTCTGTTTCGTTTGCGATTTTTCTTCGCTTAATAGGTTTACTTGATGGCTGAGATGGACGCATAGTTTCAAGTAACAAGTCTCTAAATGTAACTGAAAGTGCACTGGGTTCTTTTAGTTGCATCGTGTCATCAGATTTACGCAAATTATCTTCAGGGTATTAAAGCATTTATTAGAGGGCAAAAATGGAGTTATTTAATTCTCCGTCCTGAAGATGGCATTAAAGAGATCGAAACGTTGCGATTATTTTCCCAATTTTGGTTCCGCTTCCGCCATTTAAGTATATTAAAATGGTAAAATTTATTTATTTATGCCGTCAAATACATATTTTTATATCACTGGTATTGCAACGGAAACTTCCATTTTCAAAACCTTCACCGTCTTTAACTTCTCCCCAGATGAAGCCGACGTTTCAACGTATTCGCTATCATCCTCAGGAGATTTAAATGCATAATCGACCTCTATTACAAACTTCAGAGAGAAACCGACGTTATTTCATATCATCCTCAGGAGATTGAAATGTATTTAATAACTATTAATGGCCAAACATAGTACTTTCGTACTATGTATCGTACATCATATCTATCCTGGTTTGTGTAGCCTGGTTAATGTCCTGAAGGTGGCATAAAAAGAATGGAAACATTGCGATTCTTTTTCCCTATTTTGGTTTATCCGTCGCAATTTTGGTACATTCAAGGAGGGAAAGGGCTTTTACAGGCGTTTTATATTACTTACACACGTTATTATAGAAGCAGTTCTATTTTCAAAAACTCTACCTACGTATTTTGATAGCTGTTAAGCTTCTTTCGTTAATTTCGTTGGCTGCTGGTAGTTCCGGACCTCTTTCGACAGGATTGGCGGTTTTTTTTTAATGGCCTAGAATAGCACCATTTTCACTTTCGGTAACTACAGTATCGCTTATGCCCTGCGCATTTTTCTTTTTATACGCTTCATATGATTTCAAACTTTTTGGAGTAAACATTCTTTTTGAAATAGAGTTCCTGTTCACCTTAATCCAGATGAACAATCAAGATCATGTATTCCTGTGGATTTAAATCCGCTCCTAATATTATTTCCCGTTAAGCCTTCCCAAGTTCTGCCTGATAGTTTAGCTAATGCATCCCTCTTATGTTTTTGACCGGGATGTGTTCTTTGCCAGATCACAAGTTGTTGATCCCACTTACTTTTCAAGCCTCTGATACACGACACCTCCAGTGGTTGTAGAATATGGCTTGTGTGTGCTGGCAATTTCAAAATTGTGACATTATCTTTTTGCGCCAATATAATAACTTCCGGCGATACATGGCTTATGTATCCATCGAATATCAGTAGGGCCGGCTTCTCTTCGCCAATAAATGAGAGAAATGTTTTGGAGGACCAATTTTGAAATAGCTCAGATCCTTCAGAAGTAACACAATATGATGTTTCCGGATAAACGTCATTAGATGGAATCCAACTATCCCACAAGTTCTTCCCTTTGTAAACCACTAGCGGAAGCATTTTCTGACCAACAGCATTTACGCTGTACGAGTGTATTTGCTCTGCCACTACCTTCTGTTTGACGCTGACATTTTTGTCCTACCGATGCAACTACCTTCGTTTTATTAGGGTCATGGCAGAACCCACTTTCGTCACAATTCCAAATCCTGTGTGGCCTTTCTTGCAAACTTAGTCTGCGTACTGTGACTTTGAGTAAATCAAAAAATGTGTACACGGCAAATGGATTTGTCGATTTGCTCGCAAATATTCTAGTGGTTCAGGTTATTTTAGTGAAAGATTATTTCTCCTTTTGAAGTTTAACCGCCAGTCTTCTCCAGGCCGATTGTCTTTAAACGGAGTGTTAATCTTATTTCTTCGAACATAGCTTTGAACTATATCTAGCACCTCATTTCTAGATAAACCAAAACCACTGGCTGCCGTAATACGTAGACATCTGGCTAATTCTTGTCCTTTTTCTGCGGGTATAGCAGGTAGTCTGCCACCTCCTCCGGTCTGAATACCAGCAATACCGCGTCGACCATTTTAGATGATCTCGAAGTGTCTCTCAAGGAATATTAAAAGTACTTTAAAAGTACTACTATTAAAAGTAGCACCTCTAATAGTGATACGCCCATTTCTAATTTCGTCTATCGCGCGCCTTAACCTTTCTGCCGTATATGGCTTCCTATTGGTTTTCCTTTGATATTTACGAATCATTTCCTGAAATAAAAAAATTTCATTATAGAGCTCAGTATTTAACAATCACATTAATATAGTTGCGAGGTTTTCTTTACTTGTATGTTGGTGGTATGGCAGCTATGGCGGCTCCAGGGGTGGGCGAGCGCCCAGGAAAGATCCTTTTCGCCCAACCAGTTCGCCCGACCTCTTATAACACCATTATATCACATTCGCACATAAAATAATATATTTAATGACCTCGCCCACCCTAGATATGTCCTACCTATTTTCGCCCAATCGCAAAATAATGCTAGCGCCGCCACTGTATGGCAGAGGTAAGTGCACCCGCCAGGGGTGCACTTACCTCTGTTTACAGCATTCGGACTTCGGAGGGGCAAATGTACCTCCGCCTTTACGAAGCAAGTAAGTAAATTTATAACTTGAATTTTTCATGATCACATGTGCAATACACGTTTAAACCTTATATAAATTCAAAAATTCCCTTACTACCTCGACTTTTCAAATTTCTAAACATATTTAAATTAAAGTATATCGAATACATGTATACAAATTACGTTGTAGGTTCGACGTAATAATTTTTTAAAAACGGATACAAAAGACTTTATTCACAATAACTCACAACTACACTTAGATTATTAACAATCGAGCAGAGTAACGACTCTAAATTGAAAGCAATAATACGATTACTGAATGGTAACCCCTTGGGGTGTGAGCTTAAATAAACTATTAACATAATCAAAAGACGTCATATACACTTCCGTTAATAGGGTACATAACATACATACATACCTTTTTTGTTCCACAAATTTGCTTCACTATAACGTCTTTAATGCTGTTGACTTTGGCTAAACTGATGGAGTTTGTAAAATGGATATAGACCTTATAATAGACAACTATGATTGTACATTATTGTATCATGGGTTGCGGCTTTTACCCGAAGGTGTACTTACCCCAAAACCGTACTTACTCCAACTGACCCTACTTACACTAACATAGTAATTACCGCAGTGTATGTAAAATATGTTCTTTCATATTCCATAATAAATAATTATTTGAAATTTTTTTTTTAATATACCACGTTTTTAAACAGACTAAAAAGTATAAAACACAATTTCTCCTAGCCCCATACAGACTCCTAACTCCATACAGATAGTTCTGAAAATTTGTGATTGTGAATTTTTAATAGCTATGAAAATACTTGTAAGATTTAAAATGAAAAACGTGGGACGCGTGCAAGAGATAAATAATTTATGCATAAATAATTCACCTAAGACACTAACAATTTTATTGCACTGCAAATGATATGAACTGTTGTGTGAGTTCTCTCAACGACAGCTACTCTCTACACTCCTTACTATTATTTATTGCACGTGCCCCACGTTTCTCGATTTAAATTTTAGAAGTATTTTCATAGCCATTAAAAAATCACAATCACAAATTCTCAGGACTATCTGTATGGGGTTAGAAATCTGTATGGGACTAGGAGAAATTATTTTCTACTATTTAGTACATTTTAAAAACATGGTAGGTATATAAAAGAAGTTTATTCAAATAATTATTTTATACTTTTTAGTCCATTTTGAAAACGTAGTATATCATTTGTCTTTTTATATTTAAATAATTATTTTCTGCTTTTTATTCTTGTGTGTAAAATTTCTCTATCGATTTTAAACATTTTCGCGAGGTTATAACAGAAATGTGGTATTTCAGGTTTATTTCAGTATCTCTTCACCTGATCATATCTGAACAATTAACCAAACAAGAAAGTGAGTTAATATTGCATTATCATCTAGTTCTGAGCTATGTTTAAAGTTTTAAGTCCCTAACTCATCGGGAAATTAGTTTAAAATCAAATGCAAAAAAAATTGTACCGAACAGACAGAAAGACAAAAAAGCGAATTAATAAAAACGCGATAAAAGGCGGGTTGCCAAAAGTTATTACTTGAACTTTTAATGAATTTATTAATTACTTTACGAAAGCACTGTATCACTACAAGATAATTTCCTTTCGGGATTAATGGAAGGAAGTTCTTATCTTATAACACCAATGTTTTAATTAGGCAATAAAAAGAAAGTTAAAAAAATAAAGGACTAGTTTTCCTCAAACACCAAAAGATTATGTGTGCCTTGACAAGCGTTTCGCCATCTAGATTAACTACATACGTTAAATAAAGTGCAATATAAAGTGGAAAAATTAGAATCCCAGTGTATGTGTCTAAGCTTTTGCGAAAACAAAACAGATAAACGAATAATATTACTCATTTGGGACCCACCGTATTCGATCAAATCATTGTTATTATGTTATTAATATCCCACCATCTACTGGACTTTGTACAATGTATTCAACTGAATTTAAGACGTGTAATATAATTTGTAAATAAAAATAGTCGGTCAAATAAATCACAACGTTTTCGTTGAAACTATACTGGGCGATTGTATTTATATGTAGCTATCTCATTGCCTATTTTCGCTTGGTATCTCATCGTTCTGTATGAATTGTAATTTATAAAAAATATACATAGCCGTGTTTCCCACTGACCATATACATATTCTTTGAATAAAAATGATAAATACATTACTAATACGTTAATATTATCATTATTGGTAATACATTAATAATTAGGTGTTCCACAAACTATGTAAACGCCTGGAATAACAGTCCAAATATTTTTTATAGGAAAATACCTATATTTGGTGTTATTTTTTATTGTTACTGTCAGTTGTTCCATTTGGAATTGCCGGTTTGTTCTTCTTTAACAATCTACGTTGTGTTAAATGAAACTATAAGAGTGTTCGGGTAAAGATTGTTGTTGATTCCTTAATGTTGGTGTCAAGCTTCAAGAAACCTTTGGTTACTACTACAAATCCAATACTTTTAAATTTAGCACCCTGTTGCCGAAAAATTACTTGCAAAAGTAAATAACTATTTTAAATTTTCCAGAACTTGAAAAATTTAAATATTCGAATGTCTGGGCATTTAGATACCGAAAACTGCTGACAAGGAAAATCATAATTTTTCTTTGTTCTATTTCTACCTCTTCAGAATTTCATTTCGATGGCCTACTTTTTACTTTGTTGTTGCTTTGTAGACGTTCAATTTTCTTGTTTCCCCAAATTAGGGTGTTAGTGTATTAATAAATAGTATAATTATGTTGCATTTTCTACTCTGTTATTTATTTCTGTCTCATTTTCCATAATTTTTTATAACAACTCCTAAGTAGGTATCCAAATGTTTATGCCTATTTTATATTTTTGTCATTTAACTGTATCATAGGACATATATTTGTCAAAAAGATTATATATTTTTCCCAATCACCATTTTGCCTATATCTATTCTTCCTTTTTAAGGGCCATATTCCATATTTCTAAGTTTTATTACAAATTCTTTTCGGTTTTCAGCGCACATCATCACAACATTAGCGAAAGCGCATTCAGTTAAATATATCGATTCCAGATTTTTATAGCCCACTAGCAGTTCCCTAGAATTTGTTTTAACTTCTTTCATTACATCATCTAGTAACATATTGAAAAGGGCAGTACTCAATTTCCTTGTCTTAAACCGTCCTTAGTCACAAATACTTATACTTCTATGATCCTTGTTTTGATATAATTTGTGGTATGTTCGTATAAACTCGTATAGGGTGTTTCAGTTACAACTACGGGATTTGAACTGCGCGCCATCTGTATTCTGTCAAAGATAATATTTAACGACCATCATATACAAACCAAACGATATCAACAACATGCCACGATTAACAGTTCAACCATGAATAATTTGTGTACAACTGTTTTATGAAAGTGAGCGATCATTTACAGTTGTATTAAGAAAAAATTACACAAATTTAGGACAAAATTAAGCATCTCAGAGGTAACAGTTCGTAACTTAATGAAGAAATTGGAAAAGACGGGTTCTGCTGTTGATAAGGTAACACCAATTCATCCTCGTCATGGTCGGTCAGATGAAAATATTGCTGAAGTAAGAGACAGTACACGGGAGTATCCAAACCCATCAATTCGACGTCGTGCACAACAGTTGAATCTGTCAAGACCCACCAAGCATCGGATTTTAAAGAAAGAACTGCATATGTCAGCAGACAAAATTTTGTTGACACAACAATTAAAAGTTACAGACCATTTACAACGTCGTACATTTATTAATTGGGTGTTAAAAAAGAAAGGTGATGCTAATTCTTGCAACAAAATGTTGTTCAACGATGAAGCACATTTTCATCTTGACGGATACGTCAACAAACAAAATTGTCAAATTTCGGGTGCTGAAAATCCACATTCTGTTCACGAAAAAGAAATGCATCCATAGAGAAGCACGATTTGGCGAGCATTTTGGAGTGGTGGAGTAATTGAACTATACTTCTTTGAAAATGAAGCTCGTGATGCTATCGCAGTAAATATGGAACGCCATCGTGACATGTTAACCAATTCCATTTCCACCAAATTGATGATTTGGTATTTGATGTTTGATATTCTTTTCCATTTGTAGCCGTATCGTTTCCATTTTATGTTGAAGAATAAGAAAACCCCGCTTTGTTAAATATTATCAGCTTCATTTACAAATCATATCATATAGTTCCAAATGAGATACCCAGGCATTTTGACGTTGTACGGTTTGTAGATGACAGTCGTTAAATATTGACGTCCTGTCTTTAACAGAACATAAATGGCGCGCAATTCAAATTGTATAGTTCCAACTGAGACAACCTATGTATTAGTGTTATAAAATGTTTATTAATGTTTAAATGAACGAATTTTAAATGAACTTTTGTTTTATATGAACGAACCAGATTTATTTTCTATTGCAAACGCATTACATTTATTATCGTATTTCACAGATACGATACATATTTTGGAAGAAATGCCTAATTTAACAGCAGTTTTTTAGTATTCAAGTTTATTTAAATTAATCTAATTTAAATTTTTACGATTCAAATTAGTAGATAAATACTTATTTTGGGCATATTGTGTAATATACTCGTAATTCTTCTCATCATGATCATCTTGTATCTTTGTCATATTTGCTTCCCTTTGGTTTGGTCTTGGTACTTTGTCAGATAAGTATTGATTTGTGAAAAAGCTACATCTCTTTCTTGAAGATCTGGCCAGTTTGCTGCAGATATTTTTTCAGAAAATTCTTCTAGAATCCTGGTGATCAATGTATTAAAAACTCTTGAAGAATACTGATGGTCTGATATTACCAATCCTGATAAGTGATATGATAGTGTATATACGTTCAGTTGTTGGTATGATCGTTCCTAATTCCCACTATCTAGGTATAAGTACATATATGACATTCCTTGTATACAATGTCCTGTATAGACTTTGTTGAATAGCATTATTTGTATTTGTTAGCCATTGTCTCCTAAATTAATTTACATTTCCTATGTTGTCACATCATAACCTGCTGTATTGTCTCTTTTTAGTAATTTCACTGCTTCCACTACATCTATCTTAAATTCCTAATTATATATATATATATATATATATATATATATATATATATATATATATATATATATATATATATATATATATATATATATGTATGTATGTATGTGTATGTGTATATATAATATATATGTGTGTGTGTGTGTGTGTGCTGAAGCGATTAGGTCTTATAATTAACATACTCTCAGCTCAACTATTGATTTAAATAAAATAACTCACCTAGGCCTAATATACACAGAAATGCCGAAATACCTACGAGAACATGACGGCGATGTAACGAAGGTAGTATTAAAGATTTCATGTTATGTATTGAGTATTAACAACGCACTGGTGTTAAGTCTGTGAACGCTCCCAAGACGAGCCCAGCCCACACTGCCCACAGACCAGTAAATAGATAGGAAACTCTTAGGCTCGTTTCACACACAACGGTTTTGGACGTACCGTAAAAAGACGTACGGTAATTTATCGTAGTAAAATTATTTTCACACGCAACGGCTTATTGCCGTTGTTTAAGCGCAGTGTACCTGTTCCAGATCAATTGAAAACTCGCTTTGTTGAATATGCGTGAATGGAAAACCAGTCTCATGAATAAGAGAACCAACTTCTGGCGCCCTCCAAACTCTTATCACGGTACTATGCATTCAAATTGGCTGTCGATACCGAACTCTGTTCAACTTTTTCTGCTAGAAATCTGTTTGATGCACGTAACTTGGCAGATATTTAAACTAACAGGCTCTTTTTTATGTTGGAGGTTAATTAAACAAAAAAAATACACTGTTTCAATATTTTATAGTAATAATCGTTTAGTGTATTATTATTAGTGCGTTTATGGGAACAGGCACAGTAGAGTGAAGACGTGTAATTAGTGTAATTAGGTAGTCTTTGGCTGTCGTCATGTTTGTTTAAGCAGTCTGGTTGTTTTTCAATTTCTGTGATTTCCTAGATTATTCTACTATGATCTGTTTTTATTGTAGCGATTGTTTTGGCCTTCTGAAAGTCAAGCACGTGTCCTGTCTGTTGGTAGGTAGTTTCGGAATAGTGTCGAATTAAGTTCAGCCTTACGAACAGCAAGGTTGTGTTTATAGACTCTATTAGATATACGTCTGTTGATTTGACCAATGTAGCTGCGGGGATATTTTGGATATTGGGTGCAGGGAGTTTCGTATGCTCCACGGGATTCATTGGGGATGGTAACTTTAGGAGCGCGAAGGAAACTGGATATTTATTTTTGGCTGTGAAAATAGTTTTTATGTCCTATTTTTTAACAACTCCTGTATTTCCTCTGACTTAAAATAGCAACTTATTTCTTGCGAAAAATCTTCAATATATTAGTACATGTAGTTGGTCTGCCACTACTACATGTACTTCATCCCAAAATAAAACATTTCACTTGAAGTTTTCACGAAGCTGGGCATTGTAAAGGTGCGTCTGATGGTATGGGGAGGAATATGCAAGAGAACTGCTGACTTTGTGTCTTTAGGTACGGAATGTGTCTTCATTGGATTATTTTGCTAAGAGGAGAATTGCTCATCAATTAAAACTGTATGATTAATAACTGTGATATAGAATATATGGCTTCCATAATAAACAAAATCCAAGTGAACGTTACGGGTCCATCAAGTTTATGAAAATATTTATTCATCGAATAAAATTGTGATAAAAACAAATTGCCTTTGCGGCATAGAAGGTTGCAACCATTACAGACCAGGAAAGCTTAATAATCATTCCTATGCCGTAGTGCCAACTTATGCCCAAATGTTGTTTTACGAAGCAAAAATTAATTGTGTTAGCCAAGTTCATTAAAATGTTTTGCCAAGATAACTGAATAATATGTTGAATTTTAGTCGCTGGATGATTTCACCGATGGGATATTATTTATAGGTATCTAAACTACTTGTATTTTGCAACGATGAAGTAAACAAAGTAATATAAATACATATATCATATTTGTATTAAACACATATTATCTACTTATTATTTAATAATAATAATATATAAACCTAGAATATTACCAAATTTGTATTTTCAACGAACTAAATTCAATGAGAAGAATTATTAACAACTGTTAAAACTTTCTCCTCATTATAGGAAGAATTATTAGTAAATATTCAAAGGCATCTAGATCTTGCCTGCCTATAACAATCTTATTTTTAAAAGTTTTTGTTTTCAAGTGAACTTCCTCATTGTATAATATCATGAGCCAGACCCGCGGACACAGGAAAACCGCAAAGCAAAAGGGAAGTTATTTTCTTCTCTTGGTTACATATTCTGTGTTAAGTGTTCATTTATAGTTACATGCAGCTCCCTGGCACAGCGGTAGTTCGCTGGTAAATTACTGTACAAGGGGCGCTAGTTGTCTTGCAGGTCTTGCAGCGCGAAATTGGCGGTAAATTTGAACATAAATGTTTTTAAATTCTAATATATACGTAACGGATGATGTAAAATTAATAACAAAATTAATTGATAGGAAAATTATCTGAGTCACAATGCATTACGTAACGATTATCATTGTTTACCGTATAGGTGAAATTGAATTAGCTTAATTTGCAATTATAAAAAATATGCTTTCTTGTGCTCCTGCAATAATTTTATATTTACACGTAATATGTACACATACGTATATAATCTGTCTGAAAAGTGCTGAAATTTATTCTATGAATATTTCTGTTACAAATAATAGAAATCATTTCAAAATATTAATTCACAGAGGCAAATAAAGTTTGTAGTATATACTACAAATTTTAATATTGTAAATTGGGAGTAATCAAAGTATCGTTGAAGGGAAAATGAAGCTATCTATTTCAATGTACTTTACCGAAAACTGTTCTGTTTCGCCACAAAATTTACAAGCGAGTCTTTTGACAAATTTTTACATGGCACTGCTCCCCTCTTTAAGTGGACAACGTTATTTGGCCCCTGTGCAAAAGAAAAGGTGCATTTAGACTAATGCAATTATATTCATTACTTCTATTGAAATAACAATACAAAACTTTGAATAATGTCGAATCATAACAATCTTTTAATGAAGAATTTTTTTGAAAAGCACTGAATTATTCTTCAGTTAGTTTCATGTCATTATAGTACACATATAAAAGGCAATCAGAGTTAAATTATTCCGAACAGCACTTTGCCACAGTTTTCTTTTTTCTTCGTTTGAGGATACTCTGAAATAATGCACTTTTTCGCCTTCTACGGAACGCTCTTTTTCGAAATTGCATGCGGGCACAATGCAACGTCGTCTCACACGACGCATTTTGTTTTTTACTTTCGGCAGATCCTCCATTTTACACTATTATATTTATACACTGCAGATCGATTACAACTCGCGATTACGCGTTTGTTTACATGTACGCGAGGTTATGTTTACTGTTAGTGTCGGTGAGGGACGTAAGAGAAATAGGGAAACAAGACTGCAAGACCTGCAAGACCACTAGCACCCCTGGCGACCGTTGTACACGTAATTGCAAGATCGCACTACGTGACATATAGGGAGTGCCATCCCCCTGGTTAAGTGATAAATATACTATTTGATAAACCTTTTATCAAGAGCACCTTTTTCCTTTGATTTTTCTTTGGTAATGATAACATCAATTTAATATAATTCTATTCTATATAATATATTAAATAAGTTCTATTTTATCGTTTACGTATGTTAAAATCAAATTATTAAATTTTGCTCTCATTTATAGTGACAAATAAATGATTGTCCATTTTTGTTTAATATTAATTATAGCAGTAAAACTATAAACAATATTGTATAGTTCTATTACTGTCAATTTTTTATTTGAAGAAATTACACTAAGAAATCAGTATTACTTTTCCTAGCTCCATGCCTCTATGTTTGAACAGTTACTGAAATATTTGTGATAATTTTAATATAAAGCTAACAATAAATGTATTCTTGATCAAGATATAACTGTATAGGAAAAATTGCTCTATATTAGTCCATATATCAATAATACTATAATATCACCACTTTTTTTTCTTTTTTGGAACCTTTGGTGTGAAGATAACACTAACTGAGTTTTCCATAAAACACTAAAACACTATACACTACACTCGACGCGCGTTTCGCCAATAAAGTTGGCATCATCTGGAGATGATTAAAACTAATCTTATTCTAACAATGTATGCTACTTATACCTAAATTATTGACTATAGCTCAGTGAATTCTGACCGTCGCGCCTACGGCTCATCGAACCACAACCGTCACGGCCGCGGCTCAGTGAGTCGTGAGTAACTAGCCAATAAAATTAGTTCAACACAAAATGGCGGGCCTCAATTTTCTAGTCCATCGCCTTCTAAGCTTCCGAAAAAGCGCTAATCAAGGATATAGCTGAGTGTAATGGATATTCTATTGATATAGTTGAAAAAATGATTAGGAAACGTAAATATAAAGAAACACTTCGAAATTCCTCGACCTTTCAAATTGAAAGAGAACATCCAGAAAAATATGTATCTATTCCTTACGATCCTCGATTCACTCGCGGTATTAGTAAGATTTTTAAAGATATAGGAGTGACGATAGTTCATTCGTCAAAAAATAAATTAAAAAAACTTTTAGGCAGTCCAAAAGATAAAATTAACGCAAATGATAAGTCGGGGATTTACGAAATCAGCTGTAACGACTGTAGTCAAAGGTACGTTGGACAGACCAGACGATCTATTCAAACGAGGTTCAAAAGAGCACATGGCACATCTCAAATATGGTAGAATAGATAAGTCTAGTATTGCCCAACATGGCTTCGAGAATAACCATAAAATAGATATTAACAACTTAAGATTAATTAAGAATGTAACAAATGCAAGACAGCTAGATGCATTTGAAAGTTTAGAAATAGAAAAATGTAAAAGTAGTATGAATAGTGACAGAGGGCCTATTCCACATAGCCCGCTTTATTGGCTAGTTAGTCACGACTCACTGAGCCGCGGCCGTGACGGTCAGGATTCACTGAGCTATAGTCAATAATTTAGGTATAAATAGGATACATTGTTAGAATACGATTAGTTTTAATCATCTCCAGATGATGCCAACTTTATTGGCGAAACGCGCGTCGAGTGTAGTGTATAGTAATATCTTTTTTTCCACTTTACCCTTTAGAGCAGGGCAAAGTGGGAATTGGTTTTAGGCAAAATGAAAAATTAAAAATAGTACTTATTGCATAAAAAGCATTTATTAAATTCATACTAACACAATTTATTCTCTGAGCCTACAAGTATCGCACAGGTAAAAATCATTCATGTCAGAGAGATCTGCACACAGCTCGTGTGTCCATCCTTCACAAATAGAACAGTGTATCCAAGTTTCAGTTGGAGGATGGCTATATTCTTCCGTAAAAACTAAACAGGATATATCTGTATCCACATTTAATTGCCCTGCCCTGTTTTCTTTATTAGATTTTATAGAAATATTTTTATCTTCTGAGCTAATGGGAATATTGCACTTTTTTGGCTTTTTCATTTCTTCCTATCTTTCCATCATCAACTTGTATGGAGAACTTGTAAGTATCTCAGATTTTTGGCATTTTCTTTTTCTACCTGCTCGGATTGCATGTGTTGCCTTTGGTAGTGGCAACATATCTTTTGGTGATATCAAAACCCATGTTCTTGTTGGTGATTGTTGAGGTGTCGAATCTGGAGTAGTTTTACAAGTAACTACTTTCTTTTCTTTTTTTACTACATCAATCGATGATCTTGCGGTTGGTGTATTATCCGAAACATTGTCCGAGGATGTCCCTGAAAGACCAGCTTTATGTATAGTTATAGTAATAATAAATTGTAATAACTTCGTCGTCGTCGTGATATTTTGTCTTTGAAACCATCACAACTAAAGTAGTAAAACCATATACCATTGCATGACATAAAGAGGGTACAGTATATCATTAAACAGATATTAACATCATAATTTTGTTGAATGTAATATCACGACACATGCAAGTATTTTCTTATTCCTAAAAATAATAACGACAAAAATTCTATCTATTTACTGGAGTAGATCGCAACCTTTGGTATCAAGATAACTAGTCTTCATCAACTCCAGATGATGCCAACATTGTTGGCAAAATGCGCGTCGAGTGTAGTATATAGTGTTTTGGTGTTTTATGGAAAACTAAGTCAGTGTTACAAACTCTATCCTTCAAATACAGGAGACACTGAACCCTGAAATATTATACGTCTCTTGACGCGCGTTTGGCCAACCAAGTTCGCATCATCGGCAGATTATTAAAACTCAGTTAAGTTTCAAAATCAGTTTTAATCATCTCCCAATGATGCCAAGTTGGTTGGCGGAATGCGCGTCGAGAAGCGGGCAATCTTTCGGTATTCGTGGAAAACTGGTCTCCTGTTTTTACTTTTGAGATATATTCGCTGAAATAAAAATAATTTTGCATTTACTATTCCTGTTTGAAATATAAGCATAACTTGAGATTTTCCTAACATCCTAATTTTGTTCTCAAATATGAAGAGAAGGGTGACACAACTCTTTATACATCATCATTTTACTTTCATCATCATTAGTCCAATGTAACCCATTCTTGGCCTGCTTCGAGATCAATTTGCATTCATAAATATATCATTTAAAAAATTCTTCGTTTTCCAATTTCTTATTCTTACACCTTTTATACTTTTTCACACGGAACTTGACACGATTTTGACAGTTAAATTTAACAGATCTAGTATTAATAATTAGTAGCACTTAGTAAATTTCAATTTTTCCACTATTTCTTGTTACACAAGCAACTAGTTTTAAACGCAACCAACAATACGTAACAGCGTGTTTTCCACCTAACCCCCGACATTCACACTGACATATCCAACTGACTTATGTAGGTATCGAACCCACGCCCGAATTGCTCCTAGCTGGAAATCTGGACCAGATCCAATCGATTGGTATCATTACCCCAGATTGATCCAAGTAGCTTGGAGACCGCCTGTGAAGTAATTATGGGGTAATATACCCTCGGAATCTGGTCATATCTATAAACATTTTGTACATGGTGTTATCTATATTTACTAAACGGCTCAAGAATACGGCTGTTGTAAAGAATAAAACTTTACCTTGTAGAATTTGTATCCTATTTCCTTGATTGAGCGTTTAGTTGTGGATACTGAAATATTTTTCCAACGACATCTCTCTATAGTACCATAATTTCGTTTGCACTGGATCGTCAATTTGTTGTTACAATTCTCTTCAGAGAATTTTGATTTAAGCGTGAAATTTGGGATGGTCGACTAGTTTTTTTCCTTTGGGCTGCGCATCCAATTCTTTATACAAATTAATAATGCCTTAGATTTAGGCAGCGAATACGTAGCAGATCTTTTTCGAGCCGAAATTCCCTGTTTATAAGCTTTAACAAGTGATTTTCTCATATCGTCACTTAGTGTCACGCCACGTGCCATTTGTTTTAGAAAATTTTAGCAGACGCGTCCAAAACACACATTATAATATTCGCTTCACTTCGACAACAATTGAGATTTTACTTCTTTTTAACACTACAAAAGTTTAGCCTAGTATGCATTTCAGCAACTGGCAATATTATTCTGAACCGCGAATCTTAATGTTTTTTATTAACAAACTTGTAATTAATACATCATAATGTAATAAATATCATAATAGTAATAATGTAATATTTCATCGTATTTAAGTTAAAAGTTGATACTTTGTGTCTGTTACCAATATTTTTCTTTAATAAAATAATTTGGTAATTATTTATTTTAAAGTAAAACTCTCAAATACTCACCAAATGTTGACTGCTTCCCATTTTCGAGGGTGCTGAAAAGGATTCTGGCTTTAGTTTTTGGCGATCGGACACAGTTTTCCAGAAAGTGAATTTTCAACTTTTTTCGACATGACACCACATTCTTCTTAAATATCTTTCACTTTACATTACGTAGATACTTACTTAATGTAAGTAAATGCTACAATATTCCCTTTATACGTATCATGCATTAAAATCGCCATAAAACTTTTTATTCATTACGATTTTCTAATTTATTTGCAATGTTTACAATTTTCATTTGCTACCTTAGCGCCCTCTAGAACCCAAAACGCTTGGATAGCAAATGGAGGATTGCATGAAAATTGTAAACATTACAAGTAAATTAGAAAATCGTAATGAATAATAAGATTTGTCGGTTTTGATGAGGAAAAGTGGTTGAAACGTGCGGGATGTTGAAAATTGGTTTTCTCAGAAACTGTGTCGGACCGCCAAAAACTGAAGCCAGATTCGTTTTCAGCATCCCTGAAAGTAGGGAGTGGCCAAAATTTAGTAGGGATTGTAGAGTTTTACTCTAAAATAAATAATTACCAATACTTGAGAGTGTAAGACGTAAGTTTATTTCCTTAGTCTAATTTAGGGTCCCGCTGTCACAGCGACACCGGTGACACCACTCCCATTAAGATAAGACCGGTTGAATATGAAATACATAGGCCAGGCAAAGAAATGATGCCAGCAGGCATAGATTTTATAAACAAACGCCTGAAGCCAATAGTCCCTACATCGGTCGATTCATTATGTATATGGAGTGCCTTTGTGCGTACAGCTAAAAACAAAACCGAATTGTGTTCTTTATAATAATTCCTGGATAATCATCAATTGGTGAGTTTATTCACTGAGCATTCCATTTTCTCCTAAATATCAAATACTATATCTTGACTGATTTTACGTTTAATCACTTAAGTATTTCATTAAAATATACAGGTCGAATTAGTATAACTTTAGGATAGCTGAGCTACGCAATCCTTTATTCCTATTTATCGCTATTACGGAGTGCTTGAGCCGTTCAGGTTGCTGTGGAGTGTTTGAGCCACAGTGCATCCTATATTCTTATCCGTTACCTCGCTTTCTATTATATAAGTCTTTACACTACTTAGCGTATCCTTAGTTTTGCACTAGTGGGTGACAGACACGAAGTGCTTTATAACGATAAATTAAGCTTCAGAAATAGTATAACTTTTAGTGAAGATCTATGTGATCATAAGGATAGCTGAGCTGCGCAATTCTTTAATCCTATGTATCGCTATTACGGAGTGCTTGAGCCGTTTAGCGTGACCCTGGGATTTGCTCTGCGGAGTGCTTGAGCCGCTGGTATAACCCTTTCCTATTTTTACCTGACGGCGTGATTGAGCTGTTCAGGTTGCTGCGAAGTGTTTGAGCCCCAGTGTGATCCTATACTTTTATCTGTTACCTCGTTTTCTATTCTATAAGTCTTTGCACAACTTAGCGTATCCTTAGTTTTGCACTAGTGGGTGACAGACACGAAGTGCTTTATAACGATAAATTAAGCTTTAGAAATAATAAAACTTTTAATGAAAATCTATGTAATTATATTAAAGGCAATTTTTGATAAAACAAAAACCATATGGCGAATTGGTTGCTCAGACTATTGTTTTGTTCCAGGTATCTCACTTGTCTTGTCACCTTGCTCAGGAGTACCTTCACCTTTAGAACATTAATTAAGTAAATTTTTTTGAATATTATTACGCATTGCTTATTCTCAAACCTGACATTATAATTTGTTTATTTATTTATTTATTTTTTTTTTACATTATTATTTAATTTCTCGGCTCTTAACGAAATATGGCTCACAAGAGTGTTATCACTTTTATTTAAATATATTAGTTGTAAAATTATGCCTGGCCGAACTATAATATGCCTGGGCTCGTAGTTCATAGTCAAACTATAATAAATGGTGTATTCGTTACTTCACTGGTCCACTGTGAACATTCAAATCTGGTTTCTGTATCTGATTATTGTCTTCAAGTCATATAATAACATCGAACGTAACACAACCTTGGGCCACAAACTATTTTACAACTACGCATAGCTTCGAAAGATTTGAAAAAAATTATATATATAAAAAACGTGATAATCGCTAGAACCTCCGTTCTTCCTATGAAATGTTTTGACGGACGAGAACCTATTTATAGTTTTCAGTTACAGATCCGCAGCTGGGCATTTTATATTATGTATCTCAAAATGTGTACGGATTAGATTCAAATGAGCTGGATTTGTAAAAACAATAAAATGGAAGTGCGCAGTATAATTTTGTTTATTTGTTTGTGCCTCAGTTTTGTAAAGGAAGGTAAGATGTTTTTTCTATAAATTGACTACTTCATATTGATTACTTCTGAGTTTTACTGCCATTATACATATATACTAGATTATAAGTATTAAACAAGACAGTTACAACCAAATTCTTTTTCGTAGTCTGTGTTTACCAAAACAACTTTTATACAACATATGTATTGTATAATTCGTATATAAATATATGTATGTACATATAATTTAATTTAGCACAACTACCATTCACTTAAATTAAGTAAATTCTCATATATATGTACATTCTCGTGTACCTTCCAATCATATTCCATATGTTATAAGAAAAATAATGTTTAGTGATGCCAACCGTGTGGAAGATCTTGTCTCTTGTCCCTAGACTGTTGGCAAGATTTCCCTAGAATTCCCTAAATGGTTAGATTTTCCCTAGAATTCCTTAGATATTTAATTTTTTTCTTGAATGCCCCTAGAATTCCCTAAATAAAAGACAATAATAACCATACTCGCAGGCATCGAAGGTGGTACTGCTACTTGCGAACAGATGGCGTTAAAGAAACACTTAGATTTATTCAACACAACAACCGCAAGTAATTATAATTAATCAAGCGAAAAATCGTCTTAAAATAAACAGTTTTAAAACATTAAAACGGACTTTTCCGCACGTAGAACATCTCTATCTCGAAATTGAGTGGCTGAGAAAAAATACAAAAATGCAAAATATGTGTTTTATGCGATCCGACACGATTTAATTGAGTGATCGTGCTAACAAAGAAAATTTCTCAAATAGTCCACCATTGTACTTTCTCGTGACCCATGTACATGGTAGAGTGTGTTCTATCCACCTCAAAATCAATAGGTGTCATCTGGGAGACGTCCCCAATCAGAATAAGTCAAAACCCGATCGATCCGACACGATTTAATTGAGTTACCGTGCTAACAAGAATAAATGCCGACGACAACGACGATGACGACGACGACAACGATACACACACAGCAAACATTTTTTAAAAACCATTGTTTTTATTTTTAGGCCGAAAAACGAAAAATAAACCCAAAAAAAATTTTTGTTTTTTCATTTTTTCTTTACACGATTACATTACTTTTCCGCGTATAGTGGAGTGCGGAAAAGTAAAATCAGTGCTCCGTTCGAGAAACGTCCCGCGCATTACGTGATTTTTGTCCTCACCACAACCGTCCCGCCGAGTCGACTATTCGACGCTTGGTGGCAAAATTCGAGTCAACCGGTTTGATAAATAATCAGCCAACACCCGTGCGTCACCGAAATGCAAGGTCTGCTGAAAACGTCGCTGCTGTGAGTGAAAGTGTACGGGAAAACCCAAGAAAGTCAATTTCTCGTCGTTCACAAGAACTTGGCCCTTCTGCGACTTCAACTTGGCAAATTTTGTGTCGGAACTTAGGCCTGCACGCGTAGGCATAAAATCCAACTCATTCAGTAACTTAAGATAAAAGACCATAGACGTTGTATGTTCGCTAATTGGGCTCTGGAGCAATTGGAAGTTGACCCTTTCGCCAAAAAAATCATCTTTAGCGACAAGGCCAGTTTTTGAATAAATGGACATGTGAACAAGCAAAATTGTAGAATTTGGGACGATACCAATCCACACGAGATACGCCAGTACCAAATGCATCCCTATACAGTCACTGTTTGGTGCGGATTTTGGTCTGGCGGAGTCATACGTCCGTACTTCTTCCAAAACGAAACGGGCATTGCCATAACCGTCAACGGCGAGAGCTACAGATTATTATTGTGGCCTAAACTGAATGATATGGATACTGACGACATGCGGCTTCAACAGGACGGCGCTATGTGCCATACAGCGCATGCCACGATGGACATTCTGCACGAGCAATTTGAGAGCATGATTATTTCGCGCGGCGGCGACGTGAACTGGTCACCGACATCATGCGATTTAACGCCCTTAGACTTATTCCTTTGGGGCTATCTTAAATCGCAGGTCTATGAGAATAAACCGCAAACAATTGGTTCCCTCAAAGTCAACATAACGAACGCCATCCAGCAAATTCAGCCAAATTTATGCGACAAAGTCATCGAAAATTCGACCTCACGAATACGTGCCACCAAGCAAAGCCGCGACTGACATTTGAATGACGTTATATTTCATACTTAATGCCATAAAAGTTCTTTCAGATGAAAAAGATGAGTGGATATCTCACATACAACTTGTTTTATTTACATCTAAAAATCGAACGTTCTTATTGAAAGACCCTTTAGTTACAGCTCGTCAATAATAGGAAAATATTATCTATGTATGCGTAGAAGAAAGAGCGAGGCATCATTCAGAGGAAGGTAAAGACCAGGCGATTTACAGCGCACCTCGTGGGCGATCCGATATCGCAGTTTTGAGACTTGTTCCTATTCTTGACGAACCGTACAATGCCCAACGCCCTCGGGGCGTTTAAAAAAATTAACATAAAATTTATTCTTTTTTTACTACAAAACCCTACGACACATATTTATGTGACAAGATAATAGAAATGTATCATGTCTAAAAATTTTTTTATAGATACAAATCCATACCCTTACACAGATTTCTAGTACATGATAGATAATCAGAATCAAATCAGATAATAATATAATTTTGTATCCTCAAAGGACCATTCAAAATAAACTATCCGTGTTAAGCTTTGTGCAATACTGTCTGAGATGGTGAAATAATTGACCTTAGAAGCATGAATAACATTTAATAATTACTGGTAGAGACATCTGGTACACGGATGGAGCAAAGAGTGGGAACAGAGCGGGTGCGGGGGTGTATAGACGACGCGACGGGATAGATAAAACCTTCCCCTTGGGCAAATACACTACCGCACACCAGGCCGAGCTAGTTGGAATTACATACGGTGTTCTGGGGGCGGACCAAAATCGGACCCAGGAGAAGGTATGTATCTGCTCGGATAGCAGGGCGGCGTTGGCAGCCCTGAATTCAGCAACGACAAAGTCGAAGCTGGTCTATAATTGCTATGAAGCATTGAACCACTTGTCAGGGAAGGGACCGGTGGAACTCTTATGGATACTTGGGCATAATGGCATTAAGGGAAATCTAATTGCAGATGACCTTGCCAGACTAGGGACCAGGGAAAACCTCTATGGACCAGAATCTGCAGTGGGAATAAGTCGGAATCTGATCAGAGACCGCATCAATGGCTGGGCAAGAGACCAGCACAATAAAAGATGGAGAGGAGTAACGGGTTGTCGAATAACCAAACTCTTCATCGAATACTCAGAGATTGAGAAATGGGCCCAAGAATTCATTAAATTGAACAGGCACAAAGCCAGAACTCTGGTGGGAATCATAACGGGCCACCATAGTAGCCTAAATGCATATAAGCACAAGCTGAGGCTGACTGATAGCCCGGCCTGCAGATACTGTAAAGAAGACGAGGAAACCTCGATTCATCTTCTTTACACCTGCCCCGCACTGGAGGAGAAGAGGTATCTTATATTAGGGACCCCTGTTATCCTAGAGGAGGCGAGGCTTAAGGCGGGGGACGTGCCTAAATTGCTCCTTTTATGGGATAGCATTTTTGGATAATGACCCGGATAAGAGGGGATCGCCAAGGGACTACCCATGCGATCAGTGGCTGATGAGGCCCAAACCTATATAATATAATAATAAAATACCACGCTTATACCCATACAAATTCGTTTATTACTGTATCAACATGAATATAAATGTTAGTCTACTGTTGTCCTTATGTATGCATTGTACACATAGTTAATTTTTTAATTAGCAACAATTTAAAAAATATGTCAGTGTAGTAAACACAATTATCATTATAATATTCGAATTTAGGAATAAATACATCGCTTATAAAATAAATTTGTTTTCCAAACACAATGTGAGATATACAGGGTGATTCGTATTAAGTGAAATATAAGAAAGACATCATTGTCAATGAAATATCCTGTAGTTTATCGTATTATTAAAATTCAATTGTGGCGCTGATTATAGCGACATATAACACGCATAGTTTAAATGAATTAATAAGGTGTTAAATTTATATAGAAACACAAAAATAGGTAAATTAAAAATTGGTAAAATCAATAGTGCTTTTTCTATAGTGCATGATGCCATTTAAGTATATGCCAGCAATAAATCAATCTATACAAATTGATTCATTGATCATTCATATTTTAGTGTTTTTCCTTATTTGCAAATAAAAACAACATATGCAACGACAATACAAACATAATAAAATAAATATATTTCTCCAGATTGTCGTTTTGATAAATTGTTCATTGGAAAATAACTTCACGCTTAATAAACAACACGATATTTAACACACACTCATCGAATAGACATTTTATAATGATTTGATAATGACTTGAACATGTTAAAACATTAAATTATTTCCAATAAGTGGATTTAACGAAAAGGAGATATTGAGTGGTCGCCTAGGTCACCATATCTCATGCTGCTGCTTCTGATTCTGTGGGGTTATCTCAAGACTAACGTGTATGCAAGAAGACTACATAACATTGATCTCAAATAAAGAATATAAAGAGAAATAAGGAACTTCATGTTTTAAAGAAAGTTAGGCAAAAAAAGTTTTACCACAGACTAGGTACTGGAGAAGAAATTGAATATTTATTTTGCTTGAGTACATTTAAATAAACAATAACATTAGCTGATTTTATATTTAGTAGCTGAATGAATACAATAATATAAAAGTTTACAGCAATATAATATTTCATTAAAAAACATCTTGCATTGAACTTATATATAGGGTGTCTCATTTGGAAGTATAGGATGTGGTTAGTGTATAATAAGACTAATAATATTTGACAAACTGAGGTTTTTTTATTCTTCAACATAAAATGACTTTCTTAAAAAATATGAATAAATAATATTGTTTATATGGCCACCTCGACTCACCTGGCAGGATGTCATTCGTTTAGCAAAATTGTTCATAACACGGGCAAATAAAACTGACTCTATTTCCCGAATAACACGTTGTGTGTTTTCTTTGAAGCAATTGATCCCACTGATTGAGGTCATTTTTTCCTTGACACAACCCCAAAGAAAAAAGTCCAGTAGTACTAAATCACATGATCTTGTAGGTCAATTGATGTCAGCATTCTGCGAGATAACAGGGTCAGGAAATTTGGTATGCAACAGAGTTATGGTTACACGTGCTGTATGACACGTTGTACCGTCTTGCTGAAACCTACCGATGCAGATCTTTCTTCAAAATCCGATACGTGGCGACTCTCGGTAGATTCAATTGTTATCCACGATGTCGAATTAATTAGTTTGAATATTCCCGTATACTTTTCTTACTGCAGCAATATTTTCATCTGCGTCTCTTCAAATGTCTTCATTAACTGTGTAAGCGCTTCATTTTGTCCTAATTTTATGCGAATTTTTTTTTAATGCAAGTAAATGAACGCTCACATTCATAAAACAGTTATACACAAACTATTCGTTGTTGAATCGCGACATGTTGATCTCGTATGGTTTGTAGATGACAGTCATTAAATATTGACGCCTTACCTATGCCCTACCTTACAGAACACAAATGGCACGTAATTCAAATCCTATAGTTCCAACTGAGACACCCTATATATGAATCATACTGTTTAATTAAAATTTTGTTTAAGAGACGTACATTTTAGATTAAAAATCGTCCAGTTTGAACGTGGTATATGAAGTGGTATATTAATAGTGGAATATTTCCATCCTATATAAGAATTTATGAAAAATCTAGTAATTATAGCAGAACAACATTTTATATATTCAACAAAATTGTTTGCAGAAGATCTATAGAGTTATACTTCAATACAGGCTGGATGGGAAGAGATGCTCTCTTACCTATAACTTTTTCTAAAAGTAACACCAACTTTTTTAAACTTTGGACCGACTTTAGCAGATGTCGAATGACAAGATGAAATAAATAACGAATTATGATACAACGCTTATAAAAATTGTTCGAAATACATGGATCACATCTTCTTATTAAACCTCGAATGCGTTCAAAAATATTTGAGTGGCTGTTATTGTATCACAAGCAGTTATAATTCATTATCGTAGTTGTTTTTCAGTTAAAATAAGAACTTTGTAACTAATATATAAAAATACCTCTAAACAAAAAAATTTAATTGATTCAAATTTGGCGATCTAAGCGGTCAGGATTGACATGGTTGTTGAGCGCCATAAGTCCAATCTACTTATTAGCGAATCATTCACTTGCAAATGTACAAGCAGTCAAATTAAAATATAGGAAAACTCGTGCGTAAGCCATATGTGTTCTCTTTATGCAAGGGGTACATCTTCAAGGAGTTTAGATGCCAAAACATTTTCACGAATATATCGGTAGGAATCGCCAATAAGGTATACTGGTAAAAAGTATGGTTCAATACAAAATCACCAGTAATACTCCTGCCAGAAAGAAAACTGCTGTTGAACCCGAAATTTTACAATCGCGTGAGAATTTTTATCGGACCAAACATGATTATTATGGAAATCAGCACAGCATGGATACGAAACAGCATCTCTCGAAAAAGTAACTTCATTGATAAACAGTATATTAGCGGTGGAAAATGAATATATTGTGCAGTTTTCTGTAAAAGCCAATGACAAAATTGTAATCGGGCGGGGTAGTCCTGCGACCATAAGAGTTGAATTAATAATTGATCGGGATATAATTGCTGATCCTTGAGGATTGGCCATACTAATTATGTTCGATTTTGTAGCAAGTTTTCTAGTGATTGTCTGAAGATGTTCTTCAATTCAATTTAATATGGTTTCTCTTAATTCGGGTATTCTAACGATCCGAGATAGTTCTAGGCCTTTTTTTAAAATCATCCTAACTCTAAAAGTTATTGGATCATGTTTATAAAAGTTCTAGATTTAAAGCTATATGATTAGCAAATTTTCAACATAAATTTAAGTTCAACATATGTAAGTCGCCATGACAATAGTTAAAAATTAAATCTTACAAAAAAATAATTTACATCCGCTACTGTTGAATGAAATTACATCCACTACTTGTCAAAATGACAAACAAAAAATAGATAAATGGGGCTCCTCATAATTCTTCCATTATTTGTATCAAGCTGTCATTTACTACACCGTATTTTGTCTAATAGAATTAGCACTAAAATACAGTGATTCAGATTGTCCCAAAAGCACAAGGAACATGCAAAGTGTCACCTATCTCAGGATATCGCTAAGTGCAGACCGGTTTTGACCTTATCTTGGGTCTCGTCAGTGCAGTGTAAGCGAGCATACCTTTGACAGATGAGACTCACATCTAGTAGACGTTGCTACGTTCCACCTCAGTAGAATGTACCAAACGCCATCTCTTGGTAGTTTCGAGAACAATCTAAATCGGGGTAAAATATTGATCGTTGAAGTAAAACTTTGCATTATATAAAATTAATTGTTAAATTAATCAATTTTCTGCTAAAATAAACTAGATAAATCAATTACCAAAAAGAAGGCAATGGATAATTTGAAATTTTCTCGTAATATTATACAGGGTAGTATTTTATTTTTTTTTTTTATAAAAAGAGACAATAATACCCATAACTCCGCCACTGGTTATTTCTGAAAGCTGAATATATTTTATTCTATACCTACCAATTGGAGCACACCACAATTGTCCCATTTCTTGTGCGACTTGACGGGTGGGTTTACCGACGTATGGCGCGCGACTCTATAGAAGCTCTAAAAAGAAGGCACTTACTATGTACATCTATTGATATAATATAAATAATGTGTTGCCTTTAAAACTTCGCAGTTTCGTAGAACTCAGCCTTCTTTAGCGGCTTATATAGAGTCGTGGGCTATGCATCGGTAAACCCACCCGCTGAGTCGCACATGAAATGGGACAATTGTGGCGTGCTCTACTACCAATATACCAAAACCTTATACTACATTTATTAAAACTATCTCAAACGATTTAGTAACATTAATTTTGGACATCCTGCAGCTCGGAAATTAGGATCCCAATAGGATTCTATGTTTATATAACTAAATTACCTTCAAACTACAGAAATAAGGAGTTTTTATACTCCAACCCATCTGCAAATGCCTTATATAATAAGGACTAAACAAACTGGGTAAAAACAGCTATTATTCTGGCTATATGCCTAACGTTGAGCGCTGAATTACATGACAAAAATTTGTCGTATTTTTGTCTAACAGAGATAGCACTAAAAATACAGTGATTGTTCCAAAACCACCAAGAAAGATGCAAAGTGCTATCTGCAGTTAACGATATCCTGAGATAGGGCATTTGCAGATGGGAGTATAAAAACTCCTTATTTCTATAGTTTGAATGTTACCCGCTGGTAGTAAAACTTTGCATTATATTGAAAATTACCTTCATGTTAGCTATAGAATATGTCCATGGACAATCTGAACGTACTTAGGAAACACCCTGTATAGAAAATCGAACTACAAATAAAATATAAGATAGTGTAAGGGCTCCTTTTATTTATTATAAATTACAATGTTAGTATATTAAGTATCTAGAATAGTAATAGACCTAAGTAAGTTCTACTCGTAGTATGTAAGTATTTAGAATATAATTTACTGGCCGAAGACATTAAAGAATAAGACAGATCAAAGCAAAGCATTTATGTTTTGTTTGAGACATGATTTATTTTCATTTCATTTACCATATCACATGATGGGTAAATAAAAATAAAATAACTATATCACATTTGCACCATTAAATCATTCCACTTTATTAAAAATAATATTAAAATTGCAGATCCAAAAATTATAGTAAATTTTTGTTGCAAACACATACCTGATGTTTTGATAAATCTGTCTCTATAATTAATTTGTTTTAGGTCGCTCCATACTATGTTACCACTGTCATCAAACTACAAAGGATTGCATGAATGGAGTAACAGTTAAACTCGACCAAATAGATTGTCCGCAAAACCAATGTTTCGTCTTAAAGTATGAAAGTAAGTAAATATTATTTTTTGCATAATTTGTTAGTAAAATATAGACTGACTATCCTAAAAACAATTAAGACAAAAAATAATTCCATGAATAACTTTATCTGCCTTATAAATATTTTTATTTGAACCTTCTTAGAAAAGATTGAATGTGAGAGTGACTTCAAGCTATGTTTTTCTACAAAACTCTTCACAGAACAACATTATACTATTTATACTGTTAGTTTTATCTCATCGTAATTAATAAGAACAAGTGAGTATAAGGCTCAAAGTAAATAAATGGTATTTGTTACATGATTTCTTGGTATAATAGATCAAAAACTGGTGATGAAAAGTATAATGCATCGTAAGACTTCACACTATTACTTTTATTTTTTCGAAGACTTGAATCCTAGTATCTACGTTATATTATAATTAAATTATTTCAATTAATGTTTAACAAATCAGAATGACATCGGGGAATATACTTGAATAACAGAATGGAACAATAATGTCAAATTCAATGAAAACGGGGTTTGAAAACTTTAGCAAAAAAATGGAGGTGAAATTAAATCGTAAAAATTTGAATTAAGTAGAGTGTAGATCCTCCTATAGCTCTTATAACATTTTATTCGCAATAAGCGTAAACACACAATATGGAAAGTTTATTAATCAAACTCAAGGAAATATCTACTATTCATTTCATCGATATGTGCCAAATAAACAACTCTGTTATCTTGCCGATAAACGGAACAGTCTACCTGAGCCTAGCCATGAAAACAAGACACGGTATGTTTTGAGATTTTTTATTTGGCAAATAGCGATGAAAGAAACTATACGTTAACATAAAAATTTTAAAAACAAAGTAACGATCACGGTTTTTGTCATAAATTTGTAAATAATAGATAAATATGAAACTACATGGATGAATATGTGAATAAGTATATGAGTGGTTCAAAATCTAGTACTTGTATGAGCCACTTTATGTCCTATAAAACAATTAATAATAATGTAGAAAAAATTTACTAGTAGATTCGCTTGGCATATAACGAGAAATCTACAAATTTTTGATTTAAAGGACAACACAAATTCAGAATGAACAAGAAAATGTTGGAAAATGCACATTTAGCTTCTCTATATCAAAATTTCTAGATACGTAACACTGATAGTGATTTCAAAACAAAGTCCCTTATTTTTTGAGTTACTCAATAACATTAATGACTTCTTGCATCTAAATTGGCTTTATCTTATTGGTCTATAAAATAATGAATGATTATAAACATCTCCAATGGTACAATATTTTCATTCATATAATAATGGTACAATATTACTTTTCCGCACTCAACTATACCAGATAAGAGCTTTTATTTTTGGTTTATCGGCCTAAAAACCAAAAAAGAAATGATTTTTAAATTTTTTTTGCTGTGTGTGTGTCGTTGTCGTCGCTGTCGTCATTGTCGTCGACATTTATTCTTGTTAGCACGATAACTGAACTAAATCGTGTGGGATCGATCGAGTTTTAACTGATTCTGATCGAGGACGTCTCCCAGACGACCCCTATTGATTTTGAGGTGGATAGAATATACTCTACCATGTATATGGGTCATGAGAAGGCACAATGGTGGACTATTTGAGAATCTTTTTTTTAGCACGATCACTCAATTAAATCGTGTCGGATCGATCGGGTTTCGACTGATTCTGATTAGGGACATCTACCAGACGACATCTATTGATTTTGAGGTGGATAGGATACACCCCACCCTGTCCATGGGTCATGAGAAAGCACGATGGGGGACTATTTAAATAAAGAAAAACTGTGGCATAAAACACATATTCTGCATTTATGTGTTGGTTTATTTTTTCTCGACCACTCAATTTCGAGAAGTTTACGTGCGGAAAAGTTCGTTTTAAGTTTTTAACACTGTTTATTTTCATTAACACAGTGCTACATACTTTTCGTATACATTTCTTGTCAGACAAGGCCGCAATGTCAAAAATATGTCAGAAAATTAGATGATTAAAAGATTCGTTATTTGAATCAATATTGCGTCTTTTTAAGAACTTGAGTTAATTTCTAGAAGATGTACCTCATCAGCATCTATGCTGCTCGAACTGAGATCAGAAGTACCATTGGGTACCAGTTATAATACTACATCGCTTGTACGGAATATATACCATCACTTAAACCAGAATGTTATATTGTTGTTTTCATTACCTATTGCAATCATATAGTACCTAACTTCTTAAATGTATTGAATGGTATATCGCCACTATGTCATAAAAATGAATAATGAAGTAGTGTATAGTAGTACCAATAATCAAATTGGTTGGTACTGTGAAGAACAGTTTACGTTGTAGAGACTTTACCTGAGGGATTTTATCTGAGGGACTTCAAAATAATTAAAACATGTTATTAAATATGTTTGATAAAATGTGAAAATATTACTTTGACAGCGTATATCTTAAAGTGGAAATGCAAGTGCATATAGGTAAATAGGATTTAACTAACATCAGTTAATCTCTAGAATATTAGTACTGAATTGCCCCATATTTTCATTGCAGGTTTATTATAATTATGCAATGATTGCCTAGAATGTACTTCATAAAAAATAAATTGTTACATCGGATTATATAATAGCAGTTTATGAGTACTTGTAGAAACAAGTACTCATTTAATTAGCAGTACTGAGAACAGTACTGGTAATTAAAAAGATATAACATGGATAATAATAGATTAAACGCGCGTATATGAAGTACAATTCAAAGCCATATTAATTATTACTCTACATAACATTTGATTTAAGGTAGGTATGGCAATCAACCCCATCTGTTAAATAACGCTCAAACTACAAAAACTGTATTTTTATACGAGTAAGCCGCGTTATGGTTCACGCACACATAGAATATACCAATAGAGACACACCTAGTGTGAACGCAAGTCTCTCGTGCAGGCCAGTGACGTGCCGTGCTTCAAGGAGTTGAGTCACGGACGCCACTGTGTTAAAAATTGCTCGGACAAAATTGTAAGTTTTTAGTTATTTTTTTGTGTTTTTTGTATAATTATATATTTGTGTTATAATGTAGGCAACTACTCTTCATATTTCGTTAATATTTTTAAGACAAAATACGTAATTTAGTGTAAAAACGTTTGAAATGACAACGCTCACTCGGATATTAACGCCGCGTCCAATGATCGATATATAATATTATCTTTTTGGAAAAAACAGACATTATACTGTTATGCTTCACTGTTATACTGTTATGTTTCAAAAACAGGCATTATATCAGTTTCAAGTTTCCAGTGTTAAGAAGTTTGAAAAGAAGTTAGCTTTCCACGTGTTAAGAAGTTTGTTAGTTTTTATGTTAAATGTTGAATTGCTACATTTCTTCTTTATTTCTAATAAAGAAATTTATATGTGACTATTATGTTTTGTTAGATATACGGGGTGTTTCCTAAATAAGTACAAAAAATTTAAGAGCATATTCTTGAGTCATATAATATATATATATATATATATATATATATATATATATATATATATATATATATATATATATATATATATATATATATATATATATATATATATATATATATATATAATCTATACCTCTCCTACCGTTAGGTGTAGAGGCTAAATACGCCTTTCTTTAAACAATTAATCTAAATACTACAATTACAGTTACTTAACTAAATACCCTATTCCGTGTTAAACAACTTAAAAGAACTTATACAATTTCATCCCACCCTATCTTACTCTGTCCCTATATCTAAACTCCACTCTGTTTGTGGTATCATTTGTCACGTCACTACCCCTTCCCTTATGCATTCCTCTTTCTTATCTCAAACCTATCAAGTATGATGAACACCTGACTTCCCTTCACTCACATTTGCTTCCCCACTTTCACGGTTTTCTTCACTATTTTATCATTAATCCCCATCTAACCCTGTCCCTTGCTGTAATTTCAGCCTGCTTCCATGTGATTCCTCTTGTCTTCATTATCTTCGCCACTTCTCCGTCCCACATCATCCTTGGTCTGTCTTTCTTTCTCTTTCCAATGGCTCTTGCTTCCCATATTTTTCTTACTTGTCTTTCTTCGCTCAATCTTTTCATGTGCCCGCACCACCTCATCTTCTCTATGACCTTCTCGATACTTTGCTATCCAATATTTTCCTTATTTCTTCATTTCTTATTTTATCCATTATCGTATTCGCATCCATACAGTATCGTCGGCAAATATACAGTTTTATAAATTGACATTTTTGTTTTATAGCTAATTTCTGCTTTACTAATGAACCCCTTTTTCATATTATGGAAGATCTTGGCTGTCGTTATTCTATTATTTATTTCTTCATCTTGCTTTCCCCCTTCCTCTATGGTTACTCCTAGGTACTTTAGACCTTTTACTTGTTCCACTATCTGATTATTTATTTTTATATTCATTTCTCGCTCATTATTATTGCTTACAGCTACTGCTTACATTTACTTTCATTTCCTGTTTGTCCAACTCTTTCATCCACATTAAATTGTAACTTTGTTTCCTTGTCTGCCACTATTGCAATATCGTCTGCAAACACACATTCACTCACTTCTACTGGCTTCATTTTATAGTATGCTACCGTCACCTTCTTACTCTGTCTGCTTACTTTTGTTATTATTTCATTCATGAAAATGATAAAGGGCAGTGGGCTAAGATTTCCCCCCTGTCTCTCTCCTTGTGTGGTTCTGAATTTTTTGGTTTCCATATTATCCTTCCTTACTATATTTTCCGTTTTACTGTATAATGATTTTACAGCTTCTATCAATTCTTTTGCTGTACCATTTTTCTCTAATATGTCCCATATTTTCTCTCTCATCATCTTATCGAATGCTTTTTCCAAGTCCACACAACATATATATATATATATATATATATATATATATATATATATATATATATATATATATATATATATATATATATATATATATATATATATATATATATATATATATATTTCTTTGTTATAAGGAAGCATTTTTTCTATTATATTTCTTAATGTAAATATATGATCTTGTGTGCAATAACCGGACCTGAAACCACTTTGTGCTCCATGCAACTTTCCATCTACTTCCCTCTTTAATCTTTCTTCCAAGATCATCTCATATAACTTGCATGTTGTGCACAGTAGCGTTACCCCACGATAATTGAGTCAATTTTATAAAAAAAAGTTCATATGAACATTTAGTTACTATTATTTTATTAAACACATTTCATATGAAATTATAATAATTGATGGAAATGGGCGCCTTCAGCCATGATACAAGCTGCAGCTCTCTTCTTCATATTTTCTTGCATATGTGCTAATATAACCGGAATTATCCGATTTCTAAAATCGCCCACATTTTGAACAGGATTTGTATAAATTAATGTTTTCAAGTGACCCCACAGAAAAAATCCAGTGGATTTAAATCCGGGGATCTTGCAGGCCACGATTGACATGGTAAGTTTGCACCTTGACCAATCCAACGGTTGGTAAATTGTTGATTTAAAAATTCTCGGGCAGTTAATCTAAAATGTGCAGGAACACCATCATGCATAAACAATTAATCAATCCATTATTAATTAATTAAGAAAAAACTGTATGCCTCCAGATGCATAGAATGTGTGTACCAAATTTCACAAAAATATTTACAGTGATATCACAGATATTATAAAAAAAGATTTTTTCTTTTTAAGAAAAAATCTTTTTACAGGGTAGTAAAAAAAATTTTACTACCCTGTGTCTTGGAAACGAAGCTTGAAGTTTGAGAACATATATGTTCATATGAACTTTTTTTCATCAAATTGTCTCAAGAATACCTGTATGCTCTTAAATTTTTTCTACTTACTTAGGAAACACCCTGTATAACCCCTAAGAATGTATTTTTTGCTTTCAGCATCTTATTTCTCAAATGGGCGGTAATAAACATAATATTTTTAATAATGCCCAACACGAGGTTTTTAAATAGATGTTATTGACATGGAAATCATAAATTGTTACACCTCACAACTAGCGTCTTTCAATTCAGAAAATTATGTTTAATCTTTTTATCGCGTTATTTGTTCCATTTAAATAGTATTCATAGAATTATTATTTATTTTTAAGTTAGGTGGGCGTTAATTGCCTCGGGTACCTTATTAAGAAAAATATTATATTTATAGTTTATTTCATCGCTATTTGCCAAATAAAAAATCTCAAAACATACCATGGCTTGTTTTTATGGCTCAGCTCAGGTAGACCGTTCCGTTTATCGGCAAGATAAGAGTTTTTGATTTGACAAATAGCGATGAAATGAATAGTACATGATTTGCAATCAATTATAAATGCATTAATACAACAGTAAAGTAGACCAGTGTATTTGTTTATGTATTGTACTATGTTTTTTTTGCAACGTACTTGAATCATAGTATTTATAGCATACAATAAGTTTTTTATAACGTTTCTAACTTACAAATTATAGCTAGAGGGCGTCTATTTATAATGAATGACGTCCAGATGTTAAATGGTTTATTAATTTTCGGTCAAGGCTCGAGTGTCATAGTCGAAAACTTTTTGATTGAAAAAGTGATTTATAATAATACATTAATACTCTCAATTATATTAAGAGGGAGTTCAAGTGATAACTCGGTTTTTAACTATCTTTATGCCTATGCTATACGATAATTTTTAAATGTAAACTGACTATTGTTCTAGATATTGTAATTAATGGTATAAGATGTTTTTTATATATTGTACATATGTAGTAGTAAGCAGTAGGTACCATTTGAGTATCTTTGCCTTTTTTAATGCACTATTGAATACGGAATAATGATATAATGGGGTTGAATTTATCACCTAATGCCGCTTAAAAACGATTTATATGACGAGTTTTTGGTCATACGAAGGGGTACCAAAAAAAAAGAATTACTTTCTACATACAAGTGAGTTGGCCTCTTCCTCTACATATGTATGTTTATTAGATACTCTCCCGGCTCAGTTGGTTAAGTATCGTCCATGTAAAACCATCGCAGAGGATAGAGTGATTTTTTCTTCAGTCCGTCCTAAGGGCTCTTTCACGAAGAACCGCAAAGCTCGACCTCGCGAGCGGGAGGAAGGCGAGGACGACTGAAATGTAAAGAGTACAATGGAGCTTTCACATGAGAAGCACGGGCCTTTGGGGTACGCAAGTGAGAGCCGGTATGGCTCGTGCATCTCGAGCCGGACGCTTGAAAGGGGGTCGCGTCTTTTCCGAAATACAAAAGGAGGAGTGGGGCATTCACACGAAGGGCGACAGTGGCTCTCGCTCGCCAGTCTCTCACTCCTCAGTGTTAAGTCAAGATGGATTTTGATGATCTTCCCGAGGAGCTCATCAAATGTGGTCAATGACATTCGAAAGTAATTGTAAAACTTATTGCCATCCCGTCGAAGTTCTTGATAAAGCGTGGCAAAAACACCTGCTTCATGGCGCCTTTGGTTAATAAGATGGACCTAATACGATCTGGAACGTTGAAGTTATTGTCCGAACGTGTACCAACTATTGTGACGCGTACTTTGCGACTGACACAATGACTAAAGCCCTAGCTGAAAGGCTCCCCATGTGAAAGAATGGAAGATAGGAGTGGAAAAAGCTCCCTCTCACGAGGACAAGCCTTATCTCTCTTAATGCGAAAGACATTACAACGTATTCATATTAATGATTTTGCAATGGAAAACTGTAAGGAGCAACGCTCCAACTGAAAACTCTATTTCCTGTTAAATAAAATAACGGCAGATATGATTCTAATGCTTTGGGAAGTTTATGGGAAAGAATTTCTAAGCCAGGCAAGAATTTACGAGTGGTTTGCCGGCTCCAGAAGTGATGAAGTGATCAAATGTCACTTGAAGAAGAATCTCGTTCAGGTCACCCCTCAACATACAGACAAACGAAAATTTTTCAAAAAGTGCTCAATGCCATCTTGTTTGATCGTCGCAGAACAATCGACAAAATGGAGAAAATAACTGGGATTTTCTGGAGTTCGTGCCAAAGAATCCTAACTAAAGATTTGAATATGTGACACATCGCTGCAAAATTTGGTCCACGACTGCTTTCCGATGACCATAGAGAGAGAGAACCATCTGAGAGTGTATCAGGAATTGAAGGAACAGGCACAAACTGATCCTTATTTTTTGTCAACATTCATAACAGGAGATGAAAGTGATTCGTGACGTAGTCCTGAATGAACCAACTGAATTGTAGAGATCGAGAGACTGATTTTTTCACCATAATAACGCACCTGCCCACACAGTAATTAAAATCAACCAGTTTTTGGCTAAAAGCGGCAGGACAACGGTTTCGGGTCTATTTTGGGGTACCCTCGTATAATGTCTGTAAAGAGAAGGAAAATTATCACAGGAATAACTGGCTTGTGGATTGTGGAAGCCAAGCGTTATTACTTTTTTTTTTGTTCGAACGCAAACATTAATTGTGTATTAAATTATATGTGAAAGTACGCAATTTATTTAATTATAAATACCCATAACATACAGTCAAGTGATAATGAACAAAATGGTTTGCAAGATTGACTACACCAAAGTGTTAAAAGCCGATTAAGACCAAGAAAATATCAAATGGTAAGCGAAAATGACCACTACTCGATTTTATAGACGAGAAGAACAGGAAATTTTTCGAAAACGTTCTGAGTACCTACGAATAAAAAAAATATGGAGAGAGATGATATCCAGCATAACCATCTGATACTTAGATCATTTCCAAAAATTTTTCACGATTTACACGACACAACATTTTTTCCTCAACTTTTTTTTATAACATTCTTCATTGTGAACATTTCCAATTTGATGTTTTTCTGGAATAAATAATGAAAATTGTATATTCTGTGCAGTTTTTCTTCATTTCCCGAAAATTTAGTTTTCAGCACTTAGATCACTTAGCTCTGCCATTCTACAAATATGCTAGGTTATTTTTTATGATAAGGACCATATTGTTTTTCGCCAAAGGTTTTTGCATTATATTCTTTATATTGTCCTAACGATAACGAATGAAATTCAGTTATCATCTACATTGCAGGTCACTAAATTATACGTACTCTCGATACGTACCTAGACTGCATTTGAAGCTCTTGTACATCTAAAAATTTAGGTTGTCCGGAAATAAATGAACGTTTTCAATTCTTATTTTTAAAATGCAATAACTTGCTTCAAACAAAACTTCGTTAACCGAAATAAAAACCATTCGAATCAGTACATTTTCACCAACGAGAAACAAGTTTATTTATTCCGGTTGCATAAAATCCTGGAGTTCTAGAGACAATTTTTGTCATCGTCGTGGTTGGTAAAGCATTTCACGCGCAGGAGACTGTCTAGAAGATGCTTGAAGAATTAGTAGTCGGTTGTCCAGAGGTCTGGTGAGTATGGTGGGTGGTTGACAGCTTCATATCTGAACTCATGCAGCTTTTTTGGCGTGATCATTACGACGTGCGGTCTGGCGTCATCGTAGAGAAGAATCGGACCTTTTCTGTTGACCAATACCGGCCGTTATTGTCGATGTTTGTGGTGCATTTTAATGCACCTCAACTTGTAGTGTTTGTCAATTTGTTGACAATGTTTTTCTACAGTAGTCGTTTTGCCCAGATTTGGAAAGCTAGGGTGGAGCAAACCGACGGATGATCACCAAATCGTCACCACAACCTTATTTTGGTGCAGTATTAGCTTTGGGAAATATTGTGAAGCTTGATCGTGGTCCAACCACTCAGCCGAACGTCGCTAGTTGTCATAGAAAATTCATATTTCATCGCACGTCACAATTCCGTCGAGAAGAGGGTCGTTTTTGTTGCGTAGGAGAAAGGTAGATGACACTTCAATACGGAGAATTTTTGATTTTCGTTCAATTCGTGCGGCAACCACTTATCAAACTTTTTTGATTTTCCAATTAGACTTTGGTGATCAGAAACTATCGTCTTGCTTAGGCCAAGATTCTCTGCAAGCTCAAGAACAGTCATGAGCGAATTTGCTTCCAATAGTGCCTTTAATTAGTCGTCGTCAACTTCAGTAGGCCTCCTGTGATCTTGCTTATTTTCGAGGCCGAAATCTCCAGTTCAAAATTTCGGGAATCAAGTTCGCACTGTCGATTCGTCGACACTTTGTTGGCTTCAAATTTTATTAACATCTCGAGCTGTCTCTGCTGCGTTACGGAGTTTGAACTCCGTAACGAGAACTCCGTTTGAGAAAATCTGATAAAAATTCGTTTCTGACATCTAAAATTGCAAAGCTTAAAATTGGCGAAAAGTTTTATTTTCAACAAAATTTAACAACATGATTAGAAAGAGACAATATCAGCTTTCTAATGATATATAACATTACATTACAGAAAATGCTTTATTAGTAAAATTGCAGTTTAAAAAATACAATTTTAAAACGCTCATTTATTTCCGGACAACCAATAGAAAGTTATAGTTTGACAAGCAGTCAACCTTTTTAAATTATCTTTACTTTGGTAATTAACTTTTTCTATTTTCTAGCCGAAATGCCTGGTGTCACAGTTCAAGCAGTCTATCGTGGATGTTTCAACAAATCTAATCTGGAAATGATGAAGAGCGTCACAACCCCAAAACACACCACGCGAGAGAAAGAGTTTAATTTATGTAACAAGACGTTGTGTAATAGTGCCTGGAAGTCGTCATCTTCGATATATCTTCTCGCACTACTCGTGTTATATCCTATTTACAGTCCTTGATACAAATTGCCACATTTCTTAGTGTAGTTTGTTTTGTGTAAGACTTTGGTATAAATATAAAGAATTGAAAAAATTTCTTCACATTTTGTATTTGGTATAATTCGACTGTGTATGAAGGAAGAGGGTAATTTTCACCATGACCTAACAAAAATAAGATGAACAATCTAATGCACTTATGTTCACAAGAGTATATAAAAGATATAGAAAAGTATATAAGTATAGTAGAATAATTTTATGAAGAGCAAGTCGGCAATAAACCGTGCGGCAAAAAGCAATGTATAGCTTACTATAGCTTACCTTCTCCCACGCGAATGCAGTAAAAGAATTTTACGCGCGCAAATGATTAATAGGCAGGTCTGTGTCTCTTATTCAGTCAGACATGCATCTGTCTTTGTCGCACGATTTTTTGTCGACTTGGTCTTTATAAAATAATTCTACTACATATGAAAAATATAGAAAAAAGTACGTGGTAGAAACCACCTGGATTAAAATTACATTTCGTCATATATTAGTGATATGCTCAGAAAAGCCGATTTTTCATTATTCCTGGCCTATTTAAACTTTGCTCTGGAAGTAGCCTAACAAAAAAATAATCAAAGGGAGTCAGGTCCGGTGATCTCGTCGGCTCTCTTCTGTAAATCTATTTAGAAAAATTTCATTGAGGTATGGTTGTACTTTTTGGGTACCTACTGGACTTGTGTTTTTTTAATTTAATATTTTGTTTAAATAGAAAGTACAACTAAATGCTTTTAGTGGTATATTAATATTGATTTCCGGCAACGTATATCAAGAGCTCATTTGACATAAATATATAGTATGTATAAATATAAGTAAAATATAAATGTCTATGAGTAACAGACAAATCCGTTTTTATATATTTTACGATTTCAAATGAAATCCTGAAAGATGAAATTTTTTTCTCTTAAAGTAACATTATTTGAACATAATTTTAGTGACAGTTGTTACTCATTTAGAGCATTTAAGTGAAAGGGGATGCATCAATTCTATTTTTTTTAACAAGAGTTTGACAGAAAAATAATTTTTGGTCTCAAAATGAAAAATGTAATATACATATTTGTTTCATGTTTCATTTTCACCATGTTTCTCAACAAAATTATATTCTTAGTGTGGTATATGCTAATTTAAAGCAGTAGTGTGGTAAAATAAACAAATTAAATTTCGCTAAAAATTTTTGAGTTTATTTCCAAATTTCTTGCATTTTAATAGTAATATTGGAGATCTTCACATTTCTTGTGTTAATTATTGCTAATTGCATTTCATTTTTTTAGAATTTAATGGTGATTTAAAATACTCTTTTTTGGATTTTCTGATTAGTGAAACAAATTTGTTTTTATATTTTATAATGATGTGTGTAGGCGCTAATAGTAATTTTTTATATAAAATAGTTATTGTCCTTAGTAGATTTAAAAAGATCCCTTTTCTTTAGACAGCGTCCAATACGTAACTATAGTAAGGATTAATCTGCAATTAAACGTAATCCCTGAATGCTTAAATTAAATTACGTTAGATCGACAGGACGTTGCTACTGTTATAAATAATGTATGTATTATTTGCATTTTTACCAAGTCACATAAAAGTATTCTTAGTATTAAAGATCAACTGTTTGTTTTTTAAAATACCAAAGATTCCAAAGTTTTACTGTTAGAATAATTGTCAGCACTGTTTTGTTTCTGATTATTTTTCATTTATTACAGGGGTTACCCTACAAGTAACCCCTATAAATACAATAAGTTATTGTATAAACAAGATCAGAATATTAAAGAAAGAAAAATAACTAACACTACACATACACGTATCTTGACAAATACCTAACATATATAAGAATGGAAATGATAATAGAAACAAATAATTAATAGATGTAGATATAAAACTAAGGTAAAACTATGACTAGTATTACGAGTATAAGAAATATAAAAACTAAGTATATAAATTTACAGAAGATTTATACATTTCTTAACTTGATCGATAGTACTAGAAAATATATCCAAGCTATTCTCCAAAGCTGACTAATGTTGAATCATCTGATAAAGTAGGGACGTAGTTATTAAATTCGTATTGGTTAGGAGAAGGTTTCAAGAATTGTAACATCGCAGACTAGGTCTGAACATTCTGATGTCCATTAGACTAAGTAAGTCTGAGCAATCGATTGTAATGTTGATTAATTTATGCAGTATAATGACCTGCTGGCTGCACCTTATTTTATCAAGAGTAGACCAATTAGATCTGGAAAGTAATACATCATGGGGAAACCTCCCGGGTATTTACCATCAAGTACATAAACTGCAGATTTGACCTATAATTCTTATTGACCTAAAATTTTTAATATCATTCCTATCACCTTTTTTTTTTAAACAGGTAGGTACTACACGTAATAGTATCCATGTCTTAGTAAACTGTAACGTGTTTAAAATTAAATTAAATATTGCAGTCAAAGCTGTCGCCAAAATATAAGATGCATCTCTGATAAAAAAAAATGGAATAAGGCCCCATCGTCATAAAAAGTTAAACATTTTTAATAGTACAGATAACGTCTCTTTCATTAATTAAGTTGGTTTGCAACAATAAATTACTTCCTTTATCAGAAAAATAATATTGCTACCATTTTTTACCAAAAGGAGTTTGAGAAGTAATTAGCAAAAGGACTAATCATTGAATCTGAGTTCTCAAATGTTTCATTATTGTAATGAATAACCAAGCTAATAGAAGATGTGCCAGTTTTCTTTTTTGTGAATATATCTCCAAAACCGGTTTGAATTATTAAATATATCTTGTTCAGCTGCATAGTTCCTCCTAGCTAAATTTATATCACTGCTTGACTGGAATTTTCTCAATTGATAACTAGTCTTCTTGTAATTACGATCAGCTCTGTACTTCCCTTTTATTTTAAATATTATCTGATCAGTAAATCAAGGAGGATATCTTTACCATGACTGTATTATGGTACGTCAAAGTATTATCATTAATAATCAGATGTATGTCACTCTGTCTATAGTATCATACACTGTCCCAACAGATCGAATAACAGTGGGTCTGAAATAGATTCTTGAGGGACACTGAGCTAGATTCTTATCGTCTAAGAAGTAAAAACGTATATAATTTTAAATTGTACAAGGAAATCGGCATCTAATTTGGTCAAAGGCTTTTTATAAGTCCATTGACATTGTATCAAATTGACCTTCCTATTTACGAGGGTAGTCCCAGAAGTACCCTACCTAAGAAAATACAATAAATTTGTGAAACAATATCTTTATTTCTCTACATAGTCTCCTTTTAGCTCGATACACTTTTTTCAGCAACAGTTAATAGCTTCGATACCCTGTTTACAGTGAAAATCATCGAGCTCCTCAAAATAACCATCAGCCGCAAATTCCACCTCTTCATTGTTCTTTTACTACTGAGCCATTTTTTCAAGTTTGGAAACAGAAAATAATCCGATGGCACTAATCTGGCGAAAAGGGTGCGTGAGTATGCAATTCGAACTCCGTTGATTGTTTTTCCTATCTGAAGATAATCAATGAGAATTATCCCACGCACATCTCAAAAAACTGATGCCATGACCTTGCCTGCAGATGGAGTTGTCTTCGCCTACTTTGGACACGATTCTCTCCTTTCAGTCCATTATTTTGACTACTCCTTCATCTCAGTTGTGAAATAATGGACCCATGTTTCATCCATGGTTGTGAGTCGACACAGACTCGATTTTATTCCTGTGAAACTTCGCCGAACACTCGATTGAAACATGTTCACGACGTTGTTTTTGTTCCATTGTGAGTAATCGCGGCAACCATTATGCGCACAGCATTTTCATGTACAAATTTTCAGTCAATATGAGATGTACTTTTTGAAATGGCTACTACCATCTCTGGTAGCTCGGGCTCGTCGCTTTCAGTCGACGGTCATCCAATACTACTTTGTGGATTTTCTTCACCATTTCTGGGGTGGTCACCTCATTTGATCGACCACTGCGATGTTCGTCTTGACAGCTCGCACGGCCTCGTTTAAATTCTACCACCCAATATTTTATTGTGGTAAACGAAGAGCAGGCTCCCCCAGAGTAGAATCTAGCTTTGATATGGGTTGGACCGAAACCTTTCAAATTATCGAAGTATGGCATCACATAACGATTACCGGTTAATTTTTTTCATGTTTACATTCACATTCACTATTGATGACTTCAAACAAATACTAAACAACGTAGTGTCATCAAACTCCAAAATTAAGCTTTATAAGATTGGTACTTATGGTAATATAACCCTCCTATTTCTAAGTCACCGTTTAGTGCCGCATTCTAACACTAGAGGCCACTGAACGTCCAGAATGTCGTGGAGAAGCTTCAGTATTCAGTACATCTGGGGCTGTCAACGTGGATACTAGATGCTCGTACGCTCACGGATACACGTATTGTACAAACGATACATACTTACATACATTACATATACAAACAAACAGTTTCGGGTGTTAAATACCGTCGTGGCTTTATTGAAACATACCTCACGTGTATGTTTCAATAAAGTTACACTTTAGTGTAACCTTGTCTATATTTACTTGTTTCTTTCTAGTGTAACCTTGTCTATACTTATTTGTTTCTTTCTATTAACATTTAGACGTGTATAAGTTTATTTGTAGTAAACTAGTTTAATAACATAAATGTGTATCACTTGCCTACCTCGTAATACTACAGTACTTTCTGCCATAGTCATTATCTTCAAACATACACCCATCTCTACGTTAGATTGGGTACTTCTGGGACTACCCTTGTAGAATATCAGATAAAAATTTGACCAAAAGCGACCAATGTTGTTACTGTAGGTTTAGCTGATATAAATATGTGTTGGCTCAGAGGAATATAGTTTAGACTAAAAGATGTTTTTTATAATATAGCTAAAATATCTAACTTCTATGAAGTAAAAGGCAGTTTCTAGCAACTTAATATTACGAATGTTCTGTAATTTCCGTCAAATCATTACCGTTCTTTTTGTCTGTTAAATACATTTCTTAACTTTAAATGCTCTATTGACCAGCGCCTTATTGAATTACTTTTTAAAACTGTTCTTCATATACCATATGATATGAACTCACAGACCATTTAAGACAATTTATTTTATTTTTTCCTTTAAAGCTTTTTGTGTCTTTTATTGCTAGATACCCTGCACTGGAGTGTTTTAAATATATTGAAATTTATTTCGGATAAAAGCATGTTGCACTTAAATCACATTCGAGGGATGTATATATTTTTCTTGTTTAAGTTTTGCTTTCAAAACGATGATTTTTTGACATAGTAAAACAACAATTATTTAATTTTAATAAACATTTACTTGCTATTATTAGTATTAGCAATAAACATCACTATTAATAGCTAATGATAATTTTCTTAATAATAGGCAATAATAATCTTATTATAAACAATATCTATTTGAAGTTGTAATTAATAGTAAAATTACTGCAATTTTCTAAATTAATTCCTGGCATTTCTCTGTGCTGATTTATCAAATTTTTTATAATAAATATGTTATTGTTTGTTTTTGAAGAAGATGGCATTTCATTTTGTGGTAGAACATCAACATGTACCTCTGAATCTACGGAGTTTAACGAATTTACAATTTTACTGGACATTTTGACTTTTTCTTGAATGAATTCATCTATGTAGCGTTCCGCCACAGTGTTAGAGCGCCATCCATCATGACGTTTGGGGATCAGGAAAAAAAATTAAGAAACGCCGAGTATTGAACACGGGTCGCCTGGATGCTAAGAAAAAACGCTATCATTACCCCATGGTGTTTTACGCACAGCGTGCGTAAAATGCCATTTTACAGTTACGTTTTTAGTGTGCTTTTGCTTATTTTCTAAGTAACCGTAGGAAAAATGAATTGCTGATTACAAGACTAGTCAATATAAGTATTCAAGTACAATAATAGTAATAAGGAGACTTAAAGATGTCGTTTTAAACCTGAAATGTCCTGCTAGAGTTCTTAGGCTTCTCTCACGTCACAAAACCAGACTGTTGCGATTTTCAAGAGCCCATCTAATTAAAATGAACATCAATGGAAAAAGTCCTCTTCACAGACGAAACAAGAATACAACTATGGAAGCTAGATGGACATGGTGGAGTATACAGAAGGTCTGGGGAACATTTTGCAGAATAATCTTGAACAAAACGTTAGCTTTGATGGCGGTTCCATTATGCTTTAGGGAAGCATTAGTTGGAAGAGTCACACGGAGCGTGTTGAGGTAAATTTAAGAATGAATGCTGATTGGTACATACGCAATATCCTTGAAGAGCATGTTTTGCGCTATGCCGGCTTCATTGGATACGATAACTTTGTGCTAATGCATGATAATGCCCGGGCCCATGCCGCTAGAACAGTGATTCAGTACCTTGACAATGTCGGGATTAAGGCACTAGAGTAGCCACTAATGAGTCCTGATGCTAATTCCATAAGACATCTATGGGACATTCTGAAGTGACATATACAAGCACGAAATCCAGCTGCTAACTCAATTTCAGAACTAAGAATTGCTGCACAAGAAGAATGGAATCAAATTCCGCAAGAAACCATGAAAGATCTTCTGTAGACCATGCCTAGGAGGATGCAGGCTATCTCTAGAGCTAGAAGAGGAAATACTAAGTACTAAATTTTTATTATGTTGCCTTAAAGTATTGTTATACTGTCTTTATTGCTTACTCATTCTCATTAAATATGATAACCAAACTCAGGCTATTTTATTAGTTCCTCTACAAATATGTTGTAAAGCTTCGATATAAAAGTTGGTCCAACCAAAACGCACGATGTTAATTGTAAATAAAGTAAAAAGTTTTCAGAGAATTATCTTAATATTTTTTATTATGATAGAAGGATCTATGACAATTATGTGTGAAACAGAATATTGGCCAAATGCTCGCCACGGCTTCGGTGGCATACCTCTATCCGATGGTCCATATTTTCAATGACTCTGAGACATAATTGAGGTTCAATGTCGTTAATGTGCCGAATTATCTCATCCTTTAGCTCTTGAATTGTTCTTGGCTTATTGACGTATACTTTTTCTTTTAAATATCCCCAAAGAAAGAAGTCCAACGGTGTCAAATCACATGATCGTGGCGGCCAATTAACATCGTCACGACGTGAGATAACACGGCCATTGAATTTCTCGCGCAAAAGTGCCATTGTTTCGTTGGCTGTGTGGCAAGTGGCACCATCCTGTTGGAACCACATATCGTTCAGGTTCATATCCTCAATTTCTGGCCACAAGAAGTCCGTTATCATCTCGCGATAGCGAACACCATTCACGGTAATGTGCTTGGCCGACCTCATTTTCGAAGAAGTACGGCCCGATGACGCCGCCAGCCCATAAACCGCACCAAACAGCCACTCTTTGTGGATGCATCGGCTTTTCAACAATCACTCGTGGATTCTCATTTGCCCAAATGCCGCAATTCTGCTTGTTAACGAATCCACTGAGGTGAAAGTGTGCCTCGTCGCTGAAGATGATTTTCTTTGTAAAGTCACCATTCACTTCTGTCTGTTCAACCAACCATTCGGCGTATTGACGACGTTTGAAATGGTCAGTAGGCTTCAGCTCTTGAGTCAATTGAACCTTGTAAGCGTGTAAATTCAAATCTTTATTCAAAATTCGCATCAGTGATGTTCGTGAGATGTTCAATTGTTGGGCACGACGACGAGTCGAGGTTGACGGCTCTTCTGCTACACTATCGCGAACAATAGCAATGTTTTCCGCAGAACGAACTGGGCGAGCATGCAGGTGTTTTCACATTTCCTACAGGCTCGGTTTACTGAAATTTGCGCACAATTCTCCCGATTGTTGACACATGCAACTGCATTTTGATTTGAACGCCTATTTTCGTAAAAGGCTTCAACAATCTTAACGCGCTGCTCAATTGTGTACCTCTCCATGGTTGAATTTGTCAAACACTGAAACAAAGAAATGTCAAATTAAGTTGGGCTAAAAACTTGACATTAAGGTGTGACTCACAATAATCGTGCATTATGGTTGGACCACCCTTTATAATTTATTTGTCTATAATATACGTAAAACACTCCAGTGTTTACTCGTAAAACTATAATATACGTAAAACACTCCAGGATATCTAGCAATAAAAACACAAAGTTTTAAAGGAAAGAAATAAAATAAAAATAATGATTTAAAATAAAATACGCAATACTTTTGTCTGTCAGTTTATATAAACCTTGGTACATTACATACAAAGAAAGCGAACTGTTCAATAAATAAGAGAAGTAATTTTTAAATTTTATATCTATTATGTACCTACTTGGAACATGAGCTACATAAAAAAACTGTTCAGTAAATAAACGAAGTAATTTTAAGTTTCATATCTAGTATGTACTTTTGTATGTATATCTGGATATAGTACTATGTCCATGCAACGTATTTACATATAGGTATTTGTTCGAAACGTTTAGAACGGATAAGATACGTTCCTACATGAACGTAAACTAAGGTTAAATAAGACAGATTGAAATGTTTTGAAATCCGTATAACAAAATTTTCACCACATTTTCGTCGGATGCTGTCTAATATGCGCGGTAAAAATAGAACGTACTGTTTATTTTTAAGCAAAAATAATTAAAAAGTGTTAAAAGGAGAAAAACTTAAAATAACTATTTTTTAACAGCATACAGTAGACAGTAGGAATACAGCAATTGATTGTGTGTTATATTATAAATATACTTAGATACATATATACATTATATAATATATGTAAGTAGTGTTAACCTAAAATAATAATGGGAGATGTACTAATGCGATTGGTGTTTCTAATAGGATTTCTCACAAGCACATGTAAGTTTATTATTAAGAGAAGTTGGACACACTGTTTTTATTGCGATATAATTATCATTTAATTTCTAGTTACAAATTATATGTACATAAATAACATTGATACGCAGATCCTCCGAATTTCATTAGTTCCTTGGAACCGGCCAAATATACACAGGGTCGTTAAATCAAATCAGTTTAAAAACGAAATTAATAAGAAAAACATAAAACAACGTATAAAATTCAGACAGCATAGGAATGTTCCTAAAATATTCCAAAAATTAAAGTATGTTTTGCGAATATTTTATGCAATTTGTAAGTTGGATGTTGTCGACATTTCTATAGAATAGATATTTCTAAAAATATATTTTATTTTATAAACATTTTAAATATAATTTTTTATAATTTTCATCAATGTTTAGAATTTAATATAATTTTCATTATACATATTCATTATGGATTTTCAAATTCCAGACATTTTATTCATTGCTTTATTTACCAGATGATGTCAGAGATAAATATGCCTACATTGGGAACATTTTGTAAATGCACAGTACATTATATATTTGTCACCATTAAAGTGTTTGTAATTATAATTCACAATTTGTAAAAGAAAGAAATAAAATGGTGGTAAGTAATTAGTTAATTTGTACATGGAATAAATGTGTTTATATTATATTCAGATATGGAATAAGAATCTATCCTGCAAAAATATGATGCAATTTATCATAAACCAATTTTTCAAGCAATTTTAATTTTTTTTCTTCTCAGGGATTATACCCCGTTATACCCCACGACGTTTTCGTTATAAAGTGTGAGAATCAGTTGAGCCTAGAATTTTTTCTGCGCAAAATATTTTTTTTTGAAATCATTAGTTAAATAAATTGTTAATAGTCTGCATATCGAGTATCGTACACTATTTTATACAGAAATCATGTAATAATTTATACACGACCAAGTATTATAATTATTGAATCAGTGGCGGCTCGTGGTGATTTGTCATGGGTGGACAACAACTAACTATTAGTAGGTTATATACTGCAAAATAATGAAGTAAAATATAGTAAAGAAAAACTTTGACTCATCACTCTATGTTAGTCACTGTACAAGTATATGTTAAGATTTAAAATTCTTTCAGCTTTCAAGTTGAAAATGCATAGCACTAAAATTGCATAAAATTAGTTCAGACTCTTATGAATGCTACACAATTTTTATATTTACAGATCTTCTAATACATTGGTAACCAAAATAATTTTACTTAATAATATAACAAATACTGTTATAGAGAAATTCTCTCACGTTCGCCATGGTATAAATACTAAATAAATACAATACTAAACAAACACAAATGTAAAGTACCAACTTCCATAGACAGACCGCCGTGCCGCACTAATTTATTGTAATTATTGTTAAAGAACAATTAAATTTTTGAAAATCCTAATCCACAGAGTACAGACCTCGGTGAGATACAACGTTCTACAATGTCTCTGAAAACTGAACTCGGAAATACGAAGATCGGAGATTCTCGATTAATTCCCCGCTATGCCGAAGGCTTCTTCAGCAGGGTGGTTTAGCCCACCCGTGTCACAGCTTACTCAAGACTCGAGTAAGCTGTGCCCGTGTTTCAAATAGTTTCATGTAGGTTACACGTATATAATTTTGTTTTTATGTCTTCAAATCATTCGTAATTATATTAATTAATTAATTCTATTCATGTGTTTACTGTTTATTTAATTTCAGATTCCCATGTTTCTATTTTATTGTGAAATAATTTAAACTTTCAAGGGATGTTGAAAGTATACCTATGTCAATAATATCAATATTAATTTTAAAACTAATCTTGGTAGACACTTATTTACTTGTATTTATTTATTAAAGCAATAAATATAATTATTTACTTGTGCGAGGCGCTTACGCTGGCGCTGTCTCGTATGTACTTACAAAGCCAGGAAGGCAAAAGACGTGGCTTTCACCTGGCGCGGCACCTACCACGGTAATTATTCCACGGTTAGAAGAGTGAATTGCTGCACTTACTTGCACTGCAATTTTCAACCACGGTTGCGCTGTTAGTATTAGTACGAGTGTATATAATCATAACTTTTCATTGTATTATTGTTGTTATGTAATATATAGTGTATTTAATTAATTACATATTACATAATTATATCTTCACTAATTTCTATAAAACGACCTTTGGAACTGTGTGTTCCTCTTCTTCTAGGAAATAGCTGTGTGGGCACTGCCCACCCTGCCACCCGTGACCAGTCGCCACTGTATTGAATATAATAACTATTAAATGTAAGGTTATAATATACATATGTATATGTATATGTACGTAGTTTGTGAATATGTGATATTTTGCATCATTAATGTGTCAGTTAGTCGATTCAGTAACGATTTAAATTAACAGCTTTAACTAACCACACTTAAATAGAATTGTGATACTATTTCTCGCAAACCTAGATTATTAAAATATAGTCTGAAAAAGAAAATTGTCACTAAGTGTTATGAGATATTTAGTGCTGTCCTAGGGACTGTCCTTCTTGATATTGGACATTTTTAATACTACCATTATGTTATTATTACTTTTTCAAAAATATGTTTTTGAAACAACTTTTTGTATAGGTACTCATTTCGTGGTCATATTCAGCTCTTCTGTGAAATTGTACAGAATATAGTCTAAATATACACGCACAATTAGAATTTTATACATACATACCTTCTGTGTGTTTTTTTTTATTTCAAACGTTATCTGAAATATCGACACAAATATATTACACTCAAACATCCTATACATTTTTATCCGCCCAATATAATTTGATTTTAATTAACACCTGTATCAAGTGGACGAACTTTTAAAATAAAACATGTATTGTTATGTATTCCAATATCCAGAAAAAGTTATTACTACTGACTACTGGTTATGATCTTATACGAGGGTGGGGTGAAAAGTTTCCGGCTTGATGACCGATGAAGAAAAATGTTTTTTTTTTATTTTTTGTTATTTTATTGTTTAACATAATCTCCATCACGTCTAATACATTTTTCATATATTAGACGTGATTTCCGTGCTATAATGCAGTGATGCCATTTTTTAAAACGATTTGTCGAGCTCTTCCAAATACACATTTTCTCACAAATATTTTACCTTCGAGCCATGATTTGAGGTTAGGAAACAAATGATAGTCGCTGAGGGCTAAATATGGTGAATACGCTGGATGGGACAACAATTCGAACATCGATGATTTTAGCCTTTGAAATGACTAAGAAATGAGCATGTGCATTGTCATTATGAAACAAGATCTCTTTCTTCGCCAAATGAGGTAGTTTTTCCTTCATTTCGCCACTCAAACGATTTAATAACACACTGTAGTATTCACCATTGATGGTTCTTTGGGGTTGATTTACCTACTCCACTCCACTGTTTTGACTGTTATCTACTTACAGGAGTGTAATGGCGGACCTAAGTTATAAATCGACGCGAAAAATTCGCTGGAATTTCGCTACAGTGCCAAACTCTCCGTCGAAACAGTCTTCCAGCGTAATTCTTGATCCATAGTTAGTAAACGTGGCACACATCTAGCACAGTGCTTCTCTATGTACAGATGTTGATGTAAAATATTGCGTATATGCTCAGTTCATATTCCAGTAGTCTCAGCTATCTCACTCACTTTCAATCTGCGGTCTTCTACCACGATTTTTTAATTTTCTCGATCGTTTCGGCAGTTGTAACCTCAACGGGGTATTCTGAGCGTGGTTTAACATCAGTGCTCGGCCGACCGGTCTTAAATTCGGAAACCCACTGTTTGGTTGTTGAATATGATGGGGAAGAGTCCTTCAGCGTTAAATTTAGTTTTTGTTTGATTTGAAGTGGTGTCAAGCCTTTCAAATAGATGTATTTGATGACAGCATGCTTCTCCAATTTTTCCGTTTTCAAGTAAGGCGAGGCGTATAATTCGATAAGCTGTCAAACATAATACTAACAGAGCAATCGACCTGAAAGTTATTATACAAGCTAGTCAGGGATAGTACTATAGAATATGAGTCAAGAATTAGATCTGATGGTGCTATTTCTGGCTCAGGCTGGAAACTTTTCACCCCATCCTCATATGATGCAGCTTCAGATCATGGTATCTTTACCCATGGAAATAATAAAGTACTAATATTAGTCTGTAACTACTTGTTTATATTAATAATAATTATTCTCTTAGATAATAGTTACCCTCTTTAGCATCCTACTTTATGACATACTATTAAGGTTTATATACCAATAATATAGCACTCTGTGCTGTTCTTTTTAATTCAGAATACTAACACAAGGCATATACGACATATAGAAAATATTTTTGGAATATATCGATTCATAAAGTTATGAACAAAAAAAAATAAATGATCAGAGCGTCCCACTGAAAAGAACATCTCTACTGTAGATTCTCTTAATGACCCATCTTAAGATTAAAAATCGATTTATCTGAGTCATCATCATTAGGTCATCAGTCCTAAGACTGGTTGGACGCTAACCTCCAGCTTCTCCTATCTTGTGCTAACCTACGCATTTCGCTAATTGTGCTACAACCTACATCCCTTACTATTTGCGAGCAGTAGTCTAATCTAGGCCTACCTCTGCCTTTCTTCACTCCTATTTCTGCCTTCAAAATATCGCGGACTATTCCCCCATGTCTCAGCAAGTGGCCTACCATTCTATCTCTTCTCTTCTTTAAGTTTTTCCACATACTCCTTTTCTCGCCGACTTTCTCCAATACTTCTTCGTTTCTAACCCTATCAGTCCATGGTATTTTCATCATTCTTCGGTAACACCACATCTCAAAAGCTTCTAATTTCTTCCTACTTGCTTCCCCTACCGTCCAGGTTTCGCAGCCGTAAAGTGCCGTGCTCCATACAAATGTTTTCAAAAATCTCTTCCTTGTTTCTAAGTTTATTACCCCCGAGCATAAAAGTGCTTTCTTTTTGTTAAAAGCTACTCGACCCTGCGCTATTCTTTGTTTTATGTCTTTATCGCTTCTTCCATCCCAATTTATTTTACTTCCTAAATAAGTGAAGTCTTTAACTTCCTCCAATCTTTCATTATTAATTTGTACTTTCGTTTTTGTTCTGCTCTCGCGCCCTCTGCACACTAACACTTTAGTTTTGTTTTTATTCACCCTCATTCTGTATTCCTCTGTCAACACTGCCTCCATTTCGTTCAATGCTGATTCTAGTTCCTCCTTACTAGATGCTAATACTGCTATATCATCCGCGAATCTCAGCATTTTTAGTTTCTGTCCCTGTACTTTAATCCCGAAATCCACTCTATCTTTTACCACATTAATCGCCTCTTCGATGTACAGATTAAAAATTAGTGGTGATAGCGTACATCCTTGTCTTACTCCTTTCCTAATACCTACTTCCCTTTCCTCCCCTTCTACTTCTATAACAGCAGTTTGCTCTATGTATAGATTGTGTACTACTCTCCTATCTCTATACTTCATTCCCGCGCTCTTTAGTATCTCGAACATTTTTTCCCATCTTACGTTATCAAAAGCTTTTTCTAAATCTACAAATCCTATATAAGCGTTCTTTCCTTTTTCTATTGTTTTCTCTAACATTACTCTTAGCGCCAGAATAGCTTCGCGAGTTCCCCTATTTCGCCTAAACCCGAATTGGTCTTCTCCTAGTATTTCCTCCGCTCTATTTTCCATCCTCTTCTGCACTATTCTAGTTAGGATTTTTGACGCATGGGAAGTTAGGCTAATCGTTCTAAAGTTCTCGCATTTGTCGGCTCCTCTCTTTTTCGGTACAGTAACGATAATGTTCCTCTTATAATCCTCCGGCATCTCGCCCGTTTCGTATATGTATTTTACCAGTTCAAACATCCTATTTACTACTTTCTGTCCCGCACATTTCAAAATTTCCGCCTGTATTTTATCTACACCCGGCGCTCTATTATTCTTTAGCCCCCTTAGTGCTATTTCAAATTCCTCTCTCAATATAGGTTTTCCTACATCTTCCCTATCGATGCTAGATTCTTCCTCTAATATCTCTCCTAATTCCTGACCCTCGTATAAATTTCCTAAGTACTGCTTCCATCTATCCGCTTTCTCCTCTCTTCCTATCAGTATGTCCCCCGATTGACTCCTAACATTTCTACTTATTGTTCCTATATCCCTGAAGTTCCTCTTAATTATTTTGTAAGCTTCATCGGTCTTACCTACTTGCAACTTATCTTCTACTTCTTTGCATTTCTCCTCTATCCATTGTTCTTTCGCTTTTCTACATTTTCTAATGATTTCCCACTTTATTGCCTTATACGTTTTCAGTCCTTCTTCGTCTCATCTGTTTTTGTAGTCTCGTCTCTTTTGCATTAAGTTTAAGATTTCGTCCGTTATCCAGGGCTTCCTAGCTTCCCTTTTATCGTGTCCTAAAACGTCCGTAGCCGCGGAATCTAGACTATTCTTGATACCCTCCCACTCAGTTTCTGCGTTCTTGATTTCGTCCTTACTCGCTTTATTTATTAACTGATCTGTTTTCTCCTGGAACTTATCTTTCATATTCTGATCCCTCAATATGTCTACATTTATACGTTTCTTATCCTTCCGGGTTTTCAGATTTTTGAACTTTAATCTAGCTTTCATGACTACCAAGTTGTGATCGCTGTCTACATCTGCTCCTGGATAACTCTTACAGTCTTTTACTTGATTTCTAAATCTCTTCCTAACCAGAATGTAGTCTATCTGATACCTGTCTATCCCTCCTGGCATTTTCCATGTGTACCGCCTCCTAACGTGATTCTTGAACAATGTGTTCGCGACTACCATCTTCTATTCTCACAGAATTCTATCAGTCTGCTACCTCTCTCGTTTCTGTTTCCTAATCCATAAGGCCCTACAAATTCTCCTTCTTTCCCCTCACCTACGACTGCGTTAAAATCTCCTACTACTATTAAATTTTCATGACCCTTCACAAATCCTATTACCTGCTCTATGTCCGAATAAACGGCTTCTAACTCTTCCTCGCTGTGGCTAGAAGTAGGCATGTATACTTGCACTATTACTGTTTCCACTGGCTTCGAATCTAACCTAACCATCATTACTCTCTCGCTGTATTGTAGGTAGCTATCTACACACTGTCCTGCGTTCTTTCGCATAACGATCCCTACTCCCAAATTTCCATTTACCGATCCTGTGTGTATTACCCTATAGTCACCGCTCCAAAAATCTCCTACTTCCGGCCAGCGCATCTCACTTATACCTACTATATCTAATCCTAACCTATCCATTTCTATCTTCAGATTTTCTAGCTTCCCTGCCTGTCTCATGCTTCTGACATTCCACGCTCCGACTCGTGAAATGCTACACTTCCTATTATTATTGCACTCGATCACGTCTCCCGGAACAGTCCTCACCCGGAGATCCGAACGGAGGACTATTTTACCTCCGGAGTTTTTTGTCCCAGGAGACGCCATCATTAATTTAGGATAAGCTTTCTGCTAGCTGTTCTGAGGATTATAATGTGGTGGTTTCCTCTTGCCTTCCACATCGCAGTCGTGTGTGTCATAGCACCATACCAACCCCCACGGTTTCTGCCACTATGACTACTGAAAGAGCTGCTGCCCTCCTTCAGGGACTTGTCTTAGTCTGGTTTTTCAATAAGGACCCCCCCACTATGGTTAAACCTATGGTACGGCTCCTTAAATCATTAAAACGCGCAAGCCGACCCAGTTTGCACTAGAACTTCGTCAAGGTTTAAGTCCTATCGGATCGGCTTATCTGAGTATTTCTCATAAATCTCAAAAACAACGCCAAATATAATTTTAATATAATTTTATTGCATAAGTGTTTTCTTATTAATTTAATAATAATAATAGTCCTAAATATCATTTGACACTTAACCGAAGCGTCTTAGCAGTACAGTCTGCAGTCTGCCTATTTATTATCCATAAGTATAATAAAAAATAAACCTTATAAACACATAACTCATATAAATCAAGTTTTATTCGTCATTTTCAGGTTTTGGTCTTCAATGTTATAAATGCTTCGACAAGAGTAAAGTTTGCACCTATGGAAAGACCAACTATTTAGGCATCTTAAATTGCAGTAATCCAGATGACGTGTGTGCAACTTATCAATACGAAAGTAGGTTCCTCAAGTTAAATTATACGTTTTTCTAAAGTAAGAGATCTTTTCCAGCTGACGATTCGGACAGAGCATATATAACCACAATAAGGGGATGTCAACCGTTGGTAGAAGAGGGAATATGCAACCTATTAATGAAGACTGTATCTTCAAAAGTGGCGAAGAAAACCGTTAAGAGAGGGATATTTTGTGAAACATGTGACACAGATCTGTGCAATTCTTGCTTGAACTTTCGCGGAATGTTGCTCTTAATAATGTTGATCCCGGTTCTTATCCATATGATAAAGTAAATTAAGCTACTACAATTAAAATATATAAACGTTTATTTACATAAATATAAGTATATTTTAAATAATAAACTAAAACATTATATCTGGGGACAATATAATATGCAATTTTAATTAACAAATTGGGTAATAGATAACAGAAACGATAGACAACCAATTAGATTGCAATTTAGATGTATCAGACTATAAACATTTGTAAAAATTGAATGTTTGTTGAAACATTATCTAATATTATTAGAATAGTGGAGGAGAGCAGTATTACGGAAATATATTATTAGCAACCAAATTAACCAATGTGGTGGGTGTGTTCTGCAAAACATGCCTAAGCATCACTATGCACATATTGAATCTACGGTTCCAAATGACAGTCAGTAATTATCGTTGTCATGCGCACTTCCAAGCTAGTTTAAATGTTTGTGTGATTCAAAGTTTGTGCTTTTAAAATTGTAAAATTGATTATAATAGTAGATTTATTTATCATTTTTCTATGTGCAGTGAAAGTGACAAATTTTTAGTCTTAGTGGCAAAGTTAAATGAATATTATGGTGGTGAAAATTGTTTCACATAGTACTAGTGCGAGTAGTACGTAAGTGTAGTGCAAAGTTTTTGTGAAATTAGTCGCTTTTTATGATGACCCTTTGCAGTTTTCATGATCGGTATGATTAACAACTTGTTTCCATATTTTCTTATAATTTATTTTACGTATTTGTGTAATTAAGTGTATTATTTTTTATATACAAATGTGCATTTTCTATACATATGTACCATCGAAAAAGAACGTAGTGAAACACTTTTATGCCGATGCCGCCCTGAAACATCGGAAATTGTTGACGAATCTAGTTAATGAGGTTTTTTACATCAAAATTATCATACCCTTTATTGGCCAAGATCATAATTAACTAAAATTAATTCATAGATATTTATATTTTGCGGGAACATATTGAATTATTTCAGAAATACTTCATCTTGATTGTACTTCTGTTGTATAAAAGACATGTTTCTTATGCACCAAAAGAATAATCCTGCAAATTAATTGGTTTAGAAATAAAACTAATACGTTCACACCACACAGCACTTAATTATAAATAAAGTCAATTTAAGTTAATATAAAATTTTTATGATTTTGATAGTAAATTATGATAATGAAAGTAAATTTTAGCGCATATTTAGTACACAGTATTGTTGTGTTGTAAGTACTCTTAATGTTGATATTTTAAGTTGAATACCCAAATTTTCACTGCTCCTTTGACATTTTGATTTCATTTTTTTAAATACAGTACTTACCAAAACGATTATTAAAACTTTGCCATCTGCCATTTTTATTGGATGTGATGTTATTTATATGTAGATAATCGAAAAAGGGTGAAATATAAAAACCTTTATTTACACAATATGTAAGTATACATACAATTCATTATAAAACATTAGAACAATGTAAAATATAAAAACTTTTATTTACAATCTAAATAAACTTATACTTTCAACTTTTTAAAGAATATCAGTCTCAGAAAATAGTTTTGCTCGTTCCTATCCAACTGATCTATATTTACAAATCGACACCCATATTTTGAAATATATTTACAAAATGGGTCATTGCTTTTCTGCAACAGAACAAATACGACATCCTCCGAAAGTAAATCAATGAATCGGGTAAAGACAGAATTAAGAATTTCAAAAATTACACTTATGTCACTACTACTGAAGGAGTTAAAAGTTGCATCCTTAACAATATTCATCACAATATTAAAGATCATAAAATTCGAATGTCTATCAGGTAACACCTCTACAATGTCTAACAAAATATTAACAATATTTTTGATAATAGTTCTAGCGTCATGTTTTTCTCTACCGGGCACCGTTAAAATATCGTAGACGTTCGTGAAGATTTGAGTTAATAACGAGTGATTTTCACACAGCATTTTAACCCCCAAATGAATTTTGCAAGCAGCACTAATCACGTCCAAAACTAACAATTTGGCGTCGACGTCCGATACCGAACTAGAATATAATTCAGAGAATAATTTAAAGGCCATCGACCTCGTGAAATCAGTGAAATCCTTTTCTGTTCTCAGGCCGTCTTTGAGAAGTTCTAAAATAAAGTTCCTGTGTTCCTTGTAGTTGACATCGGAGCTGTGTAGAAACGTGTATAGTTCGGGTACTGTACTAAAATCGAGGGAGGATTTTGCTGTTAAATGTTGTGACAGGGGGACGTACATAACGTGGTTGGGTTGCGTCAGAATGAGGGCCATTCTGGCCAAGTAAATGGCGGAGAAGTTGTTGAGCTTAAAATCGGGCAACATTGCTGTTCCTGCAAAAAAAAAGTACAGTTTTACAAAGCTGCAAAGCTTTTAGTGAAGAAACGGCAATAAATATTCACGTCTAAAAATTCCACTTAATTTTTTTCTAATCAGCTTTCTAAAATAGCAACTTCTGTTATCTTTTTGTATATAAATTGTAATAAAACCCAAATGGCTCAAAATAAATATACAAAAATAAAAAAAAATATTTGTATTAGTAACAATTTGTCACCTGTTTGCCGAATTACAAAGAAAATCACAAAAGTTATAACTGTATAAATTTGTATTGCGATTTTCTTTGTATTTGACAAATATTTGAGGATATGCTGTGTTCACCAGTAATATAAATTAAGAAATAGTAACAAACTAAAAAAGATATTTTTACCTTTACATACAGCTTCGATGTATCGCAGCCACAAAAGATTATCTTTGCCACCTTGTCTTGCATCCATATGGAAATGAAACCTTGATAGTATATGAGAGGCAGCTTGCCTTAATTCCTTGTCTTGGCTACTCAAACCTATCACTGTGAGACTTAGTGCACCTGGAATAGAATGCATCTACTTGTATAATAACATAAAGAAATGAACGAAAATGATTTCATTTAAAGCCAAGTTTAATAAAGCTTCAGTTTTTGTAAAAATTGATCCTTTACCCATTGATTTTTTTCTGCATAAGAAATTCTTAAACTTGCAATGATGTAAATAATGAGCAAGCTACTGAAAAGAGGGCAAAGAACATTTAAATGAAATATCATTCAAGTCAGTCCTTCATAGAAACAGTATCGAACATGCGCCAAAAACAACATTTGGACTAAAAACCATCAAACATCTTCACATAATAGTAATAAGTAAAGAGTACGTAGAATTACTTTTATAGAAATATTGTGATGTATCTTTATTTTTTATAATGAAAAAAAGAGGACTGGGTGTATGCATAAATAATTTTATCTGAAACCATCTAACACTAGATTTGTTACTGTTAAAAACTGTTTTGCTTTCACAAACATACCATCAACCTATGAATTATTGTAGTGGAAGAATTAGTTGTTGATACAAAATGTTTCTTCCCAAGAATAAATAATGCTAAATTAATTATTACTAACAATATACACTAAAATCATAAATACCGTACCTCCATTTATTTTATAATGCTAAATTCAGTTGATTTAAGTGTATTTTTATACTTTTATTTTAAAATTACAATTTTATATGTTATTCAACATAATATATTGTAATTAACTCCATAACAGTTCTTTTATTACTAATACTGACTTAAAACCTAAACTTTCTACTACTACTTGCATTTTTAAAATACTTAAAATTTTCTCATACTTTGTTTTTACAAATGTTTAAAATATTTTAACCAAATAAATTGGATAATCAGTTTTTGAAATGTAGTAATAATTAATTTTTTTTGAATTGCATATAAACAACATACAAACATCTATTTTATCCATTAACTGGATTTGGATATATTTGTTTTCAGTTTTCAAAACTTCTAATATCAAGTTTTTAAATGGTTATCATGTTTTATTAAATAATAAATAATTTTCATGTCCACCAATGTTGATAATAGGCAATAATACTTTATATTACAGGGGAACATGTCACATTTGCTTCCTTTCTTAATGGGACATTGTTAATAAAAAATTATATAAACCTGTTAAGGACCAGTGTTGTTTTATGATTAGGGTTCTTAAAGTTAAAACTTATGTTTTGTTTAATATTTTTTTGTGTAAAAGTGGTTTTGTGTAACTTGTGTCATAACTTTTTTGTTAAGGTATAAAACAGTTGATACACAATAAATACTAAAAGCCTTATTTAAAAGTTTATCATGAACAAACGCGGTTTATTAACATTATATACTTTTAGTAAAATTTTCGGCAATGTATATTCAACTATTTTAAGCAATTGAAACATTTGATTTGATTTAAAATATTTCTTCAACATTGTTTATGGTATTAACATAAATTTTTGTGTATTTAAAGAATTAAATTTGCCCTAAAATGTTAATTAATTTATTTAATGTATAATGTACAGATTTAGATTAATGCATAAATCTAAAGAAAAAAAAAAAAAAACTAAATTGAATCTATTCACCACCAAATCTAGTTTGGAATATCACAATCTCCTTGATCTTCTATAAATTATTTAAATTCTTACTATAAAAGTACATGTTATATATAAAAGGTTAATTTGAATTCTTTCATATATTTAAGAAATTATTAACATTTGCAAAAGAATCTTTCTATAGCATTGATTATTTTTACAAATAAAACAACCCTATAAAAACTCAGTGGTAAAATTTGTAGACATATTTTATCACATTCCTACAGTACCTGATCTGGTAAACTTGTAAGTTTGAACTTGCTGCTCTGGTGCCAACAGTTGACTGAATAGCGGCAACATAAACTTCAGGTCATAACTCTTCTCATCTGCCTCAAATATTTCTGTATCGCTCAATTGTAGGTTCTCTTTCAACGGATAATTAGTAATAGTTGATTGTACGTGTTCTTCCTGCAAAATTTCTAACACGTCTCCCATCTTTGGCTGTCGCCAAAGGATGTTCTCCATGTTTAACCTCACGGAATAGTGAGTTGCAGCAGCTTTGCCCCACAGGTAGGGTTTAAAGTCGTAGAAGCTGGTCTGGCCCGCCTTGGCCTCACACCTTAAAATTAATTAAGCAACATGTACATACCTATCGCTTTATTGATTGTTAAAATTCTGTGGTGAATTACTTACATTTTCAATAACGATAATATAATCCTATCACATTTATTAACCATGGCTCTGTAGGCTGCTAACAAGATTGGTATGTGGCCTCGTTCGATCAAATCGTTCCAGTTTTTACACAGAACTAAAAATAATGACAGGATTTCCAATTTAACGGCGTTATGCTCCCCCAACATATGATGCAGAAACTCGGAATGTGACACTATCATTTCCAATATCACTCTACAATCTTCCTTTTCCATTGCTTTCGCCAGAATATTTACCAGATTTGTCAGTACTTTTAAAAAGATTATTTGGCCGGATATCCCAAACTTTAGGCAGTATTTAATGTACAGCTTTAACGTTTCATTTTGTGAAATATTTTTGAGATCTAGATCGGTTACTTTTGGACCCATTTCTGTTAGTAATCTATTGAAAGCTAGAGCAATACCTTCTAGTTTTAATGAATCGTCTTCCGGATTTGTTTTTCTTTTAAACAAAGCCATTTGGAGATGTACAAATGTCAGAATTATGTTGTATATTCTTTTATTATCAACATCAGATTTAATAATTTTACTATAAACAGCCTCAAGCAGACTGGCATGGAATACCTCTGCTACTTCGAATTTTTGAACTTTTTCCAAAAAATTGTTGCACTTCTCTATGGTCATATATTTTTCTATGACTGTACTTAAAGCTTTGTAATTTTGATGGAAATGTTGTCCAGCTTTTTGAGGTTTTTGCAAAGCTTTAGTGATGGTAGATTCGAATTTTAAGAAAATTTCTTCCAAAATTTGTTCGTTGTAATTTTTGTTAACTAAAATTTCAATTACAGGCAAAATCACCCCCTTTTTACTACAAATACTATCAAGATTGTCTTTTATGTTATCAAAAAATTGTACGTCTCTGTCTAGAAGGAAAACACTAAAACTTGTAATTTCTTTGTTATATTCGGTACGATTTAAGAGGCTGTCTAGAAGTTCAATATTTATATCCTCAATATTATGTGGAAAAACTTTCAAGTAATTATGAAATGCTAGAGATAACTTATCAATATTAATATCTTCCTTTTTACTTAATGTAACAAAATAGCTGGATAAATTTTTTACGATTTCTTTGTCTAATGGTTTTAAATTTGAGTCTGTTTCACACAAATAGGAAAAATGATTAACACAATATGTTAAAATATCCAAAATTATCGTCAGGCATTCATCTAAATCTGTCATTACGTTTGTTAACTCTGAAAGCACCTTTGAACATTGTTCATAACTTAAACTAAATAGTTGTAAAACGTCTATCAAATTGGTGAGATTGCTATATTTTTTAGGTTTTTTGAAAATTATTAGAATACTCGTTAATAGTCTTTCCCTAAACAGCTTCAAATAGCCTTCGATATTGAAATTTCCGGTTGATAGATATTTTATAATAGTAAGCAAAAAATTTGTACATAAATTTTGTGATTCTTCTGTTTTTAGTGGCAAAAATGAAACATTACTTAACAAAATTGGGTGTCCTAAAATTGTGTCTATATAATTATCACGAAACAAGTCTTTATCCAGCAAATGTTTTATGAGTTTTTCACAATTTGTAATTATTTCTCGACTTAATGCCCCATTGTTTATCGAATTACTCATAAAGAAAATACTAGCTTGCAATAAATTTAAAGGTAAATCTTCATAACTGGTTAAGGAACAGTTTGACAGGAAATTGTCGATATCTTCTGTTAAGAATCCTTTGCAAAAACTAGGAAATACATCCAATTTTCCTTTAAATTTTTTTATGACCGCAGTTTCTTTATTATAAGTCCAATTAAGAAAATAATCCTTTATATTTTTTGGTATATCATAACTATGGACGACGTTCTTCAACACATCGCTGTCCGTCTGGCAATGAAACAAATTTAACAAAACAAAATTTGAATAAACATTAACACTTTTTGATATATCTGTATCATTAAAAAAATTTAAATATCCTATTAACATAGGACTTAAATACTTATGTTTAACGATTACTTTATTTTCAATGGTGATAACATCATTTAACAAATTTTCTATAATCTCGGATGCATTATTGGTACAGCCCTTTTCAGATTTAAACTTTGAGAGTTCTTCGATATATTCCAAGGGATTCGTGTAAGTTATTTTTAATATTTCTACTAAACTCTGGGCGATTTCTTCATCAAAATTTTTTAGATTTAAAATCCCGTTTATCCAAATGTTAATTTCGTGAAAGCACCCGTCAAATATTCCTGTATTTTTTAATAATTTCCGTAGACATAACAGAGCAGTTGAGTCTTTTGTATCATAGTAAAATTGAAGTAGCAAAGGAATAATAATAGAAAATGACTTCGTTTTAGGAGAAACCTTGGAATGATCTATGTCTATGAATATACTGATTATTTTTATTTGTAGTTTTGGCAAATTGTCTTCAGAGCAGTTTCTGTTTATTTTTTCCAACAAATCTGTTAATTCCAGACCACTACTGCTTAAGCTATCCAAAAGCTGTGGGGCTAAATACTTATACAACTCGAAGGTGTCAAATATTATTTCTAAAAATTGTGACTGAGTTATCAAGGCACTTTCATCAACGTCAGACTCATCTTGGGATTCCCAGTCACACAAAATAGTGTTGGCATCAAGAAAATTCCTTGTTACGTGAGAAGTAATGTAGTTTTTTAACTTTTTATGATTTTCGGAGGTTAACCAAACTTTCGCAGCTGAAAGATATGTTTCTAGAGACTTGAGCATTTTTAGCATTAATTCCATTACTTGTTTTTTAACTGAAAGTCGCTCAAACGACCGGCTCTCTGGAATTAACATTTTAAGGATTGGTAAAGGTGCCACGAGAAATTGAATAATTTGTGCCAGCTAAAAACATAAATCAATGTAATAAAACGAGAATATCATTTAAGATAATCAAATTTACCTGATATACACTTAGGTCTTTTACGCAGAATTCTATACAGGATGGTTGCAGTTCCTTGAGTAATGTTTTTGCAAATTTCATTGCATTTAACCATTTCTCAGTTAGTCTGGGTTCTAGAAACGGTTTTAGGTTGCCCCACATCGTTTTTGCCAGGTCTGGACATGCACCACAGACCTTTGTTACAAGCTCACAAGCATAAGAATGTTCCCAAGGCCTTCAAAATAATAAAAATGATAAGCATGTTTTAATGAAATAGTTGATGTACAAAATAATTTTAATATTGTTTAGATACATTTTTATAAAAAAACTTTCAAGGATCTTGTTTGATATTTAATAAAAATCAAACAGTAACTGGATATTCTTGTCATGTAGATAAACTTAACTATAAGTGTAGAATATTAAATATTAATTAAATAATGATAGCACACATTTTATTGATTTATTAACAGTTTTAATTTGGATATTGAAAGTATTTTTATTTATTTATTACATACATTTTTTATATACTTTTTCATTATATGTAATTGAGAATTATACATAACGAGATGTATTAAAAAAGACATATAAACATTGGCTACCTCTTATGACATGTAAGATGTAAACAATTATGTTCAACATCATTTAGTTCACATAAGACGCTTCCAAATGAAGAATGCTACTCACAAGAAGAAAATCATATTCACATTAGTTTTGTAACGAAAATAAGTCTAGTTGAAATACGAAGAGGCTCCAGTTACTGAAGAATTTTGTTAAAAATACTTTTACATTATGGACCACACTATTTATTTCATTCTAATATATTAGAATGAAATAAATAGTGTAGTCCATAATGTAAAAGTATTTTTAACATTTTTCATATTTCATATTCTTCAAGAATATATTATATTCTCTTTGGAAATATAAGTTGGGTAAAAATAATATTACCTTTCAAGACTTTCCAAGACTGTATACATAAGAGCATTTTGGTTCCTCTTCCCCAAACCTACAAGGTGATCTCTAAAAATTACGCCATATTTGTGGGATGTACAAAGAACTAATAAAAACTCATGTACACATTCACTGACTTTTGACTTTGAAACTTCGTCAACCTATAAAAATTTATTTAGAATAACCACATTACTTTTTATGTTAATGCTTACAGTTACAGTAACAGTTTTATTTTTCTTTTGAGCTCTCAAAGCTGGCGGTCCCTTCCAGTTATATAAATTTACTATATCCCTCACCACTGATGTGTTAAACACTTTCATTTTAGACGTCTTCGACACCAAAGAATTCTCCAAAATGTGATTCTTCATTCCTGTCATTACCATACATACTGTATCGGCGGGATCATATTGAAGACCCGCGATAATGCTTTTTATAAAACCTTTCCTTTCTAGTAATGTTGATAGTGTAGGATAGTTACCATCTATTAAAAATGATGTAACGAAATGTATAAAATAGTCTCTCACGCTATCTTTTTCTCCTGTGCTTTTTGTTAACAGCTCGATATTCGTTGAGTGAAAATTTACTTGCACTAAAATGTCTTTGGCTAAGTTCGAGGAAAATGTTACCATAGCAGTTAGGAGTTTCAGGCAAGATTTTCTCTCCTGGCTTGTAGAACTGAGACTGATCATCTTGTTTAGAACGGTAACATAGTTGTTTATTATGTAGCGGCATGTCTCATATGCTGGGCCTTGGTATTGTGGATAATCTGCATTTATATTTAACAGTATATGGGTGACCAAGTCAAAAACTAAAGCAGGGGAAATTGTTGAGTTAAGTTCTAATGTATGTAGCAGTTCCAAGCAGTTGCCGCCACTCTCCAAGTAGTCAAACACGTAGTCGTGCTTCTTTGATTCATTTATGGCATTTAAAAATAGTTTTAGAGCTGCAATAACAGGAGTTAGGTAAATTATGATTCAATATTGTATAAATAATGTACCTGTTAATTTATCCCCGTGTTGTAGTTGTTTTCTAAATTCTTTCGCTGAGAATAACCTCACTTTCTTAACGTTTTCATTTTTACTTTCGTCTTCATCTGTTGTAGCAGTATGCTTGGTTTTATTACTTTCTTTAACGTTCACTTCATCCATAGCTGTCATATTAAAAGGTCTTTATAGAATTAATAGTTATTAATACGATTTTTATTCGAAATGTTATCCTACATGTGTACGGCAACATAACCTAAAATATACAGTCCTAAAAATTAAAAAGTAACAGCCATACAGCCAATGCTGCCACCACCAAAATATTTTAGATACCAACCTTGTGGAAAATTATACTAACTTTTTATGCAAACTAATAAAATATGAATTTAAATATTATACATAATGTTCTTGTTTATAAATATATTTATTTATAAATAAGGTAACTTAAGGTAGGCTACCGTAGATACCGCCGTGTGTTCACTGATTGGGCTCTGGAGCAGCTGGAAGTGGAAACAAGCAACATTGTCGGATTTGGAACGATACCAATCTACATGAGATACACCAGCACCAAATGCATCTCGAGAAAGTCATTGTTTAATGCGGATTTTGATCTGGCGAAATCATTGGTCAGTACTTCTTCCAAGACGAAACTGGCTTTGCCATAACCGTCAACGGCAAGCGCTACAGATTGATTATAAGCAACTTCTTGTGATCTAAACTGGATTATATGGATACCGACGACATGTGGTTCCAACAGGACGGCGCTACGTGCCACCCAGCGCATGCTACGCTGGGCATTCTGCACGAGCGATTTGAGGGTATGTTTATCTCGCGCAGCGGCGACGTGAACTTGCCACCGAGATCGTGCGATTTAACGCCTTTAAACTTCTTCCTTTGGGGCTATCTTAAATGGCAGGTCTATGCGAATAAACCACAAACAACTGATGCCCTCAAAGTCAACGTAACGAACGCCATCCAGTAAATTCAGTCAGATTTATGCGATGAAGTCATCGAAAATTGGATCCTTCGAAATACGTGCCACCAAGCAGAGCCGCGGTGGACATTTGAACAACGTTACATTCCATATTGAATACCATAGAATATTCTTTCAAATAGGAACAAATTGAGTGGACATCTCACACACAACTTGTTCTATTTAAATTTAAAAATCGAGCGTCCTTATTGAAAGACCCTTTATTTACTAGGTGAAATTCAACAGAATTTAGTTTCTTTGCATATTTTATAAACGAGATGTATTGTTTGTGTCTCTCGGTTATAATCTCGGTTGTAGCTGCTTTTATTAAAAAATATGGGAAGCTAGGAAATATTTGATACCTAATTAAACAACATGATCTATTTTTGATTATTTTATTTTGTTTCAGAAAAATTTAACGTTTATAAAATAATTGAGAATAACCGTTTTCACACATTTTACATTTTTAGTTCGTAACGTTGTGTAATTTGTGAAGAAATCACTCAACAAAGTTTTAAATTAAAGTAAATGAGTATACATTCATACTTCTGACCCACAGCATAATAAATATTCACATATTCACAAATGACTTACGTTAAAAAATACATTCCTAATAACATTCATTCGTAAACATACACATATATTTATAAATATAACGTGTTTTAAGTCTTTTTCTTTACAGTTCTTATATAGTATTTTCGGATAAAAGTACTATTATCTATACCTATGTTATAATTCTTTATAATTTAGCTTGTAAGTGTAGTTTGTTCCCTCATATTCTTCTACAGTTTGTTGTAATTATAAATTATTTCCTAAAATCGCTTATCCTAGCTACGTTATTAATTAATTAAAAATAATATAAATCACAACCTTTAATATTGCTTTATAATCTAAAATAGATAAATTATCAATTTCCTAACAATTACTTGGCACATTTTTTAGTTTCGGCCTAATTTCTCGTATATATACTAGCTAATTTTTCTATTATAATTTAGATATTATTTAAAGGTCATAGTTTACAATTATATTCTGATATTCCGCTTATTTATAACTCTTGTTTCCAGTTCATCCCATAATAAAAAACAGGGTTAATAAAATGTAATATTTTATCGAATTTTGTTGTATTTATATATATATATATATATATATATATATATATATATATATATATATATATATATGTATATATATATATATATATATATATATATATATATATATATATATATATATAAATTATCAGACAAGAGAAGTTGTAGATATAATTTGGTATTAAATTTAGTAAAACATTAAACTTGCATAATTGTATGCCTAATAATATGATCATAAATATCTAGATTGGTTCTGAAAATATTTGAAATGAAAAAAGATTATTTTCTTATGTTGTTTGAAGAGACATCGGAGAAAAGTACCTCTTCATTACTACTCTTTACTCTCATTAAATTTTGTGAATAAATTTTTTTCATTTCGTCTTTCCTTGACCATCACGAGATTTCTTATTTTGAATAGGGACTTGGAATATTATTGTATTTCTTACTTCAACTGGTCGTCTTTCACATGGAGGTTTTTTATCTGAATTTATTTCTACTCAGCTTATATTAATTTCATAAAAATTGTTGGTTTAATTTATATTATTGATAAATAATGGATATTAAAATGTATGTACAGGGTTATCCACATAATATTCTACCCCCCTTAACTGTTTTATTTTTTGAAATAGAAAAAAATGGTAAATACGAAAGTTGTATTTCTTAAAAATGGTATATTATTATACTATTAGTGAAAAAAATGACATTATTGAATGTTACGTTTTGTGCGAAATGAGTGTGATGCGTGCTAGACGTAAATACGATCGAAAATAAATAGTTTTAAAACCTTAAAACGGACTTTTCCGCACGTAGAACATCTCTACCTCGAAATTGAGTGGCCGAGAAAAAATAACCAACACATAATAGAAAATTTCTCAAATAGTCCACCATCGTGCTTTCTCATGGCCCATGGACAGGGTGGGGTGTGTCCTATCCACCTCAAAATCAATAGGTGTCGTCTGAGAGAGGTCCCCAATCAGAATTAGTCAAAACCCGATCGATTCGACACGATTTAGTTGAGTTATCGTGCTAACAAAAAAATATCTCAAATAGTCCACCGTCGTGGACAGGGTGGGGTGTGTCCTATCCACCTCAAAATCAATAGGTGTCGTCTGGGAGACGTCCCCGATCATAAACAGTCAAAACCCGATCGATCCGATATGATTTAGTGGAGTTGTCGTGCTAACAAGAATGAATGCCGACAATAACGACACACACACACAAATAATGGTTTAAAAACCTTTTTTTTTGTTTTTAGGCCAAAAGACGAAAAATAAACCCTAGAAAACAAAATTTTTTTATACATCACTTTTCCGCGTATAGTGGAGTGCGGAAAAGTACTACCCTGGGAGAATCACACCACATAAAGCATACTTCAAATATATTTATAATAAATTAAGAATTACTGGAAGTTTAAAAAATAAGGATAAGAGATAATAAACCAAGATATATTTCAACTGAGAATATGCAGGAAGCAGTTTTATTATATTTCATGGAAAATCCTCTCTCTTCTCTATTCAAGATGCATTGAGATATTTACAAATTTCATGGATGTCGCGTCAGTCCAGAGATTATTGAAAATCCATAAGTTTAAATCATATTGCTTTACGTTCCATTCAGAAATATGCTTTTTAATATAGCTATGATAACATCAAAAATAAAATCTAATATTGTTGTAATCGAAAAAGCACGGAGATTTCAAAAATCGGAAAATAAGCAGGGTGTTCAATTAAAAAAAAAAAAAACAAACAAAAGTTTGGTCTAGATCTCCGAAACGCTAGATTTGATTGTTTTTCTAATAAATGCCTGAGATCGCAGTAAAATTTCCTACAACTTTCGTATTTACCATTTTTTTCTATTTCAAAAAATAAAACAGTTAAAGGGGGGTGGAATGTTATGTAGATAACCCTGTACAATACATAAAAGGCTGATTACTTTATTGTTGTATCATTGGACGAGAAATTTATTCACAGAGTACTATCAAAACCAGAAAGGTGAGTAATTGTCAACAGTTGTTCAATTCAGTTAGTAATTTACTTAGTTTATATTTTTAGGAAACATTTTCGAGGTCAAAGTGGGTGTCCATCAAGGCTCGACTCTCAACCCTTTTATTCAACTAAGTAATGAATCACGTTACGAAAGATACCCAGAAACCGACACCATGGTCAATACTATACGCTGACGACATAGCTTTGATAGCAGAATCGCTAGCAGAAGTGCAAAAACCTCATTACATGGCAAGAACCTGTGGAAAAACAGGGTTAAGAGTCAACAGACAAAATAACCGAGTATATGTATTGCAATTTATCCGGGACCAATGCAGGAAACTTTCCAAGTCCTTCCATCTTAAACACGCTGCTAAAAAGAACTGAAGAGTTTAAATATGTCGGATCCATAATTACATTAAAACCCTGTACGGAAAACTATATCCAAAACAAAATTCAGAACGGGTGGCTAAAATGTAGATCACTTACAGGCGTCTTATGCGATCCCCGTTTACCAATAAAAATAAAAGGAAATGTATTAAGGGGCAGTAAGGCCCGCTCTTCTCTATGGTTCCGAGTGCTGGCCGACAAGAAAGATGGAAGAACATAAAATGCATGTTACTGAAATGAAGATGCTTCTCTGGTCTAGCTGTGTTGCGTGTTTAGCCAAAATAAAATTAATATATCCGACCTTTAAGGTTGCGTACATTTCCAACAAGATTAGAAAGGTCCGCCTGCGTTGGTACGGTTATGTCATGAGACGCGAGGACGATCACATGACTCAACATGTGCTCCCCATAGACGATGGAAAGCGAGGCCGTGGACGACCCCCCAGCAACCTGGACGCAAACTATAAATAACGACCTGAAAATGACAAATACAACAACGGACAACCCACAACCGTATGATGTGGCGCAGTAGTACTAGGAGAGCCGACCCCAAATAAAATGGGATAAAGACTAGGAAGAAGAAGAAGATATTTTTAGGAAACATTTTACCAATTTAGACAAAGTATGAGATTAACACTTATTATATGTACATTAGCTTGAAGAAACTCCCGTGATGCGTAAAACCGATATCTGTAAATGTATTCTTAACATCATCAACCATACATACTAAATGCTTTTTCGAAGGATATAATTTAATTTGGAAAGATATCCATAATACCTTATCAATGCCTGGTTTCAGCAATATTTTTCAGGACTTAATGAAAAGTTAATGCAAAACTGATTAGCCTGCTTATTCAGCTTTAATTTGGTTTTTTAACAGACTCTGTACAACCATTTGTTGCTGAAATGTGGGTGGTTGAATAAAAGATTACGCTTTTGTTTTTGACCATCAACATCTGAGGAACTAATGTTTTTACAGCGAATAGAAGGATGGCTGTGAAAACTTGAATAAACCCTCTAAAAAAGTAAAAGTTTTTTTTAAACCCTCTATTGCCACTTTGCAAATATTTCGGAAAAGACTAATATTGCCAAGTGTCGAACGGTAGAGTTTTTTTTTAAAGTAATTTTTTGTACTTCTTTTAAATTAACGAGGGTAAAAAAAATTGTGAAAACGAGATTCACTAATTATAGAGAGTTAACTACAAAACTTCAAACTTCACAATGTTTTGTATCATCTTGATACGATATTTTTCATAATCTTTCAAAAATCATTGAAAATTTTTCGGAATTTTTTTGTTCCCTTAATTGTTTTGAGTAGTGTATTTTGAAATAACCGCCGTATTTACTGTAAAATATATTTCGGGACATTCTGTATAAGTAGGCGGAATGTCAAACTTCGATTATAGAGTTTATTACATATATTTATTTAGAAAAATTGTGTTTAATGACTAGATTTATTAGCACCTAAAAGTGGTCACGAATACGCTTATTTTCCTATTCATACTGACGTCGTTATCTGTTCTATCACTTGTATATTTCTCACTACAGGCCGTCTATAAGACGAACAGTACTCCCATCTGGCCAGACCCTCGGGCACGCTCTTGCTAGGCCTCAGCGCTCCCCTATTACTCCTCGGCAGGGTACATCTAATGTAGTCCTGATTGCTCGCCGGCCTCTGGTAATGATATGAAGAATGGTCGATATTGGCGGCGTAACTTAGGCTTTTCGGCAGGTACTGCGGCACCGGCTCCGGTTTGTGCCTGTACGAATGTCTCTGATAGTTCGATTTGTCGAAATGGTCACTGTAATTGGCGAAAACTCTTTCGTACTGATTGCTGCCCGTCCTGCAGAAGGGGTACGGGTGTAATTCGGGGGTGTAGATGGGGTTGTACGGGCCCAGGGGACAGGCGCAGTCGTTGAGGTTCATGTTGGCGATGGCACAGCTGTTGAGGTTGCAATTGGTCGAGTTGGAAGCGATTATCGGATTGTGGTCCTTTCTTGTGCCTACCAGGAACATGAGACTAGCACCTGAAACATACAGGTGGAATAAATTGTAGCCTTGAATGTTGCTATGGTCAGGTGCGGAAATACTTTTGCTAGTAATATACTCCGAAAATATTCCCTTAATTACTTTTATAGATTCTAATGTATATTATCTATATAATATAATTTATTAACCCTTATACGGGGTGTTTAAAAACAACATATTTATACCAGGTATATGAAACCGGAATTTGTCCATAGATGGCCTAGCTGCTGATGTAGTTACCGTGATACCGCGTCATTGGCGCCATTTTCTTGTTCTGACATCTGATAAAGGTTTTTATCACAATAGTATAAGTTTCATACAACAACATCGTTTTTAATAGCATTGAACATGTCGAAATTTGTACCTGGAAACTATTATTTGCTGACAGTATTGATTTTCTGTTACTATTTGAAGAAAACTGCTGCAGAATCACATCGAATGCTTGTCGAGGCCTACGGTGGGCATACTCTTGGTAAACCGCAGTGCTTTGAGTGGTTTAAAAAATTTCAAAAGTGTCAATTTTGACGTGAGAAACGAAGAAAGTGAAAGATCACCGAAAAAGTTTCAAGAGAGAATTGTTGGATAAGAATGACGCTCACACGCAACAAGAACTCGCGGATCGATTAAATGTGACACGAGAAGCCATCTCCATACGTTTGAAAGCCGTGGTAAAGATGCAGAAGATGGGAAACTGGGTTTCACATGAACTGAATGAAAGTCAGCAGGAAAACTGAAAAACCATTTGTGAAATGCTGCTCGCCAGGTACAAAAGAAAGTAATTTCTCCATCTAATTGTGACTTGTGATGAAAAGTGGATATATTTCGAGAATCCTAAGCGTAAAAGATCATGGGCAATTCCAGGCGAACCATCGACATCGACTGCAAGGCCAAATCGGTATGGACGGAAGACAATGCTCTGTGTTTGGTGGGATCACAAGGGTGTGATCTATTATTAACTGCTAAAACCTGGCCAAACCGTTAATACTGAACGCAACCGACAACAAATGATCGATTTGAATCAAGTTTTGCGTGAAAAACGACCTGAATATCAATAAAGGCAACACAAAGTTATTTTGCTTCATGATAATGCGCCATCACACACAGCAAACTCGGTCAAGTAAACGATTGAGGCGTTTAGTTGGGAAATACTTTGGCATGCGGCTTACTCACCAGACTTGGCTCTGTCCGATTACTACTTATTTGCATCGATGGGACACGCACTTGCTGAGAAGGGCTTCATTTATTAAGAAAATGGCTGGATGACTGGTTAGCCTCAAAAGAGCAAGAATATTTTTGGCATGGTATCCACAAATTGTCACAAGGATGGGAAAAATGTATAGATAGCCATGGGCAATACTTCTTATCTTAAAACTTAGGTAAATATTTTTTAAGTAGTAGAATATTCATCAATCTTGTAAGAGAATTATTATCCTTCATCCTATTAAATCTATTATCCTTCAGTAAGAAACCATTTTAATCTTGTTTTAAATACTGTTAATTTGTCACATTAAGACGACACAGTTGAATCGAACTTTTCTATTGTTATACACATAGAGCCATATTTTGAAACCATATACTGAAGGTAGTGTTAAACTATTGATTTCTTAGTTAGTAAGATATGGAATAAAGTTTGAAAATTAAGTTAAAATAATATACTTGCGAACTTACAAATTCATCATTGTCATTGTTAAACCCAAGAATTTAACACTATTTTTATTAGAAACTATATTAATATCTAAAACAATGTGCTTACGTGTCTTCTATCTATTATGAAAGCGCTCGACCTTCGCCTGTTCAGTGTTTAAAAATAAATAGTTTTGATTAAACCATTCGTTCGTATCGGACAGTATTTTATTTATGCTATTTTTCCTTTAAAACTTGATATGATTTATCAGAAGCAATTAGTGATGCATCATTCAGCGAAGTAATATGTAATTTCCAACGACAGATTGACATTCGGAAACCATATCAAATATACTATCGAGAAAGCTCAAGTGAAAATGGCGGCACTAACACGGTTACTACCAAATATAGGGGGACTTAGCGGACCAAAGAGGGCAGTACTATGTGGAGTTATACAATCGGTAATCCTATACGGTGCGCCTGTGTGGCATCAGGCCATAAATGTACTGAAATATAAAAATATGCTTCTGAACATGCAAAGAAAAGCCCTATTACGAATAGCCAGCGGGTACAGAACAATATCGACTAGTGCCATTCAGGTAGTCACGGGAACTCCACCATAACTCTACTTATCGAGGAAAGACACAGGCTGTACCACATCGAAAATGCCTACCTACCGGCGGTGAAAAACAGGGAGAGAGAAACAACCTTAAGAAATTGACAGGAAATGTGGAGAGACCATACAGGCACGGCAGCCTGGAGGAAGGCAATCATCCGGGACCTCCTCCCATGGGTAAGATGCGAACACAAGAAGTTGGACTTTTTTGTGTGACGCAGTTCTTGACAGGCCATGGGTACTTCAGATATTACACCAAAAAAATGGGAATAACGCAAGATGACAAATGTATATACTGTGGTAGTATAGATACGGCAGAACATACAATACTGATCTGCGATAGATGGTTGCAATGGAGACAGGAATTAGAAGAAGAATTGGATGACAGAATTAGTAGGGAAAATATAATCAACATGATGATTAGAGACGCGAGCAACTGGGGAAAGGTATGTCGATTTGTTAAAAAGGTATTACAGAAGAAACGGATTGATGAGAGAGAAAATGAGGGATAAAGCAGGAAGAGAAAGTAAAGACGGCCGGGTGGCCTGACGGTATGTCGCTTTGCGACGATTTTCAGGACTCCCATGGTGTGAGAAAAAGAAGGGGGGTTTTAGTCGGTTAAAGTCCGACACTACCATGACGTGATAGACACCGAGCGCATGGTGTCCATGAGGATTTCCCCCCACAAAGATAAATGGAATTTCCAGGTTATTGTATATATATATATATATATATATATATATATATATATATATATATATATATATATATATATATATATATATATATATATATATATAAGAAAGAATACAGGGCCCAAAACTGAACCTTGTGGCACTCCAATATCGACATTGTTGTTAACCGATGGTACGGTTAGCAAAAATTTTATGACAAAACGAGTTTTGACCCAAAGTAATTTGTTTTCAAGATATTAATTTCATTGTGTGTGTGACCAACGTATCTTTGAAATTAAATAAAGTACATTTTTAAAATTTTTCATCGTTCTCGTGCAATTCTCATTTTTATTGAATTTGACCAACGTCTTGGCATTATTTATTGATACATACTGTCGTCGGTTTTCGAGAAAATTTTTCATCCAATTTAGTGGAATGCCACGAATTCTTTATCTGTGTAATTTTTGAAAAAGATATGGTGAACGCAATCAAATTCACAAACAATCAAAAGTTGTAAACTTCTTGTCTAAGAAACCATGTTACTCCTTTGAAAGTAAACTATTATGTTCCAGAAAGGCTAATATCTTATGTAAAAAAATCATAATTTAAAATAAAGCCGATGGTATAGTAATGGGTCTATAATTATCTGGGATATGTAATAGTTATTAATCCTATAATTAATTCTGTACCTATTATTTTCAAATATAGGCGTGATTTTTCCCATTTTCAAATTATCAGGAAAATACAATTATGTAAAAGATAGATTTATTGAATAAACAAATAGACGAATTAGAATATGTAAAACTTTTTTTATGAGGAATACAGGAATATCATCATAGCCTGAAGAATATTTACATTTGAGTTTCTCAAACAGTAAGTCATATAGCTCGTTTTCTGTAAACGCATGTAAAGAGAAAGAATCCTTACTCAAAACTGTTTTATTGACAACTAATCATTATGTCTTCGAAATGATTGTATTTGTTTAACAATACTTTTAGGTGCATTCTTAAAATAACCCACAAATAATGAGGTAGTATCTTGTGAATTAGTTACAATATTGTTATAACATTTTAAAGAATTTATTTGTGAATTAGGAAGTTATTTTACAGTTCTAATACAATTTTTCACGCAGACCTAGTTGAATTTCTTGAATTTTATTTTGATAGCATTGATTTCTTGTAACAGTAACTAAATTATTAGGCTTGTGTTTATTAATTTTATAAATCCCATTCAGTTTAAGGCTATTAATTTTAAACTAAATATTCAATAATTGTCATTAAAATGAGCCTGCAGCGTAATTAGAAGTTACGCATAGCTTTTCACAAAAATCTGATGAAACATATCGTACCTAAAATAGTAGTAACAAAACTAAAGTAGTATCCAGCCTTGGGGTAGGTCTGGTTGATATACCCAGTGATGGGTATACCCAGTAGCACCGGTATCGATTTAGCACATAGTATGAAGCTCCACGCTTTGGTAAAATGACGCCCCTTCACCCTCTCCAAGGCAAACATCTTCAAGGAATACGTGTAGCCGCCTAAGCAGACTCCGTACAGCCACACGAAGAGCACGTACCCATGATATCCCTGGACGGCGCTCAGAGCCAAGAGCGATATCCCTAAAATAATTGAGGCGGGACAAGTTTCAGAAGGAGGAGCGCGGGGTGTCGTTAATTACTTTTACCTATTCCCACCATGGCCGCCTGGCAGAGGTACTGCCTGGAGATGAGGCACTGTGTGCTAGGCCTTACTATGACTAGACCGAAACCGACGCAGCCCAGGGCAGAGGCGAAGCCCATGAACGTTTGGAGAACGACTAGTCCGCTGTCTTCCAAGCCTTCCCGAGATCCTTGATATACCTGGAAACGAAGGGAAATTTAATGTGGGGTTCAACTGTTCCATTTAATATGTGAATGCGAATGAATGGCTTTGTGAAATAAGTTTTATGAGTGATTATAAACAGGTATTTAATTATTTTTCTTTATCTGGCAGAACATCTTCGTTATTTTAAATAGAATACCCTGTAAATATACAGGGTATTCTATTTAAAATAACGAAGATGTTGCCGGCTTTACGTATAAATGGCTACATCGAAAATATTTTAGTTGCATAGATTATATTCGACTATTTTGGTAACCAAAATTTCAAAGCAATCGGTAGATCCGTTCTCCATATACTTTTAATACTCCATATACCGTGGCTCACCCTGTATATGTACGAGCCCAGGCTCGTAGTTTGGCCAGGCATAATTTTACAATTAACACATTTAAATAAAAGTAATAACACTTTCAACTGTTTTAGTGAAGAAAAATATTTCTAACAGAAACAAAGCATAAACTTTTTACTTAAATACTATGAAATATTACTATGGGTCATTGTATAGAACACCCCCTTCTGCCCTATCGAAAAACTAAACTTACACATTCTACATTCCATCACGAGTTCAACGCACCTTATCATATCTTGCGCAAATGGCGTTAAGCATTTTTTATAAATAAATTAAAATTGGAACATTTCTCCATGCGCACAGCTGATTTACTGTTTACTTAATCGTTTCTGTAGTTCACCAAAGTTCCCATGTTGCCAAATCAGCTTTTGTACAACTATCCTAACATATAATATAGGCTACAAATTACTTGCTTACCTAAAGCGCAGACATCACTGTCTATTGAATTTACAAATATGTAAACAAAATCAGACGCCCTGATTGGTTGGAAACGTCTTCACGCGCCAAGGGATACTGAAAAGATACTTCATACCACAGCTATTCAGTTCTTTGTTCACAGCTAGAACTTAAACTTAAAATATTCTTGCCCGTCGAATGCGACAAAAATATGAGTGAAAACAGAGTATTGACTGTGAATCTTACACCTGTGCCTGTGCGGTTTTGTGATTTCAACACCTATGACTCTTGCGATGTCACTTATGCGAAATTTTATGCTATTACAGCATCAAATGAAGGACTTACATCGTTCTTAAATAGACATGGCGTTTTAATAATTGGAATACAACATGTGAGTAAATTAATTAAATATACATCAATTTAAATAATGACCGTATCACGTGCATAAAAAAGGCTCAGGCAGATTATGACAAATAGAAACAATTAGGATTCACGATTATTTCAACCGTTACAAACTATCCCGCTATCTTGTAAATTATTTTTGAACATTGATCATTTATATACCAAATATATCCCTTGCCCTTCAACAACAGACGCCAAAATTTAACAAAAAAAAGATATTTAATTTTGCGATCTCTATGTGCACATAATGCCACATCCTTTCACCACACAAATATTGCTTCAACCCTTAAAAACTACCCCTATATGTTGAATATTTTAAAGAATTTACATTTTTTTAATGTACCCTTGCTAAATTAACATTCCTCACTACACCTGTTTACCCCCACCCAGCACCCCTATTCGCTCCCACCTCCCGTTAGCTAGATGGGTTATTATTAATTTGCGCAAAGTTTCGTTTGTGAAAAACTGTTCCTATAGCAACCTATAACACGTCCATAAAAAAAATCGCGAAAATCCAGAAGGGGGTGTTCTATACAATTACCTTACTACGTTACGATGTGTCAATCACAAGTTTGTTAATAAAAAACATTAAAATTCGCGGTTCAGAATAGTTCGGCCACTTCGTCAAAACCATCTCCTCTTTTTATTAATTTTTTAGATTCATCCTATTCTTATAATCAGAATGAGAAAAATGTGTTCTTTCTGTAGAACACTTTTCTTCTAAGAAAATGATTATCTTGATTACTTGTCACAGAATCGCACAATATTTGCACATTGTTGCTAGAATTTGGTTGTCTTCGATGAAATGGCGAAGGCGCCAGTAAATATTTTATTTTATTTGTCTTGACTGGATTTATTTGTGTAGACTGGAGCTTATAGAATTGTCTTTACTGCTGCTGTAATTACTGTCATTGTGGGAGGGTCACGCTATGTTGCCGTTATATGTGATAGTAACAGTTTAAGAAATAATAGCAAAATAACCACAATATTTTTTGACGTAATTTTAGAGTTTTATGAAATACATTGAGATAGATCGGTGTCTAATCTAAAGGATACAAGTCTTCTAAACGTAATTGTAAATTCACAGGGTGATTCATATATGTGAAGTACAAGAAAGATACCTTTTTTTAAATAGAATACTGTATGTGTAATTGAACTTAACTAAATTTAAGTGGTAAGTAATATAATTACTTACTGAAGCTGCAGTAAAAATACATCTTTTACATGCTCTAAACTAAATTATACACTAAATTAAAAAAAAAAAAAAATGAAATATAACCGATGGCCCCTCTATATGAATAATAAGTATATGTATGGGTCTGAATATGAGTATAAGTTTAAAATTATAAATACTAGTAAATTAAAACTCCGTCAGAATCATTCTCATACTGGTCTCAAACAATCGCACTGTATATTGCATTGAGAAGAATATGAATTTTTCATTTTCAATCAAGTATCTCAACATCAGCTGATAAATATCAAAAAAGATATCAGCATAAAAACTTCAACAGTGGTTTTTATATTTCGCAGATAGATCTTAAATTTTCTGTAACTCATTTATAATATGTTTATGGTGACTATTCATTATAATTTTCAAATGGCAATTATTTGTATAATTAATTAAAATACTTCAAAGAATTACATGAATATTTCATTTCGTAGTCTATTAAAATATTTATTTATTTATTTGCGTACATGACTCAAGACACAGCGCATTTGTATTAACCGGGGTGCCCAAGATCCAACCCTATGGCACCCTTAACTTCCTGGAAGAAAGTCACCAACTTGTAACTACTACACTATACATACAGTACAGAGTTGGATAATCCGAAACTGTGTAATTTACTAAATCGATTCAACTCCTTCAATATGCCAATATATATTACATCAGTTTGACTTTGTTGATCATGTTTGTAGGTTATATATTGCAACGACTTAGGTATATACAGGCTGTCTCCTAGAAAACGCCGCAAGCCATAACTCCGTTATTTATAATCTGATTTTAAAAAATAAAAAATCAAATGAAATGGCTCTAAATATACTCTAGAGTGAGCATATCGCAGTGTTTTTAAACTTTTTTTTTTGAAAAGCTATAGTCAACTTTTTTTTTCAAATGCAATATAGTTTTTTATTTACTATTGTGCAGATTTCTTTTCTAAATCTAACGATGTGAAACAAATGGACTTTTGTGAAACATTTGTCACAGAAAAATGGTAAAAATATTCGCCGATACCGCAATAGGCGCCCGGTCGCTTAATTGATGACAAACGTATTTTGACTAATCATGCCGTGGAAAACAAAAAATAATACAACAAATCGAATAAATGTCATTTCAACTTCCGCATCCCAGTTTTTTACATTATTTTGCTTTCGTGTGTCATAGTGTCATTACAGTAAGTTATTATTTGCTAAGTAAATCAACAGTACAGTATGGACAATAATCAAATATTGACGGATATGATTCAGGTATACTTTCAGTGTAATCAGAATCGTGGTGCAGCAATCCGCCTTTATAGAGAGCAGTTTCCTCATAGAGAAGTTGCAGAACCACGTAAGTTTGGAAGACTTGAAGAAAATTTAAGAAACTATGGGACATTTAAGAAACAGAAACGAGAAGAACGCGAATTTAATGAAAACACGAAGCTCAATGTTCTTAATGTTGAAGAAAACCCAAGAACCTCCATTCGGGAAACTTCAAATAATATTGGCGCTTCAAAGCGAACTGTGAATTCAATATTGAAAAAGCACGAATTTAAGCCATACATACCTCAAAAAATACAAGCATTAGAGGAAAACGATAGAGAACGAAGACAATAATTTTGCCATTTGTATTTAAATTCAGTGCGGCGAGACCCACTTCTCCATACTAAGAATATTTGGTCAGACGAATGTACATTTAGTGTCAATGGTATTTTTAATAGAAATATCCGCCGATATTGGAGCCAAGAAAACCCAAGGATTATCGTCGAAACTAATTTCCAGCGAAGGTTTAGTATTAATGTGTGGTGTGGCATTTTGGGTAATAGATTGATCGGACCATTTTTCATAGACGGCACCCTAAATCAAGAAAAATATTATCAAATATTGACAGAACAACTTCAGAATTTTTTAGATGAACTACTTATTGCAGAACTCAATAGAATTTATTTCCAGCAAGACGGGGCTACATTTCATAATGCCAGAATGAATACTAATTGGTTAAACACCACATTTAATGAAAGGTGGACAGGAACTTATGGACCGATTCGATGGCCTGCCCGTTCTCCAAATCTTACTCCACTTGATTTTTGGTTGTGGGGTTATCTTCAAGATCATGTCCATTTAACCCGACCAGAAAATGAAGAAATTCTGAGGCAAAGAATTATACGTGCGTGTCGCGAAATACCCCCCAATTTTATATTGAATACGACCAATGTAGTATTCAGAAGATGCCGGGTATGTCTTGATTGTGCCGGTAACCAATTTGAGCAGCATTTGTAGGTTTGTACCTTTATTTGATTTGCTAATTTGTTTCTTTAGTTGTTGCGAGTTAAACTTTGTTGCACTTCGTTTAATGTATTTCATGTTTAATGCTGTTTAACTTTGTTTAATGTAGTTTCGTGTTTATCTTTGCATGTATTTAATCAACACGTTTTTAAATGATCTTCATGTAATGTTTCTTTTATAATTAAGTTCTAATTCTATTCTGGGTTTTATTCGCGTTGTTGTATTTTTTTTTGTTTTCCACGGCACAGATGATTAGTCAAAATACGTTTATCATCAATTAAGCGACCGGGCGCCTATTGCAGTATCGGCAAATATTTTCACCATTTTTCTGTGACAAATGTTTCACAAATGCCCACTTGTTATACATCATTGGATTCAGAAAAGAAATCTATACAATAGTAAATAAAAAAAACTATATTGCTATTTGAAAAAAAAAGTTGACTATCGCTTTAATAAAAAGTTTAAAAACACTGCGGAATGCTCACTCTAGAATGTATTTAGAGCCATTTCATTTGATTCATTGTGTTTTAAAATCAGATTATAAATAACGGAGTTATGACTTGCAGCGTTTTTTAGGAGACATCCTGTATAAGATTGGTGATTGGACCTTCCTGTTATAAATCCATACTGCTCGCATATAAAAGCAGAAAACTATGTAAAATAATTTTCAATTGTTTTATAAAACTGTATAAAAATTATTGGTCAATAATTTGTTAGTGCATTTCTATCTTCTTTTTTAAATATAGATCTCCATCGAAAGTTTCAATAGCTCGAAAAAATTAGATTATATAATTATCAAGTTAAAAGTAATCATAAAAGGTTTTGTGAGAAGCGCAATTCAATATTTAACAAAAGAAGATAGGAACTAAATCGGCACCTATTGTAGAGTACATACGTCTAGCAGCATCACTTTCAGTGATAACAGGAATATCTCAAGACATCTTTAGAAGAGCATTTGAGATTCAGTGAAAGACTTCGACGAATAATCTACAAATCTGTCTACCAATAACTGAAGGTGTTACGGTTTCATTATTATGCCTTAACTACATGAAGTATTATCAATGTTGCTTATATATGGCCACCATTTATTTCAATTGTAATATCCTATTGAATTCATTGCATATATTTTGCTATCGTCTTTAATTTAAGATCTCAATAATTGGAAATTCTATAGAACGTCTATGTTTTCACATGTACTGCCCTGCCAATGCTTTGATTTGCTTTGTCGGTGCTTCATAGAAAATAATAAATGTAATAACAATTGAAATAGATATCTTAAACCTGGTGATCTTGATACGATGCACAACATTTTGAGACGTATTTTAATTACAGCGTGACAATGAACATCTTAAAGTAAACATTCAGATCGTTTAGACATGTGTACTATCTACGAGGCCCATACAAAGCAGTCATTACATGACATTTCGCCACGTGTTAATATTTTTTTCATCAAAATAATTCAATAATATTTCACTAATGACGACTTTACTTAACATGAGTTTCTTTCAAAAACATTTCATCTAGATCAATATATTATTCATCGTTATTTTATAAAGGATCAGATGGCTTTTTTTATACATTGCCCGTCTAGTGTTGCGCTCAACTTACCAAATAAAAAATTGGCGCATATATTCCTAAAGCGCCTGAGGCACATGCCATCATGAGCACCCGAAGACCTCTGCTCTTCAGCGGACTGAAATCGAACATCGGAGGCTTTGGTACCTTGGTGTGAGTCTTCTTCTCTTTCATCTTTTTCCTTTGGTTCTTCAAGTGAGTGATGGCCCTTCTTTGGGGATGGTACAAGTTCGCCGATCTGTAAACTATGGGCAGGAAGAAGGCCAGCGCTAAAAGTCCGGTGATCGCCTGCAAGCCTAGTCTCCATCCTAATTTGCTGAAACACAAGCTACAGATTTTTATTGAATTATTTCGTTTTTGTATTGACGGTCCCTTTATGATTGTAAAGTTAATCTAGCTTGTTGTCAATTGATTGTAAGTTGTTTCAATTTATTTGGAAATTAATTACTTTATAACATATACTTTAATTTTATAATACCTAAAACATATAGTTTATTTAGTTAATTAGAGTATTTCAATCTATAACGTTTTTAGCAAGAAATAGTTATTTCCTCATCTTAAATAATATGACGATTATAAAATATTTCCACATTTAAATATTTCCAGGAAATTTTTCATTGTTTGTTTCTTTTATCCATTATGAAGGTTCTTAAAACTGAAACTATATTTACTATAAACCAATTAACACAATTAAATTTTGCTGGTGCTTTTGATAATTAAATTATTAAGTAAATAAATGTAAGTACCCTATTGCTTCTTTGTATAACACAGAGAAAAGAGCAATTCCAACTCCTGTTCCTGTTTGAGCGACCATTTCCACGAACTCCCGTCTTCTTTTAAAATAGTGCCCCAGGACAAGGGTGGACGTCTCCCTAACGATTCCTGCCCCTATGCCTAGTACTAGGCCGTAGCTCAGGAGAGCCTGAAACAGTAGCTTTAAGTAAGTAAGTCTGAGGAAATTATCTAGAACATTAGAAGGAAATTAAGAATTATTTGCACTTGCAATTATGTACATTTACCCAACCAATCAAGAAATATACAAATACCGTTCCCTACATAATAGAATATCTGCATTCAGACGAGATCCTTCTCTCCTATTAATATTTTATAGTCTTAAATGAAATTAGTATTGGGGTTACAGTATGAGGATTAGGTCACTGGGTTTCATCATCTAATTAACAACTAGTAACGATATTAAGGATAGCGTAGGAACAAATTAATGTACGTAATTAAGCAAATATTATGATAGTAAATTATATGCCCCAAAATGCTTGGGGCAGTTTGTTCCTAATTAAGAAATAATAATTTAGACATAATGTAAAGGTAGAGGCAAGAAGACTAGAGAGTAAGGAGACATAGCTCCTCGAAAAATCAGTGGTGGGGGTAGGACGAAACACGGCGCCGATATGGCAGCCTCGCGTAGAATCGCGCGGGATCTGCGCATGTGTGCATGCCGTTTATCCTCGTCTATAGCGGGTCTTCACTATTTAAATGTAGGGTTAGGGTTCTATTGTGCTCATTATGTAAACAGTAAACAATTTTCGCGTGCATTTCTTTACAATTGTTGTTTCCGAATTGTTTGGTGAAAACACGCTATGAAAATTGGGATACAATATTTTCAGTCCTAAATACATAGTATGTACAAAAAATAATAGTTCTGAATGCTTTTCTTTTAGAGCAAGAAATGTTATTGCATTTTTTTCATCTGTCAATTATAATTTTCATTTATGTCTGCCACGAGTAGGATATCGATGATAATTTAGCTTTGTGGAAATGAAATAACATAATGAGCTTTTAGTCTAACGAGTTTTAATCATCCACAGGAAGATTACATATTTTAACCATGGCCACAAGTGGAATTGAAAATATCGAACTGCGATCACTTTTGCATGGGGAAATGAAGAAGTGTTCGATCTCGGAAGGAAATATTTTGTTTGAAAGTTTAGAAAGCAACAGACACTGCATTAAATTGCCAAGCGAAAAATGGTATGCTGAGTCTGGTTTGGACACCAATTTAAACATATGCATTGATAGGAAGTTGAATGTGTATTTACACAGTGAATATTTGGAATGGATGGAATGGGATGTGCCGAAGTCTGTACAAGATATTTCAAACATCTAAGAAGTAACCGATAGTTTTCCTGTGAAATTAGCTTGTGAGCTATTATTGTATGAAATGTGAAGTTGTTTTTAAACAATTACTAATCAATTATATATATTCATTTAATTTAATTTTGCGATTTTGTGGTAATAACATTACATATTTACCGACTTTTTTGTATGTTGCTTCAGTAAAAACAAAGCATTCAATAAGAGTACAATTTATTCAAATCAGTGTACTATGAAGGCAATACAGTGTGTGATGTAAAATCAATTAATTTTTCAGAATTAACGTTAGTAGTTAGACATAAATTGAAGGGTACAGGAATAAAACAAGAAATGTCACAAAACTATTTATTCAAGAAAATTGAAATTATAAGTTGCATTCTAATGTAAGCGAAGAACTAACATTGCAATGAAAAGAACTAAACTAAAATTTGAACTAAAGAACTAAACTAAACTACCTAACTAACTTTAACTAACTAACTGTAGTTAAACTTTTTCAATTTAACTAAAAGGCCATAATAATAATATAAAATAAATAATATAGGATGTTACCTCTTACTAAAAAACTATGATAACCAAAAATCTTATTACGGAAACGTTCTGTGGGAAGTTCAAATTCATTATCGGTAAGTGAAGGAAAACTGGTATTTTGAGTTTTCTCTTTCTACTATTTTAAAGTATTCTTTCCTTGAGCTGCATAAGATTAAGGTACTTATCTTCATTTATTGGAAGGATATCTGGAACATAATATAGGATGTTACCTGTTATTAAAAAACTATGATAACCAAAAATCTTATTACGGAAACGTTCTGTGGGAAGTTCAAATTCATTATCGTTAAGTGAAGGAAAACTGGTATTTTGAGTTTTCTTTTTCTACTATTATAAAGTATTCTTGCCTTGAGCTGCATAATATTAAGGTAATACGGTGACAGCACCTCCAACCATTTTTCTCGTCTCTCACAGTCCTTAAACGAAATTGAGTTGTAAATTACTATTTGACAATTTACTTCTACATTACACTGCACTTTTACTATTTACTACAAAGTAAGCGTTACTATCGGTGTATACAAATATTACAATACTTGTTTATCGAAAGACTTACCTCAGGAACTTTAAAAATTGTTCGTTTATTTATGACACAATCAGGGCTTTTGCTGGAACAATTCATAACGCAACAATACCTCGACGCTTTTGACATATTTAACGGAAAAACTGGAAACGCTCAAAACTTTCAAAACACAGTAAACAGAAATAAACATAACCTCGCTCGGTTCTATGCAAGGACCGCCATGGTGCGGACGTTTTTCATCCTACCCCCACCACTCGAGTTATTTCTCCTGTTCTCTAGTCTTCTTGAGTAGAGGATATTAGCCGGTTTAAGCTCAAGGTCAGTGGTGGGGGGAGTCCAAGAACTGACTAATATACTCTACTCATAAAAATAACAGTGTAATGTTCGGCATACAAATCTGGGTTAAACATTTTATAATATTGACTAGTTCTATGTCCAAACCAATGGTACAATCACAATTAAGTATTGATTGGACTAGACAGTGTGATGGAAATATTATGGCAACTTACCTGATGAAATTGTACGGCAAACGATGTAAAAAGGCAAGCAAGGGATATGACTAGACCTCCTAGAAAAGCAGCTAATCTCGTCGACTTTCTTCTGCAAATGGCGACTATAATTGGGGAGGTGAAAAAGGAAACGCATAAACAGATGGCTCCCATCCATGCTGTAAGAAAGTGTCTTATAAATCACTGATATAGATGAATATTAATCTTATTAGTCTAGTAATAAGATATAGTAGAATTATTTTATGAAGACCAAGTCGGCAATAAATCGTGCGACAAAGACAGATGCATGTCTGACTTTCTTTCATACCAATCCAATCCGAATAAGAGACACAGAACTGCCTATAAATCATTTGCGCGCGCACGCCTAAATAAAATTCTTTTACTGCATTCGCATGGGAGAAAGTAAGCTATACTTTGGTCTTTGTCGCACGGTTTATTGCCGACTTGCTTTTCATAAAATCATTGTACTATATATCAATCTTATGTATTATATGACTGGTTTAACATTTTCGTCCTCTGTCATAAGTGTACTGAATGGTCAAATATGACCATTCATTATTTCAGAAGAAGAGTTGTTAGAAGAAGAGTTTCTCTGATCTCCTTATCTAAAATTACTAGAACGGCAAATTATTTAATAAGTTAGAAATATTTATGAACAAATTATCGATGTACCAGAAGACTTCTCCATAAGCGCCAATTTTCCATAGAGGCAAATATTGGAACATTTTAAACTAAAATTTAAAAATTTCTAGATTTTTGAAAACAGGAGAAAAAAGTAAGTTTTATTTTATTAAGGGCAAATAACCGTATTGGGTAAAAAAAAATAACTTTTCTATAATTTTTTTATAAATATACACGAGATTCTAGATTGATTGGTAAAATTTTTAGTCAATCATTGAACTAGAAGTGGGTTAAATATTTTTTGAATTTAACCTTCTACCGTCCTACGTCACTTGTGATTTTTTTGTTATTATATGAGGATCATGAAGGTATTATGTTCTTTCTGTACCTAATTAGTACTTCTATTTCAAGAGAACCATTATATATATATATATATATATATATATATATATATATATATATATATATATATATATATATATATATATATATATATATATATATATATATATATATATTATATACATATGATATAGCAGTATTAGCATCTAGTAAGGAGGAATTAGAATCATCATTGAACGAGATGGAGGCAGTGTTGACAGAGGAATACGGAATGAGGGTGAATAAAAACAAAACTAAAGTGTTAGTGTGCAGAGGGCGCGAGAGCAGAGCAAAAACGAAAGTACAAATTAATAATGAAAGGTTGGAGGAAGTTAAAGACTTCACTTATTTAGGAAGTAAAATAAATTGGGATGGAAGAAGCGAAAGACATAAAACAAAGAATAGCGCAGGGTCGAGTAGCTTTTAACAAAAAAAAAGCACTTTTATGCTCGGGGGTAATAAACTTAGAAACAAGGAAGAGATTTTTGAAAACATATGTATGGAGCACGGCACTATACGGCTGCGAAACCTGGACGGTAGGGGAAGCAAGTAGGAAGAAATTAGAAGCTTTTGAGATGTGGTGTTACCGAAGAATGATGAAAATACCATGGACTGATAGGGTTAGAAACGAAGAAGTATTGGAGAAAGTCGGCGAGAAAAGAAGTATGTGGAAAAACTTAAAGAAGAGAAGAGATAGAATGGTAGGCCACTTGCTGAGACATGGGGGAATAGTTCGCGATATTTTGGAGGCAGAAATAGGAGTGAAGAAAGGCAGAGGTAGGCCTAGATTAGACTACTGCTCGCAAATAGTAAGGGATGTAGGTTTTAGCACAATTAGCGAAATGCGTAGGTTAGCACAAGATAGGAGAAGCTGGAGGTTAGCGTCCAACCAGTCTTAGGACTGATGACCTAATGATGATGATATATACATATATATATATATATATATATATATATATATACATATATATATATATATATATATATATATATATATATATATATATATATACATATATATATATATATATATATATATATATATATATATATATATATATATATATATACAAGTATTGACAAGTTTACAAATAATCAGATGTTATGCAAAAAGTTAATATTCGCCTTCAGCGGGAGCAGATCCACCCTGCTTCTTGTTCTTCATATTCAAACAATTCCTCCAACTTTCTTCTTGCTATCTTCTCTCTTCTTGCTTGGTAGCAAAATATACACCTCCCCTTTTTTCCTTTTTTTATCATCTTTTTTCATTGCCTCAAGGAAATAATACCCAAGACCAGTGGCGGCTGCCCGCGAGTTAAAAAATAGGTGAAGAGTTGATTTTTTACTTTTTCGCACTCAACTATACTAGCAGAAAAGTAATGTAATCGTGTAAAGAAAAATGAAAGAAAAATTGTTTCGTTTATTTTTCGTTTTTCGGCCTAAAAACCAAAAAAAAATAGTTTTTAAAAAATTTTGTCTATGTGTGTGTCGTCATTGTCATTGTCGTTGTCATTGTCGTCGGAATTTATTCTAGTTAGCACCATAACTCAACTAAATCGTGTCGAATGGATCGGGTTTTGACTGATTCTGATCGGGGACGTCTCCCAGATGACACTTATTGATTTGGGGTGGATAGGTCACACTCCACCCTGTCCATGGGTCATGAGAAAGCACGATTGTGGACTATTTGAAAAATTTTTTTGTTAGTACAGTAACTCAACGAAATCATGTCCGATCGATCGGATTTTGACTTATTCTGATCGGGGACGTCTCCCAGATGACACCTATTGATTTTGAGGTGGATAGGACACACCCCACCCTGTCTATGGGTCATGATAAAGCACGTTGGTGGACTATTTGAGAAATTTTTTTTGTTAATACGATAACTCCACTAAATCGTGTCAGATCGATGGGGTTTTGACTGATTCTGATTGAGAACGTATCCCAGACACCTAGTGATTTTGAGGTGGATAGGATACACCCCACCCTGTCCATGAGCCATGATAAAGGACGACGGTGGACTATTTGAGAATTTTTTTTTGTTAGCACGATCGCGCAATTAAATCGTGTCGGATCGATCGGGTTTCGATTGATTCTGATTAGGGACGTCTACCAGACGACATCTATTGATTTTGAGGTGGATAGGACACACCCCACTTTGTCCATGGGTCATGAGAAAGCACAATGGTGGACTATTTGAGAAAATTTGCCGATTTTGCATTGAACGAAAAAGACATATATTTGGCCTGTATCATATACAAATGAAGGAGAAAAAAATTAATTTCGTTAGATCACAAATATATCGATACGGCACTGAAGTAGTCGCCAATGAAAAAAGTAAAACTGTCGCATAAAATACATATTCTGCATTTATGTGTTGGTTAATTTTTTCTCGGCCACTCGATTCCGAGATAGAGATGTTTTGCGTGCGAAAAAGTCCGTTTTAAGGTTTTAAAACTGTTTATTTTTTTGAAGTTCATTTAAGTGGCCAGATACGTTCGCACCATCATAACACTGCCCTATTATTTTTATAATCAAATTGATTTAAAATTTGATCCAACATGGTATATAAAGCCTCTGATGTCCTGTCGGTACTTACATCATGAAGTCCCAAAGAACTTCTACTATTAAACCTTCAGAATTAACAAATCTTATTATTAGGGAACATTGAGAGGTTTCTGTGATATCAATAGTATCATCAACCCGTATAGAAAAGAACAACGCTTCATTAATATATTTTTTATATATTCATTCGTATGATCAGAAATGCAATTCATGATTGCTTTTTGAGTGGTTTTTGAATGTCCACTGAAAATATTTTTAATGTTTTCATAATCATTTCTGATTTCTAAAGGACAACACCTTAATAACAGCAATGTCAAGAGTTCTTTGAAATTTCCACGGTTTACGAAGTATGTGCTTTCGTCGTGACCGCGAAATCCTAATTATTGTTTACCAGCATACACAACTGCGTTAATAACCATCATAAAAACGAACTTTGTTTAAACGAACGTTTCTATAGTGTTCTGGTTTTTTTTTTCGAAAATTAAGTACTTCACATTGTAAATGCTCTGGCAGAATCGTTATGTTTATGTAATGCCCTCATAATATTTAAAATATCTACAAATTCATCCCTGTTCCAAACAAATTGTTTATTAGAAAATAGTAAACAGGGCCAGCAATATAGTTCTTGTAACATTGGGTTGCTACATAACTATTTATAATTTGTGAACTAAGCAGACTTGAAATTTACGTTAAAGATTTACTAGATTTCTTAATCTCATTTTTAGCGAATATTGATAAAACCCTCGTAGGTGTTCCTTCCAGTAAAACGTCTCTTTTATCTTCATTTTTCCAGTGACAGAACGGTGTTTCCAATAAATTACAAATAATATCGTTAACTGGATTCATTATAAATACTGTAAATTATTGTTTCATTTAATATCGTCAATATCAAAGTTGAAAAATCACTAATTGTACAATCACTCAGTTGGTCAATCAACACATTAAAATCAAAGAAGCAAGTCCAAAGATGATGAAAATACAACGCAAATTCAATAAGTCGCCCAATTCAGACCGCGCTTCAGTACATTAAATAGATGCGAGTGCACTGTGCAGATAGCCGATAAAATTTCGCCAAACTCTTCACCCAGGTGGTGGAAGAAGACGGACTAAACGGATGTAGCTATTGCGTGACGTCACGTTACCATGGCAACCCGCTGTAATAGTGCATACTTGAGGGCACTCGATTTTCATCTCTGCGTCTGCGGGTTCTTTATATTATAGATAACGCGCGCATGGACTATTGAAGATTTAAAGGACGTTCCATTGTAAACACAGTGTGTCTAGTAACATAGCGGCATATTATGACATAAAAATATAATAGTTTTTTCATAACAAAACTTATTTGACTGTATGAAATTTATGTGAATTAAATATCCCAAAAATACGCAGTAGGAATAGGAACAAAGGATGCATTCAAACACGTTGGGTAGCCGTTCAAATCATATAGTTCCAACTGAGGCACTCTATACAGGGTTGCCCACGAAGTTTTGGCCAGTAGATATCTTGAAACCTATCTGAACAACAATTTTAAAAATTGGCGATGTTAAACAGTCGAAAGCGTTGTCCATTTCTGGCATAGAAGGACATTATTTCACCTGCACATTTCCGGTCACGTGACATCAGCTTCAAAATTTTAAATGAGACCCCTGTATATTATTACAGTTTTGTGTTGGTCTATCTAATACTTATCCAACTATATCATGTTTATTAGCACATTTATGTAAAACAGTGATAATCTGAGCTGTTAAATGAATGGATTGATTTTTTAAAACTTTTATTAAAGAAGATAAATAATTACACAGCAAAATACAATAATTATAAAAATCATTACAGTTGATTTCCACCTCAAATTGATGTCCACTTTCATTCATTAACGCAATACTCAAATATTTTTAAAACATTGTGTAACATGCTGCTCTAATCATTTCTGGTGTAACAGTTGGGCACGCTGCTCTGATTTTGCTTTGCAAATCGTCTAAATTTCTAGATTGTGTATTGTAAAGTAAACCTTTTAAGTATCCCCATAGAAAGAAATCTAAAGGTGTTATATCTGGGGACCGAGCCGGCCAAGGTATTGTACCATTTACATTGTAAAATGTAAAGGCATAATAATTTTATTACTATTTTTACAAACACAAAATCTACTAATACTACTTGACAGCTTTTGACAAGTAGTGATATCTCTCTGTTGCTAGGACAACTTTTTTGTTTCTAAGCTACCTACGTTTTTTTTTTAATAAAAATAAAAACGTTCATAAACAGTTGTTTATCATTACTGTAGTACCGCAAAAACTTGACAAATATGGTATCATTGGATTGGTATTAGACAGACCATCACAAAATTGTAATAACATACAGGGCGTCTCATTTAAAATTTCGAAGTTGATGTCACGTGACCGGAAATGTGCAGGTGAAATTAAGTCCTTTTATGGCCAAAGCTTCATGAGCCACCCGGTATATGATATAATATGTACTTTTTATACTCTGTAAATTGTAATCATTAAAATAAAATGTAACTATATAAGCCTACAGCTACAGATAAACTTATTTTTATTATTATAAATATGTTAATATCACTGTAATACTAATATATTTATTAATGACACTGTAAATTTTAAATAAAACTATAATTAAAAATAACAATAAAATGTATTACTTTTTCGCTGGTGTGGAAGAAATTCTTTCTGCATTTAAAATGAGTTTCATCCCATGTGTTAGGCATATATTTTCCTTCTTTTTGTTTAGCATGTTTAACCAATATACTATTCATTTCATCACTATTTGCCAAATAAAAAACTCTTATATTGCCGATAAATGGAATAGCCTGCCTGAGCCTAGCCATAAAGCAAGACAAGGTTGTGTTTTGAGATTTTTTATGTGGCAAATATCGATGAAATAAACTATACTCGTAGCTTCCTTTGTAATATTTCTACATATATACTCAAAGTAACGTTTGTAGTGTAACAAAATAATAAGAGAAATACTCAAAATAACTTCTGGCCTACATAAGCAGTCGCGTTTTTATATCCCACTAATCCATTTATGCTCATTGGTATTAGGAAGAATTATGAGTTTGCTTTCACTTTAAAGACGATATAAATACATCGGGCGTATATAAATTTACTGGGACAGTAAAACGAAATAGTTCCAATTTTGTTCTACCCACAAAGCTTATAAATTTTAGTGTTCTAAAATACTATTTCGAGTGTACTCTTTTTTTAGCTGTTTCGATTCGTTTGGGTGTACCGCAAAAGTGCTTCCTCATGATTATCATTGTTAAGATATTTACTGTTAAGCGCCCTTTTATGTTTGGCAAAGTTTACTATGTAAGGAGCATGTAAATGTTGGAACATATATAATATTAGAACAGCGTCGCCCCTTTCTTTTCCGAACTTAGCTGACACACTCTCGTGTGTCTAGATTTTGCAGCTCTTCTTTGAATAAAGTATGTTCTCTTTCTATTCGTTCTATGTGAGGTTATTTATTAGTTTTATTAATACGTTAATAAGTTTTAAAAGGTATCATAACCTATTCCGAGGTAATTGATAAAGGCAAGTGACTCACATCATGCACTACAAACATATTATATAGGGATATATATTTAACCGACTTCAAATAAAGGCGGAGGTTCTCAATTCGTCTGTATATATATATATATATATATATATATATATATATATATATATATATATATATATATATATATATATATATATATATATATATATATATATATATTTATTTATGTATGTTCGGGTATAACTTTTGTGATTATGAACCGATTTCAATTATTTTTTTTCGTTGGATTTAGTATAGCTCCAAGGTGGCCCCATCTCAATTTCATTGGTATTGGACCTTGGACTTTGAAGATACACAACGGAAATCCTTATTCAAGTAGCCGTCATTTTCAGATTCGCAAAGTATCCTCTGTAGGTCTACCCATCACTTAAAATTGTAAAATAATAAGTTTTTAAAAAGAAAAAAAAACCGACTTAAAAGAGTAACTTAACTAAAAATCAAGAAATAAATGCTTTCTACAACAATTTAATACTTATTTGTTGTTCCGTTTAATGTAATTAACAAATTATTGTTTATTATGTAATTATTAATGGTTTTATATAATTTTTAAATCGGTGCCATATAATATTAGTAATGCGAATGCCAGCCCTCGGCAATTTTAAATGTAAACTCGTTATAGTAGCAACGTATATATATATATATATATATATACATGTATATGTTCTGGCACCGGCTTCAAAATTATATAAAACAATTAATAATAATTTTATTACATTAAACGGAACAACAAATAAGTATTAAATTATTGCGGAAAACATTTATTTCTTGCTTTTTAAACTGAAACCAAGAATTGTAAAGAGTGCAATGACCTAAGAAGCTGATAGGCGCTATTGTCATATTTAATTCCTAAATTTCTTATGTTCTACATTAATTCAATTGAGTTAATTTGGGCACAAATTAAAGGAGATGTGGCCAGAGAAAATAGAATATTTAAATTGGCTGATGTCCAACGCTATCTTCAGAAAGCATTAGAGAATGTTAGCAGAAGACTGGAGACAGTGTATTAGTCATGTTCAAAGGGAGGAACAGAAAATGTGGGATGTAGATAATATGACCCTCGATCCCATTATTATTAGTGTCGGTAAAAGTGATAGTCAGTGATGACTCGAAAATTGGAAAGGGTAAGATTGTTTTTCGAACATTTTCCTTTTATTTCTGTAGTAGAATTTCGTTTATTTTCTTTAGAAGAAAATTTTCTTTTGTTTTTGTTACAGAATTTTGTTTATGTTATGCGGTTTTGTTAAATTTTGGAAGAGAATATTTTATTTTGTTTTTGTTATAGAATTCTGTTTATTTTATATATAATTGTTATTAATGTGGGAATAGGGCTCCTGGCGAACCACTCACTAAGAAAATGGTAACATGCCATTAGCAATACTTCATAAGTGGTGTGGAAACTTGCTTTTATTCACAATATTCTCCCTTATATGGTTTAGCAATTTTTTTAAATTTCTGTCATATCAATAATTGTAGCAGTACTTGTCACTGACCCCGCCAAAAAATAAAAACATCTACGCCTCTGTTCCAGACAAAATTCCCACCTTCTCTCTGTCATTGCACTTTTCGCAATTATTGGTTTACCTTTGGTTAAGTTACTTTTTTTAAGTCGGTTTTTATAAACTTATTATAGTTAACTTATTATAGTGTAGATGTGTATATTGCTCCAATTTTTTCACCCAATCACGTTTATTCTGTTTTATTCCAATATAAGAATTGATCCTGCACAGATCAATTTTCCCTTATTTATACCAAACATTATTACAGCTTATTTAGACATACTATGAAATTTGTCATATAGAACTCATTACCTTCAGTACCAGGGGCGTAGCGTGAGAAAAGAAGGACGTGATAACAATTTTATAAGGGGAAGAGTCGGATCTATGGTAGATCATATGAAAATGGTAAAAATAAAAAAAGACACTATGAAGATCAATTCTTCGGTTTTGTTTGTCCAGCGAAAACGTCTATCACTGTTTCTTCAAATGTTGGAGACGATCTCATATCTTCTAACAAGGCACTTTCAATATTTATTAATGCTAAAGCTGACAGTCTTTCTTGCTTTTGAGAATCTCGCAGATAAATCTTTATTCTCTTTACATGAAAATGATCTTTCCGCGGAAGTGCTTGTGGCAGGAATAGTCAAAATTAAACGACACAATTTTGATGACTCCGGGAAAATAGAAGATAATTGAAGGGACATAATATATTGGTGAAGCTCAAACACAGTGCTCTTTTTCATTATCGGGATCACTATAAATCACTAAAAGTTCACTTTTTAAACGATTTGTGTCAAAGAATGTTCTATATATATATATATATATATATATATATATATATATATATATATATATATATATATATATATATATATATATATATATATATATCTACTAAAGAAGAACAAAGTTCGCCAGGAAAAAGTTTCACGAATGAAGTAAATTGTGTTTAATCTAGATTTAAGAATTTCAGTTTAGAAATTTTACTAAACCGTTCACTAATGTTCAAAGTAATAACGTCCAAAATTTCGTAAAACAATCGTGCGTAGGTGCTTTTCTTATCTTCTTCAGGAATTAAATCCAAAACGCATTCTTTTACTTCGTGGTTAATTTTCTAACACAAATCTGTCCATATGGTCCCAAATGTCACTAAACTCGTTTCTCATTCTTCAATATGTGATTTGAAATCGGCGATCTTTTTATTGCAGTAACAAATATCTGATATTTTTGTCTCTAGAATTTTAAACAGACTCTCGGAATGTGGGAATATTGCAGAAAACACTGCTAAAAAAATTAAAATCAAAGTCGAGCAATAAAGTTAAAAGGCCTCTAGCATAAATAACGGTTTCTCGATCCCATTCCTCATTTTAATTTTCCACAAATACTTGAAACAGAGCTTCCAAATCTTCCTTATGTTATGGCGACAGTCGCTAAGATGCGTTCACATAATCGCATAACTGAGTCCAGAAATAACGACAACACCCAGTCGAGGTTCCACTGTTGACCGCGTAAGATCACTGACCTTTTCGCCCATCTAACGCGTAGCTTGGATGTAATGTGGACCATTGCATTTCAGCACTGCAGCAAGTAACGCGGGAGTCCAATAATTTCGGGCACCTTCACGGCCGATTTGAAATAAAAAAGTTGATAGCGTTTAAAGTAAATAATGTATGTTTGCGGTCGGTTTAAAATAATAAAAAAATTGTACGCTACGCCCCTGTTCAGTATACATATGACATAACATAACCAAAAAAACATAGAAGCTCTTCATCTGTGCGTCTAAGTTCGTGTAATATGTGGACAAACGGGGATCAGTGACAAGTTGCGTCTGTGTTCCAAATTACGTATGGACGCGTCTAATGATTGTGCTGCTGATCTGTGTTTCTATATCTTTGACAGTATTGAAATGACCTCAACAGTTTTCTTCCAATCTACTACAAAATATTGTCTCATAACTTTTACAGTTTCAAAAAATATCACTTCACGATATCTGCTACACTTAGCAAGAACAATGGTCTACTTTATTATTAATCAATAAAGCAATTAAATAAATCTAATTTTCTAAAGCTATTAAAACGAACTGGAATCTGGAGACTCGAATGTAGAATTTAATAATACGTCCTATAACTCTACATACACCCAGTAGTTAAATAATTCTAAACGGCCATTTTTATTGAATGCCATATATGTCGCCGGCCTCCCACGTCAGTTAAACCCGAAAATATAGCTCCAGTTAATTGTGCAATTTTCATGAGTCAAAATAGATTCGGCTATTTAAGTCCTCAAAAAAATAGGAATAAAAGCGTTTTATTTCCATTCCCAGTTATCGCGTAATGGAAGCGGACGATACGGAACCATAAAAACTCTGTAAACTGACCCTTAAACGAGAAATATACTGCGGAAAATTGAAGTAGGTCAGAGAGTAAGGATTAAAATGGAGCACTTTTAACTGAATCGCTGTAAATCCGCTACTAAATTTTAGAGGAAATAATCTGTTGGATAAATACTAGGTACCTACAACAGTAGTGTCGTCCTTTGTTCGTTAGTGGTGCGAAAACCAGTATATTAGTTTTTTTATTAAAAAAAAATAGTGTGCCTCACCATTATGAGCACATAATTTAAGTGAAACTTCTGAAGGGGATATTAGGAATTGAGTTTCAAAGTAATGATTAGAGTTGTGTTTTATAATATCATTGACTTATTGGATCATCTTCTTTTACAAATGCCACAAGTGGCTTATAACAGCTAAAATGGGATACAAATATTCGCGTTTGTACTGTCTGTAAATATCGACTGAAAATAGCGTCAGTAGTATAGCAAAGCGAGTTCTGGACCACCCTCGGATTTGTCCGCGGACATTTGATGCGGATGGCATGTGGTCATTGTTGATCTGAAGAACTCTTGGCGCAGGAATAAAACAGGTCTGTACAGGTATAAAACAGGTGTGTATTGGTTTAAAACAGGTATGGTAACCTGTTTAATGACGTCATGTTTTTTTCCTAATACCACCATACCTGTTTTAAACCGATACACACCTGTTTTATACCTGTACAGACCTGTTTTATACCTGCGCTAAGAGTTCTTCAGATCAACAATGACCACATGCCATACGCATCAAATGTCCGCGGACAAATCCGAGGGTGGTCCAGAACCCGCTTTGCTCTACTACTAGCGTCTATTGTTTCATGTTTCGTTGTGGATGTCGCAGGATTACTCTACATTATCAGATTATACTGATGATTCTGCAGCAAAATTTATATTGAGATATTTTCCAAGAATCATCGAAATTCTTTCAAAACCTAAATTAAGGATTGTAGCTACTTCTGATGAATATGGAAGTAAATTTTGGTGGAGAAACGAAATTATTTTTTAATATATTGATTTGGAGACACATACATATATACCTACGGCTATCAACAACCCCTCTTGATTTTATAGCGTTTTAAAACAAAATAGAATCTCAGTTGTTGTCAAAGTGAAACTGATATTATAGTGTGTGTTTTGGACGTGTCTGCTAAAATTTTCTAAAAAAAAAAAAGCACATGGCGTGGAATTAAGTGACGATATGCGAGAATCAATTATTAGTGCACAGAAACAGGAAATTTTGTATCGGAAAATATTTGCTATGTATTCGCTGTCTAAATCTATAGTACAAGGCATTATCAACTTGTATAAGAAACTGGAGAAACTGGATGCACAGCCCAAAGGAAGAAAGAAGGCTGACCCTCTCACATCTCCAAGAGAAATTATGATACTATGGATGCAAGCCATTGGAAAAAATATTTCTGTATCCACAACTAAACTCTCAACAAAGAAAATAGGATACAAATTCCACAAGGCAAAGTTTGACTCTTCACATTTTACTTTTGAACTTATCGGTTTCTCCTTCAGTCAAAATAAAAGCCGTTCTTAACTAAACTACAGAAAATCAACAGACAGAGAACATAGGCACTGGACATTACAACAATGGCACCAGGTAATTTGGAGTGACGAATCCAAATTTGAAATCTGTTTGGGTGATACCAGAAGTGCATCATCCAAACGTGTGCTCAGAACTCCACAGGAAACTTATCATCCTAACTATTTGGCTATGAGTTGTCTGCACCTCTTACGATCTGGGGATGTATGAGTGGTATGGACAAAAAAATTACATTTCGTACATGGTATTGTAATAGCAGAGAAATATAAATAAATTTTTACAGTTTATTGCATCAATACCAATATGTCAAAACACTGACGCGCAGTACATTCCCCAGCAGGATAGTGCTGTGTGTCACACAACAAAAACTGTCAAAGCCTGGTTTATATTTAGAACATAATATTCCTGTTATTGAATGGCCCTCTAACAGTTCAAACCTCTCGCCAATAGAAACATTGTGGCATAACACGAAAAAACATCCAGAAAACAGTTACGCAAAGCATCCAGCTCTTTCAATTGACGACCTATGCACCAAATTGCAAGAAATTTGGGACAGCACGCTTCCTGAAGAGTGCGCTAAGCTGGTTGATACAATGTCTGCTAGAATTGAAGCTGATGTAACACACTGTTGATGAAGCGGCCCAACTATTCTGAACCCTGAATCTTAATGTTTTTTTAGTAACAAACTTGTCATTGACACATCACAATGTAGTAATATTTTATCGTATTTACATTAAAAGCTTATACTTTGTTTATGTTACCAATATTTTTCTTTAATAAAATAGTCTTGAGAGTGTTATTACTTTTATTTAAATATATTAGTTCTAAAATTATTCCTGGACGACCTATTATGAAACTGTGCTCGTATATCCTTAACAGAATTAAAAGAAACACAACATTACTATTATTATTTATGTTCTTTTTTACTCTTATAAGTGACCTCGACCCGTTCTTTATCTTTTGTCGTCAACGTCGTCCGTATTTTCCTTTGCTGTGCAACGACAAACATCTGATATTCCTTACAAAAAGGAAATTTAATACAGTACGAAGTCGCTTAAACCTCGATTCCGCTCATTAATTTCCATCTCCAAGTATCAGTCAGTCACAAACTTACGACTTAAGACTGCGAGAACAAACAAGAAAAGTGACAGTCAACGTCATGTTAACGTTTTTACACCCCAACCCCGTCTAGTGCTTCGCTATTCGCGTTTATGTGTTTATTTTTGTACTCTCGCGAAACATGAATCAGCTCAGTGGAAAGTACGTGAACGTGGTGCTGTCTGTGGAGAGAGGCAGGGGGATGGAGTTCCTCAAGAACAGCGTGCACATTACTGGAAATTTTAATAACAGAATTTTAGGTTAGCATCCAATTTACTTTTCTATACTCTACTCGCGAATGCCGCCCGAGGTACGTGTATCATGATAAATTTTCCGCAGCTTTTCCAAATATAATTACCCGTCAAATACAATTTGTCTCGCCAGAGCGTTTGAGATGGCTATATCCGTTTCTTATTTGAATGTCATGCAAAAGCCGAATACTTCCGTTATTTAAGTCGCGACGATTTCAATATAATCGGAGTTTATGGGGTAGAAGAAGTGTGGTAAAGCTCTCAAACATTATAATATTGTAGTAGTAAAGCCAGTTAGGATGTTACATTAAACATGTAATTACTTAATTCCAAAATTATAATATTTCAGCAGAATTTTTTACCCATTTTTAATCTTGTAAGAACAGTTATCGCTTTTAGTACAAGATCCAGCAGCTGTATTTTTAATAAAACTTAATTCAAATGAATGATTAATTACAATGTAATACATTTCTGCTGGGTAGCCTATCAAAAATTAGTCGCGATTACCTTTAATTAATTTTATTGTAATTAATTTACTTTAATGAATTCCAACCATATTCTTATGTGAATTAAACGTTATTTGAAAGAAAATGATATGAAGAATTAAAAAAGAAAATGTTTGCCTGCTCTCAGTCAGCCGCAACCTCTAGGTTTCCAGATGTAAAGTGGTGTATTATTGTTAATTATTTACACTCATCGTGTTTTTCAATAAAATATTATAAATTGAATATTAATTTTAGCTATACACGATAATACATGGTTGCCTGCAAAAAAATGGCCGCAAGTAGTGGTTGCCATGATATGAATTAATTACTCTTGCTCTAGATGAATGTGAGCAAACAAGTGTAAACAAGGATACAATGTGGTATAGTTAAAGTAATTTTTATATACAAAATGTTATGAAAATTTATCTTATCTCAGCAGCAACGATTGAAAAAAAAATATATACAGGGTGTTTCCTAAGTACAAAAAATTTAAGAGCATATTTTTGAGTAAATTTTATTAAAAAAAATTTATATGAACATATGTCCTCAAACGCTTCGTTTCTAAGATACAGGGTGATAACATTTTAAGAAAAAATCTTTTTAAAAAATCACTAAATATTTTTGTGAAATCTGGTACACACATTCTATCCATCTGGAGGCACACAGTTTTGTCTTAATTAATTAATCATGAATTGATTAATTGTTTATGGATGATGGTGCTCCCGTACATTTTAGTTTAATTGCCCGAGGATTTTTAAACCAACAATTTGTCAACCACTGGATTGGTCGAGGTGCAAACTTACCATGTCAACCGTGGCCTATAAGATCCCCGGATTTAAATCCATTGAATTTTTCCTGTGGGGTCACTTGAAAACATTAATTTATATAAATCCTGTTCAATATGTGGACGATCTTAGAAACCGGATAATTCAAGGATGTGACAGAATACGACATACTCCAGGTATTTTTGCATATGTGCGAGAAAATATGAATAAGAGGGCTGCAGCTTGTATCATGGCTGAAGGTGCCCATTTCCAGCTATTATTATAATTTCATGTGAAATGTATTTAATAAAACAATAGTAACTGTAAATGTTAATAAATTTGGATTTAATTTTTGAAACATCAACTCATTATTAATTTATTAAGCAAAAACTGTGTGCCTCCAGATGCATAGAATATGTGTACCAAATTTCACAAAAGTATTTACAGTGATATCATAGAAATTATATAAAAAAAATTTTTTCTTAAAACTTTACTAACCTGTATCTTGGAAACGAAGCGTTTGAGGACATATATTCACAGGAACTTTTTTTCATAAAGTTGACTCAAGAATATGCTCTTGAATTTTTTTTACTTACTTAGGAAACATCCTGTATATTGATCAATCAGGGAAATGAAATATGTATTTTATAATAACATTAAAAATTATTACGATTTTAGTTTCTTTTATTGGAAAAATATAAATCATATTTTTTATCAAATAGTGAATATGCTTTAAAAAATATATTTTTCTAACATGAATTTAATAAACCTAAATTAAGTTTCATTAAAAAAACCCAAGGTACTTGCAGGAATGAACTGCTATAGACTATAAACCCAATTATAGTGTTACGTTACACATGTAAATTCTTAATTCCAATTCTTTTGGAAGAACAATTATCCCTTTACAATTTTTAATTGACCTGCGGATGCGTATGATAATTAATTTGTAAGAATATTTTGTTCTCTATTGAGCAATATGAGATTTTATAAATTTTATATTCCACATTTATTATACTTATAGGTGCTAGATGAAACACCCAGATGTAATTGATATATTTTAGCCTGTTTATTCAGCTTTAATTTGGTTTTTTAACCAACTCTGTATGACCAGTTTTTGCTGAAATAACCTTGATTCAATGAAATAGTTTTTTATCATCAATATTTCAAGAACTAATGATCGCACAGTGAGTCAAGGAATGCTTTCGAAAACTTGAATAAGCGCTATATGAATGACGAATGTGGCTTTTGCCACAAATATTGTATTTACCCTCACTATTAATTTGAAAAAAGTATTTTTTGCCAGAAGATTTCAAAACTAGAAAATTCAAGCTTCAAAATGGTTTTTCATCTCGATACGACCATTTTTACAATTACAGCGTTATTTCAAAAATTACTGAGAACTTTTTTGCTGCTCTAATTTCTTTAAGTAGTGTATAATCTCAATACTCTACCTCGTGCTATTCGCTGGATTATTGTTATTGGCTACCTGCCTCACACCAGTTTATACTTACCTGAGGAGTTCACTGGTTAATTCCACTTGACTCAATTGTCCCCTTAGTAGCTTGTTACTTTCTGCATAATTAGACCTTTTTTATGGTCAGTGAAAAACAGTATCCCTTGTAATGATTTTTAATAGTATGTTTGATGTAATATATTATAATATACGTATAATATAAAATAACTAAGACTGATAAACATTTCTTTCTGCACTTTTTAAATTTTCTACGTATCCATGTAACTTAAAATGATAACCTGAAACGTTTAACAAAAGTAGAAGTATATTAACAGAGAAAATTCTTTTCAAAAAGTAATTAGTCATTTATATTGCGTACTTATATATCATAACAGCCTTTTTACGGGTCACTTTGATAACGAAATAGAGTAAAAACTTTGTTTTCTACATTACATATTACAAAAACCGCTATACTCGTATGTATATAATTGCGCTATTCATGAACTTTTTGTAAAAAGACACTCTAGATAGAATTTCAATCTCTATATTACAGCTGCGTAGGATGAAGTAGGCATTAGGACTTTTTTCGCAGAAGGTTAAATTAAGCAATCACAAAGGCGGACAAAAGCCCAATTAATTGTATGATCTTCTGAAAGAACTATAAAAATAATAGGGCTTAGTAGCTTCACAACTCCCATGTATTTTACGTTAAGGCAATCCCTTTCTGCGACGTTTCTATTTCACCGCAAAATATATAGGGGAAAATTCACGTAGGATATTAATGTGAAGAAGAGAGGTTAGCGAATTAAAACATAGAAATTGATCGAGGAAGCCGTTACTCTGCTGTAGTTCATAATTCTAACGAAATTAAGTAAAACAACTACCTACTAAGTTTTACACAACTATATTTACACAAAAATCGTGACTGCACTTTCGACACTTCTGTAATCTGTATACTGTTTAAGAACTAAATTTAATTTCTAATAACTAAATTCCAACTAGAGATTTAGGTAAAAAATTAAACTTGGTTTTTAAACAGTATACAGAGTTTAAACCTAAACATGCAGTAAAAAAATCTCATTAGAATTAGCAGAGAACTTAAAACATACCCATAGCCCACATAATTCGTTTTTGGTATCATTTGACGTTAAAAATATGTTTTCAAATATTTCTCCGCAGGAATGTTCAACTCTAATTCAAAACTTACTAGACAAAATTAAATTAAATAACACTACAGCAATAGAAATTTTATTAGCTTTCGACACATGCATGAGTTAGAATTACTTTCAATTCAACAAGCAGTTTTATACACAAAACAGCGGTCTACCTAGGGGATCACCTTTAAGTCCTCTACTAGCAGATATTTTTATGTCTAATCTAGCAGAACTAATACTAAATTCTCAACTGGGTAGAAAGCATATTCAATTTTGGTACAGATATGTGGACGATATTTTAGCTTGCTTTGAAGATACCACTAGACGACTAAAAATTTTCCTAAATAGTATGAATAACTGACACCCGAAAATAAAATTCACGATAGAACGACAAACAAACAATAGTATACATTTTCTAGATCTCACTGTCACACAAAAATAATCAATTCACACTTGATGTTCTTCGAAAACCTAGATATACCGATATAGCTATCCCCTTTCATTCTTGCCACCCATATTCGCATAAAATTCGAGTTTCTTCACTACCTTTATCAGAAACACAATCACAGAATTTACAACAATTCAAAATATAGCTGAAGACAGTGGTTTCCCAACAAAACCTATTACCAAATTAAGAAACAACAAACAAAACCAGTATACTTTTAAGTTAATTTATCCAAATATTAGAGAAGATAAACAAATACCTTATGCCACTATCACATATTATGATACATTGCCAATAGAAATATAAAATATTCTCAAAAAACATAATATCAAAGTAGCATTTAAACCCCAACAAAGGTAATAAAATTTAGTTTATAATGCCAAAGATAAAACTAATAAATATGAAAAATCGGGACTTTATAGTTTAGATTGCTCGGAGTGGAATAGCACATATATAGGACAAACTGGACGTAAATCTAGAACTAGGTACCTTGATCACAGAGAGAGAACAGAGAGATCTACTTTTGCTATTCATATATTGGAAAGTGGACATAATTTCTCAGATATTAATAATATGAAAATCGTACACTATGCCATCAAAGGTTTAAAACTTAATTGATTAGAAGTAATAGAGATCTATAAATACAACCATAGTGATAATTTTAACTTGTTAAATAATCAAGTAGATATACTGTATTCTCCTCTTTTCACTGTTACCAAAATTAATTAACCCCCTGTATAATAGTTCTTAATAATATTCCTGGAAATTCCCACAATTTCATGGTCGGGATTGCACCATTTATAAAACACGTTTTCCTGTAAGTCTTAATTACCTGTTTATTGTCATAACCCTTATTCTGTGTAATTGGATAGTATATGTATATTATAGGAACCGAATTTTTATATTTTATTCTTAGTTGAATCATCGTTTTGAAAATGACATAAAATTGTCGAAACTGCCATCACTATTTTTGTGTAAATATAGTGGTATAAAACATAGTAGTTGTTTTACTCAATTCCGTTGCAATTAAAACATATGTTCTTTGGAAATGGCAACGTGGCTTTAATACACATATGATAGCACTATGATCATTTATGGACCAAATGGCAAAGAAAATCTCTTTGCAGAAGGCGTCAAAAAGTGCCACTTGCTTCAAGCATAATCTTCTGTTGTTCCCATGGAGAATAATGTAAATGCACCAATTCTTTATCACAATATTGTATTTGCGTATTAATGCTATTCTATGTGAACATCCATTTCATAATTTATATATTCATCCATCAAATTATTAACATGTTATCAGCCATTGAGTACGTTGCACTGACGATCCCGAACAAGGATGAAGTTGCGATAATTGCGATCAGGAATAAAGTAGACGTGCCAACTCTCTTGTAAAATTCAATTTTAGTAGATAAAATATTACCACCGCTTCCCTATTAATTGACTAGAATTTTTTTCTTAGAATCGGACAAAATTCCTGCTGAGGATAGACCCCAGTTCAACACCGAACTAGTTTGGGAGGTGGACAAGAAGGACTTGCGCAAAATAAGAAGTGCTAATCAGCCACTGCGTGTAGAGTGCGTTAGCACCGACGCTTACAACAGGAAGGAAAGGGCCGGTTTCGCCCTGCTCAGTCTAAGAAGCGCCCACATCATTCCCTTGAAGAACGCCAACCAAGAAGTGAATTTTAAGTGGCACAAATTAATAGGGTGCCAAGCCAATAAGAAAAAGTTCACCCCCGAAGTGTATTTATCTCTAACTGTACGAGATCACTTAGTGAATGAAGCTGAGGTGACGAACTCGATAGAAGCGATGCCTTACATCTCCGAGGAAGACATGAACATTGGAGAAGAAATTTTGTCATCGAAATTCCCTGTTACTTATTTGGAGGATGGGTATATCCAGATCGGCGACGAGGATGTAGCCCAATCTTCATTTACCCTAAATCTATTCGTTAAAGAAGCGGTTAACTTGGATGCCCTTCTACCAGAAATTCTTGTATTTCGGCATAATAAGGAAAAGTGTTTCCTCGCTTTTAAAATCTTAGGTATCACCATTAAAACAAAACCATTTCGTAAGGAGCTTCATGAAACTATATATTTGAAAGAGAAAATTGTGGTTAAATTACTGTCGGACCAGGATGTTTTAGAAGAGTTTTTTAAGACTCAAAACGTCGTTATTAATTTCTTTTGCGGTCATGACAAAATCGGTACTACAAATATTGAACTTAACGATATATTTACTTTAAAGGAATCCAAATGCTACTTCAAATACCCTTCCCCGAACGGCATCATTCCTTTTATGGACAGTGAGAAGTCCCCTTTTATAGAAATACATAGTTGGTTGGAACACAATGAGAGGGAAGTGATTGAAGAGAAAGAAGAAGATAAACCCCCGCCAAAGATTATTTTCTCTGATGCTTTAAGACAACCTGATTGTTCTGGAGATCAAGTGGTTGGATCATATGTCCTGGATAAGCTCGAGAAGAAAAATGTAAAGTCGGTGTCTGACAGTGAATATTCAAAACAGGAGATCGCTACAAAACCGATTACTACTAAATCCGTGGATACTATCATAAAGAACGTCCCCTTGTCTCCCAAACAGAACAATCCATTAGATACGTATCAACGGTATGTGTTGGCAGTTTCTTTAAAGAATATACTGTGGAAGAAGCCGCCAAAAGATACCAAGATCATATTTAAGTTCCTCCATCCTAAGGCAGCCAGTTACATTACCATTTTTACAGAAGTTGTGAACTCGTTAGGAGAAAACACTGACTTAACCAATTTAAATGTAAAAGTCATGTACGTTTCAACTTGCGAGAAAGTGAAAAATTTACTAAACGCATGGCCACCACGACTAGTCCTAATGGACGAAAAAGAAAGAAGTCTAAGTGAAGAATACGAATTTAGCGTAGTTCTTTCGAATAATACCATGGAGCAAGATATAGTTCTCAAAGCGGCTAGAACTTTGGAACCTCTTGCCAAATTATCTGTCTCGTTAGAGTTGATTGAATGTAGCTTGGAGAAACCTGAAGAAAAATCACATTTGATGTTGCTTCCCGCCATTTTAGACGAAGTGATTTCAGTCAAGGAAATTGGCGATATTGAGAAGTGGAAGGAAACGGAGAGGGGACGGTTCGAAGGGGAACTAGAAAGAATTAAGGCGAGGGAAATGAAAATGTTACAAGAGGAATGGAAACTGAAGAAAGATAAAATGGAAGAAAAATTAAATAAGAACATAAATAGATGTCAGAAATTGCAGGAGGAACTTCAGAAGAAAGCGAATATGTTGAAAACAGAAAAGTGCCTGGCGAACAAACGGAACGAATATAACATCTACGAGGACATTTTCAAAGAAAACTGGAAGAACTTCCACGAAGGAAACACCAAGGAACTGATCGAGCTGCTGAGTAAGACCCAACGAGACAACGAACATCTAAAGGAGTTAATCAGCGAACAGAGAAGGGAACTGGACGTGATCCAAAAATCTACATTGACCAAAACTCAGACAAGCAACCTGTTGCAGGAGCTTCGAGTCCTGGAAGAAAAATTCGAGGAGGCGCAGAATGCAAAGAATTACTTCAAAGACCAGTGGAAGATGACATGCGACGAGATCCACAAGCTGAAGAGTGAGGATATACTAAATATACAGACCCAAATACAGCAGAATAAGGAACAGTTGAGTCAGACTAGTTTGGACAAGTTCACAGGTTTTCAAAAAGAGGAATTTTCCGATATTTATAACCAAGAATCTGTGAGGAGTGGGACTAGTGGGCACTTTTATTTTTGATATTATTGTATCTGTAAAATAAAAAGTATATAAATTGTGTATTTATAATTAATTCGTATCATATACACGTTGTAACATAAAGGTTGGGAATAAATTAAACGGTGGATTTTTCAGTAAAAAAAAAATAGATTATTTTAAATTACCTTCTTGCATTTTATTTCTATCTCGTGTCATCTTCCCGTAATTAAAACTTTTGTAAACACCATTTTTCCCACTGCTAAATATAGGAAAATGAAAGTAACAAAAACATTATCAAGTATATGTTTTCCTGTTATTAGAGCATTATGAAATTGAGCTACGGCGAAAAAAATCATATAAAGTTATGCCCGTAGAGCATAACTTCATATGATAATTTTATTTTTTTTAAATTTCTATGCGACTACTTTTCTCCAAGTTGCAGCCCTTTGAAAATCACCTATAAATTTAGGATTTTCTTACATTCCTTAATTTGTGTGCCTAGTGTAGTTGTAAATTATTAACTCAGTAAGAATTACGAAAAGGCATGAGGTGGATTATTCTACCATGAAAGGTAAGATTAGGTCTAACATAATAACAGCTTGATTTATAACTATACTTCGAAATATGTAGGTTTAAAGAAGCATATTTAATGTGGTTTCTTGTTGAATTTTATTCAATTTATATTTAAAGTATTTTAGAAGGGACAGACATAAAAATAATGTCTAACAAAGTAGATTAGTATACATTATTTTTGGGAATAGAAGTAGCTTTTCGCATTATTGAAAATTTATATCAAAAAACTCAAAGCAAATAAAAGAAGTATCGTAAATACTAGAGAAAAGTATTTCTGAAATGAAACTACATAAGCAAAAGTTTATCAAGTTATATACCATACTATTGTAGTCAGTCGTCTTCGTCTATGGTTGCGAAAAGGGGCTCCAACTCTATCCCTTTAGTAGCATTCAGCTCAAAGAAGTCTTCATGTTGGGCAAGTTCAAGTCTGGTTTTTCGGCATCAGGGAACGCCTCACAGGGTAATTGGCCACGGCGTGTGATGACAGAAAATGGAATTGTCTTCTCTCGAGTCTGGATATCACGACTAACGCCGAATCTTATTGCAGGATGGGCTCTCTACAAAGCTTGATGTAGATTTCTGGGGGCATTACTTGCAGATGTTTTGAAGTGCGCGGGATGAATGAGGCAGAGAGCCAATAGAGCCAATATTCATTCGCAGGCAATATCTTGATGGGTGTATTTTCTAGCCGAGCAGGATTACCGCTCTTTACCCGCCAAGGTAGAGGCCCTGGTTGCGCGCTCTTATAATCACCGGGCCAACGCGGTCGTAGACCAATGGGCTTCGAGTAGGCGGTGCGCCGCGGCGCTGCGTGCGCGGTTGAGTAATTTTTGAGATCAAGATTTCAAAGGTTTTTTTCAAACAGACTCTTCTCCCAGATTGAGAAACTTCATTAGCAAGTTCTTCTATGGCAACAGTTGGTCTAGCAGCACCTTTTATACGAGTCTGCGTACTGATATAGTCCTCTTTCATAAGTGGAACTGTGAAAACACCGCATAATATTATACATACAAACAGAAGTTCACTGGTGAATACCATTTTAAAGAAACTGATGCCTCTCTTTAATCATGTGTGGTTGTATTTCAACTATGAACTAGTTATAGATAACATTATATGACCCAATGATAGGCCTTCTTCCACTCAACTATGTTACCTACTCAAACAGTTATCCCAAAAGGAACACACTGAACTTATAAGGGGTGAGATTGTAATTGTTAAAGCCTAACATATCAACTATTGTTTTTTAGAGGATGGCATAATTCTTGCAATAAACAAATTAAAATTGACTGTGGTAGATGGCAAGGGCTACATCAGATACCTTGAATGTATTAAGTATTTGAATCATAAAAGACAAATATCAAAAAATTACGGATTGTACACGCCTTTAACAAGAAAATTAATAAGTAATCCAAACAATTAATCACTAATAGATACGCATTTTGCAGGCATGATTTCATTTCAAAACACATCAGGTGACTTTTCCCAACTCAATACAATTATTTTAACGAGTACATGGCTTGATATTATTGACTTATACATTCATAGTTATATATTCATACGTTCTTCAGGTGGCGGAATATCGGTAATACTAACCGATGCCTCAAGACGAAACAAGACCGTGCATTTGGTCATGGCGGAGTAAATTAAAAGAAGAGTCAGTACGGGTTAATAATTAATATTATTATTAATAGTATTAAAAGTCATTAATATGGGTTATGTTATAATAATTTGGAAATACATTATCAAATTTTCTGTAAAAAATTATACTACACATGTCCCAGTCGCCGGATTGGTACACAGGTCTAGAATATACGCATTTACAACACGCGCAATATTTGTAGCACTATGTTATCATTCTCGGCTTGATTTAACGTTAAATGTGGCCTGAAGGATTTGCAGTATATGGGGCGTTGCCAACATTTTTTTATTACCAAGGCAACGTATATAAATTTCATGCAGTAAAATATTATTCTTGTATTGATAGTAATTTTATAAAAATTTGCTTCGACCATTCGATATGTTCCACTATTATTTCTATATTGTGTAATTTTATGATCCAAGATAGTTATATTAAACAAATCAATACATATAGTATTCAAGGAAGTTTCATACAATCCGGCACTTGATCGAACTATCTTATAAATGGTTTAAAGTAAAGGGTATTTCAATGAGGATGCTCGATTTTTAAATGTAACTAAACTAAATGTAAATGTCAAGTTGTGTGTAAGATATCCACGCATTCTCTTTTATTTGAAAGATTATTTTATGTCATATAAGTGTGGAATATAACGTCGTTCAAATGTCCACCATGGCTTTGCTTGGAAGTACGTATTCATGAAGTTCAAATTTTCGAAAACTTGTCTCATATTATTGTTATGTGGGTTTGGGTCTCATAAGCCACTGGAGTCCCTTGGCGATCCCCTCTTATATGGGTCATTATCCAAAAATGCTATTTCATAACAGGAGCAATTTCGGCACGTCCCCCGCCTTAAGCCTTGCCTCCTCTAGGATAACATAGGTCCCTAATATAAGATACCTCTTCTCCTCGAGTGCGGGACAAGTGTAAAGAAGATGAATCGAGGTTTCCTCGTCTTCTTTACAGTGTCTGCAGGCCGAGCTGTCAGTCAGCCTCAGCTTGTGCTTATATGCATTCAGGCTACTATGTTGGCCCGTAATGATTCCCACCAGAATTATGGCTTTGTGCCTGTTCAATTTAATAAATTCTTGGACCCATTTCTCAATCTCAGAGTATTCGATGAAGAGTTTGGTTATTCGACAACCCGTTACTCCTCTCCATCTTTTATTGTGCTGGTCTCTTGCCCAGCCATTGATGCGATCTCTGATCAGATTCCGACTTATTCCCACTGCAGGTTCTGGTCCATAGAGGTTTTCTCTGGTCCCTAGTCTGGCAAGGTCATCTGCAATTAGATTTCCCTTAATGCTATTATGCCGGGTATCCATACGAGTTCCACCGGTCCCTTCCCTGCCAAGTGATTCACTTGTCGCATAAATCTGGCTGAATTTGCTAGATGGCTTTCGTCATGGTGACACTGAGGGCATCAATTATTTGCGGTTTATTCACATAGATCTGCGATTTAAAATAGCTCCAAATGAAGAAGTTTAAAGGCGTTAAATCGCACGATCTCTGTGGCATAACTAAATCTTAGTTTTAACAACTCCAATTCTGAAGTTTCAACGGCGAAATACCTTAGATTTTTATTTTATTTTCATTTACATGTCTTGTGTATATAAAGTCTTCATTTTCGCTTACGAGAATTTGTATTTGAAAGAAAAAAATTCCATTTATAAAACGAATCCTACAATATTCTCCTTATAACCATTATTCAACGGCAAAAAACTGGCAAATTTTAAGCTACCTCACTTTATTAATTAATTTTTTTATTTATGTGACCTGCTAACTTCGTGTGAAGTTAGCAGGATGCCCCATATTAAAAGAATAAAAAGCGGAAAAAATGTTTCTTTCACGATTAGTTGACGGCTAAAAACGACAAATATCTATGCTATTGCGAGACCCATTCGTAAATGCTTACCTGCTAACTTTATGGACATCGAAGAAGCGAATCGTTTAAACTTTGCCTATCTCTAATTAACACCAATAGCGCAATTTTGGTTGCCTAAATTTGAGGTCACGGTTAATTGACGGCTAAAAAACGACAAATGTTTATGCCATTGCTAGACCTATTCGCAAAAGTTTACCTGCTAACTTTATGGACATCGAAGAAGCGAATCGTTTAAACTTTGCCTATCTCTAATTAACACCAATAGTGTAATTTTGGTTGCCCAAATTTGAGGTCACGTGACTGGTGAACGTTAATGAACGTACTGTATATAAAGAAAGTTGAACGCTTATTAACATTATATAGCGCGTTCGGTCTGTATTAAACATACATTTCCCTTATTATTTAATTTTCTCAAATAAATATAATAGATACAGCGGCGTGGCGTGAGAAAAGAATGTAGGGATGTGATAAAAATTTTATAAGGGGAAGAGGTATAGTCAGATGTATGGTAGGCCATATGAAAATGGTAAAAATGAAAAAAGACACTAGCCTAAAATGATTATGCCGAAGTATATATTCTAATTTTTAAAATGAAGATCAATTCTTCGGTTTCTGTTTGTCCAGCGAAAACGTCTACCACTGTTTCTTCAAATGTTGGAGACGATCTCATATCTTCTAACAAAGTACTTTCAGTATTTATTAATGCTAAAGCTGACAGTCTTTCTTGCTTTTGAGAATTTCGCAGATAAGTCTTTATTCTCTTTAAACATGAACAAAATTAAACGACACAATTTTGATGACTCCGGGAAAACTGAAGATAATTGAAGGAACATAATATATTGGTGAAGCTCAAACACAGTGCTCTTTTGCATATCAGAATCACTATAAATCACTGAGAGTTCACTTTTTAATCGATTTGTGTCAAAGAATGTTCCACATGTATCTACTAAAGAAGAAAAAAGTTCGTCAGGAAAACGTTTTACGAATGAAATAAATTGTGTGGAATCTAGATCTAAGAATTTCAGTTTAGAAATTTCACTAAACCGTTCACTAATGTTCAAAGTAACAACGTCCAAAGTAATAACGTGCTTCTCTTATCTTCTTCAGGAATTGAATTCAAACGCATTATTTTACTTGGTGGTTGATTTTCTAACACAAATCTGTCCATGCGGTCTCAAATGTCACTAAACTCGTTTTTCATTTTTTGAATATGTGATTTGAAATCGGCGATCTTTTTATTGCAGTAACTAATATCTGATATTTTTGTCTGTAGAATGTTCTCTCGGAATGTGGGAATATTGCAGAAAACCCTGCTAAGAAAAAATAAAATCAAAGTCACGCAATAAAGTTAAAAGGCCTCTAGCACAAATAACGGCTTCTCGATCCCATTCCTCATTTTCATTTTCTACAATTACTTGAAACAGCGCTTCCAAATCTTCTTTATGTTATGACGACAGTCGCCAAGATGCGTTCACATAATCGCATAACTGAGTCCGGATATAACGACAACACCCATTCGAGGTTCCACTATTGACTGCGTGGATATCACTGACCTTTTCGCCCATCTAACACGTAGCTTAGATGTAATGTGGACCATCGCATTTCAGCACTGCAGCAAGTAACGCGGGAGTCCAATCACTTCGGGTGCCTTCACGGCCGATTTGAAAAAAAAAGTTGATGGTAGCGTTTAAAGTAAATAATATATGTTTGCGGTCGGTTTAAAATAATAAAAAAATTATAATAATTGAATAAATCCATTGAACTTTTAAATAACACTAATTTGACAATTTCTTAAGGGATGCGACGCATCACTCGCATCCATGTAGACTACGCCCCTGAATATGTATAAAATATTAATGAACGGACATAAAATTGCCTATGGAGTGAATGGTGTAATCGTTTGTCATTTCAATTACACCAATGAGATGTAGATAACGCCGTTCGGCTTTATGATACACGAAGAGCAATCCATAATTTATAGGGGATAGCGATATTATCTTTTATGTGAACTGTAAGCGCGCCATCATGGCATAGCAAATTGGGAAAATGTCGATTTTGTATTCAGCGCACACACGTTTCGGTAAAAAATTGGTAATTTACGGACGGTATTCGGCGATGTTTCTTATTTTGTCACAGCGCTTGATGAAGATATCGATTTTTCTCCTTATACAGAGTGGTCCTTAAGCAATGAAGCATATTATTACTATGACCTTTTAATTTCCTAGAATTTAGACCAAGTAAATTGAAACATAGCTAAGTGTTCCTTCAACGTTTCGGTTTTAACCACCATCATCAGAGAGACAAATATAATTGTTAATAAACTATAAAAACAACTTTTACAATATATCAGATATAAAGGTCATAGATAGAAAAACTTTAACGTCCTCTCTGTACAATATAGAGGAAATAACATATAGAGGCCGTAAATCCAAAAATATTAACGTCCTTTCTGGTGTACCGCAAGGGCCTGTCATTGGTCCATTATTATTTAATATCTTTATTAATAATACCACATTGCTGTTTATAAAATAGAACAGTTACTGTTCATAAAGTAGAATAAATTATTTACTTTATACAGGTGATATAAAAATGTATTTGCAAATAGATTTAATATTAGTGAGTCTACTATAAGAAATTAATTGAGGAAGCTGTTACTCTGTGGTAGTTCATAATTCACAACGGAAATGAGTAAAACAATTACTCAAATAAATTAACCCCGTGTATCATAGTTCTTAAAAATATTCATGGAAATTCCCACAATTTAATGGTCGGGATATACAAATACAAATATACCTGCAATACAAATTCAATATTCATTTTACACAAGAGGTAATTACCCTTCATTTTCGTAATTATATACATAAATATGTTATTTTTTTAAATGTAACTAATAAATATTGAAGTTAACATGAAAATATTATTTGCAAAGGTATTTTCCATTTAGAGGTTTCATAGAATAGTTTACTTGTATTTAACATTAGAACTCAGTTAAGTCAGATTTATGAGATATAACTATAACGAAATACTTAAGTATTATTAATTAATAATAAGTATAATTTGCGTTGTAGTCAAATTTTATGCCTAGTCAATTGTATACAATTTGGTATTCTTATTTTGTTACTCTTTCTGTGCCGCTGATAGGATAGGGGGTTAATTAAACACCTTTGGAGTAGATGTTTTGCAAGTCACAGTAATATTTTGTAACAAATCAATTCGCAATATAATGTTTTTGTTCTATTATATATATACAGCGTGATTCAGCTAACCCGTTCATTAAAAGTTTATGAGCTTCCCATTGGAATTAATTTTTTAAAATTTGGAATCAGGGGTTAGCGAGGACGATCTATTCAACTAAAGTATTTTTGCTTTTCTGACACTTCCGGTTATACCGGAAGTAGCTATCAACTTCCTTATTTTAAATAGAACACAAAGTATATTATTACATTTTTGTATTACACTGCTGATTTTAAGTGAACTTTCTTAACAATTCCCTATACCTATTTTCAGCAGTTTTTGAGATATTTTAATTTTTTTTTTTAAAAATTGGGTTTTGTAGTATCCCATTGGAATGCTCGTCACTTATTCTCAAAATATCTCAAAACCTTATATCTCAAAAACTGCTGAAGATAGGTATAAGGAATTGTTAAAAAAGTTCACTTAAAATCAGCAGGGTAATTCAAAAATGTAATAATATACTGGCTGTTCTATTTAAAATAAGGAAGTTGATAGCTACTTCCGGTATAATCGGAAGTGTCAGAAAAGCAAAAACATTTTAGTTGAATAGATCGTCCTCGCTAACCCCTGATTCAAAATTTTAAAAAATGAATTCCAATGGGAAGTTCATAAACTTTTAATGAACGGGTTAGGTGTATATATATATATATATATATATATATATATATATATATATATATATATATATATATATATATATATATATATATATATATACAATAATACAGCTTAAACAAAAATCATTTTTTACTTAAGAATTGTATTAAACGAGCTCCGCGAATTTAAATAATATCTGAATTTCTTTGTGGATCATTAAAATTATGTCAGGGACCCCTGATGGTTCGCGTACCATTGGTTGCCGACCGCTGCTATGGGGTATTTCATTTGAAAAATAGTTTTTAAGCTTTTTAAAAACAGATTATTGTTAATTATTTTCATTAAATACAAATGAGAGATGAGAGGTTACACTGTAAAGACAACATTTCATAACGATCGTCCTATATAGTTAGCCCCTTCAATAGGCGTAAGTACTTACCTGTGCCCATAACATAAATTTCTTTTTCTTGTTTCTTCATGGGAAGAAATTTCATGGTGTATAAATATAATAAACCAAAAGCTAGCTGGATTCCAGATGTTAGCAAGTGAGCCAGAAATGCTGCGCCACAAACTAACCAACCCCATCCCCCTAAAAGAGAACAATAATAATCAATAAGCTAAATAGTATAACTCGTTATATTACTATATGTTCAGTATAGAGTGGAATAGAATAGAATAATTTATTGACCACGTACAAGTACATTTTTAATCACACATTTTGTTGTCATAAAAATATATAATCATAAAAAAATTAATCAATACTGTTAAAGAATTTGACTAGTAAGAAATTTTCTAAGTACAGGTGAAAAGCTGTATATGTACTAATAAAAGTTATCGTAGAGGTGTATTTCTAAACTGCTTTATTATATGTGTAATATGTAAGCTTAATAGCGGTTCTGTTAGGTCTCTATCATGTTTTTTATTATGCTGGTGTACGTTGGAATTTATGGATTGTGCAATTTTTCCTTTATTAACAAAAGTGACTAGCAGGTACAAGTATGCGAGGGATAGAACCTTATGTTTTCTACATATTTGGTTTTTATTTGTTAACCAGGCATAAGGACCAGGCATTTGTATAAGCCAAACTTTTTCTACTCATCTTCTTAGTTTCTCGAGCAAAGTGGTATTATCAACAAGAAGTATATAAAAATATTCTAATTGCTACTGATAATTCGTTTATTTAAATAAGAGGGAGTACTAGACCCAGAACAGGTCATTGCGAGACACCTCCTTCTACAAGTTACAAGATAGCGTCGGAGTCTTCAAAACTGACATATTGTTGTCTATTACGTAAGAAGGACTGAAGAGTTGTAACTTTCTACTACGGATGCCATCGTATTTAAGCTTTAATCTTATGCCATCTAAATTTATCTAATTAAAAGCTTTGTTGTAATTGCATAGAGTTGTATACGAGTATGTGTGTTGGTCTGAAGGCCAAGTCCTGCAACAACGTCATTTATTAATGTTAATGAAACTTTTATTGCGGAGAGGTAGAAATACAAATATAAGATGTAATAAACGAGGATAAAGCAATTTTTAATTTAGATGTTGTTTTTGTCACCTACCTACTGATATAACAAACTATATATAGTAAATGAATATTATATAGCGTGTCCTATAGATAGGAAATAAAATATAATTTGTTGGATTTAATCGAGCGGCGTTTATTTAACTATTACTATTCGCCTTAATAACAACTACTACTCGAGAGCTACTAGTACCACTAGAGTACTACTAGAGAGTTTTACACGTTTAGTTTAAATTTACTAGGTCCTCTTTCAATCTTTTACTAGGTCATTTTTCAATGTTTCATATTCGAGTTCTTACCTTACATAACAATGTTCAGAAATCAACTACATCATACTATATATATGTCTATAGTGCTTATATGATTTAAATACTTAGTCACGTGTTAAAATTAAATATAATGGTGGGGGCGCCAATGTTTGTACTATTAACTCCTGTGCAAGTTATTTACGATAAGTGCATATTTTATGAGAATTATCAACGGTGTGATATAAAGACGTAGTTGATTTCTACGTTACATTCAGGAATATGAATATTTGTGTTTTGGGCACATTTACCTTTTATGATATAACATACCACAAAACGCTCCACATAAATTATACAGTGTGCCCTAAATCCGATGGTAAATTTATCTTGATGGTATAGATATATGGACAAAACGCAGACAACATACATTTCTATCAACATTACTAGTTCAGGCTCTGGGATTTGGAGTGAGGTCACATGACTAGTGGTACGTGTTTACCACATAACGAACTTTAAGCAATTAACCTATTGTGTTGACAAGACTGCTAGGAAATACTGTAGATAATTCTATTAATGCTCACTGGATCCTAATATGGAAATAAAAGGATATAACTCGATATTAATTAAAATTGTTTGTGGAAGTTTGAACCAAATAATTTATAGATTCAGATATTTTCGACGGAAATAAACGCAGCCTCAGATTCATAATAAATATTAATAGTTGAATATTAAAATATGAATATTTAGGAACTATTGCAATAAATCATGATACTATTACTTCTCGTTAACTTAACATAACAAAATAATGTTTCTTTATAGATAAAACTTAAAGATTACGTTAGATTCACATAAATATCTTCTCTTGTACCTTGTAGCCCCAAGTTTATACTGAATATTCTTAATTTTAAGGAACGATTAATTTGCTATACCAAAGTAATGTTTTTTCAATTTATAAAACCACAACTTTCGTTCACAGTATTCTCTAAAAAGTTAGAATGTCGTAGGTTTATCAGTTTATATAATGGCGGAGGTGGCAATGTAGATTTTCGATGAAAATAAATAAATGGAGCCCCAAATTTATCCTGAATATTTTTAAGAAACGATTGATTTGGTATACTAAAATAATATTGCTTCAATTTAACCAAAATTTTCTATTGCATTTTCTAGGTTTTGAAAATCTAGAATGTAGCAGTTAAAATAATGGCAGAGGTGTCAGTGTAAAAGAATTTACCACCTTTTGTGGTAATTTTATAATTTGTATTTTATCGGTGATTTTCAACTATGTTACCGAGAAATAGTTGATTTTTCTTTTGTAGAGAGATCATTCTTTGTGGCAATAGAAATGAAAGATTAGATTAAATTCAGATAAATCTCATTTTAATCCAATTTGTAATTTCTATTGTTTCATAAGAATTATATCCCTATGAAAGAAGAAAATAATTATTTTTTGGTAATATGGGTGATAATCTCACATAACTACGAATTATAAACTACCACTAAAGGTTGTGAATTTTTTGTTGACATTTTAGCTTTTCAGCGAATGTCGTACGCAATGAGAGGTTATAGTTTTCTAAATTGAAGAAAAATTATTTCGGTAAAGCAAATTAATCATAGATGTAATGATTTATTGCAATCGTTCCTTAAAACTATGAATATGTAGTATAAATTTCGGGCTACATTTCCTTTCATAGAGAATATTAGTCTGAATGTAAATAATCTTTAATTTCTGTTTTTATATAAGAATGATCTCTCTTCGAAAGAAGAAAGTAACTTTCTCGGTAATATAATTGAAAATCATCCATAGAATGCTAATTATATAAAATGTAGTAAATCCTTTCACTTGCACCTCCGCCATTATTTTAACTGATAAACCTAAATGACACTAGCTTTTGAGTGAATGTTGTAAATGAATGTTTTAGTTTTCTAAATTGAAGAAACATTATGCTGGCATACCAAATTAGTGATAAATACGATTATTTATTGTAATCGTTCCTTAAAACTGTGAATATTCAGTACAAATAGTTTGTATGTAGTTGTTGTTATATGTACTTTAATTTTTTACATATAGCCCCTTGCCTGAAGTGTTACTTACTACAGCTAACTTCACTTGTAAGAGAGACATGGGGCTGGCAACCCCTATAAAAAATAATTACAAAATAATTACGTGTAATTATTCATTAGTGAGCTATTATTTAAAAAATTACACAATTGTGTGAATTTGGTGGAATATAGTAAGAAAAAATGAAAACTAATGGTACCCATATATAAATAATTTTATGGAACGATTGTATATGGATGTTTTTTCAATTTAGATAACAAAAAACCCATAAAAATAATGACGAACGTGCCTATATAAAAGTATTCACTACCTTCTGTGGTAGTTATATATTTCGTATTTTATATGAGACTGTCAACTATATTACCAACTAGTGGTTACTTTCTTCTTTCATATGGAGATAATTCTTATGGGACAATAGAAATTTTAAGATTCTATTAGGTTCATATATATATATATATATATATATATATATATATATATATATATTTTCGATAAAAATGAATATAGCCTCAAATTTATACTGAATATTCAGTTTTAAGAAACGATTTATTTGCTATAATAATGTTTCTTCAAGAGAAATAGTTACGTTCTTCATTCGTAGGGAGATAATTCTTCTGGGACAAAAGAAATTGAAGATTAGATTAGATTTGGATAAATATTTCTGTTAATCGAAAATTTTTATCTGGGTTTTATCTAATCTTTAATTTTTATTATCCCATTAGAATTATCTCTCTATGACAGAAGAGTAACTATTGCAAATAGAATAGAATAAATTGCATACTTTTACAGTAACACCTTTTACCATTACTTCGACTAGTTAACATATAAAGTTGTAGTTTTATTAATACAGTCAATAATATAGCTACCACAAAAGATAATAAATACTTATACACCAGCGCCTCCACCATTATTTTGACTGGTACTGTAATGAAGTTTAATTGTTTAGCCAAAATTGTAAATATATTTTTTGATCTTATAAATTAAAAAACCGCTGTTTCGGTATAGCAGATTAATAAAAAATGCGACGATTTATTGTAACACTTTCTTGAAACTATGAAGATTCAATATGATTTCATAATATTAATATTTTGATGACCAAAATGTAGCCTTAAATTTATACAGAATATTCATAGTTTTAAAGAATAATTATAACCAATCATTGTATTTCTAATTAACTAGCTATAACAAAATAATGTTTCTTCAACTCAGAAAACTAAAATCTTCGCTTACAACATTGGCTGATAAGCTAGAATATCATAGGTTTACCTGTGAAAATAATGTTGGATGCGTCAGTGTAAAAGTATTTACTACCTTCTGTAGCAGTTATATAATCCTTATTTTATTAGAGTATCTACTGTATTAGGGAAAAATAGTTATTTTCTTCTTTCAGTGGGAGATAATTCTTATGGGCCAAATTTAGAACTATATTTTATTCAGATAAATATTTTGTATGAAAATACATGTACATCTAAATTTGTACCGGATATTCTAGTTTTAAGATTGAAATAAATCATCGCAATTCTGATTAATCTGCTGTACCGACATAATGGGACAATAGAAATTTTAAATTATATTGGATTCAAATATTCTGGATGAAAATAAATGTAGCCATCAGTTTATATTGAATATTCATAGTTTTAAGGAACTATTGCAATAAATCATCGCATTTCTGATTGATCCGCTATACCGAAAAAATGTTTTTACAATTTAAAAAACCAAAAACTTCACTTACAGTATACACCGAAGAGCTAGGAATGTCCTAGGTTTGCCAGTCAAACTAAGGGCGGAGGCGCCGAGGTAATTTATTCGCTGCCTTTTGTGATACCTATACAATTCGTATTTTATGTGATATTATCAACTACATTATAAAAGAATAGTCACACTGTTTCTTCATAGAGAGATAATTCTTATGGGACAATAGAAATTTTATTTTTTAGCGAATGTTGTAAGTAAAGCTTTTGATTTTCTAAATTGCAGAAACATTATTTCGTCATAGTAAATCAATTAAAAATACGACGATTCATTGCAATCAATCCTTGGAATTATAAATATTCAGTATAAATTTCGACTTACATTTCATCGAAAATATTTAGCTGCATCTAATATAATCTTAATTTTCTATCGTCGCATAAGAATTATCTCCCAAAAAAGCAATGTAACTATTTCTTTATAATATAGTATAGTATAGATAATATCACATAATATTCTAAATATATAGCTACCACAAAAGGGAGCGAATATATTTACACCGGCGCATCCACCATTATATTGAGTGGTAAATCTATGGCATTCGAACTGTTCAGAGAATATATCTGAAGTTTTTGGTTTTCTAAAGTGAAGAAGTATTATTTCTGTGCAGCAGATTGATCAGAGATGCGATGACTTATTGCAATCGTTCATGTTTTGTATATGGCAACGTTTAATTTTTTCTTACTACGTCCAACCAAATTCACACTTGTGTAATTGTTATACATAATAGCTGACTAAAGAATAATTACACAATTATTTTTGTTGCTATCGCTAGGGGCTATTACAAAAAACTACTTCCAAAGAAATAATTGCTTATTTTGCACTTTTAAAAATTAAGCCAAAATTACGAAAAAATATATAAGCTAACAAATACATAACATATAGTTTTTATGATATCTCTCTCTGAACATTCATAGTTCTTAGGAACGATTGCAATAAGTAATCGTATTTATCATTAACATGGTATACCAAAATAATTCTTCTTCAATCTTCTTAGAAAATCAAAGCTTTCATTTACAACATTCACTGAAGAGCTAGTGTTATAGGTTTGGCAGTTAAAATAATGGCGGAGGCGCCAGTGTGAGAGGATTTACTACCTCTTGTATTAGTTATATAATATTGTATTAGTTATATTTTATGGATATTATCAACTATATTACTGACAAATAGGTACTTTCTTCTTTCGCAGGAAATCATGCTTATCGGACAATTGAAATTAAAGATTATATTAGATTGCGACAAATATTATCGATGAAAAAAGATGTAGCCCCACCGAATATTCATAGTTTTAAGGAACGATTGCAATAAATTATCATATTTATGATTAACTTGCCCTAGACTGCATACAACATTCGTTGAAAAGCTGAAATGTCATAGGTTTACTAGTCAACATAATGACGGAGGTACCTATGTACAAGTATTCACAACATTTTGTAGTAGTTATACAATTTGTATATTATGTGAGATTATCGACTATATTACCGATAAATAATTATTTTCTTCTTCCATAGGGATATAATTTTTATGTAATAATAGAATTTAAAGATTTGATTCGACTGAGATAAACATTTTCGATGAAAATAAATATTTATCTGAATCTAATCTAATCTTTCATTATTTCTATCGTCTCATAAGAATGAACTCCCTTCGAAAAAAGAAAAATGTACCTACTTCTCGGTAATATAATTGACAATAATCAATAGAATACGAATTATATAAGTAATAAAAAAGGTAGTAAATTCTTTTCCACTGACACTTCCGCCATTATTTTAACTGACAAACTATGACACTAGCAACGAATGTTGTAAATGAAAGGTTTGATTTCCTAAATTAAAGAAGCATTATTTTAGTATACAAAATTAATAAATACGATTATTCTTTGAATAATCGATTGATTATTTTTTCAATCCTTAAATCCTTTCCGTCCTTAAAACTATGAATATTTAGGTAGTATAAAGGGTCTAGCAGGTTTAGCATATCAGAAATGCACTGACGCATGACGTGACGTATATTTATCTACTTTAACTTTATGTACATAGCCCCTTACCTGACGTGTTACTTATTTCAACTAATTCAGACATCCAACTTCACTTGTAAGAGAGATATGGGGGTGACAACCCCTACCGTCAAAATAATTTTTCTCTGAAACTATGGGAGACATTTGAATAAAATAAAAATGATATGTTAGATATTTGTTGGCTTTATAATATATATTTTTTTCTTGATTTTGTCTTTATTCTTAAGAGTGCAAAATAAGCAATTATTACTTTGGGATCTCTTTATACTCCTAGAGATACACCAACTAAAATAATTATGTATAGTCATTCATCAGTCAGCTATTATGTATAAAAATTACACAAGTGTGAATTTGGCGGAACATAGTAAGAGAAACGTTCACCGAGAAGTTAGAACGTCCTAAGTTTACTAATCACAATAACGGCGGAGGCGCCAGAGTAAAAGTATTTGCTACATTTTGTGGTACTTATATAGTACATATTTGATCTGAGATTATCATGAATATTACAGAGAAGCAGTTAATTTCTTGTTTCATAGGGAGATAATTTTTATTTAACATATAAAATTTTCGATGCTAAGAAAAGTAGCCCCAAATTTACACTGAAGTGTTATAGCTTTTAGGAACGATTGCAATAAATCATTGTATCTCTGACTAATTTTCTATAGATAAAGAATTGTTTTTCAGTTTAGAAAAATAAAAAATTTGCGTATATTTGGTTAGAAGCTATATCATAGCTTTACCATTCAAAGTATTGGCGGAGGCGCCAGTATTTATATTTTATGAAATAAAGTTTCACACAATATTCGTAATTTTATTATTAAATAATTTTTGCAAACTCTGAAATAATCAACATCGACTGGCGTTAAAGTTAAAGTTTTAAATTATTATGTTTGGACTTTGACGTTACGATATTTTTCTTTTTTTTTTTTATTGCAATTTGCTCTTTTTTAACAAAACAGAATTTCTTTTAAAGTTTTCCAAGTACAATGGTTCAAATAATAGAGGTCTTCCATTTACTGTTTATAACAAAGTTTTTTTTTTTTTTTGAGAAATACAAGTAACGCAAGTACGGCTTTATTTATATTATAAGTTATTCTAACATCCATACAAACACTGTTGCAAGAGGGAGTTGCACTGTTGTAATTTAAAAAATATGATGATGTCACATATAAAACATAGAATGAGAGAAAATATTTACATCCATCACCGTCTTTTTAAATAATAAGGTTGATAAGTTTGAGTCAAAAAAGAATATGAATATTGAGTGACAAATGAAATATGAGTATTGAACTTTAACACCACGTTGTATTGTTGTAATCGACTTTATTTATTTCGTTGTTGCCAATGCATTTTCTACTTTTCTCTAATCACTGAATAATAAGAAAATATTTAAATAAATTAAAACAAAATGTCTACACATACATTAAATTGACATCAACGCCTTCGCCATTTTTATAAATTGCGTTAACTGGGGGTATATTCTATTAAATAACAATTCAGTTCTTTTTCATAAAATTCCAGAGAAGTCTGTTTGGTTTTGTTACATATATTAAATATGTACACATACATTAAATTTATATCGACGCCTTCGCCATTTTTAAAAATTGCTTTAACTGAGGGTATTTTCTATTAAATAACAATTCAGTTCTTTTTCATAAAATTCCAGAGAAGTCTGTTTGGTTTTGTTACATCGATTAAACTTGTATAGATACATTAAATTTATATCGGCGCCTTCGCCATTTTTAAAAATTGCGTTAACTGGGCATATTCTCTATTAAATAACAATTCAGTTCTGTTTCATAGAATTCCAGAGAACTCTGTTTGATTTTGTTAGATATATGAAGAGCTCTACTTATATTTTGAGACTTGGCAACACCAACTGTTTTCGGACGCCATCTGACGCTTGCTGTGCAAATGTTGACATTTTTAACTATAACCTTCTTCAGAATATTTTATAATTTAAACGCGATTTGTGTTGTTTACAGTGACTTGAAAATTGTATCTCAGCGAAAAAATGGAATTAACTCGCGAAACTTTTCGATGTGATGACTTATTACGACTTTCGACGTGGATTATCAAGACAAGAGTGAAAACCGTATCCTTTGCCACTGTGAAACGCTGGTATAATGAGATTAATCGTAGCCGCCATTCTCTCACCGACGAAAATCATGAAGGTCGTCCAAAATCAGTTGTGCCAGTAAACATTGCTGCTGTGCAAAAACTGAAAATGCAAGATCGTCATGTTACATACTGTGCGATTGATGCAACTTTAGGCACTAGTTCGACTAGCATATATAAAATATTGCATGATCATTTAACTGTAAAAAAGGTGTGCTCTCGTTGGATCTCACATAATTTGAAAAAATATAAAAAAGATGCTCATGTCGATTGGTGCAAACTAAAGCCCAAGAAATACAATGGCGGTACTTCAGAAGACGTATATAATATTCTAACAGGTGAAGAATTATGGATCTATGCGTATGAGCCGGAAAGTAAGCAGCAGTTTCACGCCGGAAAGTATAGGCGTTTCAAGATGAACCAAATCCAACAAAAGTTGTTCGCGCTCGAAGCACTTCCAAACAAATGTAGCCTGTTTTCTCGGAAAAACTGGTCGTGGCAACAGTGCGCTTACAGGAACGTAAGACGGTTAATAGTACACAACCATTTGTTTACCGAAAGTATTCGGTAAAATAAGGAAAACAAACAAGCGCATCGGATCATTCTGCATCATTAATTAATAGGTTATCCACCGTACAGTCCTAATTTGGCACCCAATAACTTATTCTTGTTCCCGAACGTCAAAAATAAATTGCGTGGACAACGATTTTCGTCGCCAGAAGCCGTTGATGCGTTCAAAAACCATGTTTTGGAGATATCTCAAGCGGAATGGAAGAAATGCTTTAACAAATGGTTCGAACGCATACAAAATTGTATATCATAGATCATGAAGAGGAATATATTGAAAAACAATAAAGTAATTTTCAATGACAAATTAATGTTTGTTTATTATTAGGCTCAAAATATAAATCGTGCCCCTTGTACATACATTGAATTGATATCAGCGCCTTCGTCATTTCTTAAAACAACGTAAATAAACTAAAACAAAATGTATACATACATTAAATTGACATCGACGCCTTCGCCATTTCTTAAAATAGCGTTGACAGGGTATTTTTTATCAAATAATTCAGGTTCTTTTTCATAGAAATCCAGAGAACTCTGTTTGGTTTTGTTCTTCGTATATTCATCTCTTAATCAGTATTGTATAACTTCTTACTATCACGCTTTAAAAAATATAATACCGTGTACGTACCTAAGTGTATCATATAATCTCAAGTGGTTAACCCCCATAATCGTATATTACCAAAAAGGAAACCCGTTTCAGACTTACCTTCCGGATAGTAGTGTTGTTTTATCGTAGCCGTATCTACGTCTCTCCTACGCAAAGCTGGTATGTTCCGGTGTAAGGAAAGCAATTCTCTATCGTGTATCACTGGGAACGAGTCCTCATCCTCGGGCGGTCTAGGGATAGGCGTGCTTCTGTCTGAAACAAATATTAAGAATACAGTCCTGAACTATTAGGTCATTATAATTGTATTCTGTTACTGTTTTTGTATCAATTTAGTATACAATGTTTTAGTAAAGTGATAAATAAATTAAGAATTGAACTGATTAGTCATTGTATCTGTATATTATTACTGTTAAATTTGCATCAATTTAGTATACAATGTTTTTGTAAAATAATGAATAAATTTGTTAAAAACTCAAGGAATAACTTTTGAAAAAAACTCTCAGGCCCATCAATTTTTTCTTTTAGTTACGTAGTTTTTAGAATGTAATTGATACAGATACATACGAGGTGTTTCGTGTAGAAGGTACGACGTCATCAATATATTGACATGACAACCCCTCTTTTATTATGGAATGTATGCATTAATGGTAATTATATATAATAAAATTCACTAAATTAAATGTTCGAATTGTGCACCGTTGACTACCTAACAATAGTCTTAGCGACCTCTAACTTGCTGAGAAAAATTTTCTTGAAATTGATCGAGGAAGCCGTTAATCTGTGGTAGTTCATAATTCCAATGCAATTGAGTAAAGCAACTAACAAGTTTTATACCACTAAATTTACACAAATATTTTGCCTGATCGCCATATTTGACACCCCTTTTCGTGGGGATACTTAAAAAGCGAAATATACGTTACTAAGCTGGATAATTTATATGTGTAGTAGTTATTAAGAAAGAATTTATTATTGACTTGGTTACTGTCAACGGTGCGTAATTTGAACATCTGACTTAGTTATTTTTCAAATAATTGCCATTAAATTTGGTATTTTGAAATTTCAGCATCGTTCTTCTTAGTTTTTTTATCCATCCTGTACTTACAATAATGTAATTATTACCGTAGAATGTAGATTATCTAAAAATATGTGTTCTTTCACATTCCATAATGAAAAAGGGGGGGTTGCCATTAACAAAAAATATCGATGACATTGTACCTCCTACACGAATTATCTTGAATGTATTAATTATATTTTATAAAATTCGTAACCGAAACAGGTCAGAAAGTTTTTCACAAAAATTATTCCTTGAATTTTTAATGAGTTCATTACATTACAAAAATAGTGTACAGCATAAATGACAAAGAGTAAAGCTTTCGATATTCAAAACACTTCTACCTTCACTGTTTACCACAATTTAGACAGTTCGTTACATCCAATAACATTCGAAACCTCTAGAGATTGCTTGAACGGAATTTAACCCACGATAGAGGTTTCCACCTTCATGGAGGAGAAATCAAATCAAAATTATGTGTGTGTCTAATTGCCAAAAAATTATTTCCATCATCTGACTGTTTTTTAAGGAAACTTAATTCAAATAAATGATTAATGACAATGTAATACATTGCTGCCGGATATTCAATCAAAAATTAACTGGGATTACCTTTAATTAATTATATAATTATACGATCATTAATTTATTTTAATGAATATTAACTATTTTTTTAAGTGAGTTAAAAACATTTTTTTGAAGAAAATGATGTGAAGAATTTAAAGAAAAATGGTTGCCAGCTCTCAGTCACCCGCAACCTCTAGGTTGCCAGATGTAGGTATATTATTGTTAATTATTTATACTCCTCGTGTTTTTCAATACAATATTATACTGAATTGAAGTTTAATTTTTATTGTACACGATAATACATGGTTGCCTATAAAAATATGACCGCAAGTAGTGGTTGCCATGATTTGAATTAATTACTTTCGCTCTAGATGAGTGTGAGCAAACGAGTGTGAACAAGGATTCAATTTGGTGTAGTTAAAGTAATTTTTCTATATAATGTTATTAAAACTTATCGTATCTCAGCTGCGATTGAAAAAAGTAACTTATGAATATTGATCAATCAGGGCAATGAAATATGTATTTCATAATAATGACATTAAAGAATTATTACGATTTTAGTAATTTTTTTTTATTGAAAAATTATAAATAATATTTTTTTATCAGATAATGAATTTGCTTTAAAAAATACATATTTTTCTAAAATGTATATTCAAAATATTTTCAAAGAACGACTTTTCAAAAAAATTTCGCATCATCGACTGATGTGATCGACGTTTTTAATGATAAAAAAAATTAATGTTGTCCAGGCATTTACCGCTTTTATGTATGGCGTCAAAAAAGGTACAAGTGTAAATAAGGCCAGATACCAGATATTTCAAAAAAATATATATATTCAGCCACAAGAACTAATGAATTTTTTTAAAGTAACTAGTTTTGATTCCAAACTGATTCCATCATGTTGGAGGTCGCTAAAGCAGAAAACTATTTTTATCAATTCGATGTGCTAAGTACAACAGATCCATGTTGTGTGAAATTGAATGCAAAAGATTGCGGTTGGTCATTAATTGATGGTACTTTGGAACTAACATGGTTCATTGGTGATCCGACGCCGATAAGAGTCGAAGACATTTTATCCTTATCAAAAAAGGTAACTTCTGAAGAAAATGAAGGCACGAATGAAGGTTTTGATACAGATGAAAGCTCTGATAATTCAGATAAAGTTGATAGAAATTCAAAAGAAGAAGAAAAAGACGAATAAAAAGAAATTTAAGTTTATTAAATTCGTGTTAAAAAAATGTATTTTTTTAAAGCAAAGTAAAAAAATATGAGTTACATTTTTTCAATAAAAAAAACTGAAATCGTAATAATTTTTGATAATATTTTATATAGAAAAATTACTTTAATTACTCCACATTGTGTCCTTGTTTACACTCATTTGCTCACAATCATCTAGTGCGGAGTAATTAATTCAAATCATGGCAACCACCAGTTGCGGCCATTGTTTTACAAGCAACCATGTATTATCGTGTACAGCAAAAACTTGAATTTAGTATAATATTTTATTGAAAAACATGAGTATAAATAATTAACAATAATACAACCTGATATTACATTGTCCAGCAATGTCTTACATTGTCATTAATCATTCATTTGAATTAAGTTTCATTAAATGAAACAGATAAATGCAGAAATCAGCTGCCGGATCTTGTACTATTATGTACATACTTATCTTGACGTTTATAACATAAACACTTAATATTTATCCAGAAATAACAACGTTCTTTATTAAAACTAATTTTTACTGGTCTCGGAGACGTCAAATTTAGACCTCATTTTTAAAGCCTAACATTTTTTATGGCTTTCAATTTAATTAACCTTGAACTTAAAAAAACACAGTAAGAAGAGGACCGGCTGTAGTGAATGAACGATTAAATCACCTTAACTTTACGTAATTGCCGGTCTTCCTCTTTGTAATCTGCTTCGTTGAATGTTAAAGAGCGCAAATTGATTGTCCAAAGCCACGCCGACAGCTGGAGGGCCCTTTCCAGCCGCTTTCATTCATAAACCTCTTCCTGTGATGCCCTCAGGACGACGACAAGAGATTCGCGTGGCAAAAGAATAATAACGTACTCTGGCTATATCGATTTTTCTCGCTAGAGGTGAAAATACATTTGCATTTTCTCCATATCGTCCTAATTAGTCGACTTTATTAAGATCATAGATAAGAGATGTAGGTATTTTCCAGTCTTGCGTATATCTACTGAATTAAATTATTCGAATACATTGTGGGAGAAACTATAGAGTAGGTATTCGTTACATGTCATTTTATTATGTCTAATGTTAATCCATTATAGGATACATAGATGGTAACAGCAACAGACAAACAACATTTAGGAAAAACATTACTGTAACTAGCAAAAGAGAGACGTGAAATTAGAGGTTCAAGAATTCACCAAGACTATACAAGATAGCTCATAAGGGCAAGAAGAGGAAGAAGAAGTAGTAGAGCAGATCTGAAGATAGGAGCGTATAAATTCCAAAGTATGGGATAATTTGGAGTAACGATAAGTGGAAAATGATAAGAGCACATAAATAAGAGAAAGTGTAAAACCAGGAATAGAATATATTGATAATATCAAAGACTGTTAAAGACATCAGCAAAATAAGTAAAAAAATATAAAGTAGCGATCAGACCAGTAATAACATACACAGCAGAAACATATAAGTCGGAAATCGAGAAAGGAACCACCAAACGGCCAAGCGGTTATCAAAGTAGTTCCCGAATAGCAAAGCTATTACATAATCGCTCTAGGAAACAACTACTCCTCGGACTAAAGCCCCGCCAGGCATTGAATTATATCCAGAAGTGATCCTCGACCCCTTTCTCGTGTTTGTGCATGATCAGAGATCATATCGATAAAAATGTATACGCCATAAAGTTCATTCGGCATTTGTCCTGAATCGGCGTACCGTGTACGGCACTGATGAGAACTAATAAGTTCGAAACAGCTGTATGTCGTTCGGTTCCGATCCAGGACAAATGTCGAATCCTACCTGTGGCGGGTTTTATTTTTTGATACACAGCAGAAACAATATATAAACAGGGATGCAGAAAGTTTTAAACTATGGAAAAATGATATCTTAGAGAACTTTAGAGCCAACAACGATATAATACTTCAGGATGAATCATGACATCTGGAAGTTAATGGGGAAGATGGGTAGGATATCGTGAGATGCATAAGAGTCTAAAGATTAGATAAGCTTGAGTTCACACAAAGGAGAAGCTAATAAGGAAAATGATGAGTAGGAAACCTATGGAAACCAGACCGAGAGGGGGGTCTTTGTGACCATAAAGTATGTGACAAAGCCAAATAATAGACGATATAATAAAGATGGAAGTATCTCCTAATTGGAGAGGCCCAATTAAGGACTGGAAAGAATGGAGTAGAATAACAAAGAAAGCTAAAAATTACCATGATTTGTAAAGAAAGCGAAATATGCAGACCAATTCCCTGCATGAGCTGGCCTAGACCTTAGGAAATGAGCGGAATATGTCTCGAACTGAAGCGTCGAGACTATTGAATGTTAATTCAAGGAGACGAGTAAGGGGTACTTACTATAGATGGCCATAGTATTGTTACGTACCGTATTTTAATCATTCCGTACCCGAGCTATAAAATCATGCGGCATTTTTCAGTTTTTCGTAGCATTATTAAAGTAATAAAATTTTACTTAAATTATTTTAACTTCAATTAATAAATAGTAAAAATTATTAGGCGTGTTTTAAATTGATTTTAAGAAAGAATTTAGTTTTAAAATATCCCATACAAACGTATCGAGATCATAATAGAATATTTGAGTAAAAGCGCATCGACGGATGCTTAAAATTCTGGACACTTGATGAACGACTAGGTATATGTAACATAAACAAAGCGAGCGACTTATTTATTTTCGATAAGCAATTATCGCCCTTATATGTTAAGGTTAGACGGAAAGAGAGTCGTGGGAAGGTGACTAAATAGTGACAAACATTATAAATAATGTCGAATTTGAGAGATCGCGTACGCTGGTACACTGCGTGCTAGTTATTTTCGTTACACTGAGAGCTTCAGGAATCTGTGGTCTCTCTCATAGGGAACCAAGATTTTACTCGAATAGGCATCTCCTGAGGTAGTAAGGAATTTAAAATTAACCCGAGAAGAAACAGCCAAAAATTAATTCGAGAAGACGCAGTTCGAATTTAGTCCGAGAAGAGACAGCTAGGAAAATCAGATGATTAGAAGCACCGAAAATCAGAGGAACAGAAGACAGACTTGAAAATTAGGAAGCCAACAAACTAACAGTTGTTGTCCACTGCCTCATCCGCATCGGTCCTATGACATCACCGATAGTAGGGGTTGCGAGCTTGGGGGAGAAATCTCCGACGCCGTGATTATTTCCTTACTGCTGGTGAGGATTCTTTATTTGTTCGTATTTTAATTATTAATCAAATTATCGTGAGCACTCATTATCGGTAAAAGAGGGATTTATTTAACTAACGACTATATCAGTGCAGGCGAGCTACTGCACATCCTTTACAAGAAACTTCCCTTTATTCCCTTATTTAGAGAATTCCCTTTATTCGTCTATTTTACGTAAATGTAAATTAACTTATATTATGATGTTCTTGATAGATTAACAACCCTCTGTTCATAATTTATTGCATTTTGTAGACAAGATGTGAGTATATATTTAAGGGGGCATTGACATATCTGGGACTTCTATAATTTTAGGAGTCCCAGAGTTAGGAATTAGCAGTTACTACAGATGGATTTCTTTCGATGGTTTACACCATCGGTGACATTTATGTACCTGTTGTATAAAATGATAATGATATTTAGTGCCTACCGTCTTAGGATGCGGATTTTGTCTAAAACTTTTCATCGGGCTACCTGAGTATTTCAGAGTGAGTGGGTACGTGACACAAAGCCATCATTAGAGACAGTTGTCTCACATTTAAGGGTTTTACTAAGGTGACTGTACACAACCTACGGCAACAAGCCATTTGCAAACTGCGAATTCATGGTTGAGCATAGGTCCTTAATGGTTCCCCAGTGGGAGAACTCACAGAGTGTTTGGTGAGAGGAGGAACGCATTACAGATTTCTGCGTATGCTAACCATTATTTAAACAGACGAAAATTCCATTACTAATAACAGAGTTCTTTTATTTGTCAATAATATTATTTTCACCTATCCAAGTTGGACAATGAATGTAAATTAAAGTGGATCCTGAGATTCCTTTCTATTGACTCTTTCAGGTATTAAACAAAACAAATAAAATAAATACCTAGTTCAATTAAATAGAATCCCAAATTAAATTAACCAAAGCAGATCATAAATGAGACAATTAAAACAAATAATACACAACTTTATATAAAGAGTCTGGGAAATAAGGAATACAACCACAACATAGTTAGGTTCCTACCACTAGTTAAAATAAGATGATCACACCAAATCTCCGGACTTGTGTGCCCACTTTCTTGGGGAGGGTCAGACAGGGGTAACAGGAGTTCGTTTTTCAATTTAGGTTTCATATAAGAAGAATTAAAATAAGGAAGCAGAGGTACGGAGTGGTACAGTTGAACAAATATTTAATCAAATATGAATGGCCACAATTCATTAAGTGCAATATAAACCATATTGTGTATTCTCTAATAGCCCAGTCCTTTATATAATCCTTGCATGACTACATATCATCCAGAGCGTGAAAAAACAACAGAATAATTTCAGTGAATCGCTTAATCATATGGACATCTAGGCTAATTAATATGTCAATAAGGCAGCATATGAGGCAGATGATAAATTGGACACCTAATATCCACGTAATGAGGCCTGCTGATGTCAAAAATGATATAATAGTGCGCATTCGTCGAATGTGGCAATATGGTGAATCATAGGACGACAAAATTGACCATTGATCCATTAAATGCCGTTTTTCCTTGGATACTCTGGTAAAGACTATAGTGACGTGTAGCCCTTACCAGACTAAGAGTAGGCCACTCGTCTCTAACATCATCATATTTACTAACTGAGGTAGACTTCTCACAATGTAAAATTTGTGATGATTCTATCTATGAAATATTTTAAAAGATTGTCCATGTTCTAGAGAAACGAGAAGACGAAACAACTTCAAGAGCACCCTCTCCCAATTATTGGTTAACATTAAGCTACTTATAAAATAAGTTATTGCTTACGTTGAGGACATAAGAGTCTCTAATAAAATGTATACATTTGTTGTATTTTTATGTTGAGTTATATTATTGCTTAATATGTCTGTCTTTAAAATATTCCATCTGTAAATAAACAGTGGGATAATGACATAGCTACAGTCGAAGCATTTATCCTAAAAGAACAACTGAATTGATAGTATAGAAGACCCACATCTCTCAAGATTAATTAATAAAACCTTGTGAACAATACGATCTAATGCCTTGAGGAAGCCCGGGTAAATAACATCTTATATCAACACAATGGGCGCGAACAATATACAGTCGTATTTACAGATTAACGTTACTTTCATCATTCATCCAGGACTCTACGGGTTTTTCCTTAATCGTGATCATTCAAGCCCCAGACTAGACTGTCGACACGACGTAAATAACAGCGGCGGACTTACATGAAGACATGAAGAGCAGATTATATATAAAAATTATTCACATATTCGTTTATCTTTTATTACGTGATCGTTTAGGAACAAATGAGGACTTGTAATTACATTCCTAAAGATGCGTAGTCAGGTCCGGATAAGGTTCGTATCGATTTCTGGTTTAGCGACATGAATCTTACAGAATAGAAAACTCCGGGTTATTATTCAAAACTGCAGTAAATACTTTCTTTATAACCTTCGCAGTATCCCCCTCCAACTGAAAAGTATACTGCCGAAGGTCCCAACCAGCGTTTATAGCATCCACTATTGAAAATTCATCTGTCTGTGGTTTATTTTCTAATTTTTCAACGGATGTTGGTATGAGCGAAAAATTTCCATTTACATACGCCAAATCTTGTTGAATAGCTGGGTGCGCTGAAGTTTGTTGAGCATTCGCAATAGTAATATCATCATTTGGATCCAACTGTTGAAGTACCCTGGTAATATTCTCAAAATTGCAGTAATACTACGAATCTGTCTCGAGCTACGTTCCCCACCGGGTTATTACAGGCGCTGGAGGTAAATGTGTGTGGGACAACAATTTTGCATGAATAATGCTACTCTTTGCGAGGCGTCTAAAAACACTTGTTTTACATTCACTATCAGGCGATCGACATTCGGATAAGGGCCACGGATTGCCTCTGCTACTCGATGAAGATGTGCTAGGCACGCTACATGTAACATATCGTAATTATATGTTTCGTTCAAAACTTAACAAGCCGCTTTCATGTATGGCGAAGCATACGTGAGAAAAGTAGAGCCATGTTTATGTTTTCCACATGTTCAGCATCCCATACTTCTCTTCTGCTCTGTTAATTTTTCGACTGCTTCAGCATTCATCTTTGTCAATATTCTTGATGCTACCTCACGTGATTACATTGTCGACATATCATTTCCCTACGACTACATTCGCCACTTGAAAGCCGCAGGCATATGTGGTTTCGTCGACAGAAACCCATAAATATTTATTCTCTACTTCTGCAGAAACAGTAGATTGACAGCTTGCGGTAGATAATTTTTTCGAATCTTCGATTCTGTGGACACGTTTCTCCATTTAAACATTTCCCTATAAAGTGTTTAAAACTAGGTTTGTCTAGTTCGGTCCACGAGATATTACACCCAACAGTGAATCTAACCAATTTACTATAAAACGTCGTGTCTTTCATGGGCACTGCTCTGTCCACTAACTGCGGTTTTACGTTTTTCGGAACACCAATATCTAACAACATCCAATTTACGGGTATACGCAATGTATGTATCATAACTGGAACACCGTAATTCACTACCATCATTTAACACCAACCCTGGAATTCCGTTATCTAACGCTGTATTGTGGCAAAGAATGGTTTTGGTAGAGATATTTTAAAATACTTATTGTCAAATTGTCATGCACTGTAACAATTTGTTGGTAATACCGTACATAAATCAAAATACTACAACAGTCCCGAGTTGTCTACAAACACACACCACTCTCAAATATCACAATAACTGATCGGATGGCATCGCGTCATCGGTTATCCCCGCAGATATATCTTTTGCCCCGCCATCGCATACCTTTACTATTAGCAAATAGCGCAATGCACCTCCTACAATACTTTCAATATTTCTAATGAAGCAAATAGAGCAGTAGGTAGCAGGCGGTCAATAAATATATTTTATTTAATATAAAACTTAGTATTCTATAATTCACAGAATTCTCATATGAAACTACGAGGTTCTCCTCTATAAGTATCGCGTTAAAAACGGCAACACCAATCAATCTCGAGAAAATAATATGTACATAAAAACAGAGCAATAACCGGACCCTAGTCTATCCCTTTCCCGTCAAAATAAAGAGGTTAATTCCACAGCCTTATGCGAACCCTTGTCACGCCCTAATTGTATTTTTTGCTGATTTAACTGAATAATTAATTTTTTGTCGTGTATAAATTAAGGATTTTAATTATATTTTTGTTCTGCCGTTATGACGTGTTTTGCCGTCGTGTTACATTGCATCTGTTTCACCAAAAACCATTCCAGATACAATACTGAAAGTAAAAACGGATTTAAATGTTAATTTTCATAACATTGAATATTTCGTGCGCCAATGGTATTTTAAAATTGACGTATTTTTTTTCTTAAACATATCTTATTAATATATCTCTAGCTTTTGGAAATATGCATTATATATCTCAACATTATTTAAATAAATAATTCATATAGTAATTAAATAAATCTTATAAACAACGGTTAAATAATTACCTAATGGACTACGTCAACTATTACCATATCCATATCAAATATGCTACACAGTTTTACATGAAATCAACAGCTTTCCTGCTAATCAATTATTCAGATTATAATTGCCTGAAAATTTTTATTTTATGCATTGTACACTGCATAAATTATTGTATAGGATATCTCAGTTGGAATTACAGGACTTGTATTGCGCGCCATTGGTATTCTTTCAAAGATCAGACTACCATCGTCAAACCAAATGACGTAAACTTGCCCGTGATACTACTACAGGTTCGTTTTCAAAAAAGTATGGTTCAATTACTCCACCACTCCAAAATGTGCACCAAACCGTGCATTTCTGTGGACGCATTTATTTTTCGTGAACAGCATGGCGATTTTCAGCACTCCGAATTCGATAATTTTGTTTGCTGACATATCCATCAGGATAAAAATGTGCTTCATCGCTCAACAAAATTTTGTTGCAAAACTCAGTATCACCTTATTTCTGTTCTAAAACCCAATTAACAAATGTACAACGTCGTAAATGGTCTGTAATTTTTAATTGTTGTGTCAACTGAATTTTGTATGCTGACAGATGCAGATCTTTCTTTAAAATCTGATACGTCGTGCCTCGTCACAGATTCAATTGTTGTGCACGACATCGAAATGTATACTCCCAATGTTGGATTATATGTACTTGGATATTCCCGTACACTTTCTCTCACTGCAGCAATATTTTCATCTGACCACGACGAGGACATATTGGTGTTGCCTTATCGATAACAGAACACGTGTCTTTAAATGTCTTGATTAAGTTACGAACTGTTAACTCTGTAGGCGCTTCATTTTGTCCTAAATTTGTGCGAATATTTCTTAATGCAACGGTAAATGATTACTCACTTTCATAAAATACTTATAGACAAACTGTTCGTTGTTTGAACTGTTATTCGAGGCATGTTGACGTCGTATGGTTTGTAGATTAAGTCGGTAAATAATGACACCCTATCTTTGACAGAACACAAATGGCGCGCAATTCAAATATTACAATTCCACCTGAAACACACTATAACTACTAAACATAACTTAAATGTATTTATTGTATTGACAATCTGCCGGAGCAAAACTGTTACACCATCTTCGTACGGATATGAAAATTATGTAATAGGCTTTAGTACTAATTTTAGATATAAACACCAGTGCATTGCATGGGATAGATTATAAATCCGTGGAATGTAACTATTGTACAGTACGCACGCATTTAACCTTTTGCGTTCACGTTATCAAGACTAGAAACAATATAGCTGTTTATGTTTTTTCACATACTAACTTACGTTTAAATGGTGTTATCTATCCTAAGACGTCAAAAGTGTTGGCCGAGTTTCTGAAAATTAATGGTCTAGTCTAGATGACTGAGATATAGGTTGAAATAAAATATTTAATTTTATAAATACATTATTAAACTGGTTAAAGTTTTATTTTAAGTAAAACCTAATTCCTCTGGTATATGAATGCAAAATCTTCTGAATATCAAAGCACTGGATTTCTTACGAAGGCAAAATAAGGTATTCAGAATTAAAACATTTAACTAAAAAGCTCGATAATATAAACACAAGTAGAACTTCAAATATAATAGTTAGGATTTTTTTTGTAATAGTAAAAATAATAAAAAACTTTACAAAGATTTTATACACATATTATAGCAGGGAGTTTATTAATAAATGATATTAATTAGAATACAAATATGACCATTTTTAAAGGCAAATTGGCAACAATAATTATAGGAACATATAATATATAATAATTATAAAAATAGGAAAAGAATTATTCATTCATTAAAAATTTCCTACACATAATAATGTGTATGAGACTTTCGCTGGTTGCTTTGACATTTTCATATGATATATGTCCTAAAGTGTCAGATAGTGTAGGAAATCGTTCGAGGAAAGCTACACTTGGCCTTATTACAGAAATGAAACGAGAGTAAACAAATAAATGAATTAAGTTTCTTAGTTGGAAAGTGTTACACAATGAACAAGTTTCGGTTAAATTAACCTTGAAGTAGTATCCCTTGAATGTTATTCGTAACATACTCGCGTTATACAAACGTACCTGAGCAATGAAATGAACTGAAACTATGTCCATTTTATGTTCCAAATAGGGTTGAGAGTCTACAGTTAATGAGTTACTAGTGGAAATATTCACAATGAATGTTCTTAATGATTTATATTATTGCTATGATGTAGTTGCTGATATTTATTAAAAAATGCAATCTTATTTCTTTTCAGTATATGCACAACACATTTAAATACATTTACAGAATCAATTTTAATGAAAAATTTTTAACATGCAGAACCCAGTTATATTTTTTTTCAATAGGACCAGAATTATATAGTTAAGAAAAATATTTTTTGGGAACTTATTATCCATGTTCAGGATCTTCATTACAAAATATAAAGTATATTTAAATATTGAAAACGCTATGTGTGTGGTACCTGTTTCCAAGCATAATAAGAAATCAGGGGTTTTGTTAGGAATTGAACTGGATTATTCACGAATATATAAACATTTCCTAAACTTTCACCACTACATATACATACTCCGATATTTCATTATTGCAGTATATGTATACTAAAGAAAAATGTAAAATATTCTGATTAAATAAAAAGAATATTAATAGGTACATAGAAGATATAATAGAAGAAATAATTATTTTTAATTAGTTTGCCTATAAGAGTATATACAAAGTTTTAGTTGGCTATTGGCTATAAATAAATAATAATTACAATGACAGTACTGAAAATTGTGACTGTTATATTCTACAATATTATTACTACATATGTATTACTAGTAACAGCTTTACTAATTTCGCTCTCACTACTTTGTCGCAAATTTGATAAAACAGAATCATTGCTGTAATAATCTCATCTAAAAAATTCTGTCCTCGCTTTTTTATTACTTATTATGTATAGATTGGCCACATTGTAACACAATTTCTAATATTTTGTCGCTGTCATGTTATTTAAAGGACCTTTTGGTAGAGCTGCATACATACATCAATACAAATTTGTACACTTCGACACTTTTTTGGCAACAACTGAATATTTAATGCAAATACATCAAACTTTACGTATACAACGTGAACTTTTTGATAAAACTGCCAAGCGAAAACGATGTTAGGTACTCCTTTGTGTTCGGAAACTTCTAATGTATTTTTCACCTACAAACTGAAAAGAGAAAATTTGATTTAGCGCCCGACGCTCAGCTGCACTGGCTGACATTTCAATTTCGCCGGTACAGGAATAGTGGTTGGTATTTCAGGAGCGAGCAAACACGAATTGTATTATTTCAGTTTTATATCAGCAATGAAACGTGGAAAAGACAAGTGCTAAGCAACTAGTGGAAATAAAACCGACTACGGATCGAATTGTCTCCGGTTGAGGCACGTAGTAATCAGAAGATTGCTGAACTTAGTTGGGATATGATAATTCTTGTGTGTAGATGTCTTTGATGCTTTGAAAATGCTGACTGATAATTATGACATCGTCAGTAAAATTATCATTCTGTTAAGCGCCCAATAAGATGAACTTGAGTTACATCTTACATAAAATAGCTATTTTCTGGGAAGATTTCGTAAATTAATTCCTGATTGGGGGGGGGGGGGGTAATAAGCTTTATATCTGCATACAGTAACTATTGCCTACATTTTGAGGGAACATATAGCTCAAATTATGTTGTTCTATATAATACACTACTTAAAAAAATTAAGGGAACAAAAAAATTATGAAAAATGTGATTTTTGAAAGGCTGTAACTTTATGGAAAATGGTTATATCGAGACGAACAAAAAACATTTTGAAGTTTCTGGTTTTAAAATCTGGCAAAAAAAAATCTGAGCTACGGCTAGTGCGCAATCCAAAGAAATACCGTGAAAAATTTCATAATTTCTTTACGAGCGTTCCCGGGCTCAGAAACTTTTTTTGAGACTAAATCAATGCAAATGCCAGTTAGCCTGTTTATTTGGATCTTTAAAGTACCCTGTATGACTATTTATTGCTGCGATATCAGTGGTTGAATGGAAAATTATGCTTTTGTCTTTGATCATCGATATCTCAGGAACTAATAATGGTATGGCGAATCACTCACTATCAATTAGAAAAAGTACAAAAAATGACTTTTTTTGACTTTTTAAAAAATCTACCGCCACTTTGCAGATATTGAGGAAGAGATTAATGTTGATAGGGTTTATTATACTCCCACTAGCCCTGTAAATTTTCAAATTAATACATCTAATCGTTTTTTTCCCGAATGGTCAAAGTTTGTAAAAGAATTAAAGGAACAAGATTATAGCTTTGTAGTGACGCATTAAACTGGCGCATTAGCAGGGATAATGACTGTGCCTCGATAGCTCAGCGGTCAAAGCAACTAGCCGGAAACTGGGAGAGCCGGGTTCGATTCCCGGTCGAGGCAAAATGCACTTTTATCCTTGCTATCGCCAAAGTGGTGACCCCGACGTGATTCGTCGTTCCAGTACATCCAACCTCCCTTACATCTCAAATTCGCGGATTCGATTCCCGTCCTATCCATCGCCTTATAGTCCGGGGGTTACCAAACAACAGTTCGTAAGAATGGCGAACGCGGTCACATTCCGTTAAATTGTATCGAGACAAACCATGTCTCTAGGGAGGGAGTACTGTAGTGACACATTAAACTGGCGTATTAGCAAGGATAATGAGTGTGCCTCGATAGCTCAGCGGTTAGAGCAACCAACCGGAAATTGGAAGAGCCGGGTTCGATTCCCGATCGAGGCAAAATGCACTTTTATCCTTACTATCGTCAAAGTGGTGACCCCGACGTGATTCGTCATTCCAGTATATGCAACCTCCCTTAAATCTCAAATTCGCGAATTCGATTCCCGTTCTATCCATCGCCCTATAGTCCCGGGGGTTACCGAACAACGGTTCGTAAGAATGGCGAACGCGGCCACATTCCGTTAAATTGTATCGAGACAAATCATGTCTCTAGGGAGGGAGTACTGTAGTGACGCATTAAACTGGCGCATTAGCAGGGATAATGAGTGTGCCTCGATAGCTCAGCGGTCAGAGCAACTAGCCGGGAACTGGGAGAGCCGGGTTCGATTCCCGGTCGAGGCAAAATGCACTTTTATCCTTGCTATTGCCAAAGTGGTGACCCCGACGTGATTCGTCGTTCCAGTAAGTACATCCAACCTCCCTTACATCTCAAATTCACGGATTCGATTCCCGTCCTATCCATCGCCCTATAGTCCTGGGGTTACCGAACAACGGTTCGTAAGAATGGCGAACGCGGTCACATTCCGTTAAATTGTATTGAGACAAACCATGTCTCTAGGGAGGGAGTACTGTAGTGACGCATTAATCTGGCGTATTAGCAAGGATAATGAGTGTGCCTCGATAGCTCAGCGGTTAGAGCAACCAACCGGAAATTGGGAGAGCCGGGTTCGATTCCCGGTCGAGGCAAAATGCACTTTTATCCTTGCTATCACCAAAGCTTGATTAGTATTTAACGATTAGCATTTAGTTCGTCATTTATAGAGGTTTTATTCAAGTTTTTAAAATCATCCTTCGATTTGCTATACGATTATTAGTTCCTGAGATGTCGATGATCAAAAACAAAAGCGTCAATGAGAGTGAGCGTTAGGTGCACCATTGACACATATAATTATCTTTCAGTATGGGAGAATTCTCAATGAAAGTTATCTTGTATAAACCTTATACCTAAAAAGAAAAATCCGGAACAAAACAGAGTCACGATCCATTAATTTACTCTCCGCTTCTCTTAAAATTGCTTAATCTGTAATATACGTAAAAGATTTTCAATATGTTAATAAAATGCATTTTTGTAGACTTTGTTGTAGTTCTTTTGTAGACTTGTAGATGAAAGGATTTTTGATGAACAATTTTACCAGATAATTTCAAATAAATGTGGACGTCTTTCTAAGAGAACCTTTGAGTCCTTTGCTTATTTCATTGTTTGTCACTGATAAGTTTTTTTATCCAAAGGTATTTGCGGGGTTAACATAGGTGTGAAACATTATTTATTTATACTAATGTATGCAGATGACTATGCAGTTATATTAAGTAAAACAGAAATTGAAGTTACCTGGAAATTAAAAATTTTGGAGAACTGTTGTCAGTTAAATTATTTAAAGCTGTATGTAAATAAAATTAAATTTGTAAAATTTTCTAAGGCTGGCTTAAAAACATAAAAAACTATAATGTCCTGTTTGAAAAACAGTTCTTTGCCTCCGTTATGACATTATTCTCCCGCTCAAAAATAAATTCGTGGAAAGCGAGATTAGAACTATACAACTCCATAATTGTTAATTATCTTATGTCTTGTGTAGCCGTTTGAGTCGTAGGATATGTAAATGTTTTTGGGAGAGTTCAGGATGAATTTTTCAAAAAATCATTGTGTCTTCCAAAGTACCAGATAATTTAGTTATGTTAGAGACGGATACAATGAAACTATAATTTATGGTTTTCAAGCAATATCTTAATTGGTTAGAAAAGCTGCTATCAATAAACAACTATAGGCTGTCAAAGATATCTTGTCGACTACAGCAACTAGGTTCCGAAAAAAATATGAGGTAAATCTGAGTCACTTAAATTAAATAATTTTTTGATAATATTAATTGTTTGCATATATGGAATAATATTTAGCTGACCTTACTAAAATTTAGTAAGCAATTAAATTACTTGTGAAATATATTTTTTTTGCACGAACGTTATATACATAAGGGCATATATAAGGGCATCTTAGTGTCATTATCCTTTATGCCATGATTACCTCTTCTTTTCAAGTAATACCACATCTACTTCAGAACATTACCATGCATATTACACGATTATATGCACAATTGAGAATGTTTTCTAAACCAAGAATTAACTTTTACTGCAATAGAAATTATACCATCGACCAAATTGTCCAATGCAGCCTGTGTCATTTATTCGAACCTGAAGACGTTGAGCTTATATTTCTTAGTCCATTGTACAATGAAATCTGGCCCCGACAATTGAAAAATGCTATAATCCTTAAGCATATTATGACATTGTCTGAGAATTTAGACATTGGACATCTTAAATTTTTGTCAAACTTTATCATGAGTTTTATGAAAATTATGATTTATTTTTAACGAGTTAGTAATATAATTACCATTCCCCTTTACTCTGTTCTTGCAATTATGTTTCATTTTTCAATATTTACGAAGGTATATGGAGCATCATTATAAAGGTATATTTTGTGATCTATTATATTCATAATCTGTAACTAAATTTTGCATTACAATTACTGTTTTGTTTTTTTTGTTCATTCTCTCTAACACTGACTTAGTTTTTTTAGATGATTAAAACTGTCATGAGTTTTAATCATCTCCAGATAATCCAACTTTGTTGGTGAAACGCTTATCGAGTGTAGTGTATAGTGTTCTGATGTTTTCTGGAAAACCTAAGTCAGTGTTAGCCCCAGTATTCATTCTCTGTTAATTATTATACACATACTTGCTATATTATTTTTGTATCATGATAAGTAATAAAGTTAAATAAATAAATAACAAAATATGACAATACCCAACACTATAATATACTGATAAAGATAATAATCAATATGCGTACATATAGAAATATGTCAGGATTAATAATAACGATATGAGCTGTGCTACAGTGAGTTGAGTTTCTGATAAGGAAAAAAAATGTAGGTTGAAAAGTGTATTCATCCAAACTACAGATGTAAAATTTTTAAAATTCTGGATGAATAAAAGGATGCAGTTACTGAAACAGCCAGATTGGAGAGCACCCAGATTATCGAATTTAAACTCTCACTATTTCTTCATCAAACGAATGACGAAAGAGTTATTGCACCAAGTAATACAATTCCAATATAGGAGTAAATATAGAGGGATATTGTCTGAAACTTTCGCCGTTTTGTCGTCCGTGAATTGCTGTCGCGCGGAGAGCACTGCAAATTTCGAAAATATAACTTCACCGCCCCTAGAGATATAGAAATTATAATGTACTGTTTACGCTTGTGCAATTTATATTGTGGTCTTGCCAGGGTGAGTCGTCGATTTTCCTTGCGAGGCATTAGAGGGTTCGCTGCTACATTAATTGACAGCCGCTTTGTATTATTTTCTTTAAATTCGCGCAAATTAATTAACCACCTTCGCGGGATTAAAGGCATAAATCAGGCTCACGCAATTAAATGCGGAATATCTTTTTTTGAATTTTTTCTTCGTCTTATCACTGATAATATAAACGAAGTAAAGAAATGCAGAGTTTTATGTATTTTTCTTTAATTGTACTAGGACTGAGTGGTTTTCATGTCTCGCTTTTTCAGGACTTGTTTTAGTATTTTACGTATGTCTGATTAACTCTGTTCACAACTGTTGTCCTTCTTATTTTAGTCATTCAAAATAGTTTAAAATTGAAATGTAGTTCGTTTAAGTAAAAATAAAGTAAATTTAAGTAAAAATTTCTCATTTATATGATAGATGAGATACATAAGGTGTACCAATATTTCGTACACATGGAGCATTAGTTATTATTCTTTAACTGTATTGGAACTAAGAGGGTTTTACTGCTCAATTTTTCAGGTCTTGCTTTAGCATTATACGTATGCCTGTTTAACACTGCCCATAACTTTTTTCCTGTTTATTTTAGGGATTGCCAATAGTTTTAAATAGAAGTATTGCTTAAGTAAAGAGTGTGACAATAAGAGCGCAATAATTGCGCGTCATTTTGGCTGTCATGATTCGATATGTTAATAATTGTGACATGTGGATAGGAAGCAGATAGGAGTTAGTAAACATGGAGTACTACATTATACAACAACGCGTCCAATTGACTCAACAAAATCTGCCAACAGAGCATGCACAATGAAGAGAGTTCACCAATTGGATTATTGAACAAGAAGAAGTGAATGCCGGTTCTGTGGACAAGATCAACTTCAGCAACGAGGCCCATTTTCACCTTGATGGCTTCGTTGATAGGCAAAATTTCGGGTGCATTTTGTGCTCAGAAAAGCCACTAATGATTCATAGGAAACAAAAATATTTAGGACTCAGAAATCCACGAATGGTTCTGAGAAATAAATGTATCCTCAACGTGTCACTGTTTGGTGTGCATTGTGGTTTGAAAGGATCATTGGACCATTTTTCTTTGAAAACGAGACAGGTAATGCATTAATGGTAAATGTTGAACGTTATTGTAATTTGATAACCCAATTCCTTGTGCCTCAATGGAAAGATATAGCGCTTGAAGACATGTGGTTTCAGACATGTGGTTTCTGTAGGATGGTGCCACTGCCATAACATCCGTGTAATATTGACGGTCTTGCACGAGTCTTCTCCTAGTCGTGTCGTCTCCCGTTTCGGCGACCAGAGTTGGCCGCCACGATATTACGATTTAACACCTATGGACTTTTTTCTGTGGGTTTCTTTAATTCTCCGATTTATTGTATTGTTATACATAAATCCTATTCCCATATAGCTACATTATTACTCAATAAATATTTCAATATTTTGCTACAGAAAATCGTGTTTTATTTCAAATTTACATATTGCGCTTTTATTGTAACACATTTTGTTTGGTATATGAATATTCGTATACTCGTATTTGTATATGAAATCTTTAATTTAACATGTGGAAAATGTGGGTTAGTTGTATACAGATGACACTAGCTGTGGCATTGATAATTTTAGTTGTTTGCTAATAAAAAAGTAATAATAGTAAGAAGATATTAGAATATACAAAGCTAGTATCTAGACGTAAAAATATAGTTTTCCCTTATTCCATCCCTATTTTACTTATGCCATACTTTAATAGAGATAATTATGATATAAAATTTAGGTAAGTTCATAGAGTCGTAGTTCATACACTTTTTAGTTAGTTTTTACAATAGTAGAATTTAGCAATGCCTAATAATTAGCATATTAATATTTAGTTGGGCTTTGCCACCTTTCATAATAAATTCTCATTTACATCACAGAAACGGTACACAGGGTGTCCCAATATTACGTATACATGCAGCTTTAGGTATTATTCTTTAATGATACTGGGGCTCAGAACTTTCCTCACAACTTATGTTAACAATATACGTATACGTGACTAACATTGTCCACAGCTATTGTTCTGCTTATTTTAGGGGTTGAAAATAATTTTAAACAGAAGTATAGTTCACTTAAATATAATAATTTCTCATTTATATTACAGATTCGATACACAGAATGTGCCGATATTCCGTATGCATGGAGCTACGACATTATTCTTAATGTTAAAGTAATACGTAAGTCGATTTTACTATATTTGCCTCTATACCAAGTTGCTTCATGTAGGCTCTAGAGGGCATCAATTAATTTTTTATGGCATTTCAGAAATGTTTGAGTCTCTTATACAAATAGTGTGATTAAGTTGGTCTAATTGATTATTTTATTATATCTTTTTATCAATCATTATTTTATCAACAACGTATTTTCAATTGTAACTAGATTTAATTTACTTCACTTCAATATTCTACCATATGAACTTAGATACGAACAGTTATGTCGAAATCACAGATATACATTTCAATTGTATTTATATGCATGTATTGATGTATTGATATACTCGGTGTTATATTTAAAAAAAATGCAGAGGAGCACCTTATATATTGGAAATTTTTTAAAGGACTTCTCTTAGCCTTCTAAATATTTTATGTAAAACATTAATTTTACTTTTCCACACTCCACTATAAGCGGAAAAGTAATGTAATCGTGTAAATAAAAAGTGAAAAAAAATTTTTTTGGATATATTTTTCGTTTTTCGGCCTAAAACCAAACTGAAAATGGTTTTTAAAAATTTTTTGCTGTGTATGTGTCGTCGTTGTCGTCGGCATTTATTCTTGTTAGCACGATAACTCAAATAAATCGTGTCGAATCGATCGGGTTTCGACTGATTCTGATCGGGGACGTCTCCCAGACGACACCTATTGGTTTTGAAGTGGATAGCACACACCACCCCCTCCCTTGGGCCTATTTGAGAAATTTTTTTGTTAGCACGATAACTCAACTAAATCGTACCGGATCGATCAGGCTTTGACTACTTCTGAGCGAGGACGTCTCCCAGACAACACCAATTGATTTTGAGGTGGATAGGACACACCCCACCCTATCAATGGGTCATGAGAAAGCACGATGGTGGACTATTTGAGAAATTGTTTTTGTTAGCACGATAACTCAACTAAATCGTGTTGGATTGATCGGGTTTTGACTGATTCTGATAGGGAACGTCTCCCAGACGACACCTATTGATGCTGAGGTGGATAGGACACACCCCACCCTGTCCATGGGTTATGAGAAAGCACGACAGTGGACTATTTGAGAAATTTTTTGTTAACACGGTAACTCATCTAAATCGTATCGGATCGATCTGGTTTTGACTGATTCGGATCGGGGACGTCTCCCAGACGACACCTATTGATGCTGAGGTGGATAGGACACACCCCACCCTGTCCATGGGTTATGAGAAAGCACGACAGTGGACTATTTGAGAAATTTTTTGTTAACACGATAACTCATCTAAATCGTATCGGATCGATCTGGTTTTGACTGATTCGGATCGGAGACGTCTCCCAGGCGACACCTATTGATTTTGAGGTGGATAGAACGCACTCTACCATGTTCATGGGTCATGAGAAAGCACAATGGTGGACTATATGAGAAATTTCTTTGTTAGCACGATCACTTAATTAAATCGTATCGAATCGATCGGGTTTCAACTGATTTTGATCAGAGACGTCTCCCAGATGATACCTATTGATTTTGAGTGGATAGGATACACTCCACCCTGTTCATGGGTCATGAGAAAGCACGAGGGTGAACTATTTGAAAAAAGTAGAACTGTCGCATAAAACACATATTCTGCACTTATGTGCTGGTTTATTTTTTCTCGGCCACTCAATTTCGAGATAGAGATATACGTGCGGAAAAGTCCGTTTTAAGGTTTTAAAATTGTTTATCTTAAAATTATATCATGAGAAGTAAAGCAGCCATGTGTTACTTTTGACTGACTCAGTATATTTATAACATCTTATTTTATCCAACGTTTTCATCGTTGTTCAAATTTATTGACAGACTGTCTATTTCTCCTTAGATATTATTATCTTAAACAGTCGATATATATTTATGTATGTAAATATTCTCATACATTCAGAATATTACAGCGCGGAGTTAAACAAGGAAATAGCCCATCGTAGAGACCATTTATCTCCCTTTCAGTTCGATGTAGCGGTATGTCGACCAGAATTTATTGCTCTGACTGAGTGACGTGGAACGACCTATACTCATACAGAATTCAGGGTGTCATTCCCCATTTTTAATGATAAGGCCCAACGTGTACGCTCCATTTTAGCTACAGCCACAATTTAGAGGAGCCTATAAATCAGGATGTGGCTTTTTGCCTTTCATGTCACTAAGTGGAACTGTAATATTTATCAGATGAAAAACCCAATGCCTTGACAATATATTTAAGGATAATTATTTAAGGAATACTGAATGGAGTTAGCCGTTACTTTGTGATAGTTGATCATAATGATACAGTAAAACAGTTAACTTTGTTACTATCACAGATTTTATGTTATTTCCAGTCACACAAGACTCTGAGCACTTCTTGTTCTGCGGATTTTCGTCCGTTGATAACTTATAAAATAAGGTCGCCTAGATTTCATTTTTCATATTTTCCAAGTAGTTCGGATTCCGACGTATTGCCAAGCCATAATAAATTGTTAATTGATCAATTAATTTGGTAGTTAATTTACCTTTTCATCCGAGGCCATGCACGTTTTTTTAGATTTCTCAATCCAGAGCCCATTCTCTTTTATACATCAATACACTCTTTTTTTGTACTCTAAAATTTTTGTACGGATTTATTTTCGTCAAAGCAGTCCGACGCACTTGGGAAGGAGCGCGAAAATTTAAGAAAAAAATTCTTTTTAGGAAAAGAAATTCCTGCACCATATTGTAAAAGATCCAACGAATGTTTTAAGCTAATTTTCAAATAGGTTACATCTCTTTGAAGGCTACTAACTTTCCCCATTTCGCGTTGTATGGAGGGTTGATCCAAATCTTTTTGGTGCCCAGTTTTACCCTAGTCTCCCCTACAAGACGGATTGACTATTCTGATGTCATTAACGAAACACCATTTATCGTGGAGGAATTATACGGCTCGCCCTATTTTAAGCTGGCTGCCCAGGAGCTAACAAAACTAGCGTATTCTGTTAGTAGACTATTACCCTACCAACAAAATTTATTTACTGCTAATAAAATTACTTCGGATAGGTTGTTTAACCGTGAAAAGTGACTACTGACATCAGAGACATTATTAACTGTTGTTGACCTATTTATTGAACCCATATGGTATACGATTATTTTTCTAGGATAAGTACACATTCATATACTACCAGCGAAATTGTTCCTGAGGGTGACAATGTGGCACACGACAAATCTAAAATAAACCAACACATAACAGCAGAATATGTGTTTTATGCGACAGTTTAATTTTTTTCAAATAGTCCACCATCATGCTTTCTCATGACTCATGGACAGAGTGGGTTGTATTCTGTCCACCTCAAAATCAATAGATGTCGTCTGGTAGACGTCCCTAATCAGAATCAGTCGAAGGCCATTCGATCCGACACGATTTAATTGAGTGATCGTGCTAACAAAAAAAATTTTTGAAATAGTCCACCATTGTACTTTATCATGACCCATGAACATGGTAGAGTGTGTTCTATCTACCTCAAAATCAGTAGGTGTCGTGTGGGAGACGTTCCCGATCAGAATTAATCAAAATTCAACCCCCCCCCCCCCCCCCACACACACACACGCACACACGCACACGCACACACACACACACACACACACACGCACACGCACACGCACACACACACACACACACACACACACATTTTTTTTCACGATTACATTACTTCTTTTCGCGTATAGTTGAATGTGGAAAAATAAAAGAGGAGTATATAATGTGTTATCAGCCCACAATAGATTATGACATTTTAAAGCGGGAGATGGATCTATTCACATAACATTTAGTGAGAAATCTCCATCTACCCGATCCAAATTTCTTTAGCTACCCCATCCAAAAGACTTCAGCTACCCAATCTCCACTGCTACTTAATTATATGAATTAACTGGTACTGGAGACGTAGGAGAAAATTCCATTGCGTACAATACATGTGAAATATACCGATAAATTATGCAAGCCGGAAATTCTGTGGAAGTATCGGCTGCACCATAAACAAGTCTAGAAAGTTCCGACTTATGAAGCGGCAGCAAGTTCCGAGCTGGCCTCCTCATTCATAATGTCGTTTAGAAATTTATGCGAACGTTGTCCGGAATCAAAACTTTCGAGGAGTTGGGTTCGCCGTTTGTGTCGGCGTCTTAATTCGGCGAACTTGGCATAGAAGTTAAAACTTTAAAGCCACTTCAGCAGTCCTCGAGTCGGATAAGACTTGTTTACATTGTTTTACATAAAGTGCCAGTCCAGATGTTTATGTATTTAATTCGAAATTTTCTTTTAGGTTGTGTTGAGTTGCTTCGTACAGAAACCTTAAAGAATGTGTACAACAGTATACAAAATAGAGTAAGGTATTTTCTATGTACATATATCTTGACTGTACTTAGGCTCGTTAACACAGAAGAGCTGCATTACAACTCATACTAGTATCGCTAGTAAGCTGATACGAGCTCAGGCTCATAAAGTTCGGCCAGGCATAATTTTACAGCTGACATATTTAAATATAAGTAATAGCACTCTCAAAACTACGTTATTAAAGAAAAGTACTGGTAACAGAAACAAAATATAAACTTTTAACTTAAATACGATGAAATATTATTACGTTATGATGTGTCAGTGACAAGTTTGTTAATAAGAAACATTAAAATATTCGCGGTTCAGAATGGTTCGGCCGCTTCATCAAAGCCGTAGTGCATCGCCTTTATTAACAATAACAGCTTTAATTCAGGCAGATATTGTATCTACCAGCTTAGCGCACTCTTCAGAAAGCGTGCTGTCCCAAATTTCTTGCAATTTACTGCGTAGATCGTTAACTAAATGGGCTAGATGTCAGCGCAACTGTTTTTTCATTTTACGCCACAATGTTCCTATTGGTGAGATGTCTGGACTGTCAGAGGGCCATTCCATAATAGGGACATTATGTTCTGTAAACCAAGCTTTGCTGTGTGACATGCAACACCATCCTTCTGGAGAATGTACTACGCGTCAGTGCCTTGACATATTGGTATTGACGGCAATAAACTGTCTGTCAAAATTTATTTATATCTTTCTACTGTCATAGTACCATCTACAAAATTCAATTTTCCTACACTCTTCCTGCAGGGAAGTTCACTTTCCTAACCAAACAGTCAGGATGATAAATTTCCTGTTCTTAGCACACGTTTTCTGGTATCACCCAAACAGATTTCAAATTTGGATTCATCACTCCAAATTACCTAGTGCCATTGTTGTAAAGTTCAGTGCCTATGTTCCCTGACCCACCGTAACCGATTTATTTTCTGTCGTTTAGTTAATAACGGCTGTTCTTTTGCCTGACAGAGAAGCCGGTAAGTTCAATATGAAAATGTAAAGAATCAAACTTTACCTATGTAAATGAAGAATTTGTATCCTATTTTCTTTATTGAGCTTTTAGTTGTGGATACAGAAATATGTTTTCAAATGCCATTTCTCGATAGTATCATAATTTTTTTTGTACTGGATTGTCGGTTTATTATTAAAGCCCTCTTCAGAGCATGTTGATTTAAAATTGGGATGGTCGACTAGTTTTTTTTTCCTATGGGCTGTACATCCAGTTTTTTTTTATCCAAGTTGATAATGCCTTGCACTCTAGACCTAGGCAGCAAATACATAGCCGATATTTTTCGAGCCGAAATTCCCTGTTTATGAGCATTAACAATTGATTTCGGCACATCGTCATTTATTGCCACGCCACGTGAAATTTTTTTTTTTTTTAGAAAATTTTAGTAGACACGTCCAAAATACACATTATAATATCTGTCACTTTAACAACAATTGAGATTCTATTTTTTTACGCTACAAACGTTTAACCTTTTTTTAAGTCCTTTAACTCCTACACGGAATATAGGTCTTCGGTAAAAGCGCGCCATCTAGTTCTGTTTTGCGTCATGACTTTGGCCTCATTCCATGTCTTTCCTGCCTTTTTTAACTCGTCCATCACTGTTCTTCTCCATTTCTGTACGGTTTTCTTACTTTTCTAGATCCCTGTGGATTCCATTCTAGAGCCTGTTTCGCAACACTATTATTGGATCTGCGGAGTGTGTGCCCTACCCAACCCCATTTTCCAACCAACTGATTTTAATTTCAGATGCAATTTCCCTCTGCCCTGTTTGATGCAGAAGGTCGTCATTTGCTATGCGGTCTGGCCAGAATATACGAAGTATTCTTCGTAAGCATTTGTTGACAAAGATTTGCAGTTTATGTCATAGTACCTTTGTGACTTTCCAGGTTTCATAACCATATAACAGAACTGACCTGACGTTTGATTGAAAAATTCGTAATTTTGTTTGTGTGGAGTATTCTCTGGAATTCTACAGTGGGCCGAGTGAACTGAAGGCTTGTTGTGCTTTTCGTATTCTACTACGAATGTCAGTTTCTGCACCCCTACTTTTTGTAATGATACTTCCCAGGTAGGTGAATTCCTCAACATCGTCTATTTCTATGTGATTTATATGAAATGGGACATTGTATCTGGTGTTAATTCTCATACAAGTAGACCCAGATATAACATTGAGAAATTAAAAACAACAATGTAAGAGGACATTCAAAGAAGAACTATGGCAACAAATCGATGCCCAGAATGATAGAGACAGGGAGACAATTGCGACAACACTGCTAGGAATAGCTGAAATTACTCTAGGGAAAAAGGAGAGAAAAAGATAGGAATGAATATCAGATGAAACTTGGAATCTTATTAAGGAGAGAAAAAAGAAGAAAGCGAATATTACACAGGCCGAATCAATAGAGGGAAAAACAGAAAAACAGAGGCTCTATCAGCAGCTAAACAAACGAGTCAAAAGATCAGTAAGGAAAGACAAGAGGAAGTGGACAGAGCAACTAGCCCAAAAAGCACAAACAGCTGCACAAAATAATAACACCAGGGAATTTTATCAGATCACTAAAAGGCTGACCAACAAAGTGTTTAATGAGGCAAGAATAATAATATCCTAGGAAGGCCAGTTGTTAACATCAACGGATGTGCAGCGGGATAGGTGGAAGGAACACTTTCAGGAACTGTTGGGCATTTCACATAATATAATGGAAGAAAACGAAGAAAATGCAGAGGAATTGCTGATCAATTGTGAACCACCTACTAAGGCAGTGATACAGCGTGCCATAAAGATACTAAAAGATAACAAATCCCCAGGGGCGGACAATATACCGGCAGAACTTTTGAAGGCAGATCTCCAGTTAAGCGCAACGTTACTAGAGCCCATAATCAGGCAAATGTTGGAAACAAACACCATTCCAGCTGGCTGGAAGGAAGGAATAATAATAAAACTACCCAAAAAAGGAGATCTCACTCAATGCCAGAACTGGAGAGGTATAACCTTGTTAAATACGATAAATAAAATTTTAGCCACAATAGTAATTAGGAAATTCACAAATGTGATCGAACCAGAGCTCCGACCTAATCAAGCAGACTTTCAATTAAATTGCTCCTGCATAGACCATATAAATACGATTAGAATGATAGTAGAGCAATCTGTAGAGTGGCGGACGTCACTATACTTAATATATGTCAATTTTGAACGTGCTTTTGATAGCCTTTCACATGGTGCCATTTGGAGAATATTAAAGCTAAGAGGGGTTCCTGAAAAAGTGATATCCCTCATAAAAGCGCTGTACGCAGAAGCTAACTGCAGGGTAGCGCATGGTGGAAGCAATAGTGAAGGATTTGAAACACTCTCTGGGGTCAGACAAGGATGCGTGCTCTCCCCCTTCCTATTTAATATTGTGCTAGATCAAATTCTATCTAGAGTCAATAGCAATGCACAAGGTATCCGCTGGACGTTAACCTCCAGCCTGGGCGATCTGGAATATGCAGATGCTGTGTGCCTTATGGGTCAAACTTTTCAAAAAACAGCAACTAGGTTGCAGATACTTTCAATAGAAGCCAGCAAGATCGACCTAAAAATCAACAGCAGTAAAACGTTTAACCTACTATGCATTTATTCTAAATAGCAAATCTTAATGTTTTTATTAAGAAACTTGTCATTGACACATCATAACGTAGTAATATTTTATCGTCTTTAAATTAAAAGTTTATACCTTGTTTCTGCTACCAATATTTTTCTTTTTTAAATATTTTAGTTGTATAATTATGCCTGACCGAACCAATATGGGCCTCAGCTCGTAATCACTTGAAAGGCAAAATTGGAAACTTTTCGGTTCTCTTGACTTTTTTTCCACAATGTATCCTGACAGTAAAACAGTAAACCGACAAAAGCACCAGTATTTATACCGACAATTATCTCAAGTTTTCGGCGAGTGCCCATTAACAATAAAAACTCTTACATAATTCATAAAACCTTTTACTGGTCTCTTTATAGGGTAGTCGAGTTATGATTTATATTCACCAAGGCCTGCTTAAAATCAGCTTTTTGTGATCGCCTACGGTTACGATACGAGATGGTCTAGTAGGTGTATTAAAAATCGTCTGATCGAGAACGACAGTATGTTCATCGTCGGCTGGACGGCATAAGCGGAATTGCTCAGGACGCGATAAAAACGGGACAGTTTACAGCGACCGCCGACAAAAACCCAATATTAATCTTCGTGTGCGTCCGATATTGACGTTGCAGTTTTTTCGTTTCGTTTTTTCTCGCATTCGTTTCGCGAAAAGACGAGCAATTTATCATATATTTATTACAGCTAGTAAACTAAATATTTCAGAGTTGATCGACTGTGCATTGCAACGGCCCGCGAGAGGGGATACTTGACGAGGTTAAAGGAGTTGCAGGTCGTGCTGTCGTTGTGCGAAACTGTTGTATAACAACCGTCACAATGCCATAGTTACTGCATTTGCAGCGGCTCAAGAAGCGAGTCGCGCTTTTGAGAACGGAGCATGTTTATTTGGTTATGATGACGTCAAGGGATGAAAAAGCTTTGGTAATCAATATTCCCAACATTCGTCTCTTAACGCTTCAATGAACTATTAAGAAAGAAGTCGGCAGTCGGACAAAAACTTTTATGGTGCGTGATCGCATGATGAATTATCTGGATTATCATCGTCGTCGTCACTGTCTGTCAGAGTATTCCAGTTCTTAATATTCCTGCCGTTCTGTATGCTCTCTAAAGATGAAGATGGATTCAGCCCACTCAGTTTTCAAATATAATCTTTAGCCGTTTATTTTTGTTTTGTTACAATTCAATATGCTTGTTCTGGGAGAGTGTTGGAATGTTTGATGCAGGAACGAAGGTCAATATTGATATTCCACTTATATTTCTCCAAAGAGATTAGATCTAAAAATTATATAAAAATATATAATGTAATAACCAAAGCGTCTATTCCGGCGAGCAGCAACAGAGGTGAACTCAGGTCACTATTATTACATAGTTCACAGAAAATACATGAGATAATGCAATAACGAATATTAGTGAATACTCGATTAAATAGAAAAACGGAAAAATAAATGTATAAATTAAAAATATGTCTGTAATAAAACCTCGGCGTCCATTACTGAAGCCTAGTTCGAACTATGCTAGTAATTTAGTCGAGTGGCCAGTAATTTAGTAACTAAATGTGTCTGAACGACAAAATTTTAGTGGAGTAGTTTAGTGAGTCGAGTCGATCAGTGGCAGCTGGTGCAGGGGAAGCAATGGGGCAATTCCCCCCCCCCCCCAACTAATTCCTCAACTTCTTAAAGTTCTATATTTTATTAATAATTTAATTCGGGTTCTGCGTAAATTTTATCATTATGTTAATTGAACTTCTATTTTTTATAATTAATTTAATTGAAATTTAATTTTAATTGGCCGCTTTGCTGGAACCGCGCAATTTGTGAATGAGGGTGTACTACTAGTTACAGCGAGTGTACAGCGGGATGACATACGAAGTAGTCCCGGGCCACCCGGGATGGTCGGAGATGAAACGTAGCGCATGCAGTCCGTCGAATTACGTCATCATTTGGGCTAAAACCAACTTGCCCCAAGCCAAGCGGCTTTCAGAGAGTGTGTTGTGTTTCTTAGTGTAGTTGAATTATAGAGTCTTCGGGTGACGTATTTTTCGATAAACTGGCATAGTGTGGGGTTCTTCCGTTTTTATAACGCAATATCACTTACCAAAAAGCTACCGTGAGGTCATAGAGAACATTGTTACATTACTTTTTTTAGTCAAATTAATAATTCGTTTATACACATTACAGAATTTAATCATTTCTATACACATACATTCTAATACACATGTCCGCAAACAACTGCGAGTCACGAGTGATCCAAGCTTACAGTAATTCTGGTCTAAGTTGTTTGTCTCGTGGCATGTTAGTTTTCATGTTACCACACAAATAAAAACAGAAATTGAAACACACCACATGATCCGCAGGGTCGCATAAACAGCGATAACAGCGACAAGATGAAAACACAACCTATAACAGGCCTCTGTGTAACATGCGGTGGTAATGTCATAGCTATAGAAACACATTGACAGCGTATCGATTGTTAATCTCTCTTTGTTGCGGCTAACCGTGATAGATGCTTTAGTTATTAGAAGCTTTTCAATCGTCCGTAACTATTAAACTCGGCGTTTATTCTTAGTTTAACTGACAACTGAATGCGTACCAGAGGAGCAAAAATGTAAATTCACATGTACATATTAAAATAAGTTAAACGTCTCACAAAAATTGTTATAAAACAATTTAAAAGATCTAGGAGAATTGTGGTAGAATCATTTTTGTTATACAAAATCTCTATTGCATTTTTTTCCGAAAATAAACCCTTCTAGAAAATCGTACTAAGCCAGGTTTTCGTGACAACGCTGATTTGAAATCGATAGTTTCCTAACGATGATCTTGTAACATCATACCTATAAAAAATCTGTCCTGATGATCCCGCTAGCCTGCTTAAATTTAGGGGGTGTTGTTAACCCGACAAAATATTATCCAGTGGTTGCAACCCCCACGCACTATAGATGTCGTATCCATTGACTTTATTATAAACAAAAGTAATTAATATTTGATTACGATTAATTGAAAACTTGATACTATATCAATATTATTGCGTTAGGTAGATCATTGTTCCAATAGTTTACCACGAATTTGACGTATTTTCAAATTTAACGTCTCAAATATCGATCGCATTAAATCATAAAGGGCGCTACTAATCAAACTTTATCGCCGTTATTTGATTAGGTTATGCCACCGACATGGTGCGCCATGGAAAACAAATTGTTGGGAAGAGGGAATTGTGTTAAGACGGTGTCTACGCCGCCTTCAGAATTAATAGAATTACCGTTAATAGAATTACAATATTATTACTACTCTTATCCGTAGAACTTGTCTGTTAAGTAATCTTGCCACGAGGAATTTGCCAGTGTATTTATCAGACCCCGTGAGAAATTCAGCTGTGTATACAAATTCAGAAATGACAGAGAATACAGCGATTTTAAGAATCATGTTGGGGATCAAGGTAGTCGTGGATTTTAATGGACCACTGATGTCGAAAATTGAAACAAAATTGTTTATTGCCACACATTAAAATAAATTGCACACCTTTATTTAATTTAGAAGTTTTCTTTTATTTTTTTTAATACATTTCAGTTAGTAACATATAAGTCGGAAATCGAGTAAGGAACCACCAAGCCGCCAAGCGGTTATTAAAGTAGTTCCCGAATAGCAAAGCTATTACATAATCGTTCTAGGAAACAACTACTCCTCGGGCTAAAGCCCCGCCAGGCATTGAATTATACCCAGAAGCGATCCTCGACCCCTTTCTCGTGTTTCTGCACGATCAGATAAGGTTTCAAAAAATAAAACCCGCCACAGGTAGGATTCGACATTTGTCTCCTAAAGTGATTATGTAATAGCTTTGCTATTCGGGAACTACTTTAATAACCGCTTGGCGGCTTGGTGGTTCCTTACTGGATTTCCGACTTATATGTTACTGACAGAGATCGTATCGATAAAGATGTATACGCCACAAAGTTCATTCGGCATTTGTCCTGAATCGGCGTACCGTGTGCGGCACTGATGAGAACTAACAAGTTCGAAACAGCTGTATGTCGTTCGGTTCCGATCCGGGACAAACGTCGAATCCTACCTGTGGCGGGTTTTATTTTTTGAAACATTTCAGTTTCCTCTGGTTATGATAAGAAAATAAAACAGTTTTATTATCAAGTTTTTGGCTACAATCTAATATTATCCTGAACTATAGGAAGGCTTATCAAGGTCTCTTCTTAGTGGTGTTCTAGCCTCTGTTCTATTGCAAACATAAGAATTTTGTAATATGTAGCTATTTTCGTAGGTAGATGAGGCAAATCTATTACAGCAAGAAACAAGGGCGCATTGCTTTCATCTCTTTTCCTATCACTTTAACTGGAATATCGATAACATAGCAGCTGATATACTACAAGTCGATATTCCGAAAATATCAGAGATTTTGCATCCAATAATAAGTGAAGTATGGGAGATGGAGGAGATTCCTGACGAATTTATCGATACTTTGATAATTATGCTGGCTAAGAAAGGTGACCTTGCAATATGCAGAAGTTGACGAGACATAACACTCCTCAACACCACTAACAAAATCATAAGCATAATTATACACGACCGTATCTCGGGAGTTCCAGAACCAAGTATTAATAATCAACGAGGCGGCTACAGACCTTACCGATCATTTATGGATCACATAAACACCATAAGAATAATTGTAGAACAGTACGTAGAAATCAACACAGGATTGTACTTATTGTTTGTAGATTTTGAACAAGTATTAGACAGCCTGGATCGGGAGATGGTGTGGAAGATCTTATCAAGCTACGGTATACCAGCGAAGATTCTGAATATTATTTCAAGACGGCGTTACTACAGCAATGCACCATGTCGTATTCTATATCGTGGAAAACTAACACGCGCTTTCAACATAGGCTCTAGTATTAAACCAGGTTGTGTCTTATTTTCACTTTTATTCCTCCTAATCCTAGACTGTGTAATGTGGAAGGTGAATGCTGGAAACAAAGATATTCAATGGACGCTTACCAAACGTCTAGAAGGTGTTGGCTTTGCTGATGATCATGCTAGTGACGTGGTTGAATCGTTACGACCAGGTTGGATTAAAAAAGAATGTCATCAAAGCAAAACTTGCAGTGGTGATCGAAGGCAACACCATAGCGGAAATGGACAATCTGAAAATACGATTTTTCAAAACCAATTGTATTTCGGTACTGCTGTCCGGATACGAGACTTGGAAGTCAAACTTCGTTCATCGAAAACAAAATACAACTCTTCATAAACAACTACCTGAGGCGAATACTGAAAATCAGATGGCCAGAAATAATGAGTAATATAGAGTTGAGGAGAATAACTGGTTGCTGTAGTGAGCTGGAGAGGTTGTGAGTTTGTTGAAAATGGAAATGGATTGACCATACCCTGAGAAAATCAAATGAAGACAGCCTGTACGGCATTATACTGAAATTCATAAGGAAAAAGAAAGAAGCTCAACCAAAAAAATATGTGGCGCAAAACAGTTATCGATGCAGCTCGAGTAGCTGGTAAAGAATGGAACGAGGCAAAAGATCTTGCCCAAAATAGAATCCGATGGAGGAATTTCTTGGATGAACTATGTTCTCTCGTGGAATAAAATTTAAAGTGATGATGATGATGTACAGGCATTAGTCTCTTTTGTTTTTTTGTACGAACAAATATACGAGCATACTTTTTCGAATGACGAGGAATGATTTTAACTTCACAGAAACACGCAAGACACTGAAAACATCCATAAAAACACAAATATTTGTAACTTGGTAAGTTCCAATGCTTAGGAACTCAATGTTACCAATGAAAGTAATAAATCTATCATGAAATATATAGGAATTCTACAGAATGATTTTCCTGGGGGTCGCTGATTTTTAGTTAGAAAAACTCTTCTTCTGAAAAGTTAGGTTTTGTCACTTTAGGAACACTAAACCCCTATATTACTCGGATTTAGTAGCTGAAAATTTTAAGGCATGTTTTTAAATGGTGTAGTGTAGTGTAAATGCCCTGACGAAGCTAATATAAAATATATTAACTATTATAAAAATTAATAAAATTTTCAGTTAAAAAGTCATAAAACCTTGTGTGTTAATTTTATAGCTTAATAAAATGGTCAACTATAAAAAAATTTAATTATCAAAGAAGTAAGGAAGGAAAAATACTTAAACCGAGTGACAAAGAATATAATTTAAATTTTGCAGTTTCTAGCATACGTTGTTTTAATGACATATTTTCTAATCACTCTTGTGTGCCCTAAATACGTATGATCTAAATAAATGAACGAAATAATAATTGATTTTATTTTATTTACCTAAAACATTAGAGAAAACAATAGAGAAAGGAAAGAACGCTTATATAGGATTTGCAGATTTAGAAAAAGCTTTTGATAATGTAAGATGGGAAAAAATGTTCGAGATACTAAAGAGCGCGGAAATGAAGTATAGAGATAGGAGAGTGATACACAATCTATACAAAGAGCAAACTGTTGTTATAGAAGTAGAAGGGGAAAGAAGGGAAGTAGGTATTAGGAAAGGAGTAACACAAGGATGTACTACCACCACTAATTTTTAATCTGTACATCGAAGAGACGATTAATGTGGTAAAAGATAGAGTGGATTTCGGGATTAAAGTACAGGGACAGAAACTAATAATGCTGAGATTCGCGGATGATATAGCAGTATTAGCATCTAGTAAGGAGGAATTAGAATCAGCGTTGAACGAAATGGAGGCAGTTTTGACAGAGGGATATGGAATGAGGGTGAATAAAAACAAAACTAAAGTCTTAGTGTGCAGAGGGCGCGAGAGCAGAGCAAAAACGAAAGTACAAATTAATAATGAAAGATTGGAGGAAGTTAAAGACTTCATTTATTTAGGAAGTAAAATAAGTTGGGATGGAAGAAGCGATAAAGATATAAAACAAAGAATAGCGCAGGGTCGAGTAGCTTTTAACAAAAAGAAAGCATTTTTATGCTCGGGGGTAATGGACTTAAAATCAAGGAAGAGATTTTTGAAAACGTATGTATGGAGCATGGCACTATACGGTTAAGAAACCTGGACGGTAGGGGAAGCAAATAGGAAGAAATTAAAAGCTTTTGAGATGTGGTGTTACCGAAGAATGATGAAAATACCGTGGACTGATAGGGTTAGAAACGAAGAAGTATTAGAGAAAGTCGCGAGAAAAGAGGTATGTGGAAAAACATAAAGAAGAGAAGAGATAGAATGGTAGGCCACTTGCTCAGACATGGGGGAATAGTCCGCGATATTTTGGAGGCAGAAATAGGAGTGAAGAAAGACAGAGGTAGGCCTAGATTAGACTACTGCTCGCAAATAGTAAGGGATGTAGGTTGTAGCACAATTAGCGAAATGCGTAGGTTAACACAAGATAGGAGAAGCTGGAGGTTAGCGTCCAACCAGTCTTAGGACCGATGACCTCATGATGATGACCTAAAATATATTCTATTATTGAACATAATTATATGAAACAAATATTTTGTACTATGTCCAAAACAACTTTTCCTTATTTATCAAAACAACAAATGTCCTTATTTTTTCATCAATAGAGTATTATTAAATTCTATTTGTACTTAATAATATTTACTCAAACTAGTTAACCAGTGTGATCCTTCATACTTTGATTTCTGTTTCCTCAAATTTAACTCTTCTAGATATATTATGGAATAAATCAATAACCATTCGATGTGTTCTGTACCCCCTGTTATTGCGTAGGCAATTAAAATCTCCAATATACGTACTCTGGTAGTGAAAGGTCGGTAATGTCGCAGTTGGACATTACATAGTTAGTAGTTTATATACTCGTAGTAACAGTTTGTATATCCCTGTGTAGTAATTATACTTTCATTAATGCCAGAATGTCAGTTTATGTGTTTTCGATACAGATAAAATCAACCCTGTTTAATTACTATACAGTAGGGTATTTTTGACATAGCAGAATAACAAGTTTTTAAATTATATTTCGTTTTAATTGTCACCATTGACGTTCTCCCTATTAACATATTTAAAACAACACATATTTATTTCACAAAGTAAATGAGTAAAACAACTACCAAGTTTTATACCACTATATTTATATAGAAGCAGTGGCGGTTCGTGGCTATAAAGTATGGGTCGGCGGCGATATGAGTAAGTCAAAAGAATTTGTGCACACGGTGATTAGAGCTGCAGGGGGTGCGGGGGCCGGTAGCTCCTCGTGGAGCGCCGCAGGCAAAATTTTTTCAGGAATTTCAAGGTCATACTGTTTTAAAACTATATAAGTGGGTTACATATATGTACATACATTATTTAATTAGGTAGGTACTTAATCATTTTTATATAATAAATCAATTCTCCGGGGTTTAGTTGTCGCGAAGTCGTCAATAACTATTATTATATATTATTATAAAAAATGTCGTCTTTGATTAGTTGCTTAAGCAAACCTCGTTCAATTGGTAATACTGACAAGTTATTTAAATGCGATTGCCCAATTTTATTCCGGCTATAGGATTTAATTCGCTTCAAAATGGAAAAGCTTCTTTCTACCGAAGCTGATGTTGGAGGGAGAGACAATATTAACGAAAACAATTTATATAATTCTGGAACATCGGCTATAACATTGTTATGATAAGTAAATTTAATCATGTCACTTATATTTTCAGGGTTACCAAACAAAAATTTATCAGAATACAAAATTTGTAAATCTCGTTTTGTTCATTGTTAAATAGTCCCTGATAATTATTAATTAAAGCATTAAATTGTTTTTCCGGAAAATTTCGATTAAAAGTACCAAATTTAGAATAGTCTGTTAATTGCAAAAAACTAAGAGATGAAATATCTTTAAATCGAATTTCGATTTGATATATAGTTATATCCAAAATTTCGAAAAACAGCCGCTTCATGTTTAATGAATTGTCATTTAAATCGGAAATTTTACATCTTTTGGAGCAGCGGGGTGTTATCTCTGAAATGTTTTCTACTTTAGAATATATATTTTTAAAGTAATTATCGTCGCTTCTAATTTATTTTAATGTATTTGAAAGTGACATTATTCTGTCATTACAATATGTTATATAACATAATCTATTCTAAACTATAGAAAATATGGGATCGGTATATGTGAATATTGAATTAAACGTAAAAAGTAAAAAAATGAAATCAAAATCAATTAACAATTTTTTTAAACCATTAGCTTCCCGTATATAAATATCATATTACTGATCCAAATGTTCTATTATGTGGTCAAAAACTTCAATTAAACTAGATATGTTAACGCATAAAACATTTACAGCGCGAGATACAGCGCGAGGCGGTCGCGGAATCGGCTGTTCTTTAATAAACATTTTGTCGTCGTAGGATATCCTAGAAAATTTATGTGACAGTAAACAACTCACAAAATCACCCCCGTTTTCACTTAATATTTCCCTTATACTCTCCATCCTCACCAAACAACACAAATAAAACAATCTCAAGATTGATATCAGATATCAATAATAGAAGTACAAAAAATAAAACCAGCCACAGGTAGGATTCGACATTTGTCCCGGATCGGAACCGAACGACATACAGCTGTTTCGAACTTGTTAGTTCTCATCAGTGCCGCATACGGTACGCCGATTCAGGACAAATGCCGAATGAACTTTATGGCCTATACATCTTTATCGATACGATCTCTATCAGTAACTTATAAGTCGGAAATCGAGAAAGGAACCACCAAGCCGCCAAGCGGCTATCAAAGTAGTTCCCGAATAGCAAAGCTATTACATAATCGCTCTAGGAAACAACTACTCCTCGGGCTAAAGCCCCGGCAGGCATTGAATTATACCCAGAAGCGATCCTCGACCCCTTTCTCGTGTTTCTGCACGATCAGATAAGGTTTCAAAAAATAAAACCAGCTTGGCGGCTTGGTGGTTCCTTTCTCGATTTCCGACTTATAAGTTACTGACAGAGATCGTATCGATAAAGATGTATAGGCCATAAAGTTCATTCGGTATTTGTCCTGAATCGGCGTACCGTATGCGGCACTGATGAGAACTAACAAGTTCGAAACAGCTGTATGTCGTTCGGTTCCGATCCGGGACAAATGTCGAATCCTACCTGTGGCTGGACTCATATCTGACTCTGCAATACTTTTTCTCTATGTAGAATCTAATAATAATAAACATGCTATACGTTAGGTTCTTTTTGAGCTTATTTAGTAACCTCTGATGCCAATACTTATCAAAGACTTGGCTCATATTGAGGAAGAATGCTGCGCAGTCTTTTTCGGTTTTGTTTCGAATGTTTTATTAACTTGATCCATAATCCTGTGAGTCTGTTCAATGATAGGGTGGCGGCTTCTAAACCCGAACTGATGATCAGGTATCAAATTTTTCTTTGCCACGATGTCCGTTAATCGGTTACTATAAAATTATATAAATATAATTTATAAAAAAACTTTTTTTATAAATTTCCAAGACTTAATTCTTCAAAGCTAAAATTATAGTACAACTTAATTTCTACCTGAACAGAGCTAATCCCCAAAATATCAAATTTCAACGACATTTTTCAGACTTTTATCATATATTGTATACAGATAGTCCCCAATGCTATTGCGGATCATGTTTTGTCTTTATATTTTTAATTTTTTGAGCATTATTTCGTAGACATTAATGTTATTTAAATCAAATTTGTGTCTCTTTACTCAGTAATTGGCTTTAGTTTTGGGATCGCATGTAACTATAAATAAAAAATAAATAAATGCAGTATTGTAACCATCTCGCAGGTTAATGTCCGTAATTAATGAATCATGAATTCAGTTAGATCCTAAGCGTTACAGGTCATATAAATTCACTGATCATATAGAATCGAATAATATAAACATATACAAGGTATTTAATTTATAAAAGCATGTATCTGTACTACATTTACATAAACCACCCTGTGGTTTATTCTGCCATATTTAAAATTTCGTTTAGAAGACGTTGATTTTTATATTAAAACTCAATATTTAAGGGTTTCTCTTAAGTATTTACTATAAAACCAACAATAGTTTTATTCCATAAGTGGTATCCACCTTGTATTTTCATTTTCTTTGATCACACAAAGTTGCCTTGAAATTTTTGTCAAGGACGACCAACTAGAAATATTATTTTTTCCTTATTGGAAAAAGCTCATTATTCATTACAACATCTTATTACGTCGTTAAACTTCACAGACGCACTCTGTAGAAAGGAATCTTCGGATGATCATGTAATTTTCTCACACACATCACGTTTCGAGTATTTAGTAACTGCCAGAAGGCACCGCTGACATGATATTGGTATTAGCTTATTAAAACGTCAATTATATTGCTTGACAGTCAGTCGATTATTAAAAAATTAATGAGAATATATCTTATTAGCTGAGGAAATACGTTATTACTTTCATCTCGCATCGGGCTTGCGATGAGATCACCGAATATAACGTTATAACTTGATATAAAAATATACCGTACAGAAAAAAATGCTTATTCGGTTACTTTATCTTATCGAGTATGTATGTGAAAACAGTAGAAATGCTACCCTGGCGATGATGTATATCTTAATAAAGGCACCAGAAGGGCATATATTGTATCAACTATTATTTTTTTTTATATAAACCGAAAGGAGAAATATCTCTCAACCTAAGACTAAGCAAGCACAATTTAATACTATAGTCGCTGTGTGCAGAGTATGGGGTGGGGGTAAAGAAGTCGATGACAGCGTTGGTAGTGGACACAAATTGCATTAAAGTAGGTTGTCATGTCATACATATATGTGTTTACAAAAGTTAATTCGTAAACGAATCTAAAAATGGGCCATTATAGTTGCTGTGTCATAAACTTCAATAATACCGGAAGAAATATTAAATGAAAATATCGATTTCCTACGGCATGCGGCAGCTTGGAAATTAGAACAATGCAAGAAATGGACAGAAAGGGACAAAAAGGGGTTTACAAAGAAGTTGCTTATTGATATTACTCCTGGAGGCTTTATTTCATTTAAGTCTAAAGTGGCAGGTAGAAGAAAAAGTGATTCACAAATGGCTGTAGAATCTGGATTAATAAATTACTTGGAAGATAACGACATTATTTTGACGGACAAAGAATTTCCAGAACTAAGTCGAGTTTTGGCGAAGCTGGAAGCAAGTGAGGATAGTTATGCCACCTCTTCTACAGGACAAAAGTGAATTTTCCAAAGAGAAAACTCAAGAAACTTAGATAAATTTGCAACCCCCAATAATTAAAGAAATAATAAAAAATTAACATTTATTATTAATAGTCAACATTAATTCTTATAATTCTTTATAAACATTTTTTCTTACTTATTTATATTTATTCTTATTTATTTGGTATTACATAAAATCTATTTTAAATTGCCCACATCTATTCCTGTGAAACTTCATTTTTCATGTGTCACATTATTGCTACCAGCAGCAGCATTTTCCAAAACAACGCTTGTCAATAATGGAAATAATAGATCTCACTATATAATATTACATGTTTTATGAAACCTTCATCCCTTTATTGAAGGAAACCACTTCCTTGATTTTGTCTTGGGTCTTGCCCAAGGCTTGCCAGGGCTTGGAAGGTCTTTGCCCATAAAAATTGATGCAGTGCAATTAAATTTAATGAGATTTTACGGACAACTTTAATATTACTAATTTAATTAGAATTTTTGACAGGCACATGATAACCTACAAAGTTGTGAATACTACGAATACATTTATCGTTAGAACATCTATTGAACGTTAGAACGACTCGAATTATAATTCTGTTAAGAGTCAATAATTTAAAAAGTATTATTGGAATCTAATTAATTCTCAGTCGAGAATACCAGGCCGTCGCGAAGCTACATATCGCGACTTCATCCTTATTACGAATCACCAATGTAAGTATCTAAACTGGACTATGCTTGGCGCTTTGTGAATATTAGACGGACCTTGTACCTAACCGGCATACGCATATATGTAGAAATTGGCGAACGCCATCTACCTGCTAAACGACAATGTTACGTACGACAAGCTTACTTCATTTAACGCAGGCTGTCACGTAACACCACGTGAGAGGTAATAATTTAAAAGGAGTAATTGCTATCTAATTGATCATGGCATTAGAGACGAAGTAATCTGCATCAGAAATGAGAAGCAACATAGTTATTATCGAACACTAACTCGAAAAACTAATACGAGAATATATAAAATGTTAACAAGACCCATACCTACCTACGCAGCAGAAATAATAACCATGACAAAAGAAGAAGAGGAAAGAACGAGAGTTTGCTGAAAGAAACACAGGAGAATAATGTTAGGCCAAATATGAACAGCAGATACAGAATGACAGTGAAATTGGAAATAGAAGAGGAATTAAGGGGAGAGAACATAATAGAAATAATTAGGGAACAAAGGCTAAGATGGCTGGGACATGTGTGGAAAGCCGAGATGTGATAAATGTAATAATGGAATGGGAACCAGCAAACAAGAGATGTAGAGGTAAACCAAGATAAACTTTGATACAAGAAGTGAAAGACGACCTGAATAAAATTGGAGTAAAAAACCCAAAAAACGAAGCCAGAGATAGAAATAAATGGCATAACATCTGTAGGAAAATCAAAATAAAAATGGGGGATATATAATCCCCAATAATGTAGATCTACAAAGCTTTTATAAGCAACACTGCCCTACTTGGGGTATTAAGGCAGTCATACATACATATATAGTATTATAATGCGGAAGGCTCGCACTATTACCAACACCAGCGTCGAAGTCAGCGTCGAGAATAAAAATCGCCTTACATATTAAGAACAATGTGATATTCCAGGAATCACGTTATAGAATACATGGAACTGATTTGATCCACTTAGGATATCTATATAAATGATCATTAGCCTTATTGAGACCCTACAGACTAATGGTCTACTGGAATAATTGCCCTTAATCTACGTGTGAGGGACGGACGTTCCCAGGATGTCAATTTTAGAGTCGGTATATTAAGTCAGGGCCCTATTCAGTCGCCGCATGGTGCTGAAATATAGAAGACAAACAGAAAGGGAACTTGGAGAGTGATGAATGGGGTGATTGTTTTAGAAGGAACGGGCGTCGGTGTGGTAAAAAACCTGGTTAAATAGCCTTGACGAGATTAATAAAAGGGGCATTAGTGTACCCCGTCTTTAAAGAGAAATTCGTCGTTGGCTCTTTTTTATTGCGATCAAATATATATTACGGTTTTTGCTGTCGAATAAAACTTTCGATAAGGACTTTGGTTAGGTCATTGAATTTTTATAATATGGTGAAGTTATATTATAAAATTGGTTGCCTGTATACAGGGCCATAGCGTACATGAATGCGAGTGATGCGTCGCATCCCTTAAAAAATTGTCAAATTAGTGTTATTTAAAAGTTCAATCGATTTATTCAATTATTACAATTTTTTAATTATTTCGAGCCGACCACAAACATACATTATTTACTTTAAACGCTACTATCAACTTTTTTATTTCAAATCGGCTTTGAAGGCGCCCGAAATTATTGGACTCCCGCGTTACTTGCTGCAGTGCTGAAATGTGATGGTCCACGTTACATCCAAGCTACGCGTTAGATGATCGAAAAGGTCAGTGATTTTACGCAGTCAACAGTGGAACCTCGGGTGGGTGTTGTCGTTATTTCCGGACTCAGTTATGCGATTATGTGAACGCATCTTGGCGACTCTCGCCATAACATAAGGAAGATTTGGAAGCGCTGTTTCAGGTAATTGTGGAAAATGGAAATGAGGAATGGGATCGAGAGACCGTTATTTGTGGTAGAGGCCTTTTAACTTTATTGCGCGACTTTGATTTAATTTTTTTCTTAGCAGTGTTTTCTGCAATATTTCCACATTCTGAGAGTCTATTTAAAATTTTAGAGACAAAAATATCAGATATTAGTTACTGCAATAAAAGGATCGCCTATTTCAAATCACATATTCAAAAAATGAGAAACGAGTTTAATGACATTTGGAATTGTATGGACAGATTTGTGTTAGAAAATCAACCACCAAGTAAAATAATGCGTTTGGATTTAATTCCTGAAGATAAGAAAAGCACCTATGGATGATTGATTTATGAAATTTTGTACGTTATTACTTTGAACATTAGTGAACGGTTTAGTGAAATTTCTAAACTGAAATTCTTAAATCTAGATTCCACACAATTTACTTCATTCATGAAACGTTTTCCTGACGAACTTTTTTCTTCTTTAGTAGATACCTACATATGGAACATTCTTTGTCGCAAATCGTTTAAAAAGTGAAGTTTCAGTGATTTATAGTGATGAAAAAAAGCACTGTGTTTGAGCTTCACCAATATATTATGTCCCTTCAATTATCTTCTGTTTCCCGGGGTCATCAAATTTGTGTCGTTTAATTTTGACTATTCCTGCCACAAGGAGTTCCGCGGAAAGATCATTTTCATGTTTAAAGAGAATAAAGACTTATCTGCGAAATTCTCAAAAGCAAGAAAGACTGACAGCTTTAGCATTAATTAATATTAAAAGTGCCTTGTTAGAAGATATGAGATCGTCTCCAACATTTAAAGAAACAATGATAGACGTTTTCGCTAGACAAACAAAAACCGAATAATTAATCTTCATTTTAAAAATTAGGATATATACCTCGGTATAATCATTTTAGGTTAGTGTCTTTTTTATTTTTACCATATTCGTATGGCCTACCATTCATCTGACTATACCTCTTTCTCTTATAAAATATTTATCACATCCCTAGATTCTTTTCTCATGCTACGCCCCTGCCTGTATAATAATATATAAGTAACATGTAGGTATTTATATAAAATTGAGACTATTCAAAATTATGTATAAATAATCGATGTATGTCTTAAGTATAGAATACTGTTAGATATACATTTATTAACTGCGGTTAATAAATTTTAAGCTGCCATATTTACAATTTTTAATAGTGCGATTTAAACTACAGATAGGAGAGGTTACTTTTTTTACACGTACTTTTGTAGTTATTGGATCTATTACAGTAAAAATGCCGTAGAACTTTAATTGCATTGAACACTACATAGACCTAGATCGACTAATATTTCATTCAATCTTCCCAATTTAACTTCACTGAATTGATGATAACACTGGCGAACAAAAAAATTATGTTGCCACAAATTTAAGATCGGTTTCTGAGTGATCGAGGACCCTAATTTCATACTATATCTTCATTTTAGCTAAATTTAAGCTAGCTATTTGTTAAAATAATGGAGACTCCCAAAATTTACCAGATTATTGGCGTCTTTCCGTGGATAGTTCTAAAAATAGCTTTCTGCGTGGATTTTAATTAGTCAGTTGACAAAACTTACAGAATAATATAAAAATATTAAACTGTCGCAAGATGGACTTTTGTTTACACTCCAATCCATCTGTAAATTCCTTAAACATTAGGGATAAAACAAATTAAGCCAAAACAGCTAATCCCCCGGCTATATGCCGTCGACGGGCACTGAATTATATGGCGAAATTTTCCGTATTTTGTTCCAACATAGAACTAAAGTACAATGATTTGGATTGCTCAAAAATCACAAGGGAGATGCAAAGCGTCCTCTGTCGCAGGATACCGCTAACTACCGACCGGTTTCGACCTTATTGAGTCTCGTCAGTGTAGTGTAAGCGAGTATGCCTTTGACAAAACGAGACTTCACATCTCATAGACACCGCTACGTTCTATAGTAGTAAAACGTATACAGTGCGCCATCTCTCGGTAGTTTCGGAAACAATCTAAATCGAAATAAAACTTTTGTCATATATAATGACTAGAAAACAATCCAAATCATTGTATTTTAGTTCTATGTTGATTTCTAGTCATTATATATGATAAAAGTTTATAAAAGTCGGTTCATGAACGGTTTCATTGGGATATCCGAATAATGGGAGAAAGGTATGAAGGAGGATAGGAAGGTGGAATCGTCATATGATGGCCAATAACTGTTGGAGTTTGCAGAGGGACTAACTGTTTAAAGAAAATCATACAAAAATACTTTTTTATAATCTTTAATATTGTCTGCATCAATTATCCTTTATTTTCTTGTTAGATTTCATATATGAAACATTCAAAACCAGAAAAGTTGCTTATTTTATTTTGTTTTTCTTATTATGCATTAATATTTATCATGTATTTTTATTTCAAAAGCTACAGCCAATCAAGAAAAAGTAATGCGATTTTCAGAATCAGGGGTAGTAATGTACTCAAAATCAACTCTTAAATTCCTGGCAACAAATTCACTACTCCTCATTGTAATCAGCCATAATTTTGTATCTAAGGCCCTATGCAATATCCATTATTTTGCAGAAAATCTATTACATTCTTTTGTCTGGAATTAAGATGGATTTGATTTTCAATCGTTTTGGCTCGTCGATACCTCGCCGAAATAGCCATGAATAATTCATCAGGTGCAATCCATCGCTTTTGGCTTTGTAATTAGCCTATCACACCATTCTCCCATCCATAATTCACATTAGCAGCCATTAACTCTAATTATTTTAATCGAAATCTCCATCCGAAATGCATTATTCCTGTTCCCTAAAGACCAAACGTAATTTTTGTGCCAGATTCTGCTTCATGTATGGAGAATGGAAAGTAACCGTTTCTACCGTGAAGCGAGATGAGTACACGTAATATGGACAAAGGCGGCGGCTGCTAGAAACGGCTTGCTGGGGAGCTGTAACTGTTTAAGGAAATATTTATATAGGCACTTCTAAGAGTTTTGGTAATGGGGAGGTGGAAACACTGCTGGTCCTGAATTTTCTTAGCAGGTGTATTACGGGGCTTTCTAAATATACGCTGAGAGAACAATTTATTTAATATCATCGAATACGGCGAGGAGAAATAAGTGATGACTTTGAAATAAGTAAAGTTTTTTTTTTTTTAACAAATAGCCACCTCGAATATATCAGTCAATGCAAATTTCGTTATGAAATTTGGTATTAGACGTCTTAGATTCTGAACAACTTTTTTTTACTTTTTTCAATTTCTTCAACGCGAAGCAATATATTGGGAATAGGCTCCATTCCAGCCCCAGGCTACCGATGCTGTTGTCTCAGTTTGTGTACGTCTTGTATAGGACTACTCATCTATGTACGTTTTGTATAGAACTACAATTGTTCCAATGCTGAAATATGGATTTTAAAAATTGACGAAAATATACCAGGTGTCTTCGCTTTAAATGTGACACATGGTATAATCATAATAAAGTTACTTATTGGCATACTCTCTGTATGTAGGCTTAACTGATTTCTAAATCGAGTAAAACAATTTTCATATCTTTCCCAAATTACTTTAATTGGTTACTATTTAACGTACCGTATATTGCAGTTTATTACTTAATTGGAATATATAAAGGAAGCCCAGTTTTTGCATGTATTGCAAGTGTTACAACACATCATAATGCATATTTCAATTAAAATTCGTCACCCTAAAATTACAAGGTTGTATGTGGCATTTTTTCAATTTCCAAATTATTGGTGTAACATAACACAAGTTGTATATATTCTTGGCCTCATTTTGCTATCGAAAAATTGATGGCAGCATCTATATTAATGGATATATAAAAATAAATCACATATATGTATGTCATTTTAGCGTTTATTTTTAGCAACAAGGTTGTATGTATAAACATACAATTTTATAACACTATTGTTATATTGTCACATACTCTGTTAGTTTGTTTTGTGTTCGGGTTGAAGTAAGAAAATGAGCAATTCTGAAGATTTTAATAAGGATTCGATGTTTTGGGATGGATACGATTCGGACAGGGCAAAGAATATGTCCCAGAGCTAGTGCCATTTATAAAATTCTGTCGCAAGTTTATTATTAGCAATTATTTTGGAGTGATAGCTGTGTGCCACAAAGGCACAATAGCATTATGACTTTGGCCATCAGTCATTTTCTTTAAGAACATGATACTCTTGAAAAAAATGTACATGAAGTTCTATGTACCTAGACATTCAGCAATTCAGGAGGTAGATGGGGCACATAGCTGCGTTATGAGGGTAGCGAGTATCTGAGTACTATTCCCCTATATGATTAATGAGAATTTTAAGTATGTAATGGGGCGTAACGCGTAAAGGATACAAATAGAAACAAAGAATTTCAAAAACTTTCAGGATGCCAATAAGAGTTTTAACTATAGGAATATTCCATTTTCTAGGGTAGTATCTCTGAAAATGTCCAAAAATATGTAAAAGTATAAAAAAAAAAGTATAAAACCTCATTGCTGTAAAAAGTTACCAGATCGCAAATATAAGACAATATAAACTAAGAAACATACCAAGTGACAAACCCTATGAACTAAAGGGATGCAAGTAAAGAACCTCTTTACCACAGCAAGACATGAAAGCGCTAAAGTCCATGTTTCCATGGATGCCTAAAGTTGATAGGGAGTTTTATGTAACCGTACTTCCAGAAACCGCATAAAATAGCATTGTGAAGAAAGGAAGGAAATTAAATTAGTATTTTTTTAATTTTGTAAGAATTATTTTGAATTCCAAGTTGTATTTTGAGTTTTTTTTTTATAAAACATAGAATAAATATTTCTTACTTTTGTGAAACAAAGTTGTATGTTTCAAAATTGAAAATAAAATCTATTGTGAAAAGTTCCAAAGTTGTATGTGCTTTGAACTTATGTAATATTTACTATAATTTAATACAGGTTATCGATATCGAAGACTTGTACATTTCTAGTTTTTAAACTTGCTAAAATACAATCATCAAATTTTTTAAAACGTTTTTTCTCAAGAAGTAGAATAACGAACTGACTCGAATATGAATTGTATTCGACCTATATGGAATATGCCGATTAAACGAGTAGCATTTATAGAGTATACGCGAACGTGAGTTATTGCGAGGAGTTCACTGGCGTCCCAGCACAATTCCCTCACAAAGATGACTAGATAAAAACACTTTTATTATATTTGTTTTATTAATTTTTTTATTAATTTTTTATGATGTTCTTGTGTTGAATAAATAGTTGTACAAGTGATAATTAATTTATTGATAAAGGGTAACCTCTCCTCGTCAAGTTCCCGTAGGTTGTACCAATTTCATTATGTATATGGGCACATCCATTACTTTTCGACGAAAATTTGCGCACTTAGATCAACGATTTATCTTATGATGTTTTATATGAAAGTATGTCTTAATATGTGAGGTTTTCCAAAGTCTCAGCCCAATCAGGGCAAATTTGGCTTCAGGAGAATTTTTTTAAATTTTAAATCTAGCAATTTTCAAAAAATTTATTTCTCTGAGTCTATTTAACCAAATAATCTCAACCTGATCGCACTTTTTTGCTGAACTCTCTATTTATCGAAAAAAATTATATTAAAGCTTAGATCTTATGCAGGCTTTCGGGACGAGATTTTAACTGATCCGTTAATTTCATAAAATTTTACCATTTTTTAAAATGTCGCTATTTGTACAAATTTAAAAATTAAAAATTATGTATGGGCTCATATTGTTTGGCTTGGTGCATAGTTTCAAAATTAGTAACAATTTTAAGTATTTAATGATTACACTTCGTAATATGACCTGTGAAATTTAATTGATTTTCAAAAAATAGCTATTTTCAATTAGCTTCAACTTTTTTCTTTGAACTTCGAATTATTTGAAACTTTCACAAAAATTGATTCGTTTTATTGTTAAAGAGCTCTGAAAATTTGAACTTGCACATCGAGCCAGGATACTAGTTACAAATTTTCAAATAACCTGAAAATCATATTGTAGCAATCGAGCAATTCATTCATTTTTAGACTAATTCATAATCCTTTAGAAAGTACGTAAGTACAATTAATGATAATACTTTATTTCAGATTATATTATTATCATAAAATATAACAAGATTTTATTTTAGTGGTATTTTAGTATATTTCAGAAACTTGTTTATAAATTCAGTTGAACTACTTATATTATTTTTTCAAAATAAGTTACCCTCATTTGTAAAGTATTATAAATTTATATAAGTAAATGGTGAATTCGAGCGTCTTTAATTGTTTTCACTGCTTGGAATCGCTTTTTAAAGTTTTTTTGATGTTTATGAACATATTTGTTGTCTACCCATATTGTTCTAAATAAAATCAAATATTTTCTTTTTGGTTAAATCATATGAACAAACAAGGTTTTATTAAAAAACTGCGCCTTGCTTGTATTTACTTTATGTTTTTATACTTTAGAAATGAGAGTAACTTCTTTTGAAAAGGAATATAAAATAGTTCAACTGAATTTATAAACATAAGTTTCTCAATACACAATACAATAAAATAAAATCTTGTCATATTTTATGGTAATACTATAATGTAAAATAAAGTATTATCATCAATTGTACTTACTTACTTGCTAAAGTATTATGAATGAGTCTAAAAATTAATGAATTTTCTCGGTTGTTACAATACGATTTTCACGTTATTTGAAATTGTGTAACTCGTATACTGGCTCGATTCGCAAGTTCAAATTTTCAGAGATTTTTAAGAATATAATAAATCAATTTTTGTGAATGTTTCAAATAATTCGAAGTTCAAAGAAAAAAGTTGAAGCTAATTGAAAATAGCTATTTTTTGAAAATCAATTAAATTTGACAGGTCATATTACGAAGTATAATCATTAGATACTTAAAATTTTTACTTATTCTGAAACTATTAATCAAGCCAAACAATATGAGCCCATACATAATTTTTAATTTTAAAATTTGTACAAATAGTGCCATTTTAAAGAAGGGTAAAATTTCATGAAATTAACGGATCAGTTAAAATCTTCTCCCGAAAGCGTGTATACGATCAAAGCTTTAATATAATTTTTCTCGATAAATAGAGAGTTAAGCGAAAAAAATGCGATCAGGTTGAGATCAATCGATTAAATAGACTCGGAGAAATAAATTTTTGAAAATTGCTAGATTTAAAATTTTAAAAAATTCTCCTGAAATCAAATTTGCCTTGATTGGACTGAGACTTAAAAAATCCCTCCTTTTTCACTCAGAAATAGAATAATTACCGTTGTGTCCCCTGAGGCTACCCGCCCCTGGATTGCACACTTCACATGACAATATTACACACAAAAGGGTAATATCACGGCCGAAGCCCAATACCCTATATGCCGCAATAAACACGCTCCATCGAAATGCAGCTGGGCAAGTCAGGGTTTGATTAATTAATGATTGGGCATAATTAGTTCTGCGATGGTTTCTAAATCAGTGGATTATGCAAAGAGGGACTGACCGTGGGGGTCGCCCGCAAGCCGATTATCAATTCATGTCCACAACCCAAATACACAGAGTATGTTTGCAACTGTCCTCAAATTTCACACCGCAGCGTCGCCTCGTACGAAACTCGTTACGGTTAACTGATATTGGGGTTTGTTGTTATCTAATGCCCTTTTAAGCGTGTCATTTAGGGCAGGTCCGAAATAATAGATCTCATTAAACACCGTTATTAGACAAAGGATCCATTAAGTTGATGTCACCTACATATGGTAGTACATTATCTGATTCTACACGGAGAACATAACATAGCTTTCCATTTAGAATGCATAGAAAAGTGTTTAGCACTGGTCAATTTTTCCGTGGTTTTCATAAATCCAACATGCACCCATGGACAAAATTAACGCCCCAGCAAATTTTAATTATTTCATATAATTCTTTGAAGTTTTAAATCATTAAACATTTTATGTAGGTGGCCTAGGATACCCTCTGTCACTACTGGTAAACAATTCCAATTGTTTGACATATGTAAAGTAACATTTTGTAATTGTTAATAACACATTTAACGCTGTTTAAATTATCTGTAAAAGGCAATAAATTTAGTTACGCTGGTGACTTTTTTTTAATTTAGTGTCATCAACTGAATTTTTGAAACATTTTGTCCAGTACATTTAGAGTAGAAGAAACGAATCGTTCATGCAACGTAAAAGAAGATAAAGTAGTGAAAACCTCAACTTTGGTTAACGAGGGATGTAGTTAGCAATAAGTGGTTAAGTTGTTAGGAGTTGAATCAGCAATTGGTTGAACAATGAAACATATCAATGAACTTGGAAGTTACTATTAAACCCCAGGACAAAGTCGTAAGAAGTCTACAGATGCAAGAGATGAGCGATATCTTATGCTAACCCCCTCAAGAAACAAGCATTCTCCTAGTTTATATCTAAGCAGCTATTCCTAGCAGCAGCTCAAAAAGTAGTCATTTCTGGACAAACGATCAGGAGAAGGCGTTACGAAGGAGGATTGGACAGTAGAAGACCAGCTATTGCACCATTGCTCACCAAAGAACATAGAGTATCCAACCTGCGTTTTGCAAGAGAACATGTAAATTGGACTATTAACGACTGGAAGTGAGTTTTGATTTCAGACGAAACAAGAGTAAGTCTTACTCCCGAGTATAGATATATGAACGTCAATGACTCTAGTGGAAGCCAAAGGGAGGTAAAATATCTCCAAGGATCCCATTCTTTGATGGATCAATAACGTCGATCCAGGTAAGGAATTTGTTTTGATGGTCACACGGATTTGGTTCCTATATCGGGTAGATCCACAAAGGCACGTTCTATATAGGAAACATCGTAAATGAGCATGCCATTTGTTCCATTCATCGGAGACAATTTCATGTTTATGCAGGATAACGCTCGATCTCACGTTGCTAGAGAGATATTGAATTACCTTCGACTTGTGGCTATTCCAACTGAACTGGCCATCAACAAGTCCAGATATGAATATCATAGAGCGTCTATGGGATGCCCTGAAGCTTTCACTTAGGCGTCACATACTTAACCCCTATTACTCTTAGGGAACTCGAACAAGACGTTGTTGTCGAATGGGAGAATATTCCTCAGGAAACCATTCATCGTTTGATCAACAGCATGTCGAGACGAAAGGAAGCAGTAATAAGAGCTAGAGGAGGATCTGTAAGATACTGAATTTTTACTACTGAATATAGTTTATGTAAATAACATTAAATATTGAAAATAATGTTGTGAAAACTATTTTTTAATTAAAATATTCACAAATCAATTATTAACTATATTAGATGTTAATAATTTTACTTAAAATATCCTTTTGCAATATAAAACATCAATATAAATGTAATCTATATATATATATATATATATATATATATATATATATATATATATATATATATATATTGATTCAATTCAATCAGAATCAATTTTCATTTTTATATAGTAAAACTACAATTTAGAGAATATAAGGATTGCCTCAGTTCGTTCGGCAACCATAAGATTGCACTTGTTTAATGTTGGTGACACTATTATGTCTACGACGAACAACTACCCGACCTGAGGCTGTACATTGTTTACTACTTGGTAGCAAGCGGCTAGATAGCTAACCTAATAATTATTAATTGTTGATTTTAATTAATTAATTGAATATTTTAATATTTTAATAAAGAAAATGTATTTACATTATTGTTTTCAATATTTAATGTTCTTTTCACTTATAAGTTAATCAAATAAGCTTCCCTTCTGTTGTTTCAAAGGTATAAAGATTGAAATAAATCGATTTTTATATAAAAAAATCGGTTATTTTTCCAATATGGTGTATCCTTTTGATCAATTTAAGGATTTTTGAGATTCTGCAGTTAAGGTTAAGGATTTTACATTGAGAAAGACATAAAAAAGTTAGTTTCAAAATTTTATAACGAATAATTTCGCAAGAAATCGCCTGTTTGTAGTGATTATTATGAAGATTATGAGGTATTATTTTTTCCGAGTATATATATATATATATATATATATATATATATATATATATATATATATATATATATATATATATATATATATATATATATATATATCTATAATGTGTCCAAATTTCATTCAAATCGGTTATGCCATTTTTGAGAAAAAAAATATTTTCTGAAATAATTCAAGTCTTACAATAGAGATATTGCAAGAAGTAGTTAATCATCTGCTAGTGATGCCTTCTTGGAGAAATGCGCGTCGAGCAACATAACCTTTTGATGTTCATGTAATCATGATGCCGTTCATAGGCGCCCTTTTTTAATATTTAGGCATTTATGTACATTTACAAGCTCTTTTAAATTTTACATCCTCGGTATTTTCCCGTCCCTCTACTAGGAAGTTACGCACAAAAACATCATACCTCGTTAATCCTACATGAAAGTTAAATACTAATTAGTTCTTTAGTATTTACACCAGAGCAATATTTGCGAGGGAGAAACGCCAGAATCTTCATTTTAAATCTCTTAGAAATGATTTTATCCAAAATTCTCCCCCGAAAAAAGTAAACACAAAAGTGTACAAACTAACTACGCACGCAGAAATTCCCTTTCGTAAAGTCAGCGCTGTGAAAGGGTTAATGGGGAACAGTCCGACTGGGATAATCCAGCGGGGAGAGGGTAACGAAAGAAATGACAATGATGCACCCCTTATTGTACGGCCATTAATGGAGTTTAAAGTTTGTAGAGTACGGCAACGTCCTTAATAAAACTTTAGTTAAGAAGAAACAAACTAAACCAGCAAAAGTGATTACTGCATTACGAAGATTCTTCGATTCCCAGGGACGGACTCGGCCCGTGCGCAAGATATTTTTACTGTATACCTTTATCCAAAGAATTTTGTATAAAGAAGATGAAAATAATACACAATGGAATTGAGTAAAATAACTACTAAGTTTATACCACTATATTTTATACCATTATATATATAAAAAAAAGATGTAGTGATATAAAACTTAGTAGTTGTTTTACTCAATTTTGTTGTGAATTATGAACTACCACAGAGTAACGGCTTCCTTGATCAATTGCATGAAAATAATACACGTGTTGAATATTCCCTATAACAATTAAGAATGGTTTTAAACATTCTAGAATTAATCTTCAATGCAAAAATAAAAACAGGACATCACGAACGTTTACCACAAACACCGAAGGATTATATGTTTCTCGACGCGCGTTTCAACAGCCAAGTTGATATCATCGGCAGATGATTATAGCCAAGTTTTAGTTATCTAGAATAGTGATAGAAAACTGGTCTCCGGTTTCTATTCCAGGATTAGATTATGATGTTTATCATTAAAATATATTTAAACCTCAAAAATGGACAGGCCACGTCTGCAGGTGTAACTAAAGTATATTTAAAATACTATAAATATTCTTGAAGGGTCTAAGAATGTTTCTTTTTTGCTTATAAAGTTTATTATGCAAGGTGTTTCCGAAATTAATATTAAACAGTTTGGAGCAGATAGAGTAAATTAAAATGTGACGAAAATCTCTGTATTGTTTTTCTAGGTATTGAGATTATGTCTTCTAAAACAACTACAGCCCGTTAAAGAAGTAGTCCTGACTATTCTTGTTACATTGCTTTAAAATGATTCAATAGAAAATCATGAAATTTTGATCAGTTACTAAACTTTTCATGTTGCTTAAGAATATCTAGTAGAAACTGTATGAAATTTGGATTGTGAAAATAAGATGATCAGGGGACCATTAACCCTAATTTTTTTATATGTAATTATTTATTATTTATGACAGAAAAATATAAGCATTTGAAGTTTTTTTTGCATAAAAAGAGTACTCTCTTTAAACTTTGATGCACTCCTGTTTAGGTAAAACAGATTTAAAATTTTATAATCTATAAAAGACGAATTCTATTGCATGCAGAAAATATAAATTAAATGTAAGCTTCATGAGTTACATCTTGCAGAAAAAAACATTCGAAACTAGTCTTGTCGTTTCTCCTAAACACACACAAGAATATAATGAACAGTTTCTTGGCATTTCAGACCCTCCACAACCGATTTTTATACAATAGGAGACATAGTTAGAGGTAGCGTTTTATTATTTGTAAAATTTTCAAAAATAAAGCCTTTAGTTTTACAACTAAAGAAGTTATTGAAGAAAGTATATCATTTGAAGACGTTTAAGTGAAGTATATTAATAAGATATTCATTGTAGTGACGTAGAATTAATGAATACCACTGGAAAATTACAAAGTAAACGTCAAACTAATAGGGTAATTCCAATTACAACTCAAGCTTGAGAATTTTGCAGATGTCTTTATTTGGTGATAGGGTAGGAAACATGATAGGATAGGGTAGGATACGGTAGGAGAAAATAGGATAGTTACTCCCTATTTTCTTTACCACATTCTTATCGAATCTATGTTTTTTTATTGGCAATAGAAATTTACAATCTAACTTTCATTAGGAGTATTGAATAAATATGGTATTATGTAATCAGGCTTGTAAGGGGGACATCCACTGATATATTTCCTTATGGAGTTCTGTGTTTAGAGTACTAGCAGGGCTTGTGGCCAAGTTTTATGTAGTCTTTTTTCGTTAGTACCATTATTATATGGCTGTTATACTAGTATGTTTTCATGATTTGTTATTCGATCACTATTTCTTCCCAATTATTATCACTATATGCCTATTATTTGGTCGCCATTCTCTGGATTTCGTCATTTATGAATGGTACCTATAGGTCTTTATGGAGGGTCCGATTGCTGACATACCAGGGTGCGTCGGCTATCTATTTATTTTTAATTTTTAATCTTGTACACACTCCCCTATAGCTGAAGTCTGTAGAACCATACAGGCTTTAATATGGCTTTATACAATAGAATTTTATTTTCCAGTGAAAGTTCCGGTTGGATTTCGGTCTAAGTAGCCAGTACATCTACCGGGACATGAGGTCTACCTGTGTCCATTTGGTGTTGATATGTTTCTGCCAGGTAAGTCGTCGATCGAGGTGTGGTCCTAGATATTTAATTTCAGTTTCTATCGGCATTGGTGAGCTATTTATTGTTACAGATGGACAAATGATATGTGGGTTAGTAAATATGATTTGAACAGATTTGATTGTATTAGTTTTCATTCGCCATTGTGGACTTTAGTTGGTGGACAACACAGCTACATTGTCAGCATAAGATGCTATGGTGGAAGTATTTGCTTTGGTGATGTCAGCTGTGTATATCAGAAAGAGTAGGGGTCCAAGGAGGCTACCTTGGGGAACACCCGATTCAACGGGGTTCACTTCGACTACTTGCGGTCGACTGTCATATGTGGTCACGTTATTTTTTAGTGTACTTGATGTGTTGCGTTCTTCAATTTTGGGCTACTGTATCCGTTTGAAGAGTATATCTTTAGTTTTCCAGTTCATACGTACAGTTAGCTAGTTTATTCATAAACTAACCACAGTCAATCCGACGATATTCAGACCGACATATTTACACCTACTTTATTCGATATAAATAAACGAATGGCTGTTTCGTAAGCGCGCTGCTAGCCCCGTGTGAGCGGGAATGGAGAACAATAAACACTAAATGCCTGCAAGGGAAGTATGGGTTTGTCCGAGTTTCCCAAATTTAATTTTACGCTTGTTACCTTTTATTTGAAACAAGGCTTTTTATTGTAGGACACGACACGATGTGACACATAAATAAGAAGAATGAGGTTTGCCCCAGTGACTCTAGTAACAAGTTGGTTCAACGAAAAACCACCTACGTATGGAATATTTAATGCCATACATGTAAAATCCTAATCTGTATGAATTGAATTGACATCCCTGAATGATTCATTCAGAAATTATTATTTCTCTCATATAGCAGGAAGTTAATATCTAATAGTTGTAAGGTATAGTTTATTTCATCGCTATTTTCCAAATAAAATATCTCAAAACATACCGTGGCTAGTTTTTATGGCTAGGCTCAGGTAGACTGTTCCATTTATCGGCAAAATAAGAGAGTTTTTTATTTGGCAAATAGCGATGAAATAGTAAATGATTTGTCTGTAGGTATTGAAATCGTTTCTCTTGAAAAATAGAAATGTTGAGGAGAGCTCGACCGAGCCAATAATATTTACACAATACAAAAAAAAAGAATATAGGAATAAACCGATTCACAGAATTTTAACAATGCGATTAATAACACTGACTTAGTTTTCCACACAATACTATACACTACACACTCACTTAGTTTTCCACAAAACACTATGCACTACACTCGAGGCGTGTTTCGCGAATAAAGTTGGCATCATCTGGGGATGATTAAAAATGTATTGAGTTTTAATCATCTCCAGATGATGTCAACTTTATTGGCGAAATGCGCGTCGTGTGTAATATATATTATTTTATAAAGCATGGTGATAAAGATTTACAACTTTATTGTTTTTAACACTGATGGATTTCATTGTTTGAAAGTAAAAAATCTAGCACTTCTTATGTGCCACTATTATTTCAATGTGTAATGACATTCTATACTTTAGAATACAATAAGAATTCAGGTCAATTGGCCGACGTGAAGATAATAAAAGTGCAGCACTTTGCTTCGCGCCTATAACATGGGTGCATGTTCGTATTCTCGCATAGATGTAGCTGCAAGAATGTCGTTCCTACTGTGGTTCACGTAGTGCACTAGCCCTGTATTGGATATGTTATTGTATGTCCGTGTTTTCTCGTCCCAAGGGGCAGAATTTGGCACCTCCCCCTGAGCATGGATGAATTTGTCTTCGTACCTATGCGTTGTCCCCGGAAGCCCGAGGCATCAGGAGAAGGAGGTTCATTTCTGTGTCCAAATTTGAGTTTAAATAAATATGTTTTATTATTCTTCCGTTTCAATTCATCACCAGTACATAACGGTTATACATAGAAAGGTAACTTCCCATGTTAATTGAAGGTTTGAAAGTAAGAACACACTAGCGGTAATGAAATGGTTAAATAAAATCTATTACATTATACTGAAAGGTTTTGTTTACAAATACATTGGCGCATTCGCCATTTTTTAAAATTAATAATGCGATAATGTACTTTGCTGTCTGTACCCGGTAGGTATCTAAACTATAACATAAAATAAAATATAACAAATGAAAGACTCAAATTTACATATTAATCCGAAAAAATAATTTTGGAAAATTAATCAGTGAAAATTTGTCTCCAATTTCCTAAATTTTTTTTTTTGTTAAAAATGAGTATTAAGTATATGTAAAATGCGATAAATTCATTTTTAAAACTGCTATTAAATACTACGCTATAACATTTAAGAAAATATCGATTACAGTATATAATAATTTCTGTATATAACAATTCCATATTACTAGTAATTTCTGTTTTTTTTTTCTGTAAAAAAATAAAAGTAGAACGGAGAGGTATGTTTATATGATGCCTATCGGTTGATTATTTAATTAAATTGAATAATAAATTTAAAACGAGAGATTTTAAACGAGTATTTACACAAATTAACAATATTTAAGAACCGATGAATACATATTTTTATATTTTACGTACCGGGTGTCCAAAAAGTCTGGAAACGCTCAAATATCTCGAGAAATACACAATGGATCCAAAAAGGAAACAATACTTCCTTAGTAATTTTAAAAGGGCTATCTAGTGACACCAAATGAGATCCGCCACACCCACCCTTTGGGATGAGGCGGGGCGAAACTTTAAAATCTTAAATGGGTACCCCTATTTTTTATTGCAGAATCGGATTTTGCGACAAGAAATACGTCAAGTTTGTCTGAAATGTTTTTTCGATTCGTGAGAGATGGCGCTGAAATCGAATATTTTTTTTCGTAATTTCTAAAATATTCTACGTAAGAATGAAAAATAATAAAGTTCAAGTTCATTTACTTAAAGACAGCCATTCAATAGTGTTAAATTTAATACCTTCCTACCATCGTGGGAAAGGGAAATTGGAGGGCTCAAATACTAAATGGAAACCCTCATTCTTTATTAACACTGACTTGGTATTCCACAAAACACCAAAACATTATACAATATACTCAATACGAGTTTCGCCAACAAAGTTGGCATCATCTGGAAGTCATTTAACTTGTTTTACTAAGAGTTTTGTGACGAAATGATGAGACAATGTGACGAAAATTGACAATTTTCTTTCTGAACATGCTTTTCTGATGAAGTCACATTTCAATTGAGTGGAGAGGTCAATAGACACAATAGTCGATATTGGTCCGATAAGAATCTTCATTGGATGAGGGATTCCCATATACAATATCCATAAAAACTTAATGTTTGGGCTGGAATATTGTGCAACCGAATTGTCGGGCCGTTTGTCATGGATGGTAATTTGACAAGTCAAAAGTAAGTCGATTTATTGAACAACCAGATAATACCGGAAATCCAACACGTAGCTGGTATAGCGTTAGACAATGCTTGGTTGCAGCAGGATGAGGCTCAATGTCATTTTGCATTTATTGTATGTAATGTATTAAACACCACTTTCCCTAGGCGCTGGGTTGGCAGAAGGGGTGCGATTGAGGGGCGACTGAGATCACCTGATCTAACTCCTCTAAATTATTACTATTGGGGTTATTTGAAAAACAATGTGTACAAAACAAAACCGGCAAACATCGATGAATTAAGGGAAAAGATAATACAGTGTTCTAATACGATAACACCAGAAACTTTTCAGAAAGTAATTGATAACATGTACGCACGATTGAGACACTGTCAAATAGCTGAAGGTCATCAATTTGAATATAAAATAAGTAATATAAAATAAGGGTACCCATTTAAGATTTTAAAGTTGCCTCCCTGCCCCACCAGAAGGGGTAAAACACAACCCCCCACGGATGGGGGGTTGTGTTTTATATCATCGGATAGCGGTTTGAAAGTTGTCAACGATGTGTTTTTTATTCTTTGGATCCAATGTGGATTTCTCGAGATATTTGACCGTTTCCAGATTTTTTGGACACTCGGTATGTCTTAAATATAATTATCGGTAAGTATGATCCTTATAGGATAATTGCTTCAGTCCACATGTTATAGCCATTATTTAATTTCCCTGATACATTATCGATAATATATAACCAAACTAGGATTTATATACTGAGCCACCCAAATATTCAACTAGATCTCTAACTAAATACATACACCGTCCCCAATTTTTTGCTCTGAATCTTCATAGTAATTTATATTCCATACACCTTTAAATCAACGTAATAATTTTATGTATTACTTCCCCGTAACGAAATCATAATTAGGCATCCGTGGCGTATCGCTGGCTCTCTGAGCTGCGATGTAACATCTGCTGTAGCTCGCGGTACCTATTTATTAAATTAATGGCCGGCCAATTAATTAAGCTCGAGATAAATGCGTTCCGACACCGGTCCGAATAGCGTCTCGTGGGCCTTTGACTTATGTTTATTAATATAACAATAAATAAAAGGATCTGCTGCCTGGGGTGCACGCATTTCAGTTTACAGACTGTCTAGTTAAGAATTGAATTCCAACACGCACAGTGGGTTGCAAACATACTAAACAAATGCTCTAAAATTAAGCTACATATATATGTTTTCTTACAAAAACACACAACTTAACTCTATAACTCCTCTAATGTCTAGTAAGCCTACCAAAGTCTCGATATTTACGACAAACGACCCTTGGCATCTGTACTAAATTACTCTAAAGATAATATTTCTATAGTAATGATTTTATAAGTTATACGAATTTTTTTATGAATAAATACAATGTTTTTGATGGAAAAGTTTGAGAATAGCGAACAATTTTTCTTCTTTCGAAAAAAGTCTGTGGAAGACTGAAAAGTCTGGAATTCATCTTTGGTTAAAGGAACATCCTCCTGACGCCCTCAATCCTCCATTTCTTCCGTCAATGGACCCGAAGTGGGGCGATTTACGAACGTTAAAATGGCCATACGGGACAATGCGTATGGAAACCACCTTCTCTTTTATCAAATAAAAGTGCCATCAAAGCTGACAGTTACATTTGTACGTAACAAAAGATGTATAGGGTGACTCGCAATGCAAGCACAAAATATTTGTAAGTACGGCACTATATTACTAGTTTATCAGTGTTGTTTTGTACAATAGTAAATTATCTAGAGATATAAGCTAATATATAGTACCTTATTGGTAGCTATAGTATCATTAGATGTGTGGTAGTCTAGCTGAAGTGTACAGTGAGACCCCTTTCTTCTGATTGTATACTATTGTCACAAACGCCTCGAGCGATCTCGAACGCCGGGAATATTCGAAACCATCAAGAGTGTGTGGAATTGACTTCCAGTGCGTTCTATACTAGAAGGTTCGCCAAAGTTCTTTATCTAGAAATGTCTGGAGAGACGTTCTACTGCCTATATAAGAATTGTATCGTCCATACAATTCAGGAGTTAGTTGAATCTGGACCACGATAGTGAGTGATACGGTGCGAAGAAAGTGACATTGTGTTATACAGTGCGAAAATTAGTTTATAAGGTTAAAGTAGAAAGAAAGTTAGTTAGTTAGTTGGACTGGGAAATAGTTGAGTTGTAAATATGTGTTCGAAATAAAGAACTTTCTAGTAAATTTGTTACACTATGATAAACATTTGTTACCATTGGCAGATTGTCATCTACACTTCTGCTAGGGAAAATGTCATCTCTATTTAATAAGGGGATGTTTTCATGTGTGTGTATGTGTGTGTGTGCGCGCGCGCGTGTGTGTGTCGATGTGCTAAATTCTTTTTGTTCGAATTTCGGCATATTGACAAAATCAATATATTAAATCGACCCTTGCGAGCAACGTGGTAACTTTTGTTCTTTGATCCGAGGATGAGATCTGGAGCATGCTCCAGAGATGACTCTATTCGTTTACGGGCGCGTTGATTGTTGAGTCGCAAGGCTATTCGCTTTCGGGCAAATTTCGCGATACCCATTCATGTGGCCCAGGTTCGTCTGATAATAAAAATGACGATATGAGCGAGGGGGAGACGCAATAGTATTGCGATGGCTGTGGCGCGTCCTTTCCTCATTTATATATTAATATTTAAATACAAATATATAAATAAAAGAATCAATAGATTTAAATAAAAGATAAAATTACACAGCCCCACCACATAAAAGTATAATGTGCGACAGAGTACACTATTCCTATCCGCTGAAGAAAAATCTGAATTACTCCATCCCGTCAGTATTTTTTCCTAATCTCAAAAAACATGCCCGATCAAACGCGACACGAAATCTGTTGAGAATTCCCGGGAACTTGGCCTTTACGGGTCTTTAAGGCTATAGATAACTAATTTGGAGTAAAAGTTTCTGAATGGCGGATCCAATATGGTGGACGAATTTATAAAAAAACTTTGTCTACAAAACTTGGTATGTAGGGGTGTTTTAGGTCACTGATTAACAGTTCTATAAGTCAGTGATAACGGATCTGAATTTCAACTTGGCTGAAATTCAAAATGGCGAATCCAATATGTCAGATAAATTTTACAAAAAATTTCCAGATGTATTAAAAATTTGGTATTTGGCTGTATTTTCAGGGCACGGATAACAAATCTGAAGAACTTTTACGATATTGATTAAATATATACGAAGTATAAGTTTTATATTTGTTTTTTAATGGTGGCGAACTCTTTTGTCTTGCCTCTTGTCTGTTTAGTGGTATTCTTTCCAAATTGCGATCTCCAGAATATCGCAAAAGTATGTTATCAGCTCGTATTTCGAAAACAATAGCTCTGAACTTCAATTTGAAAATTGATGTTGCGAAAAAGTTACAGTTCCCGATTTATAACTGTCTATCAAAGGATCCGACTGAACTTTTATAACTTCTTGACATCAATACAAATAGGCACAAAAATGAGCTTCAATAATAAAGTAAAAAATCTTTATTATATGCCTATTTTGAGAACTAGAAGTTACATCCAGTGCAGTTTGATTTCCCAAAAAGATCAAGTTACCGGGAATCCCCAACAAATATCATTGATTTTGTGTCACGTGTTTGATCGAGGATGTTGTTTGCGGTTAGGAACAATCCTGACTTGAGGGGGCACATTTGATTTCAGAGTCATATTCAGCGGATGAAAATGCATGGCGATAGGCTACTCTGGCCTGCCGTACACTTTTTTTGTAGGGTTGTGTTGTTAATCATTCCTTCCTTAGGTAAAGGAGAATATCTATTATTAGTGCATATATCATGTCGTGCCCTTTTTAAGTTCTTGTTGCTTTTTAAGTTAAGAATTGTTTTGAAAATTAACTATATTCGTAGCCCTAGCCCAAATATTTTGTAGCCCTTAGTCCAAAATGTCATTAAACATTTTGGCATAGCTTGGTAAAGTTATAATTAATGATACATGTTTAAGGAATAAATTTAAGTAACTTAAGGTAATTTCTCCGGTACCGTCCGGTCCAAAAATAAATGCGCGGATAAACGTAACATATGTATATAGAATATCAGTTATTTAGTGTTCATTATTTTTGTTCAGAAATTATACTTTATACTCAGACATGCATGCGTATGCACACAACTACAGGCTTAATAGTTGAAACTAAAGACATGACAACGTTGCGTTGTGTCGTATTTTAATCTGTTGTGATTGATTATGTATGCCTTAACTTAACCTGACTGTGTAAACTTTTTCGGAGCGTGAAAGAAAATTTATAGAAAAATTAAAAATGAATTTTTGTCGTGATCATTCGTGGTACCATAAATGAAAATTTTCAAAAAGGAAAGTAATACAGAAACGTTTAAATTGTATTGCAAAAATGAATCTTACGAAAAATAAACAGAGGGACTGACCTAAGCACTGGACGACGTATTGTTGAATTGAGCGAGCTTGGCAAAAATTTAAAATTTAAATGTGAAAACATTCTTTCACTTGAAAAAAATAAAAAAGGAAAGTCGTTTAGGACTAAATTCGATTTTATGTATTGTTTATGATGAATGTGCAGTAATAGCATAAGTGACAACTGGTAAAATACATGCAGCTTCGTTGCCAGACGCTAATTAACAAGTTTTGTACTTACCGAGCAAAGCTTAAACTGGCATATTTTAACAAGATTACCTTTTCAACAAATCGGGCAGCAACCGATTTTTTTAATTAAAAATATTCGTAATAAACTAATATATAGATGAGTTGTTTTTGGAAAAAATGTATAGAAAAGTTTTCCAGTTATAATGTAAAATGTGTATAATGTATAATGTAAAACTTTTACTTAACTAGTACATTCAAACAATGCAAAAAGTTCCAACTTTGATGGTGAATATCTCTTTTATTGTACTGATAAAAATTTTTCATATGAGCAATTTCCTTCGGGAAGTTTATTCTTTCTGTGTACCCGAAATTCAATGAAATTCTATAAAAAAGTGGGTTTCCGGAGAAGCTATCTTAAGACGTAATACCAATCACGTATTTTTATCCGTAGGTAGTACGACAGAAAGTAAGTTAATGACTTCGCAAGTTTTTTTCTCGCAAAAGAAAGATTTTTCCTACTATCAACATGATAATCTATATAAATAAAGAAGTCGGTTAAAATGTTAATGTTCGTTTGTTCAATATCTTCTTCACCGATTGCTTTGAAATTTTGACAACGTTGCATTTAAATTTGCGCGTGTTTTTATATAGGTACCTACTATTATATAGATCTCACACCTGAGGCAGGCAAAGAGCAACACCAATGCGTGGCGGGGTACAGCTAGTTTTTAAATAAATGTAATCAAGTTTTTTAGAAATATTTATGTAAATTGCCTATATACAGTAATATTTACCTCCGAAATTGATACGTAGCACTGGAGAATAATAAGATCTCTACTGTCAATGTCGAAATGGTGGAATATCTTTCAATTAAAATAATTCTGTCATGGATATCTTGCATTGTATATCATGGCAGCTATTCGGATTACTCCTAATTGGAGACGCTGTTTAATGATACATGTCGCTCTAAACTGGGGTGTTAATTAGGAGCCATCCATTCTAATAGAATAATGTTAAGGAGTTGCCGTTCCGAGATAAGACTAACGGATAAGCAAATATGAGTTCAGGAACTATTATTATAGCTCAGGCTATCTCGTCTCGGGTGTGAGAGAAGTTCGCGGCACTGCGTAACTCCTAAGTCGGGGAATTAATAAAAGGTATCTACTTATTAGGACAAACTTTGGAGCGACGTTAACTTAACGTGTCATCGAAAGTTTTCTTTCGAATTGGGATACGACAGGGAGTTTCGAAGTTTATGGATTCATAGTAACTTTTACCTGTCACGTTAGTTCAGTTCACGTTAGTTGAGAAACAAGCCATGTAAGTTCAGTTGCGAATGGTTTTCTCTTTAGAGTAGTAGGTATTTACGAGATGAAGATGCTTGAATCTGCTCTACCCTTTTAAATGCTCTACCCTACTGGAAAATCTTAAACGATTATAATGATGTCATCTCTGCGTGCGTAGGTTTTATTAGAAAATAAAAACCACCGCACCCGGAGCTTTTGATTTTTGCACGGATGTAGTCACGGCGTGTTTCCAAGTCCCGATTTTGTCGCCAAAAGTACTTTTGGTTATCGGAATTTGAGGACAATTTGGATACCACGGTTTTTCGGGTCGCTGATTTCAAAAATACAATTTATTCTTTAAGATTCAAAATGATGGACTCAAAATGGCCGCCATATTTGTTTCAAAATTGTTTATAACAAGAACGGTTCAGTGTACTGAATTTGTTTGTAAACAGTGATTTGAAATATGAAATTGCATTTTGAAATTTCAAAATGGCGGACATGTTAAGAAATGTTTTAACTAAAAAAGGCCATTCTACTGGTACAAATAGATAGCAAAGTAGATTTTTTAAGCAACAATACATTTATATTGCTTATTATATGACATACATTGATAAATCATTAATTACATTACTTAATATAACGAATTAACTATTGTGACTCGTCGAGGGTTTTTCTAAGCACTCCGAGTCAAATTCATCCGACGAAATATATGATAGTTCTGCTGAAATAAGTAATTGTATTGCTTCTTTGCTAAAGTTTTTTCCTTAGTTCGAAGTTTTCGCATTCCAGTTATTAAAGAATCTGAAGATGCTAAAAGCCAATGGAATACATCTTTCATAGTGTTTTCTCGTGAAATTTTTCGTGAACAGAATTCGATTTGACCCATCAGTCCTTTATTTTGTATAAAAGTAGTTTAATATGATTAATGGAGTCTTCAGGGAGTTTAAATGAGGTATTTTCTTTCAAATTCAAAGCTTCTTCGATTTTATTGGAGTATTATGGAGAATTTATGCTTGTATTTTATTGGAGAATTTTGCAGTTGAAATTTCCTCTGTCATAAGAAATATGTCTCTACTCGTGAGAATAATTTCATTTACAACCGACATCTTTTGTTAATGATCTGAAAACAGTTTAAAAATAATCAGATTATGCCATTTCCCTTGAAATATTCAAATACAATACGTAGTAAATTACTGACGTAAATACTGATTTTTAATAAAAAAAAAGGAACAATTATTTACGGTAATAATTCACCCCGAAAGAATAAGTCTTGAATAGGCCAAGTATGAACCTTTTGTTATGACCTGCGCCGCTCTTATCGTCTGCCGCGTCAAATGCCGAAATTTCCAGACTGTGCGCGACAAAACTAACACGGCTTTCGCTCATGTTAGAACACCTAAAAGTAGCCAAATTTGTAACCCATCGAAAGCCTAGACCTTCCAATTTATGATAAATATAAAATTGCGGCGGAAATCGTCGAAAGTCGAAACTGAAACTCTGCACAAAAATTGCCAAGACTCGAAAAAAGCGCGATTTTACAGGGTCACATTCCAAATGCCATTCTTAACATAAAAATAAAAAATTTTTGTACTTAAAACATTTCCATATAATGCACGTACCTTTATTAACGATGTGTAAAAAATTTTAGTAAACAACTTACTGGATATTGAAATACACACTTATCAATATTGCTCTGTCGGCGGGATAATGAGTGCGCTAAACGTGAATTTACTACGACCTCAGTTTACTAACTGTTCCCCTGCCTCAGAAAATATACCTGGAAACTTATCCTTCGGAATTATAATATCCCAAAGTCCCCTCTACAACATGCTATAAAAAAACGGAATGCTGACCTTAGATTTTGGGACTTTTAGCCGCAAGATCGGGATTTGGAAACACTGTGCGGCGCCCAGTGGGACAAAGGCGGGAAAAATTGATATCCTAGAAATAAAAATTTTGATAATCCAATTCACTCTTCTTACAATATTTGTTTCAGAATGTACGACTGTGTTAATGATCAAAACAATTGATCAAAATCAGTATTCACTGCTGAAACCAGAGAATTATAAATTTTGCAAGATATACAGCTACTTTCTTAACATTACCCCCACCCAGCGGTTCGTTGCAAAAACTCATTCGACCTAATTTGCTTTTATGTATACACCCAAGTATGAGATAAAGAAGAAAGAGGCAACGCTGAGATGGAAACAGGTGGGTTAGTTGAGCGAAAACCAGCAATATTTCAGGACTATTCGGCTTTTTCGTGTTACTTTGTTTTCCTTGGTAGGGCTCAAATTGTATAAGGTAACCTAGAGGCTCACATAAACACCACATTCTATATCCATATCGGATAGGTTTACCTTGAATGAATTGTTTTGCTGAGTGCTTTCCGAAATATGGCAATATACTTTCGTCTACACTAACATTTTCGGAAAGCGACGCATACTCCAAATATCGTACATTTAACTTGTCGAACAAGGAGCGCATTTTAGCGGACTTGTCATTTTTAGCAAGTTTACAATTATCCGCACAATGAGTGTACTTCTTTATCTGCTCAAATTTATTCCTCCGCATTGCATTCACTACTGTCGGATTATATGTTTCTGTATCACATTCTCATAGCATCCTCCATCTTGGAATATCTATATAACCTAACATAGTAATATTAGTGTAGCACTTTACATCCCCAATACTTATTTCGAAATTGTGACCTCCTCTGGATTCGGCATAGATTATAAACATATTTCACAAAAATGACCATGTTTTATCATCAAAAAATAATTCGAAACATCCCACTGGGTCAGATGTTGACGTACTTTGTTTTTTGGGACAAAGAAATGCTGCCAAGTTGGGTGTAATTTCCTTTTTTGTCCACTGCCGTTTCACAACTCTATTCTTTTGAATTTCCATTCTTAGCTCTGAAAGAGGTATATTGTATTCTTCATCTTCACTTTCCTCTTCACCCCAAACAATATCACCATCTCTGCAAAGAATTGTTGCAGTAGCTTCTGTTTGGAGCTGGCGTCCACTAAGATGATCTATACGTCGATTTTCATACTCACCTCTACTATCCTCTTCACTATCATCCCCGTCATTTGGAGAAGTTATAAATAAATCACAAAGTGCACCATACTGATCAACGTCTCATGTGCAACTAAACAGAGACTTCCTAGACTACCCTCTAACAAGTTGTAACTTGCAGAGTGGGTGTGGTTTATTCATATTAAAATAACAACCAATCATTGACAATGTTCCAATATTGGAACACCGGGCAAAAGTGGGTTAATGGATTTTCCTGTTGGACAATAAGGGCATTTCTCTATTTACCAAACGGCTGTTTTCGTGTGTGTGTCACGAAATTTTTAGGTCGATGTACGAAATGCTTTTCATTTGAATTTCGGCATTTTGACAAAATCAATATAGTAAATCGACCCTTGCGAACAACGTGGTAACTTTTGTTTTTTGATCCGAAGCCTCTAGAGGCATTCTTCGGAGGTGCCTTCGATATGAGCGAGGAGACGGTGCAATAGTATTGCGATTTGCTTACTCGTTTATTATTATATTTCAGTAGACCGTATCGTAAGTGCCTTTTTACCTTCTTTCTCTATTGTATATATAATCATAAGTAACTCTACACCCTAAACCAAACTAGAAATCTATACGCTAACAAAGCAAGTGCCTATCATAATAATGAGTACCCCAATTATGAAATTTCTAGAGTTAACATTCCTCTCATTACATACCTCGGAGATAAGAAGTCCTCGTAATTGTATGCAGATGAATACAGCATGGTGCTTACCTGGAACAATATAATTACGAAAATCAACAAGCGGGCATATACTCGTCTTACGATAATATTCTAATTAAAGCATAATATTAATACATAGCATAATTAGCCATTTGGTTGTAGGGAGCAGAGGTACAAGCTGACATTTGTAATTGGCAGCACAAGTAAGGGCCATGAAAGGAGTGTTTCAGCTTTAGCATATCTAATTTCTTTGATGTATTTTCCTTATTGTATACACAAACGGTTTTTAAAGGATTATAATTAGTTAATATGGAAATACAGTTCATACACCCCCTACCCGTACTTGGCAGTATCTTTCTTATACTAAGGACTAGAGTGAAGGTATGTTCGTACAAGACAAAGAAGGAGTATTTGTAAAGATCAATAGATACAATTAGTTAATAGATAAAATTATAGTCAACAACGTAAGGCCCTTAAGCGTAGGCATTGCTGCTGAATAAATTCTTTTAATTCAAATAGATGTGTTTAAATCATTCGCAATTAACTAAAATTAGTGTAAATAAATTATTAACGACTTAGTGACTATTTTTCTTCCGCAATGAAAGAATAATTTGTTTCGGTTTACTGTACCATGTCTTCTAATAACTAATCTCATAACCATTTACGTTATCTCATTACTATTTCCATTCGTAGTTAGTGAACTATAATGAGGTGTACATTCCGTTCACTAATTCCTTGTCTTTCTTCATGCTATTATCATATTTAACAGATATCTTAATACTTTCCTTAATATCTCAATATACTATAGTCCATTCTATGATTATATTCAAACGCATGTTAGGCAATACATAATTTTTCTAATCTTCCATATTTCAAATGGTCTATGTGCTTCTTAAACCTAGATACAATTGCTCTTTTCGTCTGCCCAATATACTTTTGACTACAATCTTGGGCACTGATTCATAAATCTCAAACCTTTCATTATTTTCAATTTTATCTTTAGAATTTCCTAAAACTTGTTGCAATTTGTATCCCTAAGAGTGCACTAATGTCATTCCCGAATCATTAAAATATCAAGTATTTGAAAACTATTTTTAGGCATCTGGTGGTTCATATGGAATTGACACAATTTTACAGTTTTTGGAATATTCCCAAAGGTGGTGGAATTAAAAAATGTTGCCCTAAATCTATGTCTTCTAATTAATTTCTCTACTATGTTAAGAGGATACCCGTTATTTCTAGCTACATTTTTAATTATCTCCTTATATTTTTCAAACCTAACATTACTAAGCAGCAAACGATGGACCAGTAAATTTAAACTTGCCATTTTATATTAATAACTAAGTCATTATAAATATATCTAAGAGTGTTAGTTGCCCTAGTGTATATATCAAATTCTAATCTATTAGTGACTTGGTAACGTAAATATTGAATTAAATCAATAATTTAACGAATCTCTTCCAGCGTTTCGTCTGACAAAACTGCCATTACCCCAGACGATTTATCCTTGTAAACATTACTAGTATTTCGGAATCCCTTAATTATTATTTTCATCACCTTACGTTTGGTAAAATAATAAATCCCAGATGGAAGTAAAGATGATCCTCAAATGATCCATTAGCAAGAACACTTATTGTAATAGATACATTTTTCAACATAATCCGGTAAATAGGAACTGCATTTATCTACAGCTTATTTTCGGCAGGGCTTCTCGATCCTATCACAATTCTTTCAATTATTAAGAGCTATCGAAGACTTCCTTCTGTTACATACAGGAGACGTTTAGGTTTATCAGGCAAACAGAAGAGGTCAATTAACGTAGGACACTACTTAAAGTATTTAATTTGTCATAATATATGACGCTACTAATGATGAAAGAATTGTACTTCACGGAATACCACAGGGACTATTACTCGGGCTTATATTATTTATACTGTATGTTAATGATTTGTATTGTGTATTCTTTGTAAGAGGCAAGATTATTTAAAAAAAATGATACAGGAATGATAAATGATATTTATTATACGAGTATATGGTTCTGTTTTTGAAAAATAGAATACTATCAATAAGAATACACTTTTACAATTCGCAAGTTATCATAAATATAACGTATTTGAATGTAAAGTACAATAGATATTTTCATCATACTTTAAAGTATAAAGTATGATGAAAAATCGTCTAGGTAAAAACTACATTGGAGTATTTGGAATTATTTTTACGAGTTCTACAAACGGAAACGGATTGAGTTGGACCCATTTATATTGTTTTATGAGTGATTTTGTTTCTCGATTATTTGTATATAAAAAAACATAGTAATATCTTTTATGCAGTTTCTGTACATCCATTTACGTGAGTGCATTGTTCTAGATTATATATACGGGGCGGCCTACGAAGTTTTAGCCAGTCGATATCTCGAAACCTACTTGAACAATAATTTTTAAAATGAGCGATGTTAAACAGTCGAAAGCGTCGCCCATACTTGGCATAAAAGGACTTTATTCACCTGCAAATTTGCACCCTGTATGTTATTACAATTTTGTGATGGTCTATCTAATACCAATCCAACAATACCATATTTATTATCACGTTTATGTGAAACAGTGATAATCTGAGCTGTTAAATGAATGATTGATTTTTTAAAACTTTTATTAAGGAAAATAAATAATTACACAGCAAAATACAATAATTATAAAAATCATTACAGTTGATGCTGAAATTGATGTCCACCTTCATTAACGCAATACTCAAATATTTTTAAAACATTTGTGTAGCATGCTGCTCTAATCATTTCTCGTGTAACAATTTGGCACGCTGCTTTGATTTTGTTTTGCAAATCGTCTAAATTTCTACTCTGTGTATTGTAAACTAAACTTTTTAAGTATCCCCATACAAAGAAATATCTAAAGGTGTTACATCTGGGGAGCGAGTCGGCCAAGATATTGTACCATTGTGCCCAATTCATCTTTCAGGGAAAGTAGCATCAAGATATGTCCTAATTTGCTGGGCAATGTGAGGAGGTGCACCATCCGGCTGCCATCTTTCGCCGTTCAACGTTTCTTGATAGAAATATGGCCAAATTAAACGGCCGTTGAATAAACCGCACCAAACATTTACCCCCATGTTATCTGGAAATTGGTTTCTCGCATCCATTTTGGATTTTTGATCGACCAATAGTAACAATTGTGTCTATTAACGGTACCGTTGTTGTGAGAACGACTTTCACACTCCACAATATTTTATTTAAGAAGAACGGGTCATCTGCGACTTTCACTGATATTTCAGCAATAAAATTAAATCTTCTTTCGGGATCCTCAGGGTTTAAACTTTGCATTAAATGTATTTTGAAAGGATTATATTTATGATCTTTTATTACTCTCTGGATTATAGGTCTACTTACTCCTAATCCTGAGGACATCGCGTTGAGATATGGGGATTTACTTGAAGATACGCCAGAAAATTAATTATGGTATCCTCTGTTTGAATAGGCTTTCTTCGAGGAGTTTTCCGTCTTCCACTAGGAATAGAACCACGTCTTAATGTTTAAAACGATAACTATACAAATATCTAATCTAACACAGTCTAGTCTGATATTTTTCCACATTCTCCATAGATCAGCAGCATATCAACGTACTCGTCGTAAGTAAAATGTAAAGGCATAATAATCTTATTACTATTTTTACAAACATAAAATCTACTAATACTGCTTGATAGATCTTGATAAGTAGTGATGTCTTTCTGTTACTAAAACAACTTTTTTGTTTCTAATTGTAAGCTACCTAGGTTTCTTTTTAATAAAAATAAAGAAACGTTCATAAACAGTTGTTTATCATTACTGTAGTGCCGCAAGAATTTGATAAATATGGTACCATTGGATTGATATTAAACAAACCATAACAAAATTGTAATGACATCATTTAAAATTTGGAAAATTTTCACATGACCGGAAATGTGCAGGTGAAATAAAGTCCTTTTATACCAAAAATGGGCAACGCTTTCGGCTGTTTAACATCGCCAATTTGCAAAATTATTGTTAAAATAGATTTCGAGATATGGACTGGCCAATACCATTGTTGGAACAATAGTCTTGATCATCATTTACACTCTGAAGATATCATAATTCCAATATCATTACTACCAAATTATACTTTATTGTTAGAAAAAATAATTACACATTCTACTGTAAGGTGTTAACATAAATATTGCTGTATTTTCTGATAATATATTTCATGCATAATACCATTTTATCAAATGGTTTTAAATTAGAACAACTTTAGAAGTACATGAGATTTAAACGGTTGGTACGCAAGAATTAATTAAACCAATTAATTGTAACCAGTTTTTTATGTTTTTTAATACCCAATAATATATTTACGACAATTTAATTTTATATGAACTATTTTCAAACTTGAAACTAAACCTAAACTAATAATCGTTTATGCAAATAATGAGTAGATTGAAAATTATTACAGCTTACCGTTGATGAAACTGTATCTTCTAAAGTTACCCTCGAACTGAGTTAACGACTGGAACTCCCAACGATTAACTTTACAAATGTTATAGTTACTATTATTAATAAAACGTTCCTGTGCGATAAGAGGGTTTGCTACGTCAGTGTCTTAATTAGGCTTATTTACATTAAGGTGGTCAATTTGAACTATTCCTAAACACACAATGAGGGTATGTTTGCTCTAAGCGTTTATAACCCCATAATGGAGGATAATAATGGATGCGGAAATTAAAGAGGTTGGAACCCATTTCCAAAATGGGTTCGACTTGTATTCTATAAGGTTTCACAAACATATATAAACATATATTAGGAAAGTTTAACTACACAGTGTTTTCATAAAGTAATGAATAAATCAGGAATATAAATAATCACATTTATGCATACGCTAATAATTATATTGTGCAATTTCAAAATATAAATTTAATCGCAATCATTATTATTTAAAAAAACAACTAAATTAAATATTTAAATTGTGCACTGTTGGCTGTCTGACAGTAGCCAAACCATTAATAAATCCTTTTTCAATATTTTCAATAACTTCAGGAGGTATTTCGTGAAGAATTCTTGCTTTTGAATCTTATAAATTATCCGACTTAGTGACGTATACTTTGATTTTACAGTATCATCACAAAAAGTAATCTAGGGGTGTCAAATCTAGCGATCTAGCTGGTCACTCGATAGGCCCCCTTCTCCCTATACAACAATTTGGGAATGTCTCATCTAAATCAGCATGGACAAGTGCTACATAATGGTAAAGTTCACCATCTTATTGACAGAGAAAGTCATTTCTTGAACGACCAGGTTCCTTTACATCTTGATATAAAGTTATTAGCAGAAATAAGGCCGCCTCGAAGAAAATTAAAAGATCTTGCACCAGCTAGATTCAACTCAAAAAAATAGGGACCCAGTTAGCACAAATATCGATATTGGGGTGCCACATGGTTCCATCTTGGGTCCTGTTTTCTTTTTTACATATAGAAATGACTTTGATAGTACATCTGATTTCGATTAACTGATTTCGCATGCTAATGATACATCAGTAACTGGTTCTGACAAATCATATCAAGCTGTAACTGGAAAATGTTGTCAATGAATGAATTAACCAAAACCATTTATTTTTAAACACTGAAAAAATTAAGGTAATGTGCTCTCATAATAGCTCACCTATATAATTCACATAAATGCTTAGTATTTAAAATGAATTTAAGACACTAAGTATTACTATTCAATATTTATTGACTTATAGGAAAAAATATTATTATTATTATATATTATTCAATATTTTACTATAGCGAATAACATATTGACTTTATATCGAGTACCCTAATAGTATTTTACAAAGAAAAATATTTTAGAATGTTGCATAATCGTCAAGTTTAAGAAAAATATTTGTCGGATGTAAATCCATGAGTGAAATTTTATAACAAATCAGAGGGATAGGTAGGTTCTATATTGCATATTATTTTTATAATTTTCTTTTGTGTGTTTGATTTTTTTAAGTATTATTATGTACCTGTACCAACAATTATGTACCTGTAATTCAACATTTTTTGGACAATCACAAAGCAAATAACTACCAAGGACCAGTACATAACATGCTAAAATGTTAATGGCAGATAATATCAGCATAACTTATATAGTGAGGAACAAGGTGAACAGTCTCATCAGAATATTCGAATAACGATAGAGATGTATAAAGAAAGGCGGAGTCGTCACATGGTGGCCGATAACTGTTGGAGTCTGCAGAGGGACTGTTCACAGCAACAATATAAAAGAAAATCGTACAAAAAACTTTTTTTTATAATTTTTAATATTTTTTGCATCAAATATTCTTTATTTTCCTGTTAGATTTTATACATAAAAAAATCAAAACGAGAGTAATTGCTTATTTTATTTTTCTTACTTTGCATTAATATGTATCGGGAATGTTTACTTCAGAAATTAGAGTCAATCAAAAGAAAGTAATGCCATTTTCAGCTCTGACAAGGGAGATCAAACAACTACGAGTATATATAACACTATTCCCCAGTGATATATACAGCTGCTTGATGTCTACAGCTTGTTTTAGGAATTTGAAAATATGGATATGAGCTTGCAGTTTTTCATTAAATAATTAATATGTTAATTCCATTTTATACCTATTACGGACATAAACACTGTTACAAACAATTTTAATAATAAAGTGAAAACGACTACATATTTTGTTGTCATATTTTAATCATTTATAGTTCTATATGGTATATAAAGAATGAACTATCATTCAAGGTAGCCACCTTTAGCCTTACTACAAGCCTTGAGTTACATCGGCCACTCGTCAATAGCAGGACATACCTCGGAAATGAGAAAATTGGACACAGCTTGGACCAGAGCTCGCTTCAAGAATTCAATATTGCGGTATTTTTTGTGGCATACCATGTCTTCTAAAATATCCCATAACTTATAATTCAGCCGGCTTAAATCGGAGCTTGCAGACGGCCAATCTTCGGTGCTTATGAAATTAGGTGAGATGAGAGTGGAGCCAGGTGTAGGTGGTTTTCGCCTTATGAGTCGGTGCAGTCTTGTTGAAAAGTCCACCGCTGGTTTCGAAAAAGGATGTCATTAAGTGGCTTAACAACAGCTTCCAAGATGCTGCGTTGATAAAATTTCGCTGAAATTTTGACACATTTTTAGCAAAAGTGCAGTGCAGTTACACCATCGTAGGACACACCCCACCAAACCATAACTGATGCTGGGTTGTAACATTTCTCAACCCGTGAGACCAGTTCCAAGGCTTCTGTAGATGACTTTGCATAAATCCTATCATTGAATTTCTCCTGGACAGTGAATATTTTCTGATCAGTAAATAAGATTCTTTTATGGCGGGCCTCTGCGTATTTCGAGAATAGCCGTTTCGATTTTTCCACCATATTATTTTTAAGAGCTGTAGTAAGCAATTGTCCTGTGCGGCGTTTGAAGGCCTCAAAACCTAAGTCTTGTTTAATAATGCGACTTTGGCGTCATATTCATTTTGTGAGCCATAATATTTTGTTGCCTCAGCGGATTTCTTCGAATTTTGGCTTTGATAGCTTGTGGCATCCGAACCGTGCCGTGGACACCCAGACCATTGGCGGTATATAATGTCTCCCGTCTCCTCAAACAATTTAATGCATTGATACACAAACATACGACTAATGTCGAGCGGGCGGTGCGTTCTGAAAATGTCACCTTTATCCATTTTACATTTATGTAGTGCTATAACAGCGATACGATTTTCTTTGTCGGACCATTCCACACAAACACAAATACAAATACAAATCCGACTTTATTTCACATACACACACTGTACAAGTCAGCTATTACAAATCATACGTTTAACTTGAGGTGCGTTCAGTTTTACTGGTGTATAATAGATGCGTTATTAGTGCTGTCACTATTGTAACAGTATTTATATACCTACTAGGTATAACTGTGGATAATAGTTATTGAACTAGTATGTTTAGTTTAAAGTTAATCATCGATATTTAGTAAAATCGACATTGGCTTTGTTCTCTAGCCTCTCTCTCACTCTCTTCGCTGAAACGCTCCAGATTTAACAGTATTTGTGGCATATACAGTACTATTCAAAAGTCCCCTCCCCCCCTCTTATATTTTTAACGATTATACATAAACTAGTGAAATTTGGTAACTGAATATTAAGGGTTGTAAACTTCCCTACTAGTGATGATAGATGACGTATGCGTCAAAGATGACGTCACAAGGTCATTGTGACCAATAATTTTAAATGGAACCCTATGGCAAGCGACACCTCTTTTAAAAGGTAGTTTTGATGGATTAAATCAGTAATCAGTAAACTTGGATAATAATTTTAATTACAGATTCAAGAATCAGTACCTAATTGTTTGAAGTGAGCTCCATCTACTTCCTGACACTATAACATCCTATTGCGAAACTCTTCTCGTACTTTTTCAAATGTGTCTGCGGAAATAGCCCTACATTCTGTAACAATACGTTATTTTAAAACATCAATATTGTCAGGCTGAGTGGCGTAAACCTTCGATTTAAGATACTCCCACAGAAAAAAATCTAAAGGTGTGAGGTCCGGTGATCGAGGCGGCCATTCCATTGAACCTCGTCGTCCAATCCATCTACCAGGATATTCTTCATCCAAATACCGTCTTACTGCACCGTAATAGTGTGGAGGAGCACCATCCTGTTGGAATGTTATTTCCAAAATGTCGAATTCATCTTGATTATCTTCCAAAATTTCAAGGATGAACGGTTCTATTGCATTTTCCAACATCTGCAGATACACCTCACCGGTTAAGTTGGTATTTAAAAAGCAGGTCTAACGATGTGGTTTCCCAGTATACCTGCCCAAACATTGACCTTCTCGGGATACTGAGTATGTGTTTCACGAAACATGTGAGGATTTGCGTCACTCCAATATCTCACGTTTTGTGTATTTACATTTCCATTTAGATAGAAAGTACTTTCGTCACTAAAACAAATTGTTTTGACATAGTCTGGCTGTTGGTTAATTTTAGTCTCCATATTTTCACAAAATTGCAGTCTTCGGTTTGGATCATCGTCTGAGAGTTGATGAACCATTTTTAATTTGTATGTGTGAAATTTGTTTTTTTTTTTCAACACCCTGTGCACTGTATTTTGACTGACTTCACAGGTTGATGCAACTTGAGTTGTTGAAGAAGTAGGATCTACTATTACTTCTGCCAGTATATCAATTTTTTTCTCATCAGAAATTTGTGGTCTGCCAGATCGTTTTGCATCATTAATACTACCCGTTGTTTTAAACTTACGAAGAAGCTCTCTCAAATAAGTCCTCGAAACTGGGCGATCGGGAAACCTTTCATTAAAAATGCGTTCTGCTGCATGAATATTTTCTCCAGTTTCACCAAGTATTAGGATCGCTGCTACTTTATCACCTAAAACACGTACCATTTCTCTTCTTGAAGCACTTAAACGTTCAGCTCACAACAGTTTAACAAATTATTGAATGTACAAATATTTTAAAATTACCACAAGGTACTAAAACAGTTAAACGTTCGATCAACAATACACAAATTATTAAATGTATAAAAACTTTGACAGCTAAAAAAACATCAAATTGAGGAGACTTGCAAAAACGTCAGATTATTTAACATCCAACTATCCAGTGGCGGAGCTTGAATTTTAAATTTTATTATTAACTGATTTAATTCATCACAGCTTTGCGGTTTTTGAAAGCCAGTTGTCAACACTGCCGTAAACAGACACAATATTAGTATCATTGAATAGTTTTTTTCGATACCTTTTAAAAGAGGTGTCGCTTGTCATAGGGTTCCATTTAAAATTATTGGTCACAATGACCTTGTGACGTCATCTTTGACGTATACGTCATCTATCATCACTAGTAGGGAAGTTTACAACCCTTAATATTCAGTTACCAAATTTCACTAGTTTATGTATAATCGTTCCAAAGCTAAGAGGGGGAGAGGGGACTTTTGAATAGCACTGTATACTGAGAGAAAGTACAAAAATTTCTATTGTAAAGTGTTTATCTGCAAACCGACTTTATTTAACGCTGTAAATAGGCTCTCAAAGCCATTTTTATACTTCTTGTACCCTATTTACGTTTAACTGTTTTATTTATGAACTCAGTCTTACGCAAATGAGTACTTTTAATAATTTACATAAACTCTTCATTTTATTTTACTGATGGATTGCATACTAAACGTCATGGAAAACGTACAACCTGTTTGTTTTTATCTCGTACATTATTTATTCCGAGTGACCGACTCTGATATTCAAATTAAGTTATTTAAGAAAACTACAAAGTAATACCTAATTTATTAATTCAAGGAACATTCCATTAATTCGAAATACACTATGTTGCAAGAACCGACGTAAAAGCGCATTACTTATTCACGAGTAGAGAAGAGCCCGGAATTTTAATAGTATCTTGGTCCTCCCTAGCGATTTTACTTAACCGAATGTATATTAACTGCGATCACAAACGAAAAATCATTAAACGTAATTTAAACTTATGTAGGAAGGTAGTAAAGCTTCTTTTATCGACGTACTATAGCAGTTTTATTGAGGGGAACTTATCAAGAGGGGCCTCGTTAAGTGTAAGAATCAGCGATTAAATGGAAATCACATTCTCGTCCTCGAATTAACGTGGGCCTAGTTACGTGTATTGCTAAAAGCAACTCGATTAAGCGTATCAATTCAAGATATCTGCATTTTCATCAATGCGTGTTCTAGATATATCTTAAATAGTGTAGGAGATAGGCAGCATCCTTGTTTAAGTCCCTTAGTTACTATAAATCCCGTTGTTATATTGTGTCCTATTTTTATCCTAGATCTGGTATTATCATACAGAGACTTTACAGCCTTTATTAATTCTACATTTATATTAGTGTTTTGTAAAGTTTCCCAGAGTTTTACCAGAGGAATGCTATCATATGCTTTTTTTAAACCCACATATAGTAGATGTACTTCTTGATTAAATGCTATCTTCTTCTCCAAGATTTGTGTGACTGTATATAAGTGATCGATTGTGGATCTTCCTGCTCTGAAACCGGCCTGTTCTTCTGCCTCCATTTCACAATATTCGTTCTCCATACGGTTTTTTAATATATTCCCATATATTCTGCTGATGGAATTTGTAACAGATATTCCTCGGTAATTGTCACACTCACTTTTATCCCCTTTCTTATGAATTATGGATATATATGATACCTTCCACTCTTCTGGTACTTTTGATCTACTCGTACATCTTTGGAAAAGGTCTCTCAGTGAATGGTATAGTTTGCCTGTTCCATATTTTATAAGTTCTCCAGGAATATTTCCTGGTCCTGGGGCTCTGCCATTCTTTAGTGATCTACATACTTCCTTAACTTCTGATATACTTATTCTTATCGCAGATCCTTGAGTAACTATATTGGGATTAACGTTTTCTATGTTTTTAAATTTTTTTCTATCTTCTGATAACATTTTTTCAAAATATTGATTCCATGTTTGCACTGGTATTGGTGAGATGATATCTTTCTTCCGCTCCTGTCTCATTTTCCTGAGTAGTCTCCAGCTTTCCGTACTTTTCCTACCTCCTATATATGTGTTAAGTTTAGAACATGTCGCCTACCATTTTTCATTCTTCTTTGTACATATAATTTTATGCACTCTTGCTTGGGCTTCTTTATATGTCAGTTTGTCATTCATATTTTTTGAGCTTAAGTATGCATGATATTTTTTTCGTTTTTCCTCTATTTCAACCTCAATTTCGTCATCCCACCAATATGGTTTCCGCTGTTTTCCTCCTTTTTCATAGCGCCCTAATGCCTCTGATGCTGCTGACTGTATACACGTTTTTATATGCTCATACTCCTCTTCTATATTATCAAATTCTGTTCGTTGTAATTTGTTGTCTAATCGGGTTTTGCATAGTCTTCTCGTACTTTCTTGTTCCAGGCTACTTAAATTATATCTTATCTCTGTCTCTTTTATTAACGTATTTTTTATTAAGTCTCATATATACTCGTAGACGAATACATCCCGAATGTATTCGTCTAAAATTTCCTAGTAAAAGATGTTCATGGCTATCCTTAATTTAAAAAAATTTAATTAAACTTTTTTGCCATGTTTCTCACCCTCTTGTTTACCAAACGAATGTTATTCGAATCGAAAGTTTGAAGTATAAGGAATATGCCAAAGTGGTATTGCCTGCTTGTTTCTGTTCATAACTACCGGGCAAGCAGATAAGTTAATTACAAACGTGATGGTATATTATTGCCTGCAATACACCGTTCATGAAATATTATTGCCAGGCTTTAAAATTTAGAAATCGAGGCTACCAAAGATGCGCGAGAGAGAGAGAGAGAGTTAAATGTCCCATTTAGTGCAATAGAGGAGGACGTGTCATAGCAGCTGCGCGCGACGTGTCCGTTGAATGAAAGAGAGTGCGCATGCTCTTAACATGCGATTGAGGAAGACAGCACTTCTCTATTGACTGGAGTCATTTTGGAGCGACTGACGGTATACTTAAATTTATTTTCAATTATAATTTTTATATTTTAATTCCCACCTGTTATATAGGGAAACCTAAGTATAAGCAAAGAAAAAAAAACATTTTTTAAAGAACGAAAAGTAATATTTAATACATTCGTGACTTGTAACAAGTTTTTATTATAAAATAAATGAAATATAAGAAAAAATTAAACTCGAAAATTGTTAAATTTATGAACATTATTCAATCTATGATTCATCATCAGAAGTTACATGATGATCTTCGAACTCCGATAATTCTTCATCATTTTCCTTTTCAATCATTTGCAAATTGTCGTCAATTTTCAAAAGCGTCTGGTCCCCAACAAATCCTATTGGTTTTAAATAATTATTATCTAAAAACCAACTGCAGTTTTCAGGGCGCAATGCGCACTCTCTTTCATTTAACGAACACGTCGCACGCAGCTGCTATGCTACGTCCTCCTCTATTGCACTAAATAGGACACTCAACTATCTCGCATCTTTGCTTGCCTCGATTTTTAAACTTTAAAGCCTGTTAATAATGTTTCATGAACGGTTTATTGAAGACAATACTATACCATCGCGTTTGTAATTAAATTATCTTTATTTTGATATGTATTTCGATTGGTGAACAGATCGGTGCAGTCACCTATATCAATTTACCTGCTTGCCCGGTAGTTATGAACAGAAACAAGTAGGCAATACCACTTTGGCATATTCCTTATACTTCAACCTTGATTCGAATAACATTCGTTTGGTAAACAAGTGGGTGAAGCATTGCAAAAAATGTAATTAAATTTTTTTAAATTAGGGATAACCATGAACATATTTTAATAGGTAATACATTCGGGATGTATTTGTCTATATCTGAGACTTAAAAAAATACGTTTCATTTGGTAAACAGATGGGTGAAGGACGACCTCTCTTCGGATCCTGTATTATATGTGGATATATAATACAATAAAACAAACAATTTTAAGAATACAATCTTTTCGTGGACTGTATCAGGCTTTAATACATTGGGAGTTCTTAGAAACTCAAAAGTGATGACAACTCTAAAAATGTATCATTTGTCTGATTAGTTCATTCCTGTATATAAATTTAAGCTTGAATTTCCAGCGTTAGAATTGGAAGAAGATAAATAACTTAATGTATAACACTGACTTATTGTTAGTTCTCCACAAATCACCAAAGCACTATACACTACACTCGACGCGCGTTTCGCCAACAAAGTTGGCAGGGATGATTAAAACTCATACTTGCAACAATCTCATATAGACTCTTCTCAGAGGCAAGTAATGCAAAATTTGACCCCTTGTTGAGGTGACCAATTTCTTCTTTATTCGACAATTGGGAAGAATGATTTTTGTACAATGGAAATGTCTTTCTGATGAACATTTCCTTTTACTGAAGCTATGGCTTGTTGATCACTGTTTTTTTAATTTTTTGTTTTGGGGCATTTTCTTAATACATTTTTATGTTAATTGATAGAAACATGTTCCTCTGAAAGTCACACCACTCTTCATGTTCTAAATTATTGAACTTATGGGTAAGTTTCAGTTCAAAAATTATTCAACTTATGAGTAACCATAAAGTTTGGAAAAACTGATCGGCGTTTGCAGGCTTTTAGAAACCAAATATCTGCTCCTATTAATCTTATCTCAGAACTAACCTTATGATAGAGATTCAGTTACGCTGACCGTGTAGGCATCTTAATACTGGAATAGATCGGGACCTTTGGTCTGAAGATAATACTGACTTAGTGTTCCACAAAGCACCAAAACACTATACACTACACTCAACGCGCGTTTCGACAACAAAGTTGGCATCATCTGGAGATTATTAAAACTTCATTTAATGAGTTTTAATCACCCTTTAAACTCCTCCTTGACAGATTTGCAGTGAGGATGAGGAATCGGTACGGCAAAAGCACGGTTTTCTGCACAAGAGCACCGGCTTGTATTCAGATAGAGTGTTACTGGTCATTGCTCGAAACGTCCTTATGGTTACGTAATATTTGTACAACTTGGTCATAAGTATCGAACAGCCAACATCTTAGATTAGTTCTAGTCCATTATGCTAGATTCTGTTGAACATCCTGGCAACTGAGACTGATAGCACCAGTAACGTGATTGAATCTCTTAATGGTATATTCGACTAATTTCAGAATATGGAGCTCTATAGTTTACATGGAAAACGTGAACATGGAAAAAATTGGTCATAGTTATGTGACACAATACTTTCATTTGAAAGGCCTCAGTGCAACCGATATGAAAGCGGAGCTAGATTCTACTCTGGGGTAGTCTGCTCCTTCATATACAACAGTAAAATATTGGGTGGCAGAGTTTAAACGAGTCCCTACGAGCTTCCAAGATAAACATCGCAATGGTCGACCAAATGAGGTGACCATGCCAGACATGGTGAAGAAAATCCACAAAATGGTACTCTATGACCGTCGACTAAAAGTGCGCGAGCTGTCAGACATGATAGGTATTTCAAAAAATACTGTACATCGCATATTGACTGAAACTTTGGAGATGAAGGAGCTGTGCGCAAGATTAGTGCCGCGCTTACTCACAATGGTAGAAGATTTGCCATCAATGAAGAGGTAGAGTTTGCGGTTGACGGTCATTTTGAGGAACTCGACAATTTTCACTATAACAAGTGTATCGAAGCTATTGAACATCGTTGGGAAAAGCATATCGAGCTAAAAGGAGACTATGTAGAGGAATAAAGATTTATTTTTTAAAATTTATTGTGTTTTCTTTATTAGGTCGGTTACTTTTGGGACTACCCTCTACCAATCAATTTTCGTTTGGGAGATAGACACACCTCTAACATGGGCAGTTTGTGTTTTTCCCACCCATTATCTCTCCATCGAGCGTTGTCATGTATTAAAATTCATTGATAAGAGCAAAGTAGAAGGCTCGTGACTAATGCACGCGTATAAAAAAGTTATCTTTTAGATATCATATACCTGTATGGCGATGTGCAAAATTACACCATTGATTAACCGATCAAATAGCTATGTAAACCGTAAATATGTTACATATGTCGTTTTCATCACTGAAGGCCAATACTGAAATGGATATTTAGCCAGATAGCGAAGATATATCCCAAAGACATAAAAAATATAACTTATCGAGTTCGATATAGACATTAATAACTTTTATATAAAACGCAAACGGTTCGCAATATCACGTAACAGAACTAACACATAAAACAGAATCATGAACTAAAATTATTCTCGTGTTAGACCCATATACCAAGGCTGAATCTCAATTAATCAAATTCTTTGGGGTGAAAAACTCTTGTAATAACAAAATGTGTACTTACACAGGAAACTTTTAATAAAGGAAAATTGTGAAACAAGAAAACTTTATTCGCCCTACTTCTCCGATGCTCAAAGATCCTAGGGGAAGGCTTTTAGCGTTTCGGAACTTGTTTCGCTTTGAGGTAGATGAGATTTATCGTATACATGGAACGGCAAGTACGGCAGTTTATACAATGCGTTTGAGAAGGAAGGTACAGATTCCGTATAAAGTTGTTACAATTTGTTCTTGAATATTTCCCAGTCTCTCCCAGTCATTTCGAAATACCCTTTTTAATTTGTACTTTTTAATATGACTGAAAATCTTCATGTCTTTTTTCCAGTAGAACGTCATCGATAATTCTATTTACATAACTAATGCGCCTTATGCAATTGAAGGAAAATTAGAGATAGGTATATAAATTATATTATAGTTATAATTATAATTAGTAAAATATTCATTGTGATTGACTTGGAGCTAATTCAGTTAGATGTATTAAAAAATACATCTAGTTGCATACCAATGAAAAATTAAGTAAGTTACTTGAGGCTATAATACCTGATTATTTAATTTTTAGAACACAAAATGTTATCACTGATCATCAGAATGGAATTTTTTTCGTAGTGGTTCTGTAGTCACTAATATTATACCATTTGTATAGACTGTCAATTATGGAATGTGTATATAAGAGTATTTTGATGCTGCGTGCACCGAATTTTCAAAGGTTTTTAATACAATGCATTATATTAGTCTTTTAGAGTTGGCAAATATTGGTCTATATTGGATAAAAACATCTGGTGTCCCCTAGGGGTCACACCTAGGACCTCTTCCGTCTTAATTGATTCTATACTATATTGATAGTTGGTTTTATAATTATGATTACTGTCTACACGTCGATGAGTTAAAACTTTATCAAAGAATAAATAGTTTATCTGATTGTGTTAATTTGCAAGATGATGTAATGCGGTTTTTTAACTACTGTAAAATAAACAAACATTTTTAAACATTAACAATAGTTATTCGATAACATTCTCAAGGCGATCTGAAAGCGTTGTCCTTTTTATATTAAATATACAGAAATATTAGAGGAATTCAAATGAAATTTGTTAACTCTCTTAACTTAATAAATCTCTATTAATCTTCTTATGAAGATATCATAATGCATTATGGAAATTTGAGTCATTTATAGTAGTTATAGGTTAAGTATTGTACCGCCGTTGTTTTTTTTTTCTAGATTACGATAATTTCAGTTTTAACTAGTACCTTGTAGATTATTTGAAAAGATAATAACGATGTTTCATGGACACTACTAAAATATGTACTAAATGATTCTTAAAATATTTATGTATTGTCAAATAACTCATAAGCCGTAGAAAATAATGAAAAACATCAAAACAGTGAAAGTTAAAAAAAAATAAACGTTATAAATTTTTAAAACAAGATAATACTTCCAAATTTAGTCAATGTCAATGAAAAAATTGTAGGGGTTAAAATAATCATAACTTCAAAAAGATGGCTGAAGATTAGTTCAAAAGTTATTAGTTCAAAAGTTAATAATGTTGTTCCACGGTGTTATATTTGCTGAATTTTACTGAATTATCTTTAAAATGTCAATAAATATCCCTAGACTACCAAAAATATGTTATCACAGCAACTATGTTAAAAAATAGAAGTTAAACATTTTTTATAATATTAATTATTTGCATATATGGAGCGATATTTCGTTGGCCTCACTAAAATTTAATGAGATATCATTACATCTGAAATATAACAATTTTTTGTACGAACATGATATATAAAAGTCAGTTGAGTGTCATCATGCTTTATTGTATGATTACTTCTTCTTTTCAAATAATGCAACAACATTTCTAAAAGGTATTTCAATAACGCTCTATTTTTAAACATAAATAAAACAAGTTATAGTTTATTTCATCGCTATTTGCCAAATAAAAAATCCCAAACGGCTCTTATCTCATACCGTGGCTTGTTTTTATTATAAGTAGGCTCAGGTAGACCGTTCCGTTTTTTGGCAAGATAAGAGAGTTTTTTATTTGGCAAATAGCGATGAAATGAATAGTATAAGTATCCGCCGTGGCTTTTCTTGGTGGCACGTATTTGGGAGGTACAATTTTCGATGACTTTATAACATAAATCTGGCTGAATTTGCTGGATGGCGTTCATTATGTTGACTTTGAGATCATCAATTGTTTGCGGTTTATTCCTATAGACCTGCGGATTTAAGATAGCCCCAAGCGAAGACGGCTAAAGGCGTTAAATTAAACGATCTCGGTGGCCAATTCACCTTCCGGCTGCGCGAGATAACCATACCCTCAAATCGCTCGTGGAGAATGTCCATCGGTGGCATGCGCTGTGTGGCACATAGTGTTGTCCTGTTGGAATCACATGCCGTCGATATCTATATTATCCAATTTTGACCACAAGAAGTTGCTTATCATCGATCTGTAGCGCTCGCCATTGACGGTTATGGCAATGCCAGTTTCGTTTTAGAAGATGTACGAACCGATGATTCCATCAGAACAAAATCCGCACCAAACAGTGACTTTCTCGGAATGCATTTGATACTGATGTATCTCCTGTGGATTGGGGTATCGTTCCAAATCCGAAAATTTTGCTTATTCACATATCTATTCATCCAAAAATGGGCCTCGTCGCTAAATATGATTTTCTTGGCGAAATTTGGGTTCAACTTCCGACTGCTCCAGAGCCCAATAAACGAATACGCGGCGTTATCTATGGTCATTTACCTTAAGTTCCCGGGTTAGTTAGATTTTATACGGGTGCAAGCCTAAGTCCCGATGCAATATTCGCCAAGTTAAAGACGCAGAAAGGCCAAGTTCTTGTGAACGACGAGAAATTGACTGCCCGTTGATGTTTTCCCGTACACTCTCACGCACAGTAGCGATATTTTCAGCAGACCTTGCGTATCGGTGACGTACAGGTGTTGGTTTCTCGAACACTGATATTGAAAATAAAATTTTATGATTTGCACACGTTATTAAATGCTATAACCTTCCATGATGATTTTCCATACACTAGTGAACAATTCACAATAAATTTGACAGATGTTGCTTTAAATACATAACCGCTATAACCTAACAAATTTCGATAGTCCCTATTGAAATATCCTATACTTGAAATCCTTGATCCTATACTGAAAATTTCAATATTATTCCCATATTACACGATTATGCAAACAGTTTAGAGTGTCTTCCAAATGAAGAATTATCTTTTATTGGAAAAGAAATTGTTATATCATCGATCACACCGTTCAATGTATCTGTGTAATTGTGCGAACTTGAAAACGTAGAGCCTATTTTGCTTAGATGTCCATTGCATAATTAAAACCGAACCCGAAAATTAACAAGTCTATAACCCTTAAGATATTGTGTCCTTATCTGAAGGTTCAGATATTAGACATTTTAAATTGTTGTCAAAGTTAATCATTGGTTTTCTGAAAATTTGGTCATTTATTTTTAATGAGTAATTAATATAATTACAATTCTATTCTATTACTGGAATTTTGTTTCACTTTTCATATACAAAAGCATATTGTCTGATCCACAATGTTGACGTCCTGCAACGAAATTTTTCATTATAACTACTTTTTCTTTTTTTTGTCTCCTTCATTCTCTTTGTTAAGTACTACTGTAAGGTAGTTTGTTAAGTACTAATTATAAATAAAATAAAAATCTTTAAAACTGTTTAAGAAATATTACAGAATCTAAGCAAAAATAATTTTTTTAGCCCTGTGTGACCTTGATCACCTACTCGTTTACGATGCATGTTTATGCAAAAATTGTAGGGGTTTTTTTTTTAATTGTTTGTATTAAAATGGTACAAACAGTCACCTCTTAACATTTATTTGGATGGCTAATTAACACCCTGTATAACATAATAAAGAGGAAGACTTTATATTTACTATTTGTAATATTATTTGAAAATCTATGGAGTACGTCATGGAGGAAAGTCATAGTGAAAGATAAAATGTTGTTTTAACACCTTTCCTCTACATTCATGGTTAACTAGATTACTTCATAACATTCCATCGTATAGGACTAAAAAAAAAAACACAAACATGCCATTTTTCATTACAACCAATAGTTTCGGGGAATATTCAGAGACACGTTTCAACTAAAGCGCTCACATTGCCTCCAATGGAGTGCCACATATATAACCCCAAGGTTCTATAGAGCCCTTTCTTCTTGGAAGCAATAAAGACGTACTCTCATCATTTTAGCGAGAATAATGACTGCTAAGGAGTCCGCTTATATTTTCCTCGTACATAAATCTGGCGTTTGTGGCCACGAGAGGCTATTTTTCTTTTCCGTGTCCCAAATATTCTCTCGTAATTCAAGGATTCCCTGAGAGATAAGACGAGGCAAGGGCAAGAAAAAGGTAAAAATGCTGAATTTAAGCGTGTTTAAGGTTTTATCTGTGAGAGTTCATATTACACTACACTAATAAATATGTATCGTATGTAAAGGGTATGTATATTTTATAATTGCATTAAATTGTTCACAGTTTATAACATACAGAATAATTTACAAGAAATAATCTACAACAGGGTAATATACCTCTTAAATTTTTTTTTAAGAAAATCACACCGAGGGTGATTGAACATTATAAACAGTCGAAAGGACAAATCAATCATAGCCACTGCAAAGGAGCGTATCACCTAACTTTGTATTTTGAAGATGTTTCCTTACTTGAGAGTGTCCAGTTAGAATGCCTGTAAAAAGTCAGTTACTAAAAGTCGTACGTTTGTCCTAGATATTGTCAGGAAAGTTACCACTGTAGTTCAGAACTCCTTAGCTAACTGACGGCTTTCTATTTTATTCCACCGGTTCACAAATTTCTTGTGAATGTTACCTCCAAGTCTTTATTTTATCGTTAACCTCGAGAATATACCACACGAAGCAGGTTCATGGATATTCAGACTAGCAGCCATCATTGCCAATCTGTTATATTCCTTGTTACCTCCACTACGTGTTCTTCGTACCTTACATGGATCATCCTGTTTATTTAAAATTTTTTATTATTCTGTACATTTTAGACATCTAAAAGAGGTATCTGTTAAACTAAAAATCGATCTCTAGTAGGTAGATGCATTATAGCACACTTTAGCTTGCTATTTTCCTTTTATGATTTTCCATCATTGTGAAATATTTCTCGTCACTTCTGGTCCTTAATATATATTTCCTTGTTTATTCAGTTGTAATTTTTATGCATATAGATTATCTTTTTACTAGTATACATAGTCTAGGTGTAGTCTTCTCGTGAGGGCCGAGAAGCCCTCAATATTGAGGCTACCGCTCATTATATCTCCCCCGTAAAGCACTCAACGCTGGAGTACGGCCTCTTCCAAAAGCTCAATATCCCCTCCAAGTCGATCTTTCTTAGCTCGCTTGGGTTCAAGACAAAGTGCCCAAATGCAAGCTGCTTACGCCATGCTAGAACGAAGCACTTGGCATAGCATATATTCAGTGCTCTCCTCCACACAATCTGCATTTCTTATGGGCACTCAAGCTAATCTTGATGAGATGGTAGTTACGATAACGAAAATTGACAACCCCGTTCCGGTCCCATACATTCTCCGTATCACCTCTCAGGAGTTTTGCCGTCCAGCCGTTGCTAGGCGTGAACTCCAACAGCAGTTTAACCTGCTTACATCCCTAGGTGTTCCGCCAGCGATGAAGCCTTTCATCTCCAGCTATTTCTAGATTGCCCTCTCGCCGAGGCAGTGTGCAATCCTGACCGCTAGTTCAGGGCTCATTAAGCTCCTCTCCATTCCTTCCCTGGCCAGTTTTTCCGCGTTTTTATTACCCCGGATACCAGTATGACCCGGTACCCAGACCAACGTCGGCTTGTTACTCCTGGCTAGTATTTCTACTGCATCTCTGAATTCCTTTCTTCTTCTTCTTTAGCCTGATCTCATCCACTCCTAGACGTAGGCCTCTCCCATGTTTTTCCACCGCTGTCTGTTTCGAACACTTAAGATCCAGTTCTTGTCGGCTTTTCTCTGGACATCGTCTCTCCATCTTATTTGGGGGCGCCCGACACTCCGTCAAGTTTGCCTGGGCCTCCACTGCATTATGGTCTTCGTCCACGTCGGAGCATATGGTAATGCACTTGTCAACACACTGTGGCGTAACATGCGAGAGGAATGGAGTATTCCTCCCTTCTGTTATGCTCGTAGACCTCAGTCCCTGTCCTTCTCTCGACCTTGGAGCCATGCGTGGACCAAATTTCCCCAGCCAGAGGGACCGTCTTATCTCTCCAGTCCTCTCTACTGGGTTTAACCACTTTACGCTGATGTTACCAAAGGGGTAAAATATTTTCATCCTGTCCTGCGCCATCAAGAAGTTTACAACTCCTTTGGGGCAATGAGTATGTCTACCTTGTCGCCCCCATTCACTCTGCCCCCCCCCCCCCATCATTTCCTATAACACCAATACTTGAATCTGCTCTTCTGTACAGTTATTGAGAAACAAAATTATTTTCTCTTTCCGTTATAAAATTACTATTTCGTACTGTCTGCTTATTGACTTCGATGTTATCCCTACAAAAATATCTATCCCTATGTATAGCAATGCGAAAAACTAACACCTTTGTATGTAATTATTGCTTTTGTTAATTCTATATCAGTAGTCTAGTGTATTTAGTCTTTACAATTAGTCATTTCTAAATGACCCTGTATATATTTTGACACATTACATAGGCATGAAATTTATATACATAAAATAGTGAGACTTAATAAATTTGAGACTTATTTAAATTCTTCAAATTTAAACGATTTAGTTCAGTAAAATGTTCAAATATGATTTTTCCTTGAACGTTTAAAATATATTTTAACACAAACTAAATCAGAAATGCTCCAAGATCAGAATATGTAGACGTTGAGTTATCCGAATGCCACATACATATTTGGATTTTTATGTCGCTCGTGGCAATAAATAATTCAGGATAACGTCGCGTTGCGAGCAAACTTTCAACTGCTTGTCATTTACAAAAAGTCCTTTGAAACCTATATGCACTTATTTGTGTGTTGCTGCGACGCCGAAGTTTCGCATTTTTTTTTCTGAAATTGAGTTTTCGGGCTGTTGTTGTTTGTGCATTATTCGGCATAATGGAAAAAAGAAACTCAATTTAAAAGAAACAGTAGAAATATGACATGCAATAAAGTTTTTTTTTGAGACGCAATTTAAATCGAAGAGTAATATACGTTCTTTTTTATTGAAACGGGGATTATATTTATGTATGAATTCGAATATACCAAAACAGAGGGAAATGATAAGCCCGAAATGAATGTGTTATTCTATTAGGCGATGACGTAACGGCATAAGGTTTTATTTGCATTATTTTTGTGAGATATTATACAGGGTCAAAGCGAAATACAATTATTTTTGTTGAATATATATTCTATTTTATACTTCTATTATAATTTTAATTAAATTATAAATATGTATGATAAACTCGACTATATAGATAGTTTCTGTCAATAGGCTTGTATAGGGTGTCTCAGTTGAAACTATATAATTTTAATTGCACATTGCCTATTTGTGTTCTGTTAACGATAGGACATCCATATGTAATGACTGTCATCTACGAACCGGACGACGTCAACGTTTTCAAAGAAGTAGGGTCCAATTATTCCACCATTCCAAAGTGTGCACTAAGCCGTGCATCTCTATGGGTGCATTTCTTTTTCGTCAACAGCATGTAGATTTTCTGAACCCTAAATTCGATAATTTTATTGCTGACCTATTAAGATGAAAATGTTTCATCGCTGAACAAAAGTTTGTTGCAAAAACCACATTTCTCTTCAAACAACACCTAATTAACAAATATACGACGTTGTAAATGGTCTGGTAACTTTTAATTGTTGTGTCAATTAAATTTTGTATGCTGTTGATGCATCTCTTTCTTTAAAACCCCATGTGTGGTGGCTCTTGACAGATTTAATTGTTGTGCACGACATCGAATTGATGTGTTTCGACACTTTCTCTCACTGCAGAACCAGCCCCTTCAAATTTCTTGATTAAATTACTGTTATTACCTCTGTTATTAACTATTTCAATAATGTTGTTAAAGGTATTCTGGTCTAAGGGCATGCATTTTGGGCGGTTTGTTGTACTAGATAAAAAACAAAACACATTTTTACCATTCATTTTTTACAACATATTTATTGACATTTTGAAAATATACAGAAAATGTAAAAAAAAAATTAAATAAGTTATAAGCTCAGTAACATATCAGTCGGAAATCGAGAAAAGAACTACCAAACCGCCAAGCGGTTATCAAAGTAGTTCCCGAATAGCAAGGTTATTATAATATATAATCGCTATAGGAAACAACTACTCCTCTGGCTAAAGCCCCGCCAGGCATTGAATTATACCTAAAAGCAATCCTCGACCCCTCTCTCGTGTTTCTGCACAATCAGATAAGGTTTCAAAAAATAAAACCCGCCACAGGTAGAATTCGACATTTGTCCCGGGTTGGAACCGAACGACATACAGCTGTTTCGAACTTATTAGTTCTCATCCGTGCCGTACACGGTACGCCGATCCAGGACAAATTCCGAATGAAATTTGTGGGGTATACATCCTTATCGATACGATCTATGTCAGTAACATATAAGTCGGAAATCGAGAAAGGAATTACCAAACCGCCAAGCGGTTATCAAAGTAGTTCCCGATAGCAAGGCTATTATTTAATCGCTATAGGAAACAACTACTCCTCGGGCTAAAGCCCCGCCAGGCACTGATATCCCAATTTCCGACTTATATGTTTCTGACATAGATCGTAGGTATCGATAAAGATGTATACCTCACCAATTTCATTTGGCATTTGTCCTGGATCGGCGTACCGTATACGGCACTGATGAGAACTAATAAATTCGAAACAGCTGTATGTCGTTCTGTTCCAATCCGGGACAAATATCGAATCCTATCTCTGGCAAGTTTTATTTTTTGAAAAAAAGTTATAAGCTGATGAACTTTAGGGTAAAAATAGATGTGTGCTGGTTGGCACGATTGCAACCCTTCTGGTAATCTGAATCAAAATTAGAAAGAAAGTTCTTAATTAGTAAAAATGTTATATTCTCTATCTAAGACAAAACGAAACAAAAACTTTGCGCGAAATGGCGACTGACTGAAAGAAAAAAGATACTTTTCGACACTTTTTTTTATAATTCTTAATTCTTTAAAATAGTAATTCTTTAAAGTTTCAGACGGCCACTTGAAGATTGAAGCTAAACTGAGCTGATCTGAACACTGAACACGAGAATGTTTTAAAAAGAATACGTTACTACGACCTTCGGTTAAACGATCCTTAAGTGTCTTGGATTGTCAGGTAGTCGGGCGTTGTCCACCGTCTATTGTCCGATTTGAAAACACCGAAAACAAAAATAGCCGGATTCAGCTTTAAATGTAAATTATAATTAATATTCATACCTATACAGTGCGCGTTGAACTAAGAAACTTACAAGAATGGCATACATACATTAAAATTGACGTACATACATTAATGTGACGTTTCAGTTAATTAATAATGATATATTACAAATAAAAATAAAATCCGGATATTTAAGAACGTCTCTGTAATTCTCTTCATGCGATTTTTGGCAGAAAAATGCGACACATAATTTTTACGAGGAAGCACCGACTAACAATGCCAGTATTTAATTTAGTAAGTTTTTCAAAAATCAATAGACATATCAAAATAAAAACAACGTTTGAATGCGTGTTTAAAGCAGCTTACCAATTAGGTGACTCGCACACCGTTGTCTTTGAAAAAGTATTTTCAAAATGGAGCCTCAACGCCACCTTTGAATGGGATAGGGGAGGAACGAACTTTAGACGCACTCTGTATATATAGTGAAACCCAAACAAAATTAAAATTAATAAAAGGTGATCCAATTCGAGTTTCCTATATTGGGAACACTGTAAATTTGACAGCTGTCAATATCCACGCGTGTTTTAAATATCTAACGTTAGTGTAAAACACATTTATGAAATGGATCGTTTAACCACCGCTCAGCGCATTTAAATTGTTCAATTATTCTACGGAAATAACAGTTCTATACAAACTGTGTGAACTCCATTTAATCGTCCTACTGAGCGAACAATTCGCAACGTAGTCAACAAATTTAAGGAAACTGGGAGCACTGGAGATACGGTAAGCCGTGTTCATCCTCGTGGCGCATGTTCGGCTAAGAATTTAGCTACTATGAGTGATAGTGTGCCCGAAGGCCCGGAATTATCGATTTGTCGCCGTTCGCAAAATTTGGGCCTTTTTTGTGGCTCTCTGTAGCATATACTCATAAAGTAAGCTTGTGTAAAATAATCCTTATTTTGCATAAGTATTTACACCTACACCCATATAAAATTCAATTAACACAAGAATTGAAGCCTAGAGATCATGAGCAGCGAAGACTTTATGCAGATTGGGTGTTAGAGCAATAGGAAGTTGGTCCTGATTTCGTAAAGAACATTTTCTTCTCTGATGAGGCACATTTCCAATTCTCTGGATACGTAAATAAACAAAATTGCCGCATATGGGGCGAGGAAAATCCTCACGTGATACACGATACACCATTACGTGCCCAAAAAGTAACAGTGTAGTGCGAATTGTGGACAGGCAGAGTAACTCGACCTTATTTTTTTGATAACGATGAAGGTGAGACAGTAACAGTAAACGGCGAACGCTATATGCGCATGATACCGATTATTTTTTGCAGGAAATCGAAGATATTGATGTGGCAGATATGCGGTTTCAGCAAGACGGTGCCACTTGTCACACATCTCGTGCAGCATTAAATATTTTGCGAGAAAAGTTCATGGGTCGCATTAATTCACTTCGCGGTGATATCAACTGACCGCCAAAGCCCTCCGATTTAACGCTGCTGGATTTTTTTTGTGGGGTTTTCTAAGAGTCCATGCCAACAAACCTACAACGTTGAAACACTTAAAAACTAACATCCGCCTAGTTATAGCCGAGATAACCCCCGAAACTTACGAGAAAGTCATCAAAAATTACCTCGAACGAATCAACTGCTGCAGAAGGTCCAGAGGCGGCCATTTGACTGACATCATTTTTCATAATCAATGAATTATACCAAATATTTGATTACTACAAAAATAAATAGCACAATGTTACATTTCGTGTGTTTTTTCTTAAATAAAAGTTAGAAAACTCTAACCCCTTATTTAAAATGTTCGCCATTCTCTTGTTGGTAGTAATCTGGTTTTTAACATAACTGCTACCTAACAGGAACACCCTGTATATTAGTATCTGATTAGATGCTCCAATGATATATCTACAAATTTCCTATAGCATTCCCTGTAGCAAAATTGAATTGTTTTGTACCATTTTTCATCATTCACCACTGAAATTAAATTATTTAAAAATATTGTAATAAAAATTATTGAAGTATTTTTGCAACTGTTATATCCTTACCTTCTAATCTCTGATGACCGAAGTGAAGTAACATTGCGAACCCGTTATATCTTATACTTTTCAAGCAATTTTGCGTTTGACAACTCACCGAAATATCATTATCTGTATACACCTACACTAATTTTATTTTACTGTTTGGAGTTACCTAAGCTATTTTTCACTGAGACAAAAATGTCTTGTAAACGCGTGGGTAATAATCTTCTTAAATTCAATTTGTTGCTGGTATATACGTAAATAGCAAGACGAGCGCTTTAGAAAAATCGTTTTTGTTTATTATCACCACCTACTACGACTCTCTTAATGATGATTAAATCAAATGAAAATTGAACAATATAACGGAATAAAAATAAATTTATTTGTCTGTCACATACAATCTATCCGAACAGTTACATTTTCAGTTTACAGCTAACCATAAAATAAAATATTTAGAACATTAGTAATATACCTTTAAAATATGGTAGTTTAACCTCGAAAAACATTATAACATCAATACAGAAGAAACAAATAAGTTGTTTTAAATATGGTAAATCACAAACCTTTGCGATCAATAAATAATAGGATATATCCATGATACTGGTATTATTTTATTATTATTATATTATATAGGCTTGGGCCTCATGAGCTACTGATCGCATGGGTAGTCCCTTGGCGATCCCCTCTTATCCGGGTCATTATCCAAAAGTGCTATCCCATAAAAGGATCAATTTAGGCACGTCCCCCGTCTTAAGTCTCGCCTCCTCTAGGATAACAGGGGTCCCTAATATAAGGTACCTCTTCTCCTCCAGTGCGGTGTAGGTGTAAAGAAGGTGAATCGAGGTTTCCTCGTCTTCTTTACAGTATCTGCAGGCCGGGCTGTCAGTCAGCCTCAGCTTGTGCTTTTATGCATTCAGGCTACTATGGTGGCCTGTTTTGATTCCCACCAGGGTTTTGGCTTTATGCCTGTTCAATTTAATGAATTATTGGGCCCATTTCTCAATATCTGTGTATGGGATGAAGAGTTTGGTTATTCGACAACCCGTTACTCCTCTCCACCTTTTATTGTGCTGGTCTCTTGCCCAGCCATTGATGCGGTCTCTGATCAGATTCCGACTTATTCTCACTGCAGGTTCTGGTCCATAGAGGTTTTATCTGGCCCCTAGTCTGGCAAGGTCATCTGCAATTAGATTTCCCTTAATGCCATTATGCAAAACTGATATTACTAACATTATTTTCCAACATATTCTATTTACATCTGCATATAGAAACTGAAAATAGTACAAGGTCTTGCTTAAAATGATTATGTTAGACGGAAAACGTTTTGTAACTGGTATATTAATGTATGTCCGAAGGACTCAGTTGGAATTTGTAAAAGAAATGGCGTAGGTGCCAGTGTATTTTTCGTATATCATTTATAGATATTGTTCTAATATAATTTATTTAACGATTTCTTTAGCTGCTGTATTATTATTTTCGAACCTCTAATTACCAGTAATCATGCTTAACCGGTATACTTAATGGTGACGGGTTAGAAAGAATATACAATGTGTGCAACAAAATTTCATTTCCACATATACACACATTAAAACTATACTGGCGCATTCGCCACTTTCTTAAATTGCTAACTGGGGACTGGTGGGTATTTAAGTCATTTTAATTAATTAAGTTAAGTATAACTCATTTTAAGTAAAGTGAAATTATCGCAGATATTTTAGGATTAAAGAATAATAGACCAATTTTATTTAGTTATTATTTAACTGGTGTATATTTAGACGTTCTACAGAACTATGTAGATTTTACATAAGTAATAAATAAATCCGTTAAAAATTCAAGGAATAACTTTTGAGAAAAACTCTCGGACTTGTCAAATTTTGTTTTATTTGCGCATTTTATAAAATACAATTAATGTATACCGAGTGATTCGTGTAGGATGCATGACATTTTCGATATTTTTTTATGGCAACCTCTTTCTTTTTTTACAGAATGTGAAACAACAATATATAGAGATCCATGTTTGAAGATATGCCTATCTATATATTAAGATTCTCTCTCTCTCTCTCTCTATCTCTCTGTTCAACTATGCGTGCAAATACAACAGCTATGAAATAATGATAATAATATCGTAAAATATATCATTTTTTCTGACGAGGTTACCCGTGTTTTAACCAATGGCGGCTATTCAGGTGAAGTAGGTGAAGTTCCTCTTCACCAAAGAAATTGTGACTGGGATTTCTTTTTTTTTATATTTTTGAAATATATAATCATGTCTTTAACATGTACAGTCAAATAAATTTTGTTATGAAAAACCTATTATATTTTTATGTCAAGCATAATATGCTGCTATGCTACTAAAAGCACTGTGTTTACATTGGAACCTCTTTTAAATCTTCAATAGTCCATACGAGCGTTATCTATAATATAAGATACAAGCAGGTGCAGAGATGAAAATCAAGTACCCTCAAATATGCACTGTTACAGTGAGTTACCATGGTAACGACGTCACGTAATAGTCTACGTCTGTTTAGTACATCTTCTCCCTTCACCTAAGTGAAGAGTTTCCCAAGATATTATAGGGTATCTGCACAGTGGACTTGCATATATTTAATACACTAAAGGGCGGTCTGTGTTTGAATTTGAGCGATTTATTGAATTTGCGTCATCATTTTTAGACTTGCTTTTTTGACTTTAATGTGTTGATTGACCAACTGAGTGATCGTATAAATAGTGATTTTTCAACTTTGTTAGTGACAATATTAAATGAAATAATAACTTACATTATTTATAATGAATCCAGTTAACGATATTATTTGTAATTTGTTGGAAACACCGTTCTGTCACTGGAAAGACGAAGATAAAACAGACGTTTTACTGGAAGGACCTACGATTGTTTTATCAATATTCGCCGAAAAAGAGATTAAGAAATCTGGTGAGTCTTATAATGTAAATTCCACATCTGCTTGGTTCACAAATTATAAATGGTTATGTAGCAGCCCAATGTTAAAAGAAATATATTGCTGGCTCTCTTTACTATTTTCTAATAAACAATTGATTTGGAATAGGAATGGATTTGTGGATATTTTAAATATTACGAGGACATTATATAAACATACCGATTCTGCTCAAATATTCTATATGATATCCTACAAAAAGTATCATTAGATATTAATTTTTGCGTGCATAAAATAAAACAGACACGTGAAATATTGAACAAATAGAGAAATGACGACTTTTTTAATACAAATTTTAATAAAGCAAGTAGAATGATGGAATTAGAAATTACAAAACGACAATACGCCGGTCTTTCTAACGAAGCCATTAGTACAAGATATAAAGCACCTTTTTATGAAATATTGGACCATATTTTAAAAGAAATAGACGTCAGGCCTCAGGACTGCGAAAAGTTTAAATTTGTTTGTCTCGCTGATACTGCAAAATTTGAACAATATAGCTCGTGTTTCCCTTCCAATTTTTGAAAATTTGGAACAATTTTATTTAAATGTATTTACCAAACATTAATAATTTAAAAAACGAAGTTTGCCTGTTAATATAGTGATGAAAGATACACAACTATACCGCTGCTTGAACTGCTCAAAAAACGGAATGAACACAAAGACATTTTTACAGAAGCTTACAAACAGGTTTGTATAATTTTTTCTATTCCATCAACAAGTGCGTCGGTGGAAAGAGGCTTTTCATGTCTTAAACGGACAAGGACGTATTCAAGAAATATCATTTCCCAAGAAGAAATCTTTAGCAACTGCTTCTATCTAGAAGGAATTGTTGCTAGAAGTAAAGAAGGATGAGCCATTTTATGAAGATATAATAGATAGCTACGCCTCACTAAAGATCGAAGAATTGATTTGGTATACAAATATTACATAGCTAGAAGCTGGGCTAATTACATAATAAGTAAGTCTTAAGAAAAATTAATCTACTTTATTCTAACTGTTTACACATCCTAACTCTTCACCTATTTTCTAACTCGCGAGCCGCCACTGGTTTTAAATGATCTTATCAATAGACATAATTGCCGTTATTGAGTTACTGAGAATCCCGAATGGATGACGGAGTATTATACTCAAGATCTGTAGAAAGTGAATGTGTGGTGCGGCATAGTCAACAGAAGAATTCTGTGTCCTTATTTCTGACCATGAACCTAAATGGTACAAGATATTTTGATTTTCTTCGAAACGACCTTACTGTTGTACCAAAAGCGTGATATTCAGATGAAGAGCGATGTTCTGAGATACATAGAATAATTTTTCTTTCAATAAGATGTTTCACCTACCCATTATGTAGCATCTGTGTAGATTATGTAAATGCAGTGTGCCCAAATAATTGTATAGGAAGAAGGGCGCCGATTAAGTAGCCAGCCAGGTGGCCATATTTGACATTATTTTATTACTTTTTGTGAAGATACTTAAAGGGCAAAGTATATAGTAGGCCGGAGAACTTATAGCAAAAGTTCGACACTGTTCAAAAAGAAATTATTAATAATTTTGGCTACTATCAGGCAACTAAAGGTGCACAATAAATTACTTAATCATATGTAATCGCACTTATCTGTTATATCTAATGGCAACGTGTTAGAGGAAAACTGAGTGCAGCGAAATATCTAGAAATCCATACACATTAAAATCATACCAGCGCCTCCGCCATTTATTTAAAAATTGCTAAATGAAAAGTGGTGAGTCCTTGGTTGGTATGTAATTTCAAGTAACCTAAAATTACTGCAGATATTTTTGGATTATATAATAATTATCTCATTTTATTTAGTTATAAGTTAATGTGAGAGGTTTCATGTGACATATTTAGACTTTCTATAAAACCACATTTTACATATCATCGCATTGTATATAGAGAGAAATGGAGACGAAACTGTGCTATATCAATAATATGGCATAATATGCACATAATAGCGGGAGGGTATCGGAATATTTAAGAGATTTAAGAATTAAAATTAGCCTTACTTCATTTTTACTAAAGACGGCCGAACGATTAGTTGACAGGTACCTTCGGGATACTGTCCTAATAGAGAGACCGCTTCAAGGGAGCCAGCATGCTTATCAAGCTGGTAAATCAACAGAAGCAGCTCTGGATAAGGTTGTATCATCGATACGGTCACAACTGGACTCCGGAGGATACGTTGTCGGCACCTTCCTTGATATTGAAGGAGCCTTCAACTTTACATCCAGGGAGGTGATTAGCGGAGCACTAGGCAGATGCTGCACCCCCAGAATAATCGCTGAATGGATAGACCATATGTTGGGAAACAGACAGCTTAATGCCAATAAAGGCAAGACTACCATCGAGGGCCGGGTCGACTCGGGCTGTCCACAGGGAGGAGTATTGTCCCCCCTTCTGGGGTGCCTGGTAGTGGATGAGCTGCTTGAAAGGCTAAAGTATTACCAAGTAATTGGCTATGCCGATCACTTAGTAATAATAACGAGGGGCGCTTTCCTGGAGCCGATTCTCGATATAATGCAGGGAGCATTGAACAAGGTTGGGAATTGGTACAGGGTTAGGGGACCCTCAGTCAATCCCTCTAAGACTGAAGTGATGGTGTTCACCAAGAAATATAAGTGGAACAGAACATGTCCGCTGAAACTTGTTGGCCAAGAACTAAACTATAATAGCGCAGTGATATACTTAGGAGTAATCCTGGACGGGGAACTGTTATGGGAAAAACATCTAAGTCACATATGTTCCAAGATCACAGCAACACTTTAGCAACTGAGAAGAGCCATTAGGAATAGCTGGGGCTCGATATCGGAGACCTTGAAATTGATGACTGACGTATGCAACACTGGTCTGGTGGGAGAGAGCCTGTTTAAAAATGGAAGTCAACCGACTTAACAAGTTAAGAGGATTGATTTTATGAAGTATAACCGGAGCCCCAATATCAACACCGATTGAGGCGACGGAGTACCACCTTTTGATGTCACCCTGAAAACGGAAGCCGTAAAGGCAATGCACAGGATGGAAAACATGAATAGGAAGATAAGGGACTTAAATAGACTCTCAAGAGAGCTAGCTGAGAAGGGCTGCTATGGATGCCTTCTGACAGTACGGGTGTCCACTTCCTGTTTGACAACAAATACAAGATCACCCTCACCAGTAAGACCAACTGGATGGAGGGTGGAGTTGGATTACGGCTCAATAGATACATCTGGTACACGGATGGAACCAAGAGTGGGAATAGAGCGGGTGCGGGGGTGTATAGGCTACGCGATGGGATAGGTAAAACCTTCCCCCTGGGCAAATACACTACCATACTCCAGACGGATCTAGTTGCAATTACATACGGTATTCTGGGGGTCGATCAAAATCGGACCCAGGAGAAGGTATGTATCTGCTCGGATAGCAGGGCGGCGTTAACAGCTCTCAATTCAGCAACGACAAATTCTAAGCTGGTCCATAATTGCTATGAAGCATTGAACCACTTGGCAGGGAACGGACCGGTGGAACTCTTATGGATACCTGGGCATAATGACATTTAGAAATGGGCCCAAGAATTCATTAAATTGAACAGCCACAAAGTCGAAACCCTGGTGGGAATAATAACGGGCCACTATAGTAGCCTGAATGCATATAAGCACAATCTGAGGCTGACTGACAGCCCGGCCTGCAGATACTGTAAAGAAGACGAGGAAACCTCGATTTATCTTCTTTACACCTGCCCCGCACTGGAGGAGAAGAGGTATCTTATATTAGGGACCCCTGTTATCCTAGAGGAGGCGAGGCTTAAGGCGTGCGACTTGCCTAAATTGCTCCTTTCATGGGATAGCATTTTTGGATAATGACCTGGATAAGAGGGGATCGCCAAGGGACTACCTATGCGATCAGTGGCTGATGAGGCCCAAACCCATATAACATAATAATAATAATAATAAGAATTAAAAACAACATTCCTTTTTGTGTTTTTTTATACTCATTTAATCCACTTGTTAACATTTTTTTTTATTTTTAATAAGCCTTTTACGATTTTAAATGAAGATTAGTTGTAAAAACAACGTTGCGCCTCATGGATATTGCCCTCGTAGTATGTACAATGATTGAGTACAATTACTATTATATATTAATAAGTTCTACTTCGATCTATCCGCTGATGCCTTGTCAATAATTTATTGCAGTAGTCAATGTATCATTTCGGAGATACTCGACCTACAATTTTACACGTCCCAAATCCGAACCATGTCGAGTATACGTTCATGATTTATTCATAATATGCAGCACTTCATTTCGAAAGTGCACAGCAACAGTCGCAAAATAAAGCCGTGCCATTGGCTCACTGTAATTCTATATAAATTTCCTAGAGACAAGCTTTTTAAATATTTGTCGCCTGAAAATTTCATACGACTTCTGTGCCTTGATTTGCAAGAACAGGAAGATGTAGGCCACGCTCATGATGGTGTCAATATTGATCTGCATATATACAGGGTTACTTATTAGTGTAGTACACTTCAATAGTACTAGTATCGTGAATAATACAAATAGTCAAATATGACATATTGAAGATATAGATAGAATTTTTAATATATCATGAATTATATCTAGACACGAATAGCCAATAAGAATGTCGGCAAAGTGAAAATCCATAAACTACCGTATAATTCGAGTCGTTCACTTAAAATTTCAATGCAGTGAATTTCAGTGCAGTGAATTTCAATGCAATGAACTATGACATGTTTATAGTTTCATGTCCGAGCGTTTATTATATAGGAATACACAATAATGCATTATAAAAATTATAAGTTTTTAACTACTCTTCTTGTGTGTTCTTTATTTTCATCATTTAGCGGGTTCATCTCAGAGAGTAACCTAATATATTTTTAAAATTTTCTTGACTACTACTTTTCATTAAAGTGTATATTAGAGAAAATCCTAAAACCATGGTATGCACTGACTTTATTGCTAATCATTGTAATCTTATGAAGCTTATAAATATGAAACTTGGCTTTTTTGCAACAGCAAAATCTTTGAAAGAGACAATTTATGATGATGTTCATCAGGGTAGTGTGAGATTGACACCCCTCCTTCCTTTTTTTTTTGTTGGTCATGGCGAAATAACCTTCACGTTATGTTACTTCACTTTAATAAATTTCTGTCATAAAAATTCTATCGACAAAGTTGCAATTGTTTCAGTGAGTTTATCGGAAGCCAAAAGAGAGATTTGATGCCTGCAATATGTCTCCAAGGATTCCATTTTTTGTTGTTGTTGTGGGAAGGAATTTATTTCGATGGTCGCACGGATTATGTTACTGTACGGGAGAGATCTACGATTGCACATTTTTACATAGAAAATAACGTAGAACATATAATGCAATTTGCCCCATTTTTTGGGGACAATTTCATTTTTATGCGGAATAACACTCGGCTCCATGCTGCTAGAGAGGTACTTCTATCAGCAACGATTTGTGAATGTTCCAATTATGAACTAGCCACCAAGAAGTCCAGATATGAACCGCATACCTCTATGACATGTACTAAAACGACCAGTTAGGCGCCACATAGCTGCCCCTAAGATTTTAAGGGAATTCGAACAGGTCACTTTCGTAGAATTGGAAAATATTTCTCAGGAAACCATTCACTACTTGATCAATAGCAATCCCAGATGAATAGAAACAGTGAAAAGAGCTAGAGCAGCATTGCCGCTGAACATGCTGCTGAATTTAAATTATTACCACCGAATTACAGATTTTTATTAACACCATTTTCATACACTGGTCCAGTTTATATATAAAATTATATTATGTTATAATAAGTTTCTAAGTTTTTACTTACAATTTACAGAGAAATTGTAGTCTTAATCTTAATGATTGCTGCTATAAATTTCAATTTCCTATCCCTTTAAATATTCATAGAAATTAAAGTTTTAGGAAATAAAAGAGAAACCACTTAAATAAAACTTTAGAGATTGTATTAGTCAGCTGATTTAGATTCCTGTGCCATCTAGTTGTCTCTTAGCAACGCTGCAAATTAATGCCAGTGACGCAATTGTAATCCAGATGGTAAGTTTCTTTCAGCTTTAATCAGCTTATTGCCGAAATATTATTGTCGACTGAGCTAAGTTGGCGTTCTTTTTGTTAAACCTATAGTGCACTCCAAATCCGTGGTTGCATATTCACTATTTATAATTTTTAATATCCCTGTAAAACATCTACTTCTCATCAAGAACAGGAACAAGTATCAAAACTGATCGACGAATATATATTGAATGTGAATGTACACAGAGTTCGATCTGGTACAGAAGTGAATCCCTTTCCCTTCGAATACTTCCTCACTGTTTCTTCTACGCATACCTAGAGGGTATCACATTTTTTCCTATTCTTGATTAGCTGTATATACTTTTTATTTTATCTCATATCCAGCAGTGTTGCCATTTAAGAAGTCCAACACTGATGACGTCAAAAAATGTACATATACCAAACAATGCACCTTACATTTACTGTATATTAAAAATCATATGGTTTTGTTGAGGAAGCAGTTTATAACGTCATATTAGATCCGCGAAATGATAGACAAGTAATCCCAGAAAGAAACTAAGGAAAACATTATCATCATCATCATGAGGTCATCAGTCCTAAGACTGGTTCGACACTAACCTCCAGCTTCTCCTATCTTGTGCTAACCTACGCATTTCGCTAATTGTGCTACAACCTACATCCCTTATTATTTGCGAGCAGTAGTCAAATCTAGGCCTACCTCTGCCCTTCTTCACTCCTATTTCTGCCTTCAAAATATCGCGGACTATTCCCCCATGTCTCAGCAAGTGGCCTACCATTCTATCTCTTCTCTTTATGTTTTTCCACATACTTCTTTTCTCGCCGACTTTCTCCAATACTTCTTCGTTTCTAACCCTATCAGTCCATGGTACTTTCATCATTCTTCGGTAACACCGCATCTCAAAAGCTTCTAATTTCTTCCTACTTGCTTCTCCTACCGTCCAGGTTTCGCAACCGTATAGTGCCGTGCTCCATACATATGTTTTCAAAAATCTCTTCCTTGTTTTTAAGTTTATTACCCCCGAGCATAAAAGTGCTTTCCTTTTGTTAAAAGCTACTCGACCCTGCGCTATTCTTTGTTTTATGTCTTTATCGCTTCTTCCATCCCAATTTATTTTACTTTCTAAATATGTGAAGTCTTTAACTTCCTCCAATCTTTCATTATTAATTTGTACTTTCGTTTTTGCTCTGCTCTCGCGCCCTCTGCACACTAACACTTTAGTTTTGTTTTTATTCACCCTCATTCCGTATTCCTCTGTCAACACTGCCTCCATTTCGTTCAATGCTGATTCTAATTTCTTCTTACTAGATGCTAATACTGCTATATCATCTGCGAATCTCAGCATTTTTAGTTTCTGTCCCTGTGCTTTAATACCGAAATCCACTCCATACCATCATTTACCACATTAATCGCCTCTTCGATGTACAGATTAAGAATTAGTGGTGATAGCGTACATCCTTATCTTACTCCTTTCCTAATACCTACTTCCCTTTTTTCCCCTTCTACTTCTATAACAGCAGTTTGCTCTTTATATAGATTGTGTACTACTCTCCTATCTCTATACTTCATTCCCGCGCTCTATAGTATCTCGAACAATTTTTCCCATCTTACGTTATCAAAAGCTTTTTCTAAATCTACAAATCCTATATAAGCGTTCTTTCCTTTTTCTCTAACATTACTCTTAGCACCAGAATAGCTTCGCGAGTTCCCCTATTTGGCCTAAACCCAAATTGGTCTCCTCCTAGTATTTCCTCCGCTCTATTTTCCATCCTCTTCTGCACTATTCTGGTTAAGATTTTTGACGCATGGTAAGTTAGGCTAATCGTTCTAAAGTTCTCGCATTTGTCGGCTCCTCTCTTTTTCGGTATAGTAACGATAATGTTCCTCTTATAATCCTCCGGCATCTCGCCCGTTTCGTATATATATTTTACCAGTTCAAACATCCTATTTACTACTTTCTGTCCCGCACATTTCAAAATTTCCGCCTGTATTTTATCTACACCCGGCGCTCTGTTATTCTTTAGCCCCCTTAGTGCTATTTCAAATTCCTCTCTCAATATAGGTTTCCCTACATCTTCCCTATCGATGCTAGATTCTTCCTCTAATATCTCTCCTAATTCCTGATCCTCGTATAAATTTCCTAAGTACTGCTTCCATCTGTCCGCTTTCTCTTCTCTTCCGATCAGTGTGTCCCCCGATTGACTCCTAACGTTTCTACTTATTCTTCCTATATCCCTGAAGTTTCTCTTAATTATTTTGTAAGCCTCATCGATCTTACCTACTTGCAACTTATCTTCTGCTTCTTTGCATTTATCCTCTATCCATTGTTCTTTCGCTTTTCTACATTTTCTAATGATTTCCCACGTTATTGCCTTATAAGTTTTCAGTCCTTCCTCGTCTCGTCTGTTTTTGTAGCCTCGTCTCTTTTGTATTAAGTTTAAGATTTCCTCCGTTATCCAGGGCTTCCTAGCGTCCCTTTTCTCGTGTCCTAAGACGTCCGTAGCCGCGGAATCTAGACTATTCTTGATACCCTCCCACTCAATTTCTGCGTTCTTGATTTCGTCCTTATTCGCTTTATTTATTAATTGATCTGTTTTCTCCTGGAACTTATCTTTCATATTCTGATCCCTCAATATGTCTACATTTATACGTTTCTTATCCTTCCGGGTTTTCAGATTTTTGAACTTTAATCTAGCTTTCATGACTACCAAGTTGTGGTCGCTGTCTACATCTGCTCCTGAAAAACTCTTATAGTCTTTTACTTCATTTCTAAATATTTTGCTAACCAGAATGTAGTCTACTGATATCTGTCTATCCCTCGTGGCATTTTCCAGGTGTTCCGCCTCCTAACGTGATTCTTGAACAATGTGTTCGCGACTACCATCTTGTGCTTCTCACAGAATTCTATCAGTCTGCTACATCTCTCGTTTCTGTTTCCTAATCCATAAGGACCTACAAATTCTCCTTCTTTCCCCTCGCCTACGACTGCGTTAAAGTCTCCCACTATTATTAAATTTGCATGACCCTTCACAAATCCTATTACCTGCTCCATGTCCTAATAAATGGTTTCTAACTCTTCCTCACTGTGGCTAGAAATAGGCATGTATACTTGCACTATTACTGTTTCCACTGGCTTCGAATCTAACCTAACCATCACTACTCTCTCGCTGTATTGTAGGTAGCTATCTACACACTGTCCTGCGTTCTTCCGCATAACGATCCCTACTCCCACGTTTCCATTTACCGATCCTGTGTGTATTACACTATAGTCACCGCTCCAAAAATCTCCTACTTCCGGCCAGCGCTTCTCACTTATACCTACTATATCTAATCCTAACTTATTCATTTCTATCTTCAGATTCTCTAGCTTCCCTGCCTGTCTCATGCTTCTGGCATTCCACGCTCCGACTCGTGAAATGCTACATTTCTTACTATCCCTACTATTGCACTCGATCACGTCTCCCGGAACAGTCCTCACCCGGAGATCCGAACGGAGGACCATTTTACGTCCGGTGTTTTTTGTCCCAGGAGACGCCATCATTAATTTGGGATAAGCTTTCTGTTAGCTGTTCTGAGGATTATAATGTGGTGGTTTCCTCTTGCCTTCCACATCGCAGTCGTGTGTGTCATAGCACCATACCAACCCCCACGGTTTCTGCCACTATGACTACTGAAAGAGCTGCTGCCCTCCTTCAGGGACTTGTCTTAGTCTGATTTTTCAATAAGGGCCCCCACTATGGTTAAACCTATGGTACGGCTCCTTAAATCATTAAAACGCGCAAGCCGACCCACCCGTTCTAGTTTGCACTAAAACTTCGTCAAGGTGCAAATCCTATCGGATCGGGAAAACAGTATATTTGACAATAAAGCTATGCAAGTAAACAGAAGGGGTACTAAAGAATAAGATATTCAAACTAAGGTGGGAATATATAAAACGTTGATGAGACATATACTTACTTAATAAGCAGCAGAGACCATAACCAAGACAAGAAAAGAAAAAAAACGATAGTCGCTGAAAGGAAAATCATAAGAATAATATTGGGCCCAATACGAGCAACAGGTGGAGAAAACAGAATGAAAACTAATTTTGAAAGTAGAGAAGAATTAAAAGGAGATAATATAATGGACATAAGTAAGAAGAAGCAAAGACCACGATGGCTGAGGCATATGTGAAGAGCGAACCAAGAAGATGTGATAAGTGTAATAATAGAATGGAAACCACCAAACAAGAGACGTAAAGGTAGACCAATATTATAAGGACCACGGTAGACTGTTAGATAAAAGAAGTGAAAGCAACACCCTGAACAAGATCGAAATAAAGAGCCCAAAGGACGAAGCAAAGGACCCGAAATAAGATACGAAATTCGACCCCAAGAAGTTAAATCTAGGAAGCTTTTATAAGTGTCGCTACCCAGTTTGGGGTATCAAGTCAGCCATACATGGTTTTGGTGGTGACCGTTAACCACCAAAATCACCCTCTTGAACCCCTAATGTATCAAAATATTCGTGTCCCTTATTTTCGTTCCTGTGTCTATATGCCAAACTTGATTAACATCTGCATATAAATAATTCTTAATTTCCTCATAAGATGCCTACACACATTTTTTAGCGAAATGTGAATGTGCAGTGACTCCTAAATTATTTTACCCATCGATACACTCTTTATCGGCTGGATAATAAAAAATGTTAAACAGCGTCTATGATACATGGGAAAATTTCCACTCAATTGGGTAGAAAAAGGCTCTTACAACACATTGAACTAGGCACTTTCGGCAGTTAAGCGTAAAACTATAAGAAAAAGAGTTTCCTTCAAACAAGCCAACAAGTAGAAGACTAGCGCTCTTTTTTTCCAGCGTATATGAATCGAACAGCGGACTGAGAACTTTTGATTTGTTACTCCAGAAGTCCATTACTGCCTTTCCGAGTTTTTGTGCATTCGTCTAGCTGCCGTAGTACATCCTTCGCTAGCGCCCTAATAAATAAATCGAATGACTAGTGTTATTTACTAAAAAAACACAACATAAAAATTGATCTAGAACGCTATAATCAATTATTAGGAATACGAACATTCGGTGAAAAGCGGAACAAATGATAATCCGTCGAGTTGGATTCGTTCGACCTAGTTACGGGGTGTAATGGGGCTGTTTTTCAAGCTGAATCTTTAAAATAATACGAGAATGATGTTATTACATAATTGGGATAATTTGGAGAAATAGGGTATTAGTAAAAGGAAAAGGCGAAGAAGAATTTTTTAGCGAGGAATGAATTTATTGGAAAAGAATTGCGACGAACAATAAAGCCGTCCAATCCACGGGGATGGTACAAACGTAACGAGCCAATTATCTCTGCGTATTTCAAATATGTCACGGCTTAGTGAGGTTTTTATATTTGTGATATCACAGAACCTACTGAGACACCACGCAATGCCATCTAACTTAAGAATAATGAAAATTCAAAGATTAAACTAGTGCCATTAAATTAACTAGACGAAAAACATGTTTACAATCATTCGACATGTCCTATTTATTGAGATAGACATTTTCGAGTTTTTGTATGTTTATAATTAGGTCACGACCTCATGATATGTTAATTGTTATTGCCATATAGCTATATTGCTTTATTCAACCTTTCTATAAACAGTGTGTTACGCTTTTTTTTTAATAAAAGAAACTGTTTTAAGGGAAGCACACGAGTATACCGTAACGCAGAAAATTGTACATTCTCGAACATCTGCGAACAAAATTTAGCAACCACCTTGTATTATCTTGTCTGCCGTCCATGTCGCTTTACCCTTTCGACCCGGAATATAAAGCACTCGTTTTTTCCAAAATTGTTGGAATACTTAGTTCTGATGGTCTCATATATTAATCCTTCATACTTATTTTTTTGCTTTGTAAACGAAGGCCCTTGGGGCATGTGGTACTTATATGTACCAACCGAGTTTTTGGTTGGTACGTATATGAACCAACAGTGTTCAAAGATTACACCTTACTATGCAAAATTTTCACGAATAATTCAATTTTATTTTCAAAAGTAAGTATCACTAATGCGAAAATTAGTACATAAACAAAAAGTGGTATTATTTCAGATGATAAGAAGCAATACAATTCTTGCACAGGAGAATAGCACACTCATCGTACAGTGTTTTGGTTTTAGTTTGTTACTTGTTGATGGCACATTATGTACATCTCCTCCGTGTTGGCGCTTTCACTGGTAAATGCAATGGTACATTTCCATGAGTCTTAATTTCTTAGAAACCGGCCCTTTCTAGGGTGTATGGGAATTGGTTTGTTCCACTCCTTTAGCAATCAATTCCTCTGCGACCATGGTCACAAATGTAATAAATGGAAGCTTTGATTAGTTTCGCCTCCGATCGTTGTACATGATCCATGCATTCACTTCACACATGTTCAGACAACACCTTTTTTCACCTTTTATTAGATTTGCGATCATGATCATAGAAGCCAATAAATTGATCAGCTCGATCTACACTTCCCATTTTTTATTAGTGCACTCAACAATACGCAAATGTAATGAATGAAGAAAAAGTATTTCGAACAGTTATTCTGGAGTCAATGCTCTTGTTAGTAGTTTTGTGGGTAGTTTAATGGAGCGAAAAAATCCTTGGAGGTGGTGTTTTTTTGCGGGTTGAAAAGTATTAGTTGGAACATTCCAGTCAATGATTCGGTTTGCTGCAGCTGGTGGATTCTCAGGTTCAACTTGCCAAAAATCGTCAGAAGAATCACTGTTTTCAGAAGAAATCGATTCCTCGGTTTCCCTAGCGCATTGTGCAGTACTTGGTTCTTCCAAGGACCTACTTTCTGATTCAGAATTTGGCTCATAAAAATCGTCAGATCCAGAAGAGAAGTCCTCTACTTCATCTAAGCGTTCTGCGGCTTCTTCCAGCTCCTTTTGACTAAGGGGTCGCTTTCTTTTTCATTCACTCATGGCGCTCAAGTAACAAAACAGTACGCTTTACAACACCGATGGTACTTATGTGTACCAATCAAAAACCCGGATTGTACATTTATGTACCGCAATGATTTTCCTTAAACAAATCACAGATGAAAATCATTACCTACCTTAGAGCTTCAACATTATCTCACGTCAAATAACACGCAGATTTCACAAAATATTGAAAGTAATGTTCAAATATCGTAGAAATGTAACCAAAACATGAGGTGCATACTAACATGTGTGAACCAGCCTGCAAAATGTAAACCTAGGTTATGAGTTGAATCAAATTTCATTTGCAAGAAGATAAAATACTGAAATGGTACTCTTTCCATATGCTCAATATTACTGATTTCGACTTCAGGCAAGTTGAAATACAGCTGGTACACATATTTACCATTCGGGACGAAGGGGTAAGGTCTCCAACAGATAAGCCGTTTATTAGTTTCCTTACTTTGTTAATTACATTGAGTTTTTTTTTAATTAAAAATTAATACTTGTACTTTTATATTTCTCTAATGCTTTTATATATCTCTTTTGTAAGCAGAGAATTGTTATATAAGTAAATATATGATTTTACTTTGAACTAAGTGATCACTTAGGGGGAAATAAAATAAAATACTATCCCTTTTTCTGTTAAGTAACTATAAATATTCTAATGCATACAGATTCTTTACAGCCTTTTACATACATTTTTTATACATTTATTATGCATACAGATATGAATTTTACCTGATAGAATAGATGCTATTGTAATTTTCAATTATAATTGTTTTTGTGGTCTATTAAATTAGTAGTAATCGGCTCTCTATCCACTTATATGAATACCAGAGCCTACAATCAATTAATGATTATTGGCGCCCTTATTATTATATACGTGATCAATTATTACATATATCAATAAAAAAAATATATTGCTCAAAAGCTGATGCCTCTATCTATGACCTGTTCCTCTCACTGCGAACCTCGATTTCTATGCCATCATCATGCAACCGGGATCTCAAGTTACATATCTATATAATAGAAAAAAAAAAAAATATATATATATATATATATATATATATATATATATATATATATATATATATATATATATATATATATATATATATATATATATATATATACAGTTAGGAAGTAATTATAATTTTCGTCATTCAGGTAGATCCCTGATAAGCAACAATTGACAACCAGCAATTTACCTGGTATTCTCTAGATTTATGTCGTAACTTCTCTTATATTCTTAAAATCAATGTTGTGTCCTTAACTTAAAAGTGGTTAAGAAATCGTGTTTTTGCCATACCTAAATTCGTATCAATATACTTACATTTATCGTATTGGGTCTTTACCTATTAACCCGGTCAATTTAGCTCAAAATCTGCAAAAAAAATTATTCAAGGTCAAATTTCGCAGATATGGGTTTTTTGCACTTTTTAGCCAAAAGTTTTATCTTAAAAATAGATCAAACAAAAATTGTAGACCATGCAATTATGTATAAAAATTGTTCTTATACTTCTTTTTCTAGGAATCACGATTTCTGAGATATAGCGATTCAAAAAGTTAAAAGTTGTATTCTCCATAATATGCACACGTTTCCACGCCACCTGTGAGGTAGTGTACTTGGCGCGTTTTTTTAACGTGGTTTCCCCGGTAAGCCTATTCCACGATCTATTGTAGTCCTGTTTAATTAAATAATATTGTGTTAAATAAAAAATGGTACTATTGGAAATGATGAACGCGGTGTGAATTATGGGTAATTGGGGAAAACTATTCGTCTGATTGATAATTATCTAATGGAAGTTCAAGTGTAATGTCTTCTTCTTCTTCCTCCTGTTGGATAAAAGTAAATTGCTCTAACAGCGATGCATCAGATGTCTCCTCGCTGATATCGTAAGAATCCTCTTCTGATGGTCACTCAACAGTGGAGCACGACTGGCCTTGATAACTGGTACATGCTAATGAACAAAGTAATCCAACTTTTTTGCAGCCACATTTAGCGCTACACCCCTTTTTGTAATTGCAAAAATTGTATTGAGGAGTTTTTCCGGTGCAGGCGGGAGTAAAGTCTGGATTGGTTCCAATGTATTGTCAATTAACTTCCAACCCCAGTCTTCTGGGTCCAGTTGATTACCAAGCCATACTTGAACTTGATAATATACCCGGAGTAGATGTTGATGAGCAGATGCAGAGGTTGGGGGAAGGCAAGCTAACTGCACTCGATTATTGTTACGAGCATTTTTTACAAAAGATAAGTATCGAAACTTATGGAGCTCCGTACACAGAAAGAAGGAAGTGAATTCCATTGGCGATTACAGCTTGTGGTTACTCTCTTTAAAAGCTTTAGCACAATTAACTTCTTCAGACTTCTTAATCTTTTTTTTTTCAAACTATTTAAAAATTGTTGTTTTACCCCTCCTGAAAATTGCTGATGTCGTATCGCAACCAGTCATTGCGTATAAAAATAGTATGTGATTTTGGCATTTTGAAAAAGTAGATAAACTTTTGGATGAATACATTTCCGATTGCTGTTGAGCCTTCCCAAGTTTTAAGAAATAAATAATTTTTTTGGTTGGAGTTCGAGCAGTAAGTAATACCAATAAATCAACATCTTCATCAACAACAATAGTTGTATTTGTTGAGTTGAATTTTTCTATTGCTGTATCAATTATCAGAACATCAGCGTCATTATCAGCTTGTTTGACAATATACGTATAAGTTACACAGACTAATATTTTTACTTGTATTACGGGCCCAGTGATGTATATAGACGGCGTACTCGGGTAGTGTTAGAACAATTTTGATAAATAATTGCATGATCTATAATTTTTGTTTGATTTATTTTTATGATAAAATTTACCGTTTGGCTAAAAAATGCAAAAAACCCATATTTGCGAACTTTAACCTTGAATAATTTCTTTTGCAGATGTGGGATCGATGGGGACTTTTCACATTTCATTTATAATGGTGTTCCAAACATTCGTACCAATTTTCAACTCTATTCGAATTTTTGTAACCTTGAATGTCTATTTTGACCGGGCTATATATAAAATAGGGACAATATTATTATTCTATTTTCATTTCTTTATTCTGAACTCGTGTATGTGGTGAGTTTGCTCTGTGACTGTGTTGACATCATCCTCTTCATATATTGACGTTTGTATCCATTTTCCTCTACAAGTGCTTCCAATGCCTTATTCGTGACAGTCCATTATAGTCACTGATGCTTCTCTGCGTCTTTTCATCAGGGTTTTAATTGAATATTGCTACTGTGGATGGTAATATAATGTTCTATATGTATTTACTTTGTAGATATTGTACATTAACTACACTTATTATATTATTTGTCCATTATGCACATATATAGAAACGATAATCTATTTTCGATAAAGTTTTTGGAAATGGCGGAGGCGCCAATGGTATTCTAAAATGTCTAGTTTTCTTTAAGAATGTGTTTATCGTCATTGTATCTTATTTCTTTGTCCATCAATTATCGCAGATATGTATAACCGTTGTACATACAGAAGCAATAGTCGTCCATTCCTAGTAAGAACATTTTTGGGGAAATGGCGGAGGCGTCAGTGTTACTTTATAGTGTAATTTTCATTAAGTATTTGCTTATCGCCATTGTATCTTATTTCTTTGTCCACTAATTATCGTGGATATGTATACTTGTTATATTTAATAGTTATAAGTTAGAAAATAAGAAATAATATAAATATATAGTTAAGTAAACTCGAATACAAGAAAATATCCAGGTATATTGAAATAATAATAGCTCTACCAATTTAAAAATAGTTTACCGGGCATAGTTGCTTCACTACACTGCAACACACTATGATCATATCTTTGATACTGGGATATTATTATGAAATATGTGATATGGAAAAATAGGATCGACATACCAGAACCAATACTTCAATAAACAACCTTATGAATGTATTGATTATCATCGACCACAACAGTGATCCCTTGACTGATTCAAGGGAATGATTAAAATGACAGCTTAGTATCCTTAGGATGCGATTTGTATAGTATTAAAAGTTATTAGAAGATTATCGTTGATAACACCGCAATCCTCAAGAATGTCTTTCTTTCTTTAGAGAGACTTTTTCCTCCATTCAAATATATTTTCTTAATAACTTCGGCCTCTTCAATAATCGCAGGTTTTATAACTAATATCCTCAGAAGTTTCAGTGAGTAATAATAATATTGCTGCTAACTATAATAGTGATTATAATTAAAAAAAAAAAGTTTACAAGATGTATTGCAATTTAAGTTATTTATATGTATTGTAATTTAAGCAATTTAAGTTATAATATATTACATAGTAATAAAAAGTGCTTGGAAATGGTGACCGCAAAAATATGTTAGTCTTGGTTATTGGTAATTGAAAGACGTCGTCTTGTCCAAAAGAAGACTATAGTATTCGAATTTCAACTGACCAAGGAGATAACAATCAATTTAATTATGTACTAACTTATAGCCAAAACTACTGCTACTAAACTAATACTATTTTCGAAGATAACACCAAAATCTTTTACAAACTGGAAAACAATTATCTTAGATCGATTAATAATGTATGCATATTCAACTGGATGTTTCTTCACAATAAAAGTCATTGATTTACATTTTTCTGAACTTAAATATAGTATACTATTATAGTCTATTATAGAACTATTTATTCTACATCAAGTTTTCACTTTTGATAATTATCTTGAATAAATAAATGATCGTCAAGGGTGTCAATAAAGTAATATATCTTTAAGTTCGTTTACAGATAGTTCATAGTGTGGGTCTAAAATGTCAATAATACCATTAATAAATATTTTAAACTGTAATCGTCCAAGACTGGACCTTGTAGTACTCCAAATGTAAAACAAAATATTTAAAATTCCATTATACGCTACATATTTCCAACACGCAGTTAAGTCTGAAGCAAATAATTTTAGTAGAGGACTAGGGCCAACTGAATTCAGTCTTTTTAGAATTATTCTATGATCAATTCTATCAAAAGCTTTGGTAAAATCCGTGTACATAAAATCTACTTAGACGTGAGTATTAATAATAGTTGAAATATTTGAGACAATGCACAAAAATTCGTGACTTTTCAACAACTTTTCATAAATACTTGCTGATTACTGAAATGTTGTAAGCTGACAGATGCAGATCATTCTTTAAAATCTTCTTTCTTGTATTTTAAGGTAGACTTTCTCTCATTGCAGCAATATTTTCATCTGACCGACCACGACAAGGACGTATTGGTATTGCCTTATCAATAACAGAGCCAGTCTCTTCAAATTTTACGAACTGTTAATTCTGTAAGTACTTTATTTTATGCTAATTTTGTGTGAATGCAATTGTAAATGATCGCTCATTTTCATTAAACAGTTATACACAAACTATTCGTGATGTAACTAGATGACAGTCCTTAAATATTGATGCCCTATCTTTGACAGAACATAAATGGCACGCATTTCAAATCCTGGAATCACTCCAACTGAGACATACTATAGGTATTTTATTAGTTAAATTAGTTACATTACATTATAATGGGTTTTATGCTACCTATTCAGTTTTAACTAATTTTAAGTCCGAATAGGTAGACAGTGACCACATACTTCTAAAGTGAGCACTGAACCTATACTATTATAATTTATTGTCTATCGAATATAAGACTGTTGCTGCTACACCTTTTCGGTATTCTACTGTGCCCTTTCTTGTACGAATATGGGACCAAATGAAATTAGGATAGTTTTTTTTCTGCGCATCTATTAAATATGTTTTATATCTTCTAATTTGATGGCTATGACAGTTTGACATTGAACAATCCAAATAAACAAGGGAAATAAAACTCAAATCACCACACAATAACGAATGTAATGTTACAATTTGCATAATGGATTTTTGCGCGTGTATCAATTTAGTGACGACGCACGGATCACATGCTACACCAGTCGCAGTGTTACTAGTATTTCCACAATTACTAGCACGTATGTATTGCGACATATGTTTCATTCAACTACGTACGACATAGACAGTTAATAATTTGCCGAACAAAATGCAATTATGAAGTCTCGTCTTATCTTTATTGTATAATTTGATTCATTAGCGTCTCAATATTTCTGTAAAATTTATTTGATTTTTGTTTAATTTATTTTGATTTTTGTTGAATTTATTTCATTTATTTTGATGGAAATACCACTTTCATTGAATGTTTTTGTGGAGAACCTTTTCATTACTCTGTTATAGGTTGACGGATTTGTATTGTACTAAATGTTATCCTAAAATGTGTTTTCGGCACGACACTGTTCGAAAAAAATAAATTATAGACCCAATACTATTTTTGTTCTTGCTCTTTACTGTGTTTTTTAATGTTTATTAAAATGTATTTTTTTTTTAGTTTTTAATTGATTCTGATTATTCGGTTATATCGGACCATAAACGAATAACTCACTTATAATCACTTATCAAACTCAAATCAACTTTCAAAATGTCAAAATGTGTAGGCCTCTGCCATTATAACAGTAACAATTGTATTTATTCTTTAATTTTTCTTTTCCATAATGGATATTTCAAGAATCCTTAAAGTAGTACACCACTGCAATCGAGGGGCGAAGAGTCATTATTTTCTTCATCAGCGCGACAAATGTTTGGACATCAGCTGTGGTGAGGACATCTTAAAAATTATTCTGCTAATCCGCCTGGCTATCCTTAGACGGTTGTAAGATTTCCTGCAAAAAATGGACGGCAAGCGTACTGGGAACAGTTGTCGCATAAAGGAGCCCGTTTTTTACACAAAAGCGAGCGATGTCGCTCACAATGCCTACACGACAAGGGACATATTAGAGTCGATTTGTATACTGGCCATAGAGATTTTGGTCAAGATATTTATTTAGGTCGCTTGGAACTTCATTCGCAAGAACGGCGGTTATTCTTTTTATAAGAGTACAGCACGATGGTTATTTGATTTTTCGTTTTCTACAAACAAAAAACTCCTAATCGTGTCTAGGAAAGACTGCGTGCTATATTTCTTAAGATTTAAAAGTAATGATTTAGTCAGTGGTGGTTGTATTGTATGGAATGTGGGAGCATTTGACCACACATGGGTAAAATTAATTAACAATTATGAGTAATATTTTCAACTTTATCATAATTAGGGAATGTATATGCAATCAAAGTCCTGGATTGGACTCCTGCTTGAGTCGATAGCTCCTTCACATGAGTATAAGGTAGGAGTATAATGTACATATAAGCCATTAAGTAGATCAATACAAAGAAAAACATAACCTAAAAATAAATATCTAAAATCCGTCAACTACTCCATATTTATTTATTTATTCTTAGTTATTTAGAAAACAATTAGCGAAATGCGTAGGTTAGCACAAGATAGGAGAAGCTGGAGGTTAGCGTCCAACCAGTCTTAGGACTGATGACCTAATGATGATGATTTAGAAAACATTTACGCAACAGAAATTAGACATTTCCAATTATAGGGAATGAACACAATAGAAATACTTATAAGTACAATAAGATTGCAATCGAAATATACACTCAACATGGAAACTAATTATAAGCCTAATACAATAGTTACATAAAGGATAACAACTACAAATACTATATATTTCTAACAAAAAAAAAATTATCATTACTATTAAGAAAAGGAGCAGAAACATAATATATTGCAAATACGCTGCCAATATAAATATCTTTTTTATATATTAAACATTTTATGTTGTAAAATAATTTTTAACACTTTCAATGGCATGGGAAATAAACAGTTTTAAAACCTTAAAATGGACATTTATGCACGTAGAACATGTCTATCTCGAAATTGAGTGGCCGAGAAAAAATAAACCAACACAAATGCAGAATATGTGTTTTATGTGACAGTTTCACTTTTTTCAAATAGTCCACCATCGTGATTTCTCATGACCCATGGACAGGGTGGGATGTGTCCTATCCACCCCATAATCAATATATGTCGTCTGGTAGATGTCCCTAGTCAGAATCAGTCGAAACCCGATCGGTCCGACACGATTTAATTGAGTGATCGTGCTAACAAAAAAAATTTCTCAAATAGCCCACCATCGTGCTCTCATGGCTCATGGACAGGGTGAGGTGTGTCCTATCCAGCTCCAAATCAACAGGTGTCGTCTGGGAGACGTCCCCAATCAGAAGCAGTCAAGAGCCGATCGACCCCCCACGATTTAGTTGAGTTATCGTGCTAACAAGAATAAATGCCGACGACAAAGCCAACGACAACGACACGCATACAGCAAAACATTTTTAAAACCCATTTTTTTAGTTTTTAGGCTGAAAAACGAAAAATAAACCCAAAAAAAATATTTTTTTTCAATTTTTCTTTACACTTTTCTGCATATAGTGGAGTGCGGAAAAGTAAAAATATCTATGTTATTTTGCACTAGTGACTAGTTTGCACATATTTGATAGATTGGGGATCATTAAAATAAATGAGTATATTATATTTGGAAATAAAAAGTGCTTGGAAATCGTGATCGTCGTTCTGGGTACACTTAACTTGATCTCTTCTAATATTGAGAGACTATTAAAACAAAAATTAATAATTTTATAAAGAAATATAATAGAATCCATTACTCTCCTATTTTCTAAAGATATGACATTAGCCGAATCTAATAAATATTGTTGATCATATCCGTATGCACGATATACACCATCTATCCGAAATCTAAGATACTTCAGGAACATTCTTTGTACCTTATCGATATTTTTGCAGTTCACTTAATAAGTGGGAGCCTAGATGATAGACGCATACTCAAGTTGTTGAATATATGTTCTAACATAAGCATTCTCAAGAGTATTAACATGTCACTGAAAGCTAAATAAGTCGAATTTCATATCACAAATCCTAGAACTTTATAAGATTGTTTTATAATCGTGTTGTAATGATCTATAAATCTTACCTTTGGGTCAAAAATTACTCCCAGGTCTCTGAAGGCATTAGGACGATTTATGTAGATGTTATTCAGCGTATAATCAAAATAATGCCGTTTATTTTCCTTGTGAAGGTCATGACATTTTCACATTGAGAGGGAGTTTAGATAGAAGACACCAGAGACTAATTGCCAAAAGGCAGTCATGTACACGCATACAATCTGGTAGTAAATCTATTTGTATATGTATATGTATTTTTATATGATCGCGTAAATTGAATAATTTATGTTGTAGTTCTAAACAGCAATGTAATATTATAAACAAAAATATAAAATAAATAGGCGGCCAAGGACGAATCCTTGGGACACACCAGAAAGGGCGTTAATATTTTTTAGGTAATGACCTCTATATTTTACATATTGAATGCCATTTTCTAGATAAGGTTTTGACCATTCGACCATTAGTGAAGTTAAATAAACTTTTCAACAATATGTTACGGACTAGTTTATCAAAGGCTTTTGAAAAATCTGTTTAAATGACATCAATTGGACTTCATTATCGATAACATTGGAGGATAAGCACTGCGTTATGTATATAAGATTAGTTGATTTATATATATGGGAGCATTAGTACCAAAAAGGTATAATCCTTGAGAAAACTTCTAAATATATATAAGCATAGGAATTATCTTAAAAAAAATTAACAAATTTGTATATTCTGCATATTTTATTTGTAAACTGGATACATAAAAACTGACTTTCTTCCAATAAAGTGAGACTATAAACATTAACGTTGCACTTAGATCTGAAGACAAATATATCCATATTCAGATATAAGTTTCAAACTCTACCAGCTAGGACTCAAACCCAAAAATATAATATATGAAAGGCATTTTTTAAAATACGTCTACAGGAAACTAGTTCACATCGCCCATTTCCTTTCTAGATACGAGAGAAATTGCTTGATTTGATTAAGGCTACATCCAGCACTAAATTAGGTGACTACTGTATTACAAAGAACTATTAAGGCTTGTTAAAACTATTAGAACTACTAAAAACTATTAAGGTCCATTAAGAATTATTCAAGCCTATTAAGGGTTATTAAAAATTATTAGCAGCGATTAAGAACTATGAATTAATGATTAGTAAGAACTGTATGGGCTAGAAAGAATTATTAAGAACTATTACAAGCCACTAAGAGTTATTAAAAGCCAAAGGAACTATGATGGACTATTAAAAAGTATTAATAACCATTAAGAAGTATTCATATTATACTTACAACTACCTTTTGTCGACCATCTTAACCGATTTAGCATATCCCGAGTTCGCTATATAGCTAATGTCGTTTTACTGTTCTACCTTTGACATCTTCTTGTATTCTTTTATTTTTGTATATTTAAAAGTCAGTCGTACACAACCATGTTCAAAAGAAGTCACAATTCAAAGTAAATATATTTCAAGTTTTACATATTCTGTAAGCTATGAATAACAGATAACCTCGAAGTAGAATCATAAAATACATTATATTTTTATTTTAAAATGATATTATTTAAGCAAAATGTTATACTTCCCTCTTCAAGTTCCTTGAAGTCACTTTAAAATTTAAACAGAAATGAAGGTGTGTGGCATACCTCGCTTGAAAGGGGTTTTAATTATAAATTTAACAATGTGAAGGTTTTTGAACTTATTTTCTTTTAATTAAAAGTGGAATATTTTAATATCATTACATTTTGTTAACCATTTTTTTAGGAAAGTGCTTAAATCAAATATTGAATCTAGAATTCAAGTAGTTATTTCTTGTCTATAATAAAGGCGTTGTTGATACTCTTTCAATACTTTTTTTTGTTTCCGGGGTGTTTTTATTAATTCCTTATTTAATCGATTTATATCATCAGCGATTTGGTACGTCTTCAATTCTAATCCCATAAAAAATGATCAAATGGGTTAAATCCGGAGAACGAGGACGCTATGCAATTTCACTGCCTCTATAGATCTATGTACATATTAAGAATAAACTTATAAATACTTATAAATAAACTGAAAAAGGTTCTATTTAATCGATTTAAAAATATCTATGTTATTTTGCACTAATGACTAGTTTGTACATATTGGATAGATTGGGGATCATTAAAAGAAATTAGTATATTGCGTTTGGAAATAAAAGGTGCTTGGAAATCCTGATGTCGTTCTGGGTACACTAGTTACACTGGGTATCATCAGCGATTTGGTATGTCTTCAATTCTAATCCCATAAAAAATTATCAAATGGGTTAAATCCAGAGAACAAGGAGGCTATGCAATTTCACTACCCCTATAGATCCATGTACACATTAAGAATAAACTTATCTGAAAAAGGTTCCTACGTCTAGTGCAAAATATGGCTAAGTGCTGCTAACATAAAATATTTGTGTCAGTTCAGTTTATATTTCAATTTAATTTATTGATTTTAATTTTTACATATATGCAACTATATAAAGCATCATCAAGAGACGGTGAGACCGAAAATATCTATAGTATTATTTTATTGTAAACCCGTCTGTCTATTAATATTATTTTTATTTTTCATAATTTCGAGTGACTTTCTAATAATGCGTCGTTCTTATATGCATGTTCTGATATTTCTGACATGTATATGCAGCACCGTGTGTGCCTTTTATGTTCCACAATTCTGCATTAAATCCTTCTGCCTGTTTGGCCAATGTAGACTTCTTTCCATAAGACCAACTCAACTCGTATGTACCTTATATTAATAATTCTGAAGTAGTATCCTTGTTAGAAGAAGGTGCCTGTTCTGGACTATGGAAAAGTGCACACCTATCTGTTTCTAGTATAATATACGGTGTCTCAGTTGGAACTATAAGATTTGAATTGCACGCCATTTGTGTTCAGTCAAAGATAGGGCATCAATATTTGACGGCTGTCATCTACAAATCATATGACGTCAACATATCATGACTGACAGTTAAACAACGAATAGTTTGTGTATAACTGCTTTATGAAAGTGAGCGTTCATTTACAGTTGTATTAAGAAAAATACGCACAAAATGAAGGCACAATGAAGCGCCTACAAAGTTAACAGTTCGGGTTCTGTTATTGATAAGGCAACAACAATACGTCTGCGTAATGGTCGGTCAGATGAAAATATTGCTACAGTGGCAGAATGTGTACGGGAGTATCTAAATACATCGATTCGATGTGGTGCACAACAATTGAATCTGTCAAGAGCCACCACGCATCGGATTTTAAAGTAAGGTCTGCATTTATCAGCAAAATCCAGTTGACACAGCAACTAAATGTTACAAACCACTGACGACGTCGTACATTATTTAATTGGATGTTAGAAAAGAAAGAAGGTGTTGCTGATTTTTGCAACAAAAGTCTGTTCAGCGATGAAGCACATTTTCATATTGATGAATAATTCAAGATAAAAATGTCAAAAAACAAAACTGTCTGCGTGGTCTGGCATATAAGGTAGATCTGCATAACTCATTAGTTGCCCTTGGTCTTCAGTTCTAGTGTTCTTGTTGCTTATGGCCTTTTTGCATACGAGTCGTATATCTCCGTTCGTATCCATTCCTTTGCAGGACCTTTTCTACGTTTCTTAATTCACTAGAGATTAATTGTAATTAAGGATCTCTTTTGTTAAAGTTGTAATCTCTGAAATAGTCTCTAGACAGAACATACTTAATTGTATATTAATGCATTCATGCAGTGATAATTATAAGCAACACTTGCTTTTAATTATCATCATCTCTTGATAAACTATATTCTCTATTAAGGCCTGACATATTTAAGTTGTGATGAAAGGATGACGTTTGCCATTGAAGTGAATAGTAACTGGAAATATTGTGTTTGCATATCAACCACAGTAATATTGCAAATTAATAGTCACAAGAAAATTCTAAAGGATATAATTCTCATACTATGATCATTCTAAAATATCACCTATTAGGAGTGTCATAGGAATAAGTAATAACGAACTTCAGTCAGAGCGAGTAAATTCTTCAAGTGAATTTTTTTTTACTTTTCTGCACTCCACTATAAGCGGAAAAGTAAGGTAATCGTGTAAAGAAATAGTGAAAAAACAAAATTTTTTGGGTTTATTTTTCATTTTTCAGTCTAAAAACTAAAAAAAAAATGGTTCTTATAAATTCTGTGGGGGTGTCGTCGTTGTCGTCGGCATTTATTCTTGTTAGCACGATAACTCAACTAAATCGTGTCGGATCGATCAGGTTTCTACTGATTCTGATCTGGGATGTCTCCCAGATGATACCTATTGATTTTGAGGTGGATAGCACACACCACCCCTCCCTTGGGTCTATTTGAGAAATTTTTTTGTTAGCACGATAACTCAACTAAATCGTGTCGGACCGACAGTATTGATTTATCCTATAGACAGTAAATCCTATCGGATCGATCGGGTTTTAACTGATTATGATCGGATACATCTTTCAGACGACATTTATTGATTTTGAGGTGGATAGGACACACCCTACCCTGTCCATGGGTCATAAGAAAGTACGACGGTGGACTATTTGAGAAATATTTTTTGTTAATACGATAACTCAACTAAATCTTGTCGGATCGATCACGTTTTAACTGATTCTGATCGAGAACGTCTCCCAGAAGACACCTATTGATTTTGAGGTGGATAGAACACACCCCACCCTGTCCATGGCTCATGAGAAAGCACGACGGTGGACTATTTGAGAAATGTTTTTTGTTAACATGATAACTCAACTAAGTCATGTCGGATCGATCGGGTTTTGACTGATTCGGATCGGGGACGTCTCTCAGATGATACTTATTGATTTTGAGGTGGATAGATCACACTCTACCATGTTCATCGGTCATGAGAAAGCACAATGGTGGACTATTTGAGAAATTTGTTTGTTAGCACGTTAACTCAATTAAATCGTGTCGGATCGATCGTGTCTCGACTGATTCTGATTAGGGACGTCTACCAGACGACATCTATTGATTTTGAGGTGGATAGGACACACCCGACCCTGTTCATGGATCATGAGAAAGCACGAGGGTGAACTATTTGAAAAAAGTAAAACTGTTGCATAAAACACATATTCTTCATTTATGTGTTGGTTTATTTTCTCTTGGCCACTCAATTTCGAGATAGAGATGTTCTACGTGCGGTAAAGTCCGTTTTAAGGTTTTAAAACTGTTTATTTATGAATATGATCAAACTTAATTTTATATTGAATCATTAATTATGAACTACAGTACGTATATATCTACTCGTAATTGGTTTTAATGTAGATTTGAACAGACGCAAGAACCGACGCCACTGCAAACACATCCCCAGCCACCCCCGCTGAACACCATTAAGTAATAAATCACTTGTTAATTCGCAAGGATGGTCGATCCATCAAGCGCCATCCAAAATTCGAGCATTTCTTGTTTCTAATGATCTGTGACAAATATATTGGATCTGCTCGGAAGTGTTGCATGAGCTCTATTTTTGAAGGCGATTTATTCAGCCAATTTGCGACTTACGCTTTTTGTTTGTTAGTCTATTAGCGGGTAACTTTAGCCGTTCGGGAATCGAAGGAATCCGAGACATTATTTATCGGAATGTCTGGCGGAATTGAGTCTCGTTTTATTAGGAAAATGCTATTTTTTCATTCTGCGGGGATAAGATATTACGCGTAACTCGTTCGTTTCTACTTATCGCCCTCGTTATATGTGACAACATAGATTGAGATCTATATATCCAATATCTGTGTATATCCACATAAGAATCAGGGGCGTAGCGTGAGAAAAGAATCTAGGGATGTGATCAAAATTTTATAATAGGAAGAGGTATAGTCAGATGTATGGTAGGCCATATGAAAATGGTAAAAATAAAAAAAGGACACTAACCTAAAATGATTATGCTGAGGTATATTTGACCTAATTTTTAAAATGTAGATCAATTTTTCGGCTTTTGTTTGTCCAACGAAAACGTCTATCACTGTTTCTTCAAACGTTGAAAACAATTCTAACAAGGCACTTTCAATATTTATTAATGCTAAAGCTGACAGTCTTTCTTGCTTTTGAATATTTCGCAGATAAGTCTTTATTTTCTTTAAACATGAAAATGATCTTTCCGCGAAAGTGCTTGTGGCAGGAATAGTCAAAATTAAATGACACAATTTTGATGACTCCGGGAAAACAGAAGATAATTGAAGGGACATAATATATTGGTGAAACTCAAACACAGTGCTCTCTTTCATATCAGGATCACTACAAATCACTGAAAGTTCATTTTTTAAACGATTTACGTCAAAGAATGTTCCATATGTATCTACTAAAGAAGAAAGAAGTTGAGGAAAACATTTCACGAATGAAGTAAATTGTGTGGAATCTAGATTTAAGAATTTCAGTTTAGAAATTTTGTAAGTTTTCAAAGTAATAACGTCCAAAATTTCATAAAACAGTCGTGCGTAGGTGCTTTTCTTATCGTCTTCGGGAATTAAAGTCAAACTCATTCTTTTACTTGATGGTTGATTTTCTAACACAAATCTGGCCATACGGTCCCAAATGTCACTAAATTCGTTTCTCATTTATTGAATATGTGATTTTAAATCGGCGATCTTTTTATTGCAATAATAATATCTGATATTTTTGTCTGTAGAATTTTAAACAGACTCTCGGAATGTGAGAATATTGCAGGAAACACTGCTAAGAACAAATGAAAATCAAAATCGCACAATAAAATGAAAAGGCCTCTAGCATAAATAACGGTTTGTCGATCCCATTCCTCATTTTCATTTTCCACAATTACCTGAAACAGCGCTTCCAAATCTTCCTTATGGTATAGCGACAGTCGCCAAAATGCGTTCACATAATTGCATAACTGAGTCCGAAAATAACGACAACACCCACTCGAGGTTCCACTGAGTGGGTGTTGACTGATAAAATCACTGACCTTTTCGCCTATCTAACGCGTAGCTTAGATGTAATGTGGACCATCACATTTTAGTACTGCAGTAAGTAACACGGGAGTTCAATAATTTCGGGCGCCTTCACGGCCGATTTGAATTAAAAAAAATTGATGGTAGCGTTTACAGTAAATAATGTTTACGGTCGGTTTAAAATAATTAAATAATTGTAATAATTGAATAAATCGACTGAACTTTTAAATAACACTAATTTGCCAATTTTCTAAGGGATGCGATGCATCACTCGCATCCATATACGCTCCTGGTAAGAATAGTCCTAAAAAAGAATACTGAATTGTGGTCTGTTTTTTAATACGCTCTCAACAACTCGTTATGGTAAAAATAATTGTCTTTAGTTTTATTAAAGGCAGTTATTAAAGACATTATCTCAACTAAGGCCGTGTTCAGGATGAATATAGTAGTTCGTTTTTAACCGACTTCAAAAAAAGACGGAGATTCTCAATTCGTCTGTATATATATTTTCTATGTATGTTCAGGTATAACTTTTTATGAACCGATTTTAATTATTCTTTTTGCGTTGGATTCACTATAGCTCCAAGGTGGTCCCATCTTAATTTTATTAGTATTGGACCTTGGACTTCCAAAGTACACAGCGGAACTCCATATTCAAGTAGCCATCGTTTTCTCACTTGCAAAGTACCCTTAGACCTACTAAAGATGCTTTATACATCCCCATCACTTAAAATTGTAAAATAATAATACGTAAGAAAAAACCGAACTTAAGTAGGAAGCAAGAAATAAATGTTTTCTACAACAATTTAACACTTATTTGTTCTTCCGTTTAATGCAATTAAGAAATTATTATTTATTATCTAATTATTATTAGTTGTTTTACATAATCTTGAAGTCGGTGCCAAGTAAAACATAAAAACATCTTGCTACCATAACGAGTTTACATTTAAAATTGCTGAGGGCCTTCATTCACATTAGTAATATTATGTGGCACCGACTTCAAAAATATATAAAACAATTAATAATAATCACATAATTAACAATAATTTCTAAATCACATTAAACGGAACAACAAATAAGTATTAAATTCTTGTAGAAAACATTTATTTCTTGCTTTTTAGTTAAGTTACTTTTTTTAAGGCATTTTTTTTATTAATTTCATCATGTTTCTCAAAATATATGATAAAGTAAAGAGCTATACCATCCAGACATTCAATTAATTCAACTACAGGTGAATTTAATTCAATTACAACTTTAATACAACTACCACAGATATTACAAAAATTACCCAATTATGATAAAAAAAACCTACAGAATCTTCATACTACATACAGCTACACCATGCCCTATAAGCCTCTAAACAATCAATATTAGAACCTATTCAACCTACTTTAGAATACAAGAAATCAAGTATTTCATAAATAAATGACAACAGGTGTTATAGAGAGAGTTGCTTGATGAGATTCATCCAAAATATGCCAAAATATTTAATGCCATTATTGCAATTGGATATTTCCAATTCAATGGAACACGGTACAGATAGTTATGATCCCAAAACCAGGCAAATCTATAGAACAAGTTTTTTCTTACAAACCTATTGGTCTCTTTTCCGTAATATCTAAAGTGATGGGAAAATACTTATAAAAAAGATTAAAATAATCCGGGACGAACATAAACTAATATTAGCTCACCAATACGATTGTTCTAGAACTTATCATGGAACAATGGAACAAATTATCGATTGGTTAATAAAATCAGTCGAGATATGAATAGAAACATATATTGCTCAACTGTTTTTCTAGATATTACACAAGTGTTCGATCAAGTGCGGCATACAGGACTACTTCATAAACTTAAAATATTACTCCCCCATCAGATATAAGAGTTTTCAAAATCCTACCTAACAGGCACTTTTTCATTGAAAATCACAGTGAAACCCCAGAACTGCATCGTATCAGGTTTGGAGTACTCCAAGGTAGTATCCTTGGCCCTACTCTATATTTAATATACACTGTCGATTTTCACTGACGCTACAGCCATTTACGATACAGCTGTATTATCTTACCATCTTAATCCAGATAACAAAAACACTTAAATAACATCCAAAAATAGTTGTAAGACTGGAAAACAAGAGTTAATGAATGTGAGTTCATATTCTTATCGAGAAATGAGAAAAACTTCTTATTTTATTTAAAGAGCTACTATTTATTCATTAAGAGGGTGGTTTAAAGTCTGGGAATTATCCTGGATGCTAAATAAATCTGAACCCAGCATTTGGAATTCAGCACTAATAGAACTAAAGTTGCTTTTATGGTACAAAAATAGCATCTCGTAAAATATGCGAATTTTAAGCCCATATGGCACACTAATAATATTATGTTATACCTTCATGTACCTTCATATCAACTCCCATATGAAAGGGTCCAAATGAGAGGTTTATCTGGCCATTCTCTAGCTCTACTTTTTGCAGCCCAATGATTTCGATTTTTTTTTTATTATAATGAGTAAGAGACTATCTTGCTAAAACTAAAACGATATATTCACATGATGACGGTTTTGACCATTTGAGTAGATGGTCAAAATGTAGTGTGGTTGTATCATAATATACATGTATGTTCCCTTCTCAAATATAACCATTCCCTTCCTTCGAAGCCCAATCTTTTGATTTTATAACCTGATAAAGTTAAGAGGATTTAAGTAACACTGGAATTAATTAGGTTTCTCAAAATGGTCTTCAAACATTTCTCTTTTGCGGGTACTGAATTAAGTATGTGTTCAACGATATTATTTGGATCTTGATTAATACATACCATTTCCCCCGAACACCAACATATTGCATGTTACTTGACGCTCGTTTCGCCAACCACGTGGCATTTTCTGGAGATAATTTAAACTCAGTTTTAATATTGCAATCCATCCACATACATGGCATACATACACGGGATTCGTGAAAACCTCATCTCCTGTTTTTGATAATGCATTGAAGGTTCCAGCCCTTTACCTAAGCCTACAAATGTCATACAAATGTGAGTGCACAAATAAGAATTTATTATGCAATACAGTCACGTAGCAGTGATTAAACTTAGAATTTACTACAAGTGTTGTATCTGTTGCTGAAAAAGATACTACCAATTTGCACACTCCCTAAGATATATCTTGATCATTTCCATCTTAAGTTTAGCCATATAATGATTGTTTTGAAGTTTTGAAACGAATACTACGACTAATCTACAAAAAAGAGGGTCATAGTTCCAAATGAAAATACTGTTCTTATTGTAAAAGCTGAATCAATTCGGACGTCAGTATGTTACACCATCACAATCCATAGTTATATTGGTACACCATAAGCAGGCCGGTCCTGGAATAACTTTATAAATACGAGTAGTTACAACGATAAAGTGTGATAAAGTGATGATCTACATTTCTCAAACTATATCCGGCATACCTTACTTTTTTACCGTTACTTATCTTTTCGCACCGTAGTTTATCTATGATTTATTGTTACTATGCATTTTACCTGACATTTATCTTTATACACCAAGAATTATCACATATAATAATTACCCTTTACTTGTTAACATCTATATACCAGTATGTATTACTATCAGCTAGGGATAGAACAGTTTATTTTAGTCTTTTGAACCAGTTAAAAAAACTCGCATATTTGGCTTTAGTATAATACCTGCTGTTATTTAAATAAAATCCATTAGAAAGATCGGATATCTTTATTTTTGGTATAATTTGGGTAACAAGAGTAGAAGCTGAGTCCAAAGAACCAACAAGAAAGCGGAGGAGCTTCTTTGAACCAAGACTGCAAGAAGCTCAACGTCACTCAATCACGACGGCGACGATTAACATATGAAGTAGGTGTTCGATCACTAGCCAAATTTTCATCTAAGCTTGTGCGGATGGTGAATACAGAAACCCCCAACATTCGTGCATCACCAATATTTGTCGTAAATGTGGTGAATCCTTTCTTAATATAACTACATATCTGCTGAATTATGTCTTCTATGTGGAAACAGGGCATCTACGAATTGAACTACTCCCACATGTTAAGGTGTTCCCTTAAAATGAAGTGTAAGGTTGCAGTGGGAATTTCCAATTGAGATAAAATCTCAGCGGCATTACCTTCATTGCTTTACTTTTTACTTAATGCAGCAACCAAAAATGTTGATTATAATCCGTTTCCGTATTTTATGGACCATCTCCACCCTCACCTTTGTCCATCCTACCTTCTCGACATTATGTTACCTAACTTTGAATTCTAGTGTAGTAAAGAACACGCAGAACTGTCTATTGTAATTTATGTGCTCTGCCAAAAGATTGTAGCATTCAAACTGTTTATACGAAGAACGTGCCACGTTACATTAGTCATTTTTATTGCCTTGCTGTGGTAATATTTCCATAAATAAGTTGTCAGTCTCTCACATCCAACTAATTTACATATATATGTTTTTATTCCTGCGCTATCCATGACGTTTATATAATATCGATCTGACTTTTCTATTTATACGAAAGTTGTGGCATAGTTTCCATCCATCTTATCTATTTAATCACAGCAAGATGTCTGACATATATGGCAGAAGATTGACATTATCTAAATTGGTTTGTCTTACTTGGAAATAATCTTTTCTACTTCAATTTTAACATGCAATGTCTCGCATTCGATTAAGGTAAGACACTTGTGTGTTCGTCTGGAATATACAGGGTGATAAGTAAATTTCATAATTTTATTAAATGCAAAATGTTAATGTATTATTAAATGTCTTTTTATACATAACACATTAATCATATTTTTCTTGTTTTTGAACTTTTTACTTATCCTTTAGATTAATTCGGATATTAAAATGAGTTTGATATTTTTGTAACCTTCTTTTAATAATTATCCGAACTGTATTTTCAATATTATTTTTAGTGAAGAGGAATGGAATGGACACATAAAAGGACATGTTTATTTTCATTTTACGTAATGTGGTCATTTTTACGTATATTACGAATATTTTATTGAAAAAGTACAAGATTTTTATAGAAGAAAATCATAAAAAATTCGCCACTCCCCCGGTATGCCTTACCCTACCCAGATATTTATTACAAACATTCCATAGAGCTTCTATTATTATTATTATTATGTTATATGGGTTTGAGCCTCATCAGTCATTGATGGCATGGGTAGTCCCTTGGCAATCCCCTCTTGTACGGGTCAGTAACCAAAAATGCTATCCCATAAAGGGAAAATTTTCGGCACGTCCCCCGCCTTAAGCCTCGCCTCCTCTAGGATACCAGAGGTTCCTAATATAAGGTATCTCTTCTCGAGTGCGGTACAAGTGTAAAGAAGATGAATCGAGGTTTCCTCGTCTTCTTTACAGTATCTGCAGGCCGGGCTGTCAGTTAGCCTCAGCTTGTGCTTACATGAATTCAGACTACTATGGTGGCCCGTTATGATTCCTACCAGAAATCGGACTTTGTTCCTGTTCAATTTAATGAATTCTTGGGCCCATTTAGCAATCTCCGAGTATTATATCGAGTTTGGTTATTCGACAACCTATTACTCCTCTCCATATTTTATTATGCTGGTCTCTTGCCCAGCCATTGATGCGGTCTCTGATCAGAGTTTTGGTCCATAGAGTTTTCCCTGGTCCCTAGTCTGGCAAGGTCATCTGCAATTAGATTTCCCTTAATTCCATTATGCCCAAGTATCTATAAGAGTTTCACCGGCAGCTATAGACCAGCTTTGACTTTGTCGTTACTGAATTCAAGGCTGCCAACGCAGCCCTGCTATCCGACCAGATGCATACCTTCACCTGGGTCCGATTTTCGTCGACCCCCAGAACACCATATGTAATTGCAACTAGCTCGGCCTGGAGTGCGGTAGTGTATTTGCCCAAGGGGAAAGTTTTCCTATCCCACCGCATCGCCTATACACCCCCGCACCCGCTCTGCTCCCACTCTTGGCTCCATCCGTGTACCAGATGTCTCCATTGAGAGGCAATCCAGCTCGACCCTCCATCCAGTCGGTTTTACTGGTGAGGGTGATTTTATATTTCTTATCAAACAGGAAGTGGACACCCGTACTGTCAGAGGGCATCCATAGGAGTCCGTCTTTAGCTAGCTCTCTTGAAAGTCTATTCAGGTCCCTTATCTTCCTATTCATGTTTCCCACCCTGTGCATTTCCTTTGCGGCTTCCGCTTTCAGGGTGACATCAAGAGGTAGTATCCCCGTCAGTATCCCCATCACCTCGATCGATGTTTATCTTGGGGCTCCGGTTATACTTCTGAGAATCAATCCTCTTAGCTTGTCAAGTCGGTTGTCTTCCGACTTTAAACAGGCTCTCTCTCACCAGACCAGTGCTGCATACGTCAGTCTGGGTTTGAGAATTGCCTCATACATCCATTTCATCGTTTCCGGTTTCAAGCCCCAGCTATTACCAATGGTCCTTCTCAGTTGCCAAAGTGTTGCTGTGATCTTGGAACATATGTAACTTAGATGTTTTTCCCATGACAATTGCCCGTCCAGGAGTACTCCTAAGTATTTCAATTCGCTATTATAGCTTAGTTCTTGGCCACCAATTTTCAGCGGACATGTTCTGTTCCACTTATACTTCTTGGTGAACACCATCACCTCAGTCTTAGAGGAATTGACCGAGAATCCTCTCTCCTTACACCAATTCCCAACCTTGTTTAAAGCTCCCTGCATTATATCGAGAATCGGCTCCAGGAGAGGGCTTCTATTAAGTCACGTAGAATACAAAATCTTATAGATATTTTTTTACGAACGTTACGAATTTTTTATTAAAAAAGTACAAGATCTTTAGTGAAGAAAATAAGACAAAATTATATAATCCCCCAGTAGACTTTACCGTACCCAGATACTTACCACGAACATCCCATAGAGCCTTCTATTAAGTCACTCTAAATGCAACATCTCAAATATTTTTTACGGATGTTACGATTTTTTTATTAAAAAAGTACAATATTTTTAGAGAATAAAATGAGAAAAAATTCGCTACTCCCTGGTAGACCTTACTCCAATCAGATATTTACCACGAGCATCCCATAGAGCTTTTACTATGTCATCCTGAATCCAAAATCTCTTAAATATTTTCTTCTGTGATCGGAGCTTTCTTGCTGTGATCGGTATGTAAATCAATTACCGGCCAGTAACTTCTAGGCATAACCTTATTTTAGTTATCCTATTTAAAATTTTGGAACTTCTCTCACGTGATGGCAAATAAAAGTACAGAAAATAATCAGGTTGCGCCACAAAATGTATCTCCTCTTGGTATGGAAATTGTTCATACTTTAAGCAGTTTCATCCTGTTATGAGCTGTAAAGATATATGTTGTTAAAGAATCGTGGGACATCCTGTATATTAGCATATTAAATAACTTCAAGATCATCATCATACCGACAAAGGTAAAAATTGGCAAAACTAATTCTTCTGATTAATTAACTCATCAGCAATTAACATTTTCAGAGAAACAATACGCTGTTGGCAACACATTTCGATTTATGCTAACAAAACAGATTGTAAAAACAATATTTAGTCATTATTACGCTATTTATTTGTATTGAATTAGGGCTTGGCAAGTAAGTTTTCGTGTCAAGTATTTGCCCAGGTGAATGTCGTCTTCTATTTGTCGATCCATCATTTATAAAAATCTTCTATTGTTAAAAGGGTATTGAACTCCACGAGAGCGGTCCGTTTGAGCCCGCTAGATGTCATCCGCGATGTTTGGGAATTTGTATGGGAATCTTATCAATTTATCAAAATGATAAACGATTCTTGTGTTCTATTGTAGGTATTAATAATGGATGGAACAATATAAGTAATTATTATACTATTTGTTGTGGGTACAGATAAATATCACGCGGCCTATTGCATAAAAAATGCATATTGGTTTTTAAAAAAATTTATAAAATGTTTATACTTTATGCATTTGTTTATGTTATTGTCGTAATTAGAAAGAGATCGTGTACAGGAGTCTGCTTGAAAAATATATTATTGCGATTGAGTATATTATATAATAATAATTATGCCTTTATTGCTCAAGAGAAACAAAATCATTGATAGAACAAAAATAAGTAATACGAATAAATACGTATATCTGAGGGTAGCCTAAGAAATACCCGACCACACGTATAAATGACGGTTGTTGTTTGAAAAGAATGACTATGGTAGAAAGTGCCAACTTTATAAAGCTTAAATTTGAAGTTTGACGACGCTACGTTTCTTAATATTCGTTTAGCAGCCATTAATAGTAAACGCTCTCACTGAATTTGTAAACATGGAAAAAATAGTCATCGTTATGTGATACAATTCCATTTGAAAGGCCTCAGTCCAACATATATCAAAGGTACGCCAGATTCTACTCTTGGGGGAGTCTGCTCCTTCGTTCACAGCAATAAAATATTGGGTGACAGAGTTTAAACGAGGCCATACGAACTGCCAAAACGAACATCGCAGTGGTCGACCAAATGAGGTAACCACGCCAGAATTGATGAATAAAGTCTACAAAATGGTATTGGATGACCGTCGATTGCTCGAGCTAGCGTCGTGCGCGAGCTAGCAGACATGGCATATTGACTGAAAATTAAGAATTGAATGAATGAACATTCTCACGACGGTGTTTTTATTCCATGGTGAGTAATGGCGGCACCCATCTTGCGCGCAGCTTTTGTGCGCAAGATGGTTACTCACCGTGGAATAAAAACACCGCCGTGAGAATGTTTCAGTTGAATTTTTCGCGATGTTTCACAGGAACAAAGCCTACTTTTTGCGTCGATTCATAACCATGGATAAAACATGGGTCCATTACTTCACACCCAAGATGAAGGAACAGTCAAAACAATGGACTGAAAAGGAAGAATCGGCTCCAAAGAAGGCGAAGATAGTTCCATCTGCAGGCAAGGTCATGACGTCAGTTTTTTGGGATGAGCGTAGAATAATTTTCATTGATGATCTCCAGAAAGGAGAAACAGTCAACGGCGAGTATTCTGCGAACTTACTGTAGCATTTAAGTGATGAGAGCAAGAAAAATTGGCTGCATTCGACGAAGAAGATTTTGTTTCATCAAGACAATGCACCATTTCACACATCCGTTATAGTGATGGCCAAAATCAATGAGTCTATCGAGCTGAAAAGAGGCTATGTAGATATTTTTCCCAAATTTATCGTGTTTTCCCAAATTTTTCTTTGTTAGATTGGGTGCTTCTGGGACTACCCTGGTATGTGTACAGTAAATATACAACGGAACACTAAACTAACATAACTTTCACTATATTAAAAAGTCGTTCCCCTCAACAGTAAAGAATAACTAACTCATTATGAGTACAATTGTTGAAGTCACTGAAATACTTATTATTTTAATAGTACATCAAGTTTATAATTGCGGTCTAACAATAAAACATATTTTCCTCTCTAGAGCCTATTCTAGGTATACGTATACTAAACATGCTTATGAATGTAGTATTATTAAACGATGTCGTGTTTCTAATCAAGAAACTAAGGATATTATATGTATCACGAGCCACATGGTTGATATACCCAGAGAACGATATTTTATCATCAAGGTACACACCAAGATCCTTAATTTTTAGAACGTGTTAAAACTATACGACCAAGAGAATTATCATATACTAATGATTGATTTTTGTAAGATATAAGGAAAGCTATAGAGGCAAACTTTATATTCATCTATGTTTATTGATAACTTATTATCTGAACACCAATGTCCATGCGTTTTTGCAACATCAATGATTATCTAAGCAGATTATAAAATTAACTTTAAGTCGTTATCAAAAAGAAGACGATGGATGCGACATAAACATTAGAGACAAATCGTTAATAAATGAGATAAAGAATAATGGTCCCAAATTTGAGTCTTGATGTACTCCAGAGAACGCTAAGGAGGTCTCGGATTTAACGCTATTATATGAAACAAACAATATACATCTTTATAAATGGTATATAACTAAGTGATGAAGATTATTACTGAATTATCCATATAATTCTAATTTTGTAATTAGTATATTAAATTTGCCTCGTTAAAGGCCTTCGAAAAATTAGTATAAAGTTTGTATAATGGATCTTTGCGCGTGTATCAATTTAGTTACGACGCACGATCACATGCTACACCACCCGCAATTGTTACTAATATGCCACAATTACTAGCACGTATGTCTAGCGACATATGTTTCAATCAACTACGTAGGGCATAGACAGTTAATAATTTGCCGAACAAAATGCAATTAGTAAGTCACGTCTTAGCTTTAATTTATAATTTGATTCATTGGCGTCTCAATATATCTGTAAAATTTATTTCATTTTTGTTTCATTTATATTGATTTTTGTTTCATTTATATTGATTTTTGTTGAATTTATTTCATTTATTTTGATGGAAATATCACTTCCATTGAATGTTGTTGTGGAGAACCTTTTCATTACTCTATCATCAGTTGACGGATTTGTATTGTACTAACTGATACCCTAAAATGTGTTTTCTGCACGACACTGTTCAAAAATGGCAATTGATTGATTCATACGATTGTTATCTATGACGCACGCGCAAAGAACCATTAAACAAACTATACACCACATCGACTTGACCTTTATTATCTATGTGATTTGCGATTATTTGGGTAAATTCTCCAAATTTGTCACTGTAGAGTGTTTTACAACAAACCATCATTGATTAGGAGATAAAACGGATTATACACGAAGATAAATGTGGGTGTCTAATTATATTTTGAAAGTCTTTGCGAGATTTTACATAATAGTGATTGCACCATAATTGTTTAAATAATACGAATTGCCAGTTTTTAATATAGACATTTTCTTGCTACCTTCCAAACCTCAGAAAATATATAGGTAGAAAGTTTCACATTTAAATAAAATGGCATATTAAGGCTCCGTTGCAATATTTAACACGAAAGCTCGAGATCTGACTATAATCACGGGACATTTTGTTTTTAAGTTTCAATAATGATTGGCGAATATCAATTTCTGTTCAATTTTACTACATTGATATAGGATGAGTGATTGCCAGAACTTGTGTTCATAGTCTGCGTATCGTCAGCAGAAACTGGAAACATTTTCTAGCGAATCTATATACAATTTTATCTGGCGCGTCAATTCGGTTTTCTTCAAAGAAAAATGAATTGACTGGAATCAGACTGGTTGGTGGAATACGCATCGAATTTTTCTTATAAAATATATGGGTGATAATCATCAGCAATTTATGCTTTAATAATGACTTGTACTATCCTGAATTCAATGAGATCAGTTAGGTGAGCTTTTCTTAAATTTGTTGTGATAGTATGGCTTCAGTTTAATAATAATATTTCAGCAGAATGCCACACTGATATATATGCTTAATTTTTAAAGTGAAACTTTTTTTCCATCGCCTCAAATTTTTTCGTCCATCTATCGCATGTCGCATTACAGTCGGCCGCGGAGTAGGGATAAAGTGAAAGGCGCTCGGCAGAGCAGCCAAGGCGAATATGGCGGCGCCCATGGCTCGCATCAGCTCACCGTGTACCATTTATATTCTCACTCATTCGTGCAAATACTCCGCGGTATTTGTGTGTTTTGATCAGTCTATTGATGTAAATATTGTTGTCCACTTGATCGTAATGGACAACAATACAGCTAGTGAGTCAAATATACCGGTCAACGAGGAAAGAACCAAGAATAGTGCGAAAATATCCGACGATGAATTAATTTTACACCGTAAGAGACAGAATGCCGAGAGAGTTAAAAAATACTGAGCAGATAAATATTCCCAATTTCCATTGTGTGAGTCGACAGAAACATATTGATTCTCGATATGGTGGAGTAGCTATATTACAAAACAATGACAGTTCATTGAGAGTTCAGTCGGAAATGCAAGCATACATAAATAACATGAGTATTGGTCAAGCAACTACTTCCGAATCTGCTGTGGCAGATTTTTGTGCAGCTATTTGTCAACTTGATGACAACAGAAAACTTGTAATCGCGTCAATTTATATTAAAGTCAATGAAAGAATAAATGACATCATGAATTTTCTAGGTTTTCATCTAGCTCCATTTGCTACGTCTTCGGCACAAATTTTCCGTTCTCGAGAAATATATTCGCGAATGCCTGTTATTTTATCTGGTGGTTTCAATACAAATTTTAAGAAAGAGGAATCTGCTCCACTTACTGAATACTTGAGAGAAGTATTTAATCTTTAAATGAAAAATGATAGAAATATACCAACCACGAGATATGGTACTACGATCGACGCGGTTTTTTCTAGATACATTGAAAAAATAGAATAAAATTGTTTACTTATTTTAGCTACCATAAAATATTAGTTACATTTATAGACTGTGAGACTCAAGGCGAAGATGAAGTTATTGATAGAATAATTGAAGTTCAAAATGATTCAATGATTTAAATAAATATTGGTCTCAGTTTTGAACATGCGTCTATCATCTGAATGATTGTATTTATTATGTATTCCGTACTCTAATACGCGGATTGAAATTAAAATTTATAGTTGGATATCTTGTCTACTATTGATTTCCCATTATCATTCCAATTTTCCAATTATTAAGTTAAGATTAAAAACGCGATTTTATTACCCTAAATCGAATAATTTTCCGAAAATTTTCAGTTAAATGCCTACAATCCGAAAAAAGTTTCACTTGCATCGTGGTTTCATAAAACCACACAATGTTTTTTTATATGTAAAAATAAACTGATCAAATAAACTATAAATTTTTATAGTTTGCTTGAAAGAAAAACGTTTGAGGTATTGCTCAACAATTCTTACTAGTAAAAATACTAATTTAATTACTAACGTTTCTAACGCACTTTATAATAAACGCACCGAAATTCAGTTGTTATTTCAAATATCATACAATAAGCAATTATAATATTATATTTTATTACCCTCCAACTTTGATACACTGAGTCTAGGTGATCTTCCATTTAACTAATACTAAATAGCGTAATACTAGTTGTCTCAATGTTATGGTTACATTACTTACGAACATTCATGAAGGTACTATATTATATTCCTACAAAAAGGTAATATATTACACCGATAATGAATAATACAAGAAATCTTCTGACATCTCACCAGCTACAATCATATTACAAAGGAAATAAAGGGTGTCTCATTTGGAAACATAGGATGTAATGTGTGAAGAAAACTAATAATATTATTGAGATTAAATTGAAAACTAATAATTGAGGTTTTTTATTCTTCAACATGGAGAATGGAGACGATAGGGCTGTAAATGGAAGAGAATACCGTTCATATGGACGCCCCGACTCATCTGGCATGATGTCATTCGTTATATGTTTGGGTGTTCCCGTACACTTTCTCTCACTGCAGCACTACTTTCATCTGAGCGACCACGACGAAGACGTATTGATGTTGCCTTATCAATAATAGAACCCGTCTCTTCAAATTTCTTGATTAAGTTACGAACTACTAACTTTGTAGGTGCCTCATTTTGTCTTAATTCTGTGTGAACTTTTCTTAATGCAACTACAAATGATCGCTCACTTTCATAAAATAGTTGTACACTATTCGTTCTAAACTATTCTAAACTAAACTATTCGTTGTTGAACTATTAATCGCGGCACTTTAACGTCGGATAATTTATAGATGACAGTATCAATGCCCTATCTTTGACAGAACACCAGTGGCGCGCAAGTCAAATTCACTGATTCACTTCAGTTTCAACTGAGATACACTATATATAGCTTAATTAACGAGAAGTTACAATTGGACCTGTACCACCTACATAAAATAATTCTAATACACAACTTTCATTAGAAACATCATCTGGTGTTTGTTGAAGCAATAAAACAACTTGTAACAACCACCAGTATACAAACTCAGGCTGCTTGATGAAGTGGAAATAAACTTTGATTTATTAAAATTTGAGTTAAGAGTTAAACAGTCGGGCTTTTAAGGCAGACGGAACGGCTCCATTATAAAACGTCTCTTGGTGTCTGTGTATACTCGTCTCAATATTGCGGAATCTGTTTTATATGACTTTTTTATGTTTCCACCACCGTGCGAAAGGGGACGAGGTTATATCAAATGTATAAACTTTTAGGGGACCAAATCGACGGTCCGATAGCGTCGTTCCATCGTCAAGATTGGCGTTCGCAACGCGACGTCAAATAAACTTCCGATATAAGTGGAAATAATATAATGATGAAGTTTCTATCGAGAAATGTAATTCTATGGCAGTTTTCAGAAATATTTATTTCGATTGACTAAATGAGCTATGCAAATTAAATATAGTAATATATTTGTTTTACTTGGCACGGACTTCAATATTATGTAAAACAATTAATAATAATTACATAATAAACAATAATTTCTTTAATTCCATTAAACGGAACAACAAATAAGTATTAAATTGTTCTAGAAAACATTTATTTCTTGATTTTTAGTTAAGTTACTTTTTTTTAAGTCGATTTAAAAAAAAACATTACAGTGTCCATTGCTTGACTTTTACCGCGGCGGCTGCCTCAAATTTTTGGTCAAAACTTTAATCGCGTTTTTCTCATAAATTTGCTTCCACTTGAGGCAATTCAAAAAACTGATGATAACAAAATCGGGGGATACAGTTTGGTGTTGTAGCTACTTAACTATCATCTATATCCAAAATCTAATTACACCACTCGATAGATAAAGGATCAAAGAATTCATTACGTTGAGTGAGGACTGTGACGCATCACGCGCGGCGGAGGAGGAAGGGTAGCCATTTTTAGATCGTTTTGCTGCGTCACATAATTTCCGTTTGGTATAAGTTTCGACTCGGTGAAGCTACGCCGTTTGTTTTGGTTTCAATCGTCAGCTCCTGTCAAGATCTATAGATTTCGTGTATAAAACATTAGTGTGAAATAGTTGTAGTGATATATATGGTGTTAACCCTGTAATACTAACCTTATTTTGTCTACCTATTAATACTAACCATCGTAATATTTCCTACTCCAATAAAAAGAAATGTGTTTCTAAAAGTCGTTTTAATATTTATCGGTTTTAAATACATTTATTAACCAAAAGGATACATATGGAAACAAAATTCACAAAAAACAAAAAAAATTAGTTTTTTGAACTGCAAGAGAGGCAGAAAATTGCGCGGTGTTCGCCACAAAAAGGCCGTCGGCAGTGCTCACAATGGTGGGTCGTCATTCGCCGTTTTTTTGATGGACAAAATTGACACATCGCACGTTTACTTTGAAGAGGAGTTGGACTTTCCTGTTGTACATCTGCAGTTAAAATATTTTCGATAAGTAACCTTACCGAACGGGTTAAAGTTGGCCAATTTTTTCGATACTCCAACCACGGCTTGATAAGCTCTTCCGCTAACAGACGCATAAATGTTTTTCTTGCCATTGTTTTTAGGCCTTTTTTTCTTTGGTTGTGGTTATAAACAATCATGAATTAATACAGGCAATATTTATCATGCCATAAAAGAGACAGAGCGGTCATATTCTCGTTTTTCTCGATACATTCATATTTCCGCACATCTGATCAAAGGTGTCCACACCATACTTAGTCGCATTATAAAAAGTTATGATATCAGGTTTGCTGGTTTTGTCACAAAGTGTTGGACTGTCATGTAATGTTGAGAGAAGAAGTACTGATTTGTTTGTTTTGGTTTTGTAGGACACTAGTGTTTTCTGGCCATCAAAGCAAAATAATGAATTTTCTCGGTTTTTCAAGTTCAGCATTTCTTGCGGAATCTCTTTTTTATTTTGCCTTAGGGTTCCTACTAACGTTAAATTGTAAGGGGGTTTCAAGAGATCGGTAGCAAGAGGTATAGACGTAAACCAGTTATCCATCGATATGTTCCGGTTGCTACCATATACTTCTTGCGTCAGTTTTTTTACATAAAATTCTCCCAAAGATTGACCATTTGTTTTTGTCCCTTTACCCAAATATGGATCTGCATCAAACATATATTTGGTACCAACATCACATAACATGACAATTTTCAATCCATATTTAGCTGGCTTGTTGGGGATATACATTCGGAACGGACATCTTCCCCTAAAAGCCAGCAGATGCTCATCGATTGTGAGGTATGATCCGGGCTTATAAGATTTTTTACATTTATCGATTAGGTCATCCCAAATTTCGCGTATCGCTGCCAATGGGTCATTTTTCTTCCTCTCTGGCCGAGTAGTTTTATCATCAAAACGGAGACATTCTATAAGAAACTCGAATCTGTCACGGCTCATGGTCGCTTTATATGTTGAACCTGAAAGTTTTTTATCGAACATCTCTCTTGTTGATAAGTGGTTATCTTTTTGTGAAGTTGCAAAAATAAGAAGCCCTAACAAGGCATGCAGTTCATTCTGTTTTATTTCTGAAGTGGTGTATTTATTTGTCTTATACTTTTGTGCTCGAATCGATATTTCGGCATTTATATAATTGACAATTTTTTCAAGAGAAAGTGGAGTCAAGTAACAGTGAAAAACCTCTAAAGGAGTATTTACCTCTTTGACAGCATTAGTGGGACCTTGCATGATGTGTACAATATTACGTTTGGGAATTCTGGAAGGTGCCCTTGGCTCAGTCGACCATCTGTGCCCGTTTTTTCCTTTTAGACTCGCAGGCAGACGACGTCGCTTTACGGTTGGAGCCTGTCCATTTTTTTCTGCTATATTTGTTGTTGGAATTTCGTGTATTGTATCTTCATTTTCTTTCTCATCATCCGACACAATATTTTCATCTGGATTTACTGCAACGCATATATCATACAATTTATTGCCTCTCTTTAGTGCTTTCTTTTTCTTCTTACTAGTGGACGCTACCTCAATATCTGACTCGGAACCTTCGTCAGTTGTCGGCTCAAATTCGGAGCCAGATGGACTAAACACTTCTTCGACATTATCTTCGCTCTCAGAACCACTATTTGACACAGACGAGTCTTCATTTTCATCTGGCAACAACCCTTCTAAACCTTATTCTAATTCTAATTGTAATTCTTCTTCACTCAGAGGTCTTTGTCTCTCCCATTCCGAAAATTCCATTATAATGTTCTGTAAAGAAGTGTTAGAATAATATAGAATATCCGCACTTCCAAGAACCATTAAATGCGCACTGGACTACTATCCTCTGCAAACTGACCTAGTAGGAGACTAGACGAGCGGGAAGCCCGATAAGTTGTACCGCATTGATAAAATCGTAGCCAAAATAAAGTCGTGTATCGTAAAATTTACGATGGTTAGTATTCCAGGGTTAAAGTAAAAAATTAAAATAAATATCGCAATGTCAGCCTATACTCGTCAAAAATCCAAATCGAAATATAGAGAACGTATACTGTTGGAAAGGGCATCTCAAGAGCAATCCGGTGATACCCATAAACCACCATACGATAGAGTAAAGCGGTGCCGGGAACGTAGAAGAATGAAGGCGTCCGAGCGGATCAACGACGGCGCCAGTACATCTGCTTATCAGTATGACAAATCGCAGCAAAACCAATTAGTTTATGTAGCTTTGAATCGCGTCACATCGATAGATGGCCTTTATGTTATCAATGCCCGAAACGATTTCAAGTTTTATCATGGATTTGGTCAGGCATCTCCTACAGTTAGAGAAATACGAGATGAGTACAAGCGACTGACCCAACATGCGCTGCCGTCACTAGTCGCAAAAGTACAAATGTTTTGTGAATGTGTTCCTGATCAGCTTTGTCTTATACTTATCACCGCCATTAATGCACAAAGCTTAGTAGCGCACTCTGAAGACATCTTTACCGATTCCATCATTAACCGATCTGATTACTTGGCAATTAGCTAGACGTGGATGGAACATTTCAAGGCAGTGCAGGTTCCTGGCTTTGATCTGAAATCATATCGTAACACTGCTAAGCGCAGACAATTTGTAAATACATCATCGGCGGCGGTATCATCATCATCAAATCGCATAGCCGGTGGAGTCGCCATATATCGCAACATCAATAGCTTCACTGATTGTAACAGAGTTAGCATTGACGTTACCGAGATGATTTTTTTAGATAAAAGACCCAAAGGTTGGTGATGTCTGTCTAGTGAACGTAACAGTCAATGGCACAGCGTTAGCAGAAATTAAGCTTTGTATGTTACGATCGCTATTAAAGTATTCCAAAAACATCGTTAAGATTATACGGCTACGAGCCAGATCTCACTACATCAATCATGATAGTCGGAAACTTTAATGTTAATGTCTCGCAAGACTGCTCGTTTCCAGACTTCTCCAACAACGCTAGGTAACACATGCATTGATTTAACGTTTATCAGACATATCGATGTATCCTGTATGCCATATATTTCATACTTTTCGTATCACGGACCTATCATTAATAAAGTTATGATACAGTAATAAAATTATTTGTTTACTTGATTTTTTCCTAAACCCAACGAATCCCAAATAAATCATGGTGATCAGAAGGACTTGTTAAAAAAATTATTATGATATTAGACTCAAAGCATATATTACCTTTTACGTACACGTATTCACGTAAAACCCACGGCCGTCTCCGCGACACAGCCACACACCGACATTTTATTTTCGACCTGGTTGATATAATATCTCAACTTCTATCAAAATGATTGACCTTCAAATTTCGCACGCCCCTTCAGCATACAGCATGACTCTCTACCATCCTTACCATTTTTTATATCCCTACCATTTAAATATTTTTATACATTTTGTATCAAAATATTTTTTTACTGTTCTTGAAATTTAAAATTTCGATATAAATGAGCAGTTTTTTTTAACAGCCACCACTTGGCGAAAAAAATATTCTTTTCTTCTTGAGTACTAATGATAACGACAATCTTACTAATTAAGAATCTGCTTTTAAATTTTATTTCAGATGAACGAGAGGGTGGCAATCATGTCAACAGACTTACCCCTACCTTTGACAGATTATAACTGTTTCAATTTCAATTTTATTTTCATCGATTTTTTTATATTCGATTGTCGAATCGACAGAAGTATTTGATTGTCGAAATCCGATGGTCGGCCTCTTCCTGGCTTGTCCTCCAAGCTGGTATCACCTGATTTGAAGCGGACAAATCATTCCCGATATCGACTTTCGCTTAATGTTCCTTCGCTAAAGAGTTCGTTAAAATCGCGAAATTACTGTACTACCTTCCATCCTTTCTCGAGGTGATAAAGCATAATATGATGAATATGAGTATGGTTTTCGACACGCATTTTTATCTATTATACAGAGAAGAATATTTTTATGAAAAAAGAAATAAACAAAATGACAATTTTCACAAAGAAAAAATGCCAATATGAACGCCTGATAATTATGAATCCTACCTGTTATATGATGGTGAATCAAAATTTTTATTTTAACGCTCGTTGGGTAGAGGAACTGGCACGCTGTCTTGATATACATTAGGTGGAGATGATATGAGGAGGAGACTCCAACGGCGCGGCTCGTCAAGGCCGATTAACTTTCAGCAGTATCATGTCTGGGCAAGAGCTACATTCGTCCTTTGAGCAACGCATTATTATCAAAATTTTTGACGCGGGAGGCCGTAAAACCAGTCGAAATTTTGCGTCGATTGACTGCACAGTTTGCCGATAAAACTCCTTCAGAGACCCAAGTCTATGACTGGCATAACAAATTTGGCATACCCTCAAAAAGACCCACCTCAAAAATCCAAAACTCGTCTTTCTACAGGAAATTTTCTTGTCACTGTTTTTTTGGGGTTTCAGAGGCGTTCTGCTCATTAATATCCTTCATGAGCGGCGCACAGTTAATACCGCCTACTACTGCTAGCTCCTTGATGAAGCAAAACTGGATTTTCGGCGGAAAAGACGAGACATGCCTATCCGAAGTGTGATTCTTCTTCACGACAACGCTCGTTCATATACAACTGCTGTAACCCGAAAAAAACTGGAAAGAATCCATTGAGAAACACCCGTCCTATAGCCCCGATTTATCACTATGTGACAATCATATGTTTGGGCCACTCAAAGAAGAACTTGTTTTGATGATGACCAAGACGTGGAAGCGTTTATGCGCAATTGGTTAAACGCACAACCAACTTAAATTTTCGATGACGGCATTAAAAAACTTCCAATTCCTTAGATGAGACTATGTATAAAAATAAGATACATTCAAAAATGTTCTTACGGTGACAACAAATTTAGTTAAAAAAAATCCAGTTTATTTTTTATTCACCCTCGTATATTATTATAATTTTATCATAGTGTGTCATCACTCCCACTATTTTTAATAAAACACTTATTTAAGGGTATATACATTTATACCTTATTTTATATAAATAATTGTCAAAGTAAAGACGTACTTTTACTTTTTATTTTTCTATTTTCATTAGAACTTTTACGTAACGCTCTCTTGTACACATATGTGTATTTACACATATATCAAAAATAAAAATACCAATACTTACGATTAAGAAAGACGGCTACATAATTGCTAAAAGAGTAGGACACAAGTTATACTAACAAATCAAATAAAAGCCTTATCACAGTCATATTAAACACGAAAAAAGCCGTCCTTATTATTACATAGACTATATAGGAGCCAAGTAATATCAGTGAGAAAACGCTGGAGGAGGGTTAATCCAATAAGTGTAGGGATAATTCGATAAAACCCACTACCTAACTTTTGTCTCCCGAACTTGTCGCTTCTCGTAGTTTTCGCCTTGAGGTTTTTATTCTTAAACTTTCCCGTTCAAAAGGGAATGTTTTTATTCGAGGATCGACCTTCGAGCCGCGAAAATGAAAATGTCACCACGGGAAATAGGAGGAATTTCTTTCAGGGGAAAAGTACCCGGGCACCGTTACGGTTGTTTTTCAGTGAGGACTTGTGGCGTCTTTGACAGAGGCGTGGATTCACTTCTCTGGCTTGCATCTTAATCTTTGTCTTTACATACGTATGCAGTGCGCATTTAAAATCCCTTTCCGCGTCTTGGGAGACCAAAAATAACGAAAATTGGCATACAAATATTAAAGTGTAAAAATTATGTTATAGTTTATAAATAGGGGTTGTCTAATCTAAGAAATGCCCTTATTTTCACGTCAATATGGAGCTCAATAATGAATTTAGAGTTCGTATGTCGAAATGAATTTCATTATTAATATTTAATAATAATTACTTTCCTGAATAGGTACGAGTATATACATAGAACTCTTGACAATAAGTTAAAAACTAAATACTCTAATAATCATTACATTATAAAAATATTTATCAATAAGAAATAACTTTAGTTCCCTGTTAAATCTATAAAATGGCTGAATCAATTTTAACATTTTAGGTAATTCATGATATAAATAAAAATCATTAATATGGCATAGACAGTTAATAATTTGCCGAACAAAATACAATTCTGAAGTCACGTCTTAGCTTTATTGTATAATTTGATTTATTTTGATTTTTGTTCAATTTATTGTGATGGAAATATAACTTTCATTGAATGTTTTTGTGGAGAGCCTTTTCATTACTCTATCATAGATTAACGGATATGTATTGTATTAACTGTTATCCTAAAATGTGTTTTCGGGACGACATTGTTCAAAAATGTCAGTTGATTGATTCATACGATTGTTGCCTGTGACGCACACGCAAAGAATCGTTATGCAAGCCATAAAGTAATAAATTTCTCTTTGCCGAACTAAATGGATTACACCTCTGAAAATGGGACCTAGAAAACAGATCTAGGACAAAATTCTCTCAAGGATAATTGCTGTAATGCTCGACGTATCCACTTTGACAATTCCATCGTAATTACTTAGCTTTAATTTGGACTAATTAAGGAGATTCGTTGTATGTTCCGAATAATCTAACATGGCGCTATTCCAGGTAGTTCTGTATGAAAAAAGATTATTCGGCAACTACAATTTGATTACATGAATTACTGTAAAATCTTTCACATTAGACATGTAAAGGGTTTTTTGTGTTTCATATAATTCATATCGTTAATGAATTCGTTTGATAGTATTTACATAAGTAGAAGATATACTCTGTCTTCTGTCACTACCTTGCGACTGTTTATGAAATTATAACGTATGACCATGAATATAATTATTGTTTTATTTACTTATTTATTATAGAACAGTATTACCTATAGTTTATATGTAATAAATTAGAATTAATTATGGTCCTATAGTAAACAAGCTCAATAAAAATTTCTCTTTTTATTTTTCTAAAATATTTTTTTTCTGAAATATTTTCTTTTCCTGAATTATATCCCACCAACATAGTATATTATTTGGAAACAGATTTTTTTCATAATTGTATTAAAATTAAATAAGCAATATATGTAGAACTATAAAAAGAAGTGAAAATATTTTGGGAAATGTAGTTACCCCAAATGTGCAAACAAATGAATTCATTATGCAGGTCAAGTTATCTATATGATACAGAATGTCAGATGCTTAAATGAATTGCTTCAGCTCCAATGCTGAAGATCTATGTAGGTGATAATTACTGTGTAAAGATATGAGAATACCAAGAAGAAGATGAAGTAAAGGAAAACGTAGTGAAGGAAGAGGTCAAGGTTGAAATGAAGATAATTAAAAAGCGTAAAGCTGCAGGGCATTATCAGATAACAAAAATATTAATGAGAATGGGAGAAAAGGGGGCCGAAGAATTAACAATTGCATGCAATAAGGCTTGGGAGAAAGAAAGGGTACCTGGGAAACTGGGGTAATAGTACCCCCTGATGGTTCGTTAAAACGAGATACATTAAAAATTGGAGCAATTATCGTAGAGTTATAATGATATGTGTAGCATCAAAAGTTAAATTAATTATCTTGTTTCCTAAGCCTGGAAACACGCAGAAGATGTGTTGTCATATATATCCATCACACTATTGCCTATCCTGTCAAAACTGTTATATAGAAGATATTCCTGAAGAGAATGAAACCCCTGCTAGATGCACTCAATATTATCCCAAATCATAAGTTTAGAGTCAGCGACAGATATTGAACAACTAAACACGGAGTAGTGAAAGATATAAATAATACTCTCGATAAGCGATTCGAATATAAGATATATTCTATATTGTGTTGCTTTCCTAGACTTAACGCAAACATCCAATAAAATATGGCGTCCTGAATAGCTATATAAATTAAAATCACAATTAAATACACATTACTATAAAATACCACTCTTATACCTTGGTAATACATACTTCACTATCAAGTACAAGGAAGAGTTAACTAGCATATATTCTATTCAGTCAGGAATTCCACAGGGTAGTATCCTGAGGCCTGTTCTATACCAATATTTTACAGCCGATCTACCTACTACTCCAGACACCTTCACTGCTACCTTTATGGCTACAATTGTAGTACTAAGATATGCACCTTGGTGGAAGATGGACTGGAGGCACCACATATTTATGAAGGTGTCTGTTGGGATTTCTTATACCCACCGTATGGTTGTGATGAACTGCTTAGGTTTATAACCTAGATCTCTCTAAATATGGCCAAGTAACGCAGAGGTAATTTTGATCATGGCCATGTATGCTAAAGTGACGGCGAACCTCAGCTATTTTAAATAATGTACCAGATATGTAAATATGAAACAGAATTTTTTTGTATAGAAAATACACGTTTATTGTATGAAAATGATAAAAAATATTTTATTCGAAGTTTTGTCCATTGCTAGCTATACATTTGTCCCAGATCTCTTTCAATTTGTAGATTCCATGGTAAAACAATCCTTGCTCTTTTGAGGCAAATCAGTCATCGAGTCGTTTTTATATTTTTTCGTAAGAATTGAAGCCCTGCTCAACAAGTGCGTGTCCCATCATCGATGCAAATAAGTAGTAATCGGACGGAGCCAAGTCTTGTGAATAAGCTGCATGTGAAAGTATCTGCCAATTAAACACCTCAATCGTTTCCTTGACCGGTTTTGCTGTGTGTGATGGCGCACTATCTTGAAGCAAAATTACTTTGTGTTGCCTTTTTGATATTCTGGTCGTTTTTGACATAAAGCTTGATACAAATCAATCATTTGTTGTCGGTAGCGTTCAGTATTAAGGGTTTGGCCAGGTTTTAGCTGCTCATAATAGATCACACCTTTCTGATCGCACCAAACACAGAGCATTGTCTTCCGTCCATAACGATTTGGCCTTGCAATCGATGTCGATGGTTCGCCTGGAGCTACCCATGATTTCTACGCTTAGGATTCTCGAAATATATCCACTTTTCATCGCCAGTTACAGTTTAATGGAGAAATTACTTTCTTTTGCACCTGACGAGCAGCATTTCACAAATGGGTTTTCGGTTTTCCTGCTGTCTTTCATTCAGTTCATCTGGATCCCATTTTTCCATCTTCTGGGTCTTTCCCATGACATTAAAATGCAAGGAGACGGATTCTCGTGTCACATTTAATTGATTCGCAAGTTCTTGTTGCATTTGAGAGTCCTTCTCGTCTAACAATGCTCGCAATGCGCTATTTTCGAAATTATTCGGTGGTCTTTCACGTTCTTCTTTTCTCACGTCAAAATTACCATTTTTGAATCTTTTAAGCCACTCAAAGCACTGTGATTTATCAAAAGCATGCACACCGTAGGCTTCGACAAGCATTCGATGCGATTCTGCGGCAGTTTTCTTCAAATGGTAACATAAAATCAATGCTGTCCGCAAATCGAAGTTTCCAGGCGCAAAATTCGACATGTTCAACTCTATTAAAAACGATGCTGTTGTATGAAACTTGTATTGTTGTGAGATAAAAACTTTTATCACAAGTCAACACAAGAAAGTGCCGCCAATGATGCAGTATGACGGTAACTACCAGTTAGCAGCTAGGCCATCTGTGGGCAAAATTCGGTTTCATATTTACACACCTAGTATAATATCATACGGTATATATTTATATATTTCCAAGGGAAGGAATAGATCTGCCAAGTCTAATCTACAAAGTAACAAGTTGTTTATAAATTAAATACAAACTTTTTCATCAGCGGGAAAGGCGCCTGGAAAATCTAAAAAACGACATTAATAAAAGTTTTAAGCCTTTTGTCAGTTATAAACCGACGAATTATAAAAAGAGCACTACTCCTCCGACTCCAGACTTCAACTCATCATTTATCCAGGCTAATATTTCACAGAATCCTCCCCTATAGAAAATAACCCGGATATGTCATATTTGCCTTTGCAGTTTAAATATATTGTCTGCCTACTTTCTGGCGGAATTCTTGAGGGCATAAAAACTTCTTATTTAATAATCCGTAGGAAAGAGGCAATAGGGCATGAACTGTGACCTGACGAGCAGTAAAATTGATAAGAAATACGCATTATAATATATTTCACAGCGTTTTTATGAATATTAGCATAAGGCGGCTCAGAAATGGAAGGGGATGATGACCTCAATTTTATGGCAGCGATTCAGGCATGTACGGTGGTACTTCAGAGAACTAAAGCAAGTCAGCAAAAACGGATTTTCGAAGGGGTGAAGGAAAACAAGCCGATCAATATGCATGATATCAATATATTTATATCAAAGTAATAACACTTCTTAAATTACTGGTTCCTTTCAACGTAGAGTAATTTTTTATCAATATAACATATAGTTATACAAGATTGTAGCAGAAATGTCAAGAAATAAATATAATTATTACGTTAAAGCAATGAATTATGATGACTTAGTCATTCTTAAACCTAATAATAAACTCCACATTACTCATCATAACACTTGTAATGAGTAGTGCCAGATGAGTGATAACAGTTGTTTTGCCAAATACTGGCTTCAATCAGATGACGAGGATAACTACATCTACTAAACAAAACTAATACCTCCTTAAATACAATCAGCTGTATTTCTTTTTAGAGTTGTAGCCTAATTTGATTAAATAGAAAATAACTTCAGAACTATGGCAATTAGATTAAGAAAACTCGTCAATGGCAAGAAATGATCAGAAATAAATATATGTTCTTATAATTGAAGTATTTAAGAGGTGCCTTTGTAAATAAATGTAATAAAAACAAATTGGATACACGGTCCGACTGAAAGGTATAAACGGGCTACACACCTTCCGTTTATCTGCGCAGCTTATCAGGTGTCGTGTCTGAGCGATAAACTGTGTGAACCGCGCAGTTTAGACCAGTATTTACGCAGATGAAGAATCTGCGCATTTGTACCCTCTTGTAACGATAATCTGCGCAGTTTATCTTCCTATTTATGTACATTATGACCACGAGTTCAAAAAAAATGCGCTTTTGGCGTTTATACCAATCTTTGCATTAACATTCATGGCGTTTTTTCCTTCTTCCCTTATCAACACAGCTGTAATTACACAACAAACTGCGCCTCTTCTTTTTCGGTCATCCATTGACCTCTATTTATGTTTAACGCTTTTTGAACCAAACCTGTCGCAAGTAAGGTGAAAAGTGAAGAAAAATCGAACGAAAATGAGGCGAAAACTGAACGTAGCCTACACACGTTCAGTTCAGATAAATGTACAGATTTTCACACAGTTATTTAAGACAGATAACTGCACAGATAAACGGAATGTTTATCTTCAGAAGGTCCCTTTAAGAACATGACAATTACAGCCTCTGATGGGTTGTACTTGCTAGTCGCGACGACGTAGTAATCAGCGCAGTATAAAAGGCGGCCTCCCAATATGCCAGAGTTTTCCAACCGGTGAAAACTCAAGGAATGTAGAAGACAAGAAGGGCGTTCCAAGAAGCCCCATCCGGGTCCAAAGAACCAGGACCAGGGTAAGTCAGTCAAGACTCTTCGCTGTTTGTCTCACTTCCATCACACCAAGGGTATATTTTTCCCTTAACGAGGGAGCGAAACTAGCAGTGGAAAAAAGAGGCCTACTCCGTACGAGACAATCTAAGTCTACAGCAATGAGTCGAGTCAGGAGAGATTTGCATGACTCGGCTCAACACCCACTTATTTTAGGCCATTATGAAGCATCAGGGATGGACGCGCTCCAGAGTTCGGTCCTCTCCATTAATCGCTACGTAACACATCTACAAGAATACTTTTTAACAACAGAACATATTTTATCAAGTCTTATTTCTCGTCTCCAATTTGTGCTAGTTTGTCGATAACTTACTGGCGCCCGAGTAAACAAGTAAAAAGTGTATGAAAATAATAATTCTTCTACAAACAGAAGACAAGATTATAGAATATAATACGATAGGCGCTCATGTCAGTTGATGAGAAGCCATAAAAGTGCAGCACGCTGTTCCTCGATCACTTCATAGATTGGCGACCCATTGTATTCTTCTATAGAGGCACTATGACCATGTCATTTATATTGTGGTCCAGGCTAACAGACTGTAGTCATTGCATACCTTGGTTCCAGTACCAACGAGAGGAGTTTAGAATCTTTCTCTGAGCATGGATGTGTCTGTCCTTGTCTTAGGCGTTAGGGGAAGAAAGTAGATTTCTGTGTGACCGAACCTTTTAAGTATGTCAATTGAGGCTTAATAGACAAAAAATACTTTTACAGATTTACAGATATACACAAATCAAACAATATAGCTTGATCTTTTATGCTTCTTCATACTATAATGTTAGTGTTCAAAAACCTCCCGCAGATTTAAAAGAATCTAGTCTGGAGTTGAATTATAAAGATTGAGATCGAGAAGATCCAGGTTTCTGAAGAACATTAAACATTTTTCATGATTTATATAAATGAGTGAAAATACTACTCAAATACTTTCTAATATCAAATGAAACCTTGAAGCGTCTCTTTACTTATTTACTTTAATTATTTTATTTGAATATAATTGAGAGTACACGTAAATACTTTGACAGAAATGAGAGCGAATAAGCACAACCCTAACAATGGTGTAAATGTTACTGGCTAACGATACAGAGGAAGAAAGATAGGAGAGTATAGACGACGCCGGTTTGATTGCGTCACTATATGCTTTGCGCTCGCAATCTGCAACTCACTCAATAGTCTTGCTGTATTCTGAAATACCTTCAGATATCAAAGCGGCTGTTAATAATGACCTATGATTGTCTTTACGACCTGGAAAATAAAAATAATTTAGCGAAACTGCAAATTTACATCACATGTCACAAATTGGTGTCTCTTTATGCTGTAATGACATTTCTAAAGCCTCTTACAATTAAAAAAAACAAGTCTGACGGCCAGTTTTCAGGAAACCAAGAAGATCAATGTTTGGATTACCCAGTAGATATATACGAATTAAACTTAAGTGCTGATTACTTAAAGAACAGAAGAATTTAAGAATGAAATAAACTATTAAAACAGAATATTCTTATCAATAGGAATCTTGTTAAATAATAATATTACAATTATGTATGTATAATTTGTTTGATATGTGACCGAGATAAAGTGAGTTACACATTTATTTTATCATTTTGTGATAGAATGAGTTTTTATTAAGCCAAGTATTTAGTAACTCGTTAACTAATTAATTTTTTTGGTATAAAGAGTAACGGTGTAAGAAACTTGCTGGTTTTTGACAAACTGTAATTTAATTTTGATGATGATTATAGTAATACTTAAAAAATAAAAAAGCTACTTTAGTATTCTAAAAACAATTATGTTTACCGCGATGATGTATGGTATCGAATGACCCAAGAATATCATATTATTTTAGTACTACGTAAACTACAGCTAGCGAGCTTGGTGAACAGCAACTAACATGTCACGAGGCTTTAACGCAAAGCTTAGCAAACCTTTATTTTTATTTTTTGAGAAATAATATCACAATAGTGTCCTGGCAGTTGCTGCAGGGCTGGTTGGCGAAACCAAATATACAACACTGCTAAAAATATTATCCATATTGTAAGGTCATACAGACGTATGACGTCTAGAGATCGACTATATTGTAAAATATACATATGTATATGTATATAAGTTACAAGCTTGAAAATAAATCCGCTATATTAAAAACGGATACAATACACGTTTGAACTGAGATTTTTCCATATAGGATATTCGATAGAATAGACATCCTCGCTGTATAAGCTCCTGCTTAAACTATGACAAAAGATAAAAAAAACCCACGTAAGCACTTTTTAAACTTCAGAAACATGAAGTAGATTTTTCAGCGCGAGTTTGGCGATAGAGTGGACTTTTGGCTCTATTTTTGGATCTCTACATGCTTAATACAATATACTATCGTCTTTTACGTGACGGATAACACAAGATATATTTTTCATTAACTACTAGTCCATTAAATCAGAGGCAATCTCAGGTTTTAATTTTAATAAACTTATTAAAATATTTCTTATATAGTAAAAATTGGTGTGTTCCAAATATAATTTTCAAATAAGGATTATGCACATATACATAAGTATAAAACGAAATATGTTGCAATGGCAGTAGCTTAATGGGTAGTGTCAGGCGAGAGCCATCGATTGAGCCTGGAACTCGAGTTCAATTCTTTACTGAGATCATTGGCACTTGTCTCAGGGACTGATTGTATGGCTAGGGTTTTTCATGAGTACTGTACCTCTAGAGCAACCTTCTATTATCATAAGAAAAATATTTATTTCTGTGTGTCTGAATTTAAATTTATTTAGTTTTAATATTGGATATTGTGCTTTATTTTTCTTGTTATTTAATATAATCAGCATGTAAGGTCAATTCGCATATGTTCATTATGTAATCCAAATCTTGATTTCTTCTGACTCTTATTCTCGATCCCAGAACTGAATACTATGCTTGATTTATTTTATTTGTGGAAGTTTTTAAGAATGTGACGTTATCGTATAATGCAACATCAGAGACCAATTTGTGCCAATTGACGTAAATTTGTAGTTCGCAAATTTATTTTTATTTTGTAAGTATTAAACTTAAGTAAGTTGTACCTAGTAACCCCCTCGATACCCGAACGTATTTCGTCAGAATACAGATTGACAGAGTAGATCAGAAATGAATTTACATAAGAAGTAGATCAGAAATGAACTCCGTTTTCCGTGACAGGCACTTTTTTATATTAATATGTTCCGTACTATTTATATATCTTTTGCAGTCTCTCTTGTCCCAACACAATAAATCTTTTTCACAAACTTCACACACTATTTTCTCCCCATCATACATCAAATCTGGAAAGTCCAGAATAAGCTTATTCACATTTTCGGCAAGCGGCCGTTTTTTCGCCTTTGGCACTCTGAATATTTTTTTGTAACGCACGCTGTACAAATTATGTATATAATTAGGATCGCAAAGTGATTTAGTTCTTTCGCGAAGCAGACGCACACAGTCTCAATGTTAAACAGTAACTGGATACCTAGCACAAATCGAGTGTTTTGTGATACCTAGTTTGTTTATAGCGTGAATTGAACCCCACGTCACGAGCTCGTGGCCCCCGCTACACCTTCCCATACACAAACCACATATACACAGCACAGATTATAACAGCTCTATTTATAACACTTTAACCCATTTCTCTCTCAAATCTGCCTATCTAATTTTGAGCTTACATGTATGTAGTTCTACAGCGGCATAACGTGTGGAGTTATAGCGTCTTGAACCACAATGGCCCATACCATTACGTCCCAAATTTTCCAGGAGTTCGACAGCTTGTGGTGGTACTTCTTTATTGTTGTTGTATGTCGAACAATCAATAAATCAAGCCCAGTGTTCGAACCATTTATAATTTTATAAATTGTGTTAAGACTGGATGTGGACCAATTTTCAATCGATACTCGCCACAAACAAATTCGCATGGTTTTGTGCAGAATTACCCCCGTAATACTACTTTATATCTGTACTTTTTCTTCTTCTTCTTCCTTCTTCTTCTTCCTTCTTCTAAAGTAGGTCTCTATGACCTGTTCCTTTTCGATGAATATCATCTTTACTATGGAGCTGGATCTGTTTTTACAGAGGGTAGACAGCTAACCTGGCCCTCTAACCCTCCTCTTGTTTCCGGGCTTGGGACCGGCAATAGTACTACTGGGCTACTCAATCTACCCAGCAGTACTGCAGGCTGAAACGGCAACGACACGCGGTGTTTTCAAGCGGTAACCCAACCAAGCTAACTGCGCCCGAGGTTGCTTGACATCGGTGATCGGACGAGCATCGACGTTCAACATGGGATGGTTGTTGCCGCACTTTTTCTTCTTTGAAGAACATCAGTTTTAAAAATTGCTTTTAGTGTAACTAATGATTTTTACTTGCAATACGTCGAAACGAAGAGCTTAACACGTTCTGAAAATAGAAAGGATCTTGGTATGTGATTATAAACTAGTTTTTATGATTTTCTTTTACGTTAAGTTTGTTATAAGTATACAAGTTTTTTATGATTATAATCTAGTTAATCTTTGATTATAAGTATACATTTTCTGGGCATATCATGTAGGTCTTAATGCTTATAAACCCTCTGGTTTCGTAATTGGAATTCAACTCGTAACTCGTAACAAACGACATGGTTTAATAACACTGCTACATTAAAATGTATATATTTTGAATATATCCTAAGTCATATGAATCAACTTGAAAATATTCAATGGCGTTTCTTAAAGTCATCTAATCTGTTATATCGCATGGAAAGTAATTACCCAGTAAGGGGTTACGACCATAGTCTGATTCTGCACTTATTCAAAAGAATCTGCATTGACGTTTCACGCTTGTTATAAAAATATTTTTCGCAAATTCCCTTCTGCCGTACTATATTAAACTTTATATTAACAATAAATTAATACACACAACGATTTGTCAGATATAATATGACATTTATATATTCATTGTATGATACGTAAAATTTGTTATATAAGTATTTTGCACAATTTTCCTTCTGTCGTACTATATCGAACCTTATATTAACAATGAATTAATATGCACAATAGTTTGTTGGATATCATATTCTGTTTATGTATTTGTTGCATGATACGTAAAATTTAGGAGATATTAGGCGGTGACTCAACAATAATTAGTTCAGTGTTTAACGTTCCCGCGAAGTAAATTCTCTACCGTGAAACGGAATGATGGAAACTGATGATATTTCCCCAACAATCTTATCTCGCTCGTATTTGTGAGAAATTACTGAACTTCTGACATGATTGAATACAATGAAATCGTGAACCTTCAGGCGGCTCCTCGCTGTTAATTTATGATTTCAATATCGAAATACGAAGGTTTTCTCACCTCTAGGGAGTTTCGTCAATGAACGTTCATATGGCAGCCTCGATCCGTGTAAAATTACCCAGACGCGATCGTTTGCGGAATATTGCTCTGCATATTCAGACGTCGCCATGAACTAAGTCTATTTATTTTGATTGCGTCTCCGTTTCGAAGCTTCTCGATCCACACGGGAAAGTTGTATTATTACTTTGTACCTGCCTTAATCCGAACGAAAACGCTTTTCATGCTTTCCAGGCTTTCAAGGACTTAGGTCCTCCAGACTTTCAAGGTTATAAAGAATCTTACAGATGTTATCGAAATATGTCATGGAAATATTAACGTTTAAGGATATAAATTACATTGTTGGAAGAAGTAAAAAATGATAGCGGTTAAAAACCATTTTGGCTCAATACCAAAATACTAAACTAGGCACAAAAATTGAGGGATGTAAAAAATATCCTAAATAATTATGTGATTTTCAAAGGCTGTTCCTGTTTCAAACCCTTGAAACCATCGGAAAAAATACAAATTTAAGATCCACGATTCTCAATGAATTTTTTTCAGTGATTTTATTATAAAACTTTTTAAGATAATTTTATCCTCTTCAATTTGAGCGGTCTAAAGGCTTTGTACGATAGTTTTTCACTGAGATATCGTCGATCAAAGAAGAAAAAGTTAGTTTTGACTTTTGGTAATTAATTACTGGAGAAATCGTGATCGTATAGAAAATTAAATAAGTTGTAGTTATTAGTTTTTGATGAAAATATTTTGGCGCGAAAACGTTGATTTGAAAAAGAGGTAAGAAATTGAGTACTTAGGGATATTCCCTTAACTTGGTATAACTATGCTAATGGATAGATAATAATGGATACACTAAGGCTGTTTTCTTTCAACCTCAAAGTATCCCAAAGAAACCCTGAAAATTAAAGCGCGGCGATTTTTTCCATTGTGTTAATGAATTTGTCGTTTTTGTTAAATATCAATTTGGGGATGAAAAATTAATAGAAATGAGAAACATTTCAATTAATTTTTTGAGATTGAAAATGTTTTTTTATCAATAATCCATATCTTTTTTATGCAAGAACGTTAATTATTATAAGAAAAGCAATGAAAAAAATGTTTTTTCAAAAAAAAAACTGAATTCTTTGCTTTGAATTACAATAACTCAACGAAAAATCATCGTACAAGGCATTTAGATCGCTGAATTTAAAGAGAATAAAATTATCAAAAAGAGCTTTATGGTGAAATTACTGAAAAAGATGTAGATCCGTATAGATGAAAGTCCGTAGATCATGTAAAAAAGCAACCAAAAATTTGGAAAATATATTTTCCTATGGCTTTCTTATTTTAAAAATTTTTACAGTTCAAAATCAAAAAACCAGATCTAGGAACTTGGAGCTTTAATCTGCTTCCAACTGAGACACCCAGTTATCTATATCTACAGTTATAGTGTTTGTCTATACACAATCATACTCTAACTTGGTGGTATTGAAAATATATTATAAATTGCTTTATCATTTATTTAAAGTCATCATAATAATTTATTTAAGGTAACCTAAGCGGAACTGGTACTAGCTTCTTATATAGTAGGAGCATGCGGAGGCTAATATCAAACTGATGCGGTAGGTAATTCTATATCTATACGAACAAAAATATTGTATCCTGTAAGCTTCTTATTCGTTATTACATCCAGGAAATAATAGTGCCATATCTGATTTAGAATCCCATTTACCAAGCCTAACTTATATTTCGTTGCCTCGATCAAATATTAAACGAGATTCAGTTCATTTAGCATTTCATTCTGGTTAAAATAAATAAGTATGAGCGTAGAACTTTAAATAGTTTACTCTTGACTTTAAAGTTGTTGGAATTATCTTTAATATCAATGTTTTTCGAAGATTTTTAAACCGTCTTAAACTCAGTCGAATACGCAATACGTGCGCAATACGAAAACAATCACACATGAAGATAATAGAAAGGTCAGTTTCACAACAAGAACATCTTTTGACGGCCATCACAATCTGAAGTTTATTAACGTTGCATTATGAGGCACTTAGGAACTATGGTTTGTATAATGATTCTTTGTGTGTGCGTCACAGGTAACAATCGTATGAATCAATCAACTGGCATTTTTGAACAGTATCGTGCCGAAAACCCTTTTTAGGGTATCGGTTGGTACAATACAAATCCGTCAACCTATGACAGAGTAATGAAAAGGTTCTCCACGAAAACATTCAATGGAAGTGATATTACCATCAAAATAAATGAAATAAATTCAACAAAAATGAAATAAATTTTACAGAAGTATTGAGGCGCCAATGAATGAAATTATACAATAAAGCTAGGACGTGACTTCATAATTGCATTTTGCTCGGCAAATTATTAACTGTCTATGCCCTACGTAGTTGATTGAAACATTAGTCGCTAGACATACGTGCTGGTAATTGTGGCATATTAGTAATAATTGCGAGTGGTGTAGCATGTGATCCGTGCGTCGTCACTAAATTGATACACGCGCAAAGATCCATTATACAAATTGTAACTATAATTATGAAGATAGGGAAAAGGCGATAAGGAAAGGTGATTTGTATTGGAGGTATGACGTCATTGATATTAATTTTACCACCAGTGCATAATCTGAATATTTAATTTAGTATTGATTTTTTAAATAATCATTGCCATTAAATTTTGAAGTTGCAAATCGTTTTTATTATTTTTTTATCTAACTAAATTATATTAGCATTAGTATAATGCTAATATAATTATTACCGTAACGTATATAAAAAATGTGTGTTCACATTTTTGCAATTCTACAATAAAGAAGGGGGTTGCCATTAAAGAAATATGGATGGCATCATACTTCTTACACGAATCACCCTGTATGTATTGCATGTTTGTAATTAATTACATGTAGTTAATTATACAACTTGTCAAGAATAGGAAAAAGTCTCAAAACTGCAAAAGGCTGCGCCCACGAAGTATGCAGTAAATAGTATGGTCTTTACGCAGTCGCATTGAGATCTTTGCAGAGTGACTATCGAATATGTATGAATGTACACAGAGAGTTCGATCTGGCCACGCCTAAGGTGGCCAGATCGAACCAGAGAACCAGTTCTTCTTCCTTCCGAATGCTGCCCCACTCTCTCTTCTACTCTAGATAACCTCACACATTTTTCTATTCTTGACAAGCTGTATATAATTAATTTTATATACCCTGTTGTACACTGTATGTGGAATGTAAAAATGCGCAACTAAAAATAAAATTTGACAGGCCCGAGGGTTTTTTTAAATATTATTCCTTGAATTTAATAATCGCTTTACGAGAGCACTGTGTAGTACGTCCATAGTAATTTGCAATAAATGATCAATGAGAAAATTAATGCAAGAAACTTATAAATATCATTATGTCATCAGGTATATATCTATTAAATACATTAACGTAACCAAACTGAGTTAAATGCTTTAATTACTTAATTACAGTTAATTGGTTAATATGTATTAATAAGATAAAATATCCCGGGCCAAATAAGAAATCCGGCCCTGGATTCTGTTATGCAGATTTAGACCTTTGTAATAACCATACACACTACTTATTCATAAGAAAATTGATATATTCGTAAAGACAACAACGATATTCCTAATGTTGTGCTCCCAAACAACTAGACATGAATAAGTCGCGATTATGAATGTCAAATAAATCCCGTTTATTTGAGATTTATAACTTTAATAATAATTTTCTTTATTTTTCCAAGTCTGTAAATAAATCTAGTAGACATAATTCACTTAAATGGCAATGTGTTATTTAAATTTGGGTCTAATTTTTGGTATGGGAATAATATTTGTTTACAAGCATTCGTGTTATATTTAGAGTTGATCTCGTTCCGTGATTTTTCCTAATTTTTACCTCAGTCTGATCTGCTTAAATAGAACTTGCTTTATTGTACTTTTAAATGATCATTTATTCTATTAAAATAGAACCTCGATTATAAATAACACAAAGGAGAATGATAGAGTAGGACCAAATCCGGAAAAAGGTTCATCTACCAGAAAACCATAATTCAAAAAGCTCTTAGTCCACAACATAATATGGCGTATCTAATGTATCTATTATTAAATTATGTGTAAAGCCTGATGATACCAAATGCTTCCACCAATTTCAGTAGGGTTATCATCATTAGAAAAACATCTTAGTTCTGAAGATAAAAAAATGCGCTTGTTAATTACTGTACAATCAAAGATTACTTCATTATGTGATGTGTATTATCTCCAGTACAGCACTTAGCTATGTTTGTTAACTGTTTACTATAAATGTGACTTTATAGGAAAGCAATCATCATCCTGGTGCTATGGCCCTAATTGAACCCAGATCTGCCTCAGTTGTTTCGCCAGTTATATCTATCTATTTTCAACCATTTTCAGTTTGCAGCTCCGATCTTTGTGACGTCCTCCTCTACACCTCGACTTTGTCCTTCTTTTGCGCCTACTACCACCAGGCTGGCACCAGGACTCATGTAGGAAGCCAGTTTGCACGAAGTGTATAAATGATACAACATCTCTTTGAAATCTTTATTACAGATCTTATCGTATCTCAGTTGTACAAGGTGGGGCAGAACAACTTGCTTATTTGAATTTGGCGCCCTGAAGCGATGGTTGCTCCTAGGATAGTGAGGGTAGGCACATTCAAGAGTGCGGTGTATAAAGTTATAGCTCCGCTTGGTTTAGTTAGCATCATGGAGTAGACGAAGGTGGAGCGCGCGTTCGCTGTCGAGGCATTCTTCTCTAACGGTCGCCCAATCATCGCCACGCAACATGCATTCCATACCCATTTCAATTTTGGTTTTTTACAACAATCGTCCTAGATATACTTATTCTTAAGGGCTCATATATCGATATAAATCGATTTTTACAGATTTTTTTATGTTTTATACCTTTAAGAATTTAAAACAAAATTAAGAAAATTCCACTTCGTTACAAAGTTATAGCAATAAATGTAACCGGACATCGGGCTGGGACCTGGCTAATTGCCACGCCCCTCTCGACAGCTGCATTTCGTATTACTTTTGTTCGCAAAACCTGGGTTTTTTTATGAAACAAGTAATAAATAGACTATAATATTAGTTGTCTATAGTCTGACGAGAGGTTTTTTATTTTTTGGTTAGACAATTTTTTATAAATTATTAAACACTATTTTCTTTAAATTGCATGCTAAAGTTTGAAATACTGTAATTTCTTTATTTTTGAACAAAAATCTCTCCATCAGACTATTACTACTACATTATTTTATAAGATTCTTTTTTATTTTTGCAGATTGTATAATTTTTGGTGATGTTATGATGTGGATAAGGAGGCGCCATGATTTTCATCGATAGTTCACTTATACCCTTAACAAAAATGTTAATATTAAAAACATATTTTTTTTCTTATAGGTGAAATGTTAGTAAAAAATGTGTAGTTAGCAATTTAATTTTTTTTTCACCATATAACTCTTATAATACTTTATCAAATTTACTCAGTTTTCCTCGCGCGCTGGGATATGTAGGCCCTTAAAATATTAACAATAAACATATAAATAACTAGATTCAACTTACATATATAGGTAAATAAAGGACATCATACAATATTGTCAAGCTTATGCAATTATTATTAGAGTAATTATATTATCGAGTAAGTAGTAATTATAAGATCTGATTTTCGCAATTTTTCTGCTATCATATGTTTCTTTATGCAGACAAATAGCTAAATATTACGTGACACTAAATGATACCTTTATTTTTATAGCATTGAAGGTGTTCGTATTAATACTTGTATGTGAAATGAAAGCATTCTTGTCATCTGCTATAGAAATAATATTTTGGAACAATATTTTCGTTGACATTGTATTTTCCAATGGCTTACTTGATATTCCAGTCTAAAAATAACATTTATGGGACGTTTTAATTCACCACCCAACCAAATTGAATAAAATTCAATCACATATTCAGTAGGATCTTTATAGCAACGAGTATACTGGGAGCATATTTGAAGCTTTAATACATATTTCTTATTTTCTGAGAAATGTCAGTATGAAAAATGCATTCTATACCGTTTTAATGAAAATATATAATAACTGAACAAATGCCAAAGAAAAAAGGAAATAAAAAACTAGATATTAAAAAACTATTCGTAAGTAGAATATTATTCTTTACATAATTATTTTATTACTTAAAAAATCTTTTCAAATAATTTCAAAATTAAGAGAGAAGATCTCCAGCCTTCACTACTGTATTGTATGTAGTTGCCTAGATCACTACGATCCCTAGAATATATTGTAGGCACTCCTCTTGTCGCTTGCTAGAGCATCTTATCTATTTAATCTCAGATAATTTTGTCTTTTGTATCAGACTACATAACTTCGATAAAGGTCCCTTAATAGCTTCTGGTCTTTCTTCCCTATAGTTGGAACCTCAGGCATTCCATCTCTATTACAATATATCTATTAAGCCGAGAGTAATTGAACTTTCTGGAATACTGACCTTTTTAAGGCTCACTTTGTAACCGTGCAATATAATGTTGAAAAAGTTCAGTATTATATGGCTGAAGAAATGTACAGCTTGTCAATAATAGGAAAAAGTGTAAAATACTTTATGTATGGTATGTGTAGAAGACTATACAGTGAGGCAGCATTCGGATGGACTTTACGCGTGGCCACATCGAACTCTGTGTACATTCACATTACTCGATATTCACTCTGAAAAAGTCTCAATGCGACTGAGTTAGAGACCAGGCTATTTATTGCGCACCTCGATGGCGGTCCAATATCGCAGTTTTGAGACTTGTTTCTCGTCTTGACAAGCTGTATATGGTTGAAGATGGTGTCATCAGAAGCCTTCAAAGATGTGGCCATATTATTAATAGCAAGTGATGGGATATAGGAAAATTGAAGAAGGAAACATATTTGTTACAGAATGTTTGTAAACTTTGATAATTGGTGATCTTGTTGGTTGGCATGCTAGCGTCGCTCGTTTGTTCTAGAAACCATTCTCAGCTACCATGTAAACTTTCCTATTCATATAAAACATTCCAATTCGTTCATTGGTTTTCTGGGGGCTTGTGGCTCTTACTTATTCTTCTGAAACTTTCTGGATTGATTGGAGTTTACTCTTATTGATGTCCCCCGGGTTCACCTTGTTCCAGACAGAACCATTCACTAATGGTTATGGGAATTAGTTTCACTCTCTGTGAGTTTTTGAGTCTTTGGTGCACATTGCGGATAACATGGTTGGTCCTTGTCGAAGAACTTGGTTAACAGTGAAAGCGTTTTCGATACTGGAACATCGCGAAAGACCCGGTTGATCCGTGAAGAAGAATTTGATTGCTTTTAGAAGCGTGGATGATGATGAAGCGTCGTGGAAGACGCGGTTGATCCTCAGCAAAGGATGCGATGCGTTGCTGGAAGCGTGGCGGAAGTCGCGGTTGAATGTGGCCCTGACGGAAGACACACGGATGTGTGCTTGTACTGTCTATGTCTCTCCACTAGTGTATATCACACGCACTCGCGATCGCCTTCATTACCTCCGGTTTCGCGGCTACAATGCACTACATCCGCGAGTGTCACTTTCCGCCCTGAACACTGCATTTGATTGGTCACTCACTTGCCTGGTTACTGCTTAAATGGCTGATTGGATAAATTGATTCGTATCGTATGGAGTAGACTGGTATTTTTTGGATTGGTCGATGATCTATTTCTGCAGGTTCGTGAAGATTTCGTCAGATGCAGATTCCATCCAAATGATGATGGCACCTGTTGAGTGGTGGTTTATGGGTTTCCTATTTGTGATATTATGGTTTTTGGTCTATTACATTCTGGTGGAATGGCTGGTTTCCTGGATAGAAAACAACTGTGTTCGAGACTGTTTGTTTACTTTACGGATCGACGTGCCGCGTGATTGTGTGCAGACTTTTTTGGAAGTGAGTGAGAGTGGCTTTTTCATCTTCTTCAAGGAGATATTACATAAAGTGTTGAATATATATGTCACAAAATTCTTTCATTATGGAATTACGTCAATGGAACCCACAAGAATCATCCAGTAGCGCCTTCTACTACTCAGAAGGTCATAGTCTCCCTGGAAGTGTAGCAAGATGGGGCTACCATCTTACTGAGTATATCCTGCATTCATGTTTATGTTACGCTTTCTCAATTCAAGAATAAGAAATTCGAGCAGCATCGTAATATAACGGTATATATTGACAGTCACCGTGCGTCTGTCTTCTCTAAAAAATAAGGGCCGATGATACTGAAACGAACTACGGCACACCGCACAGCAACTCGGTCCGAATAAAGTGGTAGTTGGTAAAGTTCATGTTGATTTTCCACCGACTGATATCGGAAATTCTGTTTATTCTTATACTTATTTCAGCGCTCGACAAATGGAAATGCACCTCGTCACTCATTATAAGTACAGTATCATGTGCGAACAATTCCAACATAATTTCTGCGAATGTAAACCTCCGTATAAAAGTTGACGTAATTTTGACGAAGTTCCTAGACAACCATGATTTTATATGGGTGAAAGTGGAGGTCTAAATGCAAAATTCGTCATACTGACCTGTCAGATAAACGCAGCGCTCGGGCATGCTGCCTTCCACTGCTGCACGAACTCTTCCACGTTTTCTGGTCTCTATAAACGTATCATAAACAAAAACCCAGTGCTTGAGCTTCCATGCAACTGAAATGACATCTCCTGCCCTTCACATACCAACCATTCCGAAAACATTAGCCTCCTCCTCTGAACTGTTGTACTCATTTCAGAATACATTATATATCTCCACCGGACCCTGTGTATTCTAGTAGAAAACTTTCAAAACTCTTTTTATTAGTGGCAAAAATGTTGTGGACACGTGCATTAAATGTAAGGGGAATAAAATATACGTTGAACCGACTTAAATTATTTATTTCAAACTGCAATAACACCGACTTTTGTGAAGACAGTTTTGTAAAAATGCTACGATCGTTCCAGGGATTATATTATCCTTCCACATTGCATATATGTTCTCTATACCTTTCGACAATTTGCTATTCCTTTGTGCCCTAATATTTCCGACGAAAAATGCAATTTTGAAACAAATCATCATATAAATATTTCGGGCGGATGACGCCACAACTCCTCACGTATCCTCTCAATGTGGCAATACGGAGAGGCGGAAGACTCCTCGTCTCACAAAAGAGTCTCCGACGGTCCATTTCGTACACTGAGCCAGCCTGTGTAAATTGGGTTAGTATATTGAGCTTTAAAATTGGACGTTACAAAATTACTTCTTTTATGAAAACGACGAGAACAGCATTCCGCCTTATTGGAAAGGGTCCTCGGCGGCGTACGGGTCGAGCAGATATGGGAAATGAATTAAATTGTTGGTACTGGTAGTTTACCTTCGGATTTTCCGCTCCGACTACCAATTTATGTAATGGACATGTGTTTCAGGGGGCAGCCGTCTTAAGGGCGAGGGTTGTTTGAAGATATATTTCTCTACCCTGATAGTATTAAAGTTTATTTTGATGGACATAAATTATTTCCCTGTTCGAGAAATATGGATCATCGGAATGTTATAAAAAGCGTAGCAAATGACAAGTATTATTTCCTTTTATTTATCACATATTGGCAACAAATGTTGACGATAAGTTTTATTTTCACTGCTTCTTTAGGTTGGAATAAATTATGATTTTTATAAGAAAGCAAAGGAATCGTACTTAATTTAATCAGACTTGTGTTAAAAACCATATAAACTTGTACAGTTTTTTTATTTATGAATAGGTACTCCTTAGGACATTCGCGGACATTACAATCTGATCATAAAGATGAATAAGTAAATTTTATATAGCTTATACTCGTAATACCATAGCAACATCTGTCAAATGTATAGTGAATTGTTCAGTGGTGTATGACAAATCACCGTGAAAGGTTATAGCGTTCAACAACGTGAGCAAACCATCAAATTTTATTCTCGTCGTTCATAAGAACTTTGCCTTTCTGCGACTTCAACTTGGCCGGAAGAATGGAAGAATTTTGCGTCGAGACTTGGGTCTGCACCCGTATAAAATCCAACTGACCCAGGAACTTAAGGTAAATGACCATAGTCAACGCCGTGTGTTCGCTGATTGGGCCCTGGAGCAATTGAAAGTTGATCCAAATTTCGCCAAAAAAAAATCATATTTAGCGACGAGGCCCATTTTTGGACAAATAGATATGTGAACAAGCAAAATTGTCGGATTTGAGACGATACCAATCCACATGAGATACACCAGCACCAGATGCATCCTGAGAAAGTCACTATTTTGTGCGAATTTTGGTCTGGCGGAATCGTCGGTCCGTACATCTTCCAAAACGAAACTGCATTGTCATAACCGTCAACGGTGAGCACTACAGATCGATGATAATCAACTTCTTATGGCCTAAACTGAATGATATGGATACCGACGACATGTGGTTCCGACTGGACGGCGCTACGCGCCACACAGCGCATGCCGCGATGGACATTCTGCACGAGCGATTTGATGGTTATCTCGCCCATCAGCGACGTGAATTGGCCAGAGAGATCGTGCTATTTAGGCTTCTTCCTTTGGGGCTATCTTAAATCGCAGGTCTATGTGAATAAGCTTCAAACAATGTCCTCAATGATGTCATCAAAGTAAACATAACGAACGCCATCCAGCAAATTAAGCCAGATTAATGCGACAGAATCATAGAAAATTGATGCTCCTGAATACGTGCCACCAAGCAAAGCCTCGGCGAACATTTGGACGATGTTATATTTCATACTTAATACCATAAAATATTCTTTTAAATAAAATTGAGTGGAGATCTCATATACAACTTTATTTATGTTTAAAAATCGAGCATCCTTATTGAAAAACCCTTTATATATGGCTAGTTTGTTTTTTATGATCTAATAATTGATCATAATATATTCATTTATTTAATAATTATTAAAGAATTGACCGAAACAGTAGTGGAAAAGTTTGCAGTACAACAATCTTAATTACTCACATCAAAAACAATGTATAAAAAAATTGAATAATGTAAATACTGTTGGCACAAGATCCCGATATGAATTACATTGTAGAAACTTATAGTTGTAAATTCTTATGTAAATGGCCCACACATTCAACACGCTCGTAAAATATCAGCGAATATGAAATCGCGAACAGCGCAGATAGAATTCCCTTTAGCGTCTTATAAACGTCAGCATATTTTATAGACGATCCACGCTGTAAACTGTCTGCTGAGAATGGCATCCCGCATTTGCGAATATAATGCGGCGGTGGGAAATGGAACTAGAAATGGATACAGGAAGACGGGACCGTCTAAAGTGAACCGCTCATATCTGATCTGCCTCAGCGTGCTCCAGATCAAAGCGAATAAATACACTACTCGAGGTACTGGCAACTTCAAAGAGGGTCATGAAGACGAGACTAGCCCGAGATTGGAGTGTAGTTGAAGAGTGTAATTAAATAACGGTCTTAAGTGCCAAAATTTATGAGTTCGATTTTATCATTACAAAGTGGTCTATATGGCTTTGCCAATAACATAAATACCGGTCTGTTTCCACAAAGCTTTATTTAAGCCTCACCTGTTCTCCGCTAAAAGGCAGAAATTGTAAATCCAATACCGTTATCAATTATTAATAGTCTATATTTTTTTATTGGGGACGTAGGTGGCGCTTGCGCTGACCGGACAAGAGGTCCCCCAGAATCAGAGTTCCACCTACCTCGGCACCGCTCTCGCATCTCATCGAGGTAGGGGTCAATCTTCTCCACGATGTTTAAAATTACCATTCTTCTTCGCCCTACGTCCCCCCTCCGTTTCCACGATTTGGGGTTCGGGCCAAACTCACGCTCCTCCTCTTCTTTCTTCCTCAAGATATTCACAATCATCCTCTCCGCTCACACCCACACCCTCACGCACGCCATCATCCCACGTACAAGCTCTCTCACACTCTCTGGCTGTTCCGCCCGCACAAAACACTCCTCCCTCTCATCCAACCACCTGAGCAACGTGTGCTCGGGGTCGTCCCTTTCTCTACAATACATATATTCATCCCCATCCGCCTTTGCTATCTCCCGCAGATACTGCCCAAAGCATCCATGCCCCGACAGCGCCTGCGTGAGATAGAACCCTGCCGCTCCATGTGTTCTCTCCACCCACGCCCTCACATTCGGAATCACCCTATGGGTCCATGTCCCCTTTGGAGAACCATTCCACTGCATTTGCCACTCAGCAAATAGCCGTATTCTGGCCTCCCGCCTACTAATGCCCTCACGCACATCCATCCTCTCCCTGGATAAAAGGGTCAAGGGAGGGATCCCCGCAATTACCAACGCCACCTCCCTCGACACTGTTCTGTACGCGCTCGCAACCCTTAGTGCCATCCGTCTCTGTGTCCTACACATCATGGCCCTGGCACACTCCCTGAGTAGCGCCTTCCCCCACGCCGGCACCGCGTACAGAACCACCGAGTGAACGACAGATGCGAGGATCCTCCTCTTCGACGCGCGTGGGCCACGCATATTCGCCATGAGACGCGCCAATGCCCCAGCCGTCTTCTCCGCCTTCGCTGCCGTCCTCCGCACATGTTCTTGGAATGTGAGAATGGCTCCTCTACACGTTGGCCGTGTTGGCAAGAAAATTGGAATATTTGTCCACACGTTGGAGGGACCTTCAGTTTGTTTCGACGCAGACCAATATGAACGACAACATGGACTTCATGAAAGTAGCAGTTGCTACTCTCATGATTCTGTTATAAATTTTAAACTTCTTCGTTACTCATCGCCGCCATTATGTATCACCAAATACACAAATAAACAATGCACAACATAAAATATCTACCCACTATCCCTACGGCAGCTGTTTACATACTAGGCCAGTGCAGATAACATGTGGACGTGACTACCAACGTCCTCCAGCTCCAAGGCCGACGCTCTTTGATGTGTCTTGAAAAACCGATATAGCGACGGATCGGTCGCCAAAGCTTGGAGCAGCTCTGCCAATGCCGCTAATACGACCAATAGTCCCCTCTACACGCTGCCAATGAGCATTGGCCAGCGTGTTGGCCAACGTGTAGAGGAGCCTTAAACTGATTTACTTACACCTACTATGAATCACATATATCAAGTCTACGTGATAGAATTTCGGCTACCACAAAGTTACACGAGTTACTGTCTAAGAACAGCTTTAGTTATGTCAAATCTTTATAGGATCTATTATATTATCTTGAGATAGAAACAAGAAGAACAAGACTTTCGCAATAATAAGAACAATTAAAATGCTTGGAAGCCAATGACAATTTATGCTAATAGACGCTTTTCAAAATTCATATTCTAAGCTGAGATATCTGACTGTCTGCAAGCGCATGGCTTTAGTCGCGCTTCGCTCCCAAAGCTCTGTATTACTTTCCCGTAAATTTTCCCAGTATTTAATAGCATTATTCAGCCTGCTTACAACCGTTTATATCAGCCGAACATAACATCGCTTGACGTCGAGTAAGGATCGTTGCCACACATTCGTCGCATTGACCTTTGAAAATTCTGGTCGGTAAATATCCCGGCCCGATATTCAGGATTGAATGGGGAATTTACATATTTCGACGCCTCGACATCTCTGTATACACGGGCGCTTTCTATGTAGTATGCCAATGAGTGAGAATTTCCTCATATCTTTTATTGACCTTCGGGCGCACAAGGCCATATCTCGCACGTACGATGGGAAGCTTTCTTTATTCTGTTTACTCACGTGGTTCGTATTACATGTTTTATTTAAGAATTCGTATACCTACCTACGAGTGTACAGAGAATTCCACTTTCTGCTAATTACATCCCTACCAGTTTGGAAATACGCATAAAATCTCCCCTACCGAAAATAGCAAGTACAAATATAATAAAATACATAAAAGGTAATAAATTAAAAACTCTTTCACAAAAAAGAAATTAAATGATTACTCTGTTGAAGATTTTTGAGTATAAATTAAATTAAAGTTTATGTAACCATAATGAGCATTTGAAAGAATCATTTATATACTATTTTAACTATTAGGATCCAATAGATTAAAGAATAGTATGAGAATGATAATTTTTCGATAGACGTGTAAACTTCTATTCATAGACTCATTGTATATAGAAGACAAAACACATTGTATAACAACTAATCCGACATCTAAGCGTTTTCATAATTTCCTGATGATGTAAGTTGGTTGGCAAAACGCACGTCATATGGTCTATGATCTTTCAGTGCTTATGGAAAATTGATCTTCTGTTTTTTGTTGCTTCATTGAAAGTTCCAAACACATCCTTTTGTAAAAACTACTGTTCAGTTATTTCATATTTACACTGTATTTATTTCTACCTACAATCCAGCGATCGTCTCAGCCAGGCTATACAGGGTGATTCAGCTAACCCGTTCATTAAAAGCTTATGAACTTCCCATTGGAATTCATTTTTTAAAATTTGGAATCAGGGGTTAGCGAGGACGATCTATTCAACTAAAGTATTTTTGCTTTTCTGACTCTTCCGATTATACCGGAAGTAGCTATCAACTTCCTTATTTTAAATAGAACACCCACAATATTATTGCATTTTTGAATTACCCTGCTGATTTAAGTGAACTTTCTTAACAATTCCCTATACCTATCTTCAACAGTTTTTGAGATATTTTAATTTTTTTTGAAAAAATTAGGTTTTGTAGTATCCCATTGGAATGCTCGTCACTTATTCAAAACAAAAATTATAGTAGCAAATTTTAGGCTGTAATTAGGCGGACTATTAAGCTTTCAGGTGATATGTAGTTTGATATTTTATTATTTACAGGGTGTCCAAAAAATTTAGTTCATTCTGACAAACTTCAACTTCTCAAAAGTCAATTTTCTTAAATGAAACACCCTGTATTTTATTGCTTTCTGTGATGGAGAATTAAGATATATTTCAATCTGTATTAGGATTCCCTATACCTATCTGCTACCGTTTTCTTGCTATCGAGGTATTGTTTATTTGATACCATAGTTTTCCATTTTATTAATTTACTTCTGACCAGCGGGCCATGAAAATTAAAACAACGTAACATTTATATTAATTTTTTATCATAAACAATGGTGCAAAATTATTGAACAAAAAAAATCATCATGAATAAAAAGCATATTTTAAACGATTTGGAACTTACATTAGCCTAAACAATAAAACATAATAACAATAATAACTAAATGTTAACAATTGGGTCTTATTGGTGTAACAACTGTTCTATGTGCCGTCCGTTGTGTTCTAAGCACAATAAAACTCGTTTATTAATCTCAACGGTCGTAGATTACAATACCATTCCTTCATCTAATTCGGTGAAGGCAGTTCTAACTCGATGTAATAAGTCATCTCTGGTATTGACGGGCGTTTAGTAGACTTTACTCTTGATATGGCCCCATAAAAAAAATCAAGGGGTGTTAGATCGGGTGATCTGGGAGGCCATAAAGCCGGACCATTACGCTCAAACCAGCGATCTTCAAACATATTTGTTAACTCATGGTAAACTTCATGGGTTGAGTGGGCTGGAACGCCATCCATTTGGTACCAACACGTATTTAGAATATTTAGTGGCAAATTTTCCAAACAATTTGAAACCACCGTTCTAAGAATTTCTAGGTATTTACGAGAAAATAAGTTAATAAAATGGAAAACTATGATATCGAATAAAAAATACCTCGTTAGCAAGAAAACGGTAGCAGATAGGTATAGGGAATCCTAATACAGATTGAAATATAACTTAATTCTCCATCACAGAAAACAATAAAATACAGGGTGTTTCATTTAAGAAAATTGACTTTTGAACAGTTGAAGTTTGTCAGAATGAACTAAATTTTTTGGACACCCTGTAAATGATAAAATATCAAACTACATATCACCTGAAAGCTTAATAGTTCGCTTAATTATAGTCCAAAATTTGCTACTATTACTTTTGTTTTGAATAAGTGACGGGCATTCCAATGGGATACTACAAAACCTAATTTTTTCAAAAAAATTAAAATATCTCAAAAACTGCCGAAAAGAGGTATAGGGAATTGTTAAGAAAGTTCACTTAAAATCAGCAGAGTAATTCAAAAATGTAATAATATACTGGGTGTTCTATTTAAAATAAGGAAGTTGATAGCTACTTCCGGTATAATCGGAAGTGTCAGAAAAGCAAAAATACTTTAGTTGAATAGATCGTCCTCGCTAACCCCTGATTCCAAATTTTAAAAAATGAATTCCAATGGGAAGTTCGTAAACTTTTAATGAACGGGTTAGCTGAATCACCCTGTATAAGACGATCTAATTCACACAATTAATTTAAAAAAGCATACCTTTACAGCTATAGCTACTAAGCGACGTCGTCCTCGTCGGTAAGGAAGCCAGTCTACCCCTACAATGCGGACACGACTCGTTGCTGCTCTGCTCGGTTCGGGCCCAGCGCGCCGCCACTGGAGGCGGCAGGGGAGGCGGCGGCGGCGAGGGACTAGCCGAAGGAGTCGACCAGCTCGGGCCGTCCATCATCTGGCACTGGCTGCCACTGGCGCTCATCTTTGATGGCATCTGAAAAAGGGGTTTCATTTTTACAAGCGACACTCTTCGTGACAGTTTAAATCGAGTCCGAGAAATAGTAAATGGAAACCGTTGAAGATGTCACAATAGCCGGCGACGTCGCCTTTACTTGAATCGGCGACATGGGAAAAGCGGCCTGGATAGCGGGAATTGGAGTGAGGAAATCGTCGAAATGTAGATTGTAATTGTTTTTAATTGTAATTGTAATTATTTCAAGATGTTATTAAAGAATTACTCTATACATTATATTACATTACATTATATTTGGATTTAATTTCATAAAGAATGTTTTATAGTTTACTAGAATGTTCACTAAACAAACCAAATGGTTATAAAAATAATAATATCGTGTGATAAACTTGATCAAAAATTATAACTCCATAGATTAAATATACAGCTGAGAATAAGTCGATTATATAAAGGGGAAGGGTAAACATAATTCGCATGAACCAAGAGCACCATGTTAACCCCATTGTATTAACTATATCAGACACTCCACTTCGTTGACAACACAGACCTCACTCCAATTCCTCCCCAGTGATACGTGGCTGTATTGATGAATGCTGTTCGATGGTAGTCGATGTAAATCAGTCATATAATTTCCCAATGTAATCTCAGAGCTTCTTTCACATATGACTTTAGGATGTGTATAGTCTTATTTTCGCGATTGTATCTACGACACATAAAAGTTTCAATATAGACAAAAAGGTGAAAATACTTATTTAGTCTACCATAATATCCCACCTATCGTAAGACACTAGCATGTTAGTTTACTGTAATGTGTAATTAATACTATTTTTGCTCGTCCCTCACTTTGGAGTCCAATAATTTGTAGAATATTCTAACCTTAAAATAATTCTGATGGCGTGCCACAGGGTAGGGTCCTTAGACTTATGCGTGTTGTACACCAACAACATTCCACTAAGCGAGGAGTATTTTATCAGCAACATTTGCTATTGATATTGCCCTTCTCCCCACTGATTACGATATTCAATCAGCCACAAGTAAATTACAAGGAGCCGTCAATAATGTTACCAACTGGACAAATAAATGGTATATCAAGCTACGTGAAGCGAAGTCGACTCACGATATCAACAAGAGATAGGATTATGTACCAGTGGTAATTAACCATTAAGCAATTTCACACGCAACAAAGCAACGTGTCTGGGCATGACCTTCGGATTCTATAGGTGCCTCATCATTTCCATACTTTTCCGTCTGCCCCTTCATCCAACATAACATGACACGGTTTCTATACCCTTGTCCAATTAAAGTCATTGAATTTACCCGGAATTATGCCATTGAATACCCGTCTTTAAATATTCCAATGTCTTTTCTGCCTAGTAATTTCTCTGATTGCATGTGAGGCCCTCATACCCTCAGCTAGCACGAATACTATGTCGTCCAGTAACCCACTGTTCGAAAGTTGAAATCTTCAGAGAATATCCGAATATCTAAATCTAATTTAGTGAGAAACATGCAAACATATTAGAAACATGGGAACCCTAAAAATCTGAAAAATATGGAACACAATGTTCCACAAAACAAGAACAATTAGTATTTTCCCACATTCAGTTAAAGTTATTATATAATGGAAAAATGAGATTGTAGATAAGTAAAAATGTAATCAAATTGTGATGGCATTGGGTTCAAGACTGTGATGAAATATCTGAAGAAATTAATAATAGAAAAGTATAGTCCACATATAATTACGTACGATATACCGTACTGTGATTTATTTAACTATAAAAAATTAAAATATTCAGAAAATCAAATATGAAAGGACAAAGAGAATAATCATATAACAAACTTGATAATGTAGATCCACCTCTAAGTATTATAATACAGAATAATAAGATTATGAGAAAATGAAAATATAGAATCACCGACTTTAACATTCAATTATCCCAAACACTCTAAAGTAAAATACTTGGACTATTCATGGATTGAAATCTTCTTTAGACTGATCCGATTTCTGTTTAAATTCCATGTTTCTTTATCCACTAAAGGTGATATCCTCAGAGAAGAACAACAGCTAGGCCGAGATTTAGCTTATCTTCACCTTCAGTGGCTACCACTGCCGACTTAGAAATTGACCAGAAAACAACAAGCCACATGGATAGTGAAACGGTTACAATAAATTCCAGTTTGTCACGAGATGTGAAAAGCAAGACTATATCTGAAGTAGTTTTTACTTTTGGCCTGTAACAAATAAATGGACCTCTTTAAAGTCAATGAGTGTATATCGCCTTAAAAGGCATGCAAGTACATTTTGAACTAATTCTTACTTGTTTTCAGTTTTACATAAAAATATTTTTAATCGAGCAGAGTTTCGGTTAAATAAAGTTTCCAAGATATATGCACCCTAAAATTGTGTATCATGATTTGTCGTATGTCGTTGGGTGTAGGTGACGAATAGAATCTCCTCAACACACCCAAAATATTATAGCAATAACCTTTCCTGATAAAGACCACACTGCATCTTCTGCGTCTTCACCTTTAGTAGAATGAATTTCTTATTTCCCCCTAATTTTACAAAAAGTGTTATTCACGATCTAGAGATACCTAGCCTTCCACATTGTTGAACACATTAAGCATTATGTAAGTATTTAATTCTGACCCGTTCCATTACATTACCTTCTACCTTCATTTATTCCATTGTTCTCTACCTTATTCCATTTTATGAATTCTGTTCTACAACATTTCATTTTAATCTATTCTATTTAGTCCGATTTAATTCCATTTTCTTCCATTATATCCCAACCATACCATTGTATTCCCAGTCCATTCTATTCTATTTCGTTCTATCCTGTTCTCCCTCGATACATCCTATTCTATTCCGTTCAGTTTCATTCTACCCCACTATCCAGAAATTAAGTGAATGACAATGTTGTTCATATTATGGTAGACTGGGTACGTTTTTTATACTGTGTGTCTTGGTTAAGTCTCAAAATTGAAGCGCTGAGACCAAAAATGGAGAGTGTGGTATATCTTACTTCTCTTCCATTTCCTCATTCTATTCCATTATGTGCCATTCTCATCTCTTCTATTTCTTCGAGGCCCATATCGCCTCCATCGTCTATACATGAAGATGTAATTGTAATTATTTTATATTGTATAATATAAAATAATTATCATGATACAATCATGAAGATTGTATCATGATCTTCATGGTAACTCTCGTAGCTAATCTCGTAGCTTACCTGTAGTCGAAACATAAATGCACTGTCACTACTGATCAAACTGATCACTAAACATAGTGACGCTACCGAATTATCAGAAATCATTCCAGTCTAGTAATAACCGAAATAAATGGACCTCTTTAAAGTCAATGAGTGTATATCGCCTTAAAAGGCGTGCAAGTATATTTTGAACTAATTCTTACTTGTTTTCAATTTTAAATAAAAATATTTTTAACCGAGCAGAGTTTCGGTTAAATAAAGTTTCCAAGGTGTATGCACCCTAAAATTATGTATCATGATTTGTCGTATGTCGTTGGGTGTAGTTGACGAATAGAATCTCCTCAACATACCCAAGATATCATAGCAATTACCTTTCCTGATAAAGACCACACTGCATCTTCGGCGTCTTCACCTTTAGTACAATGAATTTTTTATTTCCCCCTAATTTTACAAAAAGTGTTATTCACGATCTAGAGATACCAAGCCTTCCACATTGTTGAACACATTAAGCATTATGTAAGTATTTAATTCTGACCCGTTCCATTACATTACCTTCTACCTTCATTTATTCCATTGTTCTCTACCTTATTCCATTTTATGAATTCTGTTCTACAACATTTCTTTTTAATCTATTCTATTTAGTCCGATTTAATTCCATTTTCTTCCATTATATCCCAACCATACCATTGTATTCCCAGTCCATTCTATTCTATCTCGTTCTATCCTGTTCTCCCTCGATACATCCTATTCTATTCCGTTCAGTTTCATTCTACCCCACTATCGAGTCCAGAAATTAAGTAAATGACAATGTTGTTTATATTATGGTAGACTGGGTACGTTTTTTATACTGTGTGTCTTGGTTAAGTCTCAAAATTGAAGCGTTGAGACCCAAAATGGAGAGTGTGGTATATCTTACTTCTCTTCCATTTCCTCCTTCTATTCTATTATGTGCCATTCTCATCTCTTCTATTTCTTCGAGGCCCGTATTGCCTCCATCTTCTATACATGAAGATGTAATTATAATTATTTTATATTATACAATCTTCATGATCTTCATGATAACTCTCGTAGCTAATCTCGTAGCTTACCTGTAGTCGAAACATAAATGCACTGTCACTACTGATCAAACTGATCACTAAACATAGTGACGCTACCGAATTATCAGAAATCATTCCAGTCTAGTAATAACTGAAATAAATGGACGTCTTTAAAGTCAATGAGTGTATATCGCCTTAAAAGGCGTGCAAGTATATTTTGAACTAATTCTTACTTGTTTTCGATTTTAAATAAAAATATTTTTAACCGAGCAGTTTCGGTTAAATAAAGTTTCCAAGATGTATGCACCCTAAAATTATGTATCATGATTTGTCGTATATCGTTGGGTGTAGTTGACGAATAGAATCTCCTCAACATACCCAAGATACCATAGCAATTACCTTTCCTGATAAAGACCACACTGCATCATCTGCGTTTTCACCTTTAGTAGAATAAATTTCTTATTTCCCCCTAATTTTACAAAAAGTGTTATTCACGATCTAGAGATATCAACCCTTCCACATTGTTGAACACATTAAGCATTATGTAAGTATTTACTTCTGACCCATTACATTACCTTCTACCTTCATTTATACCATTGTTCTCTACCTTATTCCATTTTATGAATTCTATTCTACTACATTTCATTTTAATCTATTCTATTTAGTCCGATATAATTCCATTTTCTTCTATTATTTCCCAACCATACCATTGTATTCCCAGTCCATTCTATTCTATCTCGTTCTATCCTGTTCTGCCTCGATAAATCCTATTCTATTCCATTCAGTTTCATTCTACCCCACTATCGAGTTCAGAAATTAAATGAATGATAATGTTGTTCATATTATGGTAGATTTTACACAGTTTTGATACTGTGTATCTTGGTTAAGTCTCAAAATTGAAACTTTGAGACCCAAAATGGAGAGTTTGGTATATCTTCCTTCTCTTCCATTTTGTCATTCTATTCCATTATGTGCCATTCTCATCTCTTCTATTTCTTCGAGGCCTATATCGCCTCCATCGTATATACATGAAGATGTAATTGTAACTACTTTATATTATCCAATCTTCATGATCTTCATGACAACTGTCGTAGCTTATAAATTACCTGTAGGCGAAACATAAATGCACTGTCACTACTGATCAAACTGATCACTAGTGATGCTACCGAATTATCAGAAATCAGTCCAACTTAGTAATAACTGAAATTTCCAACCAATCATCGACGGCTTTTGGATGTTGAATATAAATAACACAGGCCTACAAATTTTGACACTTTGAAAGTTGATTTGGGTTTGATAAGTGATTATAAGTGATTTTTTTACGCTGTTTCATATCTACCTTCCGTTTTTGCACTTCATGTAAGGTTTTAGATCAACTGAGTAACCAGATTAAATTAAAAACTAAACGAAAAATGACATTGTAATCAACATTATATTTAATAAACATTAAAAACATAGTAAAAAGTAACAACACAAATAGTTTTGAGTATCAAATTTCTCTTTTTCTTTGAAAATCTCTTCCTTTTTAACAAAATACCTCTTTTTATAGTTTTTCTTTTGTATTCGTTGGATGATCTCTTTTATCTTATGAATATTTAGCATTCAGCAATAATCTGCCATCATCGCCACATCCAATTGATACTGGTACCTCCTTTCCGTCTCCTCTATGTCTTGATAAAACCTTTCACCTTGGTCCTCACTAACAGCACCAAGATTTCCTGGAAAGTAGTCCAAATGAGCATGCAGAAAATGAATTTTTATGCTCATATTAGAACCAAGTTGCTTAAACTTATTCAGCACTTTGTTGACAATTTCCTCATATTGCGTATGTTTATAATTTCGTAAGAAATTTTCTGTTATATTTTTAAAACATATCCAAGATTTTTAAGTGGCGACAAAAGATTTTTTTGCAAATCAACCAAATTTGCATAAATAACGTTTTTAGAACCAGGTGTTAAGTTTATAACAAAATATATTTGATGTATTTTTACGACTTGTAGGCATTTTTAAAACAAAATAAAAACACGACGCGATATGTACGAGTAAACGTACACACATTAAGAACGTACTACGGCGACTAGTAAATACCCGAATAGCATAAAACCAGAATATCCCCACCGGCCAACTCTGTTTCGTTAAATCGCCCACACAAAGATTTAAGAAAAATTTTATTTTGTACAACCCCGGTTTTAAAAATTACAAATTATTGTACAATGTACGTATATTTACAAATACTGGTGCGTGACGGAAACACGAAAACAGTGTTTCTGTAATTCATGGTATGTAACTAAACCAAAAAGTCAAGAAAAGGCCGATCACAAAATATTTGTTGGCTTGTGTAATTAAATAAATGTTAGTGGACTCGCCATATTGTTTACAAACGTAGACTTTCGAATGCATTTATAATCGTAATTAGTGCAACAAGTTCCGCCCGATTTGATTCATATTATATTATTACAAGGCAGTCTACCACTCAGCCCCAAAACCTCCTCTGCGATATCAGCTTTGCTTTGTTTGGATTGCCCCGACGTACGATATTAATTACCAATATTAATCAAAGGAGATAAGGTGGCGGAATACTCAAATTTCCATTGGACGACCGAGTCATTGTACCTGTAATATTTCATGGTTAGTTCATAATTCTGGAATACTGAAAAAGAAGATACGGCTCGAGGTTAATGTAGAAAAATAGAATTTAATTTTTATGTTAATCTGGGGAACGGTTGGTTAGTTAATTACGGTCTCATTAAGTCGCTTACATCAGAATGCTTACGACAGTGGAAGTTGGAGGCTTATGAAAATTTATATTACTGCTGAAACTGCAAGATATTGAAGGTAGACATGGCTATTTTTAATAGTAAAACCACAGTCTATCAACTACAATAGGACGAGTTTGTTGTGAAGGCGAATAGGGTGAGCTGTAAGTTTATCCTAAGAATAAACTTGCGAAAAAGAATAAAGTAAACATAGAAGGAAATTTAAACGTACCGATATTTTACTATAGTTCATACAAAACAAAATCAATGCACGTCATCATGTGACGTAATTTATTACCACTACACTTAGAATTTCATTCGCTTTTTAATCAGAAATTTAAATTTGGCGCCTATTTTAAGGTTGGCAGCAATTGACATACGTCGTGCATAGTACCAAATTTATCGGATGTTTAGACGATTTAGACTTTAGACTATTCAATTTCTAAAGTGTTTTAGCCACAAGTTAATAAGAACACTGCTCTTTTGAGAACAAAAGTTCCTGGTATCATCCAACGCAAGCACCATAAATATTCGGACTCTTGCATACCTTGGGCTGATGTTTACACAATGCCGGAAAAATTAAACAGTCGTTGTAAAGAATTGGTAGCAGCTTTGCTTCATTATTTTGAACAAGAACGAAACCATTGCTGCCGTTAACAGCGGAAGTAAGTTACTCCTTGGAAGTTAGTGTTTGAAAATTATATAACATAACCTTTTTTAGCGCGTAGCAGCAGCTTTGAATTTAGATGTTTCGACTATTAGTAGAATTTCACAAGCAAGTAAAAACAATAAATTGTTAATATCACCACCTCCAAAAAGACGTTGCTATAATAAAAGGGTTACTAGTACAGCTATGTTAGATAGAAGTGCTATCCGTCATACGATTTATGAGATCTACGAAAGAAATAAGTTATTTTTCTATGGTATTTTTTTACAAGAGACGGTTGTAATGTACAGTGTTTGGAGTAATTTTCATATTTACAAGAGAACATGTAAAGTTATCGCCATTATGGGAAAAATTATGAGCAAAACAGTTATTAGCCGGTTGTCGTATGTCACTGAGCACCTTACTGAAACAAATAAGTTTCAAATATAAACACATCCCATTAAAGTGTAGTTTATGCAAAATTAGCTCCAAGTTTTACTTCACAAATGTTAGTTATAACATAACCCTAGTATTATGAAATTTCCTTGAGTTCTACAGTACTTTTGGTAATGTGGCAACAGTGGTCACATTACTCACACACTCTGATGCATCACACTCTGACGCATCAGGTACATTATGATTATCAGGTACATTATGTGCATTGCTGTTTGCTTTATATGAACTATATACAACGTTGTCCAAGAGTAATGAATAAATAACTTTCTTACGGCCTATACAATGCATAGATGAAACCCTAAAATGTTTAAATATGCATTTCAAAATGACATCACTTGAGCAGAGTCTCCTTTCCTCTTCTCTCGTATTCGGCGGTGACAGGTATTTAAAATATTTAAATTGAACAAGGATAATCTCATAAAAATAATCAAGTGAAGTAAAATTGGGAGAACGGACCCTTACGTCCACTGCAAAATATATTGGAGCTCTGTCCTGTTGATACACTGTTGAAAATTTGTCGTGTTAATTGTGTGAAAAATTGTGGAGAAGTACATATTTCTGGTGTAATATTTAACACCAGTGTAATTTCACACTACTATAATTGTAAACTTTTATACATTTTTGGTATAAAACTAATATAATTACATCGCAATATAATACACTTTAGTGGGGTGATTTTGGTTTATTTGATCTTTTTAATCAAAATAAACTACTAGATAAACCACTACATTCATCAAGAGTACGAGGACGTGACAATTTTACCCAACTAAACGTGTTTGAAGTTGCGTGAATATAAATGAGTCAATCGTGGTCAAATGTTGTCCGGCGTGGTTTGGTGCATGAAGCAGAGCACGAGAATTGGGACAATCTTTCTAGATATTCAATTTTCTGTCACTTGCAATTAGTATGCGAATATTGAGAGACAAATTAATAAACTCGTGGACAAAATTAACGCACCAGTGAAACTACACAGTATTACTTTAATTTTTCTGAGAATATTTAAATCATAGTACCTGCATGATCATCATCATCATCATTAGGTCATCAGTCCTAAGACTGGTTGGACGCTAACCTCCAGCTTTTCCTATCTTGTGCTAACCTACGCATTTCGCTAATTGTGCTACAACCTACATCCCTTACTATTTGCGAGCAGTAGTCTAATCTCGGCCTACCTCTGCCTTTCTTCACTCCTATTTCTGCCTCCAAAATATCGCGGACTATTCCCCCATGTCTCAGCAAGTGGCCTACCATTCTATCTCTTCTCTTCTTTAAGTTTTTCCACATACTTCTTTTCTCGCCGACTTTCTCCAATACTTCTTCGTTTCTAACCCTATCAGTCCATGGTATTTTCATCATTCTTCGGTAACACCACATCTCAAAAGCTTCTAATTTCTTCCTACTTGCTTCCCCTACCGTCCAGGTTTCGCAGCCGTATAGTGCCGTGCTCCATACATATGTTTTCAAAAATCTCTTCCTTGTTTCTAAGTTTATTACCCCCGAGCATAAAAGTGCTTTCTTTTCGTTAAAAGCTACTCGACCCTGCGCTATTCTTTGTTTTATGTCTTTATCGCTTCTTCCATCCCAATTTATTTTACTTCCTAAATAAGTGAAGTCTTTAACTTCCTCCAACCTTTCATTATTAATTTGTACTTTCGTTTTTGCTCTGCTCTCGCGCCCTCTGCACACTAACACTTTAGTTTTATTTTTATTCACTCTCATTCCGTATTCCTCTGTCAACACTGCCTCCATTTCGTTCAATGCTGATTCTAATTCCTCCTTACTAGATACTTACTAATACTGCTATATCATCCGCGAATCTCAGCATTTTTAGTTTCTGTCCCTGTACTTTAATCCCGAAATCCACTCTATCTTTTACCACATTAATCGCCTCTTCGATGTACAGATTAAAAATTAGTGGTGATAGCGTACATCCTTGTCTTACTCCTTTCCTAATACCTACTTCCCTTTTTTCCCCTTCTACTTCTATAACAGCAGCTTGCTCTTTGTATAGATTGTGTACTACTCTCCTATCTCTATACTTCATTCCCGCGCTCTTTAGTATCTCGAACAATATCACCTGCGTGATATTATAATTAAATTATTTCAAGTAATGTTTAACAAATTAGACTGATATTAGCGCAAAAAAGACATTATTAAATAAGAAAAAGGAACAATAATGTCAAATGTAATGAAAACGATGTTAATGAAAAACTTTAGAAAGAAATTGGATGTGAAATTAAATCATAAGGATTTGAATTCGGTAACGTGTAGATCCTCTTATAGCTCTTATTTCCATTCGTTTGGTCATGTTATTTATCAAGTGGTAAATTATTTCATGTGAAATATTCTCCCATTCGGTAAGAATGACTTATTGGAGTTCCCTAACAGTCACAGGAGCAGGTATGTAGCGCCTAACTAATCGTTTTAGTGCATTCTACAGATGTCGGGGTTCATATCTGGACTTCTTGGTGGCCAGCCCATAATTGAAATATTAACAAATTGAAAATAACCCAGTACCTCTCTAGTAACGTGGAACCAAGCATTATCATGCATAAAACCAAACAGTTTTAAAACCTTAAAACATACTTTTCCGCAAGTAGAACATCTCTATCTTGAACTTGAGCGGCCGAGAAAAAATAAACCAACAGATAAATGCGGAATATGTGTTTTATGCGACAGTTTTACTTTCTTCATTGGCGACTGATTCAGTGCCGTATCAATACGTTTGTGATTGAACGAAATTATTTTTTTTTCTCATTCATTCATATATAATACAGGCCGAATATATGTTTTTTTCGTTCAATACATAATCAGCAACGCGTTAAATGTTTAAGTTTAAAATCTCAGAATGGGCATATACATTTACATCGTGCTTTCTCATAACCCATGGACAGGGTGAGGTGTGTCCTATCCACCTCGAAATAAATGTCGTCTGGTAAACGTCCCTAATCAGAATCAGTCGAAACCCGATCGATCCGACACGATTTAATTGAGTAATCGTGCTAACAAAAAAAATTCTCAAATAATCCACCATTGTGCATTTTCATGACCCATGAATATGGTAGAGTGTGTCTATCCACCTCAAAATCAATAGGTGTCCTCTGGGAGACGTCTCCGATCAGAATCAGTCAAAACCCGATCAATACCACAGGATTTAATTGAGTTATCGTGCTAACAATAAATTTCAATGCCGACGACAACGACACACAGACAGACACAAATTTTGTAAAATCCATATTTTTTTTTGTTTTTAGTCCGAAAAACAAAAAATAAACACTAGAAAAAAATGTTTTTTTCCATTTTTCTTTACACGATTACATTACTTTTCCGCTCTGGTATAGTTTAGCGCGGAAAAGTAATAAAACTGTCCCGGAAAACGGGGCAAATGGCATCACATGTTCTTCTACGATGTTTTCTACGTAGAAATGTGCATTCATGGATCTTCTCCGTATAGGAATCCGCTCGACCATCGAAACAAAGTCCTCCCCAGAACAATACTGATCCACCAAGAAATAAGATCCTCGGAGAGATATTGCGGGTAGAAAACTTTTCTCCTGGCTTCCGCCAGTCTCGTTAATGTGCATGTGATACATTAAGACTTACTTTTGCTTCGTCTGAAAACAAAACTTGCTTCTAGTCGTAACGTAGTCTACTAACTCTATATTATTTGGTGAGCAGTGGTGCAATAGCTGGTCTTGTACTATCTAGTTCTCCTTCGTTAAACCTTCTCTTAACCCTTCGTCTAGATATTGCTACATTTCGAACTACTACTAGGGCTCTGTTTAACTCTAAACCGTAGAATGCCGTTTCTTAAAACGATTTACATAAAATATTGCTTATCTCTTGCATCTATAGACTTCTTACAACCTTGTCCTGGGGTTCTACAGTAACTTCCAAATTCATTGAGACATTTAACTGGTCGACTAATTGTTGATTGTCGTAACAAATTAGCCATGTATCACTGGCTACATTCCGCGTTAACCATAGTTATCGGTTTCACTGCTACATTTTCTCTTAAGTTACGTGGACGATTCATTCCTTCTACTCTTCCTGGATACATTGTTTCATTCAGTTGTTCATTATATTTAAAAAATCTTTTATATTTAACCCTTTCGACACGGAATATAAAGCACTCGTTTTTTCCAAAATTTTTGGAATACTTGCGTTCTGATGGTCTCATATATTAATGCTTCAGACTTATATTTTGTTTTGTACGCGAAGGCCCTTGGGGCGTGTGGTACTTATACGTACCAACCAGGTTTTTGATTGGTACGTATATGAACCAATAGTATTTAACACTTACACCTTACTATACAAAATTTTCACGAGTAACTTAATTTTATTTTCAAATATAAGTATCAGCAATGCGAAAATTAGTATATAAACAAAAAGTGATATTATTTCGCGTGATAATAAGCAAAACAATTCTTGCACAGGGGAATAACACATTCATCGCACAGTGTTTTGGTTTTGGTTTGCTCTTGTTGGTGGCACAACTCTAATAAATGGAGGCTTTGATAGATCTCGCCTCATATCGTTGTACATATTCCTACATTCACCGCGCACATGTTCAAACAAGTTTGAAATACCTTTTTCCACCATTTATTAGATTTGTGATCATGATCATAGAGGCCAATCAATTGATCAGCACGATCTACACCTCCCACTTTTTATTAGTCCACTCAACAATACGCAAATATAATAAAAAAGTATTTCGAATAGTTATCCTAGAGTCAATGCTTTTGTTATAGTATCATGGTGCGAACAAATCCTTGGAGGAGGTGTTTCTTTGCGGGTTGAAATGTATTAGTTGGAACCTTCCAGTCAAGAATTCGGTTTGCTGCAGCTGGTAAGTTCTCAGGTTCAACTTGCGAAGAATCGTCAGAAGAATCGCTGCTTTCGGAAGAAATCGATTCCTCGGTTTCCCTAGCGCATTGTGAAGCACTTGGTTCTTCCAAAGAACTACTTTCCGATTCTGAATTTGGCTCATAAAAATCGTCAGATCCAGAAGAGAAGTCCTCTACTTCATCTAAGTGTTCTGCTGTTTCTTCGGCTCTTTTTGACTAAGGGTCGCTTTCTTTTCCATTCACTCATGGCGCTATAGTCCAATCAATAGGGACTGACCCGGTCACTAATTGTAAACAGCAAAAAAAAATTTGAGCATATAGAAAGTAAAATTTCAAGAAACTTACAGTTTTTTGCTCTCAAAATGGCGGCCGCTAACATAACTTAAAAAATTCGCAAAAGTAAAAAAACGGTTTTTCGCGAATAAAAAAGAAAATTGTGCTCGGATTGGAAAAAGTTAAATGAGAAAGTTGTGGATAATGAAAAAATCTTTCGATTCAATTTTTGTGAGCTCGAATCGATTTATTACGTTTCGAGGTATATCGAAAAAACCGTTGAAAATTGCGTTTCTTTGTTTTTGCTCTAAAAATAACAATATTTGATGAAAACATTTAATAATTTCAGAAAATATAGTCCTAAGTGAGACGAAAATAATCGTTTTTGTACAATTCCAAAATATGTTTTTTTCAAAGTCACCTATAGCTGTTTTTGTAAAAAAAAGGTGTTTTCGTAAAATGGCTTTTCTATCGAAATGGATGGTCCTACAGACTTGTTCGAGGGCTTATTTTCTTCGTTAGGAGTTGTACTACAAATATATTTCAATTTTTTTAAATTTTTTAAATAAAAAATTGCATTTGAAAATGACGTAATTTTCGTACATCGATTTTTTGGCAATAAATTCTTGTAACAAAACCGATGTACGAAAATCACGTCATTTTCAAACGCAATTTTTTATATAAAAAACTTAAAAAATCGATTGTCGCTAAAAACATATTTATAGTACAACTCCTGACGGAGAAGATAAACCCTCGAACAAGTCTGTAGGACCATCCGTTTCAATGGAAAATCCGTTTTACGATTACACCTTTTTTTACGAAAGCAGCTCTAACTTTGGAAAAAAAAATATTTTGGAATTGTATAAAAACGATTGTTTTCGTCTCACTTAGGACTACATTTTCTGATATTATTAAATGTTTTCATCAAATATTGTTATTTTTAGAGCAAAATCAAAAAAACGCAATTTACAACGGTTTTTTGATATATCTCGAAAAGTAATGAATCGATTCGAGTTCACAAAAACTGTATCGAAAGATTTTTTCATTATCCACAACTTTCTCATTTAACTTTGTCCAATCCGAGCACAACTTTCTTTTTTATTCGCGAGAAACCGTTTTTTTGACTTTTGCGTTTTTTTAGGTTATGTTAGCGGCCACCATTTTGAGAGCAAAGAACTGTAAGTTTCTTGAAATTTTATTTTCTGTATGCTAAAATTTTTTTGCTGTTTACAATTAGTGACCATTTAACATAGGATCTCAGGCAGATTGATTGGACTACTAGGAGTAACAAAATAGTACGCTTTACAACCCGGATGGTACATTTATGTACCGCAATGATTTCCCTCAAACAAACCACACATGAGATTTATTTCCAACTTACCTTAGAGCTCCAAGATTATCTCACGTCAAATAACACACACATTTCACAAAATATTGAAAGTAATGCTCAAATATCGTATAAATGTAACCAGAACATGAGGTTCATACGAACATGTATTGTGTGAACCAGTCTGCAGAATATAAAGCTAAGTTATGAGATCTGTCAAGTTTCATTTGCAAGAAGATAAAACACTGATACTCTTTTAATATGTTCAATATTACTGATTTCGACTTCAGGCAGGTGGAAATACAGCTAGTACACATATGTGCCCTTCGGGACGAAAGGGTTAAGAATATTACTTTACTGCCTGTTAAATCTGTGAAATAATTACAATTATTTATCAGCAATGACAGGAGATGTTCTAGGTCACCTACATAATATGCTTAAGGATTTAAAACTTCGAAAAATTATAAGAAATAACGAAAAGTTTCATATATAAGTTTTATACTATACTCTAAAGTTTTTCACATCTTCATGTTGTGTTGGAGTTGACGTCTATCATTTCAATACTACATCCATTTAAGATGCAATTGAAAACAGTTTAATATAGTAACTTTTACTGAAGTTTATAAGAGTTTGTTACTCTTTGAGAATGGCATAAAAGTCGAAACAATTGTTAGAAATATAGTTTGCAATTTTTGTGAAACCTACCAAGTGTTTTCTTTCATTTACTAGTCAAAAATATTTCACCAAATGCCCAGCGACCTCTCCATTTCTACAACAGTTCATATTCAGTCAATGACACCGAAACCGTTTCATATATGTTGTTTCTAAATAAAATTCTGGGACATACTGTACAAGGGATAGAGTTTTCCAGTGTTACATGTTTCATAATCCTATTTTTTATTCAGATAAATGGCGCAAATACCGGTAAACACCATTTTCGAGAGCCACTACCCATTCAACTGAAATCATATATCAAACTTTTGTCAAGCATCTATATTTTTACATAAACTGCCGGTGACTTCATTCACATCGGACGTTAATTAGTCCCATCAATCTCCTGTTTCGAGCCTTTTATATTTCTGCTGTTTTCAATCACATCATCCGTCGAGTGGTTGCCTGCACTCAGAGTGCACATGAGCGGGAAACTTGGAGAGAACGAGGGTGTAATTCAGGTCAATTAATCAAAAGGGCGTTCGTCAAGAGGTTAATTGGCTCTAATCAATACGTCCTATCGGTATTTACACCTACAATAAAATTTCGTTTGTCACTACGTAGTATACTTGTCGTGTACTTCGGTGTATTCAATCGGGTGATTATGTTGGTTGATTATCGTATTCAAAATATAAAGTAAGTATATCTTTTAAAAAGTTATTGTCTTGAGTCTGTAACGAAGTTTTAGTCGAATTTTGTACTATTTACTTTTTGATTTATCAAGTTAAATCTCCTATAAATACTCGTAAATACTTGAGCGCATTCTATCTTGGCCTAGCCGTTGAAGAAGGAGGTTCTTCGGTACCACTGATCTGTGATGACAACCGAGAAAATGTAAACTTTTGTTAAATATACCGAAGTCATCTTATTATAAGATATTCTTGTTTAAATACATTATTTCTATTTCAGTATTTAACGTTGGGTTTTCCACTTGAATATGTTCTAAATATTTAATTACATTAATCAGTAAACTAGTATATTCACTAATATATTATTTTTCTGTTTTTGTATTAAGCTTCTGACATGCGCATGAAATGGGCCATTGTCAGTGGGCGCATGACGGCATTTACACCGCCCTTATTTCTTCCACATTTGAAACATATAAATGTAAGTTTAAATTAGAGTTTTCTCATTAGGTAGCATCCAATGCAATATCCATTTACAGGAAAAATAAACAGTTAAAAAAAACGGACTTTTTCGAACGTAGAACATCGCTATCTCGAAATTGATTGGCCGAGAAAAAATAAACCAACACATAAGTGCAGAATATGTGTTTTATGCGACAGTTTTATTTTTTCAATTTTTCGCAAATAGTCCACCATCGTGCTTTCTCATGACCCATAGACAGGGTGAGGTGTATCATATCCACCTCAAAATCAATAGATCTCGTCTGGTAGGCGTCCACGTCCCTAATCAGAATCAGTCGAAACCCGATCGATCCGACACAATTTAATTGAGTGACCGTACTAACAAAAACAATTTCTCAAATAAACAGTTTTAAAACCTTAAAACGGACTTTTCCGCACGCAGAATATCTATCTCGAAATTGAGTGGCCGAGAAAAAATAAACCAACACATAAATGCACAATGTGTGTTTTATGCGACAGCTTTACTGTTTTCAATTTTTCTCAAATAGTCCACCATCGTGCTTTCTCATGACCCATGGACAGGGTAGGTTGCCCTATCCACCTCAAAATCAAACAGATATCGTCTGGTAGACGTCCCTAATCAGAGTCAGTCGAAACCCGATCGATCCGACACGATTTAATTGAGTAGTCGTGCTAACAAGAACAATTTCTCAAGTAGTCCACCATTGTGCTTTCGCATGACCCATGAAGATGGTAGAGTGTATTCTATCCACCTCAAAATCAATGGGTGTCGTCTGGGAGACGTCCCCGATTAGAGTCAGTCAAGACCCGATCGATCCGACATGATTTAGTTGAGTTATCGCGTTGACAAAAAAAATTCTCAAATAGTCCACCATCGTGCTTTCTCATGACTCATTAACAGGGTAGGGTGTGTCCCAGCCACCTCAAAATCAATAGTTGTCGTCTGGGAGACGTCCTCGATTAGAATCAGTCAAGACCCGATCGACCCGACACGATTTAGTTGAGCTATCGTGCGAACAAGAATAAATGCCGACGACAACGACGACAACAACAACGACACACACACATACAAAATGGTTTAAAATCCATTTTTAGGACGAAAAACGAAAAATAAATAATAGAAAAAAAAATTTTTACACGATTACATTACTTTTCCGCGTATAGTGAAGTGCGGAAAAGTAATAATATTAAACACATATTGAAGCTTCGATATGTATGTATAAACAGATACCTATAAAGACGGTCTGTTATTTTGTATTTAATATTATTCAAGAAAATGGAGTATATAAACATATTTTTCTTTCATCTTCATGAAGTAAACATGAACTTTGAAGATAAGGTTTTTTAAAAAAACATTTTACAAAAATTAATTTAATTTTATATCAGTTTTTCCCGATCCTGATAGTCAATACAGCCAATACTTTTTATTTTAAGCTATACAGGCCGCTCCATCTAACGTCTATAATAGTAGTTTGAGAATACTGAAGGATGCCGATACACCCCGATAACGAATAACGTTTGAATTCAAATTTTTCTAAAATCACGGTGTAAATGCCGCCCACGCGCCCGCCAGAAGGTTAATTTTTAGGTAGAGACTGTTTAGGAATTTTAAACTCCTAAATCCTAAATGTGTTTGATCCCTGTTTTGATCAAGATAGCTATACCACCACAGTCCATTCTTACTCGTTAGAGAACATAGTTACAGGCAGCGCTTTATTATTTTAAACACTTTCACAAAATAAAGCCTGTAGCGTTATAATTTGATCCCAAAGTGCTCTCAAGGAAAGTCAAGCGATATTGGAGGATCCTCAAGTTGAAGCAGATTCATAAACTATTCGTAACACTTACACGGGATCTAATAAAGGTAATAGAGAAATTACAAAATCCTTCCTTTTCGTTAGTGGAATCACTGCAGATAGTGGATGCTGTACACACACACAGATACATGATTTGAAGGACATAAAAAATAATAGTACATATTATAGCAAAATTTGACAATGTTTTAAAAAAAGATTCAGATTTTGGTAGACTAAAACAAATGTATTTATCTACGACCGTGCTGTAATATGGGGTTCATTGAACTATTTTGAGTTATGTAATTAGCTCTATTACATCACCGTTATGTAATGAACTCATTACATCACTGTTATGTAATGAACTCATTACATAACTCATTTTGTTTTTCAAAAATTATAAACGAAGAAGTAAAAATTTATTGAACCTAAAACCAATACAATAATTATTTGTTATTATAAATATTAATATTATTTTCGCCAGGTTGTAGTAAGATTTTCGACGTAAGATAACGCACAACGCGACGAGAAAATCACAAAACTAAGCGTTATTTAAAACAGCTGGATTGTTACTATGGTTTTAACAAATTTTATGCATCATGTTACTTTGATTTGGTATGAAATGGGCCTCGTCGTTAAAGATGATTTTTTTGGCGAAATTTGGGTCAACTTTCAATTTCTCCAGGGCCCAATCAGCGAATACACGGCGTTGTCCATGGTCGCTTACCTTAAGTTCCTGGATCAGTTGGATTTTATACGGGTGCAAACCCAAGTCCCGATGGAAAATTCGCCAATTTGAAGTCGCAGAAAGGCCAAGGTCTTGTGAATGACGAGAAATTGACTGCCTTGAGTATTCCTGTATACTCTCATGCACAGAAGCGATATTTTCAGCAGACCTTGCGTTTCGGTCACGTATGGGTGTTGGTTGATTGTTTATCAAACCGAGTGACTAAAATTCGGCCACCAAACGTCGAATATTTGACTGGGTGTGGCGAAGATAAAAATCACGTATTCAGCGGAACGTTTCTCGAACGGCGCACTGATTTTGAAAATAAAATTTAGCGATTTGCAACGTTGTTGAACCCTATAACCTTTCTCATGATAATTTCCATACACTACTGAACAATTTACAATAAATTTAACAGATGTTGCTTTAACAACATGGCCGCTATAACCTAACAAATTTCGAGTGTTCCTATTGAAACATCCTACATTTCTATAAAATTACTCAAAAAAATAGCTCTTTCACTGTATCTGACAAAATATATGAGTTGCTATTTAAGAGAGAATGCGTCCCCTTTGGCACTGAAAATGTACGCCACTGTACATAGAACTAAAGTTTTTAAAATGACAGCAAACTTAAAATACCTTCTGACCTCTTCGAGCGTTTTTGTAAGAAGAAAATATTTTACGAGATTTCTCAGATGTTCCAGACTTCATTTCCAAAGTGTATACTTACCCTTGAAATCCATTTATTCTTGAACCTTCACCGTGCTCGACATGTATCCTTGCTGAAATATATTATTTCTATTTTACACCCCCTTGTCTGGCATTGTTACCCTCCAAGACTGCACGTATTTTTCAACGTAAACACCAGCTGCTTGCACATTTGTCGTCTTCATGTTCCACAATTTACATCTCCGAAAGACAAGCTAATTTAGGCAAGTCTAGAACGAGGATTTCCTGCAGAACATTTCGCATATGTCAGAGTACACAGTTCGTGATTTCGAATAAGTTTTCCAGTTTACGAGCGTCTCGTCTTCTGTCGAAGTCCCCGAAATTCGGACTGTTTCGCCATTCTAATTTAACGCGGTAACTCGCTTGCGCCCGCAATTTTATAAAACACCTACAGGATGACGATGCAATGTCAATACCAGCAACTTGCCAAGTTTTAAATTAGGCTGCACAGTTGGTGCAGTGAGTAACCGTTTGGTGCGGTTTGTTGTCCCATTAATGTACAAATTACAGTTGCATAGAGAGCAGATGCGCCAGAAAATTAATTAGATTTGTAAACACGAGGACGGAATCGAAATCGGGCCTTTGTTACTTTGTTGAAATTATATTAATACGTTCTTAAATAAAATTGATTAACACGTAAAGTGGAACTTCTGATTTTATAAATACAGTAACTTAAAAACTTTTAGATGACAGTAGGACACCATGTCCTTTCTTTAATTTTCAATTTTCTTTCCTTTCTCAGTTGGAGAGAAGCATAATGTCAGTAGACTAAAAAAAAGAAAACAGTCTATAGATGATGTTGCAAAAATCAGCATCATCTTCTTTCTTTTCTAGCACCAAATTAACAAATGTACCACGCTGTAAATTGTCTGTAACTGCTAATTGTTGTTAACTGATTTAGTATGCTGACAGATGCAGATCTTTCTTTAAAATCCGATGCGTGCTCTTGACAGATTCAATTGTTGTGTAAGATGTCGAATTGATGTGATTGGATACTCCCGTACACTTTATCTCACTGCAACAATGTTTTTATCTGACAGACCACGACGAGAACGTATTTATTGGTGTTCAATTATCGATAACAGAATAATATTGTTCTCTTCAAATTTCTTGATTAAGTTACCAACTGTTAACTCTGTAGGCGTTCCATTCTGTCCTAATTTTGTGCGAATTTTTCTTAATGCAACTGTAAATGATCACTCATTTTCATATATCATTTGTACATAAACTATTCGTTGTTGAAGTGTTAATCGCGGCATGTTGACGTCGTATGGTTTGTAGGTGACAGACGTTAAATATTGACGCCCTATCTTTGACAGAACATAAATGGCGCACAATTCGAATCTTATAGTTTCAACTGAGACACCCTGTAGTATCACATACATATACACCAATATTTCGTTAATGTAATAAAGAAATTAACTTTGTATATAAAAGGAATATAATAAAGTGTATTCTATTTCAAATGAGTTTTATTTTCCCTCATTATACTATATGATGTAGAATTGATATAAAACTTCACCAAGAAGTAGTGAAGTTTGCGTCAGACGTCTTGTTGATTTTACTCCAATACTGGTATGAAAATTCACACCAGCGAATGGTAAAATCTACCATGGCCTTGCGGTGTTTATTTCACGCCAAACTGGCGTATGTACTATATGTACAGCTTGTCAAGAATAGGAAAAAGTGCAACATTCTCTATGTATGCGTAGAAGAAAGAGTGAAGCAGTATTCGGAGGGAATAGAGTGCACTTTACGCGCGGCCAGTTCGAACACTTAATCCACCTCTTTCACTAACTGTACACTCGATATTCACTGTATAAAGGTCTCAATGCGACTGAGTAGAAACCAGGCTATTTACTGCACATCTCGTGGGCGATCCAGTATTGCAGATTTGAGACTTGTTCCTATTCTGTACCTCCATTTGGTGTGAAGTTGGTATCAAATTTTACATCACATTTTACAGAGAGTCCGAAGTTATTCTTTCTTTTCAGATTTAATTGATAATAGAGTCCATTTGTTTCAATTTTCCATCAAAGCAGTGTAGTACAAAAACAATAACGCCTAACAACTACATCGTTAACAACTACTATTAACAACTTTAATAATTACTATTTCAAGCAAGATTATACAACTGCACATACATGACTTCGGACATTCTAACCTTACTTTGAGTGATTTCTTATAACCGATTAATATGTTTGCATACACAATACACATACATTTTGTATACACAAGTTCAATTTCTGATGTCATTTCTTAATTTTACCACTATTGACTATTTTGTGTCCGCTTACTTAGAAAATAAGATTTTCAAAACTGCTGTAGCTAATTCATATGAACTGAAACAAAAGAATTATTGATGAGTGTGTAACCATAACACTATAAATACTGCAATATTATTTTTATCACTATCAATCAAATGAGCAACACTTCCAATATCGTTTAAGGTAAATAGGTTAATTTACACAATGTTTTCAGGTAGCCATTACAATAGGGAAATTATATTATTTCCGTAGGGAAATAACTAATTGTAGATATTATATAAAAAGCGGTATTAAGGTGGTAAATTTTATTAAAGTGGTATCCTTCTATAGACGTCTATATTCTTGAACATATTATGTCAATCAATTCATGTATCCCTAATAAGATATCAATCTTGCATCTCCTTCAATGAGGTACTAGGAGCAGCTGTTAATGAAATATTGTGGTAATAATTGCTCAACATTTTGTTAATAATAGTTAACTTATGGTAAATAGAATAGCCAACGTAACTTTTATCTACATCTGTTGACTTCCAACCCCCAGAACTCTTTAGATTGAGAATATCTACTCCAGTATTGGCCAATAACTTGACAGATATTCGCCAAAAAGCATGCCTAGTGTATAAATGGCGATCAGGGAGGTTCAGGAACTTTTCATTAGTTGATGGTATTACATATTAGAATGCCTACCGATTTGCTTTTAGCACTTCCTTTTTCATATCTCATAAAAAATCTTGAGCATTTTCATTATCCATTCTTTGCATTTTAGTAATACTCTTGATTATATTATGATGTACTTTCTCTGATTTTTCTTTATATAACATACCAGGTGTGTTCAAAAAATAACGAGAATTTCCGTTTTTTTGGAAAGAATTTTATTTGTTCGTCTACATTAATGTTTCCCCCTTCAAAATAGTCCCCATTAGATATTATACACTTATGCCAGCGCCTCTTTCAATCCCCGAAACACTTCTGGAACTCTATCTTTGGGATAGTGTTTAGCTCTCTCAGTGATATGCTTTTAATCTCATCTATTCTTGCAACACGACGGTCCTTTAGGGTTCTCTCCATTTTTGGAAACGGAAAAATTTCACACGGAGCTATAGCCATAGCCATATCTGCCGAATATGGAGGCTGGGGCATCAGTACAGTATTGTTCTTGGCCAAAAATTCACGAACAAGCATGCATCGTGCTACAAAAGCCATGAATTGTTTCGCCACAAATCCGGACGTTTTTTTTTCGAATTTCTTCACGCAAACGGCGTTGAACTTGTAGGTAGTACTCCTTGTTGATCGTTTAATTTTGTGGCAAGAACTTATGATGCACTATTCCTGTAACATTGAAGAACACAGTGAGCATAACTTTCACGCTCAACCGCACTTGTCGATTTTTTTTCTGTCCAGGCGAATACCTCCAATAACGATCCAGAATACCTCCACTGGACGATTCAGCCCTAGTTTCCAGCCAGGACGTCATATCCATAAACCCATGTTTAATTACCTGTTATGACACGTTTCACTAGTTCTGCATAGCTGTTGACTCTATTTAGTGACTCCTGAGCAACTTCCATTCGCCGCTGTTTCTGTTCGAAATTCAACAATTTTGGAACAGATTTTGCTGCCACCCGTTTCATATCCAAAACACACGAAAAAATTTCATAGTATGCGTGAACTGGTATACCAACATCATCAGCGACTTCTCTGAGTATGATATCTCGGTGATCGTTGATAATCAGTTTTTCCACGTTTTCATCGGTTGTTGATGTGCTTGGGCGTCCAGGAAGCTCGTCATCTTCAACGTCTTCACGGCCTTCTTGGAAACGCTTATACCACTCGTAAACCCTTGTTTTACTCATAGCAGTCTCACCAATAGCAATATTTAACAGTTCTAAAACGTTGCTGTGCTTTATTCCATTCTTATAGCAAAATTCAATGCAAATTCTATGATCATTTTTTTAAATAAATAAATAATCGCCGATCGTACCAAAACACATGTAACCTTCTTCACAGCTGACAATAGACTAAACATTCGATATGGTTAACAATGTACAGATACTTCAGGCATGTTTACCAACACAACAACGAAAGAATCGCGCGAATCAGACTAATACAGCTCGCGAAATTACAAAATTCCCGTTACTTTTTGAACAGACCTCGTATTATGCTATTCATGACGTGAGTATGAAAGAACTTAACGAGCTTTAATAGAAAATTCTTTGATGGAACGACGAGATTCTTGTTACACATGTGCCACGTGTTAAACTAAACCAAATTCAATAGCTAGTCATATTTTATAGATATTCGTTTAATAAACAAAAGCAGTTTAGGATTCCTAATCTCTCCAGACGAAACTTAACCGTACACAGTTGATCGTATTTATCAATTAATTACAATGTGATATATTGTATAGTGTATCTATAGTGTATACATTTTATTGAACGACTTTCGGTAATATATTTAACATAATTTGTCTCACATGACATGAAGTAATGCATGTGATCTGCATCTCATTAAGTAACTGTAGAGAAACATCAACTATCTTTAGCGAAAATTTGAACATATGCAGCATTAAGAGGCGCTTACTTTAAACGGCCTATTAAAACACCGCGTTCTAGTTTAAGCAGCTGTATAATTAAATTTAAAATAACTCGTGCACTCCACTGTTTTATTTTAGTGTACATTATACGAATTACACGCGATATTACCTCTCCACCTTAGAAAATTTATGTTTACAATTGCACCTGTCACTTTATCAGACGTTTCATAATTTCAGTTTTATACACTCATAAAAGTTGTAACGCGGAAAATTATACATTTAACGCTTTATGTCGGCGAGTAATGGTAAACAGAATATTAGTCGTAAAAGTTCGTGCAGCTTTCATTACTTAAGTCTTCCATTTTTTATTTTATAGGCAGCAAAAGATCAGACATTATTGTTATTACAAGGAAATAAGAAAATGTTTCAGTTTAATAAAAATTTGTACACACGAAAAGGAGCAACAAATTGCATAAAACTTAAAACATAAATTTACATTATTTTCTGATTTCATAAAAGAAAACCCACCACGGGCAGGATTCAACATATGTCCCGGGTGGGAATCGAACGACAGACAGCTGTTTCGAGCTTTCTTAGTTATCTTCAGTGCCGTACACAGTACGCCGGTCCAGGACAAATGCCGAAGCAAATCCGTGGGATATTCATCTAATCAATACGATCTATGTCATGGGGTATTCATGTAAATCGATACGATCTATCTCAGTAACTTATACGTTATAAATTACTATTCATTCCATCGCTATTTGCCAAATAAGAAACTCTCTTATCTTGCCGATAAACGGAAGAGTCTACCTGAGCCTAGCCCTAAAAACAAGCCAAGGTTACGTTTTGAGATTTTTTATTTGGCGATGAAATAAACTATATAAACTTGTTGATCGTGCATAGAACACGAGAAATGGGTCGAGGATCGCTACTAGGTATAATTCAATGCCTGGCGGGGCTTTAGTCCGAGGAGTAGTTGTTTCCTATATCGATTATGTAATAGCCTTATTATTCGGGAATTACTTTATAACCACTTTGCGGTTTGGTGGTTCCTTTCTCGGTTCCCGACTTATAAGTTAATGATTATTTTCTGATGCAAACTAGAAATCTACTTTGACTATTCTTCTACCATTTGATCTTATTTCCTTAAGACTGAGTAGAGCCTGAGATATGTACCAATGGCTACAGAGCACCAGCATTATATATACAGTAAAGTCTCAAAGCTGGTAAAATCAAATACAGTGGACGAAATTAACGCATCAACGAAACTTTTCATTATTTCTAACAATTTTTCGAAGTTTTAAATCCTTATAGATGTTATGTAGGTGGCCTAGAATATATTCTATCGCTGTTGACAAATAATTGCAATTGTTTGATAGATGTATAGTAACATGAAACACTTGAATGAAACACTTTGTCCAGTATACTTAAAGTAGAAGAAATGAATCGCCCACTCAACTTAAAATAGGATGAAGCACTGAAAGTGGTAACTTTAGTTAACGAGGGACATAGCCAATGATATGTGGCTAATTTGTTAGGAGTTAAACAATCAACAGTTAGTCGAACAGTTAAATGTCTCAATGAACTTGGAAGTACTGTAGAACCCCAGGATAATGTCATAAAAAGTTATAAGGTGTAAAAGATGAGCGATATCGTATGCAAATCGCCTTGAGATACAGGCATTCTACCAATTTAGAGCTATTCAGAGCTCTATCAGCAACTCGAAATGCAGCAAATTTTGGATGAGCGGCCAGGAGAAGGCTTAATAAAGGTGGACTTGACAGTAGAAGACCAGCTATTGTACCACTTCTCACCAGAGAACATAGAGTTACTACACTGCATTTTGTAAGCGAACACATAAATTAGACCCTTGACGACTGGCAGCGAGTTTCGTTTTTAGACTAAACAACGAGTCTGGTGGAGGCCAGAAGAGAGGATTGCTGCCTGCAATATCTCGAGGAGGATCCCATTTTCTGGCGGGTTAATAATGTTCCAGGGAGGAATTTGTTTCGATGGTCGCACATATTTGGTTCCTATACGGGGGAGATCCAGGAATGCACCTTTCTACGTAGAAAACATCGTAGCAGAACATGTAATGCCATTTGTCCCATTTTTTTGGGGACAATTTTATTTTCATTCAGGTTATACATGGCCCCACGTTCCTGGAGAAATACTGGACTACCTTTGATTTATGAATATTCCACTTATGAAGTGGCCACCGAGAATCCTAAATATGAACTACATAGAATATCTATCTATGGGATGCAATAAAACGCTAACGTAACTCAGTTAAGCACCATATCCTTGCCCCTATGGCTCTTAGGGAACTCGAACAAATAATTCTTGTCAAATGTAATAATATTCCTCAGGAAATCATTCTAGAAAAACTCAAGGGGGATAGCTACTGAATTCAAATTATTACGATTTAATTTCACTTCCAATTTTATTTCATTGTATTCAAGGTTTTCATCAATACCGTTTTCATTGCATTTGACATTATTCTTCTTTTCTGTTATTCATTTTTGTTCTATTTTGTTAAACATTAGTTGAAATGATTTAATTTTAATATCACATAGCTACTATGATTTAAATGTTCGAAAAAAGTAAAAGTAATAATGTGAAGTTTGACTGGTGCGTTAATTTTATCCAGGAATTTAGAATGAAAGGAATCTTTGACAATATGTTTTATATCTTTCGTGCTGAAGATTCAAGATGTGTACACTTTTAGATAAAAAATATATAGTTCATGTATTGGTAAATAAGTCAAGTCAATTCAGAAACATTAAGCATATGGGAACATACAGTCCCTGCTCACTTTATTAGACTCACTTGCAAAATTGTTGTCTTTTGAGCTGTATAAATAATATTGGCTTTGTTAAGTATATGTACATGAAAATAAAGCGTGGTTTCACATTTCTGATTCTTTATTATACAAAAAAAATATATATTGATACTAATTACTGAACATATTTTTATACCACTAATATCTTGTCAAACTGCCTTTGACGGTTTTTATTGGCGCGTCCACCCTTCGAGGCATGCTGTTTATGCAGTTTTTTGCAACTTCCTTTAATTGATCACTATGGTTCCAATGATAAATTATTCTCTGAATTAATTAAACCTTATTGGTTATGTTTCCCTTTGCTAATTCTCGTTTTAAGCATTCCGACACATTCTCGATAGGGTTCATGTCTGGCGGGTTCCCTGGCCATGGTAATAAAGGTATTCCTTGTTCTGCTAAGAACTTTTTTATATTCTTGGCTGTATGACAAGAGATTTATGTAAGACATAAATCTCTTGTCATACAGACTTACAACCATTTCCAAACCATTCCCTCATCTGTGGGATCAATTTTGTTTGGAGAACCTTTTTATATTGATCTTTCCGCATGGTTTCTTCTACGACATAAAGCCTTCCCAATCCCTTCCCACTTATGACAGACCATATCATCACAGATGTAGGATGCTTCATTCTCTTTACTACACAATCTGTATTAAACTTTTCACCTGGACGTCTTCGAACAAACTGGGTTTTATCATCCATAATTTGAAAAGTTGCTTCATCGCTAAAGCAGACCTGGAGACATGCAACAAAAATAATAAAACCACAAAACAAAATAAATTTTAATGACCTACCATTTACCAGTCATCGACAGAAAGCCTTTTATGCAAAATAGCCCAATTCTGTCTCTTCTTGACCATGGCTGGTGTTAGTTTGGTTTTTTAACTGATCTTCGACGTTTGAAACCCAAACTGTACAAATTTCTTCGTACAGTAGCCACCGGTACCTTGTAGCCTGCCTCATGAAGCTTATTCCTTATTTCACTGTTGGTTGTCCTTCTGTATTCCACAGCCATATTTCGTAAGAATCTCTACCCTCTAGGAGTTATCAGCGATTTTCTGCCACAGCGACCTGTCCGAGCTGAACCAGGTCCGCTTGCAATTTTTGACTCAACCGTCGAAATGTGATTTCGGATGATTGGGATATCCCACATTTGTTTGCAATTTCCCGTTGACTGTATTCAGTATTTCGTAAAAGTGCAATTACAGACGATTTTTTTGTAACAAAAAGTATAAAAACCATAAATAATGGCATTATATAGTAAAATCATTACTCACCTTTGCATTACTATAATGAAAATAGGAGAAGTTTAAATCAAAACAATTATTTTCATCCAAAATCAACACAAGTTCCAGCTTGTGCTGGAACAGACAAGCATAAAAAATCACTTTCTGACAGTTGCATGAAAATTCTGCAATACCGACTGAATTACGTTATCAAATCGAAACCTTTTGATTATGCATCCATCAATATTTATTTGTTGTAACATACGCATACAAAGAGAAAGATCAGAATAATTTTTCGCCACGTCATGGCTATTAAATGGGGATTAGAAGAAAGTGTCGATTTATGGAGCAGTAATACATTGAAAACATAAAAACGTAGTGGTATATACTCAAAACCTAGCTAAACTAAATTTCTTGTACCTACATCGATTCAAATACCTCAAGTACGTGCTCACGGTGAACGCTTTGATAATAGAACGGTAACGGGAATCGATGATAAATGAATAAAAAAGAATTAGTTTCTCTCGACAAAGTAAAAAAATTTAACTTACTTTTTTTTACTTTCAGCTTACTGTATAAACTGTAGAATTATATTAGTCGGATGACATCGTGATCTACTATATTCTATATATTTTGTCGTTTGTTTTGTTGTTTTTCGTGGCTCTAAGAGAATCGAAGGAATCTTTTCTTTCCAATGAAAAACGAACATAGTCCTCTTGAAGTGGCTTGACGTAACCCCTATATTCTGAAAGTCGAGCGCGAAATGTACGATTATCTCGCACCCACGTTTACCCTTCATTATTATTCACGCTGTCGAAAACTGAATTGAAATCAGCAGCTCGATTTGCACGCAGCAGTCTAGAATTACTTATGTTGTGACATTTTTGTAGGTCTATCACGTATATTAACAGTTCATTATAAGTCAACCGTAGTAGATTTTGTTTGCCTACTGCGTCAAATAAATCACAATTCTACATCATTATAAGTTCCCCAAGAGTTGTCGTTTTGTTTTCAAATTGAATGATAACGTTATCTAAGATACATAAGTGATGTCCTAACTTACTTTTTATGAAAGAATGGAAATTTAGTATGTTTGTAACAAACAATGTATGTAATATATTGTTTCTGAAATAAAATTCGTTGTCAGTTTTTTCGATTTTTCTCTAGTAACTTTTGTTTTTTGATTACAGAAAATTATAAGATGATTAACAGACAACAAATTAAATTAATATATATTTATAAAAAAAACAGTTACCACCGAGAAACAAAGCAGATCAGAGGCACGATTATCTAGAAATACGTGGAAACCTATACAATTTGTATAATGGATCTTTGCGCGTGTATCAATTTAGTGATGACACCGACGCCGACGTAAGGATCACATGTTACACCACTCGCAATTGTTACTAATATGCCACAATTACCAGCACGTATATCTAGCGACATATATTTCAATCAACTACGTACGGCATAGACAGTTAATAATTTCCGAACAAAATGCAATTATGAATTTACGTCTTAGCTTTATTGTATAATTTGATTCATAGACGTCTCTGTAAATTTTGATATTTCTGTAAAACTTATTTCATTTTTGTTTCATTTACTTTGATTTTTGTTGAATTTATGTCACATATTTTTATGGAAATATCACTTCCATTGAGTGTTTTTGTGGAGAACCATTTCATTACTCTGTCATAAGTTGACAGATTTGTATTGTACTAACTGTTATCCTAAAATGTGTTTTCGGCACGACACCGTTCAAATATGTCAGTTGACTGACTCATACGATTGTTACATGTGACGCATACAAAAAAAATCATTATACAACCCATACATAAAAATATATACATATAATTATAATTCTTATTTATTATAGGAATTAAAGCAACTTTTAACTTGATGAATATTAATAAGAACAAGAAATTCTTCCTTTTTTTGTGTATTTTAAAGTTGCTGATTTAACATACAGCTAAAGGTAGGTTATTAAAAAGCTTTATGCCAGTATAATCTACAGATTTATAAAAAGAATATGTTAGTTGCTAAAGACAACTTAAGAGATTGATTAATATTTATCTTTGTAAAGTAATGGTGATTTAGTAAGGTATTAAAGTGTGCGATTTTTTTTATCAAAGTTAAGATTGAGAAAGCGTAATCCTATTATATTTAAGGTGTCTGTTTTAGAAAATAATGTATATGACGGGAAAGCTTTTAGTTTATTGTAAATGGTTTTTATTATTCGTTTTGTAGAACTAATAAAGGGTTTATAAATACTTATGCCATAACTAATTGCTGACTCTACCAGAACACAATAATGGTTTTTATGTGTTTAATTCCAATAAATTGTTGTAAATGGTAAAATAAATATACTAAAGTAATAAATTTTATTCTAAAATATCTCAATGTGAGTATTTCATCTTAATAGGAGTCAATCGACTATAGATAGACATTACAGTATACTTTATACCCGATCTATTTGTTTTATTTAGAGAGGATATAATAAACTTTGTTTTATCTTTATTTGGCGTTAGTAAGTTCATATTTAACCATTTTAGAATTTTATATAGTCCTAGTATTTCATGTAGGAGGTTTCATGATGTCATCGATTTTATTTTTTTTTTTTTTTTTTTTTGTAATGGCAACTCTCTTTTTGATTGCGGAACATGAATGAGTACATTTTTTTACATACACTACGGTGATAATTACATTAACCTGAGTATAGGTTAGATAAATAATGAAGAAACACGAATGCGCAATTTCTAAATACTAAATTTAATTTCTCCGGAAACCCACTTTTCTATAAAATTTCATCAAATTTCGGGTACACATAAAAAATAAACTTCCCGAAGGAAATTGTTTAAATAAAACATTTTTGCCCGTACAATAAAGAAGATATCCACCTCCAAAGTTGGATGTTTTTGCATGGTTTGAATGTAACAGTTGACTAAAAGTTACACATTTTACATCATAACTTGAAGACTTTACTATACATTTTTTCCAATAACAACTCATCTACACATTAGTTTATTACGAATATTTTGAATTAAAAAAGTCGGTCATTGCCCGATTCGTTGAAAAGATAAATATTTTTAAAATATACCAGTTTAAGCTTTGCTCAGTAAGTCGAAAACTTGTCAATTAGCTCTTGGAGTAGGTTGGAAGCTTTGTTGTGAAAATAACACTAACTGAGTTTTCCACAAAACACTATACACTACACTCGACGCGCGTTTCGCCAACAAAGTTGACATCATCTGGAGAAGATCAAAACTGACTCTACCAATACATGCAACCTTTTTCTGAGAGCTGGAGTAATAAGGTTGTTACAAGATTTGAGAGTATTTTTCACTTCATCATTTTTGGCAGTGGATTTCTGGGAAGTTTTTTATAAGGACCGTTACTACTTAGGTTGCCTACCCTTTCATAATAGTCCTTTTTATCCAATACGACAACCTTATTACCTTTATCAGCTTTTAAATAAAAACAGTCATTATCTCGTAATCGTTTGATAATTCTTCTATTATTCGTGGATTTTGACATTTTATTGTTTATTATATTTGTGGAGGTTTAATTTCTGCAAGCTTCTCTCAGGAATCCTTTAGAAGTATTAGGCAGATGTTGAATTGAACTTTCAATACTTACAACAATCTCATCTAAGTTCTTTTCAGAGGCAGGTAATGCAAAAATTTAACCCCTTATTGAGGAGATCAATTTCTTCTTTATCAAACGATTGGGAGGAATGACATTCTACAATAGAAATATCTTTCTGAGGAACTCTTTCTTTTAATGAAGCTATTGCTTGTTGATTACTGATTAATTTCTTTAATTTCTTATTTTGCTACATTTTCTTAATAAATTTCGTGTTAATTGATAGAAACATGTTCCTCTGAGAGTCACACCACTGTTCATGTTCTAAATTATTTAACTTATAGGTAAGCTTTTTGTAAAGTCCATATGCTTGTAATTCCAGCATACTTCGTTTACTAAACATATACTTGGTTTCTAGTTCTAGCCATTTTTGTTTTGAACATTTTTCGATCTTATTTGAGGTGCGTGAAGATGAAATTTTAATGTGCATAAAATTTGGAAACACTGATCCACGTTTGCAGGCATTTAGAAACCAAACATATGCTCCTATTAACCTAATAAACCTTATGATAGAGATTCAGTTCCGTTGACCGTGAAGCCATCTTGATCCTGGAGTAAGTTGGAACCTTTGGTGTGAAGATAACACTAACTGAGTTTTCCACAAAACACTATACACTTCACTCGACGAGCGTTTCGCCAACAAAGTTGGCATCATCTGAAGATGATTAAGACTCAAATTTATCAATTTTAATCATCTCCAGATGATGTCAACTTTGTTGGCGAAACGCGCGTCGAGTGTAGTGTATAGTGTTTTGGTGTTTTGTGGAAAACCCAGTTAGTGTTGTCAGCGTTTGGCAAGGCAGTGACATGCATTTTACCAATAGCCACTTATGCTATTACTGCCCATTCATCACAAGCAATAAATAAAATTTAATTTAGTCCTACACGATTTTCCTTTCTCATTTTTTCAAGTGAAAGAACGTGTTTACATTCTTAAATTTTTGTCAAGCCCGCTCAATTCAACAATATGTCGTCCAATGCTTAGGTTAGTTACTCTGTTTGCTTTTCGCCAGATTCATTTCTGTAATACAATTTAAATGTTTCTGATGTTGTGATGTTCAATTTAAATGTCCCACAACTGATCACGACAGAAATTCATTTTTAATTTTTCTGTAAATATTCTTTCACGCTCCGAAAAAGTTTACAGTGTCAGGTTAAATATAAGATATACACAATCACAGCAGATTAAAATACGACACAACGCAACGTTGCCATGTCATCGGTTTCAACTAACAAACATATAGTTGTGTATACGTATACGTGTAGTGTTTGAGTATAGAGTACAGTCTCTGAATAAAAATAAACAACACCAGACTACTGATATTCCAAATATTTTACGTTGACCCGTGCATTTATTTTTGGACCGCACGGTATCGGAGAAACTACCTTAATGACAATGCTTATTTAAAAAAACAACTAAATTAAATGCACAAATTTTGCACCGTTGGCTGCCTGCCAGTAACCTTAGCGTATAATAGATGTAAAGAAACCTGATCTTCCGAGAAATTACTCTTTCTTTCAACAAGACGGCATGCCTTCCCATTATGCATCACCTGTCCACAATTACTTAGATGAGGTGTACTGTTGAATAGGGAGCAAGAATTCATTACAAAATACACCGTATACCTCCTAAAGTAATTGGCAATGTTCAAAAATGATTTATTAATCGTTGGCTACTGTTAGGCAGCCAACGGTGCACAATATGAACATTTATTTTAGTTCATTTTGTTTTAAATCATTGCCATTAACTTTATTATTTTGAAATTGCATTTTTTTTATCGAACATACTCATACTACTGTAATTATTGCCACAGCGTATGAAAAAGAAGTGTTCGTTCATATTTGGTAATAAAAAAGGGGGCTGTCATTAAAAAATATCGATGACGTCATACCTACTACACAAATCACCCCGTATGTATTAATTATGTTTTAAAAAATGCGTAACTGGAAATAAAATTAGACGGGTTCCAGAGATTTTCCTAAAAGTTATTCCTTGAATTTGTAACGAGCTTATTCATTACTTTACGAAGGTACTGTATTTATTACAAATAACCTCTTTATCCTTCCATAAATATCGACGAAAAAAAATCTTTAAAATACCATTACTATAATTATTTCGCTTGCATATAATGAATAGTACACATAACAAAAAAACGACTATCACCAAAAACAACCTAAGACAAACTCCTTCAAATAGAGCCGCTCTATTGAAGCAGTGGAGAGGAAGGACATCTGTTTTCGGGACACCACGCGACGTTACCAAACACAATGGAGATCAATTTAAGATCATCACAGATATTTCACGGCGGGGGTAGATGCTGGGAACACGTTCGATCTCCTCCTCTCTCAACAAAAACCCCTCTTCTCAAGTTTCAACCGCGTCCGTCTATATTAAACCAAAACTTAAGGGAATATCCGGATTGAGATATTAAGGCCTAAGTCGACTTGTCGTCCTTGCGAAGTTGGTCACCGAAATCGGCGTGGGTTATTACTTAGCCGCGAAATGTTTTTATAAAGTTATCCCCAGGGCGAGCTGGGGAGATTCCGAGATGGCTCTTCTTATAATTAGCCCACTTCGGAACAAGAATCTTTAAAGTTAAAAATTGATATCTTAAATATGTACGCGAGGTGTGGTATCGTTCATTTTAACTAAGATGTTTAGAAGTAAAGTTTAAGAGAATTAATATATGGATTATAAAAGACCTCAGTATTTATAGAGAAAAGTATAAAAAGCGGTGGACGTAGTCTCCTTATTTTTTTTAGGTTATAACCAGCAAACTAAACAAAGATGATATATAGAGTGTATCAGTTGGAACTATAGGATTTGAATTGCGCGCCATTTGTGTTCTGTCAAATACGGGGCGTCAATATTTAACGACTGTAATTTGAAAACCATGCGACGTCAATGCGCTGCGATTAACAGTTCAACAACGCATACAACAGTTGGTGTACAACTGCTCTATGAAAGTGAGCGATCATTTACAGTTGCACTAAGAAAAATTCGCACAAAATTAGGACAAAGTGAACCCCAACAAAGAAAGTCCAGAGATGTGTTAAACCACATCATCTTGTAGCGCAATTGATGTCAGCATTTTCAAGCTAACATGATCAGGAAATTTGGAAAATAACAGTTATTGTTTCACGTGCTATATACGTTGCACCGTCTTGCTGAAACCACATGTTGTTCAAATCTAAATCATCAAGTTGCTGGAAAAAGAAATTGTTTAACATGTTATGATATCATTCCCCATTTACTGTGATAGCGTTACCACCTTCATTTTTAAATTATGGTGCAATTAGTCCAACACTCCAAAGTGTGCACCAAACTATACATCTTTGTGAATGCATTTCTTTTTCATGAACATCATGTGGATTTTCGGCACCCCAAATGCGACAATTTTGTTTACTGACGATCCATCAAGATGACAATGTGCATCCTCGCTGAACAAAATTTTGTTGCAAAAATCAGAGTCACCTTCTTTCTTTTCTAACACCCAATAAACAGGTGTATCACATTGTAAATGATCTATGAACTTATAACTATTGCGCCAACTGAATTCTGTATGCTGACAGGTGCAGATATTTCTTTAAAATCTGATGCGTGGTGGCTCTTGACTGATTCAATTGACATTGTTGTGCACGACGTCGAATTGATGTTTGGATACTCCCGTACACTTTCTTTTAATGCAGCTATATTTTCATCTGACCGACCACGACAAAGACGTATTGGTCTTATACCTTATCAATATCAGAACCTGTGTCTTCAAATTTTTGTATTAAGTTACGAACTGTTAACTCTATAGACGCTTCATTTTGTCCTAATTTTGTGCTAATGCAACTGTAAATGACCGCTCACTTTCATAACATAGTTGTATACAAACTATTCGTTGTAAACTGTTAATCACGGCATATTGACGTCGTATGGTTGTAAATGACAGTCGTTAAATATTGACGCCCTCGCAATTCAAATAAAATAGTTTCAACTGAGACACCCTATACAAAATAGACTTTAACGATTATAGCAGGACATGCATATGTACATATATAGGTTAATCAAAATAATACCTATACAAAATAATATAAATTTAATATAAAACATTATCTAACACCAAATTTAATAGCGCTTATGAAATATGTATTAGAACAAACCTTCATCATACTTTTAACTATAATAATATACATATTTTAGGAAAGAATCAAACTACTACCGACAAACAAAATACGAAATGGTACAACTTAAAAGAATAACAACGTAGTTAAAAATCGAATTGGCAGAGAATTAAGTGAAACATTTTAATTTGTTTATTTAATTAGACGAAGGTAACACTTCATTTTTACATATACTTATGCAATAGCAGTATCAAAATATTTAACTCAGGTCACACTACATAAATGTCAGTTAACACATATCCTTATCATCCGTAACATAACCGACTGCACACCGCATCAGATAAAAATGTTTTTATAGAGTTTAGTAACGTTAAACCCTCTATTTATATAAAAATGTTTACTTATATTAATATTATAATATAGTCTATATTTTAATATAAACATTATAGTTCTCTGGAGGTGGTTACTAAAACCGAAGCATAACAATAAAAATATTTTTATTAGTTTAATTGACTTAAATTGATTATTGATTAAATTGAAACCTACTTCTAAGGAAATAAGAAGGTCTATATGTAAAAGGCTACGTTTATATAATTTTCTTATAATAATGCAAATATCAATCGTTTGAGGAAAAATAATTACTCATTTTTTAAAAATTATTTAGAGATTTATTCAAGAAAAAAAAAATGCTCAACAAGCGAAAAATAAAAAGGAACGTCTCCAAACTATCAAGTCGGTATTCATACTTAATTAAATCTACAATTCAAGTAAACATGCAAAGTTTAATACAACCCTTCCGTTTGTTAATTTATCGATACATTAATTGAAAACGCCACGGCTCCGCCACTCACAGTATTATTCACAGTTTTTCGTGTAGTACGAGGAAATAACATTTCTCCCCTTTCCTTATTTGCATTTATACTTTACAGGATTTTTCTCGGAAAATCACGACCGGAATATTTATCGACACGTAAGTCTGGAAGAAACCTTAATTTTAATTTCAGCTAACTTTCAGGATGATGTATACATGTTGCAGTGTGCCGTAGCACTATTATTAATGACTGAAATATATTTTACTTAGCATGCTGGGTAAAAGTCTGCAGAAACATTTTCTAAAATTTAGGTCATTATTCATACAGTGTGCTTAAGAAGGAAGGAATAACGTTCTTCACTGCTGAGAGTGCTGACGCTTAGTTGACATTATGTTATATTTAATATTATATTAAAATGCAAATTTGATTCGTTGTTTTAAAACAATTCAATTCCGTTTGCCAATAATATTATAATATTTCGATTACCAAAATGTAGAGCAATAATGATGTGTAACAATATGTAGAAGATATGTAACTCTCTTCACTCTTTCGCTCTTTCTTCAATTTTATTAATGTTTATGTAACAAACTAACATCAAATCATTCTTCATTATTATAAGTATTCATATTTTTTACAAGTTTACTGACAATTGTATAGTACAGGGAGGTATGGTGTTTTTTGAAGAGAGTGACACATGCTTATTTTTGAGTGAACTTTAAGATTTATCGATTTTATACATTAGCCGTCTATTGTTATTGAAGAATACATAACATAAGTCAGCTCCATACCCCTTTCGAGCATGCCACGAGGAATCCTTTCAATTTCGCGGGTTAAGATTTCGGAAAGAGCTTCAAAAGTTCGCGATTTGTATATGTAAACTTCAGCCTTCTTTAGCTTTTAAATAGCCCCGTAAAAGCATAAAAGGAGACAGGTCTGGTGACCGAGGAGGCCATTCCACATCCCAACGCAGCGAGATCAGGTGCTCGGGGAAACGTTCCAGAGAGCACCACAGAGTAACCGGTTTCAGTGAAAGTGTTGTAAATAAATACACGATGTGCCACAGACCACGGCTCCATCGCTACTGGAATGGCATTCCGCAACAAGTAGATATCAACCATCCTGAAAATATTCGCTCCACGCAGGCGCGCATAAAAGTCATCTCAAAAACACTATACCTCCCTGGACCCTGTACTATCAAATTAAATGAAAAATGTGATACTAGTATAAGTAAAATACCACTACAACCCTTCCTGGTTCTTAAGTGTGTCTTTAAAATAAAATTCTGGAAAAAGTTGTATACAGTGTGTCCCAGAATATGTTTATGATCTTCTGGATTCATATAGAAAACATTAAAATAACGTGATAAATTCCTATAAATTTATTCCGACAAAGCCCCTCCTACGGAGATATAACCCGTACTGCGACGTCCCACTAAGGGACGTCGCAGGAAATCGGTTTTCCTTGAATAACTTCTATAAATAAACTTCTTTAACTAAAATACTTATTGTTAGTGTTATTTAATAATTTCTTTCAATATAATGGTTTCAATACCAGTTAGGGCTACTTAATATGGTATCTTTTTAACACATTTAGCTTATTTAGTTCACCAGGGACGGACGTGCTTTATTATTATAATGCTTATTTCTCTTGCACCTTGTATGATAAAGTTACAATTTTTAGTTCGCTTGAAATTTAGACTAAAAAAAAGGTGCTCTTGTTTGATATCGATGAAATGAACAACTTTCGACAAAAACTATTTTTATTTAAATATGGTTACCATCGATCTATAGCACTCGCCGTTGGCGGTTATGGCAATGCCAGTTTTTTTATAGAAGAAGTAAGGACCGATGATTCCGCCAGACCAAAATTCGCACAAAATAGTAACTCTGGGATGCATTTGGTTTAGGTGTATGTTGTGTGGATTGGTATCGTCCCAAATTCGACAATTTTGCTTGTTCTCATTTCCAATCATCCAAAAATGGGCCTCGTCGCTAAAGACGATTTTTTGGTGAAATTTGGGTCAACTTCCAACTGCTCCAGAGCTCAATCAACGAACACACGACGTTGTCTATGGTTGTTTACCTTAAGTTCCTAAGTTAGTTGGATTTTATACAGGTCAGACCCAAGTTCCGACGCAAAATTTGCCAGGTTGAGGTTGCGGAAAGACCAAGTTCTTGTGAACGACGATAAATTGACTGCCTCGGGTTTTCCCGTACACTATCGCGCACAGCAGCGACATTTTCAGTAAACCTTGCGTTTCATTGACATACGGATGTTAGCTGATTATTTATCAAACCAATTTACTCGAATTTGACGACCAAGCGTCGAATAGTCGACTCGGCGGGACGGTTGTGGCGAGGATAAAAATCGCGGAACGCGCGGAACGTTTCTCAAACGGAGCACTGATTTTGAAAATAATATTTGATGATTTGCACATATTTTTGAACACTGTAACCATCCATGATAATTTGCCATATACAACTGAATAAGTTACGACAAATTGGACAGATGTTACTTCAACAACATGGCTGCTATAACCTAACAAATTTCGAGCGTTCATATTGAAAGACTCTGTAGTTTAAATCAAGTAGTTAGAGGAATTCATAAAGAAATAAAATGATCTATGAAATATTCTTTACGTCTCGTCATGTAAAGGTTTAATAAAATTTAGGCATATAAATATATAATAATATAGGGGTGTTATGTTGAAGTTTACATATTGTTGATTAATATTTAAGCGTATTAGCATACAATGCATATTTATAAGCTGAGGACAGAAGAGAGAATTTTGTAATTGCAAGATAATCAGCGTAGTATAATATAATCCACACTGTACCTAGATTCCACCCTTTGAATTCCCGCGCTTATCCGGGTCGGCTTTTTAATTTCCACAAATTTAAGTTAAATATATGCAAAGCGTGTTTGCTCGGCCCCGATTTCAGTTTCAATTAGTGTATCTCGGAAATACAGAAACTCGTAACGGGCACAATTTCATTTCGACGGCCCCGATGCATTTGTAAAATGTATACATTTTTAGAGACTTAATTTGCAACATGTAATGAAATGTCGGTCAGACGTAACCGATACTTTTTTGTGATCGTGTACGGGGTCAACTATTTTCGGATTATCTAGAAAATATGCAAAGTGAACATTGATAATATTTCTGATGACAATATTGCAGCAAAAATTACATTGACAGTCAGTCACGAGCTATTTGAACAATTACTTCAGAACTATTACTCTTATACATACACTTTGTATAATGGATCTTTGCGCGTGTATCAATTTAGTGACGACGGATCACATGTTACAACACTCGCAACTATTACTAATATGCCACAATTACGAGCACGTATATCTAGCGACATATGTTTCAATCAACTACGTACGATATAGACAGTTAATAATGTGCCCAACAAAATGCAATTATGAAGTCACGTCTTAGCTTTATTATATTATAATTTGATTCATTGGCGTCTCAATATTTCTGTAAAATTTATTTCATTTTTGTTTCATTTATTTTGATGTTTGTTGAATTTATTTCATTCATTTTGATGGAAATATCACTTAAATTGAATGTTTTTGTGGAGAACTATCATAGGTTGACGAATTTTTATAGTACTAACTGTTATTCTAAAATGTGTTTCGGCACGACACTGTTCAAAAATGTCAGTTGATTGATTCATACGATTATTACCTGTGTCGCACACGCAAAGAATCATTATACAAACCATACTAGTCACTTTTAATTATTTTAAGCGTACTTACTTTTCAATATATATGCCAGTAATTGTTTATAAAATGCTTTAATAGCTTTTTCTTTATTTTGCAGATTCACAAACATTCTAATAAGAATAAAAGGTTCTCTATATTGATAAATTATAGTTCTTTATTAAGTCTTCTGCAAATCGAGTAGTTTTTAGGTTTAAGTTTAAAATGAATAATAGTCTTTTATTACAATTTATTAGAGATGAAGTTCATTCTACCATTATACGGTTCATGTTTTTTTCTGTTTTTATCTCGTATTCACATATTTCCTCTCATTACGAAAAATGAATATACAAACTTTGCTCATTCCTTCTTGTTATGCGGTTTTTTGTTTTTTAAAATATCCGCAACTATTTCGTCCTAGATTTATTGCGACCTCCCTGTGTTTCGTTTCCCTTAAGGTTGAGCTTCCATACTTATTTTACCTATCTTGTGCCTACATTTTACCATTCGGTGCAAGTAACCCCACTAACTCAACCGCCTCCCTTTAGTGAACTCTTCCACCCCTGATTCTACCCTTAGCTCTTTCCTTGTTTTCGTTTTTTTTTTTTGTTTTGCTTTTTAACGTGACTGATATAGCACTTCCTATTTACTTCATTTCTATCTCCTGTCGTGTACTTTTATTTTCTTTTGTGTTCAGATTGTCCATGTTTTACATCCGCAAATTTTTTTTTTTTCGTTATTCCCTACTATTATTTCTAGGTACTGGAACTTACTCTATTCTTGTGTTATCAACATTTCTGTTAATACATTCCTGTTACTATTATTTTAGTATCTACTACTGTTATTTTAGTTGTGTTTTTGTTAATTTTTATGACACATTTTTCTAATTTCTAGTTCTCTTTATCGAAACTCTCTTGTAATTAATTTCTTTCTGGTGTTATTAGCACTGTGTCATCGGGAAATGCTTCTGTGAACATTTCTATTTTGTGTATATTTCTGTATCCTACACTTATGTCAACAACATAAACACTGAATTACATTTTTTGAGAGTACTTCCTAGACTTATTATAAAAACCCTGGATTTGACTGAGGACATTTCAGATTCGGACTTATACGTGTTCTGAAGTATCTATTAGAAACACAAACACCGTAAGGAAATACCACAATCTTATAATAAATACTATACAATAAAAGATTTCGTGCAGTAGCTTGTCCAAACTATGGCTCTCATTTTGTTTTTTTTTAATATAAATTAACTATTTGTATAAATTAGTGGAACATCAACCAACAATTTTATATTAAATAAAATGTATTCATTGACTGCCTGCTACCTGTTTCTCTAACTTTTTCACTAGAAATATTGAAAGTATTGTCGGAGGTGCATTGCGCAATGTGCTAATAGTAAAGGTATGCGGGAGCGGGGTGAAAGAAATACCGCGGGGATTAACGATGACGCGATGCCGTCCGATCAGTTACTGTGATATTTAAGAGTGGTGTGTGTTTGTACACAGCTCGGGACTGTCGTAGTATTTTGATTTGCGTATGGCGTTACATACAAATAATTACAATGCATGACAATTTGATAATAAGTATTTTAAAATGTCTCGACCAAACTATATTTTTGGATTTTATTACATGTGATAGCATCAAAAATATTGACAAAGACAAATGCTGAAACCGCTGAAAAATTAGTTGATGAAACGTTACAAGAAGGATGAGGCGCTAAACATGAGGAAAACAAGAACATGACTCTACTTCCTCTTACGATACTGCGCCATACATGCAACCGGCTTGGCGACTTTGGAACGGGACGTATAATTACATGTAATGTGCCTAGCTCATGGTCTTCATAGCGTAGCAGAGGCAATCCGTGGCCGTTATCCAAATGTCGATCGCCTGATACCGAATGTCAAATAAGTGTTTTTAAAAACCCCGCAAAGAGTGGCATTATTCTCAGAAATGTTTCCCCACACACAGTTACCTTCAGCGCCTGTAATAACTCGATGGGGAATGTGGATCGAGGCTTCATATCATATTATTACTGCAATTTTGGGAATATCACCAGGGTATTTCAACAGTTGGATCCAAATGATGCTATTGCTATTGCGAATTCACAACATACTTTATCGGATCCAGCTATTTAACAAGATTTGTTGTGGATGCTATAAACGTTATTTGGGACCTTCCGCAGTATATTTTTGATTTGGAAGGGGATACTGCGAAGGATATAAAGAAAAAAATATTGCACTTTTGCATAACAACCCGGAATTTTATGCTACAGCAGTTATGGTAGATATTCTACAACAGAAGGAAGTTCATGTCTCTAATCCAGAACTCAATATGAAAGCTGTACAACATTATTCATATTTCCGGAATGCTCCGTTGACTTCCGTTGATGTAGAATGGCCATTTTCACGTTATAGTCCAATAAATCTGTCTGAGCCCCTATGTTAAATGGTCACTAATTGTAAACAACAACAAAAAATTGAGCATATAGAAAATAAAATTTCAAGAAACTTACAGTTTTTTGCTCTCAAAATGGCGGCCGCTAACATAACCTAAAAAATTCGCAAAAATAAAAAAAAACGGTTTTTCGCGAATAAAAAAGAAAGTTGTGCTCGGATTGGAGAAAATTGAATCATAAAATTGTAGATAATGAAAAAATCTTTCGATTTAATTTTTGCAAGCTCGAATCAATTCATTACTTTTCGAGATATATCGAAAAAACGGAAAATTGCGGTTTTTTTATTTTGCTCTAAAAATAATAATATTTGATGAAAACATTTAATAATTTCAGAAAATATAGTCCAAAGTGAGACGAAGGCAATCGCTTTTATACAATTCCAAAATATATTTTTTTTCCAGAGTTATAGCTGTTTTCGTAAAAAAAGGTGTTTTCGTAAAACGGCTTTTCCATCGAAACAGATGGTCCTACAGACTTGTTCGAGGGCTTATCTTCTTCGTTAGGAGTTGTGCTACAAACATATTTTCAACAATCGATTTTTTTAATTTTTTATATAAAAAATCGCGTTTGAAAATGACGTGATTTTCGTACATCGGTTTTATTACAAGAATTTATTGCCAAAAAACCGATGTACGAAAATTACGTCATATTCAAACGCGATTTTTTTATGTAAAAAATTTAAAAAACCGATTGTTGCTGAAAATATGTTTGTAGTACAACTACTAATGAAAAATATAAGCCCTCGAACAAGTCTGTAGGCCCATCCGTTTTGATGGAAGAGCCGTTTTACGAAAACGCCTTTTTTACGAAAACAGCTATAACTCTGAAAAAAAAATATTTTGGAATTGTACAAAAACGATTGTTTTCGTCTCACTTAGGACTACATTTTTTAAACTATTAAATGTTTTCATCAAATATTGTTATTTTTAGAGCAAAATCAAAAAAACGCAATTTTCAACGGTTTTCTCGATATATCTCGAAAAGTAATGAATCGATTCGAGCTCACAGAAATTGAATCGAAATATTTTTTCATTATCTACAACTTTCTCGTTTAACTTTTTCCAATCCGAGCACAATTTTCTTTATTATTCGCGAAAAAAAATTTTCTTTCGCGATTTTGAGAGCAAAAAACTGTAAGTTTCTTGAAATTTTATTTTCTATATGCTCAAATTTTTTTCTGCTGTTTACAATTAGTGACCGGGTCATTCCCTATTGATTGGACTATTATAAATGGACATTTACTGACAGACGTCGCTCGTTGACTGCTGAACATTTAGAACAGCTACTGGTAGTATACTCATGTGATCATACGCGTAAATATGTAGTCTTAGGTGTGTGGTGATGTTACTTTTAAGAACAATATAGAATAGTCACATTGTTAATAAATCATATCACCCGGATTTTTAACACCCAATTACCTGGAAATTGACTCATTGAAAAGCCCTATTCTACTATTCTTATTTAATAGTATAAAAATTAAGTTGGGTACATCAAAGAGTTATTGTAAATTGAATCCCTTCGTAATCCCCGAAGGATATATCCACCCCCGTATCAGCAACATTTTCTTTCTATCGACCCTCATCATTTTCCTCGAGATTTCGTTCTTTAAACAAACCAACGCCCCTGGAAATCCAGCTTATCTTTCTTATATTTATTTACACTGCAAGGAGGAGTACATGGAGGCGTTCGCCCATATCCATTTACATATAAAACAAGGTTCAATCTGTGCCCGGATTTCACATCCAACCTACTGACAGCAGGAAAATCCATTAGTCGGAACATCCTTAAATACTACACTTATTTGCTCTCTATCAGGAATCGAAAGAGGAAGCCAATATTGGATTTTACTAGAAAAACCGCCGGCCACACTGGTCAGTAAATTTGACAGTCAAGGCCGTTGAGAAAAAATTGCTGATATTATCTTCCTGATGTACGTTTTACAGGGAATCTCTGTTAAAGTTTCGGCTTTACGATAAATTAAAAGCGTGGTTTATTTTCTCTGTCGAACATCGACTATATTTATACCGGTTAAAAAGCGGAAAACTTTCTGACCGTTACGTGGAGAGCTCAGGACAAATTCCCTATGCTCTATATCTCATATTCCCAAAAGCGCAGTTCAAAAATGTATAAGGACGAGTAATATTTATTTAGACCCTGGCGATATTATGAAATTAGTATTTATGAGAACATTTAATTATTCGGCCAATTAACATATTTAAGTAAAAAAGAGGAAAATTTTAAGAATAAATTGGAAAGCATACTACAACTATAAAGCTAAATAGTGTAATAATTAATAGCAGTTTCTTTCCAACATGTCATAGCATGTTTATATAGGATATACAGTGCAAGTTTAAAATGTTCATATTACACGTTTAATAACAATAATATCTAGATTATTTATCTAGATATTATTGTTATTCCACTTAAAATAGTTATTAAAACTATACATGCGTTAATCATTAATACATAATGAGAAAAAAGTATGTTTTACAAAAAAAATTGTTAATTTTTTTTTAATTGCGAGTAGTATAAGTTTCAGAATTATGTGGCAAAGCACTGGATTATTCAGCAGTATTATATGTAAAGCTTCTTGTATAAGGTATATCAGTTCGAACTATAGGATTTGAAATGCGCATCATTTGTGTTCTGTCAAAAATAGGTCAATACTTAAAGACTGTTATCTATAAACCATACGACGTCAACCAGTGGCGGATTTACCAGCAGGCTGAGTAGGCTGGCGCCTAGGGCGGCAAATTTGGGGCCAAAAATTTTTTTGTCTTACAGAAATCAACAAGATTCATATTTATATTCCCAAATGTTATTAGGTATTCAAATTCAATTCAACATGTAATATGTTTTACCATTTAGATAAATTTTTCTACAATTTGCGTAGTGGCGTTTGGCTGTAGCGTGGGAACGAGTGACATCACTTTTCCTTAGTGTGTCTGGTCGAGTTCAGCCTACTTGACTGCTCGAGCGCGGCGCGAAAAGTTTTAATTTCTTACCCAAAATGTGTGAATTGTCATCATCAACCCTTAGAGAAAAAGCCCTTTTTTGGAAAAAATTTATCCTAATGATTTAGACTGAGTTTAGTTCAAGAATGTACGTCTTCAATGTCACCTTTCTTCTGAAAGAATTTTGGTGAAACCAGATTTTGGATCATTGGAAAGTCTATCTTCGTTCCTTCGAAACAGAATTTGCAAAGCGTTTATCCGAACTTGGATATAGCAGTTCGCATGGCTATGTACACCAGCGACAAATTGGTCGGGTGAGAGAAGCTTTTCTTGCTTAAAACGGGTGAAAAATTATCTAAGAACTACCTTAAGCCAATAAAAGCTAAACGCCTTACCTCTCATAGAGTCTGTGCATAGAGTCAGAACTAATGAACAAGATTTCATATAACGAGATAATTGATGATTTTGCGAATCGAAAATCACGCAAGAAGTTATTGTAAGACTTTCATCACTTAATTATATTGTCACGAACGCCTCGAGCGACCCCGAATGCCGGGAATATTCTAAACCATCAAGAGCGTATGGAGTTGACTTCCAGTGCGTTCTATACTAGAAGGTTCGCCAAAGTTATTCATCTAGAAGCGTCTGGAGAGACGTCCTACTGCCTATATAAGAATTGTGTCGTCCAACCAGGAGTTAGTTAAATCTGGACCGCGATAGTGAGCGATACGGTGCGAAGAAATTGACATTGTGTAATACAGTGCGAAAGTTAGTTTATAAAGTTAAAATAGAAAGAAAGTTAGTTAGTTAATTGAACTTGTAAATAGCTGATTTGTAAATAAGTGTTCGAAATAAATAACTTTCTAGTAAATTCGTTACAATATATTGTTTTTATTCTGTAAGTAAACGTAATAAAAATTCATAGGAACAAAATACAAGCAAGCATTAAATTTGTCAGTTTTCCAGTTGAATTTGGAGGCTCTTGTCTAGGACCCTCTTTTTTAAAAATATTTAGCGGCTACTTATAATAACTTTCTATGGAAATAATATGTTTTGTCTAATCAGAATGGATAATTGAGGCGTTAAAAATTTTTACCGGCATAAGTTACAGAATTACCCCTATTAAGGTATACCTTACAGCGCCTTACTAGTAGTACATGATTCGAGCTTTTATTAACTCAGAAATATACCCAAAAACTATTTCTTGTGCAATCCTAACTAAGCCGTTGGGTTGTAAAAATAATCTAGGAACTGAGACATCGATTTCCTAGTTCACGATCTATTAATTACAAGAAAAGGTGGTGTAATTAGGGCGATAGTGCACAAAACATAAAGTTCATTGACAACAAAAATTATAATTAATATGATTGTGAACTAAGGTATCGAATGACAGAGGTCGGTAGAAGCGGCAACATTTGGATAGCCTACTGGCGGCAAAAGTGTAAATCCGCCACTGACGTCAACATACCGCGATTGACAGTTTAACAGCGAATGGTTTGTGTACAACTGTTTTATGAAAGTGGGCGATTATTTATAGTTTCATTAAGAAAAATTACACAAAGTTGGGACAAAATCAAGCACCTACAGAATTAACAGTTCGTAACTTAATCAAGAAATTTTAAGAGACGAGATCTGTTATTGATAAAGCAACACCAATACGTCGTGGTCGGTCAGGCGAATATATTGCTTCAGTGAGAGGAGGTGTTCGGGAGTATCCAAATACAGCAAATCGACTCGTGCATAACAACTGAATCTGCCAAGAGATTTTTGACACATCGAATTTTAAAGGAGAAACTGCATCTGCCAGCATACAAATAAAGAAGTATGTTCCAATTACTTCACCATACCAAAATGCGCACAAAACCGTGGATCTCAGTGGATGCATTTCTTTTTCGTGAACAGCATGTGGATTTTCAGCACCCCAAATTCGACGATTTCGTTTGCTGACGTATCCATCAAGATGAAGATGTGCTTCATCACTGAACAGAATTTTGTTGAAAAAAGCAACATCACCTTCTTTCTTTTCTAACGTCCAATTATCAAATGTACGACGTTGTAAATGTTGTGTAACTTTTAACTCTTGTGTCAACTGAATTTTGTATGCTAACAGATACAGACCTTGCTTTAAAGTCCGATGCGTGGTGGTTCCTAACTGATTCAATTGTTGTGCACGACGTCGAATTTATGTGTTTGTATACTCCCATTCGCTTTCTATCATTACACCAATATTTTCATCTGAATGACCACGACGAGAACGTATTGATGTTGACTTATCACTAACACAAGCTATCTCTTAAAATTTCTTGATTAAGTTACGTACTATTAACTCTATATGTGCTTCATTTTGTTCTAATTTTATGTACTGTAAATGATCGCTCACTTTCATAAAACGGTTGTACACAAAATATTCGTTGTTACACTGTTAGTCGCGTCATGTTAACGTGTGGTTTGTAGATGACAGTCGTTAAATATTGACGTGATCTTTGACAGAACACAAATGGCGCACTATTCAAATCCTATAGTTCCAACTGAGACACCCTATATGGAGAGGAATGACACAGAATCTATAAAAACGTATATGATAACACAGTAATCTTGTATAACATAGTGTAAAAGCTTTCAGTAGAATTCATTCTACTGTAACTCGAATATGGAAAATTTCAATAAAAATTTTCGAAATAGGTCGATTTTCTATTTTGGTGGTTAATCCCCACAGGTGGTTAATTACACAGGGAATTATGCCCTAGCATAATTACCTTTAGTTAGCTTGACTCTAGGGAATCTAGCCGCCCCCAACTTGTTGTTTAAATGTAAAGGTGCATAGAATGATGCATTGTTTCTATTTGAAATGTAACATCGAGAGGAATATAGAGGAATACATTTCTCAAATTATTACCTGTGAAAATTATAAAAACCTATTTCTTATATTAAGGACTATTTCGTCGCAAAAGATATTAGAATGGGTACCATTTCTTTCTTGACAAAAGTTAGTTGATTATAGAACCCATCTCTTACATTCTGTAACATCTCTGGAGTGATCTGTCTAATATCAGGTCTTATTATTTGCTACGGAGTCTCAGGGTTGTACGCTTATATAAAATAACCTTGTCCTTCAAGTATCTTTACAAGACATCAAGTGAGGTTAAGGCACAGATATTGGTGGCTACTCAATTAGGCTGCATTGTCCAGTCCAAGAGGTCAGCAAAGCTGGAATTAAATCTTCATAAAATAAATTGAGATATGTTGGACCATCAAGGTCATTATTATAAATAGATGACCAGAAAACCTGTCCTACTATTCCAGCTCACACATTTATTTTATGCAAGTGCTTGGTATAGTTTCTTCGCATCCTGCATACACTATTGTGTACATTACCTTCACCATTTAGAGTTCTTCTATCTGGATCATTTTCAGAAAGTTTCTGAACCACTTGTATTTTGAATGGATCTATTTGTACTTTCAATAGTATCATAATTGCATATCTGAGAATAAAATCATAAGCCACTTGTTGATCTGGAATCGGGATTTTCTTAACAACTAACACATTCGATGTTGTTTCGTCGTCAACAATGCTTTGCCTATTTTTAAATAAATATCTCATATGACTAGCTTCTCGATGAAGTGAATCAATATCACTGATTACATCTTAGATTGATGGTCGATCAAGATGTCCCTAAATAATTGAGTAATCTCCACTTGAGTTCCACACTTTTCGTCATAACACTAACTGAGTTTTCCACAAAACGCCAAAACCCTATACACTATACCTGAAGCGCATTTCGCCAACAAAGTTGACAGATGATGCCAACTTTGTTAGCGAAACGCGCGTCGAGTATAGTGCACAATGTTTTGGTGTTTTGTGGAAAACTCAGTTAGTGTTATCTTCACATCAAAGGCTCCACACCAAAAGACTTTTCGCCATACCCAGTCATCATCAAAATTTCAATACGAAATGGTTGCAAGCCATTTTGAAATCAATGTCATTTACATTTGAAGTTTTCAAAAATAGAATCACAAGTGACACATAACAAGTAAGATAAAAGCAAAATTACAAATTTAGTTAAACCAATTTAAGCAGAGCTTCAAGAAACACAACTAAGGCAAGATAAAAAAAAATCATCAATATGAAATTTTCTTTTTAAGGTAATAATTTGAAAAATTTTTAAAATGAAATGTTCATTATATTCCTCTCGATACGATCTTTCAGATGATATGTCACTCAACATACCCATACATTAAAAAAATTGAGGGCGATTACATTATCCAGGGTGAGGGTATATAAAGGTCAGAGATTTTTATTAAAATCCCTCATTTCCTAGCTACAGAATTTACGTTAGTTAAGATTTCCACACCATATGTCCAGCATTCACAAATTTATCTTTTTATTATGGTCTTATATTGATTTTATTTTCACTTTGTTTGGCAAAGTTTTGGTAAATACAGATACTCCGTTTTGTAGTATCAATATAGACGAACATTTCAGACCGGCAAACAGTCCTAATTGATTAATTCCATGATGGATTGATAAAAGCAAAACGGTCGACATTCATTTTCCAACATGTTCGTGCTCTGAATGTGTATCGAAACTCTCGAGTCTATATTCCGTTGAAGTAGTAGACCTAATTCGAAATTTGTAATGATGTATGTCAAAGTTTATCCATCAGATCATTATGATAAAATAAAATAAGGACAATACTAGAATGATAAAATAAGAACGGAAAAGAACTAATCCCACGAATTATATACCAGAATTGTTGGCCAGCAAAAAGTTATTCAATCATGTGAAGTAGATAAACTAAGCCGATTCTGGCTCAATTTGCATAATAGCTTCCTCTGCTCTGGGCTTGTCTATTATACAAATTGCGCCCGAATCAGCATAGATATAATCATCAAAACTATGCCCAAAACAGTAGAAGAAGAAGAACATCTGGATCATCAAAACATAGGATAGGAAAATCTTCCTCAGAGCTTCCTCAAGAAGAGGGGGAAAGGACCCATATTCCTCACAGCTTCTTCTTGAGTGGAGTAAGCTACGAGGGGTATTCAAATATAAACGAGCCTTTTACTTCTGAGGACATAGAAAGTGTGTCGGAGGTAAGCGGAGCGTCGGTAGGGGTAGGAGGGGATCCCCTCTAGAAGAGTCAAGGTCAAGCCGATCGCCCGATCGATTTGTTTAGTTGTCCTCACAATGAGCGAAAGAGAGGTTCATCCTTTGGTTGCGCAACGCATCATAATAAAGTTTTTAACGAACGAAGGTGTTAAACCAGTCAAAATTCATCACTACACTCTCGAGTCGAAAAAGGCCAGTATGGATTGGAGAAAAGAGGGGGAGCCAGGACCATCAAATGCCAAAACTCGCTTGTTAGCCGGGAAGGGAAACCTTGTGAACGGTTTTTTGGGACTCTCAAGAAGATTTCCTCGTTTATTTTCTTCACGATCGTCGCTCAATAAATGCTGCGTACTACTATGACCCAGGTTCGAGCTGCATATCGGTCAAAAATGCGTCGTCAGCCCATCCGAACGTCCTGCACCTGCATGACAATGCAAGACCCCACACTGCAGCTCTAAAAATCCAAAAGTTGGCTGAAATACATTGGACTACATTTGACCACCCTCCCTACAGCCCTGAGCTTTCACCATGTGATTTCAATATGTTTGGGCCTCTCAAGGAAGCACTTGGAGGAGAGCATTTTGCGAACGATCAACGGGTTGAACAGTTTGTGCGCAGTTTGGATACCCGCCTGAAATCATTCTTCGGAAACGGCATTAAGCCACTACCTGTTCGATGGGAAAAATGCATTAATAGAGGGGAACTATGTAGAAAAATAACTATAAAGTGTGTTTTATTCTTAAAATGTAAAATAATTTTCTAAGGTTCGTTTATATTTGAATGACCCTCGTATTATGCAAATTGAGCCAGAATCGGTTTAGTTCATCTACTATATGATTTAAGATTACGAAGAGGAATGTTACCATTTTTATTGCACTTTTAAATTCCCCATAATTTTTAAGCAACATTTATTAAATATTCTTACCTGCCCAGAAATAAAAAATAGTTTTATAATAGTAACGAATTGTAAAACAGTAAATATCATGCTTATATCAATTTTAATTAATATTTAGAACCTTCAAAAAGTACTACTCTAGTTGATGAAATATATACAGGACCCTTATAATATAACAGCCAATAGAACAAGAAAAAGTCATATTCCGCTCGATATTATTAATCGTTTTATGACATATCCTTGTATAAGGAACTAAAGGACTGTCTCTACAATCGCAATCTGTGAAACGTAGCGCTGGGAGAGATTGGCGACATTTTATCTAAAATTTACCTTTAAATTAAGCCTGTCGCCAAATGAAATCAAAGAAGTTATAACTCTTCTCGATATCATTAACCATCTTATCACATATCCTTGTATAAATAACCAAAAAACCGTTTTGATAATTGCAATCTGTGAATCCAAGCGCTGAGGAGAGACAGTCAGTGTTCTGCTTAAAATTTACCTTTAAATTTAGGCTATCGCTAAATGAACTCAAAGAAGTTATAATCTTCTCGATATCATTAATCGTCTTATCATATATCCCTGAATAAAAGACTAGAGGACCCTCTTGATAATTCCAATATATGGGATGTGGGGCTGAGGAGAGACAGAGGGTGTTCTATAAAAAAAATACCTTTTAACCAAACCTGTCGTCAAATAAAAATAAAGAAATTATAATCTTCTCGATATCATTAATCTTCTTATCGTATATCCTTGTATAAAGAACCAAAGGATCCTCTTGGTAATTTCAATATGTGAAATGTGTCACTGAGGAGAGACGGACGGTATTTTGTGAAAAACCTGTCACCAAATGAAAACAAAAAATGATATTATCTTCTCGATAGCATGAATCGTCTTATAGTATATCCCTATATGAATAACCAAAGGACAGTCTTGATAATTGCAATCTGTGAAACATGGCGCTGAAGGGACAGATGGTGTTTTGGAAAAAAAAACCTTTAAATTAAACGTCACCAAATAAAAACAACGAAGTTATAATCTTCTCGATAGCAATAATTGTCTTATATTTAATAATTGCAATATATAAAATGTGACGCTGAGAGACAGAGAGTGTTTTGTTAAAAATTTATATTTAAATTAAACCTGTCACCAGATGACAACAAAAGATAATTATAATCTTTTCGATACCAAATGACAGGCTGATAATTGCAATCTGTGAAACATAGCACTGAAGAGGGACAGACGGTATTTTGTAAAAAAAATTACATTTAAATTAAGCCTGCCACCAAATATAAACAAAAACATTATAATCTTCTTGATATAATTAGTCGTCTTATCCTTGTATAGGGAACCAAAGGATAATTTCAATCTGTGAAAGGTAGCACTGAGAAGTGACAGACGATGTTTTGTCAATTAAGCCTGTAGCCAAAGGAAAACAAAAAAATATATAATCATCTCGATATCATTGAAGTATCTATATCACATGTGAAACGTGCCGCTAAGGAAAGACACAAGGTGTTTTGTAAAAAATTACCTTTAAATTAAGCCTGTCGCCAAATGAAAACAAAGAAGTTATAATATTCTCGATCTCATTAATCATCTTATCATATATTCGTGCATTAAGAACCAAAGGACCCGCTTGATAATTGAAGTCTTTGGAAAGTGGCCCTGAGGAAAGGCGGAAAGTAGTTTGTGAAAAAAGCACCTTTGAATTAAATTTGTCGTCAGATAAGAAAAAAAAGAAGTTACAGTCTTCTCTTGTATATATTAAAGAATTTTCTCTTTTCAATTTTTAAATTTGTGTTAAAATAAATGCTTTTTTAATGTACCTTTGATATTCTTCCCACTAGCGATATCATAGAAATGTATATTAAAAAATCATTTAAATATTCTGAAATATTTTACATGCTGGACTGAATGGACTGAAGTGTTTTATAAAAGTCTACCCTTTCATTGATTACTACCCTTTGATTGAATGGTATTAAATTAAATACTACATAATTTTAGCCATTATGTTCGGTTACTTCTTAAAACGACCTTATCTCAGTTTTAATGGAAACTCGACAAAGCTGACTTTTAAGCTGGAAATATATTTTACCCTAATACGAGACTCTGCCTTAGAAACATAGCACATAAATCTGCAAACCAGATAGGTCGACCGTGAGTATGGAGAATGTTCCAGCAATTGCCAAATCGCTTAGAATTATTGTGATGTAGGGGACAGACTCTAGAGAGAAGGAAATTGTCTTTATCTGTTGCGTCTGCTACTTGTTTGTGCATGCAAGAAATCGGATGTTGGTAACAATGTAGCGTCAGTCGTTCAAAGTTGTTATTTGGACCGATCTGAGATCTTAAATTTTAAATCATTTATATATAAGGGGGATCAGTCTTTTGTAGCAGGATTTTAACAGTTAGGATAACGCATTATTCAGAGAAAAAAATTTGTATAAACATACCAATTCCTATAAGGAATATATAATCCCATGCACAAGAGAATTCCTTTGGGAAGCTATATATTTTCTTTAGAAAACTAAATAACTGTAGTATTTACAGGGCATTCTTTTCAAATAATAGATTATGTCTGCTATTAGTCCTACCGTGAAAAATTGAATCGCTTAGTATATTTCTTTCTTATGAATAAATTTAAATAATATGAGTTTCAATTTTCATTCTACGTATTTAAGTTAAGTATTAGTATATATAATTAGAAAATAGTCTCGATAAATCAAACACAAATTCTGCCTATAATTTATAGATACTCGTATGTGTAGCAATATGAATTATAGTGAAGGAATAATCATGCATCATATTTATATGCAAATTTAATGTGACTGAATGATATGAATAATTAGATTTGTAGATTGCTATTTGTTATAGTTCTGATAATTAAAGAAAAATGGTTTTTAGTATATAGAAATTATATGGAAGCAATATTGGAAATAATATTTTGAAAGGCGAAGATTAAAATCATTAGGTAAAAAACGAAGAGGAAGTCTACTCACTCTCTTATTAATACATTTTATGAAAAAATTTTGGATTATTTTTCAACATCTACTAATTGTTAGTAAAACTAAAAATTGTTCGTTTTGTTTAATTTCAAACATGTGGAAGCAGTATCAAAGTTGCTTCCAACCAACCCGAAATTTATTAAATGACGCTAAACTATATTGGAAAAATAATTTTAATTATAAAATTGTATTAACACTACATACTGTATTAACATTACACATAAATAAAAAATTATATTCATTATCGGATGTATTCCTTCAATTCTTTTAGGATTATGATTGGCTATTTTTCTCACATCTGGAATGGTGATTTCGAGACAGGCTCATCTTATTTTAGCACAAAGGTCTTCTCGATTTCTGGGCCCTGTTTTGGAAACTTTATTCTTCACTGTTCCCCAAAAATAAGAACTTAGTGTAACATCGGGTAGCCTAGGAGGCCAGAGTTCAAAGGGACTATTCTTCCTATCCAGCACATTGGAAAATGTTCGTTCAACATCTAACGAACAATTCTGAAATTATGAAATGACGCACCGTCTAGCTGGAAGAACATTTCCTGTCGTACATTAACAGAAATATTTTCAATTACATCCCATAATTCCGTATCGAAGAAGTCAAGTAAACGCTCACCATTTAACGATTTATTAAAGAATAATTAAGGGACCAATTATTCTGTCTCCTAAAATTCTACACTACACCTTAACTTGTCTCTGAATACTGGTCATTACAATTATTAACCCAATGACGATTTTCTGTAACTCAGTATCAACAGTTTTAAGAAAATACCGCCCCATTAGTGGTAAATGTAGCCTCATCAGTAGACAAAATTTAATGTAGAAAATTTCGATCGTCTAGAGAATTTTCCTGGGGTGAATATAAATATTTTAACCTTTTGCTTTCATCGCATCACTTTCTTTCAGAGTATGTTGAAATTTTGGTTTATGAAGCTTAATTTTATGATGACTGAAACATCTAATTTTTCCCTTGTCGATATACAGTTGAGATGTTAAGGCCGTCCGCACACGGGTCGATCGGAGATGTGGTCAACACGATTCCAATCGCACGACCTCTACTCGACTACCAATGAAAGAGAGGGCTCCACACAAGTGTCGTTTAGTGGTCGTCTGGAAACGCACGAATTGCCATCTCCTCGTTTCAAATCTCACGCGATCGGGAGAGAAACAGATAGTTTGAGTGGATCATGCGACTCATGGAGGTAATTATGTTTATTTTTTGTTAAATTTATCTTGATGTGGCCATAATTAGTTGCAGTTTGGTGAATTAATCCCGTACATTTATTATGAATGTATATTTATTGTTAATGTGTATTTATTATGTTTGTAGTTGGAAGGTTCAGTAGAGAAATGGCCTCAGTCCGATCTATTATTTCAAAAAAATGCGAATTTATGCCAATTTGAAATGTTTCTTGTATGAAATTGAGAAATATTTACCAAAACAAATCGTTCAAATATATCATCTTGACGACGATAATAACAGTAATGAGGACACCGATCAAGAAGAACTGTAATATGTACTTTTATATATGTAATATGTAACATATTTATTTATCACTGTATAAAACTTGTATTATAAAATAAAGTTGTAGTATTAACTTAAGGTTTAATTTATTTAATAGATATAAATTAAAACGCAATAAAATACCAAATACTCATATTTAAAAAACCTAAGAAGACTAGTGCTCAATTAATATATTATTACTACATACGACATACGCGAAACGACTGAGAGACAATAGACATGCGTGCGGAGGGCAGATGCGCCCGTTCTATGGATCAAATGGATGGACATGAAGGCATACTCGCTTACACTGTACTGACGAGACCCAAGATAAGGGCGAAACCCGTCTACAGTTAGCAGTATTCTGAGATAGAGGACGCTTTGCATATTCCTCGTGGTTTTCGAGCAATCCAAATCACAGTATTTTAGTTCTATGTGAGAATAAAATACGGCAAATTTCGCCACATAATTCAGCGCCCGTCGACGGCATGGCTGAATAGCCGGGGGAATAGCTGTTTTGGCTTAATTTGTTTAATCCTTAATGTTTAAAGACCTCCAGATGGATTGGAGTTTATACGGAGCCTCCTTACGATATCTTGTAAAACTTACCATCTGAAAAATTTGCGTTATAGATTAATCATAGTTTTTATTTTCATGGCATCCCATTAAATCGAAAACCAAAATTGTAACCGTGTATAGAAGAATATTGAAAAAACTAAAAATCCGTATTTCATAATGAAACTTGGCGTTGCGGTCTAAACTTAGATTCAAAACAACTTTTTACAATAACTTTCTTTTATATCTTCAACGCGAAGTAAAATATCGCGAATGGGCGCTATTGGAGGGCTGTCGCTATCTCAGTTGGTTGCTTAAATTTAATTTCAAAAAATAACACTCGCCACTGGTAGGATTCGACATTTGTCCCGGATTGGAACCGAATGACATACAGCTGTTTCGAACTTATTAGTTCTCATCAGTGCCGTACACGGTACGCCGATCCAGGACAAATGCCGAATAAAATTTGTGGGGTATACATCTTTATCGATACGATCTATGTCAGTAACATATAATATTTCTCGACATATAACATGACATGTAACATATTTCTCGATTTCCGACTTATATGTTACTGCTTAAATTTAAGCTGGCTGCTTCAAAATATACGTCTTATATAGTATACATTATAAGTATACTATTTAATAGACTACAATCGTGCCAGAGATCAAATCTGGATATCGAAAAATGACGAAAATATCCGGGTGTCTTTATTATAAATAAGACACATGGTATAAACTATCGTATCGATTCGACGGATTTTAAGGTCAAAATGGAGTGAATGCGATTCTGTTAAACCGAACCCATTTTCTTATAGCAATTTCATTTTCATAGCTGTCTCTTACTGTAATAAATCAAGCCACCAGATGGTTTATATTTAATAAAGCTCTCCCAGCTTTATTAAATATAAACCATCATGCGTTATTATCACGCGTCAAATCAGTCAGATAAAATAAACCACTCAGCAACCGAGACTCGTCCAGTTAAAAATTAAGCTTTGATGCCACCCGGTAATGCCCATTAATCTGTTAGTGAATCTGAAAAGTTGGGGCAAAGCTCGCGTGCCGAGAATTTTAGAGCCCGACTGGGAGACGAAGTGAGCGGATCGCCGGAAGAATCAAAGAATCATTTTTACCGCAATTCCCGATTCGGAGGATTGAAACGGGAGATAAGACTACTCCATTATCGGGAACAGACTCACAAGTTCCTAATCGTCTCTTCGTCAATTCTAGAGTTATTTTTTAAGTTAATTAACGGTTTAAACAACTCCGGATTTCGGCAGCTCGCGCCGGCGATTTTTCAAGCGGTCCGTTCGTTTTTCTTTGCTTGCGGAGTTTGAATTCGCGGATAGGGCTTCTTGTTTTTTGACCTTATTTAGAAGAATGAATTACTGATTCTAATTTGGTTTTAATGAGGGTTGCTTTCTATTCAGTAAATATGGGTCAGTCTACGCTGCCTTACTGACAGGGAATTTTTCATTTTCATTTCTGCAACTCAGGAAGTAGAGAAGGGAGGTTTTCTGTTTGTAACGAATCAACTTCTTATAATTATTTAAAACAAACTGTGTACATAATATGTTATACAATGTTAGTTATACAGTACACATATAAAGTCCCTCCTCTCTAAGGGGGTAACTGGGAAACTTAGACACCGAACATAAACTGAAACTAGAAGATTAATTCTAAGTTCCGCCCCGAAAATTGTTCCTTACCCCGTCACGTCGTCCAGCGAGAATTAGCTAACTAGCACATGGCGCATGTATATCAGTCTCGATACAAAACCGATTGCCGCAGGCGAAGTATTATACCGGTCGGATTTTAGATCGTGAATTTTATTAATTTGCATTTGATTGGCTCAAAATGGCGTTCTATTCTGCTGATGGCTCTAACAGTAAAATAAAATAAAGAAATAGTTAAAATAAAATGAAATTTTATTAAACATTAGTCCCGACTTGGTAGAAAACTGTAAAGAATTTATTATCCCGGAATCAGTCACAGAACAACCTTTAAATGATTTTTACAAGTGATTATAGAAATCTTAAGAGTACAGAAGGTATGCTTTATTTTACGTTATTGGTTATCTGCCAGAAAAGTGTTTGTTACAACACTCCTGCAAACTGTGCTTAGAATTAAATGAATAAAATACTTTAGAGGCACAGGCAACATTATTCTCTAAAGCAAAAGCTTACGTTAATTAAGACAACTTACCATATGGTGGTTTGACAGTAACATCACTGAAGATAGTAGAATATATGATACAATTATGAAATATATTTTTAGATAATTTTAATAAATCACCTTGTTTCGATTAATTGGGGCAAAACTAAAAGATATATTTAAAAATATCCCTTTTACACATCGGTGTAGAGGTTTTCCATTAAATTATTTTTTGTTCCTCTGTACTAGAGGGAGGGTATCAAGAATAGTATAGATTCCGCGGCTACGGACGTTTTAGGACACGAGAGAAGGGAAGCTAGGAAGCCCTGTATAACGGACGAAATCTTAAACTTAATACAAAAGAGACGAGGCTACAAAAACAGACGAGACGAGGAAGGACTGAAAACTTATAAGTCAATAAAGTGGGAAATTATTAGAAAGTGTAGAAAAGCGAAAGAAGAATGGATAGAGGATAAATGCAAAGAAGTAGAAGATAAACTCCAAGTAAGTAAGACCGATGAGGCTTACAAAATAATTAAGAGGAACTTCAGGGATATAGGACCAATAAGTAGAAACGTTAGGAATCGATCAGGGGACATACTGATCGGAACAGAGAAGAAAGCGAATAGATGGAAGCAGTACTTGGGAAATTTATACGAGGGTCAGGAATTAGGAGAGATATTAGAGGAAGAATCTAGCATCAATAGGGAAGATGTAGGAAAACCTATATTGAGAGAGGAATTTGAAATAGCACTAAAGGGAATAAAGAACAATAAGGCGCCGGGTGTAGATAAAATACAGGCGGAAATTTTGAAATGTGCGAGACAGAAAGTAGTAAATAGGATGTTTGAACTGGTAAAATACATATACGAAACGAGTGAGATGCCGGAGGATTATAAGAGGAACATTATATTTACTATACCGAAAAAGAGAGGAGCCGACAAATGCGTGAACTTTAGAACGATTAGCCTAACTTCCCACGCGTCAAAAATCTTAACCAGAATAGTACAGAAGAGGATGGAAAATAGAGCGGAGGAAATATTAGGAGAAGACCAATTCGGGTTTAGGCGAAATAGGGAAACTCGCGAAGCTATTCTGGCACTAAGAGAAATGTTAGAGAAAACAATAGAAAAAGGAAAGAACGCTTATATAGGATTTGTAGATTTAGAAAAAGCTTTTGATAATGTAAGATGGGAAAAAATGTTCAAGATACTAAAGAGCGCGGGAATGAAGTATAGAGATAGGAAAGTAGTACACAATTTATACAAAGAGCAAACTGCTGTTATGGAAGTAGAAGGGGAAAGAAGGGAAGTAGGTATTAGGGAAGGAGTAAGACAGGGATGTACGCTATCACCACAAATTTTTAATCTGTACGTCGAAGAGGAGATTAATGTGGTAAAAGATAGAGTGGATTTCGAGATTAAAGTACAGGGACAGAAACTAAAAATGCTAAGATTCGCGGATGATCTAGCAGTATTGGCATCTAGTAAGGAGGAATTAGAATCAGCGTTGAACGAAATGGAGGCAGTGTTGACAGAGGACTACGGAATGAGGGTGAATAAAAACAAAACTAAAGTGTTAGTGTGTAGAGGGTGCGAGAGCAGAGCAAAAACGAAAGTACAAATTAATAATGAAAGATTGGAGGGAGTTAAAAACTTCACTTATTTAGGAAGTAAAATAAATTGGGATGGAAGAAGCTATAAAGACATAAAACAAAGAATAGCACAGGGTCGAGTAGCTCTTAACAAAAAGAAAGCACTTTTATGCTCGGGGGTAATAAACTTAGAAACAAGGAAGAGATTTTTGAAAACATATGTATGGAGCACGGCACTATACGGTTGCGAAACCTGGACGGTAGGGGAAGCAAATAGGAAGAAATTAGAAGCTTTTGAGATGTGGTGTTACCGAAGAATGATGAAAATACCGTGGACTGATAGGGTTAGAAACGAAGAAGTATTAGAGAAAGTCGGCGAGAAAAGAAGTATGTGGAGAAACATAAAGAAGAGAAGAGATAGAATGGTAGGCCACTTGCTGAGACATGGGGGAATAGTCTGCGATATTTTGGAGGCAGAAATAGGAGTGAAGAAAGGCAGAGGTAGGCCTAGATTAGACTACTGCTCGCAAATAGTAAGGGATGTAGGTTGTAGCACAATTAGCGAAATGCGTAGGTTAGCACAAGATAGAAGAAGCTGGAGGTTAGCGTCCAACCAGTCTTAGGACTGATTACCTAATGATGACGATGTACTAGAGCGCGTCTTTATTATACTATAAAATTCGTGATATAGAAAACAGAAAATTACAGAAACATGACACCAAGCTTACAATATTGAAAAATTTGTGAGAACATTTATCTATTAGCTTGTCAGTCTAGTTGGTTAATAATGCGATATTGTTGTTAATATATTCGCAATATTAATATTTCTTCTTTTGAATAATATTAATTGCAGTTTATGTACTATTTTGCCTCTATCAAATATCAACAATTTATGTAATGAACGTTAGTAAGTCATAGCTACTATTTTACTTCAACAAAATGTTTCCGTTAAGAAACGGCTCTATACTTAATTTACCAACGTATATTCTATTATCCCTCGTAACAAACGTCCACGACGAGATAAATGATCGTAACACGAAGTATCCCCCGTATACTCAAGAAGGCGGCCGTTCAATAGCTGCGTGTCGGCATGCCTTTGTAAGCACACGTTCAAAGTTCCGACGACGAGTGGACCTTCTAGTCTTAGTTTCTGTTCGGTGACTTAGAGGAGCTATAATTGGCATACATACATTATTAAGCATTGCCTCCCTGTACAATCTAAGTGTCAGGTTTTCACTGAGATAAATCACGGAAAATCATGTTTTTCACGAATTTTGTTATATCTACGAGTTTATTTAAAAAAATCTACTTATTCAGAGTACTTTTGACTGCTCTTTATAATATGGCATGTATTTTAGAAGAGAAAGTTCTATTCTGCAATTCTAACTATTGGGCAGACTGACACAACAATTCTCTTTTGAAAAATCCTATTTTCTTATATTTTAATTAGTATTAATTAATTAAAATTAATTGTTTTAAGTTAGCGAAATGAGTTAAAAATCTTCACTGGTTTGTAAACTGTCCACGTCATTATTCAGAGATGGTGAATGTGAGGCGGGGTGTTTTGAATGAAAAAATAATTGGGCCATAATTGTTTAAGGAAAATTTTAATACGGAATGCTTTCTATTTTTTTTTATCGAATTACATTACCTTATTACATACAATAATCTATTTCAGTTTAATGGAGCTCCAATTCGCAACAATGCAATTGTAGTTTTTAATTGGCTAAACGACAACTTTCTCGAGAGGGGATTGTAAAAAATAGCCCTTTTATTAATTGTTCTCCGAGGTCAACTCACATCAGGCCCTTGTGTGTTTAAAACAATCAAATTTAGAAATAAGTTTTACTGCAATACTTAAAATTATTTTATCATCGAATTTTTGTTTTTAGAATTTAGTTTGGGATATAGGGTTTCTAAATAATTTCGAATAAGTTTTGTTAATACAATTTTCTAATTAAACAATTCCTATTATGGTTTTTTTAATTTTTTGCATACAATTTAGATTCATTTAATAAGTTTCGGATTGGCTGGAAGCAACTTCCATTATGCTTCCAGACGTTTGAAATTAAGCAAAGCGAATGTTGGTACAGGTATAAATGTAGATATAAATAACACAAAAGAGATATAAATGTACATAAAAGTTACTAGCTTTTTTAAAAGAAGGGCCTTACTTTTTTTCTTAAATAGTAAAGGTAACAAATATCTGTATTTCAAGAAAATTTATATTTTCAAGTTAATTTTGAAGTATAACTGCGTTGTATGTAAGAAATTTTCGAAACATAGCTGATGAGTGCTTAGGTATATTTAAGATATTTTTATTTCTAATATGAGCATTGTGGAATATCCATCTTAACTGCAATTCCTGTGCCAGGTGGATAGATATTCCAGTATTTAATAATTGTTTATGGGCAAAAACTAAATAATAATATTTTACTAAACTGTTCATATTAAGCCAACCTAGGATTTTGTCAGAACTGTGATCATACATCCTCAAACTAAATATAAAACGACAACATGTACAGTCGACATAAACAGTCGATTTTCGACTTATGTGTTACTGACAGAGATTGTATCGATAAAGATGTATGCCCCATGGAGTTCATTCGGTATTTGTCCTGGATCGGCGTACCGTGTACGGCACTGATGAGAACTAATAAGTGCGAAACAGCTGTATGTCATTCGGCTCCGATCCGGGACAGATGTCGAATCCTACCTATGGTGAGTTTTATTTTTTGAAACCTTATCTGATCGTGCAGAAACACGAGAAAGGGGCGAGGATCGCTTCTAGGTATAATTGAATGCCTGGCGGGGCTTTAGCCCGAGGAGTAGTTGTTTCCTAGAGCGATTATGTAATAGCTTTGCTATTCGGGAACTACTTTGATAACCGCTTGGCGGTTTGGTGGTTCCTTTCTCGATTTCTGACTTATATGTTACTGACAGAGATCGTATCGATAAAGATGTATACCCAATAGAGTTCATTCGGCATTTGTCCTGGATCGGCATACCGTGTACGGCACTGATGAGAACTAATAAGTTCGAAACAGCTGTATGTCGTTCGGTTCCGATCCGGGACAGATATCGAATCCTACCTATGGCGGGTTTTATTTATTGAAACATGTATTTTGAATTTTCAGTTCACTGGTTTTTGTAATTTGATGTAAACATGGAAAATATACTAAATCACAATAATTCAAAATGAGTACCTAATAATAAAGTTTCATAAATTCCTAATATTAAAGTTTAAATTTTGTCTGCTTGAATGTAATAATCTGAAGCAAATATAAGAAGCAAGGTTCTGGATTAGCTTTTTAACATGTTCATAACATCTCATCTTTATGTTTCTCTTTATTAGGACATAATAAGATAGCACTACATTTTTGAGGATAAGATCGAATCAAATCCACAGTAAGTTAATTTTACGTACATAAGTTCATGATTGATGGTGTCAAAAACTTCCGAAAACTAAAACTGTAACCTGATTTTGATCACTAAATCTTATAATACACAAAAATTAAGGGATGTAAAAAATTCTATTTTTTAGGGGATTTTCAAAGAGAGAAATAGTCGCGGAGCAATTTTAGAAAAAGCAAAATGCAGCTCCAAGTTTCTAGTTTTCAGATCTTGAATTCAAACCTTGTACTTAGCAGTTTTTGAGTAACTATAAAAAATTCATCGGAAAAAGAATTTTCCATTTTACTTGCCTTTCAAAAGGTCCACGGACTTCAATAAATATTTTTTACAACGGAAATAAGTAAAACATAAAATATTTTTTAGTGTTTTCATTATAAACTTTTTTTTCTTTAGATAATTTTATCCTCTTTAATTTGAGTGGTCTAAAAACGATGATTTTTCGCTGAATTATTGTGGTTCAAAGCAAAAAAATCAGTTTTAAGTTTTGCAATTAATTACTCAGGAAATAATGATTGTATAAGCAATTTAGGTAGGTACTGCAGTAGGTTGGAACCTTTGGTGTGAAGATAACACTAACTGAGTTTTCCACAAAACACCAAGACACTATACACTACACTCGACGTGCGTTTCGCCAACAAAGTTGGCATCATCTGGAGATGATTAAAACTAGCGTTGGTGTCTTGTGGAAAACTAAGTTAGTGTTAATTTAGGTAGGGTTTTAAGAACTACAAAGTATTCTTTACAAGTCATTGTTATTGGTTTTTGACAAAAAAAAATCTTTCGGTTCTTTGTTGATTGAAAAAAAGGTAAAATATTGCATGTTCAGGGATACTCATTTAACTTGGCATAACTTTGCAAATAATTGATAGACTAGGGATGTTGACTATTTTTTTCCCTTTTCCTTTTTAAGTATCCCAAAGAAACTCGAGAGATTTTTTTCATTGTGTTTATTTTTGTAATTATTTTTGAAGATAAATTCAAGACTGACTTTTTTGCTTTCATCGATAATAACTCAGCAAAAAATTATCATACAAGGCTCTTATACCACTCAAATAAGAGAGGATAGAATTATGTAAAAAACTTTTATAATGCAGTCACTAAAAAAATATATTGAAGTCTGTGGCCATTTTGAAAAGCAAGCAAAAATTTGAAATTTGTTTTTCCCATGGTATTCTTATGATAATCAAAAACTGCTGATGGTAAAAAATATTTGATACATTATTCGAAAATTAGAATCTTAGAGCTTCTATTTGTTTTTTTTTAAATTGCTTTGCGACTGTTTTTCTCCAAGTTACAGCCCTTTGAAAATCACCTAAAAATGTAGGATCCATTAATTATTGCCCCTTCTACTTAAAATATGTCTATATTTTAAGTAGAAGGAAAGCCAAACTGGTGCACTGCTAGAATACAGCAAAAGTACTGGTAAAGTTGTTACAAGAACATGAGTTTATTTGCTTATTTTCTCCAATATTCTTGATAGTATAGGATGGTATACATTCCTAATTTTAAATTCTCGGAACTTGTATATTGGTACTTTTTGTCTTTGATTACCCGATAAAACGTATTTGTATGAATCCTAGGCGGATTTCACTCGTTATCGATCCACGGCGCATCTTTAGCGGAATATGAGGGACATTCTTATGACGAAAGTTGGAAAGTACATAGACTTTAGACGTAGATCTTTTAATTTGCCAGGCGACGAAGTTTGCAGAAACTTATTTATTGATAAACTTTAAAGTACCAAATTTGTAACGGAGATAAAAGTTTAATAGCTTTACGAGTATTCACTTTAGAATTTTATTAATGTGGAAAACATGACGGTGTTGTCGTGTAGGGTAAGCAAATATTCTTCAAGGTATATCGAATTTTATACTTTGAAACAATTTGGTTAAGGCAAAGTACATATAGAGTTAATATTTATTGAAAACAAATTTCTATTAGAGCACTTTAATCTTAACTCAAATTGCCTACTATTAATTTCAAATGCATTGCTAGCTCTATTTAGATATCCTCGGAAGAAAAACTACGCTACCTCTTGATCTATCTACTATTTGAACTGTTTCACGTTTTATGAAAATATGTTTTATAATTGTCATTCTATGAACATTCAATGATAATATACAGCTCATCAAATATAGAAACAAGTCTCAAAACTGCGACATCGAACCGCCCACGAGATGCGCAGTAAATAACGTGGTCTTTAGTTTCACAAAATAGTTTCATCACGAATTCACAAAATAGTTTCCCTAGCCTCAATTTTATGTAATTGATGCAAGCTACTTTATTAAAAACTTTTACGACATTCTGAAGTGTTCTAATAATAATAATAATAATAATAATACATTTATTGTAAAAAGTACAAATTTCTTCCAAAAGAAAAGTATATCAACGAAATTACAATACTCCCTAAGCATATATAAGATATAATTAATATATTTAATTAATTATAGACATATATACATGACAGTCTAAAGTAAACAAACTGAAAAACGATAATAGAATTTAAAATAGGTGTATATTAAAACATTGCAAATTTTATGAAGGTATATTCTTTTTTAATTTACTTTCGACTGTTGCCACCGACATATTATGATATATAATAGGTAGGTCATTGACAACATAATATCAGCTATGTTCGCTGACGGTGTTATATACGAGGGTGAGTATTTAAACACTTTGATGAGATGGTATGGAATGGTATGAAATTTTATTTCTTAAATCTCTACAGTGAGTGTTAATTCGCCACATCAACTTATTACATAAATACTAGGGTGTATAGATATCTAGTATTTAAGACAAATCCTTAAATCATTGACAAATTAATTAATTAAATGCACGCATGTAAGAAGAAATATGATGACACGATGACATGGTTGTGAAATATCTCACACAGGCATTCTGAATTTTTATTTTCCGCACTCCACTATACGCAGAAAAGGAATGTAACCGTGTAAAAAGGCATTTTTTTCTCTAAGGTTTATTTTTCGGCCTAAAACCAAAATAAAATGGTTTTTAAACCATTTAGTGCGTGTGTGTGTGTGTGTCGTTGTCGTCTTTCTTGTTAGCACAATGACTCAACTAAATCGTGTCGGGTCGATCGGGCTTTGACTGATTCTGATCGGGGACGTCTCTCAGACAACACCTATTGATTTTGAGGTGGATAGAACACACTCTACCATATTCATGGGTCATAAGAAGGCACAATGGTGGACTATTTAAGAATTTTTTTTGTTAGAACGATCACTCAATTAAATCGTGTTGTATCCATCGGATTTTGACTGATTCTGATTAAGGACGTCTCCTAGACGACACCTATTGATTTTGAAGTGGATAGGACATATCCCACCCTGTCCATGGGTCATGAGAAAGCACGATGGTGGACTATTTGAAAAAGTAAAACTGTCGTATAAAACACATATTCTGCATTTATGTGTTGGTTTATTTTTTCTCGGCCACTCAATTTCGAGTTAAAGATGTTCTACGTGTGGAGGAGTCCGTTTTAAGGTTTTAAAAACTGTTTTTTTATTTTATATTACATATACAGAAATATTAGAAGAAATTCAAATCAAGATTGTTAATCCTTCTTAATGTTCTACGTGCGGAAAAGTCCGTCTTAAGGTTTTAAAACTATTTATTCGTAAACGAGTTTTGTCCTCCTGTGACAGTGTCCGATACAATATGTACATAATACAAATGAAACAAAGCCATCATTTCACTAAGCAATTTTTTAATACGTGCATCTAAATATTTTTTAAAAGAATGCAGCTGTTTCATGAAGAAAAATTCTTATATATTTTATTGATATCACTAGAAAATATCAACATACATTCAAATGAGACCCCAATGTTCTTTACAAGACTAGTTGAAGCGATTGCTTCATCATTAATTTTAATATTCAATTTATCCGTGTTGTAAAGTTAATGTGGTGTACCAAAAACGATATTTTGACTTTTAGTAGCTTTTATAATCAATGTATTTTTTAATGTCCATTCAAAAATAGTTTTAAATCATTATTTATAATTTAATAAGGTAAATAAACAGTCTTAAAACCTTAAAACGGACCTTTCCACACGTAGAACGTCTTTATCTCGAAATTGAGTGTCCGATAAAAAATAAACCATACACATAAACACAAACACATAAATGCAAATATGTGTTTTATGCGACAGTTTTAATTTTTTCAAATAGTCCACCATCGTGTTTTCTCATGACCCAAAATCAATACATGTCGTCTAGTAGACGTCCCTAATCAGAACCAGTCGAAACTCGATCGATCCGACACGATTTAATTGAGTAATCGTATTAGCAAAAAAATTTCTCAAATAGTCCACCATTGTGCTTTCTCGTGACCAATGTACATGGTAGAGTGTGCTCTATCCCTCTCAAAATCAGTAGGTGTCGTCTGGGAGACGTCCCCGATCAGAATCAGTCAAGACCCGATCGATCCGACACGAGTTAGTTGAGTTATCGTGCTAAAAAAAGTAAATGCCGACGACAACGATGATGACGACACACACACAGCAAACATTTTTTAAAAACCATTTTTTTTTTGTTTCAGGCCGAAAAACGAAAAGTAAACGGTAGTAAAAAACATTTTTTTCCATTTTTCTTTACACGATTACATTACTCTTCCTCTCTGGTATAGTTGAGTGCGGAAAAGTAAAGACTATAAAGGATCTATATGTCATCAGCATAAATATGTAGGTTGTATTTTAATGTAATTTTTTAAATATATGTAGAACAAATATCAAATAGAAATGGCGCCCAGTACAAAACCTTGTGTAATTTCTGTCTCAATTGATTTCATGTATGATACAAGTACCGATGAGTTTCTATTTATCCTAGTGAATTGATATCTACCTGGAAGATAGTTTTGAAACCAATATAGTATGTTTTCGCAAATGCCATATCGGTATAATTTGGCTCTCTATCTAAGTAACTAATATCTAACAAATCAAATACTTTGGTCATATCCAGTAAAATTAAAGATGTTACCTGCGAACTGTCGATAGCTTGTGGGATATCATCAATTACATTAACAAGCAATGTCAAGATACGAAAGCCTTTTCGAAATCCTGACTGATTTGGGGAAATTATTCGATTTTCGAAAAACTGCATTTTTCCGGATTTTTCTTTTTATGTATGGACTTAATTCACGATATTAATAAGAGACAACTGTCCTATTTCAAAAGGTGTATAAATTATATACGTCAATGGTGCAGATATCCATTGTAATGAGAGCTGTAATATTTTTACAGCTAGTCCATCTGGGCCTATGGTATGTGGCTTTTGTTTAATTATGATTGCCTTAATTCTTCAAATACTTACAGGACTATAAATGAGTGTGATATCATAATTAAATTTAGACTTACAATATTTGTGGTGATGCTCATCATCAGCGTCTATTTTAGGTATCGAATCTATTAAATAGTTGTTGATACTGCTATCAACGGTCGGAAAATTTCTCAGGAAGACTCTGTGAAATGCTGTCTGTTATTACTCCAGGTGACTTTAACTTTGACCATCGTAACTTACAATTACTTCTATTGATATTTACAATAACAATTATAATAATTATTATTATTATATGAATGAAAAGTAATACGCTGTTGCTTTAAAGCTGTGCTATAGTAATTACCAATATCACAGTAAAATTACTTATGTATATGTCTATTTATTTTGCTCCTTAACCAATCATTTCTTTTAAATATTTGTTATATGTTTTAAGGGGCTACATCCACCTAAAATCTTCAAATTTTTCGATCATTTTTTGTATATTATTATAGTATACAGTCTTAAGAATATATTCTGAAAGCTTCAAGTCGATATCTTTAATATTTATAGAGATATAAAGCTTTTAGTTATGAGGTAGAGGGTGGCTAATGCTGCTATCTGCGCCCCTCATTGAGCGCCCTCGTCGGGTATGGAACAATAATCGACTTAACTAATCAGAGACAAACTTGAGGACTCACTGCTTCATGCATTTTTTCCTACTATATGGCAATAATGTATACACAAATTTTCTCGCGCTAATAAAGATGAAACAAGCACGAGAATTTATCATCCTGAAAAAAAGACAACCTCCTTTGAATCCTAAACGGTGGCCGTCATATCTCGAGAACAGATCGACAGATTCATTTGAAATTTAGTACAGTCACGCTTTAAGCTATTGTTAACAGTATGGCGATCGTATTTTTAACCAACCAATAACCAACATTGTTTAAACAAATTACAATATTAACTGAGTTTTTAACGAATTTTCGTACTTCAGTTCCGTGTGCCGTTTTTTTATTTTTTTATTTTTTAAGAACAATTTTCAGAAACGGCGATCGTTAATATGTACTTAACTTCATGATAGCTTACTTTTATATATCTTTGATTTTAGATGATCAGTTTTAGCAGAATAAATGTCACCACAAACCGGGTCGCGAAATAGACGCTCCACTTCCAACGGGCATATTTATTCAGGTTTTAAAGCTTCTTAAATTATGTTTACTTCATCATGTTTACAATAAATTTATCTTCAATTAAAAAAAATGTTTATCTATCATTAAGAGTTCCCAAGAAAATTCATCCCGAAAATCGACAATTTTTTCGTGTTTCTAGGGGGATGTAGCCCCTTAAGGTGTCTGTAAACCATGGTTCGTGATTTGTGATTAATTTAAATGTGATGAATATCTAGTTAGCAATTAATAACTTAACAAACTATACACAATTTTAATTTTTAACTGATAAAAAGGCGCTGCTGGATGAAAACAGCGCCGGCATAGAAAGAAAAAGAAAAATTATGGCAAGTAGTCTTATACTACTAAAGGAATTATATAATTAACACGCTGTTATTAACAAGATTACTTGTAGGTAGCGTCGGCCTTTTTGTCTACAAAACTAATTAGTTTGACAAGAAGTCTTGTTCGGCATGTAGACCGACTTTAATAAGATAGAAGCCCTGAATGGAATATCGATTATTAAGTGAAATTTAATTAAAGCCGGGAAAGGGAGCAGTGTAAAAGGGCAATCTTATAAATCACTTTTTTTCCATCAGTTTGAACCTTTTAAAATAGGTTGAACTTTGTTCAATTAAGCTGTTATTTTCGTGTTATTGATGTTGTTACTTTTCTGGGGTTGTGTTACAAGCGCTCAAGGCCCCTATTGATTTTAAGCCCCTTGTAATGAAAAGTAACAGGCAAATTTTTTGCGTATCTCCTAAGGATAATTGTTCTCTTATTATACAAATATTTATTCTTCTTAATAAAGTGGCACTTTATGGATATTTCTTGTTATCCAACAGGAAAATTATAACAAAAATTAATTATAGCTTGTAAAATGGGCATGATGTAAAAATAATAACATTAACTGTTTATTGTAATTGAAAATAATTGATATTTATATATTATCTGCTAAGTATACATTTTATTCGAAAAATATATAACTTAACTCTGAATGTATCTACAAAATCGTGAAAGGGTTGCTCAAAGACGATAATAAATTATATTTGATGAGTAATGGACTGGATCATGGAGACTCGTCCCTTCCGGTCTAACACGAGGCCACGCGTTCTTTCGTGAAGAGCCCGTTATGGTTCGTAACGGTTAATTAGATGTCGACTTTTTGATTACATAATTATTTCGCATGTGAAGTTGGTATTCTATATGTACAGTGAGGTGTAAAAGTTTCGTCAAAATTCATATTTTCTTTGTTAAATGATTTTTTGAAAAATTTGAGTTGAAACATCAGTCAACGTTAAACCAATGCCTCATTTAGACATTAACGGATGTATATTTTTTCTACTTGAACTGTGACATCATCATAGTTGTTTTTAAAATGCAAAATCATCTTTTTTTATAAAAGTGAATTCGGTAAAATTTTCCAAGCACAACAGTACCTTATATTATCTAATTTTATTTTTAAATTTGAAATCGTGAACAAATTTTTTTTATAACTGCAAGGCAAATGAATACCCCCACGGATTTCTTTACGTGGGGTTACATCAAATCGCAGGTCTATTTTAGGTCAAATGATTTAGTCTATAGCAACGAACTCGGATATAAATAGAAAATGTCAGCTCAAAATGTATTGAGTGTTTAATACAAAGTGTTTGCATGCATGCCGACCAATGTCAGATTATTGTCAAGATAATGTATTGTAAAAATTTAAAAATTATTGTCAACAATGAAGTCGTATTTGCTTTATCTGTAATTTTCTCAAAAACATCTGGTATATTATACACGGTAAATAGAAAACGCCTAATATGAGGTACCATTCTACTCGAAAAAATTTAAATACTTTATTTTTATTAAATACATTCATCTCTTTTTTCTTTCTGGGTTTATTTCTTGTTTTATTTTTCTTTCCGTCGTTGGGGTTATCAATATAATATAAATTGAAACCAGAATTAGAATAATTGCTGAATATTCATATATTGTATACGTTAAAATAAAAATCAAAAGTTTCTCTGATAAACATTCAGGTTCAAAAGAGGGTCTCAGACTAGACATCACTGACATGACCTTTGATAAGTACTTAGCTTAATATTAATTAGATATAATTCAATGGTTGGTCTTTATGGATCTGTTTTAATAGCAATAGAAATAATAATAAGAAACGTATATATTAAGGACTAACCACTACGATAAAGTAAATTGTTTGTTAATATGACATTTGAACAAAGTTCATGTGGTATTTAATTTTAATCAAGCTTGTATGCGTTTGATTTGCTAAACGTGTCTATGACATCAGTTCCCGGTAGAAATTCAAGCAATGTTGAAACGTTAAGAAATGATAAACAAATAACAACTGAAAATGTTTTTGCGCAATTATTTAACGTCGGCTTGTTTCCGCTTTGATGACGTATCACCGACGCCAACAAATGATCTACTCCTAACTTGACAGTTTTTCTGAATCCTGACTCTTGGAATGGGGTAAGGATCTTATACTTGCCTAACATTTACCTATAGTTTTACATCCTGTCCGAGAGATGGTACTTCTATACAAACCTCGCTTGTTAGTTTAACCAGTATACCATATAAAACCATTGTTTTATATTACGAGTTTTTAGAATCTCATGTATTGAGGAATAATATGAGATTTATGAAAAAACGGGTCTGTAGTTTGTGAAAAATTATAAACTAACTGGTATTTTTATTACATTTGATAAGCAAATATTCATATTTCTTAAATTGTTAAAATTTTTCTCTAGAACTTCGTCCCAGACAACTGCAATTCGACGCTACATTTCATCAACACTTTGAATTGAAAACTTTGTTGATTTGTATAGTGATCTTGCCATAATCCCCTATAGATTTTCTATCGGATATATAGGGCCACCCCGAGCACTTTGTTTTACTATAATTTTTGGCTCCAAGTTTAAGACATTTTTTTACAACACTTTGTGAATGATTAATAATTACAGCGATCTGTCGCTGTTTTCCCACAACCTCTTAAATCGATTATTCGTTATTTTTCTAAATCATTCAATTCTTTACCACGCGGCATAATAATAATAAAACAAAGTCGCTAACACTTTAAAAATGACTTGCAAATAACTTTCTTAAATCATTACTCAAAATTTGTATTGGTGTACATTCTCGCTCACTGTTTAAATCAAACTGAGTTTATACTTATTCACACATATACGCGGCAGAACTTCCTGTAAAATACGCAGTAGCAACCCATGAGCGCATTATAGTTCGAGAGCAATAGAGCTATTTATCTATTAGTAGCCTGTTTTATCAGATTACAATAATATATGGAATCTTTCTTACAGGAGGTATAATAAATGACATTAAATATAATCTTGAGGTTGTACTTTTTCACGTCACTTTATATTATTATAATAACATATACCATACAATTACATAATTATAATTAATATTATAATTCATCGCAGCAACTACAACTTTTCTGATACTATTTCTATATGGTGATAAAAGCAGTCAAACTCCAACCCTGGTAATTATTTTGTCACCTACCATCACACATGTCCGCAATGAAGCGACTCTGAATTAGTTGCGACCCAAACATTAAAATCCCTAAAAGTTCAACGTGACGACAGAAACGAACCTAAGAGAAAAGTATTTATTAACAAGCCGACTGCTGCGCGACGGAATCAATTTAATCAACCCTCCAGCCACTAAACTACTTCTACCACTCTAATTCTACTATTCTCGAATGCATTTTTAAATTCAATAATGAATTTTCAGCGGAAGCGTCTCATTACAATAATTCTGTAATAAACGAGAAAGCTCGCGTCTTTAATGCCACAGAGAAAATCGAGTGGGGAATAAAGGCGAAGGCGAATAGGCTTTCAGCATCTTGCTGTCTTGCCGTTATTCGACAAGAAAATATAAGCTATCCAGGAACGTTTTAGCAGTTTTTAAAAGTTTAATTTTTGTGTGCTATGTAGTATTTCTCAAATGTTTTTTTTTTATTTGGAGAACGTTTTCAGAAAATTCTGGTTTACAAATAAAGAGTGGTCCAACCATAATGCACGATGTTAATTGTGAGTCACACCTTAACGTCAAGTTTTCTGCCCAACTTAATTTGACATTTCTTTGTTTCAGTGTTTGACAAATTCAACCATGGAGAGGTACACAATTGAGCAGCGCGTTAAGATTGTTGAAGCCTTTTACGCAAATGGGCGTTCAAATCAAAATGCATTTCGTGCACTTCGTGACTTTTTTGATCAGGATAATCGACCAAATGTGTCCACAATCGGGAGAATTGTGCGCAAATTTCAGCAAACCGGGTCTGTAGGAAATGTGAAAACACCTGTGCGTGCTCGCCTAGTTCGTTCTGCGGAAAACATTGCTGTTGTTCGCGATAGTGTAGCAGAAGAGTGATAGTGTAGCACCGTCAACCTCGACTCGTCGTCGTGCCCAACAATTGAACAACTCATGAACATCACTGATGCGAATTTTGAATAAAGATTTGAATTTACACGCTTACAAGGTTCAATTGACTCAAGAGCTGAAGCCTACTGACCATTTCAAGCATCGTCAATACGCCGAATGGTTGGTTGAACAGACAGAAGTGAATGGTGACTTTACAAAGGCAATCATCTGCAGCGACGAGGCACACTTTCACCTCAGTGGATTCGTTAACAAGCAGAATTGCCGCATTTGGGCAAATGAGAATCCACGAGTATTTGTTGAAAAGCCGATGCGTCCACAAAGAGTGACTGTTTGGTACGGTTTATGGGCTGGCGGCGTCATCGGGCCGTACTTCTTCGAAAATGAGGTCGGCCAAGCAGTTACCGGGAATGGTATTCGCTATCGCGAGATTATAACGGACTTCTTGTGGCCAGAAATTGAGGATATGGACCTGGACGATATGTGGTTCCAACAAGATGGTGCCACTTGCCACACAGCCAACGAAACAATGGCACTTTTGCGCGAGAAATTCAATGGCCGTGTTATCTCACGTCGTGGCGATGTTAATTGGCCGCCACGATCATGTGATTTGACACCGTTGGACTTCTTTCTTTGGGGATATTTAAAATAAAAAGTGTACGTCAATAAGCCAAGAACAATTCAAGAGCTAAAGGATGAGATAATTCGGCACATTAACGACATTGAACCTCAATTATGTCTCAGAGTCATTGAAAATATGGACCATCGGATTGAGGTATGCCACCGAAGCCGTGGCGAGAATTTGGCCGATATTTTGTTTCACACATAATTATCATAGATCCTTCTGTCATAATGAAAAATATTAAGATAATTCTATGAAAACTTTTTGTTTTATTTACAATTAGCATCGTGCGTTTTGGTTGGATCACCTTTTACTTACTAATAATACAACACATTTTATTCCGACGCAATTGAGTAAAACAACTACTAAGTTTTATACCACTATATTTACACAAAAATCGTGACTGCAGCTTCGACACTTTTATGTCATTTTCAAAACGATGATTCAACTAAGACTAAAATACAAAAATTCGATTCCTATAATATATACTATCCAATTACACAGAATAACGGTTATGACAATAAACAGGTAATTAAGGTTCATAGGAAAACGTGTTTCATAAATGGTGTAATCCCAACCATCAAATTATGGAAATTTTCAGGAATATTGTTAATAACTATTATACAGGAGGTTAACTAATTTTGGTAACAGTAAAAAGAGGCGAATAGTATATTTACTTGATCATATAACTAGTTAAAATTATCACTATAATTGTATTTATAGATTTCTATTGCTTCTAATCAATTAGCTGTTTGACCCTTTGCTGGCATAGTGTATGATTTTCATATTATTAATATCTGGAAAATTATGTCCACTTTCTAAGATATGATTAGCAAAAGTAGAATATGTTTTCTGTAACCTGAAGGAACTATTGTGATCAAGGTACCTAGTTATAAATTTACGTCCCGTTTGTCTATATATGTGCTATTGCACTCCGATCAATTTAACCTATAAACTCCCGATTTCTCATATTTATTGGTTTCATCTGTGGCATTATAAACTAAATTTGATAACCTTTGCTGGGGTTTAAATGCTACTTTGATATTATATTCTTTGAGAATATTTGATATTGTTATTGACAATATATCATAATATGTGATGATGGCACAAGGTATTTGTTTATCTTCTCTAATATTTTGGATAAATCAATTTAAAAGTATACTGATTTTGTTTATTAATTTTGTAATAGTTTTTGTTAGGAAACCGTTGTTTTCGGGTATATTTTGAATTGTTGTTAGTTCTGTTTTTATCTGTATTTCTGATAAAGGTAGCGAAAAAATTCTGGGTAACATTGAATTATATGCGGCTATTTTATGCGAATATGGGTGGCAAGAATCAAAGAGGATAGTTATATCGGTATATGTAGATTTTAGAAAAACATCAAATGTGAATTGGTTATTTTTGTGTGTGATAGTAAGATCTAGAAAATGTATACTATTTTTTATCTCTCGTTCTATCGTGAATTTTATTTTGGATTGTAAACCACACACTGTATTTTACAAGTGTGTTAGTGTAATCACCCCCGAGGGACTGGAAAAACCAACCCCAAGTAGTTCAGAAAATATCCATTAAAAATCACGTAAATGGCTAAGTACGGTCTATTTAATAAACATATCGATAAGGCAAGACAATAAATAAATCTTGGTGGTTAATTAATGTCACTAAATTTCTGAAATTAAATATCAGCAAAATATGTAAATGGAGAACTGAACATTAAATACTGAAATGTATAAAATACTTTTAAATTGGTTAAATAAATGGTGTCTTAGTTGGAACTATATAATTTGAATTGCGCGCCATTTGTGGTATGTGAATCATCAATATTTAATGACTGTCGTCTACAAACTGTACGACGTCAACATGTCGCGATTAATACTTCAACAACGAACAGTTTGTGTACGACTATTTTATGAAAGTGAGCGATTATTTGCAGTTGCATTGAGGGATTACACTACCTTGAGATTTTTAAAAAATCGATTTTTTTTTGGCTAGATAAATTGTTTGTACTTTTAGAAATATTTTAAATATTTAACCACATCAAAGTTCAAATTATTTCCGAAGTTATAGCAATTAGAAGTGAGTGCGGTGTAGAGTCGGGGCCCGAAACTCATGTATCGATCGAGGAAGTTTGAATTCTTATAAGCATAACAATTCTATTCCTGTAATTGTCCAAAACGTAATTGAATTGGTATATGATACCGATTTGTTAAAACTCTGTTAGAAGGATATACTCAAAATAACAACGACAGTCTAAACTCTGTCATTTGGTCTATAGCTCCAGAAGTGCATTACTGTGGCGCAAAAATTGTTGAGATTGCATCTTATATTGCAGGCAGTATATTTAATAGTGGATATACTAGTATATTACAAATCATGCAATTATTAAACCTTGCAGTTGGCCCGAGCGCTCTGCAATTTACCGAGATCTTGGATTGTCAGTGAATATCTATAGCCAACATGAGAGCACAACAGGAGACTAAAGAGGCCAGAAAATTGAAAAGAGCTGCTCAAAAGGAGTCGGAGAATATCGCGATAGTAATGGAAGACCTCGTGTATGGCCCAGGAATCGCAGATTGAAGACAATTTTTTTAAAAATAAATGTTGTAAATTTTATTAAAATCCGATAAAGTTTTAGTTAAAATTTACAGCACATATTATTTATAATATTATCTAAGGTGTAACATAGCATTTTTTAGATTGGGTGCCACGTTCATAAGTTATAAATTTTTGAAACTCAAAATTTCGAAAATAATCAGAGTTTTTCTAACAGCTATCTATCATTTCTACAAAAAAAAAATATTTTTCCTTTAATACATCTTAGCTATTACATTTGTAAATAAGACAAATATATTTTTTTTTATTTTTCAGACGATTCCTGACAGTGAAAATAAATACACCATCAGCAAGGATTTTCAAAAGAGGGTCCTACTTGGTGGCTCATCATCTCCGCCATTTTTAATTTTTTTTTTATTCGTTATTGTTTCGAATTATTCATAAAACTACTATTTGTATGTATGTGTAAAATAAAAATTATTTTATATATTTTATAGCTGCATCAAAAAAGGAATATGTATTTTTATACCTATTTTTCCGAGCGGTGCGGTGGAGCGAAAAGTGATGTAACCCCTTAAGGAAAAATCGCACAAAATTAGGAACAGTTCGTAACTTAATCAAGAAATTTGAACGGACAGGTTTTATTATTAATAAGGCAACACCAATACGCCTCGTCGTGGTTGGTCGGATGAATATATTGTTGCAATGATAAAAAATGTACGGGAGTATCTAAACTCATCAATTCGACGTCGTGCACAACAACCGAATGTGTCAAGAATCACCACGCATCGGATTATAAAGAAAGGCGTGCATCTGTCAGCATACAAAACCAGTTGACAACAATTAAAAATTACAGACAGACCATTTATAACGTCATACATTTGTTAATTGGATGTTGAAAAGGAAGAAGGTGATGCTGATTTTTGCAACAAAATTTTATTCAGCGATGAGGCACATTTTCATCTTAAAGGATACGTCAGCAAACAAAATTGTCGAATTTGGGATGCTGAAAATCCACATGCTGTTCACGAAAAACAACTGCATCCACAGGATGCACGATTTGGTGCAAATTTTAGAGTGGCGGAGTAATTGGACTATACTTCTTTGAAAATTAAGTTGGTAATGCTGTTACACGCATGTTGACCTCGTATGGTTTGTATATAACGGTCGTTAAATATTGATGCCCTATTGTTGACAGAACATATGTGACGCGCATTTCAAATTCTATAGTTCTAACTAAGACACCCTATATTTAGATGATATTACATCGCTTTGTCCCCGCTGATACCGTAGATCAGGAACACTGAAGAAAAATTTTCTCATTCGCACACATATTCCGTCGCTTAACCCTCTATCCACGAAAATATGTGCGTAATCCCACTGCCGATTAAATGTTACGAGATTTGACCAAAATGTAGTTACATGGTTTTCTTCACAGTAACTTTATTTTATCAGGTAAAATAGTACTCAAAGATTGGTCACATTTTCCATTAGAATTTAAATAATTGACAAATAATGTCTGTGTATACTTATAACTAATACATCACGAAGATCTCTTTGAAATCTCATTGTCGCATTCCATCTGCTAAATCTCTACAAATACGAACCAAAGCGTTGCCAATTCCCTTTTGATCGCTCTAATAACAAGGACGGTAGCATTGGTCTCGGCATCGATAGGGCTAACCCTATTAACACGTTATTTGCGTCTGATTGTTGCACAATGCAACGAGGGAAAATTAGGTGATGCAGACCGTATTGCGCTCCCGATGCTATAAAGGGGGTAATTATCGACAGAATTGCAAATTAAATCATCAATACGGTTTGTTTTAGTGGGATTAATGCATGTTTAATTAATTTTTAGTTATTTCAATTGGAATGGCTTTCAACTGCAGCAGGACGTTCGAATTGCAAAAAAGAGAACAACGTTAGTGAAATGAATTAGAATCTCATAGGTATGTAATTTCACTATTTGAACTGTACTTTGCAATGTTTGTAGCCGAGCTTGTCGATAAGATTTTAATTTATTTTGAGAGGAAGTTTAAAATAGAAGTGAAGAGCTATTCCACAAAGATAGCAATTTTGGACCACTCAAATATAAAATACATTTATGCAGTTCATTTTTAGTATACTGCTATTTTTTCATCTGACGCCAGCCCCTCAGTAGGTTCAAAAAAATTACAATTACATTTAAATGGAGTCCAGGAATGGTTCAAGAAGTGGAAAATCAAAATATATAAATCTAAATCTACCCATTTCACATTTACTACAAAAAAAAGAAACACGTCTACCAATCCAATCCAGATTGAATGGCCAACAACAACAACCACAAATCTATTATGACAAAATACAATGTGTCCTGAAATGTTTCCTTATTTATTCGTTGAATACTCGTATTTTAGAAAGTGGTAGTGGTAATTGTACACGTGCATGTGTTTGCTAGACACCACGTCTTGGAAATTCAGTTACAATGAATCGTTTCACTGGTAAGCAAAGTGCTGGGTGTCACTAGCTCCTTCAGGACATTAATCAAACTCCTTCAGCAAAATTAATCAAATTTTGAGTCGCTATATGTGAAGGAGAAGCCACCATTATTAATAAAAAACCAACGGGTCTACTCAAAAGAGCAAGAAGTGTCAAAAACGTCGATAATGTTCTGGAAACAATGACACGTACACCTCGCCGTTCTATACAAAAACATACAGTCGCCTTAAAACTTTTGAAAACCACTGTCCACGACATACTGACAAATGATTTGAATATTCATCCTTACAAGATTCAACTGATGTAAGCTTTGAAGAGTCGAAGATTATCCAACCTAAACCTTCTAAAATTTCGATTCGATTTCCGATTCGAAAAATTTTTATAACATCCTGTTCACCGATGAGGCAAATTTTAATTTACTTGGATATGTAAATAGACAAAATTGCCGTTACGGGCATATAGAAAACCCTCAAGAGAAGCACGAGAATCCCTTACATTACTCCAAATTAATGGTATAGGCAACAATAAATGCATCGAGCATAACTGGCCCTTGCTTTTAAGAAAATGTAAATGGTGTTACACTCACTGCTACTTCTTTTCGATATAAATATTTATTAGATGAATTTTATGGCACCAGAGCTTCAAAATTTTGCTGAATTTAAAGAGGATACATGATTTTAGCAAGACGAAAAGTGATCTCTGATGGTAGGGGGATTAATTGGCCACCTAGAAGTCCCGATTTAATGCCGATGAATTTCTTCTTATCGAGTTATTTGAAATCTAACGTGTATGCTCATGCTCGTAGGACTTTACTTCAGTTAAAATCCAGAATATGCGAGGCAATTTAGCTGGATGTAGGAGGAAATGTACTGGATGGTGGGTAAAAAGTTACAGTTAAATAGAACTGTCAATCGACACAGTCGAAAATAAAATACTGATATGTTAGTCCATTTTGAAACAAGTATGGACTTATGGAATACAACGATGGGGCACAGAGACAAACTACAATATAAAAAGAGTTCTTCAAAGATTTTAAAAGAAAATGTTGTGTAATATAGTCGACGCACTCTTCTATATGCCCAATTATGTACTGAATAATAACCCCAGAATACCATCCATTATGGAGGAAGTTAAGTGGTTGTGTGTTAAATATAAGGATCAACTAATTAATCACCCAAACAGACCAACTCAGAGACTATTTGTGAACGATAGTGAACCGAGACAACTTAATTGTTTCAAGCCTAGTGACCTTTTCGACGAATTTAACTAATAATAAGTAATTAGAGTTTATTAAATTAAATTATACAAATCTTAATTAAATATGTAGGTGGAATATGCATTAGAATTCCCTACAAAAATCATATTGCTGCCTTATTAATTGTAGGAAGTACTTGTTATCATATTATCCATTAGACAGATTGCATATAATAAAAGAAAAATAGTAGAAACATTTAATGTCGTATTGTATGTACCCTAGTAACCTGTAATATTTATATACTACAAAAACAAGTATGTACACATTATCACAATATGCACCTGAATGAATAAAAAATTAACATGAAAGTAAGGTAATTTATATAAAATACAATTTAAAACGCTTAATTTAATTGAATATAAGGCATCGTATTTAGTTTTATTCGTGGATAGCATATCGCAAGAACTTTTATTTTATATTGTGAGCGGTATGGATAGATATACTCTCCTTCTCTATATCCTTACTATTCTTCTTCTTACATACCTACATCTACCAGCAAGAAAAGAGATGGGAAGTGATTGGCATATAGGAAAACATAGAGACTAGACAAAAGTAATATAGACTCTCCGCCAAATAGCTAAAAACTCTTTAAAAATAGTGTATCAAGAAAAGTATGCTCAGTGCATCAGTATCAACATCATTTGACCCTGGGGAGGTGCGTAAATATCAATATCTAACATATGTCCCATTTCCTCCGAACTTTTGAACAACTATCAGACGAAAGAAAAATACAATCCATTTATCTTGCATAAAACCCAACACACCATTTATCATGACATATGTCAATTATCTAATAGGCACTCAGCGCAATAGATATGATACCATATCTAAGTCGGAAATCGATTTACATAGTAACATATAAGTCGGGAATCGACTTCTATGTTACCGACATAGATCGTATCGATGTAGATGTATACCCCATGGATTTCATTCGGCAATTGTCCTGGATCGGCGTACCGTGTACGGCACTCATAAGAACTAATAAGTTCTAAACAGCTATCTGTCGTTCGGTTCCCATCCGGGACAGATGTCGAATCCTACCCGTGGCGAGTTTTATTTTTGAAACCTTGTTAGAAACAGTGTTGAACAGCTTATTTAAACTAATAGTATTCTTACCTTCTGGCAAAAATGCTACTATCAAATATATGCATATGCATTGAATTCTTATATTTTTATAATATTAATTGTTAAATTGAGAGTCGAAAGCTTAACCTTTTTCTGTTTTTATATAAGCTGTCAAAAGTTCATATTGTATGCCGAAATGTTGGTAAAGATGAGAGTTATGTTATCTGACAAATATTTGAAGATTAAAGAGTAATCGAATCCAAACGTTAGACCCAATCGAAATTCGATTAACCTCACACACTTGAACTACCACCGCGGCTGCTTAGATAAATAATAGTTATTTTTTTCTCTTGCATCTCTTAGTTTCTGTGGTATGTGTGTTAATTATCCTTTAAATTTATACCCTAATACTATTTCATGTAAAAAAACTTGTTACAAATCTTTGACCGCTCCTAAAAAATACCCATCTTGTCTAATCTCTTTCGTTCGATCGAATATTAAAACGATAGCTGACAACACTTATCACGCAGTAATTTATGACATAATTAACGTGGAAGTAGGGGAAAATTAAACGTGATATAATCAGGAAAAGGATGCGTCGGTCATCATTGGCCTCTTGACGCTGCTAGTCCGTTCATTTAGGCTGTCTATTCACGGGTTTAACGTAGGATTCCAGTCATTTCTGACAGGGTAATTACACAGGTAATAATCTTGTTAATAGTAACAGCAAATGTAATTTTTCATTGGTAAACTACTGTATGTCTAGAAGGGATTCGTTTTTCCTGTTACATACGAGTACACTAGGCACAAAAATTAAGGGGTGTAAAAGGATCTTAAATTTTTAAGTGATCTTGAAGAAAAAGAGATAAAGCAATTTTAAAAAAGTAATCACAAGAGAATCATCATCATCATTAGGTCATCAGTCCTAAGACTGGTTGGACGCTAACCTCCAACTTCTCCTATCTTGTGCTAACCTACGCATTTCGCTAATTGTGCTACAACCTACATCCCTTACTATTTGCGAGTAGTAGTCTAATCTAGGCCTACCTCTGCCTTTCTTCACTCCTATTTCTGCCTCCAAAATATCGCGGACTATTCCCCCATGTCTCAGCAAGTGGCCTACCATTCTATCTCTTCTCTTCTTTAAGTTTTTCCACATACTCCTTTTCTCGCCGACTTTCTCCAATACTTCTTCGTTTCTAACCCTATCAGTCCATGGTATTTTCATCATTCTTCGGTAACACCACATCTCAAAAGCTTCTAATTTCTTCCTACTTGCTTCCCCTACCGTCCAGGTTTCGCAGCCGTAAAGTGCCGTGCTCCATACATACGTTTTCAAAAATTTCTTCCTTGTTTCTAAGTTTATTACCCCCGAGCATAAAAGTGCTTTCTTTTTGTTAAAAGCTACTCGACCCTGCGCTATTCTTTGTTTTATGTCTTTATCGCTTCTTCCATCCCAATTTATTTTACTTCCTAAATAAGTGAAGTCTTTAACTTCCTCCAATCTTTCATTATTAATTTGTACTTTCGTTTTTGCTCTGCTCTCGCGCCCTCTGCACACTAACACTTTAGTTTTGTTTTTATTCACCCTCATTCCGTATTCCTCTGTCAACACTGCCTCCATTTCATTCAATGCTGATTCTAGTTCCTCCTTACTAGATGCTAATACTGCTATATCATCCGCGAATCTCAGCATTTTTAGTTTCTGTCCCTGTACTTTAATCCCGAAATCTACTCTATCTTTTACCACATTAATCGCCTCTTCGATGTACAGATTAAAAATTAGTGGTGATAGCGTACATCCTTGTCTTACTCCTTTCCTAATACCTACTTCCCTTTCTTCCCCTTCTACTTCTATAACAGCAGTTTGCTCTATGTATAGATTGTGTACTACTCTCCTATCTCTATACTTCATTCCCGCGCTCTTTAGTATCTCGAACATTTTTTCCCATCTTACGTTATCAAAAGCTTTTTCTAAATCTACAAATCCTATATAAGCGTTCTTTCCTTTTTCTATTGTTTTCTCTAACATTACTCTTAGCGCCAGAATAGCTTCGCGAGTTCCCCTATTTCGCCTAAACCCGAATTGGTCTTCTCCTAGTATTTCCTCCGCTCTATTTTCCATTCTCTTCTGCACTATTCTAGTTAAGATTTTTGACGCATGGGAAGTTAGGCTAATCGTTCTAAAGTTCTCGCATTTGTCGGCTCCTCTCTTTTTCGGTATAGTAACGATAATGTTCCTCTTATAATCCTCCGGCATCTCGCCCGTTTCGTATATGTATTTTACCAGTTCAAACATCCTATTTACTACTTTCTGTCCCGCACATTTCAAAATTTCCGCCTGTATTTTATCTACACCCGGCCCTCTATTATTCTTTAGCCCCCTTAGTGCTATTTCAAATTCCTCTCTCAATATAGGTTTTCCTACATCTTCCCTATCGATGCTAGATTCTTCCTCTAATATCTCTCCTAATTCCTGACCCTCGTATAAATTTCCTAAGTACTGCTTCCATCTATCCGCTTTCTCCTCTCTTCCTATCAGTATGTCCCCCGATTGACTCCTAACATTTCTACTCATGTTCCTACATCCCTGAAGTTCCTCTTAATTATTTTGTAAGCCTCATCGGTCTTACCTACTTGCAACTTATCTTCTACTTCTTTGCATTTCTCCTCTATCCATTGTTCTTTCGCTTTTCTACATTTTCTAATGATTTCCCACTTTATTGCCTTATATGTTTTCAGTCCTTCTTCGTCTCGTCTGTTTTTGTAGCCTCGTCTCTTTTGCATTAAGTTTAAGATTTCGTCCGTTATCCAGGGCTTCCTGGCTTCCCTTTTATCGTGTCCTAAAACGTCCGTAGCCGCGGAAGCTAGACTATTCTTGATACCCTCCCACTCAGTTTCTGCGTTCTTGATTTCGTCCTTCCTCGTTTTATTTATTAATTGATCTGTTTTCTCCTGGAACTTATCTTTCATATTCTGATCCCTCAATATGTCTACATTTATACGTTTCTTATCCTTCCGGGTTTTCAGATTTTTGAACTTTAATCTAGCTTTCATGACTACCAAGTTGTGATCGCTGTCTACATCTGCTCCTGGATAACTCTTACAGTCTTTTACTTGATTTCTAAATCTCTTCCTAACCAGAATGTAGTCTATCTGATACCTGTCTATCCCTCCTGGCATTTTCCATGTGTACCGCCTCCTAACGTGATTCTTGAACAATGTGTTCGCGACTACCATCTTGTGCTTCTCACAGAATTCTATCAGTCTGCTACCTCTCTCGTTTCTGTTTCCTAATCCATAAGGCCCTACAAATTCTCCTTCTTTCCCCTCACCTACGACTGCGTTAAAATCTCCTACTATTATTAAATTTTCATGACCCTTCACAAATCCTATTACCTGCTCTATGTCCGAATAAACGGCTTCTAACTCTTCCTCGCTGTGGTTAGAAGTAGGCATGTATACTTGCACTATTACTGTTTCCACTGGCTTCGAATCTAACCTAACCATCATTACTCTCTCGCTGTATTGTAGGTAGCTATCTACACACTGTCCTGCGTTCTTCCGCATAACGATCCCTACTCCCGCGTTTCCATTTACCGATCCTGTGTGTATTACCCTATAGTCACCGCTCCAAAAATCTCCTACTTCCGGCCAGCGCATCTCACTTATACCTACTATATCTAATCCTAACCTATCCATTTCTATCTTCAGATTTTCTAGCTTCCCTGCCTGTCTCATGCTTCTGACATTCCACGCTCCGACTCGTGAAATGCTACACTTCTTATTATGATTGCACTCGATCACGTCTCCCGGAACAGTCCTCACCCGGAGATCCGAACGGAGGACTATTTTACCTCCGGAGTTTTTTGCCCCAGGAGACGCCATCATTAATTTAGGATAAGCTTTCTGCTAGCTGTTCTGAGGATTATAATGTGGTGGTTTCCTCTTGCCTTCCACATCGCAGTCGTGTGTGTCATAGCACCATACCACCCCCACGGTTTCTGCCACTATGACTACTGAAAGAGCTGCTGCCCTCCTTCAGGGACTTGTCTTAGTCTGGTTTTTCAATAAGGACCCCCCCACTATGGTTAAACCTATGGTACGGCTCCTTAAATCATTAAAACGCGCAAGCCGACCCACCCGTTCCAGTTTGCACTAGAACTTCCTCAAGGTTCAAGTCCTATCGGATCGGACAAGAGAATCATCGGAATAAAATCCAAATTTTTTATTGTCTTTCAAAAGGTCCCCAGACTTTAATAATTCTTTTTTCAGTGATTTAATCATAAAGTCTTCTTAGATAATTTTATCCACTTTAATTTGAGTTGTTTAATAGCCTTGTACGATGATTTATCGCTTGAATTATCGTCATTCAAAACAAAAAGTAAGTTTTGACTTTGGTAATTAATTACTCGGAAAATAATGATTGTACAGAAAATTTAAGTAGGGTTCTAAAAACTGAAAAGTATTCTTCACAGGTCATAGTTATTGGTTTTTGATAAAACAAAATTTTCGGTTCGAGAATGTTGATTGAAAAAGAGATAAAAAGTTGCGTATTTAGGGATATTCGCTTAACTTAGCATAACCTTGAAAATAATGGATAGACTAAGGATATTGACTATTTCTTTTCAACCTCAAAGTTTCCCAAAGAAAATTTCAAAGTACTGCAATTCTTTTCATTGCGTTTGGAATTATTGAATTTCTCGTTTTCGCTGAAAATCAATTGAAGAATGATTTTTTCCTCTCTTATTCACTTTTTGAGATTGAAACTGTATTTTTAAGCAATAATCCATATTTCTTTATCAAAAATAAGTTAATTATTGTAAGTAAAGAATGAAAAAAAAATGTTTAAAAAAAAAATAAGTCAAAACTGATTTTCTTGCTTTGAACGACGATAATTCAGAGAAAAATCGTCGTACAAGGCTTTTGTACCACCCAAAATTAAAGAGGATAAAATTATCTAAAAAAGTATTATCATGAATTCACTGAAAAAGATATATTGATGTCCGTGGACCCATTGAAAGACAAGCAAAAATTTGAAAATATTTTATCCGATGGTTTTATTATGATTTCTTAGAAACTGCTGACGATAAAAAAATTTGAACACAGAATCAGAAGACTAGAAGCTTGGAGCTTCAATTTGCTTTTTTTTAAATTGCTCTGCGTCTAGTTTTCTTCAAGTTACGGTCCTTTGAAAATCACCTAAAAATTATTATTTTGTTTACATAGGTACCTTAATTTTTGTGCCTAGTGTATAAACGTCTTATAATTATTCGAGAGAATTTATACACTACAAGGGTTAACTGCCCTGAAATGGGATTTCGCAGGATCAGGCGACTTTTAGCACTCATTAGCCGCGTCCATAATTTCCATTTCATTCAATTCCTTAAAGAACAGTGAGTGGCAAGAGCTCGGCATGAATTCATTCAAATTGGGGTTTATTATTACTTTTTCAATTGTGAAGACGTTCGACTCTCATTGACAGTAATGCACAATTTAACACCAATCTCAATTACGGCGAGACAACCTCCTGTTTCTGTGAAATAACCGTCGTTTGGTTAAACAGTAGCCCCCGTTTTATTCGAAATTATATATATTTTAGTTACAATGGACACTTGGTAACTGTATACAAATTTTTGCTGTAAGTTTATTATGAAAGTGTACTGTGTCTGGTACCTAAGGAATTCTAATATTAAATCTGTTGCATTACATAACCGATAATAGAAGAAAAAAATAATACCTGATCACCAGTTTGAATTCAGAAAAATGTATTCTACGATAGATCAAGTACATAGGTAAAATAATTAATATCACAGAAAAACCACCAGAAGAGAGAAAAGTCTGTTCTATAATATTTCTACATATATCACAGGATTTTGACAAAGTATGACATGACGGACTAAAATACAAAATGAGATGTCACCTGTCTAAGCAATACGCAAAATTCTTAAATTCCTATATATCAGAAATAATCTTCGGAATAAAGCAAGAAGAAGCATATTCCAAATTAAAAGAAATCAAAGCCCAACCCAATCTCAACCCAAGATTATAATACTGTAGCCCCATTTGCTGATGATACGGCTATCATAACCGTTGGCAAAACTCATGAAGAAACTGCAACCAAACTGCAAAATATTGTTGATCAGATCAACATCTAGGATAGAAGATGGACAATCGAGTTAAGTGGCACAAAATCAGTTCATATAAGTTTCACCAACATCTACCTATTAGACTAAATAATGCTCAGATACCTTATACCACTATAGCAAAGTATTTCGGTATTACCCTAGATACAAGGGTACGCTAGAAGTCTCATGTCAAGGGAAAACGAGAAGAGCTAGAAATCAGGTTCAAAACAAAATGTACTGGATACTGGGACGTAGTTCCATTTTACCCACATACAATAAATTTCCGTTATACACGCAAATTCTGAAATCAGTATAGACCTATAATCATCAGCTTTGGAGCTGTGCCAGAGAGAGAGCAACATCTAGATCATACAACGCTTTTAAAACGAAATACTGAAAACCATAGTCAATGCACATTGGTACTTCCGAAATAGTGGTCTCCAACGAGGCCTGGAGATAGACATTGTTAGATAGACAACCACCAATTTTGCCAAAAGTCATTAAGAACTCTGAACTATATAAATATTACAATAAAAAATAAATTCCTGAATTTTGCATGAGCCTGAGCCTCGACTGACTTGAAAATAAAGATCTGTATAGTTACGCCACTTCTTTTCTTGTACATTTTATGGAATTTCCAGAACTATTAATTCCATTTCGAAGTCAAATATAATACTTGTTTACAATACTAGTCATAATCCGCCATCTTCGACGCTTTAAATGCAAAATACAGAAAAAAAGCGAAAACTTTGCAAGACAGAAAACATTACCGGCTTATACAAAATAAATAAATAGGTCTAAAATAATCAAAGCAACTAATAGGCATAAAAACAATAGTCCTAAAGTAACCAAATCATAATGACATCTTCACATATTGTTGCAGTCTCTTATACATCACTGACAATGCTACTTGCCCTGAAATATTTTGTAGACACTCAAATCATTCATTCCACATTTTGAAGAACACTGCATGTCAATGATTCTGATCCAAGACCGTATTGTTTTATTTACGTCCTGCAACTTATTTTGCCTTTTTAATTTATTCCATTTTCCACATCGCTGGAAAAACATTAAGCATCTATGGTCTCCATATAGCTAAATGGGTCCCTAGGCACGCATTACTCTGTATTATGTATAAAAAAAGGATGTAACCAAAATTATTGTATGATTAACTCAAGGAATATACCGAGGGCATTTTGCCAGATTTATATTTATAACCCCTAGATGGTAATTTTTATTCCACTTTTATATATGAAGGCAGCAAAAGGACATGTTCTCGTTTGGAATAATGGAATTCATTTTATTACCACAGAAAACTGTTTTTCCCGAAATCAAGCTTATAGAGATAGTGAATTATTTGTAAATAAAGAACTGGTGTAGCAAAGGTCTATTATAAAGAGACTGTAGTCTGTAATCTAACACAAAACTATTTAAGATCGTGATACAGATAAATTGTAGTTCAAAATTTAATCTCGAATCTCCCTCAATATTAAGGCTTTGGGATATATTATCTTACAAAATATTATCTTCAAATAATTCAAATCTCTAACACGTTGATATCATTATATTAAACCTATCAACGAATATTTCTGTACAAAAAGAATAGTAATCAATCGAATTGTTTGACTGGTCATAAACTAGTTGTCCTATAAGTAATTAGTATCAAGCTTTCTCTTGTTTAAATCTTCAGTCAAAACAAATCCCCATATTTTTTATATAACGGCAAGAATATCTATGGTTATTAGTCACTATCGTTGTTTGGTGAAATTAATCGAGATATTATATTTTTAATAATAATTTAGTTCCATGCAATAATGTAAAAAAAATAACAGTACTAGGTTCATTATTTAGACATACTGTTATTTAATTTAGTAAATCACTTCTCATTCTAAGTAGAGTACATTTTCTACAGTGTAGATAAATATTATATACTACATCTTGGTAGTCGATTAATACTAAGCATGAAAGAGTTAGTCTAGTGTGTCCCAATTTTAGTGGTATAATTGCAAACTGTTCCACTTATTTCCTATTTCTTCAATGTTTTGATCACAGATCTCTGGCTTATATCATTGTCTTTAATCTTTAACACTATAGCTGCCAATCAGACTGACATTTGTAACAAATGAGCTATTTACGTAACCACAACTAATTATTTATTGTCAAAATATTACATAACAAAAACCAAAAATATTAGTAAATGCAACAAAAACCAAAAATTTTATTTTTAAACTGTCATACAACATTTCTTTTGCTCTTTATGAATAAAATATAATATACAGGATGTTTCGTTCAAAATAATAAATCTGACATAATTTCTAGAAAAATTAAGATATTTCAAAATTGTATATATCTATATCAGTTTCGAGTCCGCAGTGATTTGTTACCCCTGTATACCAAATGTCATTAAATTCTGATCAGCGGTTCCCGAGACATGTGACCGTTTCCTTATTTATGACTAACCCTATATATTAAACATCCATAATCAATTCTTTACAAAAATTTTTGTTTTATACAATTTTATAAAAACTTCTCTATCACACTCAAGTTGAAATTGAAGGATGTTAAAGATCTTTTTATATTTTATCACAAGATGATCTAAGTGAGGCTTTCAGTAAGGTTCTTTGCCTAGGATGACCCCCAAACATTTGTATGAATCTACAAATTCAATATATTTGTCTTTAATCATTACATGAGGATAATAATGAGTTTTTTTTTAACTTGCAAGCATGAACAGCTTTTATTTTTATATTTAAGAATTCAAAGCCGTTTCATTCTGCTGTGCCTGTAACCTTAATTAGTCAAAACTTCAATCTGCTGTGAATTAATAGAAGATTGAAGTTTTTCATTAATTTATTTCACGAAATTCACAGAGTGGAAGATAACGAGGTATTTAGGGATAAACATTATAATACCACAGTTGAAGGGATCGCTCTATTCTAATCCATTTTACCTAACAGTATTTATTATATCTAAAAAAAGAACAGGAGATCAATTTTATACTACACACCGAAAATAATTGCGACACTCGGCGTGAATGGCTTTGTTACGAAACGCCGCAGCCGACAAAATTGGTATCATCAGGAGATAAATGAATTAATTTCAACCATTTCCTGATGATATCGATTTGAGATTTTCTTAAAATTTTGACTTTCTTCAGGAAGTCAATTCTTCAACTGATATCGTTTGTTTGCTCTATTACATTAATTGACTATTTAAATTGCAGAATCAGCCCGAAGTTAGTTCTGGCCATCAACGTGGCCTTGCTATCTGTGAATGTGCCAATGAGTTTTGGGACTAATACCCTGATTAATGATTTTTATTGTCGCCTGTAGTATTTTCATACCCTCAGCTTAGAATTTTGTGGCCAGTAACTTACGGATTCTTAGGATTAGGTCTTCAGAGAAAATGCCATACCCAGCTCTCTCTAGCATTATTGCACCTTCGGTGTAGGTCGATTTCAGGTCGATCACCCAAATTAAATCCAACCCGATAGTCCACTTTAAATAAAAAAGGGGGAGAGACCCAATCCATTCTTGCTTCCAAAATAGAAGTTGATGACAATTATTTTAACCAAATAAATATATACAAATTTCACTTCATCTTTCGGTTTTTCAGTTTGCAGCTAATTACACTAATAACTTCAATTAACCCAATTAAATTTCCCTAATAGTGGTCCCTTGTTTCTAACAAATTATAAGCACATCTCCACCTTTTGTCATAAGCACAATTGCCATTTCGCTATTCCGTTAATTGCAGGAATCGTGGAAGCTCTATTCTTGTGTACTGTGAAACACCGTTTTATTCGACTGGAATTAATACCGGAAATAAGAAAAAAAGAGTTAAATACAAGACAGAAATTACTATCGGAGAAATAATGAAAGCAGTCGAGGATAGATCTTTGATAGATTAATCACCTGCTTGAGAGCGGACAGGTTTTAAAACGAATACAGAAACAATGAAATATAAAAGTTTCCAACTTAGAAATCCATCATCTGGAAAATTTTGAACGAATATCGTGATATCTAATAGGCCATGACGTTGAAAGACATATGTGTATGTATAAAAAAGGTCTGCGTCTTGGATTTACATACATCAATTTAAGTGTCTTCGAGAATATCAAAAAATACCTTTTTAGTGGTAACACTAAATTGAAAAATTTTAGAAAGTGGGTGATTTCATGATGTCGACTAGCCACTACAAAAAATGGCCAAGGTGACACAAATAATTTAAACAGCATTTTGGGATAGACAAATATATTTTACCTATATTAATGAAAATATCGATCGCAAATTTATATCGAAACCAGCGTATGTTTACATACATCAAATTATGTGTCTTTGGGAATATCAAAAATGCTTTTTTAGTGGTATCATTAAATTGACAAGTTTGAGAAAGAGGGTGATTTCATGATGTCGAGTAGCCACTATAAAAAAAATGGCCAAGGTGATCGACACAAATAGTTCAAACAGTACTTTGAAATACTCGTACAACACCATACATTTTTTAGCTATTTTAATAAAAATATTGATTGCAAATTTATATCGAAATCAGTATTCTTACTTTTGAACCACATGTTTTGAGAGATGAAAGAATTGGTAACCATTTCCAAGTAGAAGCTGAAAAAGTGATCAAGGGAACTTATCTAATAAATTATAGAATTATTAAAAGGGTTTTCTGAATCAATTAGAAAAAAGTACAGTACATCAATCAATATTTTTCTAACGGAAATCGTTTTATTATTATTACAGTTATGTTATATAGGTTTGGGCCTCATCAGCCACTGATAGCATAGGTGGTCCCTTGGCGATCTCCACTTATCCGGGTCATTATCCAAAAATGCTATCCCATAAAAGGAGCAATTTAGGCACGTCCCCCGCCTTAAGCTTCGCGTCCTCTAGGATAACAGGGGACCCTAATATAAGGTACCTCTTCTCCTCCAGTGCGGGTAGATGTAGAGAAGATGAATCGAGGTTTCCTCGTCTTCTCTACAGTATCTGCAGGCCGGGCTCTCAGTCAGCTTCAGCTTGTGCTTATATGCATTCAGGACACTATGGTAGCCCGTTATGATTCCCATGAGGGTTCTGGCTTTGTGCTTGTTCAATTTAATGAATTATTGGGCTCATTTCTCAATCTCTGAGTATTCGATAAAGAGTTTGGTTATTCGATAACCCGTTACTTCTCTCTATCTTTTATTGTGCTGGTCTCTTGCCCAGTCATTGATGCGGTCTCTGATCAGATTCCGACTTATACCCACTGCAGGTTCTCTTCTCATGGGTTCGATTTTGGTCGGCCCCCAGAACACCGTACGTAATTGCAACTAGATCGGCCCTGGAGTACGATAGTGTATTTGCCCAGGGGGAAGGTTTTACCTATTCCATCGCGTCGCCTATACACCCCCACACGCGCTCTGTTCCCACTCTTGGCTCAATCCGTGTACCAGATGTCTCCATTGGGCGGTAATCCAGCTCGACCCTCCACCCAGTCGGTATTACTGGTGAACGGAAACTAACAAACTGACAAATCTAAGGAAAATTTAAAAAAGAGGGAAATAATATGCGGAATAAAAATTATAAGGATTAAAATTAAAAACGGTACTTGGTATCAAGCATAGTATCAAGCAGTAATAAACCTCTACAAAACTTACAACAATTATTTGCTTTCGAAATTAGTTTTAAAAAATGTAAACTTTGTTGACATGTACATAAAGCGTTGACCTACTGACATAAATGCATTAATTAAAGACAAACCTGTAAAATTAAAAAAAAAATACATCATGTTGGTTTATGTGAACATTTAGTTGAAAAATGAAAACAAAACACTATTCGAAAAAATGTGTTAACTGGTTGATTATTATTTTGGATTTCTTTATGTACATTGCGTTTTAATAAAATGGGACAGCTACCTACCACTTTGCAAAGTATGCAATTCAAGTAGAAAATAGTAGAAGTAGAAAAATTATAGGCCAAATAATAACTGTTGTAACTACGAGCTCAAAATATAAACACATCTCACATGTTTTTGGCAGGTCGATATAAATTACATCTGCTTACCCTGCTGGAAATGTGGTGTAAAATTTTATATCAATTTCACACCAAATGAGGTACATATGGACACACCAGTTAATTGTGAAATGGATACCACGAGGCCGTGGTAGAAGTTTATCATTAGCTGGTGTGAATTTCCCTACCAGCAATGGAATAAAATAAACACTTAACCACTTTTTGGTGTAAGTTTTATTTCAATTTTACACCTTTTACTGTCCGTATTGTACATACAGTGAAGAGAAATAAAACAATTTTCTACATTTTTCTTTTCAATATAATTTTTTTTTCTTTATTCCACTAATAAAATATTAATCGAACATAATTAATTTTTGATTCTTGAGATACATGACAGGATTTGGACATTAGATGGTTAATCAGAAATCATAAACATCCCATTACCTCAAACAACTTTTAATTTTTATATGAGAAAGTACATTGGATGTATTTTAACCCACTGTATGTACTCTTGGATATTATAGCAATTTGAAATACATTTTTTTTAATTAAAATCCAAACAATCCTCTTTCGTGGCTTCGATACTCACGAAGGAGGTGCTAGTATTACCAACAATCACTCCTCACGTCCATGTGGTTATTGATTACTGGGCCGAGTCGTGTGCTCTGAGTAAACGTAACGAATCATGAATTCTGCATTCAGCCAGCCAGGATTTCTGCCGAGTTTCAGCATGCTGGTATGTTGTTTAGTTCTAAAAGCAGTGTATGTCTGGCTCCACCGAAAGCTCTTATAATCAGTACCGTAAGTTTAACAGAATGGTCTGAATAGAGTCTACGGAGTTCAAAGATTAATTGCCAGTATCTTTTGCATTTCTTCTCCTCTTTCACGACAATTTTACCGTCATCAAGTGCCGAGAACTCGATCATGAACATTGTCCTGAGTTGATGATCGAGGAGGACCAGGTCAGGCTTGTTTGCTTGTATTTGTCTAACAGTAGTAAACGAATGGTTCTAGTATATTAAACTCAATATCCCCCGGAGCATAAGGCAGCGTTTATTTCATACGAGTACCTTAAATGATAGTAAAACACCCATTACACTGTGTCGTGTCTATAAATACAGGCCGAGACTTCATATACCGGATCAGCCGGTAGCAAATGCATCAATGTCTCCTGCACCCTGCGGCTAGTCCTACAGCTGCCATCAGGGACCTCCGTGCTTGTAACACAACTTAGATAGACGAGCATGTTAAATACATCATTCTAGCAAGCCATGATAAATCCCTCGATCTCGGATTTCAGCCCGGCTGACCTTAAGAAAACGAAAATCAGCTTTTCGGATAAGTTCAGGGCTTCCATATTTCTATAGAAGATCCCCTACATTATCCTATGAAACTGCAAAGCTCTTAAGTGCTGTGTAGCTTTTACTTCGGCTTTTAACAACCCACCAACTTTTAATACCCACTTCGAAGGGGATCCGAAGTCCGGATGACTTTACAGGCTCCATCCAGAACCATCCTGTTATGAAGACATTGACACTACCAACTCACGAGTCCACGGCCTCCCCGATATCGTGGGAGGTATTATCGTGAAAAGGATAACCTGAGATGCAAATTCCTACGGAGATCCATTCTTCCTCGCATTACTACATCTAGTTATAGCAGCTCCTCCTGTAACCATTTCATTGCTCCGAACGAGTAGAGAAGCTTGCAATTTAATAGAGAATGTGGAAGGAGTCGAGACGCTCTCCATTTGGGAGAAAATAACAATTTATGTGCCAGACGTTGGCCCCTTCTGGAAACGCTGCTTAAAGTTCAGCATCCACTCTGACCAGGTATTGTGACCCAGAGGGTCCTGGGGTCTGGTATTGGAACCCCCTTATACTGTCGGAGCGGTGAAGACTACATCCTCAGCTGGCTCATTAGATGGCCTTTCAGCTACCTCGATCGCCAACTGTGATGCAATCCTCACATAGGTTATCTAGCATGAAAGCATCATGTTCTGGACATAATTCACACCACTATGCATGCATACATGCCACATACCCCCTCCGTTACAGCTAACTACTTTCATGACATTGCAGAAGATCATCTCTCAGTCCGTCCAGTTGAGATCCACCGCCTTACCTATGACCCTTATCCGAATGGAGTCGATCGTGGGGTCCTGGTTCTTCTATCAACCAGAAGATCGGGTTTACCCAGGGATTAGCCCAATAAGACCATGGCCGACACCAGAGGGGAGTCTACTATCCCCTCTCGTGTGCGCTAGTGCTGCCGATTCCGATCCGATTTTGCCTTCCAGCTGGAGTAAGTGGTGTCGCTACTCACCAAAGGCCAGATCGATATTGTCCAGCCCCTCCTGCTTATATATTATTATTATTATTATTATTATAGTTATTAAAAAAATGTTCAATTATGTCTTGCACTGTTTACACGCTTTACACATAAACATTTCTTAAAGACCCACAAACTTCAATTATAAACCAAACATTATTTGAAACCCGTCATGTTTGAAATCAAGAAATTCCCTGGCATATAAAACCGTCTCAAATCGTGCCTAAACAATCGCGTGGTACTATACAACAACGTGGAAACAACAATTGCTTAACACGTGTACAAAACTAAACTGAATTACTTGTACCTACGTAGGTTCAAATGTCTCGATTTTACGCAACAGCATCTCGGCTGCCGCGGACTTTCTAATACCTCTGTATATACGCACTGTTGCATCCCTTTTAAATAAATTTTAAGTAATTTAAGTAATTTGGCTCATCACAACAATTTACAATGAAAGTCACTGAAAATGCTAGCTAAATGCCATTTTTTCACCATTACTCCATTCAATATTCATTCGCTACTCCTTAGTAAAGTGGTAATCGCATTTCACTTTTACTCACTTACCCCATATCCTTGTTGTTTTTGAAGGATTCAGTTGTACTATTATTTAGTACTAAAGGGCGGTCCAACCATAATGCACGATGTTAATTGTGAGTCACACCTTAACGTCAAGTTTTTTGCCCAACTTAATTTGACATTTCTTTGTTTCAGTGTTTGACAAATTCAACCATGGAGAGGTACATAATTGAGCAGCGCGTTAAGATTGTTGAAGCCTTTTACGGAAATGGGCGTTCAAATCAAAATTAATTTCGTGCACTTCGTGACCTTTTTGGTCAGCATAATCGACCAAATGTGTCCACAATCGGGAAAATTGTGCGCAAATTTCAGCAAACCGGGTCTGTAGGAAATGTGAAAACACCTATGCATGCTCGCCCAGTTCGTTCTGCGGAAAACATTGCTGTTGTTCGCGATAGTGTAGCAGTAGAGCCGTCAACCTCGACTCGTCGTCGTGTCCAACAATTGAATATCTCACGAACATCACTGATGCGAATTTTGAATAAAGATTTGAATTTACACGCTTACAAGGTTCAATTGACTCAAGAGCTGAAGCCTACTGACCATTTCAAGCGTCGTCAATACGCCGAATGGTTGGTTGAACAGACAGAAGTGAATGGTGACTTTACAAAGAAAATCATCTTCAGCCACGAGGCACACTTTCACCTCAGTGGATTCGTTAACAAGCAGAATTGCCGCATTTGGGCAAATGAGAATCCACGAGTGATTGTTGAAAAGCCGATGCATCCACAAAGAGTGACTGTTTGGTGCGGTTTATGGGCTGGCGGCGTCATCGGGCCGTACTTCTTCGAAAATAAGGTCGGCCAAGCAGTTACCGTGAATGGTGTTCGCTATCGCGAGATGATAACAGACTTCTTGTGGCCAGAAATTGAGGATATGGACCTGGACGATATGTGGTTTCAACAGGATGGTGCTACTTGCCACACAGCCAACGAAACAATGGCACTTTTGCGCGAGAAATTCTATGGCCGTGTTATCTCACGTCGTGGCGATATTAATTGGCCGCCACGATCATGTGATTCGACACCGTTGGACTTCTTTCTTTGAGGATATTTAAAAGAAAAAGTGTACGTCAATAAGCAAATAACAATTCAAGAGCTAAAGGATGAGATAATTCGGCACATTAACGACATTGAACCTTAGTTATGTCTCAGAGTCATTGAAAATATGGACCATCGGATAGAGGTATGCCACCGAAGCCGTGGCGAGCATTTGGCCGATATTCTGTTTCACACATAATTGTCATAGATCCTTCTATCATAATAAAAAATATTAAGATAATTCTCTGAAAACTTTTTGTTTTATTTACAATTAACATCGTGCGTTTTGGTTGGACCACCCTTTATATACAGTTGTACTATTACAAACACGACAGATGTGCCTCTGACATTCAATCGTTAATCAAGATTCCATCCCAAATTAGCCCATCGCAATCAATGTAAAATGGCAATTCCTTTATTCATAGATTACGTGATGAAACGAGGGGCCCGCACCAGGAAAACGGTGTATTGATGCGACAGAACATTGTGCCCGATGCGTGCTAGCCAAGGGCGGTGTGACTAGGGTTTCAAATTACTAGCCCTTTCAGCTTCCACTCTGAACCCCAGCTTACAGCGACAATTTCCTTTTCCTGAAACTGGAATCGGTAATAATGGGCAGTCTCATGCCTCGTGATGTGCCATCTGCAGATAGTTTAATAAATAGGGTCCCCCGTAGGTGATCGCCGCTCCAGGAAACGTTGTAAATTGCTTAGTAGCCCGTTAATTAATCTGTAAGGCATTTCATCAGTATATTCTGTCTATATTGTATTATACAGAGTTTTACCTCTTGTGTGAATGAATTGTTACTTTACCACAAAGGAAATATATTAACGTTAGCATATCATATCAATATAGCAAATGATCATCACTTTTCAACTAATTCTTTGGCACTCATAACTTTTTCCCTTATACTACAAATTAATACGGAATTTTCTGATTGAAAAATAATTAATTTATATATAAATTTTATTATTGGCATTTTATAAAAACTTCACGTCAAAAATTTTAGAATACGTTGTTACTACCAAATGAAAATTTAGTAATATCTGATAACCATTGATAATATGTTGGAGTAAACCTTTATCGCTTAATTACCTTAACCATAGGGTATCTCAGTTGAAAACATAGGATTTGAACTACGCGCCTTTGTGTTCTTTCAAATATAGGGCGTCAATATTTTATGACTGTCATCTACAAACCATACGACGTCAACATGCCGTGATTAATAGTTCAAACAACGAATAATTTGTATACAACTGTTTTATGAAAATGAGCGATCATTTACAGTTCCATTAAAAGAAATTGCACAAAATTATAGTAAAATGAAACGCCTACAGCGTCAATAGTCCACAACTTAATCAAAGAATTTTAAAATAAGGGTTCTGTTATTAATAAGGCAACAACAATACGTCTTCATCGTGATTGGTCAGATGAAAATATTGCTGCAGTGAGAGAAAGTGTACGGAAATATCCAAATACATCAATTCGACATCGTGCGCAACAACTGAATCTGAAGAGCCCCACCACCTTAAAGAAAGATATGCAACTGTCAGCATACAAAATTCAGTTGTCACAACAATTAAAAGATACAGACTATTTGCAACGTCATACATTTGTTAATTGGGTGTTAGAAAAGAAAGACGGCGACCCTGATTTTTGCAACAAAACTTTGTAACCACTAACAGTGGTAAATAAAGGACTAATTATCTAGGCAACTCTCCGAAACATATATTGATTCCCAGCTCCCAAATTATTTTATGTTAGTTATTTCTTCACCAGAATTAGCTGATTTCATTACCAAATTCACCAGCGTATTGATGCTGAGGATCGGCGAAAACTAGACAACACATTTCGTGTGTTGGACCCCTAGATACCGGATAAAGCACTGCCCATTTTTGTATCATCATGAGGTCATCAGTCCTAAGACTGGTTGGACGCTAACCTCCAGCTTCTCCTATCTTGTGCTAACCTACGCATTTCACTAATTGTGCTACAACCTACATCCCTTACTATTTGTGAGCAGTAGTCTAATCTAGGCCTACCTCTGTCTTTCTTCACTCCTATTTCTGCCTCCAAAATATCGCGGACTATTCCCCCATGTCTCAGCAAGTGGCCTACCATTCTATCTCTTCTCTTCTTTATGTTTTTCCACATACTTCTTTTCTCGCCGACTTTCTCCAATACTTCTTCGTTTTTAACCCTATCAGTCCATGGTATTTTCATCATTCTTCGGTAACACCACATCTCAAAGGCTTCTAATTTCTTCCTACTTGCTTTCCCTATCGTCCAGGTTTCGCAACCGTATAGTGCCGTGCTCCATACATATGTTTTCAAAAATCTCTTCCTTGTTTCTAAGTTTATTACCCCCGAGCATAAAAGTGCTTTCTTTTTGTTAAAAGCTACTCGACCCTGCGCTATTCTTTGTTTTATGTCTTTATCGCTTCTTCCATCCCAATTTATTTTACTTCCTAAATAAGTGAAGTCTTTAACTTCTCCAATTTTTCATTATTAATTTGTACTTTCGCTTTTGCTCTGCTCTCGCGCCATCTGCATACTAACACTTTAGTTTTGTTTTTATTCACCCTCATTCCGTATTCCTCTGTCAACACTGCCTCCATTTCGTTCAATGCTGATTCTAATTCCTCCTTACTAGATGCTAATACTGCTATATCATCCGTCTCTCAAGCATCTCAGCATTTTTAGTTTCTGTCCCTTTTTCCCCTTCTACTTCTATAACAGCAGTTTGCTCTTTGTATAGATTGTGTACTACTCTCCTATCTCTATACTTCATTCCCGCGCTCTTTAGTATCTCGAACACTTTTTCCCATCTTACGTTATCAAAAGCTTTTTCTAGATCTACAAATCCTATATAAGCGTTCTTTCCTTTTTCTATTGTTTTCTCTAACATTACTCTTAGCGCCAGAATAGCTTCGCGAGTTCCCCTATTTCGCCTGAACCCGAATTGGTCTTCTCCTAGTATTTCCTCCGCTCTATTTTCCATCCTCTTCTGCACTATTCTGGTTAAGATTTTTGACGCATGGGAGGTTAGTCTAATCGTTCTAAAGTTGTCGCATTTGTCGGCTCCTCTCTTTTTCGGTATAGTAACGATAATGTTCCTCTTATAATCCTCCGGCATCTCGCCCATTTCGTATATATATTTTACCAGTTCAAACATCCTATTTACTACTTTCTGTCCCGCACATTTCAAAATTTCCGCCTGTATTTTATCTACACCCGGCGCTCTATTGTTCTTTAGCCCCCTTAGTGCTATTTCAAATTCCTCTCTCAATATAGGTTTTCTTACATCTTCCCTATCGATGCTAGATTCTTCCTCTAATATCTCTCCTAATTCCTGACCCTCGTATAAATTTCCTAGGTACTGCTTCCATCTATCCGCTTTCTCTTCTCTTCCGATCAGTATGTCCCCCGATTTACTCCTAACGTTTCTACTTATTGTTCCTACATCCCTGAAGTTCCTCTTAATTATTTTGTAAGCCTCATCGGTCTTACCTACTTGCAGCTTATCTTCTACTTCTTTGCATTTATCCTCTATCCATTGTTCTTTCGTTTTTCTACATTTTCTAATGATTTCTCACTTTCTCGCCTTATAAGTTTTCAGTCCTTCCTCGTCTCGTCTGTTTTTGTAGCCTCGTCTCTTTTGCATTAAGTTTAAGATTTCGTCCGTTATCCAGGGCTTCCTAGCTTCCCTTCTCTCGTGTCCTAAAACGTCCGTAGCCGCGGAATCTAGACTATTCTTGATACCCTCAAACTCAGTTTCTGCGTTCTTGATTTCGTCATTACTCGCTTTATTTATTAATTGATCTGTTTTGTCCTGGAACTTATCTTTCATATTCTGATCCTTCAATATGTCTACATTTATACGTTTCTTATCCTTCTGGGTGTTCAGATTTTTGAACTTTAATCTAGCTTTCATGACTACCAAGTTATGGTCGCTGTCTACATCTGCTCCTGGATAACTCTTACAGTCTTTTACTTGATTTCTAAATCTCTTCCTAACCAGAATGTAATCTATTTGATACTTGTCTATCCCTCCTGGCATTTTCCAGGTGTACCGCCTCCTAACGTGATTCTTGAACAATGTGTTCGCGACTACCATCTTGTGCTTTTTACAGAATTCTATCAGTCTGCTACCTCTCTCGTTTCTGTTTCCTAATCCATAAGAACCTACAAATTCTCCTTCTTTCCCCTCACCTACGACTGCGTTAAAATCTCCCACTATTATTAAATTTTCATGACCCTTCACAAATCGTATTACCTGCTCTATGTCTGAATAAACGACTTCTAACTCTTCCTCACTGTGGCTAGAAGTAGGCATGTATAGTTGCACTATTGCTGTTTTCACTGGCTTCGTATCTAACCTAACCATCATTACTCTCTCGCTGTATTGTAGGTAGCTATCTACACACTGTCCTGCGTTCTTCCGCATAACGATTCCTACTCGCGCGTTTCCATTTACCGATCCTGTGTGTATTACCCTATAGTCAGCGCTCCAAAAATCTCCTACTTCCGGCCAGCGCATCTCACTTATACCTACTATATCTAATCCTAACCTATCCATTTTTATCTTCAGATTCTCTAGCTTCCCTGCCTGTCTCATGCTTCTGACATTCCACGCTCCGACTCGTGAAATGCTACACTTCTAACTATCCCTACTATTGCACTCGATCACGTCTCCCGGAACAGTCCTCACCCGGAGATCCGAACGGAGGACTATTTTACCTCCGGTGTTTTTTGCCCCAGGAGACACCATCATTATTTGGGATGAGCTTTCTGTTAGCTGTTCTGAGGATTATAATGTGGTGGTTTCCTCTTGCCTTCCATATCGCAGTCGTGTGTGTCATAGCACCATACCAATCCCCACAGTTTCTGCCACTATGACTACTGAAAGATCTGCTGCCCTCCTTCAGGGACTTGTCTTAGTCTGGTTTTTCAATAAGGACCCCCCCCACTATGGTTGAACCTATGGTACGGCTCCTTAAATCATTAAAACGCGCAAGCCGACCCACCCGTTCTAGTTTGCACTAGAACTTCGTCAAGGTGCAAGTCCTATCGGATCGGTAATCGCCATTTTTGTAGTAGACAAAAAATCGTTGAGTGTTAACCATACGATATTTATATATTTCCTATACAGGGATATTAGGTTTACATCGTCTACTCCATCAGATACGACAAGTATCTAAGGAGGGTAGTTCGGAAGGATTGGTGTATATAAAAATAGTGTCAATTTCACTGATGTTTGATAAAATAGGACAATGGAAAGAAAATCTTGTTGGGTATTAGCCAAATAATTTCGAAATACGAAACTATTAATATGACATATAAAACAAATAAAATAAAATAACTTTTCCGAAATCATGCGATAAATTTCTCTCTAAACTACAATGTCATATAGTGAAGTAGTATTTTGTACTATTACATATGCACCTAATTTGCATAAGTTATATTAAATAGTTATGACATGAAAAGCACATTTCCTAGTAGTTATTTCAAATCTAAGAAGTGTATTAAATGAACAGATGAATTGCGGTTAAACTTGACTTAATAAAGGTCCACAGTTAAGGCGCTGTAAACATTAAAAAACCCAGAGAGTACCCCAACCGACATTAAATCACGATTTATCCTCAGGTGGCAGGGACGGTGTATACACAATCCACGCCTGCTTAAAAGTTTATAAGCTGTTCAGGGCCTTCCGCGATAAATTTTGGATCCCTAAATAACGCATGCCTATTGATTTAAGAGGTCCACTGTATAATGAGCTGTACCGATAAAACACTAAAGCCAAATAGTACTACTTGAAATACAATTAATTGTGAATTTTGTAATTACTTCACATTTAAAGAAGGATGATGATCGTGGTGGAATAGTAAAGGGGACGGCACATATCTTTATATCTCAATTATTTTCCTCAAGCTTCAGAGTATATGGTCATTTATTTTTTACGTCTATGTAGTTTTACGGTCTGCCAGTATAAGAATAGATAGTAAGTAATTTTTTTCTTAACATTAACTTGGCATATAGAGGATTTACATGCCAAGTGATTTACCCCTTCTAATAATAACGCTTCGTTATTTACAACTTATACAAAACAGAACCTTACAAAAGTAACACATTTCGTTTAGTAAATTAATTAGATAAAACTAACACAAAGGCCTGAAGGCTTAAGCCTTCAGACCTTTTGAGTCATCGCACTATATCATTATCGTCTAACATTGTAACTGGCGCAAACTTATTGGGACGAACTTTAATTCGGTCACTATATTTCTTACTATCAATTTGTATGTCTTCTTTCACTGATGATATTTTTAGATCTCCATATATCATTTCATTCGATACATATCATGGAGCGTTAGAGATATTGCGATTCACTTTCTTGATTGGAAGCGCTGAATAATATCGATGTTCCATTTGATCCTCATAACTGTATACCATACCTCCAAATTGGTTTCATCAATTTATATATTAAGATCTTCTTTTATAAAGAAAGCTTAGAGTTTCTACCAATGAGCCAATACATTTTACTAAATTTAATTCATCCATCTCGTACGTTTAGTAAATATACGTTTCTGCCTGGTGATTCTACGATCGAGATGGATATCATGATATGTTGCGCTTTCTTGTTGTGGTATATGTTTATTATCTATTATTGGCTATCGAACAAACGTGGACTGATTCTGTCTCATTTACTTTGATTTTTCATTCATTAAGCCATACTTCTATCAGGCCAGGTTGTATTGTAGATATCGCGATGAGATTATTGGGTCTACAGCTTATAATGAATAGGAGAAATGTAAGATTCTCTGTGTGTGCGTAGAAGACAGAGTGATACAGCATTTGGAGGGAAAATGATGTACTTCACGTGCAGCTAGATCGAACTCAAAACTATTTCATCTCGACTGAGCAGCAATGGATCATACATATGCTCTTGCAATTTACACTTAATCGACCACTTTCGCTGACTGTACACTCGAGATTCACTCTGCAGAGGTCTCAATACGAATAAGTAAGGACAAGGCCATTTACTGCGCACCCCGTGGGCAGTCCGATATGGTAGTTTTGAGACTTGTTCCTATTCTTGACGAGCTATACGTGTTTAACTAAAATAGTAGCATCGTCAGCAAAAGTAGCTGTAGTTGTTGGTGTGGGGTTGGAAGATCAGATGTACACGAAAGGCACTGGACAGGCCCAAGTACACTGCCCTGTGGCACCCCTGCGTTTATAGAGAATAATGATGTTTGTACATTTTTTTATTTGACTATGAACTGTCTAGATGTCAAAAATGTTTTTAAAACTTCATAATAATGGCACAATAGATTAAATTTTATTTTGTAAAATAGACTCTCATACCATATTTTGTAGATGGCTTGAGTTACATCGAGGAATACAGTTGAACAATATTTCCTTGATTCTAGAACAACATTAATTTGATTTATAAATCTGTGTGTTTATTCTAAAGTATCGTGTTGTGATCTAAATCCAAATTGGTATTCTGAATTGAAATTTTTCTTTACTGGTATTCTCTTCAATCTGCACAAAAGTTCTTCAAAAGTATTCGATAATATAGGTAAGAAACTGATTGGTCTATAGGACACCACCCCTTCTGGTGGTTTTCCTGGTTTGTGTATTACTTGGGCAACTTTTAATTGATCTGGGACGTATCTTAACCTAAGCATGCTGCTAAAACGTATAGTAATAAAATAATTTTGGTAGTTTTTTTAGGACTTTTTTGGTAATCAGGCCAAAGCCTCTGACATATAACGAATAAAGGGATATACTTCATATCAAAAAACAATTTAAATAAGTTTAAAATTAGTTAGGATCCGATTTTCATAAAATTAAAAGCCCGTGTAATTTTTGTAAAGTAATCAGACAGTGTTTGATTACTTTCCGGATATAATCCCCCGCCCTGATATCGCGGAGAAATGCGAAAAATAAAAATGGCGCATTTCAATCTGAGTGCTTGAAGGGACGGAATTTAAAGTTTTGAATGGATAAATTAATTAAAACGTAAGGAAAAGAAACTTTGCAGCAAGACGCTTTTCAGTAATTTAAACGGCTTCAATTTATCTCGATTCAAGAACAGTTTCGGCTTCGGCGAATTTTTCACTACATTATCCGAAATTGGGTTGAGACATTGTTAGCTGCGATTCAAATTACGTTTTTTATTTTTTCGATAAATGGAAAAAGTGTGTAGACATTTTTTCGGCATGAATACATCTGTAAGCGTTGGTGTTTGTTCATACATAATCTAAAACTTTGTCCATGCCGCTCACAGATTCTGTAATGCCTACTAATATTTCCTAGTCATATAGTTAAAAACAAAAACTTACATTGACATACAAGCTAAGCTCTAAACTCAGATAATAGAAGGTGTTAGAATAAGAGCGCGAGATGTTAATTTTAAATAAAATATGATTTTCTGTAGCAAAGTATTGAAATATTTATTGATTTACAATGCAAATATTTGAAAATTATGTACGGAACAACATATCAGGCAAATTTTACATAAATGTGGCGGTATATCTTTGATACAGCGTTCAATTTCGGTCTTCAATGCTTGGGTAATCGTGAGCTTGTTGGCGTAAATCTGAGCCCACAGAAAAAATGTCCATAGGTGTTAAATCTCAAATCGTCACTGCCAATTCTGGTGATCAAAACGGAGATGAGACGACCAGGAAAAGACTCGTGCAAGGCCATCAATGTTTCACAGGTGGTATGGCAAGTGGCATCATCCTGCTCAAACTACATGTCTTCAAGAACAATATCTTCCAATTGAATCATAAATATCTGGGTTATCATGTCAATATCGTTCGCCATTTACCGTTAATACATTACCTGCCTCGTTTTCAAAGAAAAATGGTCCAATGATTCCTTCAGACTACAATGCACACCAAATCTACGACGGATCCATGAGAACCAATTGAGGAGCGGTAACAATCGACAAAAAATTGTTTACAGGGATTAATTTATTAGTATATAAAATCTTAAATTATCACATGATTGATAATCATCACCTATTATCTTAGCAGAAAAAGAAATGTTTCCTAAAAGGATATTGCAATTTGAAAAAAAGCAAACTTTAATTTCGTTTTGAAAAAAAAATTACAGAAATTGCATTTTGAAGAAAAAAAACTTTATATTTTATGTTTTACTACAAAAGTGAAGGTTAAGTAAGTAAAGAAAGAAAAATAATCTGAACTAAAGAATTAATAAAACTTGTTCATTTTAATATCGTAAAGACCACAATCCTCTTCCATACAATCACAGTCAGATTCTTCGTCGATGTTCCCTACTTCTCCTCCATCTTCTTCATCTTGCTCTTCTAAAGAGTTAAGATTTGCTACTTCCAGCAATTTTTTATAAGTGTCAAACCTTTCATCTGTTTCCCAATCCTCGTCAAATAAATCCATGAGTTTCTTTATGTCTATCAAGTTCTTAGCTTTGAGGTTATTATTTAGTAAAGGTAAGGTGTTTAGTTTGACATTACTTATTGGCTTTCTTCTTTTCATGATAGTACCACATTTTTTAGAGACATCATCATTTCGATAGTATTGCTCCATATTTACCAGAACATCTTTGTTTTTCGTTCTTCCGGTGACAACCTTTTTAAGAAAAATTCGTTTCATCTCCTTCATCCCGGTAAGCTTTTTGCCGTTAATATTACTCATTTCCTTTATATCATGACGTATCCAGGCTGTTCCTATTTTCCATACTGTACCATCCTCTTTTAATATTTCTTCGTAATCTTATTTCATTGCAATGACACTGTGCTTCCGATATTTTAATTCTATTTGACCAAGTACCCTATCAGCGGGCATATAAGGATGAGGTCTAACTGGGAATATAACGGTGATGTTGTTGAGGTGTGGAAGCGCATCGTGATCCAGCTACATAGACAAAGCATGTATGACATAAACATTTTTGTTTTGACCTCCATAGCCATCTGCAAAAAATCTTATATTTTTTACATTTTCTGGAACTTCCAAATGACGTAAGAAATCGCATACGGCTACTGTTTTATTTGTCATTCTTTGTTTCTTTCTGGTACCATCACTCTTTTCACGTACCTCCATTATTCAATCCATTATTTTACACTACTAACTACACACAAATAACCGAAAAATTAAAGTAGACACTAAATCCATAGATGATTAAAACTACTATCAGTTCAGAAAATGCGTTTTGAAAGCATAATGTAGAAATTGCGATTTGAGTTGAAATTTATTTGTAGAAATTGCGTTCTGAAAAGAAACTATACTTAGAAGGTCCATTTATACAGCACACAGATTGCGTCTTGAAAAGTCTTATTGCGAAAAGTAAATAGCGAAACAAAAGTCAATAGCGAAATTTTTGTAGAAATTGCGTTTTGAAACGAAGCTCCTCAAATGCTTCCCCAACATGTAACCTGTGGCGTACCGCAAGGATCGGTTCTTGGGCCGGTCCTGTGGAACGTCATGTTCGACGGGGTGTTACGGATTGGGGTCCCGGAGGGGGTCAGCATACTGGGATATGCGGATGACCTGGCTGTGTTGGTGATTTTAAAGGATAGGATCAGTGTTAGGGAGGATGGCAACCTTGCAATCGAGAGAATAAGGAGGTGGGTGGAGGGCAGAAGACTAAGTCTGGCAAGTGATACGACGAAGGCCATCCTCCTTACGCGAAAGAGAAAGCCACCGTATATCGTCTTCAGGATGGGGGAGGTGACTATCGTGCCGGGCGCGGAATTAAAATACCTGGGTGTGTGGCTTGACCCAGGTATTCATTTCAGAAAGCATATGGAGAGGACCATTATAAGGGCAGGGAAGACGGGGTCGGTTCTGGGGATATTGATGCCCAACGTGAGGGGCCCCAGAGCTGCCAAGAGGAGAGTCGTCCTTGTGGGAGCGACACAGTCCATCTTGTTGTATGCCGCTCCTGTTTGGGTAGGAGTTTTGGATGTGGGTAGGTGGAGAAGGATGATTGGGAGCGCGCAGAGGAGGGCCACGTTGCGAGTAGCGAGTGCTTATAGGACGGTGTCTGGGGCCGCGGTGTTGGTCATTTCCGGTATGCCTCCGATCGATCTCCTGTCGAGGGAGAGGGAAGAGGTATACCGGGGGTCTGAGAGGAGACATGCGCGGCGAAGACCAGGTCTCTCATCCCAGACGTTCGGTCATGGGTTGAAAGGAAACACGGGGAGGTTGGGTACTACCTCACACAGATGCTGTCGGGCCATGGATGCTTCGGGGAGCACCTGCGTGGGATAGGGAAAGTGGATGGAGATGAATGCGTTTACTGTGGTGAGAGGGGCAACCCCGAGCACGCGTTGCTCAGGTGCCCGAGGTGGTCCGATTAGAGGCGGAGTTGGATGAGAAGTGTAAGTCAGCCCTAGAGTATGAGAGAAGTGGTGAATGGTATGATTGGCAATGCGAATGTGTAGGACAGGGGAGAATTGATGATAAGAAGGATAATGAGGAAGAAGGAGGAGGAGAAAAGAGAGTTGGGCACGAACCCCTAATCGTGGCAACACGGAGGGGGGATGTAGGGCTAGGTATCTACGAGAATATCCTATGAAGAGATTGACCCCTACCTCGAAGAGATGCGAGAGCGGCTCCAAGGTAGGTGGGACACTGATCTGGGGGGCCACTTGTCCGGCTCGCGCAAGCACCGGCTACGTCCCCCTCAAAAATAAAATATATGTAACTGTTGGGGATGCATTTGTTTCTTATGAATCTTTCGTCGCTGAAGGTAATTTTGTCCACAAAATCAGCATTCACTTCTTGTTGTTCAATGATCTAATTGGTGAACTCTCTTCGCCGTGTATGGTCTGTTGGCAGAAGTTGTTGAGTTAATTGGATAAATTATCCGAAATTACCTAATAGAGAAGGTATCTAAGTTCCTTGGATTGTGATGGGGTAATAATGCCAATCGCTTGGAGCTGGCCTAATAGCCGATTCGGGGTAATGGATGGCTTCAATTCTCACATAAATCGATTATATATCTGTATGTATCCGTGTCAATGTCGAGGTTTAGATGGAGGAAAATATCAGTAAGAAATTAGTGATGTTTTAATTAAGAATTCCGGTAACGTAATATAGTACTTTCAAAACGATATAAGAATGATTAATGCTCAACATTAATTTACGAATCTAAACCGATTGTTTGCCTGAACGATTTTTCATTAAAAATTAAAAACCGCGCATTAATTTGATAGTCAGATTATGTTTCCATTAATTCATTAAAAGCTATTCATTATTTCCACCGAATTAGTATTCATTTTCTATTATAAAATCGTACTATGAGGTTTTCGCAATTATGCGAAGACTAATTTAATTGAACGTTCCGGAGAGAGGCATGTAGACTAGGGAGTAATTTTATTCATTACGCTGATAACAACTTGGGAGTTCCAAAGTTTCGCGTTATATATGTAAATTCGTTAATATTGTGGAAATAATAAACGCTGTATAGCCTTTCCGCTCACGTTACCTTAAAGGGTAGTGGATAAGCGTTAAAAAATAAATTCGCAATGTATAAAAAACTTTAGCAATTAGTTTTAATATGTATTTAACTGTACAAGGCTTGGCATAAGTATGAAATAGTGTATGTATCCATTTAATCATTTATTTTATACAATAATTAAATAACCATTTATTTTCTGCACGTTGGTGATCTTCAAACTATTTTGTTGGCTATGAGTTCATCGCTAAGTCACACAACATTGATTCTTCAAATGGTAACTTGCATTATTTTTTTAAATTTGAAGAGACGAGTTCTATTATTGATAAGGCAACACCAATAAGTCCCTATTGTGGTCGATCAGATGGAAATATTGCTGCAGTGAGAGAAACTGTACTGGAGTATCCAAACACATCAATTTGACGTCGTGCACAGGGATTAAATCAAGAGCCACAACACATCGGATTTTAAAGAAAGATCTACATCTGTCAGCAAACAAAATTCAGTTGACACAAAATTTAAAAGTTATACGCCATTTACAATATCGTACATTTGTTAACTGGATATTGAAGAAGAAAGTAGGTGATGTTGTTTTTTGCAACAGAATTCTGTTCAGCGATTAAGCACATATTCATCTTGACGAATACGTCAGCAAACAATATTGTCAAATTTGGAGTGCTGAAAATCTATATGTTGTTCACAAGGAAAATACATCCATAAAGATGCACAGTTTGGTGCTCAACTTGGAGTAGGGGAGTAATAGTGGGCCCTACTTCTTTGAAAAGTAAGCTGGTAATGCTATCACGATAAATAGGAAACGTGATATGTTAAACAATTAATTTTTTCACCAAATTGATAATTTGGATATGAACAACATGTAGTTTCAGCAAGACGGTCCAACGTATCATACAGAACGTGTAACCAGAACTCTGTTGCATACCAAATTTCCTGATCATGTTCTCTCGCAAAGTGCTGACATCAGTTGGTTTGCAAGATTATAAGATTTAACACCACTGGACTCTTTTCTTTGGAGTTAGGTGGACGGAAAAGTGTACGTCACCCAGCCAGCAACAAGCAATGACCTCGAAGAAAACAGTGAACGTGTTATTCGAGAAATAGAGCTAGATTTATGTGTCCGTGTTTTTTGCTAAACAAATGAGATCATGCCAGATGAGCCGAGGTGGCCATATTAACGATATTCTTTTCCATTTGTGGCTGTATCGTCTCCATTTTATGTTCAAAAATTAAGAAACCTCAGTTTGTCAAATATCATTAGTTTTATTCACAGATCACATCGTGTAATTCCAAATGAGATACTCAGGTGTGTTGACGTCGTATGGTTTGTAGATGACAGTCGTTAAATATTGACGCCCTATCTTTGACAGAACACAAATGGCACGCAAATCAAATTCTATAGTTCCAACTCAGACACCCTATATATAAAGTTTGTTATAAATGTCATATGAAATCAACATTTATCACAAAGAATATGTATATACGTATATATATATATATATATATATATATATATATATATATATATATATATATATATATATATATATATATATATATAGATATATATATATATATATATATATATATATTTGTGATAAATATTGTCTTCTAAGTATATAGTAGTGGCATTATTTATATTTTGAAAGTAATAATAAAAAACATTAATTTGTCATTGAAAATTATTTTATCATTTTTCAAAATATTCTTCTTCATGATATACTACATGACACTTTCGCATGCGTTCAAACCATTTGTCAAAGCATTTTTTCCATTCCGCTTGAGATATCTCCAAAACATGGTTTTTAAACGCATCAACGGCTCCTTCTGCCGAAAGAAATCTCTATCCACGCAATTTATTTTTGACGTTCGGGAACAAAAATAATTCATTACGTGCCAAATCAGGACTGTACGGCGGATGACACATTAATTCGATTTTTTGAGTGTTCAAATATTCGGTTGCTAGACGAGATGTGCGAGAGCTCGCATTGTCACGAAGAAGAATGGTCCGACGGCGCTTGTTTGTTTTCCCTGTTTTACCGAAGACTTGCGACAAACAAATAGTTGTGAACCCATTCAGAATTAACCGTTTTACGTTCCTCTAAAGACACTGTTGCCACATGACCAGTTTTTCCCAAGAAACAGGCGACCATTTGTTTCGAAGCGCCAACAACTTTTGTTTGATTTTGTTCATCTTGAAGCACCCATACAGTCGACTGCTGTTTATTTACCCGCTCATATGCATAGATCCATGATTCGTCACCTATTACAATGTTATGTACGTCTTTTGAAGTACCGCCACTGTATTTCTTGAGCATGTATTTACACCAATTCACACGAGCACCTTTCTTAGATTCTTTCAAATTATGCGGGATCCAACGAGAACAAACCTATTTTACAGCTAAATGTTCGTACAATATTTTATATATGCTAGTCGAACTAATGCATAAGGTTGCGTCAATATGCCAGTATGTCACATGACGAATATGAATCTTGCATTATCAGTCTTTGCACAGCATCAAAGTTTTCTGGCACTACAACTGATTTTGGACGAACTTCACGACTTTCGTCGGTGAGCGAATGGCGGCCACAATTAAGTTCGTTATACCAGCGTTTCACAGTGCCAAAGGATGGGGCTTTATCGCAAAAAGTGGAAGTAAGTTGATCGATGCACTCTTATCTTGATAATCCACGTCGAAAGTCGCAATAGATCATCTCACGAAATACTGGAGTAGGTTGGAACCTTTGGTATAAAGATAACACTGACTTAATTTTCCACAAAACACCAAAACACTATACACTACACTCGACGCGCGTTTCACCAACAAAGTTGGCATCATCTGGTAATAGTAAAAACTATTTTAATCATCTCCAGATGATGCCAACTTTGTTGGCGAAACGCGCGTCGACTGTAGTGTATAGTGTTTTGTGGAAAACTAAGTCAGTGTTGTCGCACGAAAGTTTTCACGAGTTAATTCCATTTTTCGCTGAGATACAATTTTCAAATCACTGTAAACAACACAAATTGCGCTTAAATGACAAAACATTCTGAAGAAAGTTATGGTCAAAAATGGAAAGTTTGACATTTCCATTGGAAACGTCAGATGACGCCTTACGACACTTAGTGTTGCCAAGGCTTAAAATATAGTGCCCCTCGTATGTATAAATATATTCTATGTATAAATATGGCCATAAAAACAAGTGTCTTCCCAGATACCTCTGCTATAATTACAATTTTTTTTTAATATTAGCAACGCATAAAACCTATTCAGCTATTTCCCTTTATTTCTGTTCACCTTTCTTTTTTTTTAATTTTAAAATTTTCAAAATTAGTTGCGGGAGCTCTATTTTCAAGACTAGTATAACAAGTACAAGAATGAATGAATTACAACAAAATAAAAATATGATTGTAAAACAAAGAAACACTTTGAGAGTCAGAAGATTTCGACAAACCACTAGAATAACGAACGTATACGTTACTTTGTGTAATCATTCTCTCGTACACAAAGACATCGCACAAACCAAAACTCTAGGAGTCGAGTCACGTTGACAGATAAAGAATTCGGCTGGCTTTAGCTGTCGCGGGGTTAAGTCTAAATTTCATCTGGCATATGATATCGTCCCACCAGCGGGATTTACTTAAGGATTTTTAAAAAATTTACGACGTGTTGCCATTTTGCTAATTTATAACCTGCTGCTTGGCTGAATCAACAACTGTAGCTTAAACATTCCTCGTCGTAGATTTATGTTGGGCTCGCAAACACGCGATTTAATTTATGACACTTTCGATCTTTCAATTAAAACGTGTTCAGTTCTTTGGTGTTTAATAATAATAAACAAATTTAGATCCAGTTATACATTTAAATGTATAAACAGTTCACGGGGTCACAGGGAGAGAAACTTTATCAGAATTATAGATCAGCAGGTTCATCATATATGTGAAAATACGTATCTAATAAGGGATGATTCGGGAAAGTCAAACTCAAATTTTGATCAGTTTTTGTCCTCGACATCCTACATACTAGGAATGAAGCGATAAGTACAGATCAAACTTGTTTTATTTGTAATTGAGAACGAAAATGTGAAATTAGCAGAATAAATCTCTTCTACCCATAGTACAGCAGAAATATTATATACAGAGTATGTCAGACAAAGACGGCTCACCTGGGTAGTCAGATGAGGCGCTGTCTCACTAACAAGAAGTGAGCAAGTAAGAAATTATTATATTTATAGTTATAGTGTTATTTTCATATGAAGTTTTACTTATTTATAATCATAATTCTAATGTTTATAATTTCTATTAGTTATTATAATATATATAATAATCTACATTCGTTTTAATATTTAATTACTTAATTATTTAACTTAACAGGCCAAATATTTATAATAGATTATCTAGTATGAAGAGAAAGTAAACTGGAGACCAGAAGATGATTAAAACTTTTGAGTTTTAATCATCTCTCGATTATGCTAGCTTGATTGGCGAAACGTGCGTCGAGGAACGTGTAATGTTTCGGTACTCGTGGAAAACCATTATCCTGTGTTGAAGGCTGCTGCCCAGGATGGAAAGGACGTTCAAGTATGTAGTAGTAAAGGCATGTCAAACTGAAGATCTCTTGAGGGTTACATGGGTCACATTTGTCTTGTTATGAAAGCCGCATACGACAACTAATTGAAGTCATTTAATAAGAATTGTTGCAGAATAATTTTATTACTTAATTTAGAAAAAATACAATGTACATATAAATGCTTTCAATTAACAGATTACTTCGATTAACAGATTTTACTAGAATCGATACAGCGTCCTTGTACTTGAAAAGAATCACATATTTGACGTGCCTGCAGTAGTATGCATTTGAATATCTCATTATGTTTCAAATTTATATGGTATTCACGCCTTTCAAGTTACATTAACGAATAAGAAACGAGCATTTCCGAATTTTACCGACAGACAAGTCTCCCTCCTTATATTAGTTTGACAGAACACTAGGTAGGTAAAACTAATATTTTGGAGGGCAAAATAGCAACGAAATTTATCAGCAGTCTGGTAGTAGCGTCATATTCAGTTTTATCAGTTTCTATTAAAGAAAGCTCACCATAATTCATGGATCAAGTAAAAAACTGTAATAGTTTTTTACTTGATCCATGAATAATTATTTCACTATTCTTTCTTATTCTATTTTTATTTTTTCAACATTTTGTCTGTTGCATTTGTAGTGAAATAACACGAGTGCACGAGTATATAATTCTGACGTGCTGTAGAAGATTGGTTCTTATTTACATTTTTCGTATTGACTAACTAAACTAACTAACAAAACAAATAACAATAGTTACTAAGTTTTCTGTGTCGACTTCATTGCAGTAGTATATTCTTGAAGTATTTATTATAACAGTACAAGAGGCAATACATTATTACCTATTTATTATTATATTTAATAAATGAAGTATGGTTTTTATAGTTATTCTTTGCGTGTGCGTCACAGGTAACAATCGTATAAATCAATCAACTGACATTTTTGAACAGTATCGTGCCGAAAACACATTTTAGGATAACAGTTAGTACAACACAAAGCCGGCAACCTATAACAGAGTAATGAAAAAGTTCTCCACAAAAACAGTCAATAGAAGTGATATTTTGATCAAAATAAATGAAATAAATTCAACAAAAATCAAAATAAAATGAAACAAAAATGAAATAAATTTTACAGAAAAATTGAGACGCCAATGAATTAAATTATACAATAAAGGCTACGATGTGAATTCATAATTGCATTTTGTTCGGCAAATTATTAACTGTTTATGCCGTACGTAGTTGATTGAAACATATGTCGCTAGAAATACGTGCTAGCAATTGTGGCATATTAGTAGGATAATTGCGAGTGGTCTAGTATGTGATCCGTGCGTTGTCACTAAATTGATACACGCGCAAATATCCATTATACAAATTGTAATTGTAATTTTAATATTAAACAATGTAGTAATAGTATTTTATTATAATAACAATTATAATAAAATGTGTGTTTATAAAAGATAATATAGACATACGACGTACTATCGCCAACCCTACATCTCCAGTGGAAGTACAAGCTGATAGATATACTACTTTAGAGTAGACTATAAAATATACGGAGCATGGTACAATAACTTTCACAATCTGTCGTCTTAAATAACTCGGAAGAGGAAGCAGTTTAGCCCTTCCTCTTAATTCAGTATATCACTGGAATCGCTTTAATGTAACTTATGCTGTAAAAGTTTTAAAGAAAGTTATATTTGGCAGAATAACGTATTTACCTAGCCCTGTTTGAATATCGTTCACTCAATTTTTTTGTATATTCAATTCTTTATGCATGATACTTATAGAGTGCCAGAAATATAAAGTAATAATAAAACCTTTATTGCCTAACAAAAAACAATCTATTTATAGGATAAAAATATTAAATATAAATAAATACATGTCGAGAGTGTTACAATAAGAGCGCATCATTTGAGTTGCATGTCATTTTGCCCTTCATGATTCGATAGGATAACAATTATGACAAGTCGATAGGAGACAGATGGGAGTTAGTAAACGTGGAGTGTTATATGATAAAGTAATGCGTCCTTATTGTTAAACAGTATTATCAAAATGGTGAAAGTTGGGTTGCTACGATTCGTAAAGTGCGTCCAATTTGCGGTACAAATAATGTTCCAAATTGATCAATTGTGAAAAGAATAATCGAAAAATTCGAAACCACTGGTTCAGTTATTGATGTGAAATACGACGCGAGCTCGTAGTGGTCGTTCAGAACAAGACATCACTGCAGTTCGGAGTCTAGGAGCAGGCCGGGAGTCTAGGAACCTCGATTCCTCATCGTGCACAAGAATTGAACATTCCAACAGCCACCCTTTACCGTATTCTCAATAAAGATTTGCATGCCCAGTTACTCAATAACTTCTTACGAAGTCCAGTTGACTCAATAACTTCTACCAACAGACCATGCACAGTAAAGAGAATTCACTAATTAGATTATTGAACAACAATAAGTGAATGCCGATTTTGTGTCATTTTGTATTACAAAGATCAAAAATTACGTAAACAATATGTTTGCCATCTAATCGACATTATTGTTCAATGGGGAACCTCGACTACATAAGGATCTATTATACAACCACACACGACGACTATTATAGATTTTAAATTAAAACGTACCCTAATATAAAACGTCTATTAAAAAATAGTCATTTAATCATTTGAATAAATTAGACTAAATTAATTAAATGTGAATATAATTAAAAACTTAAATACATGCCGCGAAAAGTGCCACGCCTAATTTACGCCATTGCATTTGAACAGAAGCGAGAAATTATCATTTTAAAGTAATTGTGTGAGTGACGTCATCCGTTTTCTCTTTAGTGCTGCCATACTTGTTTTTTCTCTAGTGCAGCCATACTATTTCCCAAGCCTCCTTTAAGACCTACTTGCTCACATATAACCATGAACTGATTCTAGTATACGAGTATAACATCAAACACCTATGAAGACCTCAATAGCTCATCGCTAAATACGTTCAGCTGGGAACCCAGAGGTTGCGGGTTCGACTCCTCAAATAGCCTGACTTTTTTTAAACAGTATTTAAACAAAATTAAAGTCTCCCCATTGACAGTCTTCGACCACCGAGAATCAAGTTCCACCGTGAGAATCCGACCTATTTAGCGGTTCCTTTGATATATGCCGCCAAAGACCCCCGCCGACCGCTAGCGCGTATCGCTAATTGATATGTCATTTGTCACCTTTGACGCTAACACCTCTCTGGCGGTTCCTTTGATGCATGCCGACAAAAGTTCCCACGCTCATCAGAATTTTCCCACACTCAATCCTATATCTACTATCAAATCATGTTCAGCGACGGGACCCATGTTCACCTTGATGGCTTCGTTGATAGTCAAAATTACCGCCTTTGGAAAATCCGCAAATGATTCATGAGAAACAAGTGCATCCCCAACGTGTTACTGTTTGGTGTGCATTTTGGGCTGAAGGTATCATTGGAACATTTTTGAATTGAACAGTGTATCAACGAAATACCATCACATTTACGGAAAACCGTTATCAAAAATTTCGTCAGAAGAGTACTCTTGTTCCACCAAAGTCGTGGCATTATTTACCGGATATGTTGTTCCATACATAATTCCCAAATATCTATATCATAAATCAATAAATATTTCAATACTTTGCTACAGAAAACCATGTTTTATTTAAGATTTATATTTTGCGCTCTTATTATAAAACCTTTTATAATCAAAAGTGCTCTACTATTAAATTATAGTAAAGTAACTGAGCCACCCAGCTTTGTTATATTAGAAAAAGTATATATAGGGTGTCCCAGAATATGTGGGCAATCTCTCGGATTCATACAGGGGACGTTAAAATAACATGACAACTTCCTATAAAAATTTTCCCCAGAGGGCCCCCCTACGGAGATACAGGTTTTACTGTAATTCTTATTTAATTCGGCACATGTCAAAAGAGCAACTATAGCAACAAAAAACAAAGGAAAAACAAATTTAAATAAAAGTGGTATTTTTAAAAAAAGACTCAAAAAGAATGAAAATTTCATCGGTTTATTTCTCTTTACGGATGTAATAAAAATCATGTTAAACAAAAATAGTTCTTTCTCGAAAACGGTTCATTATATCGATATCAACCAGGAATGCCTTTTTTTAGTTTAAGATTCAAGCTATTCTAAAATATACTATTTTTGTACCTTTATCGTAAAGGGAGTAAGAAATTGATATTATTGTGCTACAGCTAGTCCGCCCCTGGCAAACCAAATAAGTCAAATTGTTTTCATGGCTCAATTTTTAAGGGGTCTTATCGATTGTCCATCCTATTAGGAAATAATTAAATTACACAAAGTATTTTAAAAGTTATTGAAAATTACGATTTTCAGAGGCGTCCTTTAGGGGCCTGTATATCTGCAGGGGGACCCTCTGAGTAAAGTTTTTATAGGAACTTGTCATGTTATTTTAACGTCCCCTGTATGAATCCGAGAGATTGCTCACATATTGGGAGCAATCTGGGACACCGTGTATGTATACCATAAAATTATAAAACCAAACAGAGCTAAAAAAACCTAGTACGATTTTCCAATATTCTCCATCCAAATTCCACGAAGTATTTATGTTCTATTCGTAACATAGTGCTTGTAGTACAAAATACAAAATACAAACAACTACAGCGGAGAAATACAAAACGCTTCATTATTTTCTAGTCATCCGGAATAATGCCTGGATGTTGTTGAGGTGAGCCCAAGGTAGCAGCGGATACGGCGACCATATCTCATGTTCCGACACGGGAGAGGGTTAAATTTATTATTTGTGGAGATTTATTTCTGGCACAGGCATGAACGCAGTTCCTTCACTGTAAATTCAAGGCACAGCGAGGCGTATAAGATACCGGCTGTGTACCTGGGATTTCGCATGTGATTGACGAATGTCTTGTGCATTCGTCCTGGTTTCCTAATTAAGAAACTTTAAACATAAAATTTGTTCAGTTTTTCCCAAAACACAATTCTAATGATGTTTCCAGAAAATCAAAATTATAACAAACGTCATATTTGACGTTTGCTATATATTTGATAAGCCTAACATGGAGTTTTTTTAAATATTATATTGTATCATCTTCAAGATAACTTGAGGGGTAATACCATTGTAATAAGCTAAAAAAAGAACTTTTTGGCAATTATTTTTTGAATGGAGGAAAAGATAATAAGATAATTATATTTAAGAAAGCTATGAGTCATATATTTAAGTATAATATACAAAATTATTATCAAGAAATATTAAAAATGGCGACACTGTAGCCATTCTCGCGAGACATGTCGAATTGGTGCAAATTTGAATCTGAAAAAAAATCACTAGATCTACATGTTTATAGCTAGTGAAATAGTGAGATACTAGTAGGGTACTTTGAAAATATTGATTTTTGTGTGATTAGCGAGTATCCAAATAAAAAACGTTAAATATTCGACAAAAAAGGGCAATCATTTGTTAATTAATAATGTTTAAATTAACTTATCGAAAATTCCATAAGTATTTCACTTCAAAATGTTATTCTAAAGACATTGTTAAAGATTTGCATGGAAAAAATGAAAATTGTTGGAGTTATGCTGCGTGTCGTTTTGAAAAATCATATTTTGAGAAAAACGCGTTTGAAGTTTGGAAATGTGATATAGACGTGAAAAAAATGAAAAATCCGACTATTTAAAACTGTTTACCATTAATCTGCTATCCCAGGACCATAAATCTACCCTTCTATATTTAAATATTCTTCCTCATTCTCTCTTCACGAAAATTTTAAGTTAGAGCGTGCCTCTTTCGCTGCATCAATCAAATACATCTCCTCGTGCTTGATCCACTTACCATCGACTTCTAGACAAAAATTGTATAATTGGACGCCAATATCCATATCTAAGCGTTTTATAATTGGAACTTAAGAATTAAATAAGAACTTTATTGCGTCTTGAATAAGATTTTGGAGCCAATTTCCAAACAGTAGCATTGAAATGCCGGAGTAGAGGAACATCATCGTTACTATACCGAGAAAGAGAGGAGCCGACAAATGGGAGAACTTTAGAACGATTAGCCTAACTTTCCACGCGTCAAAAATCTTAACCAGAATAGTGCAGAAGAGGATGGAAAATAGAGCGGAGGAAATACTAGGAGAAGACCAATTCGGGTTTAGGCGAAATAGGGGAAATCGCGAAGCTATTCTGGCGCTAAGAGTAATGTTAGAGAAAACAATAGAAAATAGAAAGAACGGTTATATAGATGGGAAAAAATGTTCGAGATACTAAAGAGCGCGGGAATGAAGTATAGAGATAGAAAAGTAGTACACAATCTGTACAAAGAGCAAACTACTGTTATAGAAGTAGAAGGAGAAAAAAAGGAAGTAGGTATTAGGAAATGAGTAAGACAAGGATGTACGCTATCACCACTAATTTTTAATCTGTACATTGAAGAGACGATTAATGTGGTAAAAGATAGAGTGGATTTCGGGATTAAAGTACAGGGACAGAAACTAAAAATGCTGAGAATCGCGGATGATATAGCAGTATTAGCATCTAGTAAGGAGGAATTAGAATCAGTATTGAACAAAATGGAGGCAGTGTTGACAGAGGAATACGGAATGAGGGTGAATGAAAACAAAACTGAAGTGTTAGTGTGCAGAGGGCGCGAGAGCAGAGCGAAAACGAAAGTACAAATTAATAATGAAAGATTGGAGGAAGTTAAAGACTTCACTTATTGAGGAAATAAAATAAATTGGGATGGAAGAAGCGATAAAGATATAAAACAAATAATAGCGCAGGGTAGAGTAGCTTTTAACAAAAAGAGAGCACTTTTACGCTCGGGGGTAATAAACTTATAAACAAGGAAGAGATTTTTGAAAACGTATGCATGGAGCATGGCACTATACGGTTGCGAAACCTGGACGGTAGGGGAAGCAAGTAGGAAGAAATTAGAAGCTTTTGAGATGTGGTGTTACCGAAGAATGATGAAAATACCGTGGACTGATAGAGTTAGAAACGAGGAAGTATTAGAGAAAGTTGGCGAGAAAATAAGTATGTGGAAAAATATAAAGAAGAGAAGAGATAGAATGGTGGGCCAATTACTGAGACATGGGGGAATAGTCTGCGATATTTTGGAGGCAGAAATAGGAGTGAAGAAAGGCAGAGGTAGGCCTAAATTAAACTACTGCTCGCAAATTGTAAGGGATGTAGGTTGTAGCACATTTAGCGAAATGCGTAGGTTAGCACAAGATAGGAGAAGCTGGAGGTTAGCGTCCAACCAGTCATAGGACTGATGACCTCATGATGATGAGCATTGAAAGTTTAATTGCTATTTTGCATGTAGCCTCCCAAGCAACGGCTTAGCAACTCGTCTCATCTCAGGTCCTCACAAATCGTTTTGATGGCTTTAAAAACCTTGGGAAGCGGCGGCTTATGGTGGAAGGTGTCCAAGGAATTCACTGTTTGCACCTTCTTCCAGTCACACCAAGACTCTGAACTCTCATCGTACTACGGATTTTCGACGGTTAATAACTGATGAAATAAGGTCGTTTTCATATTTTCCAACGAGCTCGGGTTCCGACGTATAGCCAAGCCATAATAAATTGTGAATTGATCAATTAATTTGGCAGTTAATTTACCTTTTTCTCCGAGGCTATGCACGTTTTTTCTTTTAGATTTCTTAATCGAGAGCCCATTATTTTTTGTACATGATCAATACAGGTTTTTTTTTGTACTCTGAAACTGAGCATTAGTCTGTACCTAGACTACACCTTCGCAGGAGGTATTTATTTGACGTAGATGTCGTTTCGGAGGTAACCGACGCACTTAAGAAAGAGCGAGTAATTTCAAGGAAGAAAATTCTTTTTAAGAACAAAATTTTCTACCTCATATTCTAAAAGGTTCAAAGAATTTTTAAGTTAATAAGAAAATCGATTTTTTTTTTTAATTTAAAGTGGCTTTACCCCTTAAATCACTAAATAAAACAAGGGAAATGTTAGGCCAGTAGTTTGCGGTGAAATCTCTCCTAGAAGGAACAATATTTAAAATAATTATTTTCGGGATAAGTCAAAGCAACCAGTTTAACAAAAATACGAAAAAATCGGTGAAGTAAGGAATTTTGCTAAAATAAGCTAAAATAGTATATTTTGTATTGGATTAAGAATACCGTAACAAATAAATAGCTATTTCTACTTGCTTTATTACAGCTGAATTTGTATGCTGTACATCTAATTAATAACAGAGCTAATTTATCCCAGAAATGGTTGGGATTCCCTCGTTCTTCCTCGCCTGAAATTCCCTATCGGGGTGTATCTACATCACGATCCGATACCTGTGAACCAGATCTCCATGTAATATGTTAATCCGGGAGCTGTGGGAGTTGGCAAGAGTTATGATTCCACACCGACACAAATTAAAGGGGATGTTAGGAATCTCCTAGCGACAAACGGCGGACAGGGCAAAGAAATTAAATGTTTTATTTAAGCCACAGATTTATGGACGTGCAATATTGTAAGTGTGTTCGTATGTCTGCTTTGATTACGATTGCTTTTATAGTTTGGGTTACTGATTCTAGATACGTATTCAGTCCAGATCACGTCGACTGCATTACTGCAATAAAAGGTGGACATGTGCATTAAATCGTCGTGCATTACGTCTATCTGAATAGAATTAATTGAAGTACATATTTTGAGGTACAATAAAATTCTTACTGCATTTGTTGTATAGGTGATTTGAATTTAAATTGGTTTCAACTACAATTCAATTAAAAGTTTTTGACGTCTACGTAAACGTCAAAACTGCATTTTTCCTTCTACAAAACAATTGAAGTTTAAAGTTTAGATTTTATTCTATGCTGAAGACACAGACTGTTAATTAAATATGTAAATACATTTTAAGAAGTTATTCTTTATATAAAGACAATTAGAACATATAAAGATGCAATGACGGTAGGTATTCGGGCAGGTTTATTTTAATGCATATTTTTTATATGTAGGTTATATATGTTTTGAGAAACGAAACTGTATAATTAATATACACAGAAACGAAGATTTCTATTAAATTTATAATTAAAAGAGTTAACAATCTAATATTTCTAATATTTCTCTATATTTAATATAAAAAGAATTCCGAATTACTAAAGCATATTCAAGATGATTGCGAGCCAAAGAATTATATAATATTATTACTGATTTTATATCGGTAAGAGATTTTGTAATTCGTTGTATAAATCCTATGTTTCTATAAGATTTTCGAGATAGTTTTAATAGGAATCTTAAACGTTCATTTAGACCAGGAGTTCTCAACCTTTTTTAATCCACGTATCCCTTTTTGTATATAATTAACTATGCATACCTCCAACAAAAATACTTTAATTTTATTAAAATGTGTTATATTAGTTAAGTCCAATTATTACACCAGCTACAAATACGATAGGAATGAGCGACGTGTTTGTTTGCTACTCTACTAATAGTTATCAGTTTTAAATCATCACTCACATTTTTGTCACAATTAAAATCGAGCATGTACAAAACAATTTTCTATACTTTTTGGTGGTTTGGTGGTTCACCGCGTACCTCTTACAGATTTTCCACCCAGTGCCACCGGTTAACAACCATTAATTTAGGCCATAATATAGTACCTAGATCCCTAATTTGGTCTACTTTCTTTAGTTGTAAGTTACTTAAATGGTATGAAAATACAACGTTATAAATCCAATATCAAAAAATTCAACAAATTTTCTTTTAAATAAATTAAATACCGTTATACATTCCTATTGTAACATCCTATAGAATTTGGCACCCGTTCAGATCTCGACTCTTTTATCAGGCAAGCCAACAACTCCGGTGAAATATCATCATAATTTTTGAAAAGTTTTATTTAATATAACGCAATGTGGTTGTTAAGGGTATACCTAAATATAAATTGCCTATTTTAATATAATTAGTGACGAATATTGCTTTTCCATACTAAGTAATGTATTCATGTAAAAAAAAAAAATTTCTAGGGTTTCTTTTCGGCTTAAAAACCAAAAAAAAATATGGTTTTTAAACCATTTTGTGTGTGTGTGTGCGTGTGCGCGTGTGTGTCATTATCGTCGGCATTTATCCTTGTTAGCACGATAACTCAACTAAATCGTGTCGGATCGACCGGGTTTTGACTCTTTCTGATCGGGGACCTCTTCCAGATGACATCTATTGATGACGGATAGAACACACTCTACCCTATCCATGAGTCATGAGAAATCACGATGTGGACTATTTGAGAATGTTTTCTTGTTAGTACGATAACTCAACTAAATCGTATCGGATCGATCGGGTTTTGACTGATTCTGATAGGGGACGTCTTCCAGACGATACTTAATGATTTTGAGGTGGATAGGACACACCCCACCCTGTCCATAGGTCATGAGAAGGTGCGATAGTGGACTATTTGAGAAATTGTTCTTGTTATCACGATAACTCAACTAAATCGTGTCGGATCGATCGGATTTTGACTGATTCTGGTCGGGGACGTCTCGCAGACGATAGCTATTGATTTTGAGGTGGATATACCACACTCTACCATGTTCATAGGTCATGAGAAAGCACAATGGTGGACTATTTGAGAAATCGTTTTTTGTTATCGCAATCACTCAATTAAATTGTATCGGATCGATCGGGTTTCGACTGATTCTGATTAGGGATGTCGACCAGACAACATCTATTGATTTTGAGGTAGATAGGACACACCCCACCCTGTCCATGGGTTATGATAAAGTGGACTATTTGACACAAATTTGAAGAAAGTAAAACTGTCGCATAAATCACATATTCTGTATTTATGTGTTGGTTTGCTTTTTCTCGGCCACTCAATTTCGAGATAGAGATGTTCTACGTGCAGAAAAGTCCGTTTTAAGGTTTTAAAACTATTTATTTATGTTACCTTTATTTTGATCTTTGGTAAGAAGAAAGTGTAGTGGCGCCATCTCTTTTTGTTAGATTAATTGATACTTAGTACTTGAAACTAACCGCACCAATAAACTTTTCGACACCGATCATCGATAGCTTGTGGTTTCAGATGTTTTCCCTTGTATACACCTAATGATCTACCTTGATGCCAAGTTTCTAAGTCACCTAGAAGTGGTCTAGGTTTTTGACGAGAGAGTCAGTCAGTGAGTGATAGAAATAGCACTTTTCAGTCCTCAATAACTCGGGAACTATAATAAATTTATTCATAAAATTTAGGATTCTGGATATTCAAGGAAGCCTTATTAAACGCGCAAAATTGCAAGCGTGTAGGTCTAATAGTTTTTGAGTAATGGGGGAGGGGGGTCGAAAGTAGCTCGAAATGGTTCGTGTGATATTCGCGCCCTTTTCTTCTCCAAACTTGGCTTAAAATATGTCTAGTATCTTGAATCGGTATTTATGGACAGATCCATATACAATGCATATATCCAGTTACGATCCATATAGAAGGCGTACAATCACGATCCATATACAACGTAGCGTGGCGTAGTCCATTTTAGATAGAATTGAAGTTGTATAGATCCTGAGCAACTTTTCTCTTTCTGTACCCCATCTAATATTCGCTAAACACTTTAGTAGGGTGAGATTTCATTATGTATTTATTTAAAATGGTTTTAATATGGAGGCCCCAGTATAGTTTCTAATCAAGAATTACTCCTAAGAATTTGGTTCCTGATTTACAATCTATAATTTGGTTACACAGTTTCAGCTCTGGATAGCGATATTCTCATCTCAAGCGACAGAAGATTAATTTTTTTTCTCAAGACAATTATTATGTAACCTACAACAAAATTTGAAGCTAATATACAATTCGTATAGCCAATCGTTGGGTGTGTATCAATTTACGACGCACGGATCACATGCTACACCACTCGTAATTGTTACTAATGTGCCACAATTACCAGCACGCATATCTAGCGACATATGTTTCAATCAACTACGTACGGCATAGACAGTTAATAATTTGCCGAACAAAATGCAATTATTAAGTCACGTCTTAGCTTTATTGTATAATTTAATTCATTGGCGTCCCAATATTTCTGTAAAATTTATTTCATTTTTGTTTCATTTATTTTGATTTTTGTTGAATTTATTCTATTTATTTTTATAGAAATATCACTTCCATTGAATGTTTTTGTGGAGAACCTTTTCATTACTCTGTCATAGGTTGACGGATTTGTATTGTACTATTATTCTAAAATGTGTTTTCAGCACGACACTGTTCAAAAATGTCAGTTGATTGATTCATACGATTGTTGCCTGTGACTCACACGCAAATAATCATTATATAAATCATATAAAGAAGATGATATATAAATCTTAAATAGCCTTATTACATGTGAGTTTTGCCATTTAAAAAAATGTCGATGACATTCTAACTTCAACAATAATGACATCAAAAAAGTCTATGTACGTGCATCAAAAAATCTAAGAAGCAAAATCAACGTGTCCATTTTTTTTCTTAATTTCTCCATAACGATTTTATCGACATTGTTCCAACCTTTAGGTACTCGCTGTATTTGTAACTGACCCAACCTATATTGAACAACAAAGTAGTGATTGAAAGTTATTCAATCGTCATTATACAATTGAAAAATAATTTTATAACGAAGTAAATGTATAATTTATATCTATTCTTCGACCATCAACAAACTGGTTAATATAATAACACAGTGCATAGTTATGTTCATCAAGTAATCGACTAGTAATTTAATTTCCTTTCTAGGCATTTATATACCACCTAGGCATCTCGTAATCCCCATACAAATGAGTGCTAAAAAAAAGAAAGACCTTTCCTTTATTTCGTTGTCTACTTATACGAACCGTTACCTAATATGTATCGGTATCGGATGAAACTATAAAAATGGTTCCCATGAAATCTTGCATATACGTGGGATGTGCGAAATTCTCAAGCGTAAATCTCACGTGTAATAATAATAGCAGTTTTATATTATGTTAGAAATAAAAATTTCTAACATAAAAAAAGAATTTAAAGCACTTTAGTTCATTTTTCAAAACAGTTATGACCATCGCACCGAAAAGCCCCCTATGTTTTGGAGATGCAATCTGTTAATTAATTACGTGAACACATTTTAAGTGGTAATTGCTTGTGTAGATACAAGGCATTCATACAGTGTGGACCTAAAGCACGTCCCTTCACCTATATTTATCTTTGAAGCTGAGATACCGAAAAGAACGAAAATTGGTATATACATATAAAGGGTGTTACAATAAGAGCGCAACAAGTGAAATGAGACTATGCCCAGCCTCATTTCTTAAAACCCCAGAAAAGAATTACTAACCTTCCCTAAAAGTATTAATTAGTATATTATGTAACACAAAGTGTACAGCAGGATTTTTGATCACCTATGGTTTATTTTGACTACCCTATTTACAATACGGTGGTCTAGGTTAACGGTTAGCTGGTTAAAAGTAATCGAATGTTGGTCGAATGAAGGAGTCCAAAAACGATTTAAAATTAAATTTTGTAGTGCCATATCGGGTTCTCGAAATTTTTAAATAATAGTAATACAGGTATGGCCAAAATTAGTTGAAACATAGTCACAAAATTAGCCTAAAATCGACTAAAAATTCCAATTTAGGAGGGGTCGTGTCATGTTTTCGAAATTTGGAGATAGTAATCTTTTAACAATACAGGGGTTTTAAAAATTAACCGTTAGCTGGTCTAAACAACTGGTCAAGACTTGGTCAAGAAACAGAGCCTCAAGTCGACTCGAAATTCCAATTTGGGAATGCAGGCTAAATAAAAGCTCAAAAAATTAGTCTCGCTCCGCATATTCAACCAAAAGGTAGTCAATATAAACTGATTACTGATCAAAACTTTATCAGCTAAATTAGCCCAAAAGCAACTGAAATCTCTAATTTGGGGGTGCGGGCTAAATAAAAGCTGAAAAAATTAGTTTGATTCCGCATTTTAAAACAAGAGGTGGTCAAAATAAACTGATTACTGGTCAAAACTTGGTCAACTAAAGTAGCCCTAAAGCGAATAAAAAACTCCAATTTGGGGGTCTGGGCTAAAAAAAGCTCGAAAAACTGTGTTTGCTCAGCATTTTCAGACAAAAGGTGGTCAAAATAAGCTGTTTACTGGTCAAAACTTAGTCAAAATGATGAACGAAAAAGAATTTGAGATATCGAATTTGGGGATGCTAACTTCACAGACCTCAAAAATTAGTTTCGTTCCGCATTTTCAAACAAAAGTTGGTCAAAATAAACTGATTCTAGTCAAAACTGGAAAAATTTGGTCAAACAAATTAGCCCAAAAGCGACTAAAAACTCCAATTTAGGGATGTAGGCTAAAAACAAATAATCTCGAAAAACTGTTTCTGATTAGCATTTCCAGACAAAAGGTGGTCAAATAAACTGATTACTGGTCAAAACTTGGTCAAAATGATGAACGAAAAAAAAGTTCAAAAATCCAATTTAGAGGTGCTAACTTCACAGACCTCAAAAACTAGTTTCGTTCCGCATTTTCAAACAAAACGTGGTCAAAATAAACTGTTTACTGGTCAAAACTGGTCAAAGCTTGGTCAAAGAAATTAGCCCAAATGCGACTAAAGAACTCCAATTTGAGGTTTGGGCTAAACAAAAAGCTCGAAAAACTGTTTTTGCTTAGCATTTTCAGACAATAGGTGATCAAATAAACTGATTACTGGTCGAAACTGGTCAAAACTTGGTCAACTAAATTAGCCCAAAAGCGACTAAAAAACACGAATTTAGGGGAGTGGCTTAAAAAAAAGCTCGAAAAACTCTTTTTGCTTAGCATTTTCAGACAAAAGGTGGTCAAAATAAACTATTTACTGGTCAAAACTTGGTCAAAATGATGAACGAAAAAAACGTTGAAATATTCTATTTGGAGATGCTAACTTCACAGATCTCAAAAACTAGTTTCGTTTGCATTTTCAAACAAAAGGTGGTCAAAATAAACTGTTTACTGGTCAAAACTGGTCAAGACTTGGTCAAAAAAATTAGCCCAAAAGCGACTAAAGAACTCCAATTTGGGGATGTGGGCTAAACAAAAAGCTGGAAAAACTGTTTTTGCTTAGCATTTTCAGACAAAAGGTGGTCAAATAAACTGATTACTGGTCAAAGCTGGTCAAAACTTGGTCAACTAAATTAGCCCAAAAGCGACTAAAAAACACCAATTTAGGGGAGTGGGTTAAAAAAAAGCTCGAAAACTCTTTTTGCTTAGCATTTTCAGACAAAAGGTGGTCAAAATAAAGTGTTTACTGGTAAAAACTGGTCAAAACTTGGTCAAAGAAATGCGCCCCAAATAGTCTCAAAGTTCCAATTTGGGGGTACGGGCTAAATAAAGGTGAAAAAACTAGTTTCGTTCCGCATTTTTAAACAAGAGGTGGTCTGTTTATAAACTGGTTACTGATCAGAACTGCTCAAAACTTGGTCAAAACTATAAACGAAAAAAAAGTTGAAAAATCAAATTTGGGGGTGCTGACTTCACAGACCTTATTTACCGGTTGTGTTGTTCCATACATGATTGTCAAATATCTACCTTATCAGAAATCAATAGACATTTCAATACTTTGCTACAGAAAACCAAGTTTTATTTAAAATTCACATTTCTTTCGCAGTTTGTTTCGCATTTTAATAGTCTAACAGTAGAAACCTGGTAAAGGGCTGGAACGACTCTATTGGTTTGCTTCAATACGGCAACAAACACAGGAGGGTTTCAGACAGTTTCCAATGAATACTATAACAAATATACAGTTTAAAATTGAGTTCAGTTCAGTTTCAACCATCATCTAATGATGAATGTAAACGTAAAGCCCAAGAGGAGTATATTTCGCTCAAAACATGCAGATAATGTTCAATAAATCATTGATGGAATTAAGAAAAAAGAAACAGTAAGTGAGATTTCTTCCGTGGTATGTTTCTAGTTTTAATAGTATCACAGTGGAAACCTGGTAACGGGCTGGGGTGACTGTGTTGTTGTTGCTTGAATGCAGCAACAAGCTCAGGAGGTTTTACTTTTCACAATGTTTAACGAATACTGTAATAATAAAAAACAATTTTAAAACCTTAAAACGGACTTTTCCGCACATAGAGCGCCTCTATCTCGAAATTGAGTGGCCGAGAAAAAATAAACACATATTCTGCATTTATGTGTTAATGCACAATATGTGTTTTATGGGGCAATTTTACTTTTTTCAATTTTTCTCAAATAGTCTACCATCATGCTTTCTCCTGACCCATGAACAGGGTGGGGTGTGTTCTATGCACATCAAAATCAATAAATGTCATCTGGGAGACGTCCCCGATCAGAATCAGTCAAAACCCGATCGATCCGACACGATTTAGTTGAGTTATCGTGCTAACAAGAATAGATGTCGGCGACAACGACACACACACACACACACACAAAATGGTTTAAAACCCATTTTTTTTGGTTTTTAGGCCGAAAACAAAAAATAAACCCTGGAAAAAAAATTGTTTACACGATTACATTACCTTTCCGCGTATAATGGAGCGCAGAAAAGTAAAAATACAATTTAAAATTCAGTTCAGTTCAGTTTCGTTTTAACCATTATCTGATGATACCAACCTAGTTGATGAAATGCGCGTCGTACAAACTTGTAATCTTTTTGTATTTATTGAAAACTGGTCTCCTTTTAATTTTCGACAATGAAATGTAAATTAATTATCCAATTAAAATCAACGTGGTACAATACGCACGCAATCATTAAAAAAAGACTTGTCTACGCCTATTAATCGCTGTTGCCGATAATTGCTAAAAGCTTTGTCGTTCCAATTAAACCGAATCGTCATATTTTTCGATGAATATTGACTTTCGTTAATTAAATCGGAATATTATTACCGGGACTCCTGAACAGCCCTCGTTCGCCCCGTGGCAATTATCAGTATGTCGTCCGCTTGCCGTATATAATTAAATAACACATGTCACGGTGTCGGGTGGCCTTTTGTTAGCCCTGCATCCCTGCACGGCCGGCGACAGCCAGCGAATCAACATCTCGGCCACGTCGCGAATTTATTTTCGCCCGAGAGACTGGACGAATGGTAATCTGTTGCCATTTTTAATGCTGTCCGAAATAGAGAATATCTCACGAGTATCCAGCATGTTTTCTGTGTTGACATGATGTTTTTGTCTTCGGCGTTGGTGACAGGTGACCACCATTATCGTTTCATGTGTGGGAATTGGCGTAACCAAAGACACTATTACCGAATTATACGGTTGTCCAAAAAGTTCGGTTTTTTCATAAGTATTTATTATTAACATTATGGTTATTACAAATTATTTTAATCAATAATGTACTTTTCTCCATTTTCAATAACTTTCTACCAGCTCTCAATAAGCTTCATAATACCATTTACATAAAAACTTGCGGCTTTCCGGTAAAAAACGTTTTTAAATTATCTCTGACTTCCTCGTCATTGGAAAATGTTAAGTTTAGTAAACTGTTATCCATGGAGCCGAATAGGTGAAAATTCGAGGGCGCGAGATCTGGAGAATCTGGTAGATGGGGTAAAACATTCCACTCTAACTCTAACAATTTCCTCCGGGTCTATATAGAAGTGTGAGGTCAAGCGTTGTGATGGATGATGACCTTCTTAAGATTTACAAGTCCTGGGCGCTTTTTCTGCATGGTTTGGCTCAATTTATGTAGTTGTTCGCAGTGAACGTCCTAATTTATTGTTTCCTTCCTCGGAAGTAGCTCAAAATAAATTATTCCTTTGAAATCCCACCAGACGGACAACAAAACATTCCTGTGGTAAAGCTCTGCCTTTGATGTGGATTGAAAAGGTTCACCGGATCTTCCCCGCGATCTTTTTCGACTGACGTTGTCGTAAATGATTCACTTATCATCTCCAGTAACCATATTTCCCAAAAAGGGATCGCTACGTTAACGAATCCTTAACATATCGCAGATGTTGATGCGATCCATTAAATTGGATTCCCTGTGTTCGTCATGAAGGAACCCAAACATCAAGTCTACTGACAAACCCAAGTTGTTTAAGGTGATTTTATACACTAGATTATAAGGTCCCGATTTTTTCTGCACGCTCACGTATAATTTGGCGAGGATTTGCCTCAACTAAGGCTCGTAAATGCTCGGGAACGACTTCTTCAGGTTGGTCTCACCTTAGGACGTCGGGACACTTTCGATCTTGAATAACATTTTTGTTGTACACAGAACACAATTTTCGGAAAAAAATTTCAGCGGCTCTTTTGCCTTTCTTAAAATAAAAAGGCATCACGTGTCTAAAATGCTCGGTTTCGCTCATTTTCAATCAACGTGTACGCATTTAAGGTATGTCATCATAAGCCGTGACGTAAGTGGGTAACTCGGAAAAACGAAACGATTTTTTGGACAACCCAATATTATCCTGCTGTTGCGGGTTTCACTGTCTTAAACAAGGCATTTAATTAAAGTTTGTTAATTATTTAATCAAGTTATTGGTCCGTGTATTTAAAACGATGTTCTATTACAACAGTGCATCGGCAAAAAGTTACCAAAACATAAAAAAATTCTTTTAACATATCCTTGTTCTACATGTTCGAATACAAAGACGATTTGGTCACAACACGCAATTTTATCGATTGCCTCACTATGAATACTTTTACATTATTAAAAAAATCTAAGAACGTTGTAAGACTTTCTAACGAACCCATTAATTCGAACACCATCGATGAGGAAAAGACTGCTGACATCAAGAAGGTTGTAATATATATTCCCGAGAAATTCCTTGTATTTTACGAAAAGATTTTGTTATAGAAGACGAGAGTGAGTAGAGCAGACGACTCTGAAGATTTCATTTAATTGGATAACACATAAAATAATTTCTTGTTTTATTTTTTTTGTAACAGACGAGACTGAAAACTTATAAGTCAATAAAGTGGGAAGTCATTAGAAAGTGTAGAAAAGCGAAAGAACAATGGATAGAGGATAAATGCAAAGAAGTAGAAGGTAAGCTCCAAGTAGGTAAGACCGATGAGGCTTACAAAATAATTAAGAGGAACTTCAGGGATATAGGACCAATAAGTAGAAACGTTAGGAGTCAATCGGGAAACATACTGATCGGAAGAGAGGGGAAAGCAGAAATGGAAGCAGTACTTAGGAAATTTATACGAGGGTCAGGAATTAGGAGAGATATTAGAGGAAGAATCTAGCATCGATAGAGAAGATGTAGGAAAACCTGTATTGAGAGAGGAATTTTAAATAGCACTAAGGGGGCTAAAGAACAATAAAGCGCCGGGTGTAGATAAAATACAGGCGGAAATTTGGAATGTGCGGGACAGAGTGTAGTAAATAGGACGTTTGAACTGGTAAAATACATATATGAAACGGGCGAGATGCCGGAGGATTATAAGAGGAACATTATACTATACCGAAAAAGAGCCGACAAATGCGAGAACTTTAGAACGATTAGCCTAACTTCCCACGCGTCAAAAATCTTAACCAGAATAGTGCAGAAGAGGATGGAAAATAGAGCGGAGGAAATACTAGGAGAAGACCAATTCGGGTTTAGGCGAAATAGGGGAACTCGCGAAGCTATTCTGGCGCTAAGAGTAATGTTAGAGAAAACAATAGAAAAAGGAAAGCACGCTTATATAGGATTTGTAGATTTAGAAAAAGCTTTTGATAATGTAAGATGGAAAAAAATGTTCGAGATACTAAAGAGCGCGGGAATGAAGTATAGAGATAGGAGAGTAGTACACAATCTATACAAAGAGCAAACTGCTGTTATAGAAGTAGAAGGGGAAAGAAGGAAAGTCGGTATTAGGAAAGGAGTAAGACAAGGATGTACGCTATCACCACTAATTTTTAATCTGTACATCGAAGAGGCGATTAATATCGTAAAAGATAGAGTGGATTTCGGCATTAAAGTACAGGGACAGAAACTAAAAATGCTGAGATTCGCGGATGACAGCAGTATTAGCATCTAGTAAAGAGGAATTGGAATCAGCGTTGAACGAAATGGAGGCAGTGTTGACAGAGGAATACGGAATGAGGGTGAATAAAAACAAAACTAAAGTGTTAGTGTGCAGAGGGCGCGAGAGCAGAGCAAAAACGAAAGTACAAATTAATAATGAAAGATTGGAGGAAGTTAAAGACTTCACTTATTTAGGAAGTAAAATAAATTGGGATGGAAGAACCGATAAAGATCTAAAACAAAGAATAGCGCAGGGTCGAGTAGCTTTTAACAAAAAGAAAGCACTTTTATGCTCGGGGGTAATAAACTTAGAAACAAGGAAGAGATTTTTGAAAACGTATGTATGGAGCACGGCACTATACGGTTGCGAAACCTGGACGGTAGGGGAAGCAAGTAGGAAGAAATTAGAAGCTTTTGAGATGTGGTATTACCGAAGAATGATGAAAATACCGTTGACTGATAGAGTTAGAAACGAAGAAGTATTAGAGAAAGTCGGCGAAAAAAGAAGTATGTGGAAAAACATAAAGAAGAGAAGAGATAGAATGGTAGGCCACTTGCTGAGACATGGGGGAATAGTCTGCGATATTTTGGAGGCAGAAATGGTGAAGAAATACAGAGGTAGGCCTAGATTAGACTACTGCTCGCAAATAGTAAGGGATGTAGGTTGTAGCACAATTAGCGAAATGCGTAGGTTAGCACAAGATAGGAGAAGCTGGAGGTTAGCATCGAATCAGTCTTAGGACTGATGATGATTAACTTAACTAAAACTTTTGCTTTAATCCACAGACATTTTCTAGGCATCTGATTTTTATTTCATATTTTACCTAGGTACTTACTTAATAAGAATAGTATGTTTACTCAGCTGTCTTTTTCTTAATGAGACAGTAGTAATAACATAGTGAGTATAATCATCATGTGATAAAAATGGTAAGGTTATAGTAAAATATTGCCCTAACTGACATTTAACTTAAATCATTTAGTTTCAAAACATGACAAGTCCAAGTTAACTTTTATGGTTTTGTGAATCAACCGGTGGTGTACAAAAACTCCACAAATAATAAATTAATAAGTATGGCAATGCCTTCAATTTAACATAGACTTGCAAATTTAGACTTTTAAATTCCATTTTTAATTGATTTTATGTTTCTCCTGAAGCATTTAAATTTATGAACATGTCATCGTTTGAAAATAAACGTTTCAGTTAACTTCTAGTATTGTCCTAAGGTGACAGTAAACGTTGAATGGGTTTCTTCATTGCATAAAGTACTAACAGTAGTTACTACAGTGATAGGTGTCGAGTTTACTACAGAAAAATTAGGAAAGTACCTATTGACAAACTTTCATTATCGCCACCAGTCTCATGCGAGTCAGAAACTGACACCGACTAAGACATGTTTTATTAATTTTTGTTTATTTATACATTTCCCGTTCCCATTTTTCCTGTTTTTCTGTTTATTCGTTTATATTCATTATTATACTATGGCGTATTTTCTGTGACATATCGCTATGTAATTATACCGACCTGAGTTCGACTCTGTTGCGGCTCCCCAAAATAGACGCTTTATTGATCAATGTTTAACAACGCACAAAAAATGTTAGCAAAATTATACAACCCATACAATGGAAAGCATTCCTAGCATCCAATAAAATATTTAGTTTTGTAGAATATAACAGAATACTCGCATGTAACTTAATAACAAACTATCCGTAAAAAGGCGTGGATACAAACCTCTTAATTTATTAATTTTTTACGCCATCGATAATGTTTAAATGTTAGTTTAAATCATATTTACAAGATCGATACCTCTGACTGACACATTTACATCCCAAGCATAAAATTACCTTGTAATAAATTATGTTTAATGTATCATTAATTTTTTGCTACGCCGCGTAATTAAAAATCATTTTAAACTTCCAATGGCTGACTTCTTTTCTTCGCCGTCCAGTTTTTACGCACTGGCCTCTACAATTACTCTAATTGACATTTATAACAGTTTCACTGATATTTATTAGTTACACATGAGTTTATTTTAGATTTATAGGCACTGTGACAGCCTATAACTCTGGATTGACAAGAAAGTTAGCGTGCAAAAAACGGTATTATTAAAATAATTGTTACAATTGCGTTGCGTACTCTAGATTTAGCTGGTTTAATACTAATTCTGATATGTAATGTCTAAATTAATAGACAGGCATACTTGCATGTTGCACATTTACTGTAACAAGGTAAATTTACTATTATAAAAACTAGGTCTCTCGCTATCTGTCAATAATATGTAAAATTATTATAAGTACCCGTAATGTTCATATTCATCTTCTGCAGATGTTGAAGAGAACGTAGAAATACTTTGTTTTCTTAAAAATGTAAATACTATAAAGAGCCATATACAACATCTATGGTTAAAGTATGTGTTCCAGCGAGCCGCAATAGATTCGAACTCAGATAACTATCACGCAGCTATAATTGACAAAAAGTAAATCGTAATATAGGGTGTCTGAGTTGGAACTATAGGATTTGAATTGCGCGCCATTTGTGTTATGTCATAGATGAGGCGTCAATATATAGCGGCTGTCTTCTACAAACCGTACGATGTCAACATGCCTAGAACTGTAAGATGTGTTTTTTATGAATAAAACTAATGTAAATAAAACTAAAAATATTTGGAAAACTGAGGTTTTTTATTCTTCAACATAAAATGGAGACGATACGGCTACAAATGGAAACGATCATCGTTCATATGGCTACCTAGACTCATCTGGCATGATGTCAAACCAAATCGTGCATCATTGTGGATGCATTTCTTTTTTGTGAACAGTATGTGGATTTTCAGCACCTCAAGTTCGACGATTTTATTTGCTGACGTATCCGTCAAGATGAAAATGTACTTCATCGCTGGATAAAATCGTGTTGCAAAAATCAGCATTTCTTTTCTGACACCCAATTAAAAAATGTACGACGTTGTAAATGGCCTGTACTTTTAATTGTTGTATTAACTGGATTTTATATACTGACAGATGTGGATCTCTCTTTAAAATCAGATGCATGATGGCTCTTGACACATTCAATTGTTGTGCACAACATCGAACTTATATGTTTGGATACTACCGTAAACTTTCTCAGCAAAATTTTCATCTGACGGACCACGACGAGAACATATTGATAGGGTTTTACCAAATATATACTATTGATAGGTAGAACATATTGATAGAACATATTGATAGGTTTGAACTATATATACTATATATCGCTTACTTTCATAAAACAGTTGAACACAAACTATTGTTTGTTAAACTGTTAGTTACGGCATATGGACGTCGTATGGTTTATAGGTGGCAGTCATTAAATATTGACGCCTTATCTTTGACAGAACACAAATGGCGCGCAATTCAAATCCTATAATTTCAACCGAGACTCCCTACATAATAATGAATATTAATGAATACTCAAACAAACAAAGAAATAGGAATTAAGAGGACTTTTTTACGCAACAGAAAAATCCTTTGAACGTCTACTGTCACCAAAGAACAGTACGAGAAGTTAATTATAGTTTGTATAATGGTTCTTTGTGTACGTCACAGATAACAATCGTATGAATCAATCAATTGACATTTTTGAACAGTGTCGTACCAAAAACACATTTTAGGGTAACAGTACAATACAAGTCCATCAACCTACGACAGAGTAATGAAAATACTCTCCACAAAAGCATTCAATGGAAGTGATATCATCAAAATACAATAGAGGAATACAATAGGAAAATACTATAAATAAAACCAAAATTGAAATAAATATTACAGAAATATTGCGACGCCAATGAATGAAATTATACAATAAAGTTAAGACGTGACTTCGTAATTGAATTTTTTTCGACAAATTATTAACTGTCTATGCCGTACATAGTTGAATAAAACATGTGCCGCTAGACATACGTGCTGGTAATTTTTGGGATATCAGTAACAAATGCGAGTGGTATAGCATGTGATCCGTGCGTCATCACTAAATTGATACACGCGCAAAGATTCATTATACAAACTTTATATACCTGGACTAAATTTTAGTAATGTAGGAGATAATTCTTGATGTACATCCTTTAGAAACAAAACACATACATATGCTTCAAATAGCAGTATCCAGGATTTTTCGTAAACACATCTTACAGCTTTTGTTTTATATTAGTACTGACACTGACTTCACTTATGTTGTAGTTGTTTATTTTCCCCACGATAATACCATTCTAATTTGTTACACATTAGTTAAAATCATTTAATTAGAATATAATATAATAAAAGTAATAATGTGTTTCCTATCCCAGAAAATACTATTACAAATAATCCTATTATTTTTATTGGAGAAATAAAATTGTTATCCAGTAGTAGTATAAATAGTTAGTGAGTCGTTACTAATTCTGTTTAGCACAATCAACGAGTATTTTCTTTTTAAAAAGATCAATTGGAAACGGTTTAACTACGATCTGTAACAGCTATTAAATATTTTTATAATATTATTATATACTTCACCTTTCTGTTGATGCTGATACATGATGTTAAAGATTTATCTCTACCCCAGCCTACTAATTTAATATACTAAGATCTCATTTGTCATATATTGTATATAATTCTGGACATACTACCTATATAATACATCGTAGAAAAAGTATAATGAACTGTATGTCTGAAAATAACTTTCCACACTCATGTAATATGTGACATTCTCCTACAGCTCTCGCGTTTAAACTGTCACATCCATGTGAAAAATCACAGGCCATATTCACAACTTCTTACACACTATACTGTCACGATTTTGACTACTTTGGGTAGAACAATCTACTTCAGTCCTATAAAAAGAAATTGTCATGTTACTAGCAGCCATACTCGTAGCTTATTATTCATTTAACAGGTATGCCAGTCAACATTCCGCCGACAATTCCCATCCTACGGCCGAATCGTTGCAGGAAACCGACAACTACAAGCCATCTCGTTAATATAATACGATGTAATCTTATTAAACGGCTCCATCTGACTCGGAGTTAACATCAAATGCTGCGGCGCCTTACCCAGAATGCCTTTAATATTAAAAAGCCATCAGGTGCGACTATCCTTCTATGCGAAAAGGCAGAGTATCGGGCAGAAGGCGAGAAAGCAGCCGGATAATGGATGATCGAACCGAAATCCATTTGATGTTGCGTTCCTGCTACGTAACGTTGCAATGTGGGTTTCGGTGGTTGAGGATGGGAATTCGATGTCTGCAATTTGTCTCGTCTTATTTTGTCTTGGTGTTTAATTTCGCGGATGAGAATGCAGGTCCTGTTCGAGTACAGGTTTAACGAGATAATGCATGGAGAATTCATTTTAATAAAAAAAAAAATAGATGGTGTTGTAACGTTTTGTCGTAAATTAGAGTAATCAGTGTTTAGTCTTTGCCTTTTGTTTCTGTTTTGCATCAAGTTGGAAAACATAAATGGAAATATATACAAAATGTATTGGATTTTGTAGCAGGATTCTAGGAGCTTACAGGGGATACAATCAGGTTATTACTTACAATTTGTATAATGGATCTTTGCGCGTGTATCAATTTAGTGACGACGCACGGATCACATGCTACACCACTCGCAATTGTTACTAATTTGCAACAATTACTAGCATGTATGTCTAGCGATTGAATCAACTACGTACGACATAGACAGTTAATAATTTGCCGAACAAAATGCAATTATGAAGTCACGTCTTAGTTATATTGTATAATTTGATTCATTGGCGTCTCAATATTTCTGTAAAATGTATTTCATTTTTGTTTCATTTATTTTGATTTATGTTGAATTTATTTCATTTATTTTAATGGAAATATCACTTCCATTGAATGTTTTTGTGGAGAACCTTTTCATTACTCTTCATATCAGAGGTTGACGGATTTGTATTGTACTAAATGTTATCCTAAAATGTGTTTTCGGCACGACACTCTTCAAAAATGTCAGATGATTGATTCATACGATTGTTACCTATGACGCACACGCAAAGAATCATTATACAAACCATAAGAGAAGCATCAGACTTATGGTCTTGTAGTGACGCATTAAAACTGGCGCATTAGCAGGGATAATGAGTGTGCCTCGATAGCTCAGCGGTCAGAGCAACTAACCGGAAATTGGGAGAGCCGGGTTCGATTCCCGGTCGAGGCAAAATGCACTTTTATCCTTGCTATCGCCAAAGTGGTGACCCCGACGTGATGTGATTCATTCCAGTATATGCAACCTCCCTTACATCTCAAATTCGCGGATTCGATTCCCGTCCTATCCATCGCCCTATAGTCCCGGGGGTTACCAAACAACGGTTCGTAAGAATGGCGAACGCGGTCACATTCCGTTAAATTGTATCGAGACAAACCATTTCTCTAGGGAGGGAGTACTGTAGTGACGCATCATCCCTTGGCGATAGCAAGGATAAAAGTGCATTTTGCCTCGACCGGGAATCGAACCCAGCTCTCCCAATTTCCGGTTAGTTGCTCTGACCGCTGAGCTATCGAGGCACACTCATTATCCCTGCTAATGCGCCAGTTTAGTGCGTCACTATAGGCCCTCCCAATTTCCGGTTAGTTGAGTTATATAATGAGTGATTATCATTTTCTTAATCCAAAGAATGTATTTTTTCACTTCCTATTTCATTATAGACTATTTCAAAGACACCCTATATATTTTTCTATCTTAGCTGATTCCCATTAAAGCTCTTTTCTCAGCTATGTAAAATAAAGTGGTATTATCTTTTAAAGTGGCTGCTGAAAACCACTAACTAAATCCCCGATATCACAAAAACTGAGACGAAAACGATAATTTAAAATGTAATCAATTTGTAAACTATTTATTCATCCTTGTTGCTGTTAATAAAATTATTATCGAAGAATCGTACATAGTATATATTGAAATTATTAATAAGTTTACGCAACATATTTAAGTCCAATAATAAAAATAATTAAATTTACACTAAAACATACATACGTCAGTGAGCACTGGTTACATCTCACAATGAAAATGTACACTACTGATACCGACACTTTCCTCTTACATCAGATAGTCACTAGATTATTGACCCTTTCCGATATCCTATGTGGCAGATGGTTTTGATTATTATCAATACAAATATTAATTTCATGTTTTTACTGACAATATGATAGAAGATTAAATAAACTGGTAGAAGTGAAGCTAGTGAGTAGCCACTGTATATCCTGCTCAACTTGACTATTCTTATGCAGTTTTCATGAATCTATGGTATATCTTAACAGAACAAATATTAGAGAGTAATTAGAAGACAACAGAATTTGGAAGGAGGGAAGACTAATTAACTAAAAGCTAAATAACATTTTACACAATAACGTTTTACTCAATCAAGTCAAGAGGTGAATGGTAGATGAAGTGGGCACTTAATTTAATTGGTTTTGTCTGTATTAGTTATTATTTTTCATAACAATGTTCTGATTGATTTACTAAAATATTTTTCATATCTAAAAACTATTGTTATGGAACTTACATACCGCACGTACCATACACCATACAATGTACTTTCTTAAATGGCATCATCAGATAATGGTGTTGATAAAGTGTTTATGATATCATAACTATAGGGTGTTTCAGTTAGAACTATAGGATTTGAATTGCGCTGCATTTGTGTTCTGTCAAAATTTAACGAAATAGGGTGTCGATATTTAACGACTGCCATCTACAAACCAAACTACGTCAACATTCTGCGATTACCAGTTGAACAACGAATAGTTTATGTATGGCTGTTTTATGAAAGTGAGCGATCATTTAGAGTTGTACTAAGAAAAAATCGCACAAAATTAGAACAAATTGAAGCGCCTAAAGGGCGTATAATAGTTCGTAACTTAATCAAAAAATTTTAAGAAACAGGTTTGATTATTGATAAGATAACACCAATACGTCCTCGTCGTGGTCGATCTGATGAGAATATTGCTGCAATGAGAAAAAGTGTACGGGAGTATCCAAGCACATCAATTCGACGTCGTAAACAACAATCTGTTTGTCAGGAACCACCACGCATTGGATTTTAAAGAAATATCTGTATCTGTCAGCATACAAAATTCAACTAACACAACAATCAAAAATTATAGACAGTTTACAATGTCGTATATTTGCTAATAGGTGTTAGAAAAGAAAAAAGGTCATGCTGATTTTTGCAACAATTCTTTTTGCTCAGCAATGAAACACATTTTCATCTTGATGGATAGGTAAGCAAACAAAACTGTCAAATTTGGAGTGCTGAAAATCCACATGCTGTTATGAATATTATTCGGGAAATAGAATCAGTTTTATGTGTCCGTGTTATGGACAATTTTGCTAAACGAATGACATCATGTCAGATAAGTCGACGCGGCCATATGAACGATATTCTTTTCAATTTGTAGCCGTGTCGTCTCCATTTTATTTTGACGAATAAAAAACCTGTTTGTCAAATATTATTAGTTTTATTCACAAATCACATCCTATAGTTCCATCTGAGACACCCTACACAATAGTGATGACGTCATAACAAACATACTTATACCAAAAAATGGGTATTTAAAAAAAGCCGATCTACCCGAGTAAACATTTTCAATCATATTTTGTAGGTCGGTACAAATCGCGCGACTATTAGGTATGCTTTCCCAAACCACTTAAGACTTGGACGATACTGAAATCAACCACCACAAGGCTCTGGGCCTTTAGTTAAGCCACCGTGTGTGCAATTATCGAAACGCCCTACGATCCTCCCAGACGACCTAATCCGTGGCAAAGACCTGATTGCATGTCGGCTTATCAAATTAGTGACGCCGATCGAGCAATTAACCCGGACTACTCCGCGTTGGAGTTTCTACTAGAGCGAAGCTGAGGCAGGTGAAGTGTTCGACGCCTCGACGTAGAATGGAGGCATATAAATTAAAACAAAAGACACGAAACTCGACGACTGTCGCACAATTACGTTATTTAAGCGCTTCGGTAATCGGATTAGTCGAACAGCGGAGAATTTTTCGTCCGTATTTCTGTGGTTTTCCAAATTTGTACACTCGTATGTAAATTAGAATAATACGCGATAACAATGTTTCTATGCGAAATGACATACGTTTAACTAAATAAAAGCTTTAATTTTGTGTACAGGATTTTATGTACTCGATTATTTTTAGAGCTATAAAAAACTCAAATGAGAGCATTGTAGGGTACTTGCTGTAATTAATTAGTGACCGCGCTTTCCAGTAATTAATACGTATAGGACTGTGAGCGACGATACTATAATAATATATATTACTATTTGAAAGTTGATATATTGTTGCTTTATGTAAATTATTTTTTACATAAAAAGTTACATAAAATGTTTATTTCACAGTAATTTAATTCATAATCTATACATACATATTTATCGCTAATCGGTTGAAATTAATTTATTTGCTTTCAAATCATGATGGCATGGTCGAAATTTTCTTTGGGTTATAATTCATTTACTATTAATACAGCATCCGGCAGAGATGTATGACGGTTTTCAAAAATCAATCTGCTATTTTTCAACGAAATGCAATTTTTATATGCAACTTCGATAATAGTTTTATAGTTTTAATTTCAAATAAATCAGCTTGATAAATTTTGAGTGTGCTTTTACCTCAAATGAAATAAGTAGACAAATACATTTTATTAAGAATTGATTATTATATAATTTTATTTTATGCATTTTATAAGCAATTAAGATATTAAATATGCAAATATTAACACTTTCATACATTTAGTTAATACATAAACATTTAATATTTAAAATGGTGCAATTAGCAGATCACCAACGAAACAAACAACGAAGCATACATTATTCTGAACTTCACCATTATACACTTTCTTGCCAGTTTCCAACACTCTTCATTTATTATCGCGGTTTTAATAAGAGTGAGGAGCATCCAACCCATTACCTTAATGAATAACCAGGGGAAATCCGAACGACCTTATCGAAGGAGAATCAGGAATAGCAGTCAACGGTGGTAATAAAGAACAAAATTGTCCTTTAAAGAAAAATAGAGTTAATTCCGTATATTTTATTACCTGTTTTTAATTATATATACGAATTTTACCAGCTTACACTGCTCTGGTTCTATAATTCCTTAGCATTTATTATTGTAAATGTTTAAATATAATGTTTAAAATGAGGCAATTAACGGCATGGGTTAGATATAAAAACAAATTATACTGCATATCTAATGAAGTGAAAATTTATTGCACTAAGGACTTGTTATATAATCTTCATCCAGGAGATGAAAACACCAACCACAAGGATTCCAAAAGAAATCTGTATAAAGTCGCGTACACACCACGGGCCGAAACGTATACACATCACTCAGAACATTCTAGAACCACGTCGAAAAACACTAATTTCTCCAAGAAGAACTGGACAAGCTTCACAAAACCTTAGGCAGAGAACCTACAGAGATCACTCCTCAGACAGTCACAGTACCACCATTTTCAAAAGATTCGAGTAACCTGCAGAATACCTTCTATACGAATCACCCTGTACATATTAATTATATTTTAAAAAATGCGCAACTAAAAATTTAATTTGAGGAGTCCGAGAGTTTTTCTATTCTTTAAATTTTTAACGAAATTATTGATTACCTTACGAGAACACTGTATTCATTATTTTTATGTAATATATGTAATAAAAACCTATATATCTATCATACCAGACATTACATTTCAAATATGAATATACTCCCTTTTAATACCTCATTTTAACACATTTCTTGTGACGAATTCAACAACAAACAATGGAAATGTGGTTAAGAAAACAATGAAATTCAACACAAGTAAGGTCAAGTGCGGTAAGTGCAGAATTGGGTAAACTGCAATCAAGTGGAAGAATTTTAATATAGAGCAACATTAAATGTTTACAAAAGTGTGTTTTGAAACATTTTGGGAAACCTCATATCCCATAATCCCAAGTAAAAATGTCCACTACTTTCCTGACCGCGGCTTTGGCAATGACGCAGATGACAATTGTAAATGGTGGTGAGTGTGCGAGATCCAGAAAAAGAGTGCTATTAAATTTTTAAAACCAAGATAAATCATTTGATTTGTGTAACAACTGCATGTGACACTATTTAGATCTTCTGAGTATGATTTGTTGAACGATATTGTAAGAAATTCTCATAGATACGATTGTGATTGTACTTACCCCACTTAATTTTAGTATATAACAGCAGAGGAATACTTTAGGAGCATATCATTTAAAAATTTTAGAAAAATGCGGGTTTGGTCTAAGTAGACTGGAAGTTCTATACTGCATAGAAATTTTTTTTCGGAACACAATTTAAAAACTTCATTTAAGAATAATCGGCCTGAAGAGGACTGGTTCCTTAATTTCAAGCGCAGGCATCAGTTGTCCATCAAAAAACCACAATCTGTCGAGTTTTCTAGAAAAAGAATGACTGATTCCTTCATTATTAATGATTATTTTTCTTCATTCGTTCCGTTCAACATTAGAGAAGTTAAATTTATTTGACAAAAGTACTCACATTTGGAATCTGGATAAGACATCGGTATACACTGACCCATCAAAAACCAAGACAGAAAGGAAAACCAAGCTCCAGGACTACAGGTGGCAGCGGCAAAGAAAATATAACGTGCTTAGCTGCCCCCAGTGCCAGCGGAAAGAAGTCACCACCTTTTATTATTTTTAAAGATCTTAATGTTTGAAGTAGTTGGGCGCAAAATGAAATGAAAACTTTAATCCCTGCTATGGGTCCCGAGCGTCCAGTTCTTCTAGTATATGACAGCATACCACAAAATAAAATTAAATAATACAGTTAGTAACGTAGAATGTAGAATGTCGGTAGATATAAATTTCATAACAAACTGTACAAATGAAAATAATAATTTAGAAGATACAAAATCCCAAAAATTATCCTCTTCATCTCATGTTTTACATTCTACATTGGAAAACATATGTATCCACAACGTTTGCGTTGGACAGTTTATTTTAGTCGAATTCACAGACAGTATTACTAATAAGAATAAATATATTGGGAAAGTTTTAGAAATTAGTAACCACACATATTATTCAGAGTTGTCTTCTTCATTTTAAATGATTCTTTCAGCATTTCATTTCATAGTTATTTGTCATTTTTACTTTTTTAAATGGTAAAGTTACTTTCGTTTTAAAAATTTGTTTAAAAGTTGGTTGTTTAAAAAACTCCTTTAAAAAAAATTAAATTTGGGCAAACATTGATATCTCGCATTTTTTCTTTATCATAACCCTTTATAATGCACTTATCCTGTATTGTTTATATGACTTTTAATGGGATATTTACATGCCCATTGCACTTTCCCGTTTCAACTGGGAAAGTGCAATCAGTAACACCAAATTTAATTTTTTGTATTACTTCAATGATACTACATGATAATTCAGTATAGAATAACTGAGTGTTTTGAAACATGCTAATAATGTTTTGTACGAAATTTGAATCGAATTAAGCTTAAATCTTGAATATTACAGTGCTACAAAGTGACACTATTAAAAAAACTGATCGCACTTATCCCACCTGACTTTAATGCTTTAAAATGATGTACCATATGAAGTATTTTCATATTTAAACTTTTAATGTGGTGCTTCTTAGAGCTTTAGGGGGTTATTGGTCAGGGGCTGAAAATAACCTTCATGGGTGTTGTTTAGAAAATAAAAATCGACGTATCCGAGGAACTCCTCCAAAACACGTTTATTTTAATTTGATGAATTTAATTCCACACTTTACAAATATTCTGTATTGTTCTAAATCTCGTTTAAAACTTATACAAACATACTTGCAAGCCCAAATTAGGCCTGCCACCAACCGACTTCTTACCCAGAAAAAACCCAGGCTCTCTCAAGAACATGCAACCTCATCGTAACGATGAATTGTTACACAATTCTTGAGTTAATTACGCTTAATAGCATTTTGAATGGCGTTTGTATTTTGTAGGTTCACAGACCGCTTGTTTTGGTTTTACATCCTTTTTGAGTTAATTAACACGCTCGGCATATAAGAGATTAATAAATACAAGTATGTTTTAACTAAATAAAGTCCTGACAGCACGTTAGCACAAATACGGTCAACAAACGTATCGGAACGTTTTTATGTTCGTTCGTAATCAAGGCGTCATCATATGATTTAAGATAAAGATCGTTAATAAAACTACACCCAAAGAACAGTTTGTTTATTATTAATGGAATACGTTGATGACAAATAAATGCCGGAATAAATATAGTAAAACAAGTATAGTCTAATTTGCTAATATTAAATCATTAAATGTGATTTAATATTAGCAAATAATATTTATTTATTTATTTGTTACATAAAAAATTCATTTATTTTTTGAAATAAATGTTATCTTTAAATTAAACAATTGATTAATATTGAATATATCATGTTGCGATTCCTACACTATTCTCCCTGATAAAACTTGTGATAATAATAATACATAAATTTTGTCAACAATATTACAGTGAAATCTCCCTTAACGGACACCTCCAATAAACAGACCCCTCTTTTAAATGGACGATTTTCTTGGCACCGTTTCGAGCTAATGGATTTCAAATGGTATGCCACCTCTATTGAGCGGACTTTTCTTTAAACGGACGCGGAGAGCACAATTCAGCAACTTTGAAAACAGTCTCTCCCTTAAGAGGACAGCAAAATCAACGCACATGCGATATCTACGACTGTATGATTATAAAGGTCGGGGAAACACATAACCAAGTGCGTGCTGCATTCTTCGATGATTTCTTTAATACGTTTGGTCCATCGACAATTAGAACTAGATATCTAATTTACGCTAAGTTAATCAGTTGAATACAGAATACAAAACGTACAGAATGTTACTGTTAAAATTAACAGTTTAATTGAATTTGTCATGTAGCGTTACCATGGCTACCACCAACTAAGATGCGCATGTTAACATTAAAAGAAAAAATTCAAATTTTTGAGTGGTTTGACAAGTACAAATCTAGCGTGCGAAATTTGGCAAAGAAACTTGTAGTAAGAAAAACCTAAGCTGCAAATATTGTTAAAAATAAAAGCGAATTAATGATGAACTGGCAAGCAAACGGAAACGTTAGTGAAAAGCGAAGCTTTCTGAAACCTGGAGGATTGAAAATCGACCAACTTATTTATGAATGGTTTATAAAATCGCGGAACAAAAATCTCCCCATAGCTGGACCAATCATAAGAAGCGAAGCCAAAGAGATTGCAGATATCTTGGACAGTGAAAACTTCAAAGCGTCTGAAGGATGGCGCGAAAATTTTCGAATTCGTCATGACATCACTTTTAAATACATATCTGGAAGTTTGCCGGTGTTAGCGAAGAATATGCTGACAATTTTATCGTAAAAATTACCATCCCCAATTCGAGGTTATGGCCCGGAAAATACAACGTCGATGAGACTGGGTTGTTTTTTCGCGCATTGCCCAATAAAATCCTCGCCTTGAAATGATAACAATATGCAGGCGGAAAAATGAACAATGACCTAGTGACAAACTTGCACTGTGTCAGTATGATTGAAGATAAAGAACCGCTACTCGTTATCGGAGAGCCAGCTACGCCCAAAGCATTTAAGAAACTGGGTAGTAATCCATTACCTGTTGAGTGTAAATCTAACAAGAAGGCCTGGATGACTTGTGAAATCATGCAGGAATGGTTACTCCAGCTTAATAAAAAATTAACAGGTTTTAAACCTTAAAACGGACTTTTCCGCACGTAGATCATCTCTGAAAATAAACCGACACATGTGTTTTATGCGACAGTTTTACTGTTTTCAAATAGTCCACCATCGTGCTTCCTCATAACCCATGGACAGGGTGAGGTGTGTCCTATCCACCTCAAAATCAGTAGATGTCGTCTGGTAGACGTTTCTATTAAAATCAGTCGAAATCCGATCGATCTGACACGATTTAATTAAGTGATCGTGCTAACAAAAAAAAATTCTCAAATAGTCCACCATCGTGCTCTCTCATGACCCACGGACAAGGTGGGGTGTGTCCTATCCACCTCAAAATCAATAGGTGTCGTTTGGGAGACGTCCCCAATCAGAATACCCCATCGATCCGACAAGATTTAGTTAAGTTATCGTGCTAACAAGAATAAATGCCGACGACAACGACACACATACACACACACGCACACAAGGTGGTTTAAAAACCTTTTTTTCTTGGTTTTTAGGCCGATAAACGAAAAATGAACCCTAGAGAAAAACATTTTACACGATTACATTACTTTTCCGCGTATGGTGCGTAGAGTGCGGAAAAGTAATAAGATTCCAGAACAGAAAAGTTCTACTTTTTATGGATAATGCTTCGTCGCATTCCAAACACCTAAAACTGAGCAACATACTGTTTGACAACTGAGCCTTTGGATCAAAGCATTATCTGCAATTTTAAATGGATTGGCTGTCTATGCACAAGTGCAGAGAGCATTTATCGTAACGGGCAACAACAACGTTGAATCAGTTGATTCTATTAATTTGGACGATCACCTTTTCATTGAAGATGATGACATTGATTCTCTAAGTCTAAGAAAAGAAGTTTGTCTGCTTATATTAAAAGGATACCTCTGTTAAATGATGGCACCGTCGGCGTCGCTGTCCACTTACAGGAGTTTCACTATACTAAATTTTTATTTTCAGAAAGAATTAAAACCCAACGAATTATTAACAATTGTTAAAACCAGAAGCAAAGCGCCTATTTATGGATTTATGCTCAAATGGATTACCTGTCCTAAGAAGCAAATACAGTCATTGTCATGGCCAAGTTAAATTTTAAAGATATCGACTTGAAACTTTGTGAATATATTCTTAAGCCTTCATACTATAATAATGTATAAAAAAGATTAACGAAAATTTTGGAAGATTTTAGGTGGATGTAGCCCCTTAATGAATTGACATACTAAGGTTTATGTCCGATGTTCTCTAACGTTCAATATATTCACCAATAAAAAAATTAAGCTAAATGTTACGTTTTTTTTACGATTACAGATTCTGGGAAACTTTATCATATCTCTTCTTGCTTACGCATTCCGTGAGATATGGCAAATTTTCCCGTTGTCTACACAAAAAAACGTACGTAGAAAAACGCCTCTGCTAAACTTCATTACTTTCTTCGCCCGTTTTGCAAATCTCATCCGACATAAACCCACGTCTCTGAAACATCATAAATCGCCTTCATTATCTAAGATACCGAGATACAAAGCCCGCTTTCGCGTCGTTAGCTTGCGATGTTATGTGATTGATACGTTCTGCGCCCGGACATTTGCATGCCGTGCACTTTTTTAACTCCCTATTTGCATATAATGATGTAACATAGTCGGTGTGCATTATACGTCGCATACCATGCCGCTTGGACCTTCGCATCGTGTCCTATTATGTCCCGTGGTAGTTTTTTTAAATTATTGACAGCGCTCTTGCATGCATGCTAAGTACATTACGGAGTCATTGTGCAATCACCTGGAGAAATTACCATTCGGTGGTTCGGCGAAAATCAATAGCTGGATTCGAATTTGTTAAGCTGGGTAGAGGGAATAGTCCGTCCCGGGTCTTTGATGATGTTTTTATTCTAATACCGGTAGGAATCCGGTAATATATACGGTTAAACGAATGCATCAAAATAATGTGGAAACGCCTACAAGACAACCTGTATGGAGTAAAAATGTCAATATACCAAATCGCAATAAAAACATATTTGGTTTGTTTTTGAATTAGTTTGAAATTTTCAAGTTTAAGTTAATAACATTGGGGAACAATTTTTGTCATTCGCTATTGCAAGACCTTTTTTAACGATAGGCGATAGTATAGACCTGCATATGTAGGTTGTGATCATATCATTTTAAAATTCATAACCGCCTTTGATTTTTTATATCTCCGTATGCCAATACAGTTTAATATATCATTCTTGTTTAATTTCTTTAGTGAAAGTTATTTGGTAGTTATCATATATAAGTTAATAGATTCGTTATATATAAAGTGTCTCAGTAAGAACTATAGTATACGACTATCATCTACAAACCATACCACGTCAACATGCTGCGATTAACAGTTCAACAACGGAATAGTTTGTATACAACCATTTTATGAAAGTGAGCGATCATTTACAGTTTCATTAAGAAAAATTCGCACAGAATTAGGACAAAATGAAGCGTCTACAGAGTTAATAGTTCGTAACTTAATCAAGAAACTTGAGGAGATGGATTATGTTATTGACATAGGAACACCAATACGTCTTCGACGTAGTCGGTCAGGTGAAAAGATTACTACAGTGAGAGAAAGTGTACGGGAGTATCCAAACACATCAATTCGACGTCGTGCACAACAACTGAATATGTCGAGAGATACCACGCATCGGATATTAAAGAAAAATCTGCATCTGTCAACATACAAAATTTAGTTGGCACAATAGTTGAACGCTACAGACCACTTACAACGTCGTATGTTTGTTAATTGGGTGTTAGAACAGAAAGAAGGTGATGCTGATTTTTGCAACTCAGCGATGAAGCACATTTTCATCTTGGCACATACGTCAACAAACAGAATTGTCGAATTTGAAGTGCTAAAAATCGACATGCTAAAAATCGACAATCCACAGAGATGTACGATTTCATATGCAATTTGGAGTGGTGGGGTAATTGCACCATACTTCTTTGAAAATGAAGCTGGGAATGCCATCACAGTAAATGGGGAACGCTATCATGACAGTTAAACAATTTCGTTTTCCGCTCCGCCAAATTGATGACTTGGATTTGAACGACATCGACATCGACGAACGGTTTCAGCAAAACGGTGCAAAGTGTCATACAGCATATTCAGCCATAGCTCCGCTGCATACCAAATTTCCTGATCATGTTGTCTCGCGGAATGCTCATCAATTGGCCTGCATGATCATGTGATTTGACACCACTCAACTTTTTTGTTTGAGGTTATGTCAACAAAAAAGTGTATGCCACCCAACCAACAACTATCAATGACCTCAAAGCAAACTTTCAACGTGATATTCGGGAAATAGGGCCAGTTTTATGTGCCCGTATTATGGACAATTTTCTAAATGAATTACATCATGCCAGATGAATCGAGGCGGCCAGACGGACAATATTCTTTTCCATTTGTAGGCTTATCGTCTCCATTTTATGTTAAAGAATAAAAAACCTCAGTTTGTCACGTATTATTAGCCTTATTCACAAACCACATCCTATAGTTCCAAATAAGACACCCTATACAAGTTATGATAGTTAATGTTACATATTTTTAGATGTGAACGAGATTAAGGAATAACCGAAATTGTAACTCTCATCTTATAAGTTCTAACGCACTATCGTATAAAATGAAGTTAATTTTCATACACAAAAATCTTCGAGAACTTTCCAGGCCCCCATTATTATATTTTTATGTTACGTTGGCCAGGCTCATAGTTTAGGTAATAAAAGAAACTTTTGTTTGCTATATTTACAACTTTCTCGTAATATAATGAAAAACTTTATTGTGATTTATGGAGTTGGTAAACGTTTGATTTATCTTTCGATGCAAATATAAAATATATCGATCCAATTTTAAAACGCAAAAACAAGCTTTCAAGTGAAGATATAAAAACTGTTACAGTAACTTGGGTAAACAATGTAATATACGAAAGAGGGTACGGAGTATGTGTCTCCATTTAATTGTAAGTCTTTGTTACCATTTATATAACGGGAACTATCATAGTTGTCGTTTACATCATTATCAACCCTCGTGTTCCTGAAGTTTACTACGATATTTATAAGGTATGTCTCATTTAAAACTGTGGGATATGATTTGTGAATGAAATTAATAAATAGAGCAAGTCACAATTGTCCCATTTCATGTGCGGCTCGACGGGTAGGTTTACCGATGCATAGCCCACGACTCTATAGAAGCCGCTAAATAATGCTGAGTTCTGCAAAACTGCAGAACTCAGAACTTTAAAGGCAACACATTATTTATATTACATCAATAGATGTACATTTCGCGGATGATATAGCAGTATTAGCATCTAGTAAAGAGGAATTAGAATCAGCGTTGAACGAAATGGAGGCAGTGTTGACCGAGGAATACGGAATGAGGGTGAATAAAAATAAAACTAAAGTGTTAGTGTGCAGAGGGCGCGAGAGCAGAGCAAAAACGAAAGTACAAATTAATAATGAAAGATTGGAGCAAGTTAAAGACTTCACTTATTTAGGAAGTAAAATAAATTGGAGGCTCGGGGGTAATAAACTTAGAAACAAGGAAGAGATTTTTGAAAATATATGTATGGAGCACGGCACTATACGGTTGCGAAACCTGGACGGTAGGGAAAGCAAGTAGGAAGAAATTAGAAGCTTTTGAGATGTGGTGTTACCGAAGAATGATGAAAATACCGTGGACTGATAGGGTTAGAAACGAAGAAGTATTAGAGAAAGTCGGCGATAAAAGAAGTATGTGGAAAAACATAAAGAAGAGAAGAGATAGAATGGTAGGCCACTTGCTGAGACATGGGGGAATAGTCCGCGATATTTTGGAGGCAGAAATAGGAGTGAAGAAAGGCAGAGGTAGGCCTAGATTAGACTACCGCTCGCAAATAGTAAGGGATGTAGGTTGTAGTACAATTAGCGAAATGCGTAGGTTAGCACAAAATAGAAGAAGCTGGAGGTTAGCATCCAACCAGTCTTAGGACTGATGACCTCATGATGATGAGATGTACATTGTAAGCGTCTTCCTTTTAGAATTTCTATAGAGTCGCGCGCCATAAAGCCGCCCGTCGAGTCGCACATTAAATGGGACAATTGTGGCGTGCTCTGCTAATAAAACATAAAATAGAGACGATGCGGTTACAAATGGGAAATAATATCGTTGATATGGCCGGTTCCACTCGTGATGTCATTCGTTTAGCAAGTTATCCATAATATGGGCATATAAAATTGGCTCTATTTCCAGTATAACACATTCAATGTTTGCCTTGAGGTCATTGATAGTTTCTGGCTGCGTAGCGTACAGTTTTTTCCCTTGACATAACTCCTTGACATAACATTAACACCCATGATCAGGAAATTTGGTATGCAACAGAGTTATGGTTGCACGTGCTGTGTGACACGTTGAACCGTCTTGCTGAAACCACATGTTGTTCAAATCCTAATCATCAATTTGGTGGAAAGCGAAATTGTTTAACATGTCACGATAATATTCCCCATTTACTGTGATAGCATTATCAGCTTTATTTTCCAAGAAATATCCACTTACTTCATCAATCCAAAATTCGCACCAAACCCTGCATCTGTTCTTTTTCGTGGACAGTATGAGGATTTTTTGCACCCCAATTTCGACAATTTTGTTTACTAACACATCCATCAAGAAACTGTGCTTCATCCCTGTACAAAATGTTGTTACAAAAATCAGCATCACCTTCTTTCTAACACCCAATTAACAAATGTGCAATGTTGTAAGTGGTCTGTAACTTTTAATTGTTGTGTCAACTGAATTTTGTATGCTGACAGATGTAGATATTTCTTTAAGATCCGATGAGTGGTGGTTCTTGACAGATTCATTTATTATGCATGACGTCGAATTGATCTGTATGGACACTCCCGTACACTTTCTCTCACTGCAGTAATATTTTCATCTGACATACCACGACGAGGACGTACTGCTGTTGCCTTGTCAATATCAGACCCATCTCTTCAAATTTCTTGACTAAGTTACGAACTTTTAACTCTGTAGGTGTTTCATTTTGTCCTAATCTTGTGCGAATTTCTTTTAATGCAGCTGTAAATCATGGCTCACTTTCATAAAACACAAACTATTCTTTGTTGAACTGTTAATAGCGGAATCTTGACGTCATGTGGTTCGTAGATGACAGTCTTTAAATATTGATACCCTATCTTTGACAGAACACAAATGGCGCGCAATTCAAATCCTATAGTACGAATTGAGACGCCCTGTAATAGCTTTTGCTGGATTTAACATATCGATGGCATAGCCTCCATGGCCTGAAGCTTCAATGTTGTATTCCAAATACTTCAAAGAATATACAGAGTTAGAGTTAATACAAGAGCAGAAATAGGGAAAATTTATTAGAAAAAAGGACGTGAATAGTAGCAAGCGCAAGCAAAATATCATGCTGGCTAATTATGAATAGAGGGTGGAATTAACAATTGAGTAGATAAATGAAATAAAATGATAGAAAGAAGAAAAGAAAAAACTGGTGGGTTACAAAGGAAGACGAGATTTGAAAATATATACGTTTAGTGATACCGAAACCTCTTGCGGATGGTTATAAAAATGTATTGTTAAAAAAATTACTTATTTTAAATGGGGGAGAGATATAAGTAGAGATTGAGGTATAATTTAAAAAGACTATACATATTTTTACTTCATTATCATGCTACTTTGTAGCGATCTTACCATCAACATATGACATGTACATACAGCTTAACAGGAATAGGAAAAAGTGTGAAAACTACGACATCGGACCATTCACAAGGTGCGTAGTAGATATTCTGGAATTTACTCAGTAGAATTAAGACCTTTTCAGAGTGAATATCGAAAAATATAAGTATATTAAATGTGAATGTACACAGGGTTCAATCTGGCCGCGTGTAAAGTGCATCCTCTTCCCTCCGAATGCTCCTTCGCTCTATCTTCTACGTATACCTAGATAATCTCAGACTTTTTCCTGTTCTTGATCAGCAGTATATATATATATATATATATATATATATATATATATATATATATATATATATATATATATATATATATATATATATATATATATATTGTAAGTGTTCATCATTTGTTAATATGATTATCTAAAGCCACATGATAAATGTCATACAAATTTCTGTTGTTTAAGTTAAAATGTTAATTATAATCCAGGAGCAATCATAACTAAGGACCCTTCGAGTATTCCGGGTTTGTATTTTTGTTTTTATACAACATGATAATTATTAAAATACAAGATTAAAAGACACGTGCCACCACTTACTCTTTCTGTAACCCTCACTATCTGAAGCCAATTTATCTAGCACGAGATATACGGTAGGATAACGGCGGAATTTTCCTATTCGGAAAAATTCCTATTCGGCGGAAAGTATCGAGCGTATTGTTCTAGCGAATGTTTGAGACAATGGGTCTTGGTTACAGCTGATAATATATTTATTAGGTAACTTTTGATTGCGTAATTCAATTAATACACTCATTCCAAATAAGGCACTTTATTTCATAAGCTTAACAGACATTCAATGACTATTTGGGAAGGCCCAAATCGTAATAGTTTTTCACGAATTTATCTATCAATAAGAAGTCTAAAGGCTACGATGGCTTCACCTGGATACACAAAAATCAAGGCACAAACAAATCTCGAATTTCAAACAGTATATACAATTGTAAACCCGCTTGAAGGTAAGAAACTTGATTATACACAACTTAGTATACAGTGACCTCCGTGAAAAACTTCGCGTGTTTAACTCTCATTATCACGGTAGACGTGATAAGGTCGTTTTCCTAGTATAAACGGATTTTGAACCACACACAAAAAAAATATATAACTCTGAAAATCTAGAACAGTTGCTGTTAATTTACATTAACTCTATAAATGACTAGCTTGCTATGCTGCGTGTTCATTAAAATATTGATCGCTCCTATTACTTTGGATATCATAAAAGCCCCAATTAAAATTAGTAATACATGCCTTGGATCCGCCTCTGGACTATCGAGTATGTACAAAGAACTGCTGGTATTTAATCATAACATTCAAAATGAATTAGTCTTTGTGTATAGGGCACTATGAAATAATAAATTGTGACAGATTACAACAGTAATATGTCTCCTTTAATTATGCTTATCCAAAATTCAAATAATTAGTATATTCTCCCGTGAACCGAAATTTCTATTGCATTTATTTAGAATTGTATTAACCATCATTTACAACTTTGTTACGATACAATAAACAAAAGAGGTTCCTTTGTTAGTTATTGTATCGTAAACATTGTGTCGCGTATTTCAAACTCAGCCATATTCGACTGTATAAAACAGTAGTACATCATGCATGATATGGTAAATTCTATACGAGTATTAAGAAGCAATATAGTCTGTATTTATTTTAAAATTTATCACCCACAGTAAGTTGTCATCTGAAATTGACGCAATTTTAAGTAAAAACGTATCAACTCGGTTTGAAATAACATCTCGTATCTTGCGACCCATTCTGTTAATGTTTAATCTATCCATATCCCAAAAGGAAATTATTTTTTTTTTATTTTTTTTTCTCTAATAAAAGTAAAAATCAATTTACTAGTGACTATATATAATGTAATCTAATGTAACGAATACGAATGTACACTATACACACAGGGTGGGGCATAGGAACCTGATGAATTTTGATTGACATATACTGGCGACTAGTTTAGCGGACGTTGCAAGGGTTAAGGAAGAGGATTATACCCTATCCTCTTCCTTAACCAACCTTAGTGTCATTTTAATAGCCATGGAGCAGTAGACCGGGAAACTTTGTGCGTTCTTAATTGAAACCTTTTTTAAGAACGATGAATTAGTTATTATTAAATTCTAATGTTGGAGATTAGAATGTTCTATAGCATTCTAGTGCAAATTTCACATCGAGTTTTCGCAAGATTTTTCATAGACTTGAACTTTCATCCATACAAAATGGTGGTTGTTTAAAACCTAAATGATGTGGAATTGATTCAGTGTAAGCAAACCATGTAAATTTTTCTCAATAGATGGTTGAAACCTTGAATACCCTGGACTTTCTGCTTACATCAGATGAGGCTCATTTTGAGTTACATATGTGATTGCGTAAATAAACAAAACTTTCGGTATTAGGCATTTAAGAATGCGAACGAGCTGCACCAGCGCCCTATTCACGCCCAGAAGGTAACCATATGGTACGCAGTAGCATCATTCGGTATTATCGGCCCCTACATCTCTTCCCTCACGAAAATTAATTCAACATGTTTTTGGTAACAATTATATCTATAGTTTATTTCATCACTATTTGCCAAATAAAAAATCACCAAAACATACGATGGCTTGTTTTGTGGCTAGGCTCAGGTAGACTGTTCCGTTTATCGGCAAAATAAGAGATTTTCTTATTTGGAAAATAGCGATGAAATGAATAGTACTTCAATTGACATTTTCTTCTCGTTGACAAATTTTTCAATGAAGCATATATACTAAAATAAAATATCGCAGTGAATAACTGATAAATGCCATGTTTTTTATTTGCACTGTATACACGAATAGCTCTTTAAATTTATTTGAGTAATAGCCTCCATCTCATTATACGACTTATGAATTGCATTTTGTTTTAAAATTGTGTAAGAACAGAATAAGATAGACTTACAAGCCTATTTAAATACCCCAAAACTGTTGTTACAAAATTACAAATTGCGAAACTTAACGCAAAGTCGCTCTCGCAGAGATTTTAATATCGACTTCCACTTCCTCGAGTATGCTAAATTAAAAATAATGCCTGAGAAGGCAAGAACGTGATTGCACGTTAAAGGCGCTTTTGAAATTATACCGCCCTTATCCAGTCGTATGGGCGCAATCCCCTAATAATATAATTACATTATTAATTAACGGGAAATTAAATCTGGTCTATTTCTGAAAGAATGACATTAATTTATATTTTCTTTTATGTTATTTCAGATTTAGTGAACTTTGACCTTACAATTCCTTCAAGTTCTTTTCGCAGGCTAGGATCATTTGATGAGCTTTTGCAGGCGATATAGTTATTTTACCAGAATTGTGCCTATTTTACGTTTAAAACGAAAAAATAGAAACAGCACGAATGAGCATTGTTATTCATATTATTTATGTATGGCACAAGAACATATATCAAATTCCCAATATTATACTCGTAAGAAATTTAGTTGTCATGAAAACGAGTTACAAAAACGATAATATTCACATATCCTGAAAATTGTAAACTAAATTACTTTAGGGATTTCCTATTTATATTAGGGGTTCCTATTTACCATTTATAAAATGGAGGATGTTAAAGTTGCAACTTTATTTCATTTTAACCGTAATATTGATAGGTAATTATTTACTTAATAAAAGTAAAACTCTCAAACCCTCACCAAAATTTGGCTATTCCTCTATTTTCGAGGTTACTGAACAAGTGAATAACGTTAACTTACGTAGATACCTAATATTAATGTAAGAAAATGCTACTTTCTTTATACATATCATACATTAAAACCGTCAAAAAATGTATTATTCATTACGATTTTTTTAATTTACTTGCAATGTTTACAATTTCCATGCAACCCCGTCCATTTGCTATCCAAGCGCCCTCTATTAAATCTGATTTGATTTAGTCACAGAGCATGTCTAACGTTACGACTTCGTGGGTCAGTCAGTATACAGGGATTCTATAAGTTATAAATGGTATCTATATGTAATATAATTAATTGAAAAATTATTTATGGATATTAATGTATAGAAAAAATAAAACTAAAACCATTCATATTTCTGAAATATTTTCAAGTTAATTCAAGTCAATTGAAATATTTATACGGAAAAGTTAAGAAGTATAGTAGAGAAGCACCCGACCTGACGTATAGATGGCGGTTGTTTAAAAAGAATGACTATGGTAGAAAGTACCAACCTTATAAAGCTTAAGTTTGAAGTTTGACGAAGCTACGTTGTTTAGTATTTGCTTGACAGTCATCAATAATGAACGCTCTCAATGAATTTGGAAACATAGAAAAAATTGGACATCGTTATGTGATACAATACATTCATTTGAAAGGCCTCAGTATAACTGATATCAAAGCGGAGCTGGATTCTACTCTGGGGGAGTCTGCTCCTTCGTTTACGATAGTAAAGTATTGAGTGGCAGAGTTTAAACGAGGACGTATGAGCTGCCAAGACGAACATCGTACTAGTCGACAAATTGAGGTGACCACGATGGAAATGGTGAAGAAAATCCACAAAGTGGCATTAGATGACCGTCGACTGAAAGTGCACAAGCTAGCAGATATGGTAGACATTTCAAAAAGTGCTCTACGTCGCATATTGACTGAAAATTTGAACATGGAAGAGTTGTACGCAAGATAGGTGCCACGATTACTCAGAGTGGAACAAAAACAGCGTCACGAGGATGTTTCAATCGAATGTTTGGCGAAGTTTTACAGGAATAAAGCCGAGGTTTTACTTCAACTCATAACTATGGGTCAAACATAGGTCCATTACTTCACACCTGATACGAAGAAGCAGTCAAAACACGGAACTGAAAGGGCAGAATTGGCTCCAAAGAAGGCGTAGACATTTCCATCTGCGGGCAAAGTCATGAGGGCAGTTATTTTAGAATGCGCATGGGATGATTTTCATTGATTATCTTCAGAAAGGAAAAAAACAATAGTGCGAACTTATTGCAGCATTTTAGTGATAAAATCAAGAAATAATGGAGCATTTGGTGAAAAAGAAAGAATGAAGTGTATTGTCTTTGATGATACAATACATCAAAACAATACACCAGTTCACACATCCGTTATCGCGATGACCAAAATCAATGAGTTAAAGAATTATTTCCTCGCGCACTCGATTTGCCAGATCTAGCCCCCTCGGATTATTTTCTGTTTCCAAACTTGAAAAATTCGCTCGGTGGTAAAATATTTACCAACAATGCAGAGGCGAAGTTTGCGGTTGCTGGCTATTTTGAGGAGCTCGAGGATTCTCACTATAAACAGGATATCGAAGCTATTGAACATCCCTGGGAAAAGTGTATTGAGCTAAAAAGGTACTATGTAGAGAAATAAATATATTTTTTCCCAAATTTATTGTGTTTCTTAGTTAGGTCGAGTACTTCTGGGACTACCCTCATAGCCCCAGACATACAATATCGTACATACAACATAATATTTCACAAATATATATTTATCACGACAAGTTTTAATTTATACGATGCTTAATAAGTTATTTTGAGTAAAAACTATTCACCTGCTTCTTTTAAATGTATTTCTTCATAATATTTATTATCTTTGTAACTCTATGTAATATTTTATATTGTTTAGATTCCTTAAGAATATTTTGGCAATATTTTATTTTGGATTTTAGTTATACTTTATATATATATATATATATATATATATATATATATATATATATATATATATATATATATATGTACATTATTATTCATAAATTATTTTTCGATTTGTTATATTACACATATATTCATATTATTAATAGTTATCTTATGTAGCCCCTGTACACTGATCGACGTAGCAATAACCTTAGACCCGCTCAGTGATCAAATCAGGGAGGGCTCTGGATAGCAAATGGCTGCATGAAAACTATAAACATTGCAAGTAAATTAAGAAAATCTTAATGAATAATAATTTTAAAGTTGTTTGGAAATAATAGTGGCGTCACGCGCGAAAAAGTTAAAAATTAATTTCATCGAAAACTATGTTTGATCGCCAAAATCTGAATTCGCCATATTCTTATTCAACTAAAAAATAGGGGGGGTAACCAAATTTTGCTAAGGATTTGAGAGTTTTATGCTAAAGTAAATAATTACCGAAAAATAAAATATAGATATTTTGGGATCCCATTTTTTTAAGGAAGCAATTTTTTAATGGAACAAGTACATTATCATAACTACGGATATTTGTATCAAGCCAGCCAATCCTTATTTGGTTTATGAATGGCACACCCGGTATCACGCTAAAATAAATGTATGAATTGGAATGATAGGAAGTCGTCTTTTATGATCATACTTCTTTAAAAAAAATTTACTGCTGGTATTTGTACAGGAAGTTGTGACGATCAGTAGCACCAACCTAGGAGTAATACCAACGGTATAATCAGCACCGATGGTTATAATGCCAAGGTGACAGGCCTCTGATAGTTTACAGCCTCTAATTTTTCTGTAGATTTAACACAATCTAGTTCCTGAATTAATCAGGTTTCAGTGTTAGTCATAAAATATTAATGACCAAGTTATTATTGAATGCGGCTCGTTTTTATTATAAAATCACCGGGCATATTATATAGAACATATAATTCTATTTCATAACTAACTCATTACAGTTAGTAAACAAATGTTATAAAATTGCCTAATAATATATCACAACCGCGGTTTGCGCGCCCCTTTTGAATTTACATATTTACCAAAGAATATTTACTCTTCCATTTTCCTCATTTTCCATTAAGTCCATCTCCAAGAAATGCGTGCTTTTGTGCGATTGTATGCAGACATTTCCTAATAAATCGGAGAGAAATATGAATTTAAAATGCAGGGAAATCTACATATTTAATTTCACATGTTTGTGCCATTTTATAACGTTTCCATCCGAGTCCTCATTTCCAAACCTACAAAGGTAATATAATCGCGTAGGGCACACAAATATGACGGTTTAGAGGAAAATAAATTTATAGAATCAAAAATTTATTTATATGCTCGATGAAGTAACGGCTTAATAGATCTCCTGGACCACAACTGATTTACAGAAAAGTTAAGATATGATGTTCTTGCTTTGTTTAATTGGCATGGCAAGTTTTCATTTTTTATAATCCGTTTACAGGGTGTCCAGAATGTTATATGATTCGAATTTCTGAGGTTAGCTAAGACCGAATAAACTAAACATACCTTCCAATATAGTCCAAAGCTACATAATTTAGTAGTTATGACGCTTTAAAGATAGTATTACTTTTCCGCACTCCACTATACGCGGAAAAGTAATGTAATTGTGTAAAAAAAATTTTTCTAAAGTTTTTTTTTCGTTCTTCGGCCTAAAAACCAAAAAAAAATTAACCCAATATAAATTTTGTTTTTTCAATTTTTCTTTACACGATTACATTACTTTTCCGCGTATAGTGGAGTGCGGAAAAGTAAAAGGTTTTTAAACTATTTTGTGTGTGTGTGTGTCATCGTCGTTGTCGTTGTCGTTGTCGGCGTTGTCGTTGTCGTCGGCATTTATTCACGATAACTCAACTAAAACGTGTTGAATCGATCGGGTTTTGACTGATTCTGATCGGGAACGTCTCCCAGACGACACCTATTGATTTTGGGATGGATAGGACACACCTCACCCTGTCCGTGGGTCATGAGAAAGCACGATGGTGGACTATTTGTGAATTTTTTTTGTTAGCACGATAACTCAACTAAATCGTATCGGATGGATCGGGTTTTGACTGATTCTGATCGGGGATGTCTCCCAGACGACACCTATTGATTTTAAAGTGGAAAGGATACACTTCACCCTGTCCATGGGGTCATGAAAAAGCACGATAGTGAACTATTTGAGAATTTCTTCTTTTTAGCACAATAACTCAACTAAATCGTGTCGGATGGATCGGGTTTTGACTGATTCTAATCGGGGATGTCTCCCAGACGACACTTATTGATTTTAAGGTGGATAGGATACACTTCACCCTGTCCATGGGTCATGAGAAAGCACGATGGTGAACTATTTGAGAATTTCTTCTTTTTATACAATTCTGTTAATATACTATTCGCCTTGACATAATTATTTTAATGAAAAATATACAAAACCACTATATTTTTTACTATTTGGGCATGTGTCATTTATTCGTGTTTACAAAGATACGATAAAATATGAAATTGCTATTGAGGCGTGAAATATTTTCAGTACATTCCTAATCAGATGTGAACGAAAAGAATTGCCAGTTATTTTTAGAAACTCTATAAATACGTACACAACAAATAAAATGGAAAACAGCATATTTGTGGCAATATATGTCAGCAGTCGTAGGTTTTCTGAGAATAGCTGCAAAATCTGTATTTTTATGAGCCTCAAATAAGTATATACCATGTCATTTATAAGTTTCTAATAAAAAAAAAATACACTCATGATTTATATAGAACTGGTATTTATTTCCAATAAATAATATTGAAATTCAAGTCTTTAATAAATCCTGGCACCGAATAAAAAAAATCTATCTATCTTATAATCCATAACTTTGAATTATTTGTTTTAGCTTCATTCTTAATAAACACCTGGGAAAGGACGGAAATATATGCAATAACACAGGGGACCAGTTTTCTACGAACATCGAAATATTACACGTTGATCGACGCGCGTTTCGTCAAGCAAGTTGGTATCATCAAGAGATTATTAAAACTAATTTTGAAAATTCTTTATCTATACCCAAGTTTTTTTGTTCATTGTCAGTATCGATGCCCAGGGTCAGTGAACAGTGAAGGAAACTATTCAGGTTTACTCCACCACTTCCTCTAAATCCTAATTGTTTATAACGTCTATCACAATATATACAAAATTAAAACCTTTGCTGGTTAGATTTTCACTTTTTAGTGAAATTTTTATTTGAGTGAAGTTTTAGTGAATTTTTTTATTCCGTGCCAGGATTTATTAAAGACTTGAATTTCAATATTTTCTATTGGAAATAAATACCAGTCCTATATAAATCATGATTGCATGTTTTTTATTAGATAGTTATAAATGACATGATATTAAAAAGTGAAAATCTAACCAGCAAAGGTTTTAATTTTGTATAAATATGGACTTTCATTAAGTAACGGCCAAATCAATTCAGAGCACAATCACAATACTTCATAGTTTTCCATCATATTATATCATCATCATCATTAGGTCATCAGTCCTAAGACTGGTTGGACGCTAACCTCCAGCTTCTCCTATCTTGTGCTAACCTACGCATTTCGTTAATTGTGCTACAACCTACATCCCTTACTATTTGCGAGCAGTAGTCTAATCTAGGCCTACCTCTGCCTTTCTTCACTCCTATTTCTGCCTCCAAAATATCGCGGACTATTCCCCCATGTCTCAGCAAGTGGCCTACCATTCTATCTCTTCTCTTCTTTAAGTTTTTCCACATACTCCTTTTCTCGCCGACTTTCTCCAATACTTCTTCGTTTCTAACCCTATCAGTCCATGGTATTTTCATCATTCTTCGGTAACACCACATCTCAAAAGCTTCTAATTTCTTCCTACTTGCTTCCCCTACCGTCCAGGTTTCGCAGCCGTAAAGTGCCGTGCTCCATATATATGTTTTCAAAAATCTCTTCCTTGTTTCTAAGTTTATTACCCCCGAGCATAAAAGTGCTTTCTTTTTGTTAAAAGCTACTCGACCCTGCGCTATTCTTTGTTTTATGTCTTTATCGCTTCTTCCATCCCAATTTATTTTACTTCCTAAATAAGTGAAGTCTTTAACTTCCTCCAATCTTTCATTATTAATTTGTACTTTCGTTTTTGCTCTGCTCTCGCGCCTGCATATTATATCATATTATCTTAATACTTTCAAGGGCATGCAACAGTCTATTATCGGTTATACTTTTAACTAACTTTAAGAATTACCTAAGTTTAACAGTTACTACAGTCTATTCCATAATTGTTTTTTAAAGCATGTTAACTTTGACATTTCTAATTTTCCATATTTTTAATGAACCATGTGCTTCTTTAACCTAGTTACAATTGCTCTTTTTGTCTGCCCAACACTTTTTATAACAAAATTGGCAACCGATTTCATATCCCTGATCTTTCGTTATTTTCAATTTTGTATTTGGGATTTTCTGAAAATTGTTGGAGTTTATTTTCAGAAGAGTACATAAATCTCATTTCCAAATATTTGACAACTCTTCTCTGGTAAATTGTGGTTCATACAAAATTTCGCAATTTTTTTAATGTTTTCGAAAGGTCGTTGAGTTAAGAGGGGTTGCCCCAAGTATACGTTTCCTAATTAATTTATCTATGATGTAAGTAGGATACTCATTAGTTATATTCTTAATATTCTTCTTTTCAATTTCAAACCCATCATTACAAAATGGAGAATTTGGTAGCGATAAACCAAAAAATTTTAACTTGCCATTTTATATTAGCAACAATAATGAAAATCGTGCAGACTTTCGTCTACAAAACCGTCAACTTACAATGATGGTAACTGATTGAGATTCGACCATGCTTAAAGCTAGCTAAACACTCAAAACCTATTTTCCGGATCTCCTACACATCACATGTTTACTACATGGAGTTGATCTAGTAGCAGATTCTATTAGAAGGAATTGTTCATGAGCTCATAGGTAATAAATACAGAAGGTTTTTGTTAAATCACCTAAACGGATTCGCGTATTCCAGATATGTTGATCAGGACTTCCTTTCATTACCACCTAAACCGATATTAACCATACCAGAAGAGATACGTGGCTTCTTATAGTCGTATCTTATAGTAAAAATAATAATTATATGACTTCATTGTAAATGCGAAATTACACTAATCTGAAGCAATTAAATGATGTCAAGAACTGTTTTCGTATCGTCAAGTTGAAACAGGTATGGCAGATATTTGTGACACATTGTCTGTGGTTACTGTATTTAAAAAATTACAAAACAGTTAGCAGAAGCAACTACTAACGCCGATAACTTAAAGTCTTAGTCTACTAGCGTTGATGACTTAAAAACTTCTCTGGACAATTTGACAGATAATCTAGAAATCGCTGCAGCTCTTAGATTTACTACCGTGTTAAATAAAAATTCGAATTTACGGAAACTTCTATTTATAAACTCATGTATTAATAACCAGCAATGCGAAGGAATATTTTAAATTCACAAATATTACTTTAATTGGATATAAAGCGATCATTTTCCCATTACAAATATATATTCATAAAAGTTTAAGGGAATTCTCAATAGACGCAATACTATTACTACATAGTATACATATCTCTCTTACAGTGTGATTTATCTTCGTCATCATTTAACAATAAAAGGTAAAGGTATTTAAAGGAATTTTCTGTCTCTGTTTGTCGTTGTATAAAGTGAGTTGGACAGCGATCAACAAGGGTATGGTAAAATTTGTTCAAAAAATTTTGATATTTCGGCATTTGGCATTTTGTCAAAAGAGAATAACAAAAGGACAAATGTAAAAAAAATTCGCCGCTATTAGGTATAGACCCGTGCCTACATATCGCTTTTAGTATTTTTTGTTTGTATCGCATTTTTCGTGTAGTGAAAGATTTGTAGCGCAGACTTGCATAGATACTATATACCTAATTTTAATTTCTGGTTCTTGATATACTTGATCTTCTATTTTAGTCTTATTGTTAGTCTGATAATAACCATTCTCTTACAGACATTAAGAAAGTAAATATGGTCAAAAAACTGTAATTAAAAAAATTATGGAAATTATAATCAAAAAATAATTAGTAATTAAGAAAGTAATTAGTATTTAAAAAAATTATTATCACTTCATTACTGAAATTTTGATACTATAATGAAACACCACTTTTTCTTTAGAAAGACAGTAGTGATATGATAATTTCTCCAGAATAGTCATTGTATTCATTTCTTTTGTAGGTTTCCAGGAAAGAGTAAAGAATGCGACGGACATTAAAAAAATAAAGTCTTAAAGTTTAACATAATACCCGTCTGTTTTTACTTATTTTACCACGGCCGCTTTAATTGTAGCCTCGCGCGAATTAATGCTTTTGTTTATCTGTTTATCCGTTTTATTTTTTTCTGCGCTTTATCTGTCGCTTTGTCAACTGTGGCATTTTGTCACCTCTTGATGTGCCTCCCGTGAACGTGGAAAGCGTTCTTCGTCCTGGTTGATATTTAGTAGTATATCGTCGGTTAAGGATAAGTCGTCGTTTCGTGTACATTTAATGCTTCTTTAGGATTTCATTATACAGGGTGGGGCAGAGCAACTTGCTTATTTAGAGATTCATTTTAAAAGAAAATAATGCAGATATATATTTATTTCTTTAAACAGCATCAAGTACAACATTTAAATTTTATGTTTACAGTTTTAAATACAATATCAGGAAGGTGGCGACCATTATTCTCAATACACGTTAATCAAACTCGGAAGTTTCGTTCAACTCTTTCCAGCATATCGACGGGTATGCTGGCGACATCTTGACGAATTTAATTCTTCAGGTGAGCCAGAGTCCTAGAACGATCGTTGTAAACAAGTGATTTCAGATAGCCCCATAAAAAATAGTCACATAAATCAGGCGACTGGGGTACGGAAATGGGTACGGAGTGCACGTTGCGTGGCGATGATTAAGCGACCATTAGAAAAGTATGCCCCGACAGCGAACGCGAACTCCACCTTCGCCCATTCCACGACGCTAACTAAACCAAGTGGAACTACAACCCTCTCGAATATGCCTACCCCCACCCTCCTAGAAGCAACCAATGCTTCTAGGAGGTACCAAATTACGTAAGCAAGTTGCTCTACCCCCACCTTGTATAAGGTGTCTCAGTTTTATCTAGATTCAGATTTGAATTGCGCGCCATTTGTGTTCTGTCAAAGATAGGGTGTCAATATTTAATGACTGCCATCTACAAAGCATGCGACGTCAACACCGCTCCAAAATGCACACCAAACCGTGCATTTCTGTGGATTCACTTCTTTTTCCTACCAAATTCGATACTTTCCTTCACCACAAATTCGACAATTTTGTTTGCTGACGTATCCGTCAAGATGAAAATGTTCTTCATCGCTGAACAAAATTTTGTTCCAAAAATCAGCATCACCGTCTTTCTTTTCTAATCAATGGTCTGTAACTTTTAATTGTTATATTGTACGCTGATAGATGCAGACCTTTCTTTGAAATCCGATGCATGATGGCTCTTGACAAATTCAATTGTTGTGCACGACATCGAATCGATGTGTTTGGATACACTCATACATTTTTTCTTACTGCAGCAATATTTTCATCTGACCAACCACGACAAGGACGTACTGGTGTTGCCTTATCAATAACAGAACCCCTCTCTTCAAATCTCTTGATTGAGTTACTTGTTAACTCTGTGGACACTTCATTCTGTCCTAATTTTTCTTAACACAACCGTAAATGATCGCTCACTTTCATGAATCAGTTGTACACTAACTGTTCGTTGTTGAACTATTAATCGCGGCATGTTGACATCGTATTGTTTATAGATGACAGTCATTAAATATTGACACACTATCTTTGACAGAACACAAATGGTAAGCAATTCAAATGCTATAGTTCCAGCTGAGACGCCCAGACGCGTATTATAGCAGAAGCCCAAGAAGCCCGGGCTTGCGGCGCAAAATTTTGGAAAAGCATTTTATAATAAAATCGTGTTTTGGTCGGAGCAAGAAACGACGAAATTCATAGCCCTTAAATGCTCGGAGCAGCGTTCGCTCACATTCTCACAAAATCATAACGAGGGTTTCTCGAATTACATTATAGACGGCGCCTACCAGAGTGGAAATTCTCTGTGGGCCCAATACGGGGCCAATATTATTTTCCCGTATAATATCTTGGCCCCATATAGGCGCCTGTCTTGGGCCAATACGGGCATGTCACACTTTTTCGGTTTGGGCCCGTAAAGGCGCCCAAGCTAGGGCCACTACAGGCGACCCAGTCAGGGCCAGTATTATATACAAACGTTAGAAAAAATATTTTTCAATTTTTTTTGGCTTTTTCCCCCCAATGCTACTTGTACTGTCATTTACTACCTATATTACCCCTTTTTGGCGAATTAAAATACCCAACCCTTTCCGGGATTTGAACACCGATCCTTCATCATTACAATCGGACACTTTACTCCTGAGCTATCTGTAACAGAGATACCAACCACATTTCGAATCGGATACTTAAATTATACGAATCTTTCTAAAGAGTAGTGCCCATAGTGCATATAAATATGTACCTTCGCGGAGATTAATACTGTCAAAGTACCGTTAATATACTTATTTATGTAATAATTATAAATATGGAAGGCACCAATATGTGTTCTATATTGTAACTGAACGTTGGGTCAAATTTGAGTAGTTTATGTACGATTAACTTCGGCTTGAAAATATTATTAACGAAAATTAATTTTAACATTTTTGAATAATGGTTACTATAATTATGTAATATTACTAATTACTGTAGTACTAATAATAAGTAATACACGTTTAAAAGACAGTTTTACAATCAATGTACCCACCCGTCCTACCAGTATCAAAATAATGAAAAAAACAAATGAAGAGAATGGTATATCAAACACTAAAATCTAAAATAGTTTTGGTGAAACAGAAAAGAATCAATGAGGTAGGGGAGGGGGGCGGTATTTTCTTAGGGCCTTGGGAGCCAAATTGGGTTAATACGCCACTGGAGACGCCCTATATTTTCCGACTTTCATTTTATGTTTAAGTAACGAAATAATTTTGAAATAAACATGTCCGTATTTAAATATTCTAAACTTTCTAATCTTCTATCAGTTTTCATGTTAGGTGGTTCCCTAACAATTTGCTATCTCTTAATAGGTAGGGCAATAACGTAAATGCCTTAAATCTAAGCGTTTCCCAAAAAAAAAAAAGAGTTATCTTGTAAAATAAACCAGTCCAGCTGTGGCCCAATATCGGCTATTCCAGTCAAAACTCGGTTCCTGCCTATTTGGTGTATTAAAATGTTTCATAACACCGCCCTAATACGTAACTGGCATCCAATATTCATTTTCCGATCCATTTTTTAATACAACATGCGAAGCAGATCGTTCTTTAATTTGTTCAAGATGCCGGGCTTTTTCACTTCCATTTCGGAGCACTTCACATCAATTTCCATACTTGATGCGTAATGCATTAAAACTTCGGCTGGTATCGAGAGGTATAAAATATTCCCAGCGTTGGGGTGACTGTCCAAAAATTAAAATTAACTGTTAACCTTGAACAGCTAAGATTGAAGATAAAATATAATTGCAGTATAAGAAGTTGCGAATCTGCTGCGTCAAAAAGCTTCTGTAATTGATTTTATGAGGTTACAAATGAACATTAGTATGATAGTATGTCCCGTTCAAAGGATTAACGTTCATATTTTTTGTCTGTTCTATTTTCAGAAAAAACGTAAAAATAAATAAAATAAATTTTGGCCTGATCCTGACATAAAAATGTCAACCTTATTTCATAAATTACTTGTCTCGATTTCTTTGTGCATAATAAACCTAGGAATATTTTTAAACAATAAAACCCGCCGCAGGTAGGATTCGACATTTGTCCCGGATTGCAACCAAACGACATACAGCTGTTTCGAACTTATTAGCTCGCATCAGTGCCGTACATGATCCAAACAAATGCCAAATGAAAATTGTGGGGTATATATACTTATAGATTCGATCTATGTCAGTAACATATAAGTCGGAAATCGAGGAAGGAACTACCAGACCGCCAAGCAGTTATCAATCCAGGCATTGAATTATACCTAAAAGCGATCCTCGACTCCTTTCTCGTGTTCCTGCACGATCAGATAAGGTTTTAAAAAATAGAACCCGCCACAGGTAGGATTCGACATTTGTCCCAGATTGGAACCGAACGACATACAGCTGTTTCGAACTTATTAGTTCTCATCAGTGCCGTACACGGTACGCCGATTCAGGACAAATGCCGAATGAAAGTTGTGGGGTATACATATTTATCGATTCGATCTATGTCAGTAACATATAAGTCGAAAATTGAGGAAGGAACTACCAAGCCGCCAAGCAGTTATCAAAGTAGTTCCCGAATAGCGAGGCTATTACATAATCGCTATAGGAAACAACTACTCCTCGGGCTAAATCCCCGCCAGGTATTGAATTATACCTAAAGGCGATCCTCAACTCCTTTCTCGTGTTTCTGCACGATCAGATAAGGTTTAAAATTAAAACCCGCCACAGGTGGGATTCGACATTTGTCCCGGATTGGAACCGAACGACATACAGCTGTTTCGAACTTATTAGTTCTCATCAGTGCCGTACACGGTACGCCGATCCAGAACAAATGCCGAACGAAAGTTATGGGGTATACAGCTTTATCGGTTCGATCTATGTGAGTAACATATAAGTCGGAAATCCTTTCAAAAGGTCCACGTACTAAATTTATGAGAGTATGTTTATTTATGAGACTAATCATAAATGCGTAATATTTCTAGTTTTATATTTTGTAATAGGAATAATATGCCTTTTATATAAGCCTCGCCTAAGTTGTGTTCTTCTTGTGTTATTATTCTTGTGTTATCTTCTATAATTTACTGCCAAACAGATCAATAATAATCATAGTAGAGCCCATGTTACTCATTTAACCAATGGGCGCTACAGCTGTTACTTGACATGTAATATCGATGTGTGCACGAGGTCAGCTAGGCTAGCGTCCGACAATCGATGCAAATAAAAAGCTGCATCTACAATCTCCATTAACTGATTAAATTTATAATACAGTTAAGATAATACAGTTAATATAATACAGTTTGAACTATATCTATGTTAGTCTCTTATGAACTGTATAAATGCAAATGAAAAAAAAACGTAAGGCAACTCGCTCACGAAATTTTGTATGAAAATCTTACGACATAAGGTCGTAACATTTTTATATCTAACATTTAATATTATTTTGTGTACGTGATAAAAAATTTAAATGGAGAATTCGCTATCCTGCATGCTGAATGGCATATAAAAATGAAACATTATAAAACTGTTTGTTTTCTAATATCTTCAGTGGCATATTGCATCCGAGGGGATTTATTCTATTCCGAAAAGCATCTAGAGCTTTTAAAAAATTGTTTGGCGATTCGTAAATTAAAAATATAATGTTTACTACTAATATATGGCGTCAATTTCGTTGTTCCCACATTTATAGCTGCAATAAAAATTTTATTGGTTGCTAAAAGCTGATGATTAAATTATCAGTAGTATGGCTGCTCTACAACTTTTTAATTGTTATCTCTTATGTGACTACCTAGGAATTTTTTACTGAACACTTGACCTTTATAAGTACTAGTCATTTCATCGTTATTTGCCAAATAGAAACTCTCTTGTCTTGCCGGTACACGGAACAGTCTACCTGAGCCTAGCCATAAAAACAAGCCATGCTATGTTTTGAGATTTTTTATTTGGCAAATGGCGATGAAATAAACTATACAAATTCTTTCAGTCTAAGTGGCCTGAAATAGACTGAATATAAGCATATACATACGTCCTAGTTAAGGTTGGCACCCGTACTATATAATAAAATAATGTACATTATTTCGGGAAATAATACTTTATGAGAACAACAAATTACGCGAAAATACTTTATTTCACATACTTCAATTCTTCTAGGATTTATTTTACGTAAATCATTAAAAGGGCAAAAAAAGTTGATCGTAACTTTGCGTATTGGGAATCTTGGTGGAGGCGTGGCTTATTTTTTAGCCACCCGGTGGCAAAAAATGTACTACCGATTGTGGGATAGTTTAAATCACCTAAATTAGATATATAAGGTATTTAATAATTTTTATTCATTAACAAATCGCCAAACCGATAAAAAACTTACATCGTTTCAAGAAATATTTAGCTAATCGTTATTAGTTTTTAAAACTGTATTTCTCTTCCTTAATACTGTTTCATTTGAAGTAATGTATTATAAAAATAAGACATAATATTGACCATATAATTAATTACACTCGTTACTTTTCGTTAAGGAATAAAAAAAAATCAATATTAACTCGTCTTAAATACTTTAGAAATATTGAAATAAATAATCCTATTATTATATTTATATACATGTTATATAGTATCCTCTTATTATTAGATTAAGACTTAGAATAAGTATTGTACTTTATAATATTATATCAGGGCATTCACATACAGGATGTTATGTCTAGAAAAGAGTATACCAAAGTCAGTTCGGTTATCAGGTAATTAAATCCTTTCGCGCTTTATCTCAAAACTACATTGTATTTTATCACATTTATGGAAACTCGCGAAACGTAGAGAAAAACACTTCTTAGAACATTCCTGCTGCCTCAGCAACAGAAATGTTTTAAATAAAGAAACGACCAATTATTCCTTAGTAATCTCCGATATACCGTCAAGTAACTTCTGTACCTCCGTAGTCAGCATGTAAGCATCAAGTAATCGTCGAAAAGTTTCAAGTTTAAAAGTATAAAAAGAGGTTACTCCCTTTTAACATAATAAGTGTTCAAAATCGTAAATTGTAATTAAATAGTTTTTAAAAAGTGAAAATAAGAAAGAGTGATATAAAATACATAACAATAAAGTATATTTTATTAACTTTTCATAACTTTTAAAATATTATATTCGTGAATATAGACATAATTTATTTAAATGATTCAAAATACGTACACTTGTCTCAATAATTAGTATAGTATCATTATATATTAAAAATTTTTATATTATTTAGATATTATATTATTTTGGTATTTTAAAAAATACTGGATTATTGTTGTGAGAAATATGGATACTTCTGTATTATATCTTACATGTTATTATATCTTAGGAATTTGCAATAGCAATGGAATCTGAATAGATTTTTGAGAAAAAAAGAATCATAGGACATTAATTTTTATTCTGTTTTGTTTTTATATTTAATAGATCTCCAATGTGTCTATCGGTATTATACATATTTTAAATTTAACGGTACTTTGAATTTATGGAGTATAATAATTAAGTGTAAGAAATTCATTATTTATTGAGTATTACTAAAAGTAATAAAAAATATGGTTTTAAACAAAATAATAAAGTAAAATAAATAATACTTTATTTTGATATAATGTACGTTTTTTCGTACCTTTAACAACCAATATACTTTATTTGCGAAGTTGGCAACCGTAGTCTTACTCTTAATAGTCTATAAAGTTCAATTAACCCAACACTGAGAAATATATCTTGCAGATTCTGGTTGAAAATAGCACTTTGGTCATACAGACAATACACCCGCCGATTCAAACAACACGTGCACGTTAAGCTAAACAGAACCGTACTTAGATTATTTATTTAATAAATTAAAGTAAATTTAAATTTAAACTCAGAACATAAATAACATATTATGTTCCGAGATGATAACAAAGAGCAAATATACTTCAAGATAAGAAATAAACACTACCAACCTGATGCGATGACTGTCATGTGATCATTAACAGAATTTTAAATATATCAAAATAAATGTTTCTTTATATTATAAATATTAATAAAAACAATAACAAATGTAAATAAATTATAAAGAAACTAAAAAAATATAGCTGTTATAAGAAACATATGATACATTAGAAATTATTTAAGAACAGCTATCAATCATAAAAAGACCTATTTACATTTTCAACTACAAAACAACGGTTTCAACTACAAATAAATAGGTCTAAGTGGATAATATTCAATGAACTCAATATAAGCAGCAAATCCAAAATGCAGTATACACCTGAAAGGCTAATCGATGCTAATGTTATAAATACACATTTCATCGATTCAAGTCAAGTGTTTAATGAACCAAGCCAGGAATTGTTATCATTCCTCCTTTCATGCATATGAAAATCTATTATCTATAAAATTAAGAACCATTGGTGGAGACAATATTAGTATAAATATGCCTCTTTACTCACAAAGTACCATAGTTTTAATACATATAATTAATTTTTATTTAGAACACAGCACTTAATACCTCTCACTCAATACCTCTCTTCACAATTGAAAATCATATTGTACCATTGCCAAAAGTCAGGAATCCTACCAATGTCATATTTCTCAGACCAATAAATATATTACCTGTTTTAACTAAGTTAATTGAGAAATTAATGTACAGTCAACTATCAGAACATATACCCTTATACGAGTTGCTACAGAAGAATCAGTCAGGATTCAGGTCAGCCCATTCTGCATAACAGCACTGCTAAAGGGTACTGATGATATCTTGCATCAGTTAATAGTAATAATTTAACATTACTTGCATTGGATTACTACAAAGCCTTTCGTATATATTAAGACATCGAATGCTTTTAGCAATGTTATTTTGATCAAAATTCAGTACCTTTGTAGTAATATTATTTAGATGTTAGACTATAAAGAGTTAAGCTAGGAGATACATTGTCTGATTATCGTCAAGTGGTATCTGGTGTTCCTCAAGGTTTTATATTAAGTCCATTATTATTTACTTTATATGCTTTGGGTTTTCAAGATTCATTGTCATATTGTAAATCGAACTCTTATACTGACAATGCGCAGGTCTATTCCTTGACATACTATTCGTTGCAAGATAATGGGATTGCTACTGCTTGTGTGAGAATCAATGAAGATTTAAGATCTCTTGCATAAATATCACCAAATTTCTGCTCATAATTAACCCCTTTAAATCACAAGTGATGTCTTCTCGTTAGGCGACAGCTTATAATATGTTAAGTTCTAGTTGATATACGTATTAATAGTAATCGACTACAAATAACGGAGCAAAAGATATTTTGGAAAAATAGAATTGATATACAGCAATAGGAATGTCCTTTATATTAATTATAAATAGGATTTTATAGTGTGAATAATGTGAATCTCTTATCCTCTCGCAATTGAATTATACTGATATTGTCACTTTTTCGCATTCCAGTATAAGCGGAAAAGTAATGTAATCGTATAAAGAAAAAGTGAAAAAACAAATTTTTTTTGAGTTTAGTTTTCGTTTTTCAGCCTAAAACCCAAAAAAAAATGGTTTTGTTTTGCTGTGTGTGTGTCGTCGTTGTCGTCGGTATTTATTCTTGTTAGCACGATAACTCAACTAAATCATGTCTGATCCACCGAGTTCTGACTGATTCTAATCGGGAACGTCTCCCAGACGACATCTATTGATTTTAAGGTGTATAGGACACACCCCACCCTGTCCATGGGTCATGAGAAAGTACGACGGTGGACTATTTGAGAGATTTTTGTTGTTAACACGATAACTCAACTAAAGCATGTCGGATCGATCGGATTTTGACTGATTCGGATCGGGAAGGTCTCCCAGACGACTCCTATTGATTTTTAAGTGGATAGAACACACTACCATGTTCATGGGTCATGAGAAAGCACAATGGTGGACTATTTTAGAAATTAGTTTATCAGCACGATCACTCAATTAAATCGTGTCGGATCGATCGAGTTTCGACTGATTCTGGTTAGGGACGTCTACCAGACGACATCTATTGATTTTGGCTCTATTGACTCTAAACTATTTGAAAAAAGTAAAACTGTCGCATAAAACACATTCTGCATTTATGTGTTGGTTTATTTTTTCTCGGCCACTCAATTTCGAGATAGATATGTTCTACGTGCGGAAAAGTCCGTTTTAATATTTTAAAACTGTTTTTTATGAACCATTCTTAAGTAAATTTGAATATCAGCTAATTCAAACAATTCACAGTGCATGCGTGAATATTTGGATTACGGAAATTTGAACATATTTAAACCAAATTTTCTACACTAAAATTGCTTAATGTAAAACAAAGACGAAGGCAAGAGTATCTTTGGCATAAACAATTAAGAAGAAAACGTCTCATTATTTGTATAAGAAAATTTTGTATAGATCTAACATCCACAAGGAAGTCATGGTGACTTCCTTGTGTGGATAGAGTTCATTTTCATATATTTCTCCTTACTACTACAATTGAACCTCATCTAATATTAAAGACCTTTCTCCTTCCCCGTTTTTGAAAAAAGTTAAAGAACAAAGAACAAATATTTCAAGATATTCCAAAATATTATTAAAGAATTTTTTCATGGTTTCAAATTGCTTACTTATTTTATTTCTTGTGTATTTTATACCTTGTTGAGTGTTTTACATAATATTAAATCTGTCGTGATTTATCACATACTACATTTTTATATTACACTCACTAATCTTTATTATTGAATTTACTATTGTTAAAATTATTTACTTTTTATGTACGTATTGTTTCATACTTTAAAGCTACTAACTTCATGATGAATTATTAATTTTATCATAGTATAGTATGATATGTACTACTTGTAGTACTTATGTGATTTTAATTTGTTACCCCAGATTGAGTGGAAAAGTGGAATTAAGTTTCGAAACTGTCTTTTAGCAAGATATTATATAAGGAATGTAATGAAATATATATTTTATTTTTTGTTGTATTATTGTATTACTAATAAAAGTTTTTTATATTTTATATAACCTTCAGTTCTATTTTAAATGTAAATACTGCAAATAAGAATAAACAATAACTTTATTATTATAAAAGTATATAATTATTATTAAAGTAAATAAATAACGAAAATTTCCTTAGTTTAATTATATCTCAACACTATTTCGTACTAAGACACATTCACCAAAGAATACACTGTAAATTTTCACTAACTGTAATAAAACATATTTATTTATTATCATTATGACTGCTGTCTTGGCATTAAATGGCTTTGATTAGGATCTTTCTGGATGAATACGTTAATTTCCAAATATTTTTTCAAACCTTCAGTTTTGAAAGGAGTCGAGATCTCATCTTTGAGTAACATATATACGTATATTTTTGGTTATACATCTTAGGAGAAATAGTATGACATTTACACAAACCACATCTAAGCTTGTATACCTCCTATCAGTCCACTAATAAACTGGATACTAAAATATATAAGAAATCTAGTTCATTACCCATCCAGCTAATGAACGCTACAGCCGTTGCTGGACTTTTGACATCGATTATATTACAATCCCCAATTTCTAATTGAATGATTAAATGTTCCTAGATAATACGGTCCCATATAATAGTACATATAGTTCTAGATAATAGTATCTGTCTTCATAGTTATGTCATAAAATGCATATCTATATACGAATTTCAAAAAATAAAACCCGCCACAGGTAGGATTCGACATTTGTCCCGGATCGGAACCGAACGACATACAGCTGTTTCGAACTTATTAGTTCTCATCAGTGCCGTACACAGTACGCCGATTCAGGACAAATGCCGAATGAACTTTATGGCGTATACGTCTTCATCAATACGATATCTGTCAGTAACATATAAGTCGGAAATCGAGAAAGGAACCACCAAACCGCGAAGCGGTTATCAAAGTAGTTAAAGTAGTAAAAAAATAAAATAGAATCCTACCTGGGGCGGGTTTTATTTTTTAAAACCTTATCTGATTGTACAGAAACACGAGAAAGGGGTCGAGGATCGCTTCCGGGTACAATTCAATGCCTGGCGGGGTTTTAGCCCGAGGAGTAGTTGTTTCCTAGAGCGATTATGTAATAGCTTTGCTATTCGGGAACTACTTTGATAACCGCCTCGCGGTTTGGTGGTTCCTTTCTCGATTTCCGACTTATATGTTACTGATATATACGAATTATCAAAACACAAGGAAAGGTGTGGTAGCGTAGAAAAATAACATATTTTAAGTTTGTTTAACTAACACTCGTATAAGGAACATTCATAACAAAATGCACAGTGCATCATTAAACAGATGTTTAACAACTACTGCGAAAGTCTAGCGATCGAGTGGAGATGCTGATTCACCCACTCACCGTAATTACTGAGGACAAATTTGAAAACTTTTCGTGATGCGAAAACTCCTACTAAGTACTATACGGTTTCTGAAATACAACTCAAACGAAATGAAACTCAAAGGACATCTTTGAGTCTATTATAATTCGTAAATCTTTAATGGAGAAGGTTGTCAAAAAAAATCTCCTATGGAATACCTACAAATTATTGTACTTTCAATCTAGATGACCTTATATTGAAAATATGCTTATATATTGAGCCGTAGGTGATTCATTTTACATAAATCGATATATTTATTAATTTCTGCTTGTAATGTATCATGAATGTTTGCTAATTTAACGGCTCTGCATGTTTTAATATCATCTGCTTACAAATACAAGTTAGCGTATTGAAGACACGAATGAATGTGATCAATAAATATAATTGTTTATTGTTACTGATTGCTGATTATTACCACTTAATATCATTACTTATTATGTACCTCGCCATCTTAGTCCGTTTCTAAAATGCACATATCCACACTTTGCTCATTGTATTCTTAAGAAAATTATTAATGATATGCTGTTACCATCTATAACGTAAGAAATTGAAATAAACTGCGATTTTCCTAAAGTGTAAGATAAAGCCCCAACTAATCGCGCACATTTCTCAAATTTAATATCGTTCTGTTTTCCACGGATCCACGTCCATTTTGGCCAACACTTTAATTTAGTTCCCATTTGTTTGGATTAAAGCCATTTGTTTGTAAATTCAAATTTGATGACCCAGTGAGTTTATTTATTGCAATCCATTATTTTTAAACTATTCCATCGTACATGAGATTGGAACCGGCCTTATCCCCAATTTATATCACCGTAATATAAGCTGCTGCGGATTAGACGGACGGATTTTTCAATGCCCAATGAGATAGATTTTTTGCATCATCTGTTTTGGACTAATTCACTTAACTTTTGGTTTTATTTTATTTAAATTTGAAAGATTTAACCAGAACAAAACGTATGTATTCTCAAATATTGATCATAAATGTATGTCTTGTAAGAAAATACAATGTTCCCTCAAGAGTTGCAGTCTTACTAAAAGGTAAACTGGAGGGTGTCAGTTTTAAATAGAGGATTTGAATTGTGTACCACATATGTCCTGTCATAGATAGAGCGTCAAAATTTAACGCTTGTCATCTACAAACCATCTACAAACCAAGATGTCTACTTACCGTGATAAACAGTTCAACCAGATTAACAGTTTGTATACAACTGTTTTATGAAAATGAGCCTCATTTACAGTTGCATTAAGAATATTCCGACAAGATTAGAACACAATGAAGGGCCTGTTAATACAGTTTACAGTTAATCAATAAATAACTTAAATAACGTAATCAATAAATTAATAAATAAATTTTAAGAGACAGACTCTGTTATTAATAAGGCATCATCAATACGTCTTCGTCGTGGTCGGTCAGATAAATAATATTGCTGCAATGAGAGAAAGTGTACGGGAATATCCAAACACATCAATTCGACGTCTGCACAACTGAATTTATCAAGAGCCACTACGCATCGAATATTAAAGAATTTGTCAGCATTTACATATAACAGTCAGACAGTCAGCAAAGTTACAGACCATTTAAAACGTCGTACATTTGTTAATTGGGTGTTAGAAATGAAAGAGGGTGATGCTGATTTTTGCAACAAAATTTTGTTCATTAATTTTCATCTTGACGAATACGTCAGCAAACAACATTGTTGAATTTGGGATGTTGCTGCTGTTCACGAATGCTGTTCATGAGGATGAGACAGCGTACTCCGTTCATTGTCGGACCTGCGCTGTTCGAAGTCAAGCAGCGGATTGCGCGGTTGCGACTTGGATGGGTGACGCGTGGTCTTATTCTCATGGTGCCGCGGTGGTGCTGACTCGGTATTTGGTAACAGGGTGGCAACTGGGTCAAATACTGGGCACATTGTCAGCGTGAGTTCGATTCTCACCAGAGGGAACTTGGCACTTCCCTCAGGGCTGGGTGTTTGTCCGCGTTTATATGTGTAACCTTCCCCTACACAAAACCTGCTTGTAGGCTTTCTGGGGAAGGATGTTCTAATTTCTGTGTGTCCAAACAAAAGCATCCATAGAGGTGCACGGTTCGGTGCGCATTTTGAAGTGGTGGAGTAGTTGGACCATACTTTTTTGAAAATGAAGCTGGTAATGCTATCACTGTAAATGGGGAACGCTATCGTGATATGTTAAATTTGTTTTTTCACTAAATTGATGATTTGGATTTGAACAAGTGGCGTGGTTCAGTAAGACGGTGCAAATTGTCATACAACACCAGCAACCATAACTGTTGCATACCAAATTTCCTGATCATGTTGTCTTGAAGAATTCTGGCATCAATTGGCCTACAAGATCACTGTATTTAACACCACTGGACTTTTTTCTTTGGGATTATGTAAAAGGAAATGTGTACGCTACCCAGCCAAGGTGTCAAAGCAAACAAGGACCTCAAAGCAAACATTCGGGTGTTATTCGGGAAATAGTGCCCGTTTTATATGCTCGTGTTATGGCCAATTTTGCTAAATAAATAACATTATGCCAGATGAGTTCAGGCGGCCATACACACGATATCCTTTTTGTAGCCGTATCGTCTTATAAAATTTATTTTTGATGTTATGGTAAAATTCTCATGTAATAGGGTTAAATAGACCTCTGATTCGGATTCAGCGATCCTAAAAACATTTACTAAACATGTTCAGACTCCCAGATCAGAATGTATTTTCTTTTGTATGGTTGTGTAATTATTTTTAAATCACTATTAATGCATCCGATGGCAACGACAATTGGCCTGACTAAACAAGAAATAAATTGTATATCTCCCACGTGCATTAAACAAGTTTGGGAATTGGTACAGGGGGATATGGCACACTCGATCAATTCCTCTAAGACTGAAGTGATGGTATTCACCAAGAAATATAAGTGGAACATGTCCGCTGAAACTTGGTGGCCAAGAACTAAGCTAAAATAGCGAAGTAAAATGCTTAGGAGTAATCCTGGACGGGAAACTGTCATGGGAAAAACATCCAAGTCACATATGTTCGAATATCACAGCAACAGTTTGGCAACTAAGAAGGGCCATTGGCAATAGCTGGGGCTTAAAACCGGAGACCATGAAATGGATGTATGAGGCAATTCTCAAACCCAGACTGACGTATGCAGCACTGGTCTGTTGGGAGAGAGCTTGTTTAAAGTCGGAAGCCAACCGACTTAACAAGCTAAGAGGTTTGATTCTAAGAAGTATAACTGGAGCCCTAAGATCAACACCGATCGAGGCGATAGGGATACTGACAGGGATACCACCTCTTGATATCACCCTGAAAGCGGAAGCCGTAAAGGTGATTCACAGGATGGAAAACATGAATAGGAAGGTAAGGGACCTGAACAGAGCCTCAAAAGAGCTAGCTGAGGAGGGACTAATATAGATGCCCTCTGACAGTACGGGTGTCCACTTCCTGTTTGACAAGAAATATCCTCACCAGTAAGACTGACTGGATGGTACACGTACGGAGCCAAGAGTGGGAACAGAGCGGGTGTGGGGGTGTATAGGCGACGCGATGGGATAGGTGAACCCTTCCCCCTGGGCAAATACACTACCGCACTCCAGTCCGAGCTAGTTGCAATTACATACGGTGTTCTGGGGGCCGACCAAAATCGAACCCAGGAGAAGGTATGTATCTGCTCGGATAGCAGGGCGGCGTTGGCTGCCCTGAATTCAGCGATGACAAAGTCGAAGCTGGTCTATAATTGCTATGAAGCATTGAACCACTTGGCAGAGAAGGGACCGGTAAAACTCTTATGGATATCTAGGCATAATGGCATTAAGGAAAATCTAATTGCAGATGACCTTGCCAGACTAGGGACCAGGGAAAACCTTTATGGACTAGAACCTGCAGTGGAAATAAGTTGGAATCTGATTAGAGACCGTATCAATGGCTGGGCAAGAGACCAGCACAATAAAAGATGGAGAGGAGTACTCTTCATCGAATACTCAGAGATTAGTCTGAATGTATATAAGCACAAGCTGAGGCTGACTAACAGCCCGGTATGTAGATACCGTAAAGAAGACGAGGAAACCTCGATTCATCTTCTTTACACCTTTCCCGCACTGGAGGAGAAGAGGTACCTTATATTAGAGACCCCTATTATCCTAGAGGAGACGATGCTTAAGGCGGAGGACGTGCCTAGATTGCTTCTTTTATGGGATAGCATTTTTGAATAATGAGCCGGATAAGAGGGGACCGCCAAGGGACTACCCATGCGATCATTGGCTGATGAGGCCAAAACCCATATAACATAATGAAATAATGTAATCTGCCACCTATTAATGAATTTTACAATTACTTAAAAATGACAGGTAAACAAACTACGGTGGTGTTAATATTTATACCAGAAATGGTGAAACTTCATACCATTTTCACGCCAATAAAAGTACTAAAGTTTTACCACAGCAGATTTTCGACAGTGTACTAAGAATGTCAATTATTCCTATTAATATGGGTCAGTGGCGGCGGCAGGGATGGACACGGGTTGGCGAGCGCCCAGGCAAAATCGCCCAACCTCTTATAACACCACTACATATATCACATCGGCACCTAAAATAATATATTTAACGCCCTCGCCCACCATAGATATTTCCTGCCTATTTTCGCCCAACTGCAAAATAACGCTAGCGCCTCCACTGATATGGGTACAGGTATGATGAATTCATAATCAAAACAACACCATTAGATAACTTTTTCGACCGCCGAAGATGGATTCAATAAATAAAAATGATCCGCACATTTCCAGAGACAAACGTTATCTGGCCACGCGAATAAATAAATATTAAATAAAGAAAAATTACGGTAATTTCCGTAGACAATGACACGCGAATACCGGCCGCCTATCATCGTGTACATAAAAAGTAACAACCTTGCCTTAGTTTAATCGTCTCGTGAACGGTCCATAGGAGGAATCTACATATATAGATAATAATACATAACAGAGAACAACGGGAGAGCCGAGGAATGCCCATTAGCGGGACGGTCAAAGATCTCCGATGATAATAAAACTTGACCGCACATAAAAACGAGATATGCGCACCAGATAGCCGGGAGTAGTGCTCGATGGTCATTAGATAAGAGATGCACAATTAACATAAAAATTATTGTCGAAATAAACTTTGTCTCTTCGCAAATGTATTTGTCTGCATTCAGAGTAGGTATCATGATTCCACAATGAGAGGAGTTACATGATCATTCACGTTTTCGTTTCATATATAATCGTATTTTTCGTACAGTATTATCACTTTTTCACATCTGTAACCGTCAATTTATTATCCGTTGTCATAAGTCATAAATCCACAATATATTACAAACATCAGCGGTATAGCGAGATAGGCGGTGTTTTCTTACAAATTTACCTTTACATTTAACGTATTGCCAAATGAAATGAAAATAAGTTATAATCTTCTCGATTTCACTCATCGTTTCAATATATTCTTTTGTGTAAAACAAGTAAATAAATTCCTTGATAGCTGCAGTGGGAGAAACGTAGCACTGAGGAGAGATAGGTGGTATTTTCTAAAAAATTCGCTTTTAAACTCAACGTGTCGCTAAATTAAAGCAAGGAAGCTATAAATTTCTCAAGTTCACTAATCATTTCACCACATTTTGTTGTATAAAAACGTGAAGACGCGCCTTGATCGTTGCAGTGGGAGAAACATAACGTTGAGGAGAGACAGGCCGTGTTTTCTTATAAATGTACCTTGTAAGAAAATGTAAATTCGCCTTCTCGCCAAATAAATCGAAAAGAAGATATAATATTCTCTATTTCACTCGTCGATTTAACATATTCTCTTGTATTAAAAAAAACAAAAGAATTCCTTGATAGCTTCAGTGGGAGAAACGTAGCGCTGAGGAGAGATAGGCGGTGTTTTCATAAAAATTCACGTCGGTAAATTAAGAACAAAGAGGCTATAAATCTCTCAATTTCACTAATCGTTTCAACACATTTTCTTATATAGAAACGTAAAGACACGCCTTGATCGTTGCAGTGGGAGAGACGTAGCGTTGAGGAGAGACCACGGCCTGTGTAAGAGAACACGGCCTGTGTTCTCTTACAAATGTACCTTGTAAGAAAATGTAAATTTACCGTGTCGCCAAATAAAGCGAAAAGAAGAAATAATATTCGGGATTCCACTCATCGATTCAACATATTCTCTTGTGTAAAAACAATAAAGAAATTCCTTGATAGCTGCAGTGGGAGAGACGTAGTGCTGAGGAGACCTATCTCTCCTCACAGGTGTTTTCTTACAAATGTACCTTTAAATTCACCGTGTCGCCAAATAAAGCAAAAAGAAGATAATTATAATATTCTCGATTTCACTCGTCTATTCAACATATTTTCTTGTATAGAAAAACTGACTATTTCCTTGATAGCTGCAGTGGGAGAAACGTAGCACTGAAGAGAGATAGGCGGTGTTTTCTTAAAAGTTCACGTTTAATTCAACGTATCGGTAAAGTAAGAACAAAGGAGCTATACATTTCTCAATTTCACTAATCGTTTCAACACATTCTTTTATGTAAAAACGTAAAGACACGCTTTGATAGTTGCAGTGGGAGAAACGTAGTGCGGAGGAGAGACATGCCATGTTTTCTTAAAAATTCACCTTTAAATTCAGCGTGTCACCAAGTGAAAACGAAACAAGTTATAATTTTCTTGATTTCATTCCTCATTTGACCATACTTTTTTGTATTGAAAATATGAAAACGCGCCTTGATATATGCTGTGGGAGAAACGTAGTGCGGAGGAAGGACATGCCATGTTTTCTTAAAAATTCACCTTTAAATTCAGCGTGTCACCAAGTGAAAGCCAAAGAAATTATAATCTTCTTGATTTCATTCCTCGTTTGACTATACTTTTTTGTATTAAAAATATGGAAACACGCCTTGATAGATGCAGTGCGAAAAACGTAGTGCGGAGGAGAGACATGCCATGTTTTCTTAAAAAATCACCTTTAAATTCAGCGTGTCACCAAGTGAAAGCCAAAGAAATTATAATCTTCTTGATTTCATTCCTCGTTTGACTATACTTTTTTGTATTAAAAATATGGAAACACGCCTTGATAGATGCAGTGCGAAAAACGTAGTGCGGAGGAGAGACATGCCATGTTTTCTTAAAAATTCACCTTTAAATTCAGCGTGTCACCAAGTGAAAACGAAACAAGTTATAATTTTCTTGATTTCATTCCTCATTTGACCATACTTTTTTGTATTGAAAATATGAAAACGCGCCTTGATATATGCTGTGGGAGAAACGTAGTGCGGAGGAAGGACATGCCATGTTTTCTTAAAAATTCACCTTTAAATTCAGCGTGTCACCAAGTGAAAGCCAAAGAAATTATAATCTTCTTGATTTCATTCCTCGTTTGACTATACTTTTTTGTATTAAAAATATGGAAACACGCCTTGATAGATGCAGTGCGAAAAACGTAGTGCGGAGGAGAGACATGCCATGTTTTCTTAAAAAATCACCTTTAAATTCAGCGTGTCACCAAGTGAAAGCCAAAGAAATTATAATCTTCTTGATTTCATTCCTCGTTTGACTATACTTTTTTGTATTAAAAATATGGAAACACGCCTTGATAGATGCAGTGCGAAAAACGTAGTGCGGAGGAGAGACATGCCATGTATTCTTAAAAAATCACCTTTAAATTCAGCGTGTCACCAAGTGAAAACCAAAGAGGTTATAATCTTCTTGGTTTCATTACTCGTTTGACAATACTTTTTTGTATTAAAAATATGAAAACACGCCTTGATAGATGCAGTGGGAAAAACGTAGTGAGGAGGAGAGACATGCCATGTTTCCTTAAAAATTCACCTTCAAATTCAGCGTGTCACCAAGTGAAAACCAAATCAGTTGTAATCTTCTTGATTTCATTCCTCGTTTAACTATATTTTTTTGTATTGAAAATATGAAAACACTCCTTGATAGTTGCAGTAGGAGAAACGTAGTGCGGAGGAGAGACATGCCATGTTTTCTTAAAAATTCACCTTTAAATTCAGCGTGTCACCAAGTGAAAGCCAAAGAAATTATAATCTTCTTGATTTCATTCCTCGTTTGACTATACTTTTTTGTATTAAAAATATGGAAACACGCCTTGATAGATGCAGTGCGAAAAACGTAGTGCGGAGGAGAGACATGCCATGTTTTCTTAAAAAATCACCTTTAAATTCAGCGTGTCACCAAGTGAAAACCAAAGAGGTTATAATCTTCTTGGTTTCAATACTCGTTTGACAATACTTTTTTGTATTAAAAATATGAAAACATGCCTTGATAGAGCAGTGGGAAAAACGTAGTGAGGAGGAGAGACATGCCATGTTTCCTTAAAAATTCACCTTCAAATTCAGCGTGTCACCAAGTGAAAACCAAATCAGTTGTAATCTTCTTGATTTCATTCCTCGTTTAACTATATTTTTTTGTATTGAAAATATGAAAACACTCCTTGATAGTTGCAGTGGGAGAAACGTAGTGCGGAGGAGAGACATGCCATGTTTTCTTAAAAATTCACCTTTAAATTCAGCGTGTCAACAAGTGAAAACCAAAGATGTTATAATCATCTTGATTTCGTACCTCATTTCACTATACTTTTTTGTATTTAAAATATAAAAACACGCCTTGATAGTTGCAGTGGGAGAAACGTAGTGCGGAGACATATGTTTTCATAAAAATTCACCTTTAAATTCAGCGTGTCACCAAGTGAAAACCAAAGAAGTTATAGTCTTCTCGATTTCATTCCTCATTTAACAATATTTCTTGTATTAAAAACATGAAGACGCGCTTTGATAGTTGCAGTGGGAGAAATGTAGCGCTGAAGAGAGGTAGGCGGCGTTCACTCAAACATTTACCTTTAAATTCAGCGTGCCGTAAAATGAAAAGCTAAGAAGTTACAATCTTGTAGATTTAATTTCCCTTTTAACCGTATTTTCCTATATGAAAAAAATAAGGACACACCTTGATTGTTGTAGTAAGAGTAACATACTGCTGAGGAGAGGCAGGCCGTATTTTCTTAAAATTCCCTTTTAAGTTCAGCTTATCGCTAAATTAAGAGCAAGGAAGCTATAAATTTCTCATTATCACTAGTAATTTCGTCGTATTTTTTTTTTAAGACAGTGAAGAAACGACAGTGAAAGCTGCAGTGTGAGAAACGTAGCACCGAGGAGAGACAAGCCATGTTTTCTCAAAAATTTACCTTTAAATTCAGCGTGTCACCAATGAAAACCAAAGAAGTTAGAATATTCTCGATTTCATTCCTCGTTTCACTATGTTTCCTTGTATTAAAAATATAAAGACACGCTTTGATAGTTGCAGTGGAAGAAACACAACGCTGAGGAGAGGTAGGCCACGTTGTCTCAGTAATTTACCTTTAAATTCCGCGTATCGTGAAAAAGTTACAATATTCTCGATTTAATTTCACTTTTAACCGTATTTTCCTATATAATAAAAATAAAGGCACGCCTTGATAGCTGTAGTAGGGGAGATGTAACACTGAGGAGAGACAGGCCGTATTTTCTTAAAAACTCATCTTTAAATTCAGCTTATCGCTAAATTAAGATTAAAGAAGCGATTAATTTATCATTTTCACTAGTAATTTCAACGTATTGTCTTGTATCAAAAAAATAAAGACACGCCTTGACAGTTGCACTGGAAGAGACGTAGCGCTGAGGAGAGACAGGCCGGGTTTTCTCAAAAATTTACCTTTAAATTCACTGTGTTGCCAAATAAAGCAAAAAGGAGATATAATATTCTCGATTTCAGTCGTCTTTTCAATATAATCTCTTATATAGAAAAACAAAAAAATTCCTTGATAGCTGCAGTGGGAGAAACGTAGCACTGAAGAGAGATAGGCGGTGTTTTGTTAAAAGTTCACGTTTAATTCAACGTATCAGTAAGTTAAGAACAAAGGAGCTATAAATTTCTCAACTTCACTAATCGTTTCAACACATTTTCTTATGTAAAAACATAAAGACACGCCTTGATAGTTGTAGTGGGAGAAACGTAGCGCTGAGGAGAGACAGACCGTGTTTTCTTACAAATGTACCTTTAAGTTCAGTGTGTCGCCAAATAAAACGAAAAAAATATATAATATTCGAGATTTCACTCGTCGATTTAGCATATTCCCTTGTGTAAAAAAAGCAAAAAAATTCCTTGATAACTGCAGTGGGAGAAACATAGCGCTGAGGAGAGATATGCGGTGTTTTCTTAGAGATTCACGTTTAATTCAACGTGTCGGTAAATTAAGAACGAAGGAGCTATAGATTTCTCAGTTTCACTAGTCGTTTCAACACATTTTCTTATGTAAAGACATAAAGACACGGCTTTATAATTGTAGTGGGAGAAACGTAACGCTGAGGAGAGGTAGGCCGTGTTTTCTTACAAATTCACTTTTACATTCAGCGTTTTGCAAAATGAAAAGATAAGAAATTATAATGGTCTCGATTTAATTCGTTATTTCAACATATTCTTTTATATAAATATACAGTGAGTTTCCTTGATAGTTGCAGTGGGAGAAACGTAGCGCTGAGGAGAGGTAGGCGGTATTTTGTTACAAATTTACTTTTAAATTTGGCGTGTCGCCAAATAAAAAGAATGGAAGTTATAATCTTCTCGATTTCATTTCTCCTTTCACCATATTTCCTTGTGTAAAAAAAATAAAGACATGGCTTCATTGTTGCAGTGGGGGAAACATAGCGCTGAGGAGAGATATGTTGTGTTTTCTTACAAATTTATCTTTAAATTCAGCGTGTCGGTAAATTAAGAGCAAAGAAACTATGATCTTCCCAGTTTCACTAATCGCTTCCCAACATTTTTGTAAAAATGTTGGGAATAAAGACACGCCTTGATAGTTAGAGTGAGAGAAATATAGAGCTGAGGAGGATTTTCTCGGAAATTTACCTTCAAATTCAGTGTGTCTTTAAGTGAAAAGAAATAAGTTATAATCTTCTCGATTTCAGTCCTAATTTCTACTCATTTCCTGGTGTAAAAAAACAAAGATATGCCTTAATAGTTGTAGTGGGCTTAATAGAAAATGTGGCATTGAGGAGAGGTAGGCGGTGTTTTCTTACAAATTTACGTTTAAAATATTGTTTAAAGCGTGTTGCCAAATGAAAAGGTAAGAAGTTATAATCTTCTCGGTTTCATTCCTCCATTCGCCATATTTTCGTGTGTAAAAAGCAAAAACATTCCTTCATAGTTGCAGTGGGGGAGACGTAGCGCTAGGGAGAGATAGGCGGTGTTTTCTTACTAATTTACCTTTAAATTCAGCGTGTCGGTAAATTAAGTGCAATGAAGCTTAAGATTTCTCAATTTGACTAATCGCTTCACCACATTTTCTTATGTAAGCAAAAATAGGACAGGCCTTGATAATTTTCTTGTTGTCGGATACTGTACTGAGATACTGGACTTGGTGGATACTGTAAAGAGAGATCTGTACCACTGCACAGATTTTTCAACGCAAAAGAGTTCGCTACCATAAAATACATGAACAAATCTTGTATTTTAGATATATTCATCAATATCGTTCTTCAGATTTCTTCCCACTGATCTAAAAAATGCCCAAATACCAAGTTTTATAGACATCTAAAGCTTTATTGAAAACTTTGTCCACCATACTGTATCCGCCATTTTAAATTTTGAAATTTTTGCTCCAAATTCGTTATCTATGATTTCAAAACCCCATAAAGACCCATAAGTTCCTGGGAATTCCCAACAGATTTCGTGTGACGTGTTTGATCAATCATGTTTTTTAAAGTTAGGAAAAAACTCTGGCATGATAGAGCAAATTTGACATTACATTCGTATTCAGCGCATCAAACTACATAAGAATAGGGTACTGCCGCACATGATCCTTTTTTTTGTAGGACTGTGTAGTTAATGACAGGCCAATACATGTTACAATAAGGACAGCAGAGTTACAATAAGGAATACTACTAAATACACACACCGTCAAAAGTCTTGGACCCCCGATGTTTTGTATTAATAAATAATTTTCTTTTAAATACTGTATTTGTTTTTCAAAGTATGTTTTTTCTAAATGTATCTTTTTGTAATGCAGGAATAATTTTTAATAATTCAGTCAATTAAAAAACAATGAAAAAGGAATTTGCAATTTTTAATATGACAAAAATTAACAAAACATATTTTTTAACAAAGTAGTAGTCAGTATAGCCTCCTCTGCTTCTCAGTAACACGTTGGCACGCCTGTGCATTGAGGCAATCAAACGGTTGATAATTTTTTGAGGAATATTGTTCCATTCCTTTATTGCTGCTGCAGTTAACTCTTCCGCGTCTTGGGGTTGGTTCATGCGTTTGTGAATTGCTGTAGAAACAAAATCCCACATGTTCTCAATGGAATTAATATCTGAGGAATTAGCGGGCCAATCTAATCGGGTAATATCTCCCTGTTCAAGTACCTCTTGAATCGTTCTTGTACAATGTGGCCTCGCGTAGGCGATAAATAATGGGCCTGATAACACTTTCAATATAAACTTAACTTATCATATTCTGATTTATGGGAATTAACGGCGTACGGTTATTGAACATTATTCTTCTCCAAAACATTACTGTCTCACCATTGTAGGGAGCACCCTCACGGGGAAAATTTAGTCTCTCTTGATGACCTGGCTCTCTCCAGACTCTTTGCCCATTGTCATCACTCACCAGTCAAATTCTGGTTTCATATGTGAATAAGATCCATCACCACTGCTGCAAAAGCCAATCGCTATGTTCCCGTGCCCACTGGAAGCATGCAGCTCGATGTCGTGGAAGTAGAGTGGGTACCCTTAAAGGCCTTCCTGCACGTAAATTTGCACGTTAAGGTCTTCTTCGAACTGTATAGTATAAGTCAAGGCGAAACGTATCTTGAAGGTGAATCCTGAGAGCTGGAGCTGAAGCATTTCCGTGTCTACGGGCATATTAATCCAAATACTGATCCTGCCGTTCATTTGACACTCGAAGCCGACCACTACGTGGTTTTCTTTCCACTGTCCTTGATTCTTGATAGCTATGCACTATTCGCACAACAGAAGACCTAGGAATGACTAACATCTCGGATATCTGATGATTGGAATGCCCAGCATCACGCAAAACAATAATTATTGCCCTATTAAATGTAGAAACCTCACGTCCTGGCATTATAATGAAATAAAAGTATCAAAGTCTCTTAAATATGCAATAAATCTGACGAATATTTAAAAAATATATATATAACTAATCAATAATATTTTATCTAGCAATTTATTTGATCTTGTTTGACAGCTAAATAACTCACCTTTGTTGTCTATCAACGAAAACAAAATAAACATAGTTGAAATCTGTAATATACGTGGGGTCCAATACTTTTGACGTGTGTGTATAAATGAGTCACACAATTTTAGTTTTACTTTAGTTGTAAGTAGATCTTTGTCTACATATAAAATTTTTAGTTTGGCATATTATTATGTTTTTTGAACAATGTAATTAAATCTTTACAGTAATCTTTAGGCACTAATAAATTTCCTTTGAGGTATAAGTTAAAATTAGAATTGTCGGCAATAACCTTTTAGTGCTTGCCAGTTATTAATAATTCTGTTTTAGATTCAGTTAACCAGTCCGTGAGTGCTTGAGGCTCTTGCTACGTTTTCGAGAGCCGAATTTATATTAAAAGCTACCGCATCTGTCTCGGTAATTTGAAGGAAATGTAAAATTTGAATAATGTAATGTATTTATTATTGAGTGCTAGATTTAATAAAAATACCATTTCCTGCAGATGATACCTATGCATACCTATTTCTATCGAAATGGGTATGTACAGGTGCTATCAAGATAGAATGGCCTGCGAGGGGGCTGAAACTTTCGATGTAACACCAAAGACACGATGATTAAAACTCATCTTTAATCGTCGATGACGCCAACTTGGGTGACTAAATGCGCATCGAGAAACGTTTTCGGTGTTTGTGGAAAAGTATTCTCTTGTTTATTTTTTAAGATTGAATGTGATAAGAGACTTTAGACTTTAGACTACATTCTGGTTAGGAAGAGATTTAGAAATCAAGTAAAAGACTGTAAGAGTTATCCAGGAGCAGATGTAAACAGCGACCACAACTTGGTAGTCATGAAAGCTAGATTAAAGTTCAAAAATCTGAAAACCCGGAGGGATAAGAAACGTATAAATGTAGACATATTGAGGGATCAGAATATGAACGATAAGTTCCAGGAGAAAACAGATCAATTAATAAATAAAGCGAGTAATGAAACTGAGTGGGAGGATATCAAGTCTATCAATATTCTATATCAATAGTCTAGTTTTCGCGGCTACGGACGTTTTAGGACACGAGAGAAGGGAAGCTAGGAAGCCCTGGATAACGGACGAAATATTAAACTTAATACAAAAGAGACGAGGCTACAAAAACAGACGAGACGAGGAAGGTCTGATAACTTATAAGTCAATAAAGTGGGAAATCATTAGAAAATGTAAAAAAGCGAAAGAACAATGGATAGAGGATAAATGCAAAGAAGTAGAAGATAAGCTCCAAGTAGGTAAGACCGATGAGGCTTACAAAATAATTAAGAAGAACTTCAGGGATATAGGACCAATAAGTAGAAACGTAAAGAGTCAATCGGGAGACATACTGATCGGAAGAGAGGAGAAAGCGAATAGATGGAAGCAATACTTAGGAAATTTATACGAGGGTCAGGAATTAGGAGAGACATTAGAGGAAGAATCTACCATCGATAGGGAAGATGTAGGAAAACCTATATTGAGAGAGGAATTTGAAATAGCACTAAGGAGGCTAAAGAACAATAAAGCGCCGGGTGTAGATAAAATACAGGCGGAAATTTTGAAATGTGCGGGACAGAAAGTAGTAAATAGGATGTTTGAACTGGTAAAATACATATACGAAACGGGCGAGATGGCGGAGGATTATAAGAGGAACATTATCGTTACTATACCGAAAAAGAGAGGAGCCGATAAATGCGAGAACTGTAGAACGATTAGCCTAAACTCCCACGCGTCAAAAATCTTAATTAGAATAGTGCAGAAGAAGATGGAAAATGGAGCGGAGGAAATACTAAGGAGAAGACCAATTCGGGTTTAGGCGAAATAGGGGAACTCGCGAAGCTATTCTGGCGCTAAGAGTAACGTTAGAGAAAGCAATCGAAAAAGAAAAGAACGCTTATATAGGATTTGTAGATTTAGAAAAAGCTTTTGATAATGTAAGATGGGAAAAAATGTTCGAGATACTAAAGAGCGCGGGAATGAAGTATAGAGATTGGAGAGTAGTACACAATCTATACAAAGAGCAAACTGCTGTTATAGAAGTAGAAGGGGAAAGAAGGGAAGTAGGTATTAGGAAAGGAGTGAGACATGGATGTACCCTATCACCACTAATTTTTAATCTGTACATCGAAGAGGCGATTAATGTGATAAAAGATAGAGTGGATTTCGGGATTAAAGTACAGGGACAGAAACTAAAAATGTGCCACATATCGCGGCACCGTTCGGGAATCCATCCTGTATTCAACCTACATACATATATCACCTACGGCGATACGGCGAATGCGGATGGGTTTTTGTTCCCTATCTAGATAACTTTTTAACTTTAAACTTTGCGTTTAACATTTGTTTCTCGTCCGTGATTATCTCATTTTCAATACTAATAGTTGTATTAATTATTTATAAAATTCATACAACCGTTCTCATATCTACATTAACCTTTATATCTAGGAGCATATCTTTTAGTACTTTACTATTTTAACGTTTTCTAAAACTTTTATATTTATGGTTGTCAGAAACATTTTATACAATATATAATTATTCTAATATCGACTTATTAGTCGGGTGTAAAATAATACCCTTCAAGTAACTTTATCAAGTAGTTTTTATCAGTTAACTTTATCAGTAGTTTTTACGATTTTCTCCAGTAGTTTCATCGATATAAATAACAAGTTTATTTAGCTGTTTAACCGACAAATTGTCGTGTGTTTTTTGACTGCAATCATAATTATTTTGTGTATTTTACATCGATCTCGTAATTTTTGATTTATCGTTATTCTAAATATTGGCAACTCGCATACGCGAACTTCGGGAAAAACGTAAAAGTTGCCTTAATGATATTACAGAGCTTTTTGATGTTTCTAAGTCAGCTAGAAAGGAGGCTTCGTTGCGAACTTTATTCGACTTACGTTTTAAGCTTTTGCCAGAAATTACTGGAGATTTTAAAACATATCATGACGCTATTATCACTGTATTATCTAGTCAGGCTGACTCTGATTTAGATGTTGAAGAGGCTGTGCGGGGGCAGTTCCGGAATGCTGTTTTTTCTGTCGAGACGGTACATCGGAAATTGTTTCCCAGCCCGGCGCCTTCTACTCCATTATCTGTTAATGCCAGTAGCGAATCAAGTTCACACAAGTTTCACACAGGAAAGTTTATTTTCAGAATACCATAACGCGACAAGGTCAATGAGTTTTTGCAACCTTAAGTCATCTAAACAGGTTATATTAAAAAAAAGTAAGTCATCGGTAAAAAGATGATGCGACATAGACATTAGAGATAAATCATTACTAAACAAGATATAGAATAATGGTCCCAAATTTGAGCCTTGAGGTATTCCACAGGACGCTGTGGAGATGTCAAGATAATGCCATTATATGAAACAAATAATGTACGTCTGGATAAATACGATTTGAACGAGTGAGGAAGATTTCTGGATCTATATAATTCTCATTCTTGCAATAAATATGTATATCACAATCCACCTTGCAAAGGCCTTCGAAAAATTAATGTACACCACCTGACCTTTATTGGTTATGTCATTTGTGACAATCTGGGTAAATTTTGTTGAATTTTAACTATGGACAGTTTGTCAGGAACCCCTGTTTATTAGGAAATAAAATGGGTTGTACACCAAGATAAATGTTGATGTATAATGATATTTCTAAAACCTTTGCAAGATTTGGCAGAATAGTAATTGGGTGATAATTTTCGATATCACTTGGTTTACCACGTTTTAATATGGGACAGATCCTGCTACTTCCCTCCTCAGGAAGCGTGTGGGTAGAAAGTATCAAATTAAACCAAATTAGGAGTGGCTCTATTAAAGCCCCTAAACTATTTTTATTAAAAAAGCTCAGGATATGATCATCATCATGGATTATTTTGTTTTTAAGCTTTAATAATGATTAAGGAAAGTCCCTTTCTGTAAATTATGATACATTAATAAAGATTGAATGATTCTAAATATTTGTATTTATATTGTGTACATCGTCTGCGAAAGAGATATTCGAAAAATATCTAGCGTATTTATTTACAATTTTACTTAGAACATTAAACGATTCCTCATCGAAGAAGGCTGTTACTGAAATACATATCGAAATTTTCTTATCCCAGACATAAGATCAAAGACCTCTGTGATTACTATTAAACTGTTGCTGAATTGATGTTAAGTAGTTAATATAAACATCAGCTATTTGTGTTTGAATAATCTCTTGAATTTAATATTGTCAGTTAAATGAAACTTTCTCTTTTTTTTTTGAAACCGTAAGCTTTCAGTTTAATATTATTAATTATTTCAGAAATTATTATTTCAACCGCAATATTAACTAATAGTAACGGGTGATAGCTATCCTCTTCAACTACGGGATGATTATCTCTTTGAACAACACATTTCAGGTTTGAAACGGATAGGTCTATAAAATTCTATCATTCGAATTATTGAACTGTAATAGATTTTACATTGCCCTACTCCTAAAATCGTATATGTTCGAAGTGATGAAACGAGAAATATTGAAATAGCCTAGTAATAGCATATTTTTGCATTAACAAAAATTCTAAGTTTTCTAGAAACTGTTTTAGATCATCAGTGTTAATAATTATAATCACACGTAAAATAAAATTATCTAGTACTAATTTGCAACTATTATATCAATGAGCGACATAAGAATATTACTGTCTTCAGTATTTAATAAAGTTACAGAGAAGTTTGCATTAAATATCATCAAAACATCACCACCACGACGAGCTATACATTAATAATATCTATCCTGACAAAAGACTGTGTAGATATTAGGAAGAATTTCATTGCCAAGATGTAATTTTGCAACTAAGTTTCAAAATATAATCGTAATTAATATTATAGGTCATTAAGAATAGGAACAAGTCTCAAAATTGCGCTATCGGACCGGTCAGGAGGTGCGCAGTAAATAGCCTAGTCTTTACTCAGTCGCATTGAGACCTTTGCAGAGTGAATATCAAGTGTACAGTCAGTGAAAGATATATTATAATATATTATTATGACAATGTCTAATATACTAATTGTAAGATGATATCAAAATATAGTCAAATATCTCAATTAAAATAGCATAAATGCTCATATCGATTAAATATATTAAAAAATATATGTCGAATTATTTAGGTATAAGATTTCTAATTACTATAAAAAATGTATTCAAACAAGATTCAGTCGGTTTGATAGCACCAATTTAGATTTCAAATATTTCGTAACTTTTTAATTTATTAGCTTAAATTGTCAAACTGCATTGTCCTGAACAAAAATTGTGGCAATATTTAACCTTTAAGGGAGGCAAGGGGTTTATCCAAAATGTAAAAATATTACCTTTACGCTTTTTCGCTTACATTTTCCACCTTTTGTGAAAGTGGCTTCATTAAAAAAAATTAGAACACGATCACATACCTTACTGATATACATTAACTAGAAATTACTTGTTATTTTAATTACGAAAATTTTAGAGTTATATCTGGATAAATAAAAAAAAATAGATTACGCGAGTGATTCTGATTTTGTTTGCATTCAGTATATTTTTCATAACTATTTTATACTATCGTGAAAGTGAACGATAATTACACAGGTCAACAAAGATTTTGTGATCGGACTCTTTTTGATTTTTGGTTTAGTTACATACCATGAACTACAGAAACACTGTTGTTCTATTTCCATCACGCGCCAGTATTTGTAAATGTACATTGCACAATAATTTGTGGTTTTTAAAACCAAGGTTCTATAGAAATAAATTTTGCCTCAATCTTTGCGGCACCCCTGGTATTTAATCGATTTGAAACGTACACACAAGTATGGGGGACTTTCCGAAAGAGAATTGGCTGGTGGAGATATTCCGGTTTTATATTGTACTATTCGGGTATTTACATAGTCGCTGTAGTACGTTTTTAATGTACGTACGTTTACTCGTGACATCGTGTCGTGTGTTTTTATTTTGTTTTGAAAATGCCTAGAAGTTGTAAAAATACACCGAATATTTTTTGTTATAAACTTAACACCTAGTTCATAAACTGTTATTTATGCAAATTGAGTTGATCCGCAAATATTCTTTTGCCGCCACTTCATATTAAATTAGGATTAATGAAGCAATATGTAAAAGCTATAGATAAAAATGGAAATTGTTTTAAGTACTTATGTGGCGAATTTTTAGCTTTTTCTGAAGCAAAATTAAAAGAAGGCATTTTCGTAAGACCACAAATAATAAAATTGATGCAGGACCCACAGTTTGAAAAAACAATGACAGAAATTGAAAGAGAATCTTGGATATGCTCTAAAAATGTTTTTTAGGAAATTATAAACATCCACAGTATGAGGAAATTGTCAACAAAATGCTGGATAAGTTTAAGCAACTTGGTTGTAATATGAACATAAAAATGTATTTTCTTCGCGCTCATCTCGATTACTTTCCAGAAAATCTTGGTACTGTTAGTCAGGAGCAAGGTGAAAGGTTCAATCAAGACATAATGGAGATGTAAAGGAGCTACTAGGATCGACGGGTTGTGGCGATGATGGCAGATTACTGCTGGATGCTGAAGAGATGACATCCAACGATATTAAACAAGAAAAACTACAAAAAGAAGTTTTTTGTTAAAACGGGAGAGATTTTCAAAGAAAATAAGAAATTACTGACTCAAAACTATTTGTGTTGTTACTCTTTACTATGTTTTTTATTTTAAATTAAATATAATGTTTATTAAAATGTGATTTTTCCTTTAGTTTTTAATTTATCCTGATTATTCAGTTAATCAAAAACCTTACGTAAGGGGCAAAAATGGAAGGTAGATATGAAATCCGCGTAAATAACTCACTTATAATTACTTATCAAATCTAGATCAACTTTCAAAATATCAAAATGTTTGGCCTGTGTTATTACTCTTTAACTGTTACCAAATAATGGGCAATTAAGCTTATCAGTAAAACATGTTTTATTCTATTCAACACTATTTTTTTTCTTTCAAAATAAGGAATTAAGTAAAAATTATTTAGAGGTATTGTTCGATTCTCTCGAAATATATTCACCCCATTTTTCATGAAGCGAATCTATCTAAAATAATAATAAATATAAACTCAATTAAAATATAAATAAATATTACAATGATGTCTAAAATTTCGATTAAAAAAATCTCATGAAAAAATCTTTTAGTGAAAGTAATTTTATACAAATATCTTTTTGGATCAGCCTCACATAAATCAATTTTAATGATTAATTGTAAAATTGTGAAAGTTTCAACATTAAGTAGATTTCCTCATTTTTGGCGGATGCGCCGCAATTAATTAACGGCGAAACCGTTATATGCAAATTCATTATCCCTCAATGGTGATAATAAAATATGAAGTCAATTACCTTAATTTTCTTCGTATACATTCATGACAGAACCCCAACCGGAAAAACCAATAGTTCACCACACCGCCCGGAAAAATCTTCAACCTATCGACCACAACACGTCGTCGAAAATAAAAATAAAAAAACGGAGACCGCACGTGTCAAACTCTAAAGTTGCAACGCGATCGAGTCCGCCGTGATCGCAGGATCGCAGTGAGCTTTGACGACGGCTTCGGCGTTGAAACTGGCGCTCAGCCTCCTACGATTCGAGCGCCGCCGGTCCGCAAGATGAGCTCGCAGGAGGCTCATGCAGAAAACACGAGCCTCCTAGATCGTGCGCGATCCCCCACCACTGTCACAGACGCCCATTCATGATTGCGAGCAGTAGGTCGTAGCCGGGGCAGCTGAGGTGGTGGAGTATTTTTTAAAAAATGCAAAATACCTCGGCGCTCTTGCACCATGGAATTGCCAAAGTATTGACGTTGAGGTATTAGGAATAAACGGATTAGTTTCGAGGTAAAAGTTCACCAACTTTAGTTGTCAATTAATGATTATTGCAGACATAGAAAGAAACTTCCACAAGAAGGAAAAATTTCTTAAGAAATTAACAAGAGGGAAAAGGCTTAGAAAATTCCAATGTAACTTCCAATACGTTTGGAGCTTTAGATTATTCTAATAAATAATTTTAATACTAATTATAAGAATATGTATTTTCCTTACTTGACTGTGGACGTCTAATAATCTGGATGTTGATCGGGCGTAACCCCGTAAAAATAAATCTAAAGACGTTAGATCTGGAGACAAAGCAGGCCACTCTATTGTATCCCGGTGTCCAGTCCACCTATTGAGGTACTCAGTAACTTATAAGTCGGAAATCGAGAAAGGAACCACCAAGCCGCCAAGCGGCTATCAAAGTAGTTCCCGAATAGCAAAGCTATTACATAATCGCTCTAGGAAACAACTACTCCTCGGGCTAAAGCCCCGGCAGGTATTGAATTATACCCAGAAGCGATCCTCGACCCCTTTCTCGTGTTTCTGCACGATCAGATAAGGTTTCAAAAAATAAAACCAGCCACACAGGTAGGATTCGACATTTGTCCCGGATCGGAACCGAACGACATACAGCTGTTTCAAACTTGTTAGTTCTCATCAGTGCCGCATACGGTACGCCGATTCAGGACAAATGCCGAATGAACTTTATGGCCTATACATCTTTATCGATACGATCTCTGTCAGTAACTTATAAGTCGGAAATCGAGAAAGGAACCACCAAGCCGCCAAGCGGCTATCAAAGTAGTTCCCGAATAGCAAAGCTATTACATAATCGCTCTAGGAAACAACTACTCCTCGGTACTGTTATTGAGGTACTGTTCATTGAGATAAACTCTTACTACGCCAAAATAGTGTAAAGGAGTACCATCCAGTTGAGAAGTTATTTCTAGATCTCAAAATTCATCAGGATCAGGATTTTCTGAACAGTTTGAATCTCCCTGTTTGAACTTAACCTATCACACGATTTGATGCACAATACGTAAAGGATGTGCTCTACTAAATGGAATCATCTTTCTTGTGTATTCTTCAGATATATGTGGTGTTGAGTTTTCAAAAAGTAGACGATTGTTAGTTTATATTAACTTTAACAACAACAGTCATCATATCGTATAATATCACGATATCTTCACAATATCGTGTACATCGATTTAAATTCGAGGAGCATGTTAATATTTTGTTACAAAAATAATATATACGTGTGAAAATACTATTTGCAAAATATTTTAAATTATAAAACAAGAAAACTATGTGAATCAATTGTACTATCTATATTTTTATGCAGATATCGTATATTATCTCAGTTTGAATTGTGTCACAAAAAGAAAAGTACTGAACACATGTTGTCGGTTTATCAATAGCTTGAGAAAATTATTAGTTAAGCTAGTTAATTATGGAAAACAACTTTAAATTTCATTTACTTACTTTTGTACGCCTTTTAAACTTAAGGGGTAACACCACTAAATCTTTCAAACAATCAATTTTTTTGTATTGCCTTTGAACCTTTTAGTATATTGGGCAGACATTTTTTTTCCTAAAATAAATTTTCTTCCTTCAAATCTTGCGCACTTTAAATAAATACCTGCTGAAAGGTACAATCTAGGTGCAACCTAATGTTTTACGTCATTATTTCTAACTTATCTAATATAAAACAGATATCATTAAAAGATATTTGTGTTTAGTCAGAAGTAGCCCCCTGGAACTGCGGTAGTTCGCTGGTAAATTACTGTACAAGGGGTGCTACTTGTTTTGCAGGACATGCAGCGCGAAATTACCGGTAAATTTGAACATAAATGTTTTTAAATTTTAATATATACGTAACGGATGATGTAAAATTAATAACGAAATGAATTTATAGGAAAATTATCTGAGCCGCAATGTATTACGTAACGATTATTATTGTTTACTGTAAAGGTGAAATTGAATTAGGTTAATTTGCAATTATGAAAAATATGTTTTCTTGTGTTCCTGCAATAATTTTTTATTTACGCGTAATATGTACACATACGTATACAATCTGCGTGCAACGTGCTGAAAGTTATTCTATGAATATTTCTGTTACAAATAAGAGAAATCATTTCAAAATATTATTTCACAGAGGCAAATAATAAAATTTTATAGTATATACTACAAATTATAATACATATTGTAAATTAAGAATAATCAAAGTATCGTTGAAGGGAAAGTGAAGCTATCTATTTCACTGCACTTTATCTAAAACAGAACACACCACAACATTTCCGAGGGAGTCTTTTGACAAATTTTTACATGGCACTGCTCCCCTCTTTAAGCGGACAACTTTATACGGCCTGTGTGCAAAATAAAAGGTGTATTTGGACTAATGCAATTATATGCATTACTTCGATTGAAAGAACAATACAGAACGTTGAATAGTGTCGAATCATGATAATGTTTTAATGAAGAATTTTTTTTAAAAAACGCTGAATTATTCTTCAGTTAGTTACATGTCATTAAAGTACCTACACTTGTAATAGGCAATCAGAGTTAAATCATTCCGAACAGACAGCACTTTGCCACAGTTCTCTTTTTTCTTCGTGTGAGGGTACTCTGAAATAATGCACTTTTTCGCCTTCTACGGAACGTTCTTTTGCATAATTGCATACGGGCACTATGCAACGTCGTCCCACACGACGCATTTTGTTTTTTACTTTCTGTGGATCCTCCACTTTACACTATTATATTTATACACTGCAGATTGATTACAACTCGCGATTACGCGTTTGTTTACATGTACGCGAGGTTATGTTTACTGTTACTGTAAGTGAGGGACGTAAGAGAAAGGAGCAAACGAGACTGCAAGACCAGTAGCACCCCTGGCAGCTTTTGTACACATAATTGCAAGATCGCACTACGTGATATATAGGGAGTGCCATCCCCCTGGTCAGAAGTACTTACAAGCAAAAGTACTTTAATATAAAGCCAGTACATCTACAAAAAGACTATTTTTTCGCTTGAAATCATGGTTTTTGTGTGTAGTGCTGATTTTTAACAGTTTTTTTTGTAATATCAGACTGCTTAAAAATTACAATGAGTGACGCAAAAGTATACCAGGGCAGGAAGGGTACAAGAAAAGTAGATTTGAGGCTGAGAGTGATTCTAAAGGAGTCAGTGCTTCTGCCAAGAAATTAAGAAGCCAAGAAGTTTCTGATGAAGATTTAGATATTAATTATGAAATCAACAATAGAATTATAATTTTTTTTTGTCGTTTTATCTGATATTTCGCAACACGTGAAGTGTAAGCGTACGATTCAGATCACGTTTCATGAAAGAAGTCCTCAAAGCTTAGGTTTCAAAATAGTTATCGCTCCTTAAAAAATATGAATAATGAAATCTGAGCGACCTTATTTCATAAGTTATCAACCGACGAAAATCCGCAGCACGAGAAGAACTCAGAGTGTTGGTGTGACTGGAAGAAGGTGCAAGCAGCGGATTCCTTGAACATCTTCCATCATAAGCCGCCGCTTCCTAAGGAAGTTTTTAAAACCATCAAACCAATTTATGAGGACCTGAACCGAGACGAGTTAAATCGTTGCTTGGGAGGCTACACGCAAAATAGCAATGAAAGTTTTAATGCTACTGTTTGGAAATTGGCTCCAAAATCTTATTCAGTGGCAAAAAAGTCTTGAATATGGCGACTGATATTGTTGTCTGCAATATTCTTCGAAGTGTTAAAGTTTTGGAAATAGATATTGACGTTCAATCATACAATTTTCGTCTAAAAGCCGATGCTAAGTGGATCAAGCACAGCGAATGCTGAGATGTCTTTGACAGATGCAGTGAAAGAGCTCTAACATAAAATGTTCGAAGATGGAGAATGAGGAAGAATATTTGAATATAGAAGGGCAGGTTTATGGTTCTGGGATAACAGATTAATGGCAGATTTTTTTAAACAGTCGGAATTTTAATTTTTAATTCATATAACAGAATTCAAAACATTAAATAGGCTTTGCTCGAAACATGGTTTTTCAAAACGGCACGCAGCATAACTCCAGCAATTTTCATTCTCTTAATGCGAACTTTTAAAAATATCTTTAGAAAAAGAGTTTGAAGTGAAATGCGTATGAAATTTTCGATAAGTTAATTTAAATAATATTTATTAACAAATTAATGCCCTTTTTGTGTAAATTTAACGTTTTTTATTTACATACTCGCTAATCACACAAAAATCAATATTTTTGAGTGATTATCAATATTTCACTAACTATAAACATATAGATAAAGTGGATTTTTTCCAGATTCGAATTTGCACCACGCTGCGTGCTGCAGATCAACTTAAATTCGGCATGTCTCGCGAAAATGGCTCCAGTGTCGCCATTTTTTAACATTCTTTTATTAATAATTTTTGAATTATACTTAAGTATATGCCTAATAACTTTCTTAAATATTATTATCTCATTACCTTTTGTATGTATTTTATTATTGTACAATTAGGAAAATTCTAATAGGAGGGTTAAGTGTAAGAGTGGACATTGTGGTGTACAAACTTTGTCTTTAATGAAATGTAAAATTGCATTAATAAAGACATTTATTATTATTATCAGATAAAGGTGTTGCTATATAAAAATAACACTGTTGATGACGTCATTACTTCAACAGTAATGACAAAAAAATCTACATTTATCAAAAAATATGCATCTAAAAAACAGAATCAACTCTTTCACGCAGCAGCGATTTTCTTTATTTGCCCGATAACTATTTTACCGAATTTGTTTCGGTTCTACGTTCTCCCGGTACATATTCATATCCCTATCTTTATGCAAGAAGTAAAAAGCATTTTAATAACAGCAACTTGTGCATGTACATCTAGCTCAGCTTAATCGAATTATCGCTCCAAAATGAAACATCATAACGTAGGTATTAAATGGGGACGTTAAATTGAAAATTAGAAATGTACTGGGAGAATACGGCAGATGCAAAGGGAATGTGAATAAAATTGAATTAAAATTGTATGTTATTCTTTTCCTCTTCGACTGAAGGAGGGAGCCGATCAGATTATTGAAAATGCTCGAAATTCCTTGAGTAAAGCAAATCAAGTAAATAATTGTGTTCGTGACGTGAAAGGTAATTTATTCGAAGCCATAATATATGTAAATATTAAGAACGTGCAATAATAATAAAATCAGTATTATTTATGTCCGGATTTTTAAGTTATATTACGCAGGGCTGTGGGTGAGAATCAATCAATCAATCTTTCTCGATAATATTGAAATTGGAAGACTCCTACAGTATACTTGATTCTAGAACAAAATGAAGTAGCTTAGTTATAGCTCATCAATAATAGGAAAAAGCGTGAGATTTTATGTATTCTTAGAAGAAAGAGTGAGGCAGCATTCGGAGGGAAAAGGATGAACTTTACGCGCTGCCAGATTGGACTCTATATCACTCTGCAAAGGTCTCAATGCGACTGAGTAAGGACCAGGCTATTTACTGCGCACCTCGTGGACAATCCAATATCGCAATTTTAAGACTTTCTCCATTATTGACGAGCTTGTACTTGTGCCATGGTATTAATTTTATCTAGCCTCTATTAGAGGATCGTCCCACGTTCCACGTTTGGTTTCATGTTAATTGTTACTAGAAACTTAAAAGATTTCTACTTTATTTTTAGTGTACAACGTTATACAGTGCATCTTTGAACTTACTGTTAGCAAATGTTTTTATTTTAAAATCAAAATGATGACACATGATTTTAGAAAAATCGGTTACATTGAACATTGGTGTCATCAAACTTTTTAAGCACAGGCATTCCTATAAAAACTAAGTGCGGATTCACAGAAATGACTGATTCTATATAATAGTTTCGGACTGATCAAATCACTCTGCGAAGAAATAATTGCTTATAGGGTCTAAAAACAGCAAATATGTGATATCATTCTTAGTATATAAAACATAATATAATTGAAACTTAAATTCCTATGTTTATATAATGTGTTTTGTATATTATATAGTATATTATAATAGACAGATTCAGATTTTTATTTTTTTTTTTTTAGCACTACCATCTTTATCACTACCATTCTTTAGCACTACCATCTCCTTTAGTAATCTTAGGAGTTAGTAAACATGGAGCGCTACACGATACAACAGCGCGTCCTTATGTTAAACTTTACTATCAAAATGGTGAAAGTTTGGTTGCTGCAATTCGTAAAGTGCGTCCTACTTTGGGTAGAAATAATGTTCCAAATTTATCAACTGTTAAAAAATAATCGAAGATTTTGAAAATGCTGGTTTAGTTATTGATGTGAAGCACATGACACGAGCTCGTAGCGATCGATCAGAACAAAACATGACTGCAATTATGCACCATCATGCATAAGAATTGGACATTTCAACAGCCACTCTTCGCCGTATTCTCACTAAATATTTACATCTCCATGCTTACAAAGTCCAATTAACTCAATAACTTTCTACCAACAGACCATGCACAGCGAAGAGAGTTCACCAATTGAATTACTGAACAACAATAAGTGAATGCCGTTTTTGTGGATAAAATCGTCTTCAGTGACGAGGCCCATTTTCACCTTGATGACTTCGTTAATAAGCAAAATTGTCGCATTTGAAAATCTACGAATGATTCATGAAAAACAAATGCATCCCCAATGCGTCACTGTTTGGTGTACGTTTCAGTCTGAAGAAATCATTGAACCATTTTATAATATGAGTAATAAAACTTTGCTACAGAAAACCATATTTTATTTAAAATTCACATTGTAACACCATTTCCTTTCATAATTACCAAAGATGGCGTGTGGTGAATTTTGAAAATTATTTTTAAATGGTAACAGTATGCCTGTACATTTATTGCTATTGTTATTTACAACAGTATTTATTGTTTACTCATTATTTAATAACAGTATATGTAACACAAATTCTACTAACGATATTACCAATTTTTTATTTTCAGCGAGAACTCAGTTTCAATATGAAGAACTAGCGACCCGCCCCGGCTTCGCACGGATGCAATTTACTAATTCAAAATTAATGAAAAGTGCGCTTAAAAAAATATTAAGTTATGTTTATTACTTTTCCGCACTCCACTATACTAGCGGAAAAGTAATGTAATCGTGTAAAGAAAAATTGAAAATAATTTTTTTTTGAGTTTATTTTTCGATTTTTAGCCTAAGAACCAAAAAAAATGGTTTTTAAAAATGTTTACTGTGTGTCGTTGTCATTGTCGTCGGAATTTATTCTTCACGATAACTCAACTAAATCATGTCGGATCGATCGGATTTTGACTGATTCTGATTGGGGACGTCTCCCAGACGACACCTATTGATTATGAGGTGGATAGAACACACTCTACCGTGTACATGGATCATGAGAAAGTACAATGGTGAACTATTTGAGAATTTTTTTTAGCACGACCACATTTAATCTATCACCACTTATTACATCTCATTACGTCATGCACGATCTGAAATGCCGCTAGATTATTAACGATTTTTAAACCTGAAGTAATGCGTCTATTTGAGATTTCTGCATAATCATCTTAAGCCCAAATGGTTTGTCTGTCCGAAAAAACCATAGTCAAACATTATCGTGACATTACCAAGTTTATTAAACCATCATAAACATTTCAAAGGCGTTTCATCTTCCTTCATTGTACAATAGAGACAGTAAGAGTTGTAAAATAGAAATAAAATTTCTTCTTCTTCTTCTAAAAATTTTACCACGGTCTTGCGGTGTTCATTTTATATTACACTGGAAGACGCGCCAATCTGGTATGAAATGATTGGTATAAAATAAAAGTTTGGTGTGAAATTGGTATAAAATTTTACAGTACATTTCCGACATTGTATATAAGTACAATTTTATTGCTTCTAATTTACGACTGAGAAGAAATGAAATTTGGAATACTTCACAACTTGCAGTACATTTTTCTACAAACACTAACGTCATTATTTTTAAAATCCGTGTATCAATTCCCAAAAATTTACTTCTAAACCAATCACGGTTATTTCTTAGAAGTAAATCCCAATCATAAAAGTATATACGCGAAGTCTTATTCGATTTTTTTCATCTACATTTTCTATGGGTATTTTACGCTCGTAATTTTCGATCCCATCACCCGGACTAGAAGACCTACTTTCAGCGAGACTTCGAGTAAATTTTGTATGCGTAGGCGCGCAAACTGTCCCTAATTAATTGTTTTTCTTTTCAGCTCTCCCAGTTACCCGCTCTACAGAAAGTCAATAAAAAGGTAAAACAGCGGTGTCTACTCTAAAGCACAGCCGAAAACAGTCGACGTTTTCTTTGGTAACGCGTGTGGAACGATGGACGTTTTTTTGTTCCCTCCTAATCTGTTTTTTCGTGCCTCATGTAAGTTGACTTTTATGCGAAGGTTTACCGGATCGTCGGGGAAGGCGAAGTAGTTTTGTTCAGTTAAGTGGAAAATCCCCAAATCGATATACATTTTGTTTCTATACAGGGTTCTAATAAATGTCACATGCATACGTTCGATATCTCTAAGGCAAACGGTTTATTATTTTTTTTTAATTAATAATTACATCATAAAACTCATTTTATGAATATGGGCTTTTGGGCGTCATGGCATTGTCCCTGATATCAAAGATATACCGTTATGTGCAGTGATCTAATAATGTAGCAATTTTGAAATATGCCTGGGTTTCTAAGCAAATGCGGGGTCTCCTTTAAGGATTTGAGGAAAGATTTGTAATAATAAAGAAATGAGAAGTGATCCATAGAAAATATTGAACTTAACCCTTTTGTACGTATACTCATTTCGTTCTTTTAAACCTCTCAGTTTCAATGTTGAATGTATATAAACCTATATTTTATTTATAACACAAAGTTTCCAGATGGTAAGTTTTATAAACTATCGTGATATGAAGTTTTGTTTATACTCCAATCCATCTGTAAATTCCTTAAACATTGAGGATAAAACGAAACCACCGAGAGATGGCGCATAGTTTACGTTCTACGTTCTACTACTGTAGAACATGACGGTGCCTATGAGATGTGAAGCCTCGTTTATCAAAGGCATACTCGCTTACACTATACTGACGAGACCCAAGATAAGGTCGAAACCGGTCTGTAGTTGGCGGTATCCTGAGATAGAGAACGCTTTGCATCTTCCTTATGACTTTCGAGCACTTCAAATCATTGTATTTTTAGTTCTATTTTAGAACAAAGATACGGCAAATTTCGCCATGTAATCCAGCGCCCGTCGACGGTATATAGCCGGGGGAATAGCTGTTTTGGCTTAATTTGTTTTATCCTTATTGTTTAAAGAATTTACAGATGGATTGGAGTATAAATAAAACTCCATCTCAGGATAGTGTATATAAACCTGGTTTATTATATCTAATAGAATTCCGTTGTTTAGCGTTTGTTAACTTTAAGCTTGAACGTTGGTAAACGTTTCATTAAACAAATCTTCCACCCTCTTTACACATTTTTTTTACACTACTTTCTTCCAATTAAACGAATAAAAACTTATATTAATAATATAAATTTCGACATTTATTTTAGCACTCACTGTACGACGTCGAAATGAAAATGTTACGCCTCAATTGTAATTTTTATTCTCGCTTTCAGAAATGGCGTCACGAAGATTGAAAATAATTACATCTGTCTAATGCGTGAATTAAAAATTAAAAACTGAAATTGAACGGGAAGTCCCTAAGCGGAATATTCGTAAAGCATGAATTCTAAATTAAAACAGCTACATCCCAAAAACAGCTGACAGGAGATTGAGACAAGGCCTTTATGATAGACAATTCACGCTGGATAAATTGAATGGCTTAAATTCGTGTTAGGCTTGCGGAAGAGATTAAAGGACAGATAAAAATCCGAGAGACGACATTAAAAAGAGACGCTGTATGTAAACTTTTGCTTATAAGATAAGTATTATATATTATATTCGAATATAGTATGTTCCAGAATTTCCTTTACAAAATGGTGCAACTATTAAACAGAAAAAGATTACAACCATTCGTGCAGAAATAAATGTAATTGTAATGATTTATTCAATTTATATCTCTATAAATGAGCTAAAATGGGCTTAGAGCCATATATTTATGATCGTAATTTATAATCGGCAGCACTTTCTGCACCTCCTCTATTATTTGCAATGATTTACATAAGGATAATGAAACACTTTGTAATATGTTTATGATGTCCACTAGTTTTGCTCAATTACTATGGATAGTGTTAAAATCTACTTAAGCATCGGCTTATTCAGAAATTATATGTTAGGTTATTTACATAAAATAATATGCCAAAGAAAGAGTATACCTGAAGTTATCACAATTATCAGGTAATTGAATTCTTTCGTGCCTTATCGCAAATTATAATCACGTCCATAACGAGTTGCAAAACTCACAAGAAAAACTCTTCTTAGAACCTTTCTGCCACCTCAGCGCTAGCAAAGTTATAGACAAAAAGAAGTAGACAAAACCACATGACAGTAATCAGTAATTACTCAGTATGTAGCTATATTCAATTTAGCGAGGTTATTCATTTGTCGACATAAAAACTCAAACTTGTAAAATTAAAAAAAATATTTTTCTAAAAAATTAAATAAAGAAATAGTAATATAAAATGCGTATAATATATAAAAAAACTCGCCCGGCACTGAGGTAAACAAATGAGTTATTAGAATTTTCTACAGCATTGTTTTACACTTCATAATATGAAAATAATCCTCCTAATGTTACATTTTGAATATACATACTATTAATATTACTAAACCCGATGTGTTTTATCCATAGCAGACCTTAACTGTTCTAATATACAATTCCTTATTACATACGTACATATATTTAGCTATTAGAACTATATATTACAAATAGTTACACTGATACGTGGAATTCTGATGTAAGAACAGGTATTAAATAGAAAAATACAAATTGATTATAAATATAGACATATAGCAAAACTTATTATTATTATAGGTATATTATAATCCTATGTATAGGATGTAAAAAAATCCTAAATTTTTAGGTGATTTTCAAAGAGCTGTAACATGAAGAAAAATAGTCACAGAACAATTTGATAAAAATAAAATTGAAACTAAGTTTAAAGTTTTCAGATCTTTACTTCAAAATTTTTTGCTATCAATAATTTTTAAATAATAATAAGAAAATCGTCGAAAAGATTTTTTTCCAAATTTTTGCTTACCGTTCAAAAGGTTCACGAACTTTAATAAACCATTTTCAGTGATTTTATCATAAATACTTTTTGTATAATTTTTCCCCTTTAATTTGAGTGGTATAAAAGCCTTATATGATGATTTGTTGATACGTTATCGTCTCTTTCAAAACAAAACAGTAAGTTTTGACTTTGGTAATTAATTACTCAAGAAATAATGAGCGTACAGAAAATTCAAGTAGGGTTTTAGAAATTGAGGAGTATTCTTCATAAGTTGTAGTTATTGATTGATTTTTGAGTAAAAAATTGTCGGTTCGAGAATGTTGTTTGAAATATATAGGTAAACAATTGCTTATTTAGGGATATTCGCTTAACTTGGCATAACTATGCAAATAATGGGTAGACTAAGGATGTTGACTGTTTCTTTTCAACCTCAAAGTATCCCAAGGAAATCTTGAAATTTTCAGAGCTCTATGATTTTTTTTAATTGTGTTCGGAATCATTGAATTTATCGTTTTTGCTAAAAATCAATTTAGGAATGAATTTTTCATTTTTTATTCATTTTTTGAGGTTGAAAATGTTTCTTTTAACAATAATCCATATTTTGTTATCAAGAAATGTTAATTATCGTAAGAGTGAAAGGAAAAGAAATTCTTTAAAAAAAGTTTTAAAACTGACTTTCTTGCTTTAAGCGACTATAACTCATCGAAATATGATCGTACAAGGCTATTAGACCACTTAAATTAAAGAAGATAAAATCGTCTAAAAAAGCCTTATGATAAAATCAACGAAAAAATATGTATTAATATCCATGGAGCTTTTGAAAGGCAAGCAAAAATTTGGAAAAAAATTTTCCGATGGTTTTCTTATGATTCCTCAAAAACTACTGGTAGTAAAAAATGAACTTTGAAAACTAGAAACTTGGGGCTTCAATTTGCTTTTCTCAAAAATTGCTCTGAGACTATTTTTCTTCACGTTACAGCCCTTTGAAAATCACCTAAAAATTTAAGATTTTTTTATATCTCTTAATTTTTGTGCCAAGTATATCTTCTATATCTGTAAGTTGTATCAATTATCTTAATAAAGGATGATCCGTATACCTCCAATTATCCGAATTTAAGACAGGCAGTGACATTATTATTTATGATAGTATTTCCGAAAAGTATATACCTACTTATTGTCTTCAAAAAACTTCATAGTTCAGAATAAATGTATTAAAGTGTTTGTACGTAATGATATAATGTTTGTAGAGAAGTACCGAGTGAAGGTATTCTCCGATAACTTTATAAAGAATCTCCGTTGTTTTATAATATAATACTACACATACATATATAGAAATTTATTTTATTATCCATCACATATAACCCACATAAGGATATCATCTCTGTTCTTATGTGGATAGTACTCCCAAAAATAAATATACATACATATGTATGTATGAACGACACATTATTTCACCATCCCTATTATTATAAATGTTTGAAATTATCCACTATTAGAGTTAAATGTCCTGGAATATTATTTATACTACTATTGATGCCATACAACTGTATATTGCGGGGATTGCCAATTAGTTCCATAGTGAAGAAATATATTTTCTATGGTACTTCATAGACTTCTCACTATTTAATAAATATTTAATAAAAAGTCTACCTTAAAATAGGACATTATTGCTACTATTATTGTTAATAAAGATTCAAGATTATTTTAGAGAGTGCAAAGTACTATAGTTCAACCCGATAGACCCCCGGGAGTCTATTGTTATCACCTTCATTTTTATTACCTATTTCGGGCGATCAACAAAATATAACTTCCTTAACCAAAATACTACAATTTATCTAATTATATTGTAGTATACCTGTGATTATGAAGGTTTATTATAACCTTAGCTCATATATATGTCCTTTATAGCGTTTAAATGCTTTATAGTAATAACCAAGACAGTTGCAATATATCAAACTAGATACATTGGTCACATTCGATAACTTTTATATTTCCTCTGTTTTTAAAATTTATCCATACATTTTTAAACAGATTCCTCGTCGAGCCGTTGAATGACTTTTTAATGTAATACAGGAAAGTGCGAAAATTATTCTTATAGAGGTCACAACCCAGGTCTTACGTTAGTGGCCATTAATATAAGCTATATTTTAATCTTATATTGATACCCTATAGATACTAACTTAATTGACAAAAAGTACATCGACTACTACAGTTATTGTAGTTTTTCTGTGTAATTTTTGTTGCACTATTACAAAAAAAAATCTTACCTTATAAAACGCTATCCAGCTCGTTCGGAACCTACCTGCAAAGAAATATATTTTTACGTAATTGAAAATTATACATCTATATGTTATTATTTCATAGAATATTTATAGCACTATCATTTATTCATATTTTAATTCGTATTAGATTCAATTCATATAGAATTATTCATATTTCAATTTCATAGCATTATAATTTATTGTTTTTATTGTTGGCTTTTTTTATTCATTATTGGTATTACGTCTAACTAAATTAAAGTATTTTTTACTTACAACAAAGTCAGTCATGTTTTTTATTAACAAAGAATATCGTTATATTTATTCCCCATGAAATTTTACACGTAATATATGTATCGATATATATATTATCCCCAATTTGAAAAAGAATAATCCCGTTCGACTGCTAATTCTTCAAAAACTATTTTGTATTTTAATTAAAACTGAACTACTTAAGTACTCAACTTACCTATTTAACTCCTTCCCTAATGCTAGTCGTCTATACCAATTTCCATCACACACACACACAGCACAAAATATGCCCAGAAAATTGTTTATGAACACCCACTACATATTTACACTGCACATATTTTTGATTTAATTAAAACAACTGTAATCGAATTCAACAAAGAAAAATCACTACCGCACTTCACCATCACCTTTTAACGACTATTCAATGAAACTACTGGCAAACCTTAACGTTAAGTTTTTTTGCTTATATAAAATAATATGAGGTGATATCTTTTTCATATCTTCTACGAAAAAGATGGCGGGAGATTTTAATAAACTGTTATCGGTTGCCGCGGGGCATCATAAACATTTAAGAGAATAAAATAAGTCAATATTTTTAATTTATCATTACTTAAATTAAAGACCTTCCTAAGAGTCCTATTTCATAATTTAAATATAGTTAAATGTATAATTTTCATTTAGTATTTTTTATTGACAAGAAAAACCAACAACACAATTGTTGATTTATCATTACTTAGTATAATATTTATAGTACCTACATTTAAATTACATACTCACTTTGTATTTGTAATATTTTTCTGTTCGCAAATATTCGCTTTACTGAACTTTTCTCTGTTATTTTGTTAAACCAATTATGTTTACTGTTGCTTATTACTTTTCCGCACTCCACTATACTAGCGGAAAAGTAATGTAATCGTGTAAAGAAAAAGTGAAAAATTATTTTTGGGTTTATTTTTCGTTTTTCGGTCTAAAAACCAAAAAAAAAATGGTTTTTAAAAATTTTTTGCTATGTGTGTGTGTGTCGTCGTTGTCATCGGCATTAAAATTTCTTGTTAGCACTATAACTCAACTAAATCATGTCGGATCGATCGGGTTTTGACTGATCCTGATCGGGGACGTCTCCCAGATGACACCTATTGATTTTGAGGTGGATAGGACACACCCCACCCTGTCCATGAGTCATGAGAGCACGATGGTGGACTATTTGAGAAATTTATTTTGTTAATACGATAACTCAACTATATCGTGTCGGATCGATCAGGTTTTGACTGATTATGATCGCAAACGTCTCCCAGATGACACCTATTGATTTTAAGGTGGATAATTTACACCCCACCCTATCCATGGATTATGAGAAAGCACGACGGTGGACTATTTGAGAATTTTTTTGTTAGCACGATCACTCAATTAAATCGTGTCGGATCGATTGGGTTTCAACTGATTCTGATTAGGGACGTCTACGAGACGACATCTATTGATTTTGAGGTGGATAGGACACACCTCACCCTGTTCAGTGGTCATGAGAAAGCACGAGGGTGGATTATTTGAAAAAAGTAAAACTGTCGCATAAAACAGATATTCTGCATTTATGTGTTGGTTTATTTTTTCTCGGTCATTCAATATCGAGATAAATATGTTCTACGTGCGGAAAAGTCCGTTTTAAGGTTTTAAAACTGTTTATTATTTATTATTTAAACATATAGTTTAGAATTTTTACTATTTAAATGTTACCAATGCAATGGCATCATAAGGAATTAATGTATTGAGATACTTTGGATACGCATCCGTGAAATTATAGGCAAACATTAATTAATTTTTGGGGTTAATTATGTCCTTGATTGAAAAACAGTTACGCCCTGTATTGACCAAGAGCATAATTAATTCTAAAATTTATTCATTATTGCCTATATTTCAGAAGAGCGTATGGAAAGTGACCCTTTACATTCCATTTCGATGGTACTACTACTACTACTACTACTAAACTAGGAAATATGATGGGGTCCTAGATTAGTTACTCAACGCGGCAATTACATGGACGGGTGACCTATCGTATTCTCCTATAAAGATATTTGAAACAATGTCATTTGTACTGTGATTCAGGGTAGCAGACTGGGCCCAGTAATAGAAGTGTCGTTGTATGCTTAGGTTCGGCTCCCAATGGGAAGGGTTTGATGCCTCTCCCTTAACATGAGTATATTTGTCCTCGTCTCTACGTGTAACCTTTCCCTCCTCAGCCTGGTGTTTTAGGGGACGTCAATTTATGCGTCTGTAAACTTATAAAACTTATTGCAATATAGGGTATTTTAATAGGGACGTTCGAAATTTGTTAGGTTATAGCAGCCATTTTGAATTGTTCAGTAGTGTATGGCAAATCACCATGGAACATTAAGAGCTGGTAGAAATCCACTTCCAGTTCCAATCAGATTAAGTTGGATATGAATTTCAAGTCATGCTACAGTGCTTAATATTTAACATAAACATAAATGTTATCGTTATAAAGTTACATCGACTGAATAACCATCAGAAGTTGGTTTTGATTATCGAGTGCAATTCTGCGAGGAAATGCAATTACATTGTAATAATGACAATATATTTACGAAAAATATTATTTTTTCGGGTGGAGCCACATTTTTCCTTAATGGAATTGTAAATACACAAAACTGTATATATTGAGCCTCACAGAATCCACAATGGATGCAAGAATCACTGCTCAATCTCCAAGAAAAGTGAATCTTTGTGTAGGTATAGTCAGAAACAAAATTTTGGGCTCATATTTTTTTATGACTACTTGACTGGCGCAAGGTATGTGCAACTTTTACAGCAATAGTTAATTCCAACACTGACAGCATTATACCCAAATGCAAATTAATTTGGTATCAACAGGACAGTGCACCTCCTCATTACGTTATTCCTGTTCATACTTACTTGGACAACATATTTCCACAACGATGGGTAGGGCGACGTAAAGCTATAGAGTGGCCACATCGTTCCCCAGATCTTAAACCTCTTATTTTTTCTTATAGGGTCGTTTAAAAACCAAAGTCTGTCAATAAACATAGATGATTTAGAAGAGTGGATTCGTCAGGAAATGCGCAATATCGAGCCGGAAATAATTGACATAGTTTAGAATGAATTTATTTTGAAACTAATACATTAATAAATAGTTAATGGGTGACAGTTTGAACTCAATATTAGTTAAGGTATTCAATTGATTTTGTTTTGTATATCAATAAATAAATTTTCAGTTAAATTTCCTTTTGCATTTGGTCGAATTGTTCTGTATACAACTTAATAAAATTTCCTAAAAACACTCAAAACGTGTTCACTATATTGAAAAAAAAAATAGGGGTTGCCATTTAAAAAAAATCGCCCCCTTTGGTCCTGCAAAAGTACGCCCCTATACATAGAACTAATGTATTTCAAAAGACAGCAAATTTAAAATACGTTTAGATCCATTCGAGCATTTTTGCAGAAAAAAAATATTTTACGGGATGTTTCAGGTGTTCCAAAACTTCTTTTCCACAGTATATATTTTTATTCAAAAATAAAGAAACATATCTAGTATTTTTTTTTTTTTAGATATTCATCAAATAACCTACATCGATTTACTTAAATTGTGAAATGGTTTATTGTACCTATACCAATATTAGAATATTTACAGGAACTAAGAAATAAACTAAAACTCGTGTCTTTTTCAGGATATTTCATGTTAAACAGGAATTTTTGTTTAATATCTTATTTTAATAACTTTTTACATACCAAAAATATAGTCGTTCGATCACCAGACCTTATTATTTTATTACTCAAAACTGGGTTAACAACAAAATTAATTGTTTACTACGCCTTGTTCAAATTCAATGCGTAGAGGAGTTTTCATTCTAAAAATAACACAAAATAAAAATTTAGGCTACATAAATATACTCGTATGAAAGAGCACAGTTGCTTAGTTCCAATATGTAAAATTAAATCAAACTAATTTATTATAAGAAAAAAGTAATGCTAGGAGATTCTGACAATTTAATGAGAAAGGCGTCAAACGAAACAAATTTATATCGCAACTTTAAAATCCAGCGAGATATTTATCGCTATACAGAAAGATAAACACTTAAATATCATATTCTGGGTACATATAAATACATAATAAACTGTTGAAGTTTGTGAATAAGTGGTGGGCCCATATGGCGTAAAGATGCTATAGGAGACAATAACTATAATGAAATGACAATGATATTAATTCCAGTGTCACTGTTGCGGTAAAGACGGGGCGCAATTCGACTTAAAGGGGGTGAATATATCCCAGGATTTCCCAAAATATAGCTCAATAATGTAAGAATGACGAGAAAATGAATGCGTCTTTTCAAGCGCTCGCAAATTATTGAACTATATTTGGTGAAATTCAGAAATATATCCAACAATATTGTGGCAGTGTTTTACTGTTATTAAAAATAGATGCAAATCATGCACAAATGCAAAGGTTATGAGTTGAAAGTTGATAGACTTATTGGTAAGGAAAAATTGATTGAAATATGTATCAGGGAACTTTTCCTCTAAGACAAATATTTACATTATCATCAACATGCATATGTAGGGTGTTACAGTAAGAATGCAAGATTTGAATTGGCTGTCATGATTCGATAGGTCAGTAACTGTGGCAGGTCAACAGGACGCAGATAGGGGTCAGTAAACATGGAGCGCTACACGGTACAGTAACGCGTCCTCATAGTTAAACATTACTTTAAAAATGGTTATAAAGTTTGATTGCTACAATTCATAAAGTGCGTCCAATTTTCGGTAGAAATAATGTTCCAAATTTATCAACTGTGAAGAAGACAATCGAATAATTCCAAAATACTGGTTCAGTAATTGCTGTGAAACACACTTCACGAGCTCGTAATGGTCGTTCAGAACAAAATACCACGGCAGTTCGCGACAACGTGGCCAAGAATCCAAGTATCTCGATTGGTCATAGTGCACAAGAATAGGGCATTTTAGCAACCACTCTTCGCCGTATTCTCACTAAATATTTCCATCTCCGTGCTTACAAAGTCCAATTGACTAAACAACTTCTGCCAACAGACTATGCAGAGCGTAGAGAGTCCACCAATTGGGTGGAACAACAAGAAGTGAATGCCGATTTTGTGGACAAAATCATCATCAGCGACGAGGCCCATTCTCACCTTGATGGCTTCGTTAATAGGCAAAATTTCGGGTGCATTTTGTGCTCAGAAAAGCCACTAATGATTCATAAGAAACAGATGCATCCCCAACGTGTCACAGTTTAGTGTGCAGTGTGGTCTGAAGGAGTCATTGGACAATTTTTATTTGAAGACGAGGCACGTAATGCATTAGCGGTAAGTGGCGAACATTATCGTGACATAACCCAGTTCTTTATGCCTCAATTGGAAGATATTGCTCTTGCCACACGACCCGTGAAATATTGACGGTCTTGAGCGAATTTTTTTCTGGTCGTGTCGTCATCTCCCGTTTTGGTAACCAAAAGTGGCCGCTAAGATCTTGCAATTTAACATCTAGACCTGGACTTTCCTCTGTGAGATTTTCTGAAGTCTCAGGTTTACGTCAACAAACCAAGCCACTCAAGCATTGAAGGCTGAGTCAGTTCTACTTCAATTTCATTGATGGAAATTGACCAAGTACGAAAAATTCCTAAGATAGTTTGCATTATAAATCTATTTTTTATTACACAGACTAAAATGGTCTACGTTACTAATGTAACGAAGATATCATTAATTTAGTATAAGAAAAATAGAACAGATAGAAGGATTTACCTTGGCTGTCTGCATTTGTTATCACATTCCGTAATAACAAGTGGGGTTGCCATTAAAAATATCGGTGATGTCATACATCCTACACTAATCCCTCTGTATGCAATTTTAAAAAATGCACACCTAAATATAAAATTTGACGGGTCCGAGAGTTTCCCCTAAAGATGTTCCTTGAATTTCTAACGAATTTATTCATTACTTTACGAAAATACTGTATATTCATCGTACTTGGATCTCTTTAAGTTAATATTACAGAATTGTGAATAGCAGAAGTACATATATCTCACATAAAACTTACTTATAAAATGTTTAAGAAAGTTTATTCAAAAAGCAGTAGTTGATTAAATTCATGTAATTGGATTTTGAAGTCACATATTAATAATAAGAATATTTCTATACTTGTTTCAGTTAATCGTGAACGTTGAGAATGCATTACTACTATATAGATTACTACTAAACCTGGTAATCTAGAGGAACTGAGGAAAATAATTGTCCAGGGACCTCAAAGAATAAGGCGACAAGGTATGTTAAAAGCAATTCGTATCCAATTCAAACAACGATTGTACTGTCACATCAAAGTCATGGGTGATCATTTGATTATTGGACAAATAATTTAACTTCATTATTATTTTGTAAAATTAACTACTTTTCCGTGCGTCACACCACTGTTTCTTCTTAAATAACTTTCACTTTATATTACATAGATGACCTTATTATTATTTATTACGATATTCGTTATAAAACTTATTATTCATTACGATTTTCTTAATTAACTTGCAATGTTTACAGTTTTCATGCAACCGTCCATTTCCTACCCAAGCGCCCTCTATTAAACTCGATGTGATTTCGTCAGTGAGCGTACTTAAGGTTAAAATACTACTTCGTCGATCTTTATACAGGGGCTACATAAGTTAACTATTAATAACATAGATATATGTATAATATAACTAATCAGAAAATAATGTATTTATAATAATGTGTAAATAATGAACTAAAACCTTTAATATTCTCAAGATATTCTCAAGGAATATAAATAATATTATAAAATATACAGTTATAGTAATAATAAATATTATGAAGGTATACATTTATAAAAGTAGGTAAGTAGTTTTTATTCAAATTAACCCTAATATTAATATTCATAAATTAATTTCCGATTACTTATATTACATATACATATTTTTGGAACCACTGTATACTAGTCCCCGGAGTCGTAACTTTAGGCATGCTCAGTGACCAAATCACATCGGATTCAATAGAGGATGCTTGGATAGCAGCATAATGAAAATTGTAGACGGCAACATGAAAATGTTGAACGTTTAAGAGCAAATAAATTATGGTAGGTAATCAATAAGTTATTGATTTCAATGTATGATATGTATAAGTGAAGTGTTGTAACATCTACTTATGTCATATTAGGTATCTACGTAATGTAAAGTGAACATTATTTGATAAGGAAAAGTGATATCACGTGCCGAGATGTTGAAAATTAATTTTCTCGAAAACTGTGTATGACCGCCAAAAACTAAAGCCAGATTCTTATTCAACACCCTCGAAATTAGGGGGTAGCCAAATTTTGGTGAGGATTTGAGAGTTTTACACTAAAGTAAATAATTACCGGTTTTTTTTTTATAAAAAAAATATTTTAACAGCTATTCCCGGTGTTTCATTTTAAATAGGATGGCCCGTATACTAATACAGTCATGTAGCTTGATATTCCACTTTTCTCGATGCATCGAAGATCGAGGTGCTAGCTCCACTCAACAAATTGATGCAGGCTCGCATTATACTATTTCGTCTCGAAAGATAAGGCCCTTCTGTTGCGCATTCATACAATTAACCCACTCGTAAACTTTCGACGATACCACGCCGCACATCTCTGGCGTCTGCGATGAAACGAAACAAGATAACATAATAACATAGAGAACGCCGAGCGGAAATAATTCTCCTGCACCTGATAGAGTTTGCTACAAATCGTCGTGTGCATTCAGATTTATCATTTGAGGAAATGTGTTTGATTAGCTGCTTTCCTACGTTTATAGTTTGTACGTTAGGGCATACAAATAGGTAGAAATATGAAAATGTTTATAGAGAATGTTTCAACTTATTCAATTTCTCACATTAATCCCTTATTGTAAACTTAAGAAATAAGATTTTAATAAGGACATTATATGATTCAACACATGTACCGGAAATAGTTCCTGATCATACAGAAGTTTTTAGTTCACGTATACGCTAAACAATTTTGTTATTTTAAATAGTTAATCCTATATATCAGTAACATAGAAGTCGAAAATCAAGAAAGGAACTACCAAACCACCAAGCGGTTATCAAAGTAGTTCCCGAATAGCAAGGCTATTACATAATCACTATAGGAAACAACTACTCCTCGGGCTAAAGCCCCGCCAGGCATTGAATTATACCTAAAAGCGATCCTCGGACCCTTTCTCGTGTTTCTGCACGATCAGATAAGGTTTCAAAAAATAAAACCCGCCACAGGTAGGATTCGATATTTGTCCCGGATTGGAACGACATACAGCTGTTTCGAACTTATTAGTTCTCATTAGTGCTGTACATGGTACCCCGAACCAGAACAAATGCGGAATGAAATTTGTGGGGTATACATCTTAATCGATACGATCTATGTCAGTAACGTATAAGTCGAAAATCGAGAAAGGAACTATCAAACCGCCAAGTGGTTATCAAAGTGGTTCCCGAATAGCAAGGCTATTACATAATCGCTATAGGAAACAACTCCTCCTCGGGCTAAAGCCCCGCCATGCATTGAATTATACCTAAAAGCAAACCTCGACCCCTTTCTCGTGTTTCTGCACGATCAGATAAGGTTTCAAAAAATAAAACTCGCTACAGGTAGGATTCCACATTTGTCCCGGATTGGAACCGAACGACATACAGCTGTTTCGAACTTATTAGTTCTCATCAGTGCCGTACATGGTACGCCGACCCAGGACAAGTGCGGAATGAAATTTGTGGGGTATACATCTTTATCGATACGATCTATGTCAGTAAGATATAAGTCGGAAATCGAGAAAGGAACTACTAAACCGCCAAGCGTATCATCATTATCAAAGTAGTTCCCGAATAGCAAGGCTATTACATAATCGCTATGGGAAACAACTCCTCCTCGGGCTAAAGCCCCGCCAGGAATTGAATTATACCTAAAAGCGATATTCGACCTCTTTCTCGTGTTTTCTATATATGAGTGTATTTTCGGTTTGCACTTACTTTTATTATATCAGTTTTATGTACCATCAAGAAATGGAGTGATGCGAAAAATTCGTCACATTGCTCTGAAATATAGGCAATAGTGAATACATTTTGAGTTAATTATGCTCTTTTGGTCAAAAGGAGAACTCAAAAATGTATTCAGTATTGACAATATTTTCAAAAAAATATTACATTTTTTTATGTAGTTGGACAGAGTTGAATTTTCTTCAAAATTATGTGTATTTATTGAATGCATCTTACTCGCTTAACTTTAAAAATATGAATAAGCTAATTATAGAGAACGGTGTCTTTTGTCTTTATTGACTCTTTTTTTATATAATTATTGCGAAGTGCACCCCATTTTAACTTATCATATTGCAAATATCCGAATGATACATAATCGAATTAAAGTTATATTTAAATTAATCATCGGATTATCTATCATATCTCGAATATTATTATAAACGGAAGACATAATAAGGATAAAGTGGGAAAATACATAAATAAACTTGTGAAACGGCAGTATACATCATCTGAACATCCATTAACCAATCCTCACTTTAATTCTGAATATTATGTAATCGAATATTTCGAATACATATGTATCACTGGACTCACGGATATTCATACTAGGTCATATTCATATTCCCTAGGGTATTACAACAGACCAAATAAAATTAATCTATATCTATAATATTAGTTAATTTGAGGATAAATATTAATACTTCAGTATTCGGAATAGACTGATATTTGGATCATATCAGTAAGGTACCCCCTATTCTATTTCTATTATTCTATTAAGGGTGTGCAAATATCATTATAGTTGGGATATGCTTAGGTCTCCAATACTCTGTCAAAATTAAGAATTTATAGTTGTAAAAAGTCAAATACGATTAGAAAACATTTATATTCTTTTATTGAACTTTTATTATAACTTGAAAACCCACAATGAAACATCAGAGAAGTAAATAGTAATAGTAAGAATTCTTATGATTATGCCTTTAATATCTTTACATCGTAACCAATTTTGCACTCTTGGTTACGATGCGAAGACACTGATATATCGATAATTTTCGATAAAGATATAGTGATATCGAAATATCGATATCTATATTATTATAACAATGGTTTTCAATTATATCGATAAAGTTTGTCGTTATACCGCTCCATTTGAAAATCAATATATCGATTTATCACTAACATCGATATATCGATAAAAATATAGTGATATGGAAATATAGATATTTATATTGTTTAACAATATTTTTCAATTATATCGATATATTTTATATGGCGTTATACCATTTGAATGTCAAATAGATACTAGGTATATTACAATTTTATATTATTGTTAAAATAAAGTAGTTATGTCTTCGGTATAGAGAAATGCATTATGATACCTAATTGGAACTAGGCGATATAGTATGTGCTGCCAATGGTTCAAACAAATCGCTGAACGCAACTGTAATGTTCCTCAATTCTAGTAAAGTGGTATTATTTGTGTATACTCCATGGATACATTATACCACATTATATCACATTATACAATTGATAATTTAACTTCTAGGTAAATACCTTGGTTATAGTAATCACAGATACATATAATTAGTATAAAATCTAGGTATTCATAAATGACGGAGTGGAACAGTTTGATATTCTGCAAAATAGAAGATCTGTTAATCAGAGAATATCTACTAAATGGTAGATCAGTGGGTTGAAACGTCATGAGTTGCAGTTTTTTTGACATTCGCTACTGAAAACAAAGCTGTAAAGTTTTTTGTAATTTAGGTATAATCATAAATATAAAAAGGTAACTATAATATATTATGCATAATGAATATTTAACATGCAATGTTTAAGTTTTAGTAAATATGGACCGTCTGTTACGTCTTGGTGGTGGCATGCCCGGTTTGAGCCAGGCGCCTCCTCCGTCTGATGCCCCCGTAGTAGATACGGCCGAACAAGTATACATCTCTTCCTTGGCCTTATTGAAAATGTTAAAGCACGGCAGAGCAGGTGTACCCATGGAAGTTATGGGTCTTATGTTAGGTATAATGAAATTGAGGTTAGTTATGACTTGCGACTTCAATAAGGTGACTTTTATAGGTGAATTTGTGGACGACTACACTGTCAGAGTAATAGACGTATTTGCCATGCCACAGACTGGCACAGGTGTCAGTGTAGAAGCCGTAGATCCAGTATTTCAAGCGAAAATGTTGGATATGTTGCGTCAGACTGGAAGACCGGAAATGGTAGTTGGCTGGTACCACTCTCATCCTGGATTTGGTTGTTGGTTATCAGGAGTAGATATAAATACACAACAAAGTTTTGAGGCCCTTTCGGAGAGGGCGGTAGCTGTGGTAGTTGATCCTATTCAGTCTGTTAAAGGAAAAGTTGTTATTGATGCTTTCAGGTATGTACTTTCATAATGTAATTAAATGTTATATTGTATATGTTGTGTTTTATAGGTTGATAAATCCAAATATGATGGTACTTGGACAAGAGCCTCGCCAGACAACGTCAAATTTGGGACATTTACAAAAACCGTCAGTGCAAGCATTAATCCATGGATTGAACAGACATTATTACTCTATTAGTATTAACTACAGGAAAAACGAGCTGGAACAGAAAATGTTGCTCAATTTACATAAAAAATCATGGATGGACGGTCTGACTTTAGCTGATTATGGAGAAAATTGTAGTGTTAACGAAAAAACCGTTGCCGATATGCTCGAATTGGCAAAGAATTACAACAAGGCACTAGAAGAAGAAGAGAAAATGACTCCTGAACAGCTGGCGATAAAAAATGTTGGCAAACAAGATCCAAAGAGGCATTTGGAGGAAAAAGTTGACGTTCTCATGACAAACAATATCGTGCAGTGTTTGGGGTCGATGCTGGATACTGTTGTGTTCAAATGATTTTATGTATCCGCGTGCTTGGTTTATTTTTATTTCAACCTTTTATAACAATAATTTATGATCATAAGATATTTTTTTCAATACATTTAATTTCTTTCCAGTTGTTATTGTTTTCATTTTAAATGAGTAAGAGTGTTTTTCCATGTCCATTCCTTTGTCATAATATCATGACATTCTTTAAGCTTTCTCTAAATGATTTGTTGCGAGAATTTACATATATGTAAATTTTGCCTTTTAGTAAACTATAATTTTTTAATGTACTTGGTGTCATAGATCTATATCACCGTTAATTGAAAGTAAATTTTAAATGTAAAAATAATCTGGCCAGTCAAGATGGATGTATTATCTCTCATATTTAGTAACTTTTTTCACCATTGAGGTTGGAAGTTACCAATCAAAACTAGAAAAAACATGATAGTAAATGAAATTATTATCTGGTTACTGTCTGTGTTCCAAACCACTGTCCCTTTACATATGATACCTCCATTGTTTAAAGAGTAATAACATAAAGACCAGATTGAATACGAAAAACCTTTTCTGACTATATTTTCACACACACATTAATGATGCCAACCCTTAAGGAGCTACTTTTATCTATAATTATCAAGTAGAAAGAGGATACAATTTGTTGGGGCTTGGGACAAAGTCTTTCACATAGCTCCACTCGGGATTAAGTGGTGCAATTCTTCTATTCAAGTTGTCTGTCCATGGAAAGAAAATTGTGAAGAGGTTGTGAAGCTTCTATAGGGACTCTATTAATAGTTTTAAATATTTCGTTAACAATTTTCAATGTACCGTTGTGAGAAATAGTAACAAGACATCAATATATATTCTCCTGAATTTTAGAGTTAATTATGTTCTTGGTTTCAAAATAGGTGTAGTGCGATCCCTGTTGTGCAAAAATTGATTACTTACCTCCTATATTTAAAGAAAACGTAGGATGTGTCTCATTACAATATTTCTCAATTGTACTTAATTTAGTTTACCTATGCCCTGCATAAAGCAATGTGTTCTATCGGTTTTTTAATTTAATCCCAACACTTTTTTAATACTGTACAATCTTGTACAGATCAAAATTACTTCTTTGCCTAGAAGGTGCATATTTTTCTCGATCAGAAATTAAGTTTATATCTATTAAGTATTTATAGTAATATATCAGAATTATATCTGTATTCACAATGAAAAGAGGACTAAATTACAACGAAAAAAGTAGGGAATGCACCTATGTACATATCATTTCAAATAAAGAAGATATTGCTTGTAAAGAAAGCTTTGGACACCTTGTATAATTTATTCTTAGCCGGGTGATAATTAAAATTTACCACAGTTTCCTTCATTGAGAAATATGCACTACCCGTATTAAGAAAAACAACATAAAAAGTAATTGAGGAATTTCTTCAAATAAAGATTTGCTTGTAAAGAAAACTTTGGACACTCTGCATATGGTACATTATTTTTGTCCTGATGATAATTAAAACCAATTTATTTCATTGGGAAGTATGCATCACTCAGTAAAGAAAACGACAAAAAGTAATTAAGGAAATAGTGATGAGTATTTGTTTAATAAAAAATTATATAAAACATATTATACTGGAGATAATGATTTTTATAAGTAGAAAAAAGCGTGGCAAGGAGAATAAAAAAAATTTCAAATTAATAACGCTTCAGAATTTTATTTTTTTTTTTTTTTTTTAATTTGGTACCCTCTGATATGATACGGCTATGGTATAACATCTCCCTACAAGCTTTATCCGTCCACGTGTTTTAGATGAATTCTTTCAAATTAATTATTAGGCACCGTACTATAGTCTTGTATCTAGACTGGCAACTCACATTGAATAAAATAATGAATTGGAATTCATTATTCTTTGTGGCAACCTGAAATAAAAAGAACATTGTTTATAACATTGGTGTCAAATCAGGTTTCAACCCTTACACAATAAAAGCCTGAGGTTTTCCATCTTAAGATTTAATATCATATACAGGATGTCCCATAATTAGCCTGGGGATTCCCAGTGTGCCCGAGGGACATTTTCCTGCAAAGATAAGATTGTAGACACATTATTTGAATATTTTACGATTGTATATTACCTTCCATGACTTGTACTTAACATGTTTCTGCCTAAACTTGTCAAGTTACTCATATAGCAAACTATAGATCCATTTTACACTATGAGAAGCAGCTTTCAAACTGACTGAAATTAAGAAAATCGGTAATTATTTACTTGAGAGTAAAACTCAAATCCTCACCAAATATTAGTTAACCCCCCATTTTCGGGGGTGCTGGAAACGAATCTGGCTTCAGTTTTTTCCGCTCGGACATAGTTTTCCAGAAAATGAATTTTCGCACGAGACACCACTTTTTCTTATCAAATAACTTTCACTCCACAATACGTATATACTAGTACTAATATGAGTAGATGCTACAACATTCCTTTATACATATCATACATTAAAATAGTCCTAAACGTTATTATTCATTACGATATTCTTAATTTACTCGTCTTTCTCGCCCATTTGTTATCGCCCTATATGAAACCACATGTGAATTAACATCATGCGTGCCTATATTCACTACGTTGTGGTCAGTATACAGGGGCTGCAAAAGTTAACTATGGATATTATGTATGTGCAATGAACTCAATATATAACTGTATGTGTAATTGTAATATAATGTACATATGTGTAATATAACTAATCACGGAAAATCATTTATATGTTACAGATAGAATGGATACTTAGTTCTAAAACTAACCAGCTAGTTTGTAAACTAACTAAATATGCGGTTATTTTGAAGGAATCAGGAACTGAACTACATACGCTGTTATTTTGAAGGAGCCTAACCTAACCTAACTGTCTACTTATTCTGGTTAGGTTCCTTCAAAATAACAGCGTATTTAGCGTAGCTGGTTAGTTGTAAAACTAATTATCTATTCTAGCCATAACATATATCTGTAGCTGAGAGGTAAACAGTCGTAACTCCAATTTTTGCCGGATTGTTGTTTGCTTTTTTGTCTCGATGGTTTGTTGGTTGCTTATATTTTTAGGTTAGACAATGTAGTATCTCCATTTATCAGTGAGGTAAAGAAACATATCTCCAATCCAATAGTGGCATAAAAATATAAGCAACTAACAAACCGTCAAGGCAAAAAAGCAAACAACAATCCGGCAAAAATTGGAGTTACGACTGTTTACCTCTCAGCTACATATATATAAATGATTTTCCGATTAGTTGTATTACACATACATACATAATATTGATAGTTAACTTTTAGAGCCCCTGTATACTCACCACTACGTAGTGAATGTAGGCACGCATGGTGTTGATTCATATGTGGATTCATACAGGGCGATATCAAATGGACAACGACTGCATGGAAATTGTAAATGTTTGAAATTAAGAAAATCGTAATAAAAAATAAATTTTATGACGGTTTTAATGTAAGGTATGTATAAAGGAAATGTTGTATCATCTACTCGTATTAATATTAGCTATCTCCGTAGTGTAAAATGAAAGTTATTTCATAAGAGAAAGTGGTATCCTGTGCGGAAAATTCATTTTCTCGAAAACTACGTCCGAGCGGAAAAGACTGAAGCCAGATTCGTTTCCAGCATCTCCGAAAATAGGTGGGTAACCGATATTTGGTGAGGATTTGAGAGTTTTACTCTCAAGTAAATAATTACCGGTTTTTTTTTAATTTTTTTTTATAAGATTGAAATAACAAATTATGAAAAATAAAATAGAAAAATAATAAGGAAATCATACTTTTAAATATAAATTCTGAAACACCCTGTATTATTTAACACTTATACTTACTTATTATTTACTTAGTTGACATCACTGCCATTCCATTTATAAATAAAGACAAAGTAAAAAAAGAAGCAATATTTATTACTTGTAAATAAATCTATTCCATTCTTTACATAACAAAGTAAAATTAAAACTAGCTCAGTTCTGGGATGGGGCAGATATCAAGCCATATGGCACCTGTTACCTCCAAAAATCTTTATAAATTTATACGAGAAATCAATCTTTGTTGTGCAAATTATCAGCTGAGTCTTCGTCAGTATTCCGCTTCTCGCCATCGTCTTTACGCGCTTCCGTATCCTGTCTCTCCTGAGTACCAGCTGCCTCTCCCGTATTGCCTGTACTAGTAGACGGATTTTGTTCAGCGCCACTTGTCGAGGGTGCATCATCGCCTGACTGTATTTGAGGCGTAGCTTTTGGCTTATATTTGCTATTATAAACAGGTAACCTCGGCCTGAATACAGGGTATGGCGCCATCATTGGATTTCTGAAAGGCAAGAATATGGGGGCGGCGCCGGGTATTCTAGGGTAAAGTGCCGGCGGGTAAAACCTGGGGTTAGCCGGAAAGCCAGCACGGATGGGACCAGGTATCCAAAATTCGCTGCCCGGGATTCCCTGAAATCAAATTTGAAACATCGCAGATCAACAGGACTTTCGCTCCTTACAACAGAAAAGTATAAAGATTTGATTTTGACATGTCTAAATTATGAGATAATTATTGGGGATTCGTCGATAGATCCTTAAAGAGTTATTCTTGGAAACAGAAGAGATGCGATGATTTTATAAACATAAATAACTTAATTATTGAACTATTTATTGTAATTTTTCGTGATTTTCTGAATTCGTTTGAAGTTTTTCCCACCCCATACATTGTCAATTGACCATCTATTAAAATACTGGAAAGGTGAAAGGATGGAATAATTCGATATTAAGTAAGCACATTAGTGGGGAGGAGCATGCCTAATGGCTAGAGGAGTAGGCTAGGAGTAAATTTATGGGAATTGTGGGCGGAGCAGGCGAGAATAGAGGAGGAGTCTAAACTGAGGGGGCAATTATATAGAACTCTCATTTATGCTCTGCTGATGAACAAAATGTAATCTGCTAGTCACTAATACCCTGGCTCAAAAGCAACCTTCTCATTTGAAACTCATAAAACTTATAATACAGTACCTTGAAAATGAGAATTAATAAAAAATAAGTTAATACATTTATATTTTTATTATTCATAGCAAAACATGCTGTTTAATTCGTTTAATTTTAAGCCTAATCATCTTTCTTATGACATCCAAAATAAAAAAGAACAACTAGCACTGTGCGGCCTAAGGAAATTATAAAAGGGCTACAGCCTGTCATTTTACAGGGTTATACGGGAAAAATCTGTGACTCTTATTCTGAGATTTTTCCTGAATTACATGAATTTAATGTTAATTAAGGTTTAAGGTAAATAATTAAAGATTTATAAATTTATACGTTGTTTACAAAGATTCGATAATTTACTGTTTAACTATATCTAATTAATTTATTTTAATAAACTCATAATGTGCATGAAAACATCGTCAACATAACATTATAATATATAATTACAATAATAATTATCACCAAATTTTATTTTAATTTGTCTTAATTAGTTTTGTATCTCCAATATGTAATGTGCCTCCCCCTAGATCCGATCCTGTCTATTCTTGCTTATTGATGTAATATTTTTACATTGATATGCTCTGTAGTTTAATTTAATTAAAAATCATTGTCTATACATGGGATTCCATATTTTTCTTCTCTGGTATGCCATAATAGCACAAATAAATTGTTTGTTCATAAAATATGCTTTCATTTATTTTTATTATTATTAAAACTATACTCAAACTGTAAATAAAACCAGAATTTTCTTTTTTAGACTACTTTCACCTTTAGATATTTTGCCTTTCTCCTAGTGTATCTTCTATACACATTATATACACCACAATTTCCTAATAAATAAATGAATACGAATAAACGATGTACCTCGTAAAAAGCAAAGTCCGCACTTTGATCACTGTGAGGTGAGGGATTCCTATGCTTCCTTGGGGAACGACTGCGACTCCTCCTATGCTTATCAGACTTATAACTCCTATCCCTTTCGTAACCTGGAGATCTATTCGACCGCCTGTGATCTCGGCCCCTACTGAAAGTAACAATAGGGGGATGAGGTGATCTGCTCGACCTACTCCTCTTGTCAGGGGGGCCCCTGTGGCTATCGTACCTATCTGGTGAACGGCTGTGCCTTCTTGGATATCGATCGTATCTCCCAGGAGGACTAAAATGCAATGCTCTTTTACCCAGACCAAACTACAAAGTCTTTGATACTCTATATAATCAAAGCCCCAATTTTTGTGTAATATTAAATGGCATCAGGTAATTTTTATTGATTACTGAGATGCTGCTGTTTAAATACTTAACTATGCCTTAAAAGAGATGCGAAATTAAAATAGTAGAATTGAATATAATTTTCAAGACATGAGGAGTAATGAAATTGAGTATTCATAGGCATAACTTTTGGATACAATAATTGGTGGAACATTTCGCTTTAGAAATTTATTGAATTATAGTTTTTTCAGAAACAAATAGGAAATGCCTAATTTTGAAATTTTCTGAATAATGTCAAAATAATCCCTATAAAATATGAATTATAAAGAAATGTTTTATTTGTCTGGAAATTTCGCTTCAGCTTGTTGATATTTTATAACAAAACCATGAACATTCTTCTGGTTGTTTAAATGGAAATTTAAAATAAGTTTCACTGCCACCCAGGAATAATTTTTCATAAAAATATCGTCCTCATTGCAGCAATAATCTTGACCATGCAATTGTAACAAATTATCAATAATAATAACATTACTTAATTAATTTTAACATAGCAGTGATAAATATTCACTATAGACGGTATAAATCATTATACACAACACCATTTCATGTATTACCATAGTCTTACCTTCTGTCTCTACTCCCATTGGGATGCCTATTGGGCGACCTTGACCTTGGCCTTCGCTCAGTTTCATGTTTGGTAGGCGATCTACTCCATCTCTTCTCGGGACTTTTATAACCAGGCGACTTCTCTCGTCCCCTCCTATCTACATAATAAGGTTTGTCGGGTTTTGAAGGTGACTTCGACCTTCGACCTTTTGATGCGTCACCATACCTGGGCGACCTAGCTCTGTCCTGTCCTCGCCTTGGCGACGGCGACTTCCTGGGCGATCGACTGGGTTTCCGCGACGTAGACGGTTTCTGGTGATCGGGCGATGGGTATTTTCTGTACCTATCCCTCGACAAGGACCTGCTGTGCCTTGCATGGGATCTTCAAATAAAATCTAAGTCACCATAAAGATAATATCGCCCTAACAAGGTTTTCCTTTTTAAGGAAAACAAATTAAAAAGCAAAACACAACACTCCCTAGTAGGCACACTGATGCCGCGATATTCACCACAGACAACGCTTCAAGTCTACCAAATCAATCTAAAGGTAATATTGCCCTAATATTTTTTTACAGATAGTATGAATTTTTTATTAGAAAAATACGAGATTCTTAAAATCATGTATTATCTCTTAAAATCACTTAAAAAAGGAAAACATTAAGAAATACCACCACACCTGCAGTAAACTCTCTAAAACCTCAATATTCACCATATACAACCCTTAGAATCTCCATTAGGTCACTCCAAAGATAAGACTGCTCTAATATTTTTTCAGATACTACAATTTTTTAATGAAAAAATCCAACATTTTAAGGAAGACACAATTTAAAAAATCACATCTCTAGTAGGCTCTTTAAAATCACAGACAACCCCTAAAGTTGCTACTCTGTTACCTTAAAGATAACACTTTGTTGCATATACCACAACTTTTTTAATAAAACGAGTACAAGATTTTTGTCGAAAAAAAAAAAATAAATAAAAAAATCACCACATGCCTCCCCTGCCACAGTAGATTTTCTGCAACCTCGAAATTCACCACAGATAACCCTTAAAGTTTCTACTAAGCCACCCTTAACTTACTAAGTAAGTCATCCTTATTTATCTTTAAGGGCAATCTCAAAGTCAAGGTGTAGCCTAGAAAAAAATTTCATATGAACTTCTAGTGTTATTTTTACTTGATCTATATACCTGCGAGAGATTATCTACATATTGTGGGACAGCCTGTATACAAAGTATTTACCAAGATGGAAATTTATTTTTAATGAAAAATATATCTTGGTATATTATTCTAAATGTGAGCTGCAAAAAAATACTTCAGTAAAAATTAGATGTAGATGACAAAAAATATATATACAAATTGATCCAGGACTGTTAATCTTTTCATGAATACTGATGGTTTTTAGAATTATACTTGCAGTAGCAGGTATGTTTGCCTCTTTATTCTTCAATCTTGATTCCCTTACATTTTATTCTGAATATATTTAAAAAAATTTGCATCCTCAAGAGAATACAGTTCTCACAATATTTTTGTTAAAAATGAAATCCATTTTTGTTTTGTTTCGTTTCAATGTATTTTTGTACAATATATGTATATAATTCACTCAATGAAACTGAAACTGGCATTAAAATAAATTTACACTCTGTAAACAAACACCTTGTATAAAGGTCTTGAAGCAGAAGTCACGCAAAAAATGTGTTGTCTCTATGTAGTAATCATTAAAAATCCACTTGAAATCCACCATCGACTATATCATGAGATAATTATTGGGGATTGGTCGATAGATCCTTAAAGAGTTATTCTTGGAAACAGAAGAGATGCGATGATTTTATAAACATAAATAACTTAATTATTGAACTATTTATTGTAATTTTTCGTGATTTTCTGAATTCATTTGAAGTTTTTCCCACCCCATACATTGTCAATTGACCATCTATTAAAATACTGGAAAGGTGAAAGGATGGAATAATTCGATATTAAGTAAGCACATTAGTGGGGAGGAGCATGCCTAATGGCTAGAGGAGTAGGCTAGGAGTAAATTTATGGGAATTGTGGGCGGAGCAGGCGAGAATAGAGGAGGAGTCTAAACTGAGGGGGCAATTATATAGAACTCTCATTTATGCTCTGCTGATGAACAAAATGTAATCTGCTAGTCACTAATACCCTGGCTCAAAAGCAACCTTCTCATTTGAAACTCATAAAACTTATAATACAGTACCTTGAAAATGAGAATTAATAAAAAATAAGTTAATACATTTATATTTTTATTATTCATAGCAAAACATGCTGTTTAATTCGTTTAATTTTAAGCCTAATCATCCTTCTTATGACATCCAAAATAAAAAAGAACAACTAGCACTGTGCGGCCTAAGGAAATTATAAAAGGGCTACAGCCTGTCATTTTACAGGGTTATACGGGAAAAATTCCCTTACATTTTATTCTGAATATATTTAAAAAAATTTGCATCCTCAAGAGAATACAGTTCTCACAATATTTTTGTTAAAAATGAAATCCATTTTTGTTTTGTTTCGTTTCAATGTATTTTTGTACAATATATGTATATAATTCACTCAATGAAACTGAAACTGGCATTAAAATAAATTTACACTCTGTAAACAAACACCTTGTATAAAGGTCTTGAAGCAGAAGTCACGCAAAAAATGTGTTGTCTCTATGTAGTAATCATTAAAAATCCACTTGAAATCCACCATCGACTATATCACACATCCAATATTCCCTTAACACCTGGTAATTTCCCCGATTTCTAGGAAAGTTGTTTTATTATGCCTGTCTACAGGAAGACTCAAGACACTGTAAGAGTTTTGTTGATTTTTTCCTTGGCCTGAATTCTTGTTTTTATCTAATAGCAGCCTATCTATAACCATTTTTGTTACTGCCTATTATCTGCTACATTGTATGACAAAAAATTACAGAAAACCTCTCAGTAATGTTTAAAATGAATAGTGGTATCTTTTGATGTAAATTTTAAAAAACAAAATTAAATACCTCAAGCCCATATCATGAAGTATAAAGGGGAGAAAAAAAAAAAGGTATACACAACTGACTGTACCACAAGATTAAAGTTACAATTTTCCACTGTTAAAATATAAAAAAAAAGATATAAAACAAAATAATAATTTACATAACTCAAATAAATGAAGGCCAAATTAATTCAACTCACTTATATTTGTCATGTTGTGTCTCCGTCTCACGTGACCTAGATCTTCGCCTCAATTCAGAACGTGGGGGTCTATATTCGCCAGGCCTTAAAGGAGTTCGAGACCGCTTCCTATATCTCTCCTCTTCTCGTTCCCTGGAATGTAATCTGCTTCTATACAATAGTTTCTCTCTGTCGTGCTCTGTGCTCCTATCTCTCTGATCCAGGTCCCGGCCTGGTGCATCTTTATCGATACTTTTTCTTCTATCGATATTTCTTCGATTAGCATCTCGATCTGCACTTCGTCTTCTCTGCGGGCTCTTTCGCCTTTCTGCACTTCCATCTAATACTCTCCGTCTATCGTTCCTCTTTTCACCTCTACTCGGTGAGCTGCTTTTACTTCTCCTTCTATAGCTAGACGAGGTGCTTCTTTCCCTCCTAGGGCTTCTCGATTTTGATCGACTGTAACTTCTGGATTTATGTGAATTTTGAGGATCTAATTTGTTTGCATCGGCCAATACGAATCGTTCTTCTTGATTCACTATGACACCCTCACGGTCGAAAATTGATTTTGATCTGCGAGAATCATCTGAAAATTATATTAAGTTTAATAACCCATTTAATATATGATACTAAATGTGTATTATATCTAATTAAGCAAATATTTACAAAAATAAAGCATTAAAAGATTAAATAAAAATTAACATGTGTGACGTATGTAACTCGAAAGCTTCTCTTCCTAAATTATGGGACTTCTTTCTTCGAGTTCCTGCATACTTCTATATGTTCTTCATTGTAGGATTTCCGTCTCCACTTTTTATGCTGATAAAATACTTATAAAATCGTTTACTGTAAAAGCAAATATAATTTCCATTACTAATTTTACTTTTATTATAAACTAATAAAATCAAGCTCACAAATCAAATTTGTTTAAATTCAGTTATAAAGAGTAAATATGACTATTTCTTGAACACAAAAATAACTTTCTTCCCGCATGTCTTCGTAACTTCTTTTCTAGATCTCTCCCCTCTTGAACTCACCATTATTCCTTGACTGATATTTTTTTTGAACGAAAATGAAATGAAAATGTGACAAACTTTATATCTTTTAGTATTACTTTTTATAAGCATGCATTAAAATGAGCTAAAGAATGGCTAAATAAAAATCTATATACATATATAGGAACACAAAAAGGCAAATCTTAAAACACTTACAAGTTTATTTAAGTGGTGATTTCTTCGTTGGCTTGAATTCCTGTGATGTAATCTTCTTCCTTGCAAATATCTTCTATTCTTCTCTATAATTTCCCAAATTCTGATGTCAATAGATACTATTCAAATTAAGAATTAAAAGGGTTAAATTACTTTATGGAAACTGACTCAATATAGGTGTTTGTTAATAAAAATGTTGACAAAGTTTTTATCCATCTACATGCAAAATAAAGACTGAATTTCTTCTTTCATCTTCCTCTTGTTCTTTCTAGAGACACAAGTCCTTCCTTCTTTCACCTATATATTTTCATAGAAAAAACTACAAAACAAAATATCTAATGTAAGTAAAAAGTTGTTGGGTCCATCTCCAACTTCCATAATTTCTAAGAATGAAACTAGAAAATCCTTGAATCAAATATTTACAATATCAACATGTGAGGCATAACAAAACTGTAGGTGTTGTCATACCTCATAGTCATACAACACAATTCGCTTAATGAAAATTAATTATTCTTGAACTTAACATATTCTATGTATTCCCACATTAAAACATGTTTTAGCAAATATATTCAATATATTTTTGTTGAAATTTGCTAGATACACACAAAGAAGACTTATGTACCATAGTTCTCCTGAGCTGTTAATTTTACTACAATTTGTTAAATTTAATTTTTATTTTTACATCCTTATGTTATGTATCCATTTCAGACTTCTTTATGAATCTAAAGTAAATTAAAAATTTTATCATATATAGTCATTGTGCTTTAGCAACAATGTTTAGACCTAGAGAATATACTCAGGTTATTATTATACTATAAGAAAACTATTAACAAATCATTTTTAACTTACATATTTATGAAAATGTTTAAAATGCATTTACAATCATATAGGTACATTTTCATTATTGCCAAAGCACTATATTTAACATAAATCTTTACCCTTCTTCAGATGAATTAAAGGTATGAGCTGTTTCGGGTCATCTATACTTCTTTCAATTGGACCAGGAGGACCTGATGTTGTGACGTTACCCCGTCGGACTGCAACTCTTATTAACTTGAGTTCACTTGCTGGTATACGACTTAAAAACCCCGGTGGGGGCTTAGATCTATATTTCATATGCGTATTTGAAGTTAATTAAATAAACTAGTATTTTAATATGTACAAACCTTGATGTGTTTGAAGAGTTCAGGGACATTCTTAAATTGTTGACTGTAACCTAATATGTGAACTTAGATGTCACATTACTTTACTGAAAATATATTATAAAGTAAATTTTAATACTCATTTAAGTTGGAGAGTCAACGGAAAGAAAGAAAATATTCTGTATTCACATAAATAACTGTCACTGTCAGTGTCAATTGTAAAATTTATAAATGTGAGAATCATAGAATACCAATCACAGAATATCTATGGCAATATTTATTAAGGAGGCTTTAGCAACAACACCTCTAGTGGGTGTTGGCTTTAGTCAAGGATTGTATAGGGATTAGGATTGCTCGATCTCTATCTTTCAATATAGACAGCGCCCCACTCCTTTAAAACATGTTTTGACGTCATCGCGGACTATAACCGTTAAAACGTTATTAAACGTGCTGTGTAAATTCAAGCAATTTGGATAATACTTAATATTTTTCGTGCATTTGAGTGGTGAAGTGATATTAAAGGGAACGTTATTGTTTGCGTAAGTATTGATTTAAGTTTAAGTAAATAGCAGAATGTTATTTAATGACTAAAAATTTGTTCCATATCTGACGAAATATTCGGTGGGGTTTCGACAAATAATTTAAAAAAATAAGGCTAAAAGTAGAGATGGAGGATACTAATAGTGCTTAATAGATTAACAATAGATCTGTTATTTGACTTATATCTACCTAATAAGACTTATATCTACCTAATAATAATAGCTTTTATATAGGTACTTTTCAGTAGTAAAAATATGGAGGTAGGTATATGGGTAGAATAGATAGGTACCTTAATTACATTTAAATATTTAATTAATTAGATGATTTATTTGTTCTGTGTAGGTAAATGGTATGTACAAGTATGATATACTGATATAGGTACAAAAATAAAATACCTATAAATACGTAATAAGTACTTAATGGCAGTGTAATATGTACCTATATTGGTTTTAATAGGTACCCCTATTAACTAACACCATAATAGCAAAATGTGCTTTATATACACATTTTATATAAACAACTTCCTCTCGGTAATGCAGTATACCTATATTTATTTATAATTAATAGGCATGTGTATCTGTTTTCAGTAACCGAAATGCCAGGACGTCGTTGTGCAATGTATGGCTGCGACAATTGTCGTGTTGCCACGAAAATAATTACGATAACTAATCGTAACTTTAAGGGTAGATTTTACCCCTTAGGTATAAAGTTTTGAAAAATAATATGATAGAGAATGTATTTTATGTCCATTTTAATTTCTTCACTACACTGAATTATAAGGTCCTTTATAATATGCAGTTTGCTAAATAAATAATGATAAAATAATTACCAATTTACATTCTTAAACTATAAATAATAAATACCTACCTAATCATTTATTTATTTACCTAATAGGTATAAAATATATTTTATTATCAAGAAACAGCATTGCAGTTTTAAGAACAGATACGCCCATAAAATATTTTGTTTCTCATGAGTATACACTTGCTTCTAATTTTAATAGCAGTTTCAAAAAGGCTGTACATACTTCAAATTACAATACTCTACCTAATGTAGAACTAATATATATTTTAATTATACCTATACCATTTCAAAATCTAATTAAAATAGATTAAAACAGAAAGAAACGTCAATAAAACCATATGCATATTATAACCCGTAGTCCGCAGTGACGTCACTATCTCCACTACCGCGGACGAAGAATTCGGCCGATCCAGCTATCCTACTCCCTATACAATCCTTGGGCTTTAGTATCCTTCAGAGATCTAAAACTGCGCCAGCGACAAAAAATTGTGCCAATCACAGAGATCTTATAATACTACATACAAATGCAGACTAATTTTAAATAAGGGCTATTGTTGTAAACATCTCCAAGATACATATTAGTGTTTTCCTTCTTTCAAATTAACAATATGTATCTATCTATCCTCTACTTTATCCCTACGAGAGAATGTCATGCTTGTATTAGTTTAGTTCGCGGACTTCATCCGTGATCGGTTCCTGACAAATACACATGCGCAATTCAAATCTTAGCGTTCGCGGTTCGAGGAACTTTGGACAACGCGTCATACGTTCGCGGAACCCTCCGGACAAGTTCAGAACTAGTCGCAAACAAGTTAGACTTATCCGTGGACTGTAACAGGGACTCCTTGTCAGGCGTCTGCGTATTACACTCACGGTTTTGAGGAGTTTTTGTCCATGAGCAGTGAGATATTCCATGGTTCATCTGTGCATAACAAGTCAGGGACTGAGAATAATTGCATCCGCTTCATATTGTCAGCACGAGTGAGAGAAACGTTCGTGAATATCAAGCTAAATCCGGCATAGTGCCTGATAACGCACGCACATTATATTGTGCATGAACTTGTCATGGATCTGTTCAGGACATGTTGCAGATCAGCTTCGCGAGCAAACCTATTATTTTACATAAGCAGACTATTATTAAACAGAGATTCTCTTTTGCGCTTAGGGACTCGTAGGCTTATCTCACAATAAATATTTCTCTTCAAACTAATACATAATACAATAGACTGTATTATGCGTTAGTTAAATAGGAAGAGGATGAACTGGGAACAGTAGTAGCTCTTTGAAGGAAACATTAGTAAAAAAGTAATATCGGACAACGCTAATGTTCAACTTCAGACATTTTGCCCATGTACTATTTAAATGTATTTTTGATCCTCCCTCTTAAAATCGTATTTTCATTTCTATTATCACGACCAAGAAGACTAAAGACTTGATAACGACAAAGTTCAACGGTAGCGACCGTTCATAATCATCAAAGCAATAGAAATTTATTCTGTAATCAAATAAATATTCGCCTAGTTTGTTTTAGTATATTTTATTTACCTTATATGAAATTATGTTATAGACATATTCAAATTTTGGAAAATATTTCGATTTATTTTAAAATGCCGTATAATCGATCCTTTTCTTTCTACAATATTTCAATTAGAATCAATGATAAAACTGTTACTTAGTACACTTGAGTGTTCTGTGTAGAAATCAGAGATCTGCCTTTCATTGTGTTCAACGATGAAAGATATTATTTAAAGAACATACGAGTACATCTACATTGATTGCTATTCTATGGCAAAAATTTGTTACTTTTAATCTCTTCACCGAATTTTCCCTAGAATTGGAATTTTTTTAAACGTTCTTTGATTTCCAACAGGTTTCTAAAACATCAGAATGTCAAACTCAGAAAATTTAAAAACATCAACAGCTAAGATTTTACGGGACAGATATACCGGGGGACCACATGGATTAGGTAATAGTGATATAGTATATATTACTGCATAAATACAATGCTGTATCATATCATAATACTTGCTGTCATAAATTATAGTTCACAAAATGTTCGAAATGAACTGCATATTTCCTATTAACAATTTTCATTAACGTTTTATAGGAGATCCTGATGATTTGTTCTTAAGAAAAGTTGAAAAAGAGGTATTGGTTCCGAAGAAAATGCGTGATATCGCTAGGGCAGAAAAATGTGTTAAAGAAGTTGCCGAATTTACAGAGTGTTGCAAAGACAGTAGTTTATTGATGGTAGTAAAGTGTAGAAAAGAAAATAGTGCTTTAAAAGAGTGTTTAACAAAGTGGTATGATGATGCAGACTTTAGAGAGTTTTGTACAAAACAATATTTAGTAGAGCGATCTGAGTACCGAAGAACAGGAATCCCACAGAAACAAAAAGAAAAAAACATGAGGGTGGAGTCCTCAATGTAAAATTTAATATAAAAATCAAGTTATAAACTAGAAACCTTAGGTATATATTTGTTATTATAAATATTTCAAACATTTTCCGTATTTCTTTCAAAAGTTGAAATCCATCTGCGCATCATAATTTCCTTTACAGAAATATTTGATAGGTCGGTAAAGTCAATTTGAATGTTTTCAGACCACATTATCTGAAAGATTAGTAATTCTTTGCCAGCCGTTTCACATAATCTATTTAAACTCAAAAGGGAAATATTATCCATAGACCTTCTTGATAACTTCTCAAGTCTCTCTGAACTTTCATTTACAAAATCGATGATGACTACGTAAGATGCATGGTAATATGCTGGACCCTGTTTATAAAGTACTAAAACGGAATATGATAATTGAGTATTGTGAGGTAGATGTGAAACTTACAAAAATCTCCTCCAAATTTAAGTCCAGGCTTAACAATCCAATTCTTTGACCTAAAATAGTAATATGTAATGTAGTTAGAAATAAAATGTGGATCTGTTTCAGAAAAAATGGTCCATGTTTCTTCAGGTTGAAGCATTTTATTTTCGTAATATATATTCAAACAATTTATGGCAGTTATTAAGAAGAAAGCTTCTTCTAAACTTAGCCAAACAGATTCTTTTAAGCCTGATGAGTCCACTTGATATTTTGGTTCTAAATTTGTAAAATAATCTTCATTGTCTTCATCACTATCTGGAACAACAATGACTTTTTTCGATGTCTTATCAGGAAATCTTCCTGTCCACTCTCTGCGTCGTTCGTATTGTCTGGCTCTAATAATTTCCGTCTTTTGGTTAAATTGTGGATAACTTCTCGAAAAATTGGCTTTTCCAAAATTTCCCATCGACACAACATTTTTCATATCTTCCGGATCGTCAATCACTACAGAAAAACCATTAAAACATGCTTTAAATCTATGAATAGATCCGTCCTTTTTCAAAATGATCGGTAGTGGTAAATTAGATGTCAGTTTGCATCCTCTTTTGGGCTTTGGTTCGTAAAGGTCCATTTTAATTGCATTTAAATATTGCGCGTATGGGATGGCGTAGCCAACATAAACAGTTGTTCCTATCTCTCTCGCTCTTATGATTGTGTAACTATTCAGAAGGGCTAATAGGTTGCGAGGCTCGATCTACAATCACAAGACACGGTCAGCTGTGTTGGGTACAAGTAAAGTGATTTTGTTAATTTTTATTAATAATTTTGAGTGTTGTTGAAGTGGTTTTTTCTGAAAAATGGCTTCGAACCTTGCCGTTGGGGCTGACCCTAAAATTAAAGAGATTATCACATCCCTCGACGATGATAAAATCGGTAAATATAAAAGTATTTTTGACCTACCTTTTTGGGGACACTATATCGATAATACTTGACCAACTATAATTATTAATAAAATAATCACACTAATAGAATGGAGTAGTATGTCACTCACGTTTTATTTAAATGTATTAAATTAACAATTTGTTCAAAAAAAAGGCGTGTTTACATTCACGTGACTTTCTGGAGAATGGTTTTTATACCAGTGACCACAAAAATTTGACGTATTTAAAGTACTTTTGGATATTCATATAATCCAAAAATTTCCGTTCTTAATTAAGCAATATTTCGTTCAGTTAAAATGCGAAATTTGATGGCCATTTCAGATATGCTTGCTGCCACTAGTGTCCTTCAACAAAGGGCTACAGACATCAGAAATCAAAGGGTTAACTGGCAATCTTATTTTCAGTAAGTTCAATATTCTATTTTTATAACTGACAGGAATGTATTAAAAGACTTTCTAGATCGCAGATGATTTCCGAGGAAGATTACACCTTTATTGTTGCATTCGATGTGCCAGATAGTGCTAAAAGGGAGGCCCTTCTCAAAAGGGATCGGCATCAGTGTGCCCAGACATTTTTGAATTTACTTGGACATGTGTCCAAGGATCAAACACTGCAATATATTTTGGTCTTGCTTGATGATATGTTACAGGTTAGTTGGGTAGATTGTAGGTATATTGATTTAGAGATTTCAATGTATAAAAAAAGCTAGAGATATTATTATATTGATTTTCTTTTGTGACATCACTGATATATATATATAGAGTTGACTGATTTGATGTTTTTCATAGAACATATTTCATAGAACATAGAACATTGTAAACTGTTAGAAATATCTACTTGTACAACAAAACAAAATGTTATATACCTTTCTCGTCAGATAGTCCTAATATAACATACAATTTTTTTTATGTTTTTTGCAAATAGCTATGGGAATTATACAAATATTTTATTTGCCTTTAAATATAATTTGGCCTTAAGGTGTCAAACTATAATGTTTTACCTAACGTTTAAGAAAATTTTTCTTTATAATATGAATGAAAGTACTGTAATGTTTGAGGTTATGATATAATGTTGAAATCATTTGATATTGAGTGATATTATATTCTTATAATGCTATTTAATAATGAGTTCTGTAGGAGGATCGATCCCGTGTAGAAATTTTCCATGAATATGCCAACGAAAAGAAGGAATCCGTTTGGGGTCCATTTTTGAATCTTCTAAATCGTCAGGATGGCTTTATTACCAATATGACATCAAGAATTATAGCGAAAATCGCATGTTGGTCCCAAACACCGATGGAACGTTCTGATTTACATTTTTATTTAACCTGGTTAAAAGATCAGTTGAAGACGCAGGTATTTATTATTGTTGTTTTAGCAGTTTTTATATTTTATATCTGCATGGATTTTATTTTTATTTTCTTATAAAAATGCTAGCCTGTAAACATCTGCAGTATGTACAGGGTATAACAATATGATATTGCTTTGATAGAAATGAAAAAAAAAATTAATAATTGGGAATTTTTTTATGGTAAATGAAATGGAAATTAAAAGAAGAATTAAAATTTTTTTATATACCAGGAAACACCTCCGTATCTGCTAATAGTTGGTTTACAGTATAGGTCTTCTAGAACATTTTATGTTGGCATATAAGATACTGAAAGGTGAACAAATATTTTACATCACTTTCACTGAAAATGGCATTAACTTTCCCATTTTGATGGAATACCCTGTTTTTTTTGTGAAGTTTTATAGAGCGATTAGTTGTAAATAATTTTTTAAATGGAACCATATTTCTAGAATCAAAATATTTTTAATATACCTACTTGATGGATCTTATCATATAAAAAAAAAAACAAAGATGGCTTTGAAATATAACATGAAAATAAAATACAATCAAAATGATTTTTAATATACCTACTTGATGGATCTTATCATATAAAAAAAAAACAAAGATGGCTTTGAAATATAACATGAAAATAAAATACAATCAAAATGATTTTCAGAAATTCCCATTTTTACTGAGGCAAGAGGCTCTACTCCTGTCACAATATATTAACTCATTCTAAATGTTATATTTCTGGAAAATTTTCTAACGACTCTCGTACCCGGTTTTCCATTGTTTGCCCATTTATTGTTGTAATTCTGACAATGTGGCCCTACAGAAAATGGTCCAGGGGATTTAGGTCGGGAGATCGTAGAGGCCACCTAAATGAACCATTGCATGCAATCCATTTTCATCGAAAATATTTATTAAAAATTGGTTAATCACATCCACATTATGGGGTACAACTCCGTTCTTCTGGGAAAAAATGTCTTCATTAGATGAATGCTATCTAAGAAATTATTTTTAACTTGACAAAGAGTATTTAAATAAATACCGCCAGTGAAGTTCACAGAATAAAAATAGGGTATAACAATGTGATTGTTTATTAGCCCAACCCATGCAACTTGCAAGAATTCTGAAAAATGTTTTCCTTATTGTGATACTGATTCTCAGTAGCCTATAGTACTGTACTACTTTAACTGGCAGTAACTCATATTTTAGCATTTGGAGCGTTGAGGCGGGGAATGAGGGAAGGGGACGAAAAACCATAGGCGGGTCATGTAAAAAGGGGCAAAAATTTTAAAAATGTGAATAAAAGTATATTTGCATCAGAGATATAGAGTGGGGAGGTTTTTACTGTTTTCAATACCGCCCAAGAGGTACAGTGCGATAAGGTCCATTTTTATTATACTGGTATTCCCAAGAAGCCTAATCCAGTAAGAAATAGGTATTCACGAATAAAAAGGTAGTCAACGGACTGCTATATCGCCTAAGGCTCAAAAAGGCCCTGATTTTTATAAGTAATCCGAGTCTGATGCTGACTTGAAATCACTGCCGCTTGTGCTGTCGTCTCCCACATTAAAGGCAAGTGGCTCGACTAGCACATCCGCTGCTCCTTGGTCACATGGTGAATGTATTTCTGCCACGACTGTGCAGTTACATTGCCAATAGCTACGTGGAATAACTGCTTTACCCGAGGTAATTTTAAAGTGGTATTCTTTCGCGCCACTTCACGCTTCACTTGCGCCCAAACCAGTTCAGTAGGGTTCAATTCACAATGGTACGGCGGTAAGTGCAACACCGTAACGCCGTGCGCGCAAGTCATTTCATCCACTACATACTTCACGTACTGCTTTTTGTGTGCGCGCGCAATTTCTAAAAGCTGCACTTTGAGTAATGTGTCCTCATATGGAATGTTTTTTGATGTTAGCTAATCATCCATAAGTTGGCCGTTGCACCACGCTGAAGTGGGTAGGCTTTCTAACCGTCGGCTATGATACGGCACATTGTCCATGACAATAACACAGCCAGGTTCTACTTTCGAAAACCGCACTATTCATGTCCTCGTGGTAATCGCCCGTTTTCATAGATTCAAATGTTAACAGTCCCTCTTCTGCGAAACCGATTTCATTCCCGATATGGCTAATTATCAGTCGTCGCTCCTTCCCAGCAGGAGCCTTTAATCCTGTCGAGAACCATTTCAAGAAGGCTTCCCGTCAATTAGTAATGTTCAAGTCTACCACACTTTAGAAATTGTATGTCCCTCGTTCACCCACGTTTCATCCGTATAATAAATTTTTATTCTTTCACTTCGAAGTTGCCGAATCTTCTGTAAACAATTTCTTCGCCACATAACAATTTCATTACTGTTCTAAGTTTATTTTTGCGACTACGCCGTAAAAACCGAAAATTTAAGTCGCGGATGGTACGCCTCAGTACTCTGCTTGAAATATGGGGAAGACTCGCATCATTGGCGACTGCGACTTGAATTTTCTTAAAGGTTGGCAACTCGTTTCGATAAAAAAAAACTATGGATTAACCGACGAATGATATATTTCGTGTCTTCGTCCAAAACTATCTTCTTTCTGCCCCTCGCTTCCTTATTGTTAGTCGCCGCTGCGAGAGGTACTGACTCTTCCTTCTTCTGCTCCTTTAAACCCCGATATACAGTCCTAACTGACACTTGGATTAAACCACTACGCAGTTCCACTCCATCAACTATCGATTGTCTCAGGTTACGTGCCATAATTCTCTCGTACACACGGCAAATCATTTCACGTTCCTGGGGCGTTAAATGCACATATTTGCGTTTCGGTGTTGAAAACACATTTTCTTTATTACAGCTGGCTGAGGGCTCCATTTTAAACGCCGAATACCGGAGAGAACACCGAATGCTACGCCGATGCTTGAGCACGTGACGGCCAGTGTCGCGTGCTTTCGAAATATTTGCTAACATCGAAACTACTCCGAGAAAGCGTAAGTGGCTTTCGGCTCTTTTCGCACTGTTTCCGAGCGTTCAGTGTGGTTCGCTCTTTCAATTCAAACGACACGTCGATCGGTACTCCATTTCATGAAGCGGAAGCTTCAGCTTGCTTTAAAAGCTTAATAACTGCATATAATTTGTATGTACACTTCGTAGTGATAGTGTTTTAATATTATGTATGAGTCACTGCGAGTTAAAGTGGTATAGTACTATAGTAATGATGAATATGACGACTAAATATTATTCATAAAATCGCCTTTTGATTCGAGAAATATGGTTCAATTTGAGAAATTTCTTACAATTGATTATTCTACAAATATACAAGGTGTCCTATTTCTGTTCTAGGAAACCTATTTCATAAACCTACTGTTAAAAAAATCACTGGATTCTTTCTCTAAGGATTATTTATTATTTAAATGGTCTGTATTTAAGTCATATTCTATAAATTCATGTTTTATTTTATATATAGTATGGAAAAGGAAACTAAAACAATTTTTTAAATTTAGGATAAAGCTGAGTTTTTTTTTTTTTAATTTTGTTTTCAAATTCAGTAAAATTATGTTTCAACTCCTGGATCGTCTAGATATACTCGTGTTTCTAATATTTATGTTTGCTATCTGATGCTGCATTTTGTTCGGTCGTATGGAATAAATCATAATAAATAAAAAAAATTCCTTAAATACTTTAGATTTACTTATTAAATATTTACTGTTACTAAGGAAATTTATTACGTAGTCAACTACTATTTAAAATATATAATTTAAAGATAAATATTGATAAAAAACATCGACAATTAAAAAAAATCCATGGATAGCATTTTTATTGTGCAATCAGATGTAAAATATATACATTTGTTATAATGAACTTGGAAATATTTAATTTTCATCATTAAAAGAATGAATTTATTGTGGCTTAGAAAAGTTATCTCATACAATATAAAAAGTTTTCAAAATGAGAGAGTCACTGTGTAGATTTTCATTTGATTGCCCATTTTAATTTTTTATTTTTTAATGCATGAAGCTTTTCTACTTTTGCTTAATTAATCGCTTGTGTCTAATTGTCTAAACAAACTACTAAATGCCAGCAATTTTGAACTTATATTTTTATTATTATTTTTTTTTTGTGAAAATTACAATACTGGAATTTTCATTAAAACCACTAAACACTTTTTTGTTATGTATTATGTCCTTTTACTCTCAATACATTTTTTTCTACTAGAGATTCCTGGGGGATATTTGATAATTCATGTATTAAACAAACTGGGTATAGATAATCAGTTTATAATCATGGTACTGTCTAGAATCGTATCGTAATCAAGCAGATCAAATTTTCTTTGATCGTATACGAGTTCAAATATTTAATTAGATTAATCTGGGGTTTTTAAATATCCTTAAATATTGAAAAAATACATCAGAGTAGATTTCGCTGTAATCAAACTATTTAATTTTTTTTAAGGGTGACTAATATCTTGTGATATTACTATTAACAAAGTTTGTTAATTCAGATATAATACATAGAACGTATATTTAATTTTATTGAAGGAAATGTTTGAATATCTTCAGACGTTTACAAAATTTAATATTGAATGCTGATTATCCTTGTTATCTGGTTACATAAATAATAAATCATTGTCACTTTCCCACAAACCTATGTAGACATTGCAAAGTATAAAAATCAAAAGCAACATGTCACGCTATTTACCGCTATTTAAATATCAATCCATTATTATACATTAAAGAAAATGTAATAATTTTTTGTTTTTATTAATAGTTTCTAGAATCGAATATTTATATATACAGGATGTTATTTATGTATATGGAAACATTTTGATGTTACATTTTTCTTCAGTTTAGGGTAATTTAATTTGTGTTATGAACTTAATAAGTTTTGAAACAACAAATAATCTTGGAATTGATGTATCGAGTGGACAAATGTCGGCATTTCTGTACAGAATCGTGTTAACTATAGTAGATATACCTACAAATTGTTTATGGAATTAGAAAAAAGTTATTTGCTTAAAGCATTGTTAAAGCATTTTTAGTAGAATAAGAAGTCGTTAAACGATTTTCAATAGCTTTATTACCGCTGGAATTATAATGTAAAGTATTTTTTTTAATATAGGGTTGTCTGTTATTTACATAGAAAGAGAACATTTTTCTTTTTTCAACCGTATATTACATGTTGGGTGGAATTAATAAGATTTTCTTTTGGTTTACAAGAAATAGATCTATTAGATTGTCTTTTATCTGGATAACGGTTAAGATACATCTCGGATTTAACTTCAGAATTATAATTACCTTGAATGGAACACTCTAGCATACACTATTTCCAACATAAACTGCAATATTATATACAACAATTAAGTATCCAGTAATTGGTTTAATTCAGGATAGACTCCTACGTGCCATATACAGGGTTTCAGGATAGTTCCTGGCATAAGTTTAGCAGGATAATGATCCCACTAACAGAGGCCTAAAACTTAAAATTATGAGGCGATCTGATAAAGGATAAACGTTATGTCTCCTACAATAGGAGACATAACAGGATAGACTCCTACGTGCCATATACAGGGTTTCAGGATAGTTCCTGGCATAAGTTTAGCAGGATAATGATCCCACTAACAGAGGCCTAAAACTTAAAATTATGAGGCGATCTGATAAAGGATAAACGTTATGTCTCCTACAATAGGAGACATAATGCTATGATGTCAGGTCAATAATGATTGTTAGGCTTAAAGCTAATATGGCTGGCGACATTGATGTTACTATTCTGTGTACTGCCGATTATCACTTTATACACTACCTATTTCTTTCACTAATTAGGACAGCTTTTTTGACATTGTGGAAAGTGGAATTTTAAGGTAAAATTTTTCTGATACTACTTGCCCACTTTAAGCGGCGACATTAGAACGAAGTACACAGTTATTTTTGCGACGTTATTATTATTATTATTTTTTTTTTGTGAAAAGATAAAACCACTTCCTCTCATTTCAAGACACAGTCTTGAGACTATCAGCTTCGAAATTTTAGCACGTTTTTAAAAGTGGTTAAGGCCTTGTATTTTTTAGAAGAGAAAATAAAAAAAATTTAGTATTTTCTTATTTTCTTTTAGCTGTAATTTTGTTTTGTATTTATTGCACATCTTAATACGACATATGAATAAATTCCTTATTAATAGTACTAATAAATAGTACCACGGTACCAATATGGTTCCATTTGAAAAAATTGGGTTTTGCCCCAAAAATAATTTTGATGAACTTTATTTGTTCATAAATCACGTGATTTAGTATTTTTGAAGGGATTTCGATTTTTGTGGTATTATACGGGTCATTTAGAATAAATCGGAACCGTCATGGCACACTTAAATGGAAAATTAAAAATTAGATTATAAAAAATGTTGACTTTTTAAATGTCACTTATTTGGTATCGTTGGATTCATAAAATTATGCAGAATTCAAAAATGCAATAATATACAGGGTATCCCATTAAAAAATCGAAAGTTAGTGTCACTTCCGGCGAAACCGGAAGTGAAAGAAAAATCAATTGTATGTCAAAAAGTACCGCTTACTATGTGTATAGGGTTTCCCAAATTTCAATCATTTATCTTCAAAACTAAAGGATAAAAGGGGGACATACCATGATCCTGTTACACCTAGTATATTCATCGATATACACTCTGCAAAGGTCTCAGTTTGACTGATAAGAAGCTAGGCTATTTATTTAGACTGCTCACCTTGTGGGCGGCCCGATATCGCAGTTTTGAGACTTTTCCTATTATTGACGACCTGTACCTGTTCACCATGTGAATAGGGAGTGAAATTTGCACAACTAAATTTCCCATTATAAATGTGCAACGATCTATGTTTATTCACTCTATGTTATGTGGAGTATGTTACTATGAATGTTATCATTAGCGTACAGAAGAGGCAGACGGATGTCAATTACCACTTTTTTGTATGCTGTAGGGCGCTTTAGCTATTTTTTCTATATTGTTTAGTATCTGAGGGATGTGTATATAAAGTTATGCCACATACTATCCTGACACCCTGTATGGTAGAAAATATTTTTCTTGTAAATCACAAACAAGTATTATTTATATTAAATAAAATGTATTATAACTCGATTAAAGCTAGATTAAAGTTCAAAAATCTGAAAACCCGGAAGGATAAGAAACGTATAAATGTAGACATATTGAGGGATCAGAATATGAAAGATAAGTTCCAGGATAAAACAGATCAATTAATAAATAAAACGAGAAAGGACGAAATCAAGAACGCAGAAACTGAGTGGAAGGGTATCAAGAATAGTCTAGCTTCCGCGGCTACGGACGTTTTAGGACACGATAAAAGGGAAGCTAGGAAGCCCTGGATAACGGACGAAATCTTAAACTTAATGCAAAAGAGACGAGGCTACAAAAACAGACGAGACGAAGAAGGACTGAAAACTTGTAAGTCAATAAAGTGGGAAATCATTAGAAAATGTAGAAAAGCGAAAGAACAATGGATAGAGGATAAATGCAAAGAAGTAGAAGATAAGTTGCAAGTAGGTAAGACCGATGAGGCTTACAAAATAATTAAGAGGAACTTCAGGGATATAGCAACAATAAGTAGAAACGTTAGGAGTCAATCGGGGGACATACTGATCGGAAGAGAGGAGAAAGCGGATAGATGGAAGCAGTACTTAGGAAATTTATACGAGGGTCAGGAATTAGGAGAGATATTAGAGGAAGAATCTAGCATCGATAGGGAAGATGTAGGAAAACCTATATTGAGAGAGGAATTTGAAATAGCACTAAGGGGGCTAAAAAATAATAGAGTGCCGGGTGTAGATAAAATACAGGCGGAAATTTTGAAATGTGCGGGACAGAAAGTAGTAAATAGGATGTTTGAACTGGTAAAATACATATATGAAACGGGCGAGATGCCGGAGGACTATAAGAGGAACATTATCGTTACTATACCGAAAAAGAGAGGAGCCGACAAATGCGAGAACTTTAGAACGATTAGCCTAACTTCCCATGCGTCAAAAATCTTAACTAGAATAGTGCAGAAGAGGATGGAAAATAGAGCGGAGGAAATACTAGGAGAAGACCAATTCGGCTTTAGGCGAACTCGAGAAGCTATTCTGGCGCTAAGAGTAATGTTAGAGAAAACAATAGAAAAAGGAAAGAACGCTTATATAGGATTTGTAGATTTAGAAAAAGCTTTTGATAACGTAAGATGGGAAAAAATGTTCGAGATACTAAAGAGCGCGGGATTGAAGTATAGAGATAGGAGAGTAGTACACAATCTATACAAAGAACAAACTGCTGTTATAGAAGTAGAAGGGGAAAAAAGGGAAGTAGGTATTAGGAAAGGAGTAAGACAAGGATGTACGCTATCACCACTAATTTTTAATCTGTACATCGAAGAGGCGATTAATGTGGTAAAAGATAGAGTGGATTTCGGGATTAAAGTACAGGGACAGAAACTAAAAATGCTGAGATTCGCGGATGATATAGCAGTATTAGCATCTAGTAAGGAGGAATTAGAATCAGCATTGAACGAAATGGAGGCAGTGTTGACAGAGGAATACGGAATGAGGGTGAATAAAAACAAAACTAAAGTGTTAGTGTGCAGAGGGCGCGAGAGCAGAGCAAAAACGAAAGTACAAATTAATAATGAAAGGTTGGAGGAAGTTAAAGACTTCACTTATTTAGGAAGTAAAATAAATTGGGATGGAAGAAGCGATAAAGACATAAAACAAAGAATAGCGCAGGGTCGAGTAGCTTTTAACAAAAAGAAAGCACTTTTATGCTCGGGGGTAATAAACTTAGAAACAAGGAAGAGATTCTTGAAAACATATGTATGGAGCACGGCACTATACGGCTGCGAAACCTGGACGGTAGGGGAAACAAGTAGGAAGAAATCAGAAGCTTTTGAGATGTGGTGTTACCGAAGAATGATGAAAATACCATGGACTGATAGGGTTAGAAACGAAGAAGTATTGGAGAAAGTCGGCGAGAAAAGAAGTATGTGGAAAAACTTAAAGAAGAGAAGAGATAGAATGGTAGGCCACTTGCTGAGACATGGGGGAAAAGAGATTAAGATCTATTTTTTCATACCTCTCTTATAGTTAACGATACTTCATATAAAGACATTTGCCAAAGCAAAGAAATTTGCCCACCCAGTGCAGTTATACTTTTTGCTTATGGAAAACTTCAAGATAGCAAAAAATTAAGAACAAGGAAAAAATCATTGTCATTATAAAAGAAAAACCCGAGAGTTTAACTATCGAGTACTGCCTTCTTCAAATTTTTTTCACATATTTAATTAACATCTTGTATCAAAGTAAATACTTTTTTGATTAATGACTGCTTGATTTTTGATTATTTTGTAAATCTTTCTATTGTGGAAAACTGACATGAAATTTATGAACCAGCAATCTATCTATTGGTTAATTAAAATTACTGTACAAGGGAGGGTGTATACTGATTGTGGGAGGGTGGTACAAGAAAAATTTTAGTAGTGTACATTGTCCCCAGGAGAACAAGTACAAAATGGCTTGTTCTGCCAGCCCAAATATCGTTCCAAAAAAAGAAAAACGTAGTTGTATTGACATCATTCACGGTGCCAACTCTATTTTGTTTGGAATGTCCCTAGCGGACGCAGCTAAAGTTGCCCAAGAGGTAAAAAAAAGTCAGGAATCCCAAAATCGTTGTCTTGAGCTGTTGTGGTAACGTTATATGTCGAGCTTACGTTTTCCTAACATTAACCTAAATGTTGTCCAGTGTTTGATTCAGTGCAATTTTTCCTAATAAGCGTCTAATAACAGCCGCGCCAGCTGGTGTGTCCTTTGGAATACTTATTGTGACGAGGTATATTACACCTTTGTTCTAACACAGTTGTGTCTATTTGATGTCTTATAATTCTTGGGACATAATTTCGCGAATTATGCGCCAAATACATACGATATTCTGTGGAATTTTCGTGTTTGATAGAAGTATAGTCCATTTATTTATTTTGCACCAAATTCTATGACATATTCTGGACGTATCTTGGAAACATTTTAATCACACAAATTCCGAAATCCAAATATATTGTATACTTTAATGTTTTGGAAACCAATTAATTGTGAAATAAATTAACATATTTATTAATTTATATTGTTAATTAATTTTATAATACGAGGGCTGCTCAAAAAATACGGTGAATTATTTGATTATGAAATAAAGTAATAAGCTTACTTCAAATTTGAAGTAATCTCCTTCAAAGTACTGTCCTTGGCTAGCATTTATTCTAACGCTGTTTCCATGATTGGAAGCATTTCTGGAAGGCTTCTTTCGGAAGGGCTTGCAGCTGCTCCGTCGTGACCTTCTCAATGTCGGGAATGGTAAAAGTCTTCCTTTTAACGCGACTGAGATTTTTGAAAAGAGTCATGGTGCTAAATTTGGAGCGTAAGGCGGATGTGTACAGATAGGAATCTTTTTTTGCAACTTGGCACTTTTTCGCAACTTCAAACAAAACTTAGTTTTAATTTGTTCGAAATCCAAACAAATGCACGACAGACGGTAAACATGTCCTGACTCTTCCAGTTCTGAAAGCCAATTGGCAAGTCACAACTTGTTCAAACTTGAGGCTGACTATCTCAAAGGATCAGGCTATCGGACGCATTATCCCTATTCACACAAATGTACCGTCAGCAGTTTTTGCTATAAAAATTCGTTCACCGTATTTTTTGATCCGACCTCGTAAGTTCATTACAAAACAGTTAATCATATTTATTACTGCTTTATATTCAGCCTGCATCTTACTTGAAAATAATATTTATAAATTGTCATATTGCGTTAAATTAATAATTTCGTTGCCATAATTTTTATAGTAAAAAAAGTAGTAAAGTAAAAAATAATGATGAATAAAAACAAATTAATAATAATCAAATAATCAGTATAAATGCCGAATATGGCTGTATAGAGTGTAAGAAATACAACTGTGATGATTTTAACGGTGGTAAAAACGGTTTTGTTTGGGCCTAAACAAACAAAAAAATTGTTATACAACATGGGTGCTCACTCTACCATTTACGAAAAAAAAAAAAACATTGACCAGTGACCATTTATTATCCAGAGAATAGCGATGGTCAGGAAAGAGCTTCCTGTTCCTACTTTCTAAATAAATTTAAATATTGTTTATTTTAATATTATATAGAAATGCTGTAAATAATACTGCAATTTATACGAAGAAAATCTAAAATATAGGAAATTGTGAAGCTAGATTGAAAAATTTAACTCAATTTAAATTTAAAATAATTCCCAATTATCAGTGATTTTTATAAGTTCACTTCATAAGCTAATGGAGTTATAATTAGGATTGTTATATACAGGGTGTGCAAAATATTACTGACATTATTTAAACCGTTGATAGTTTGAATCTAAACAAACATGGGTGTTCAGCTCTGCCATTTACAAAAAAATCAAATCTAAACAAACAAAAAAGTGTTATACAACATGGCTCAACCGTACCATTTACAGGAAAAATGTGTAAATCATCTAATAAATATATTAAGGCACAAAAATAAAAGTAAATACTGCAACATTTGCTGAATACCTTAAATAATACAGCAATATTTCGTGTTTAATAATTTAATTTTTAGAAAGTAATTTTTTTTTACTTTAAAATTTGTCGAATTTATTCAATACAATTTGTATTTATATACAGTAAATATTTTTTCTTACAAATTAAATTAATTTTGAGCATGAAATATTGCTTTATTATTTAAAATATTCCCACAAATCTTGCAGTTTTTACTTTTATTTTTGTCCCTTAATGTATTTATTGTACCCATAATTAGGTGTTTTACACTTTTTTTTTGTTCTGTAAATGGTAGAGTTGAGCACCCACGTTGGATAATACTTTTTTTGTTTGTTTAGGTTCAAACTATCAACTGTTAATGGCAGTAATATTTCGCACATCTTGTATATAAGAATCCTAATTATAAGTTCATTAGTTTATTAAGTAAACTTCCAAATTATAAAAGTTATAAGAGTTATTTTAAATTTTTGTTTTAAAATTTTCAAATTAGCTTCACAATTTCCTATATATTACATTTCCTTCATATATATTGCAGTATTGTTTGTAATATTTCATTATAATATTAAAATAAATAATGGTATAATATTTAAATTTATTTAGAAAGTAGAAACAGAGCACTTTTTCCAGACTATGGTTATTATCTGAATAATACATATAGTACCATTGAGAGACAAAGTAAAGAGACAATATGTTTCTCGGAAATAAAAGCAATAATGAATTAATTTTAAAGTTAATTATGTTCTTGATCAATGTAAAGTGTCACAATTTTGAGACTGAGTACATAAACAATTCTAAAAGTAATTCATCATTGTCTATGTTTTGGAGAATGTATCGAGAACGTCTCATTACCTTCTTTTTCAATCATACCTAAGACAGCGCATATATGTAGTTTTTACTATATAAATATTGTTAAAAATAACCTTGTTGTAGTATTTGATGCAAAATAAAGACGAATGACAAGTTTATATAGAACGATGATATATAGTGGTGGACAAAAGTTAAGCAACATAGTGAAAATAAATGTTTATTCGATAAACAATAAAAGTAGAAAACATATTTTATTAACCTTCTTACAGATAGATAATGTTTACATTGTATGTAACCAACTGATAAATTGTTGGTGTAATAGCAACGAAAAGCAAATGTGGTGTAGCATGTCCATTATTATTTATTACAGCAGCACATCTGTGAGGCATAGATGATATCAAATTAGAAAGAAAGATAGGGGCATTAGAAAGAGCTACGAAAAATTATTGGCGATTTCTTTGGCGTTTTGTCGAACTTGTCTGTCTACAATAGCCCAAAATTAAATCCACGGGATTTAAGTCCGGAGACTGAGCCGGCCATGGTACGTTATTGCCCCTAAACCAAGTTTTTATGAGCTTTGCTGTATGTTTTGGATTGTTGTCATGCTGAAATATCCAACACAATATTCTGCAATATATCTCTATACTTAAACTGATCTATTATACCCTCTATTTTAATACAATATCGTGGATTATATATCTGGTCAGGAGGACGTTGGTCGTACATAACACAAACCTTCACATCCTATGAGATTAAACTTCGCTTCATCGCTAAACAAAACAGTTTTCCATTTTTCAGGAGTCCAGTGTAAGTGGTCACGTGCAAATTTAAGTCGGGCCTTTATATTTTTCTTACTCAATAATGGGTTTTTAAGAGGTCTTTGGACATGCAAGTCTGCTTGTACTCGGCGTCTGCTGACAGTTTTTGAACACACGTTGAGTACTAAATCTGCTTTAACTTGAATCGCAATTGAAAATGGCCCTGTTTACTTTTCCGACAAATTAATGTATCTTCCCTTGTATCGTCGTTTTCCGAGGCTTGCCTAAACGCGGGGAAGTTGCGACTGTTTGTCTATCCTGACAATGTTTCAATATACGGGATAATACTGATTTCATCATCATGAGGTCATCAGTTCTAAGACTGGTTGGACGCTAACCTCCAGCTTCTCCTATCTTGTGCTAACCTACGCATTTCGCTAATTGTGCTACAATCTACATCCCTTACAATTTGCGAGCAGTAGTCTAATCTAGGCCTACCTCTGCCTTTCTTCACTCCTATTTCTGCCTCCAAAATATCGCGGACTATTCCCCCATGTCTCAGCAAGTGGCCTACCATTCTATCTCTTCTCTTCTTTATGTTTTTTCACATACTTCTTTTCTCGCCGACTTTCTCTAATACTTCTTCGTTTCTAACCCTATCAGTCCACGGTATTTTCATCATTCTTCGGTAACGCCACATCTCAAAAGCTTCTAATTTCTTCCTACTTGCTTCTCCTACCGCCCAGGTTTCGCAACCGTATAGTGCCGTGCTCCATACATACGTTTTCAAAAATCTCTTCCTTGTTTCTAAGTTTATTACCACCCCCGAGCATAAAAGTGCTTTATTTTTGTTAAAAGCTACTTGACCCTGCGCTATTCTTTGTTTTATATCTTTATTGCTTCTTCCATCCCAATTTATTTTACTTCCTAAATAAGTGAAGTTTTTAACTTCCTCCAATATTTCATTATTAATTTGTACTTACGTTTTTGCTTTGCTCTCGCGCCCTCTGCACACTAATACTTTAGTTTTGTTTTTATTCACCCTCATTCCGTATTCGTCTGTCAACACTGCCTCCATTTCGTTCAACGCTGATTCTAATTCCTCCTTACTAGATGCTAATACTGCTATATCATCCGCGAATCTCAGCATTTTTAGTTTCTGTCCCTGTACTTTAATCCCGAAATCCACTCTATCTTTTACCACGTTAATCGCCTCTTCGATGTACAGATTAAAGATTAGTGGTGATAGCGTACATCCTTGTCTTACTCCTTTCCTAATACTTACTTCACTTATTTCCCCTTCTACTTCTATAACAGCAGTTTGCTCTTTGTATAGATTCTGTACTGCTCTCCTATCTCTATACTTCATTCCCGCGCTCTTTAGTATCTCGAACATTTTTTCCCATCTTACATTACCAAAAGCTTTTTCTAAATCTACAAATCCTATATAAGCGTTCTTTCCTTTTTCTATTGTTTTCTCTAACATTACTCTTAGCGCCAGAATAGCTTCGCGAGTTCCCCTATTTCGCCTAAACCCGAATTGGTCTTCTCCTAGTATTTCTTCCGCTCTATTTTCCATCCTCTTCTGCACTATTCTGGTTAAGATTTTTGACGCGTGGGAAGTTAGGCTAATCGTTCTAAAGTTCTCGCATTTGTCGGCTACTCTCTTTTTCGGTATAGTAACGGTAATTTTCACAGGAAATACTGATTTATTTATATTAAATTGTTTACTAATATTTGCTTGTGATGTACCCTGCCCATTTATTCTTATAATTGCTAATTTTGCATCGTTAGAATACGTTTTCATGGTTGAAGCGACATGGTTGAAGGGCACTCGTTGATAGAGCTAGCACAATTGTGTAATGCGCGTCTCTCACGTGCTCGTTAATATACCTTACTTTCAGGGGATTCCCCGATTGGATCATTATTACCTGCCTACCTTTTGTCACCTTATCCGGTTATTAACTACTGCATTTAATTCTGCTATGTTTTTTTTATACCAAATTTTATATATTAAAAGGGCATGAATTGATGATTATTAAATTAGCATAATTTCTGCCTGGATATTACGTTTCTTTAAAATACGAAATATAAGGTAATAGTCATTTGACTTTTGTCCACCACTGTATATGTTATTATCCATTGTTACACACTGTATATTGAATTATAGTACGGTGAAATTTTTCGATGAAAAGAAATTTCAACGTTTAACTTTATATTTTTAATTGTAATTAAATGAGTCAACTGAGTAACACTTTGTACCTTAATTTCGACATAATAATATTAATAGGGGAATTGAACTATCTTACGCCATTGAAAATCTATAGAAATTTACGAATTAAATCATAAATAAAGTTAAGTTTTAAAGTAAATTTCTATTCTAAAATACCTTTGAGATTTAACATTTTTTTGGAGTTTTTGAATCATCCTCAGTTGTTCCAAGAGTTATTTTCTGTCGTCATTGTGCAAAATAAGTGTCTGCTCTGCCTTTAACAACAGAAAAAAAAAAGAGATACTCCATGCAGACTAACTTTGGAGCTGCTTGAGGTTGTGGAGAACTTGAGGCGTTAAGACTAGAACGCAACCTTACAGAGACCCTTGTAAATTTTAGTACGATGCTTTAGCTGTCTCGCAGGCAGCTACAGATTCTCTGAAGGGTGAAGCTAGCGAACATTACACGGAGTCTGCGTTCGATCAACAACAAACTTCACAAGACATATCGGTATATGATTATATTGTTTTTTTTTTGTCTTTCTCTAAATATATTTATAGGTTAGGTGTCATAAATGTGACCACATCCACCATCACACAATACACGTAATTTATTGTTTATAATGAATTATTTTTGGTCAGCAATTTGCGGTTGTGTAAATTTCTATATATTGTATATTTCCTGTTTTTTGAAGCAGCTATGATACTTTTTCAGATGTATTTAAAGAAATCCATTCAAAAATTAAAAATAGACAACGAATTATTGTAAATAATAATATTGACTTTTTCTAATTACAAGGGAGTACCAAAAAAAACGCGAATTGTTTATTTAATTTTTTTTTAATTTAAGATAACATCTTGAAAACACCAATTTCCTTCAACATATTGTCCATTAGATGATACTCACTTGTCCCAACGGTTTTTCCACTGTTCGAAATATTTTTATATCCTTCTGAACTAATGCTGTTAAGTGCCTGCAGCGAGTTTTTCTTAACCTCTTCTACGCCATGCAAACGATTTCCCTTTAGGCTCTTCCTTCTTAGGAACAAGAAAACGTCGCAACGACTCCTTCGATGTGAAAAAAACCAACCATCATGAATTTCACATTCCATTTCACTTGTGTTTTATTTTCGTCCGGGCCATGAAGATGTTTTCCACTGGCTGGACTGCTGTTTTGTTTCGGAATCATACCCGTAACACCAACACTCATTAGAGAGCGTTCCTCCTTTAAGTTTGCCATTGCAAAATCACCGAAAGCGTTGGGACGTACTTGAGGAGAATATCACTCCTAGTCAGTGGCGGTTCGTGGTATCCATATTAGGGTAGGCGATAGCGGCGTATGAGCTTCATCAACAATTTTCAAGGTCACGCGTTTTCCTGGTACTACAGAATATCAATGATTGAATTTCATTTATACAAAAATATAAACTTTCACAAGGATTTTTTGAACTTAATACCTCTTTGTTATTCGTGAATAATAATAGTTATTGTGGGTATAAATAAATTGGAATAAACGAAATATATTTATTGAGTATTATACCTATATTATGTAAATTGGGTTGGCAATAATACACTATTTTAGGGCGCTTTAGGGTATAGGCCTCCTCCTCCCCTCACAGCCTTCCTTAATCATCGCCATTATTGACTGACAATTACAAAGTGGATACCTACTACTTTTTATAATTTAAATTAATGCGCCTATCTTTAATTAATGAAAATTTGTTAATTATATTTTCCGTGAAGTCATCAGATTTCTGAAGTATGCTAAATAATTCCTTTTCAATTGAAATAAGTGCAAGCGACGATAAACGTTCATTCTTCATAGAGTTCCGACTATGCGTTTTAATACGTTTTAAACAAGATGTACTTGTTGCTGGAATTGTAGCAATTAAAACAATAAGTTTAAAAACCTGTGGAAATATTTCTCGAAATTCATATTCCACAAAATATTTCAACATTGACTCGATATTTAATGTTTCAAATTGATCATCACAATAGGTATATAACCCAATATTCCCAGTAATGTCAAGGCTTATTCAATGCGAAGGCGTCTTCGGATCTGCCGAAGAACGCCGATCTACTTCAGGCTCCGATTGCATTCGCCTTCAACTGCTTTATTTAAAGAGTATAATTGGCTGCAGACGTCTGAGCTGCGATTATTTTGCCATTACAACAACGCTGTTTGTCGTCTTACCGACATCTGGTTGACGTGTTAGCTATCGATTTTCAGGCGGCGGGATGGAGAACCTAGCCTGGTCTGGTTGTTCTGTTTAGGAATAAAATGATTTAATTCGGTGTAGCGCGGCGCCACAGCTTACTCAATACAGTAAGCTGTGGCGGCGCCGTGCGGACTGCGGTGGTATATATAAAGGGTGTTAACGGCACCAGCGCCGCCGACGGCGATAGATAATTTAATTAGTATAAAGTAGTTATTATTAATTATATTAAATATTTCTGTATTATCAGGGACGTTAACAGTTCATTGTAATTGCGCTGTTATGAGAAATCACATAAAATTTTAAAGGTAGGCGGCGCCTACCTTGCCTACCCCGACGAGCCGCCACTGCTCCTAGTAAACGTATCTAGCGGAAAATGGCAGCACAGCGAACCCACTTGTCTACAGAAAATAATTCTAGTTTTTTTGGGTACCCCCTCGTATGCTATTATTCTAATAATTAATCTAATTAACCTTACAGGGGATGGTAATGTCTTAATTTTCATTTGACGAGAATTAGATTAAAACAATATTTATTGAAATAGGTTATTTACTCACTGTCTAAACCAGTGGTTCTTAACCCAGGTCCCTAGGAACACAGGCATTTCGCGAATATATGACAAGTATTCTGCAAAATAACAAAATTATTTAGAAGCAGGGATACCAAGCACAATTTTCATCCCTGCCACTTATGGTGATCATTTGAGAAGCTGCGTTAAATTAGGCTATCCTAACTGTAAAATTAAATCTTCGTTGCAGTCGTTTCACATATAATAACAAGCAACTTATATTGCATTTGCCATAGTTGATGTTTACTATAGATACATTACAGCTGGTGCTACCTTTGACTTTAAAATTAAATTGATCAGTAGGTATTATTATTTAATTAACTTCAATAAACTATTAAAATTGTGTCAATGTTTTCAGTTACAATTAATATTCAAAATTAAATGTATATCAGTGCAATACAATAGACAAATTTATTATTAAAAGGAAATCCGATACTGCAGATGCAGAACAAAATATCGATTGAGGCAAGTACATACGAGGGTGGATCAAATATAAACGCAACTTTATTTAAAAAAAAAAATATTGATTGAAAAGCAAAAGACAAAAATATTTTGTTTTTCTACATATTCTCCTGCTTTAGAAATACATTTTTCCCAACGAGAAGGAAGGTTTTTTTATCCCAGTATCGTAGAATGAAGCTGGTTGTGTCAGGAGCTAATTGTGCACGAATCGCTCTACGCCCTGGTCATCTTCAAATCGTTGCCCTCCTAGAGCTTCTTTAAGCGGCCCAAACAAATGAAAATGGGTGGTATTTAACAGTCACCAACTTTACCCAATATTTTCATACAAAAAAATACTTTCATTTCCCAAAAATACTAAATGCTCACCAAAATTAAGAAAATGCATAATCTTAAAACGACAACCAAATATTGACATAATGCTAGTCTTTCATATTATTTATTCCTAAAAATAACTGTTGTTGGTTATAAATGCTAAATGTTCACCAAATTTTATTCTGCATTTAATTCTAACATGATACCCAGATATTTCATTTTCGTCGGTGATTTATATTATTTAGCAGTTAAAAACACTCTTTGTTGAGCAAAAATACACAATGTTTACTATATTTTATACCACATTCAATTTGAAAAGTATACCCAGATTTTTTATTCTTGTTACCCTAAATTTCACTTATAAGTAAAAACTATCGTATTTTATTAGGTCTCGTTAATAAATGGGGGAAAAGAAATAAGTAAAGAATTCATGAAAATAAATCAATATATTAAAAATGCAACATAAAATTCACGAAACAAAAACGAAACTTAGTGTTACGAATTCTTAGAAATAAAACAATATAATTTTTTAACATAAAATGAAACACAACATTCACGAAACAAAAATGAAAATGGAACAAGCACTTTTATTGCACTATTAAGGCTTTCTTAGCTTTAGTTGGCCGTCCTCTTCTTCGTTTTTCTCCAATTGGTACATTCCTTGCTTCAGTAGGTGGTTCAACAAGTTTCAGACGAATTGCTAACCCCGCTAAATGTTTGCAAACGTAATTTCTAAGGTAATCTGGACAATTGAATGTGCCATTTAACCAGTCAGAGTCGTCCTGTGGTAACTGTACTTCCCACTCACTGAGATGTTGTTTTTTGTAGTCTACAAGCGTCTCCCACATATCTTCAAAAGTTTCACATTCCATTGCATCTCCACCTGGAATTCGGTAACATCATTTCATTTCACTAGCATGTTTTAACGATATTTTTTTAGGCAGTTTGGCCCACTGATAAGCTTTTGTCCACATTTTCAAAACCATCGTTGGCAAGTGGCTAAACTCTCGCTCGTTGTTTATAGTGTACTCATTAGACCAATCCCTCACCATTTCTGAAGCAACTATTAAGAATCGAGCCAGCGAATGGCGTTCACGAAGTGTACCTAAAAACAATAACAAAATTAACGATACCAAATTACGCCATTCATTGAAAATGTACCTTTATCTTTTATTATTCTGTTAAAAGACTCCAATGCATTGTTTGTAGCAGGTGTCCTCGGTGCGGCACCCAAATACCAACAACGATTTTTAGTGAGCCATTCGTCTTTGAAATAAAGTACAAAATTTTTTTCGTCTTTCCATTTATCTAGCAATTTTTCACAGGCCCTGTCAAAAACCTCTGTTGTTGAAGCACATTGCAAAAAATCAATATCCTTTAGTATGTCCCTCTGGTACTTCTTTTGCACAGATTGCTCAACTCGTACTTGCATCTTCTTTTTTGCATGCGCCCAGCACATTCGTATAATTGTATCCTGACCGAATACTTGCACAAACGCATTTTGGATACTTTTGGCTGCGTCACATACCAAAACCTTACAAGTTAAATCGTAGGAAAACAGTGAGAGAACTGTATTCTTTAACGTTTGAAATAAAAACACAAAATCATTTGTTTGTTCTGTGGTTGTAACAGCAAGACCAAAGGAGTGAAAATGTTTATCTCTATCCGTGGTTCCAACTATGAGTACTGGAAACCCCTGCCAAATAAGTTTATAGGTCGCATCTGCATGAATAACTTTGCATTGCCGCGATAGACCAATTAAATATTTGGTCGATAACAAAAATTTGCAGCTTGAATTTGAATCGTCTTTAGAAACTTCATATGCAGCAACAAAAACTTGATCATGATGAAATGAATGATCATCGGAAGGTATTTCTGAGTTGGTCACTAACCAGGATTTTAGTTCTCCTAAGCTGATTACTGCAGATCCATACCTCTTTTTACGTAAAATTGTAAGATAATTGTTCAATTGTTTCATAGGCGGTAGAGTCAACCCTTGTATTTTGCTCAAATTGCTCATAATAGATTTGGGCTTCAAACGTAATTCGTACAATTTGTCTATTTCTTTTTTCGTCTCATTACTCAACCCACATTTCGATTGGGACTCCAAATTTTGATGGTCATGGGCTTTTTCAGTTCGAAATAATATTATCTCGTCGCTGGATGCATCAAGCAATAAACAGAGTGCAGCTGAACATTGGATTGCCCGACTTTTGGCTTTATTACATCGATAATATCGCTTTACGCCTTCTTCCGTAGAGTGGCATTTCTGAAAGGACCACAGTTTTTCATTTCTAATAAATTCTTCGGCACTTTTAATGTTCGAAAATTTTCTTTCAAGACACCAAATCCTACCTTGCTTGCGCCGTCTTTTAGGCTGTACCGTATCAGCTTCTCCATCTGACTCCGAAAAAGAACGAAACAGCGGAACTTTGTCTGGAACACTACTCGGCCCTGGTAAACTTTCATCGGCCATTTTAGTTTATGATATGGCAATACACTGGTTACACAAACTGTAAAAGCTACCAAGCATAGTGTGCGACTGCAAGCTGAAGCATGCAAAAACTTGTCTGGAACCAACAGGCAGAGATGCGCGAGCATATTTAATTTTTGGAGTAACATAATCATTATTTGACGCACAAGTAGTTTTTTCGAGAAAGAATAAATATAAATGGATAGCACGAATATTTATTATATACAGCACGGACGCGAAATTTGAGCGTTTTGAATTTGGTGAACATTTAGTAAAATCGATAGACATATAGAATTTAAAATGTAAGCAATGCTAAAATTATACGCAACATAGCAATTTTAGTAGTGCTGTTCTCATTTTCCGAAGTATAATAATTTGGGTTCCATTAAAATTTTTTATTGTTCAATAATTTTTTTGTTGGACAGGGCTAGGGATGCATGGTTTAATCTGGTGTACATTATATTTGTTCCCAATGAAAATCGCAGGGCGATAAGCCCGGGCTGTAGGGAGGATGTTCAAGGGGAGTCCAGTGCATTTATTTAAGTTTTTCGAACGTTAGAGCTGCAGTAAGGGGCCTGGCGTTGTGAAGGAGGATTGCCTCTCGAATCGGTTGGTTTCGTCTTTTGCGGCACTATACAGCCCTCACCTGGTTCAATAGCTCGCAGTAGTAAGCAGCATTTATTGTGCGTCGCTCATGCAAAAAATAAATGAACCGGTCGAACAAAACGGTTGAAAGATCCTTGCCAACTGACGGTCGAGTCTTGGCTGTCACTGGGACTGTTTCCGCCTTCCTCCGCCACTACATACTGGCTTTTTTTGGACTCGGCCGTGTAGTGGTGGACCCACGTTTCGTCGCAGGTGACAATTCGACTCAAAAATGCATCACCCACCTGGCATACCTTTTACGGAACTCTCTTTACATCTCCCGACATTTTCCGCAATTTCGTACACGGTCACCCGTCGATCTTCTTCAAGAATGTCCTGAATCGCGCGAATGTGTTCGTCCGTAGTGCTGGCTCGAGGACGGCGATCGTGTTCCTGATTTTCCACTCGTTCTCGCCTTTCCTTTAACTCTTTATGCCAGGCAAACACACGAGTCATTGACAATGTTTGGTCCCTGAACTGTGCAGTCAATCTACGGAAAATTTCTGCCGCTTGAGCTCCTTCATGAACAAGAAGTTTTATAATAATGCGTTGCTGCGCAACAGCGGGGTGTACTTCTCGCTCCGACATCGTGCTAGGTTCCATCTATGCTAGGTTTCATTTTAATTTAAAAGTTTGGACACAGAAATCGACTTCCTTTCCCTAAATTCTCAGGCTGTGGAGGCACATACAGATGAGGACAAACGCCTATGCTTAGGGAAAGGTGCCAAACTCCTCCCCCGCTAGGGCTCGAACCCAAGTATACAATGACGCCGCCTGTCCACCACTCTGGACCATGAGGACATTGTCGCAACCTCTATAGAAACATACGATAAGTCATCCATCCACGTAGTAGATGCGGAGCAAAGTGCTGCACTTTTATTAGCGCGGCATCAGGCAACTGACCTGAATGTCTATGGTATTCGTTCAATATGTCAAATAATGGATTTTCATTACAAGAACAGTTGGGACCTAAAGTAGTTCTAAATCTAACATTTTCTGAACTAGCTCTTAAGAAATTTTGGATTTTTGTGCAAGTCAAGCAAATTTTGTGAATATTTAATTATTTTTATGAAACACTGAAAATTGTGCTACAGTTTTCGACATCATATCTGTGTGAACTGGGCTTCTTAACATTCACGAACATAAACACGTGAAAATCTTGAGAGTGTTTGTAAAGAAATGAGGTAGCTTTATCACGTATGTATAAGAACTGACGTTGCCAAAACTTGCGAGAGCCAAGTTTAGGTGTCACATGAAAGTTGATTTAGAATTTTATTTACAAAGAGTTACTTTTTTACGAATTATATTGATTTGATTAGACTTCTATGAATAATTTATTAAACGAGTATCTATAGTTGTCAATTAAAAAAAACATATTCGTGCATATTGTTATTGTTTATGTAATAACCTTAATATTTTAATAAAAGAGTGTTCCGCAATATTTTTACAATGAAAAGTATTCCAGGACTTCAAAGTATTAAGAACCACTGGTCTAAGCTATTGTGTCAATTTGACGTCCTCACTGCATGCCTTCATTTTCGCAGTTAAAAGGTGCTTGGGTGGCAAAAAAGTATCACTCTGCTATACTTGCTTCTTTTAAGTTAGAAGAATTTACACAACCAATTCAATTTTTGTTAGATTTTTCGTGGAGATATGATAACGTTGGTGACTGACTGAAATTGGCAAAAGCAGCATTTATTGCTTCTTATTTTCTGTTTTTTTTTTCGCATGGTGCATGTTTTGGAACTTCATTTTTATTTTGCATGTTGGTGTGTATTTATTCATATCTTTTTAAATTCAAGTAGTTTGATAGAGTTGCAGGTGAGTGAATCATTTATCATGTTCATGTGTTTGATGTACAGAATGTTCAAAATTGATGTAATTTAGGCCAAGATTTGAATAGAAATGGTGGCAACTTTTTTATTGTTGTGCATAAGAGTGACATAGTTTTCCGATGTAGTATGATCTCATTTTTTTTTTATTTTTGCATACATCATGCATAAAAGACTCAAAAAAAAATTAAATTAATATGCTGCAATTTTTCGCCTATTATTTTGCGAAACAATTTTTATATTGATTGAAGGCCATTTTCAAAATAACAGTCGAAGATATTATTTTTGGTTTAACGAAATATAACATCAACTTTCTGTTTTCAAATAGAACTAGTATATTTTTTATAAATACTTATTTAGTAAAAAGAAAACAGGTGACTAATTTTCCACGAACACTGAAATATTGCACGTTTCTCGACCTGGGTTTCCCCAAACAAATTAGCATCATCGGGAGATAATAAACACTGATCAATTTTAATCATCATGATGATAACTTGGTCGACAAAATACGCGTGGATAAATGTAATCTTTCGGTGTTCGTGGAAAAGTGTCCAGTTTTTGTTGTTGCATGGAAGGTTATTTCCAGCTCCTTCCCAGGACTTATTTAGTAAGCAAACAATTGTGCCCTTTTTTATTCAGTTACGTCAAAAACAAAATCTTCAATGTTAATGATATTTTTCTTATTTAATTGAAAATGCGTGCGTGAGATTAAAATGTTTAAACAAAATTAAGTGTAATACAGAACTTGCTAAGGTTCTATATACCCGGTGGTACAGAAGACATGTAACGCCCCGTGGCATAGTTAGTTAAAAATATTATTTTAATATTTTGTTGGCTTGTACATATAATGCCTGATTGTCCTTTTTTTAATGCAAACGAATGTTTTTTGTTTTCGAAGGATTATTCATGATAAACTAATATTAATATACAACAAACATATTTAAAATCAAGATCAGATGTAACAATGAATTTTATTGGATAAAAGTGAAAAATGGATTAAAATTTTACAAATGAGTCATTCATAATTGGTACATATTTCTTAATTTGTATTATACAGGGAATTTAGTTTAGATTTTTTTTAATATAAATATTATATAGATTTTTTTAAATATAACTTCTACAAAGACTGCATGCAGTTACTTATTAGAACGAAACAAATATGAAATTAAAATTGTGTACTAGGGTTCTTTTGATAAATCAGTGCTATAAACATTAATTACCGCGATATTTCGTGCCATGGCCATCTAGAATTAATATAATAAAATGGTTTTCAGTAACCATTTTAAAAATGAAAGTAACCATTTAAAAAAAAAAAGAAAAATAGTAAAAGTAAAGGTCCTAACATTTGTTAGACTTAAAAAAAGGACAATCGCGTATTATAAAAATCTACAAAAATTCAAAACAATATACATATTTTTTTGATAAAAATTGTACCTGAATAACTAATATTTATGAACTTATTCATGCTTTTTGCTACGTAAAGATAGTATTTTCCATTTTTATTTTGTTAGACAGTTAAACACAGCTTCTATTATACAGCAAGTCGGAAAAGTAATATATTCAAGTAAAAGTATTATATGCAAGCCGGAAAAGTAAGTTCGATAATATTGATTTTTTTTTAAACCACTCGGGCATATCAGAGTGTGTATTTAAAATTCCACGTTGAGAGCTATTCTTTATTTTTTCGGATCGTATTTTCAAATGTTATGACGATATCAATATTTTTTTTATGGAAAGGCCGTCCTATTTTCGATTGGGTCATTTGAAATAACTCCTTTTTTTTAGTGTAGTTTTAGTAATAATTCGATAAAGCAAATCCACGAGCCAAAAAAGCTCTTTTGGTTTTTATTTACTGTTGTTTTCAAAAATTCACTTGCTCGACAATTATTACGTAAACAAGCCCTTATTTTACTTTACTGTACTTAAAAAAGGAGTTCCTTCAAATGGCGCAATCAAAACCGAGGTTTTCCATAAAATAAAGTTATTGATGACGTCACAACTTTTCAAAATTCAGCTCGAAAAAATTCCGGGGTAGCTCTCAAAGTGGTATTTGGAATACATATTTTGACATGTCCGAACGATTTTCAAAAAAAAAACAGTTTTATCGAATTTATACATTATTTCTCGGACTCGTATAAGAAATTCTAAAAATTTGTTTCCCAAAAATAAAATATTAAAATCTACACTATCAAAAATTTAAAAAAAAATCTATTTTGAACACTCTGTATAATGTATGTAGATGTACAAGATGATCCTTTTGGTTTTGTCAAGTCAATAATTGCAATAAACATTTATTGAAATTTATTTCCTTGTCTTATTTTTAAAATGTACATCAATATATTTAATTTTTATAATCCATAATGGATAACTAGATTAAACAGAGTTTAATGTGAATTTATTTTTCAAAGAGAACATACTGCAATGAAACACAGTTTTATTAAAGCATGTTCTGTTTCAAATTCATATCTAATCTACAAAAACAATAAATATCGTAATATGAAAACAATTGAATTGATTCTATATGAAATTAATAGAAATATTGTAGATAAAATATTAATCTAACATTACGAGTGCAAGTTTTGTTTTATAATTTCGCAAACTTGCCTTTCCGGATCACCTTGTACACAAAGTGCCGTCTCGTATGGATGTTTATACGTACTTTCGTACTTTTGTCACAATCGACCCCTACATAACTACGTTACTTCTATAGAACAACGAATACATTCAATCTGTGGCCCGTTGCCTCCAAATGATGTTGCGCATCGACGAGTACCGATTCGCATTCGTCTCTGTTGATGGCATCTCCACCCTACTTTCCGTGCTTTCCGGCCGCGTCAACTTCCAGGTCCAATACCAATTGATTTTCTGCCTGTGGGTGTTGACGTTCAACCCGCTCCTAGCCGAAAAAATGAACAAGTTCAACGTTATACCCATTTTGGCGGACATCCTCAGCGATTCCGTCAAGGAAAAGGTCACCAGAATCATTTTGGCGGTGTTCAGAAATCTAATCGAGAAACCCGACGATCAGCAAGTGGCCAAGGAGCATTGCATTGCTATGGTGCAGTGCAAGGTATATTTATAGGATATTTCAATAAGGACGCTCGATATTTAAACGTAAATAAAACACGTTGTGAGATGTCCACTTAATTTTTTTTATTTTAAAGAATATTTCATGGCATTAAATATGGAATATAACGTTCGAATATCCGCCGCGGCTTTACTTGGTGGCACGAATTCGAGAGGTCCAATTATCGATGACTTTGTTACATAAATCTGGCTGAATTTGCTGGATGGCGTTCGTTATGTTGACTTTGAGGGCATCAATTGTTCGCGGGTTATTGGCATAAACCTGCGATTTAAGATAGACCCAAAGGAAGAAGTCTAAAGGTGTTTCATCGCATGATCTCGGTGGCCAGTTCACGTCACCGCTGTGCGAGATAACCATGCCCTCAAATCGCTTGTGCGATATCTATCGTGGTATGCGCTGTGTGGCACGTAGCGCCGTCGTGTTGGAACCACATGTCGTCGGTATCCATATCATCCAGTTTAGGCCACAAGAAGTTGCTTAAAACCGATTTGTAGCGATCGCCGTTGACGATTATGGCAATGCCAGTTTCGTTATAGAAGAAGTACGGACCAATGATTCCGCCAGGCCATAATCCTCATCAAGCAGTGACTTTCTCGGGATGCATTTGGTCCTGGTGTATCTCGTGGTATCATCTCAAATCCCCAACAATTTTGCTTGTTCATATTCATCCATTCATCCAAAAATGGGCCTCGTCGCTAAATATGATTTTCTTGTCCAAATTTGGGTCAACTTTCACCTACTTCAGAACCCAATCAGAACAGACGGCGTTGTTTGTGGTTGTTTACCTTAAGTTCCTGGCTCAGTTCGCTTTTATACTTTTTTTTTTTTGGGTGCAGACCCAAGTCGCGACGCAAAATTCTCCAAGTTGATGTCGCAAAAAGGCCAAGTTCTTGTGAACGTCGAGAAATTGACTGCCTCGGGTTTTCCCGTACACTCTCACGCATAGCAGCGATGTTTTCAGCAGACCTTGCGTTTCGGTGACGTACGGATGTTGGCTGATTATTTATCAAATCGGTTGACTCAAATTTGGCCACCAAACGTCAAATGGTGGACTCGGCGGGACGATTGTAGCGAGGATTTACGTAATGTCTGAAACGTTTCTCGAGGAGAGCACTGATTTTGAAAATAAAATTTAATGATTTGCACACATTGTTGAACGCTATAACCTTTCATGGTGATTTGCCATACACTACTGAACAAGTCGCAACAAATTTGGCAAATGTTGCTTTAACGACATGGCCGCTATAATCTAACACATTTCGAGCGTCCCTATTGAACGATCTTTTATTAAAATGGGTTTTAGATCGAAACTTATATACGGTTTCGTAGGTTTTAAAGCAGTTGGCTATATTGGAACAGCGCAAGTTTGATGATGAGGACGTAACTCATGACGTGGAATTCCTTACTGAAAAATTGCAAAATTCCGTTCAAGATCTTAGCTCCTTTGATGAGTATGCAACAGAGGTCAGTGTTTTACCAGTATTGCACTTCAGATCGTCGTACTGTTTCTTTTCTTGTCCCACATTACCGACGTTTTTGTTTTAGGTTAAATCCGGAAGATTGGAATGGTCACCCGTCCACAAAAGTAAGTTCTGGAGGGAAAACGCGCAACGTCTCAACGAGAAGAATTACGAACTCCTCCGTATCCTCATCCACTTATTGGAGACCAGCAAGGACCCCCTCGTACTTAGCGTTGCTAGTTTTGATATCGGGGAGTACGTTCGTCATTACCCACGCGGAAAACAGTAAGTTAGAGTGATTGTTATTATTTAAAGTACAGATCACAAGTCGTTATTTCGGAAATCGGTTGGTAATATATGGATAAATGAGAAAATTCTCACCGTGAAAATCTGATAAAACGAACGTTCCCGTTAATATTTAAAAAAATTCAAATACTGTTTTCTCTTGTCAGTATTTTGAGGTAATGTATCAGTAGCTGGTAATTATTTACTTTAGCGTAAAACTCGCAAATCCTCACCAAAAACACTCACTCTCAAAGCCTCATCCTTTGCTTACCTCCTCCTATTTTATAGAATGCTAAACAAGAATAAGGCCTCAGTTTTTGGCGATCGAACACAGCTTTCGAGAAAATGAATTTTCAACTTTTCTGCACGCCACTGTTCTTCTCAAATAAGTCTCACTTTACATTACGTAGATATAGCTCATCAAGAACAGGAACAAGTCTCAAAACTGCGATATTGGACCGCCCACGAGGTGCGCAGTAAATGGCCTGGTTTTTACTCGTTCGAATTGAGACATTTGCAAAGTGAATATCGATGAGTGTACCGTTCTTTCATTTTTTTACTAGACAGCAAGTCAATCGGTCGATTTCGTATAATGTGTAGAGAGGGGACACGGACGGTACGCCCTGCTTCAGGTTGTCCAGTGTCGATAATTAGCGGCGCTACGACAGTTACGTTCTACACGTGAGGGAGTGTACATCGTATTTGTAACGGGGAAAAACTTTTACGTGGGAAGTGATGTTGATGGGTTTACTGTTAAAAGATGATCAAGGTATTTAAAGAAAAAATATCTTGGCCATATTTAACAGCAAACTATGATCTTTTTTGCATTATTTTTATAATTGGTTTTGCATTAAAAGAAAGTGCCTTCTAATAAAACGTTTAAAAATAAATAGATTCTCTTAAAATAATTAAAAATAAAATACAAACTCTTAAAGCTAAAAAAATATCCCCTTGAGTAAGAAAAAAACTAAAGAAAATTTTCGAAGATGCCTCCGTCTTGCGCCAAACAATAACCCAACCTGTCGTAAAATTCTGAACGAACGTTGGTCAGCATAAGAGGGCTAATAGTTTGAAATAAATTAGCCCTCAGTTGATTTAAATTATTAGCTCTTTCATGAGGATGCCCGTATAACTTTGATTTAATATACCCCATAAGATAAAATCATTAGGGGCCGAGTCTGGCGATCTTGGTGGCCATTGATTTACGCCTCTCGTAGATATAATTCTTTGGGGGAATATCGTATTCAAATAGTCAATGACTATTCTTGAGTTATGGGCCGGACACCCATCGTGCTGGAACCAAACGTTGTCAAAATTGGGGTTAATGTTTGCCAATGCAGGAACAATTTGGTTTTGAAGAAGATTCAAATAAGTCTCCCCATTTAAATTTCCATCAATAAAGAATGGTCCAATAATATTATTCCCATAAATACCAGCCCAAACATTCAATTTTTCGGGATATTGTGTCCTTGTATTTAACAGGCGATACTGATTTTCAATAGCCCAATACCGTAGAATTGATGGATTGTGCCTACCATGTAATGGAAACGTGGATTCATCGATGAACACGATGTTATAAATAAAATTGTCATCCGCATTTGCACGTTCCATTACCATGTTACAAAATTCCATTCTACGGCACTGGTCTTCATCGAAAATTTCTTGATGGGCTTCGTATTTATAGGAATGATATTTATTTTTCTTTAAAATTTTGTGAATTTTACCCACACTAAAACCAGTCTCCTCGGAAATTTTTGAGATAGAAATATTTGAATCTTCTTCTACCATTGCACACACCATTAATTCCTGCATTTCAGCATCCTCGTTAATTCTAGGTGTCTTGTCGCATTTACAACCTAAAATGCATCCCGTTGACATAAACTTTTCGACTACTGTCGATATTGTGTTCAAGACAGGGATCGGACGATTTACATACTTGACTGAGAAAAGTCCCTTATTGCACGTAATGAATGTCCTTGAAGAGACCATGATATCAAATCAATTTTTTCCTCAAGTGAGTACGTCATAATTACTAAGTTTTGAATTAAAAGAATCTATTTAAAATTACACGTATTACTACGAAGTTCACTCGTCTAAATGCCAAACACGTATGCGATGGTAAATGTGAAATCTAAGTCGTCGATCATCACGGCGTACGGCCGGACTCCCCACCTGAGCGGTGGCTAATTTTCCGAGAAGGATCGAACGGTGGAACCTATGTACAGTTTTAAAATGAAAGCACGGTATATTGAATGTGAATGTACACATAGTTCGATCTGGCCGCGCGTAAAGTGCATCTTTTTCCCTCTGAATGCCGCCTCACTCTTCTACACATACCTAAAGAATCTCACAGTTTTTCTTATTCTTGATGAGCAGTACCCAATATTAATGTAAGTAGATGCTACAACACTTCCTTTATACATATCATACATTATTAAAATCGTCATAAAACTTATTATTCATTACGATTTTCTTACATTTACTTGCAATGTTTACAATTTTCATGCAGCCGCCCATTTGCAATTTGAGCGCCCTTTATTAAACCCGATGTGATTTGGTCACTGAGCGTGATTAAGGTTACGCCTTCGTCGATGAGTATACAGGAGCTACATAAGTTAACTATTCATAATATGAATCTGTATGTAATATAACTAATAGGAAAATAATTTATGGATAATAATGCATGTATAAAACTTAATTAGAACCTTCATAACTAATATTCTAGTATTAGTAATATTCCCAAAATATTCTCAAGGGGTTACAATAATAATAAATATTATGGAGGACTACATTTTAAGAAAGTACATATGTAATTTTCATTCAAAATAACTTAACCTATCGTGTAAACCAACACTGGTCATGATAAATATATATTCGAGAAATATTTTGTTATATATACATGTGTTTATTAATTTTTCCGTATAATTATTTTAAATAACTTGAAAATATTTCGGAAAGATGAATGGTTTTAGTTACAGTTATAACTTACGGAACCCCTGTATACTGATCACGATGTCGTAACTTTCCGCATGCTGAGTGACCAAATCACATCGGACTAAAAGATAGAGTCGATAGAGGGCGCTTCGATAACAAATGGACGGCAGCATGAAAATAGTAAACATTGCAAGTAAATCAAGGAAATCGTATTGAATAATAAGTTTTATGACAGTTTTAATATATGATATATATATATATATAAAGGAAGTGTTGTAGCATCTACTTACATATAAATATTAGGTATCTACGTAATGTAAAGCGAAACATTTTACAAAAAGAAGTGAGGTTATGTGCAGAAAAGTTGAAAATTAATTTCTCGAAAACTGTGTCCTACCACCAAGAACTGAAGCCAGATTCATGTTCAACACCCTCGAAAATAGGGGAACAGCCAAATTGTGACGAAGATTTGAGTTTTATGCTACTGTGAATTATTACCAATTTTATTTCCACTTATTCTGGAACGGAGGATTTAAAGTCAAAAGTGACAAATATATTAAAAATAGGATTATTACTTGTAAGCGCTGCTAAGAACAACATATTTTTGTAGCATCATTGAGCAGCTAGGGGGAAAACAACTGGTGATGCAGCTCCTAGCCCACGAAGACCCCAACGTGCGCTACGAAGCCCTTTTGGCCGTCCAAAAGTTGATGGTGCATAACTGGGAGTACCTCGGCCGTCAGCTTGAAAAAGAACAAACCGAAACTACGGCACCTAAGGGTGGCTCGCAAGTAGCTGGCAAAGCCTAATTAGCCAACAACAGTATTATAGTTGCTGTCTTGTTTTAAGTATTATAATAAGTATGATTTGGGTCAAATTCTGATAACTAAAATTGTAAAAAAAACTCGTGCTGCAAGCCACGATGTATATATTATGTAGACGTAGTTATACATTCCTAATATTTTCTGTGTTATCTGCCAAGTGAAACTGTCGTATCTATATACTGTGCAGTCGTATCTGTAAATATGAAATATTTTCTTTTATTGATTGTTATTCATGTGACATTTTAGTGTTGGTAAATATAATAATTTTAAATGTTTGTGCATCGTTTCTTATATTGTGAATGTGTAAGCAGAAATATGATTTTACTTAGGAGAGCCATCTTGGAAAAGGTTTAGTTGGTGGTAAGGTCCTGATTATAGCCTTTTCATTACATTATTTCGTTAAACTCATTAAAAAGGTATAAATTAACAAGATGCGGACCAAGGAATATTTGGTAAGTAGATTACAATTTTGTTTTTACTATAGAAAAGAATTTAAATTAGTTTTTAAACTAAAAATCACAAAGTTACTTATCTTATAATAAAAATAACCGTTTTACAGGTCAGATACGTTAAGTTGTAATTTAATTGTTACGAAAATTAAACATATTTATTTAATTGTCTTTAGAATTTTTTTTTATTGTATTTTTTAGTTTTTGAAGAAAACTGTACAGCTATAAGATGTTATCAACAAAAAAATGTTCATTCATGTTTTAGACTTGTATATTTTTTCAATTAGAAATAGCAATAACAATATTCCATAAATAATGTTAATAAACAATGAATGTAGCTAATTGATTTTTTAGTACTGAGAAATTTGTTTTTTCATTTACAGGTGACGAGCAATTATTTTTAAAATAGTTCGTACCGTCAATGTTTACAGAATAATTTATTCTGTAAACTTTGGTACCGTCTACAAATATTTTTTTTTTTTTTAGTGTTCTGCAAAGTTATTTCGATTATTATAAGATCTCTTGCTACTCTTCAATCCTTTTATTAATATAAACTTTAATAGTTGGTATGGAAATTATGTAAATTTGATTAACAATTTTGGGTCGATTGCATATCATTTTTACTATTTTCAAAATTGTAGGCAGTAAGTAATTTGCAACATGTGGACCAGACAAGGCACGTGCATTGTCTCGCGCACGACTAGAGAGAGCAAAGATCACAGAGTGCAGGGAGTGGTCTTTACAATTTACACTAAAACAGACACAAAACAGATTCACAAGATTGTTGAATCGTGTTACCAGCTCATAAAAATAGTGTTCTTTCTATATCGTACTGCCTACTATTTTGAAACCGGAGTGTAATTAATGATAATCTAAATAAAATAATCATTTGATTCTACTGAATTTAAATCTATATCCTCATAAAAATTACAAATAACAGCTTAATAAGGTAAAATTTTGTGAAAGTAAATTTTCAGATATGCTCCTAACATGGCAATAAAATACCACAGAAAGTATAATACTTTTGATATATTATACTCTTGGCCATTAGAGAACTTGGTCATTTTACGACCAACAAAATTCATTGTCATATTTCCCATCAATGAATGTAAAATAAAGAATATGAAACACTTGCAATGACATCAATTTTTAGTCTGCTTGGCTCTTGCTGTCGGATTCAAAGTGGTCATGCCCTCTATTGACCAAAAGCATAATTAAGTCAACATTGCCAATATTTCAGGGAAATGCATCGAAAGGGCCTCATTATGTTCTTTCTTGATGGTATCAAAGTATCTATTCTTTATCACTGGTACAGCTTTAGTCCATATGTCACTGCGAATAAAAAAATTAATCTCTACAGAGTACCAGCTATTTAAAGAGTCATATAATACCAAAAGAAAGCAGTTTTCACTTTTGCACAATATTTCGATCAGAATATACAATTTTGGCAAAACAGTTGAGTGAAGTGAATATACTACACAAAGTATTAAGAGTATTATTTATTTTTGATCAGATAAATCTCATTCCAAAATTATCAAAAGGGCATATAATTGTTTATATATTTTTTAACTTGGGTTAGCGAGAAAAATGTTTAGATGCATGTACTGTATCTAATTTTTTCCATTGGGTTTGTTTTATCCATTCTTTCAATAATTTAAGGATAAATTTTAATTTACATCCATAATATATGAAAGAACCAAAAAGAAAATTATTATAGCAACAATTTTAACTGCATGTTAATAGTGTAGACATTTAATTATTTTTCTCACAAATAATTCATCGTCATAAAATTTTATAGCAAAACCTGTGTCGGTATATCTTTAATGTGCGACACGGTCAATATTTGAGAGAAAGTTATCGCGGGAATGTATAGTCCATATTATTGGGCGGTATAATTCTGAAAGATCACGGGCAGATTTTCATTTTTATAAATTTCTTAAACTTTAATTGGGTACACCTTGTTTATAATTTTAATATTAAATTTATTTTAATGTTAAATATAAATTATATTTACAATAACTTCATAAGAGCAATTCTCACAGCACCAAATCACATATTTTAATGCGTTCTTTAGTAGTGTATCTTGTCTGCAATCTATTCACACTGGGCTAGACCGGATCTGAATTGGACAATATGAACAAATGGATATATTTATTATATAAAATGATGAATTAGGAAAAAATTATAGCATATGAACACTCCATTAATAAAAAAACTAAACGACTATCCCTAATCAATATTTCCTATTTTTGCATCACAATTTTTACTTAAATAGTTGTTTTTTTTTATGTATATAGACTAGACCTTTCTATTATGTTCTAATTTAGCGATTTCCTCTTAAATTTTCACAGAATTTGGGATCATAATTATATAACCTTTTTTTTTCAAACTAAAAAGGTTAGAACATTTTTTTATGGTAGTCTCCACATATTATTTACTTATAAATATTTAGACACCACAACGAATAATATGTATTGCATGACTTTAAAAATCACTATCCTCGCTATTGATATGGAATCCCCAGTTACGTTGAACAGTTCAAGAGCAAACTATTTAAAGTAAATCATATAAGGTAACAAACGTTACACTATAAATATCCATTATCTGACAACATAAATTTTGACATTTTTGTAACTTATCACATAAATGCAATTATATATTTTTATGGCTTTGTTTTGTAAATTCTCCAATGGTTTTATTATCTCACACCCACCCATAAGTGGTATACTAAATCGAATAGCAAGTGAAATTGGATTGATAAATGTATATTATTCCAACATATATATTTTCTTCATAAATTACTATTAATGGAAAATTAACGTATGATCATGAAAAGGTTTAATAATAACGTTTTTAAATCAATAAAATACCATATGTAAAACAAGGAATGTATAATTTTAATTACACAATTTAATAATATGCAAATTTAAAGCAAAGAGCTCTTAATATTTTATGTTGAATCCCTCAAACTGAAAATAAAAAACTGTCGATAAAACATTTTGCACTCATTTATAACAAATTTAAATTTGATTAAATCATGAAAATGTGTATTATAGTGTCCAATAATTATATGCATTATTACAATAGGGACCCAGTAAAAGAATATCCTCAAACGAAAAAATAAAAAATTTCTGAAAACTAAATGATCCCTCCTACTTATAATAAATTATTTTATGCTTTGGCGTATACTTCCAATTGAGCAATCCTCCTTTGTTGTAAATTATGTAGGAAACCTTCCACCCTATCACATTTCTCCCTTTCTGTCTGTCTTTGTTCCATTTCATAATTCTTTAGGTCGTCGTAATTCCTCTGATATTTAAAAATACAAGCCAGGAAGTGCCATATGGAAAAATCTGGCCACAAAACACTGGTGAAACAAATGTGAGCATTCTTAGCCTGCCACAGTAGAAAATCACTGAAGCGTACTTCTCCAGAAGTTCTAATCAGTAAATCGGGATTAGGGCTCATGTTGGTGTAAAGGCACTGCGATATTAATTCTTCATCGATGTCATCAATCTCTATTTCACCCCGATCTACCCCGTCTACAACTGCCTTGATGCTATTAGTAATTTCATCACTTGAGGTATACGAAAAAGCGACATTTAAAATGGCCCTATTATTATCTTTAGTAAGTAACATTGCTTCTGCAATTAATTTTCTTATATCTTCTGGTAGTAATGACAAGTTACCAATAACTCGTATACAAATACCCTCACTATTTATCTTATCTTTTTCTTCAAATAATCTTTGGAATTTCTCTCTAGCTAACTGCATTAAAGCATCCACCTATAATTCGGTTTATTATTATAAAAATATTAATAGATAATAATTTATTACCTCATCTTCACTACGTTTAAAATTTTCTATACTAAAGGCATAAACGGTAACTTCTTTTACCCCTATTGCTTTACACCATCCCAAACATTCAGATAATTTTTCAAAACCCTTTGAATGGCCTTCGACCTTTTGTACATTAGTTTTCTTTGCATACCTTCGATTGCCATCCATAATTAAGGCTATATGATTAGGAACTGGACCGCATTTCATCACATTTAGGCAGAACCTTTGAAAACACGGTACTGAGTTTTCGGTTACCCACGACATTGTAACAATGAAATGTTTTACACTTCTGCGCTTTATCACCAGCACTGCTTTCGTTCTTATAGCTTAAAACTGACTTATACAATGTATAAAACCAATAAAATATGAGGTTATTATAACCTCGAAATTTCTATATCACGGAATTTAATGAATTGATATGGTGAATAGGCATAGGGGGCGTAGGACGATCCATTTCATAGAATATATACAACATATTGCTTAAAACGGCTGGCTACACAAAGCAGGTGGATAATATTGTTCGTAAACTTATTAGGCTTTGGTTTGCTACACGAAAAATTCAGGAACACCTTAAAAAACCTAAAGCTTTTGAATTCTAAAGTATACTATGTTTAACCACAGCAGAAAGGTGTATACAAAATTTTATGCAACTTTCTCCTATGTTAACTAAATAGATTGTCAGGATTTAAACTCTATTGCCAAGAAGACTCTATATAGTCTTCTTGTCTATTGCTTATTAAAAACAAAAATTTGTAGTGCTATCCTTTTCTTTTCAAGTAATACCTTCGATCGCTTTCACAATGAATCCTATAGCTATTAAGGTGCGTCCAGACCGGATATCCACAACGTAACGTCGGAGTGATCCTTAGCTCGTCGGTTTTTCAGCGTCATATCAAAGGCTTGTCTCACAGTGCGTTACGCATCCTCTTTCCATGTCTGGACGAACGTCTGGTGTTATGAACAAATGTAACGCATCGATCTCTTGTTGCGGAAAAAAGACATGTGTCCTGTTGCGATGTTGTGTCACGATGGTAAGTTACGCTTCGTTGTTGCATGTCTGGACGAACCTTTAGATGATTAGGGATTACATCGAATGACGAGATATCTTCTGTGCAAGAAGACTAATAGAGAGGAGTCCTACGAGCAAAAAGACAGACTTTGCTCGTAGGAGGAGTTTCTCTCTAGTCTTCTTGCTTCTGTGATTGCCAATACAATCAACATAAGAGACTTAACATGGGCATAGGTATTTTTTAACCTTAATAACCATTAGTTTGTTATGAGATTAGTAAAAAATAGAATCAATATTAGACGCTTTCATAAAGAATATAGTAGCACATATAGCGAGAATATAATAGCACAAACTACCGTAAGAAATTAAATGAAATTGTATAGCATATATTAGATTTTGTAAAGTTGGTAATAGCGTAAACAATTTTAAATCAAATTTGTTGTCATGCATTTACTGAATAAATTATGTAGTATAGGTAAAATTAGAAACATTGTTAGTGTTAAAATTTCTCGATGAAAAATAACCAATATGCATACTACAACTTTAAGGGGTGTTTTCCCCGAACCAAGTAAGTGTTTTAACCTAATTTTTTATTTTACATGTTTGTTTACATGTAATTGATTTTAGAACCTATTTACAGAAGAAATTTCATTAAAGAAAATGTCAGATCTATCAAACAAATGCAAGGGTTGTTACAAGAGGTAGGTGTAATTCAACCTAGACCAGCCAGAGATGACAAATTTAAGAATGTTCCTTCAGTAATACGATCCAGAGAGAGTACGCCACATACACAAAGTACAATGTCACAAGACACCAAATTTAAAGTTAGTAAAACCTTAAAGAAAACTACTATTAAGGCGAGAGTAGACAGGAAAAAAGACAGGTCAGGCTCTATTGAAGAGCAAGATCAAAAATTTACTCATCGATCAATGCAGACGGAGCGTACTGATAATATAGCCAAGTTGTATGAAACTGGTGTCATAAAATATCCTAGTCCTGGCCTAGGGAGGTCAAAGAAAAGTCCTAAGGTTTCACCGACAAGAGCAAAAGGACAGGGCGACTCTTTAGAAGAGGAAATGCAAAATTTAGGTAAGTATTGTCTGCATATTTTATAATAAATACATGAAATGGTTATAACTATTTATTATTGCCATGGAGAAAATATTTTATTTAATTCAAGACGAGAGAAAGCATTAGGAATTTCAAATACTAATAATTTTGCAGATATTGACGACAAAGATTTTGTTAAAGAAAACATGCAAAATTTTAAACCAAAAGTAGTAAAACAATTAGTCCCCAAGGTATTGGCACAGGCACCCCCAACTTATCAACGTGGTGTTTTGCCAAAATATTTAAGAGGAAAGAAAGAAGAGGTTACGAAAGAACCGGATGAAGAATCTTGCCCCGATGGTCACGTTTTATTGCCTGAAGAGGAAAGAAAAGAAACGCTTAGAGTATTAAGGCAAAGTAAGTACTAGGTATATTAAAACATTTGGTATTGTTAATAAGTGAAATATTTTTGCAGGCTATGCAGATCGTATTCAAGAATTGAATTCGTTACCTGTTAGAAGCGATACCTTAAGGATTAGAAAGCGAAAAACGGAGTTAGAAGAGGAGCTGAAACGAATAGACGGGGGAATTAAAGTATTCCAGAGACCAAAAGTGTATGTTAAAATTAATGCTTAGTAATTGTGAGACTTGTAATTTGTAAATATCTTAGTGCAATTGACTTTTTACCTATTTATATAAATTCTGGTGATGAAATTAAAATCTAGATTTTACTTTAGATTAGACTTTATTATTTACAATTTTTTTTATACTAATCAGTCTGTGGTATTATAGAAATTATTTAATTTGTGTACACACAGACTATCACATATCAGGTAAGTGCATAAATGGATTCTGAGAAAATGTTAATTTGTTGTTCCTAAAAAGTGGTTCCTCTTCACGAAACCATCTATTAATATCAAACTCTGGAAAAAGTATCCCAATTTCTCTCTTGGCAGACTCTGAGGAATCTAAAATAAAAAAATTAATTGTTCACTTTTTCATAGATCAGGTTGAACTCCATCATATTTATACCTGAACCATGAGTGGCATTCCTGGTATCCGACAATCCATATTTTCCTCTAATTGTATCTGGCGCCTCAAATTGAGCCTTGTAAACTTTCGTGGGGCCCATTAAACTTCTCCAGTCTTTAATCGCGTTTTGTTTGGCTAAAATATAGAGATATGATGGGCCACTGTAAAAATACTATTAAAGTGTATATATAAGAGAAAATAATGCAATACCTTGTCATGAAAGTGACCAGTCTATTATAGAAGAATTTATTTTTATGTTCTGAATAAAAATCTTCGGCCTCTTGCATCGTAATAATTTTCTTTTTCGACTTAACGATTTTATAATGTGAGGTTAGAATGATGTTCTGAATCTTTGCTAAGGAAACTGGATGTTTTACAACATCTGGTTTTAATATAGCGAGGGTTAATTCCAGAAGATTCATTTTAATTGCCTTTCGAATTCGATTTTACTGAATATTGTAACATTTTTCTATTTCATTTAAACCGACTACGGACTACGAAGATTAGAGAACTCTCTAGTCTTCTTGAAACCGACAATAATCAGTCTATGCCTACGAGCAGTCTTTTTGCTCGTAGGTCTATGCCTGTCAATATGGAAGTGTCTCACTTCACTACAATAATATTCACAGAAGTGGAGTTCTGTTGCAGGGATATTGAATGTGAACATAAAGTTCGTTCTATTCAAATTAAATATATTGTCAATCAGTTTTTAACACATCGTCATTAATTTGTTGATAAAATAGCTATTTTATTAATAGCTCTTTAGAAGCAAAATATTTTAAGCATATTAATATCGACTAACAAATGTGTGGTGATCAATTAGTAGTCTAGTGCACAAATCTATTTCTATTAATTTGTATTCTATTATTTTGGGAGTTGTTCACATAATACATAGTCTGTTCCAGTACTTCAATTAACAAGAGCTTCCAAAAGGAACGTTCCTACGAGATTCGTGTTATTCCAGACACTTCCCTTATTACCCCGCGACGTGCTACCCTCCGTCAATTATATTAGAAATATAGCAATATATTTAATTCAAACGATGAGCAATACTTTAACAAATCCGTCGAAATTATCCCTTAATATTAATCTGTATTTATAAACTAAACTTGGAGTTATCTTATGAGATTTATTTGATATTTTTAGGCAACAGATTTACGCAGACGAAGAGGAAGATAATGTCGTTTATTCAATACGCGAAGAGATTATTCAAAATGTGTTTAAGGAAATTGATAGAATTTCCTTGGAGAAGCGCATAATCAGATTTGTATCCGAATGTGCCTGCAATGCTTTGAAAAAAATGATATCCATACATTTCTACTATCGCGCTGACATTCCCGATTTTCGATACCCGCCGTGGGTGCCTGATGAGCCCCTGGGGCCGTCTCCACCCGACACCTGGGCGACGAAGAGGGTCCCCATTCAACCAAGATCACAGTTGACCATCCAGAAAGACGAGAATTTGTCGCAACCTGTAGAACACATTTGTAAATGCGATCTGGGTGTAAACTGCCGCTGCTATTTGAGCCCACAAGACAGAATCAAGGACGAACTAGAAATTTTGTACACAAAATCCAGAGTTGGTGTATCAAATCCCTCTACGATGGTGACAGACGCATTTGAATTAGAAGAGCTGGAAGAAGAAGTAGAAGAGGAGGAGGAAGTACCGGTAAAATTATTTAAAATTAATAGCTATCTCTTACGATGGTTTGATTTTAATGACGGAATTCTTAACCCCTGAATAGGGGGTTAAGAATTGACAAAATGAGGTTGTTTCATTACTTTTATGTATGAGGTCGATTTATTTCGTAATTTGTTTACCTTTCCTGCTCAATATATCGTTCATTGTTGATGCAGAATGTGTACAGAATCATTCATTCAAGCGATTGACTGGTTAAACATTTTTCTTTGTGGTATACCTACCGAGATACTAAATATTATCTTGGTCAAAGGTAACAAACAACAAAATAGAACAATTTTTCACGAGAACCGCAAGATTACACACGTTACTCGATGAGGGTTTTGCCAATCAAGGTGGTCATCATCAGGAGATGATTGAATTTAAGTTTTAATTATAGTACGCGCCGAGAAACGTTGTGTAATGTTTTAGTGTTCGTGGAACGTTCAACTGGTCTTCTGATATTTTTGACGCATCGAAGGTACCAGCCAATTAGACTTAAAGGTAGTACCAAAGGATTCATATACGTGCTTTAAAATGTTGGTGTGTATCGTGAAATTGGTTCTGTGACTCATAAGAATGTGTTCGTAGATTGGTCGTTTGTACAGAAATTGTTAATGCTGATCGTAGAAAAAGCTTTTGACAAAGTATGGCATAAGAGTGTGCTATATAAACTAAGACATAAGTACAATTTATCACCGTATATTGTGGCCATTGTCAAAAGCTGCCATGAAGACGGGGCATATCTGGTCAAAATTAATAACTCAATTTCGCGAAATAAAACTATAACTACTGGAGTCCTACAGGGAACTATCAGCATGGTAAAATCATCCACTCTATATCCCATACACAGCTGACGTTCCACAACATCCAATCATTAAAACAATTATGCCGATGACACCCTAATAAAGGGTCTTTCAATAAGCATACTCGATTTTTATACTTAAATAAAACAAGTTGTGTGTGAGATATTCCCTCAATTTTCTTTTATTTGAAAGAATATTTTATGGCTTTAAGTATAGAATATAACGTCGTTCAAATGTCCGCCGCGGTTTTGGTTGGTGGCACGTATTCGGGAAGTCCAATTTTCCATGACTTTGTCGCATAAATCTGGCTGAATTTGTTGGATGGTGTTAGTAATGTTGACTTTGGGGGCATTCATTGTTTGCAGTTTATTCACATAGACCTACGATTTAAGGTAGCCCCCAAGGAAGAAGTTTAAAGGTGTTAAATCGCACAATCTCGGTGGCCAGTTCAGATAGCCGCTGCACGAGATAATCATGCCCTCAAATCGCTAGTGCAGGATGTCTATCGTGGCATGCGCTGTGTGTGATCTAGCGCCGTCCTGTCAGAACCACATATCGTTGGTATCAATATCATCCAGTTTAGGCCACAGAAAGTTGCTTATCATCGATCTGTAGCGCTCGCCGTTGATGGTTATGCCAATGCCGGTTTCGTTTTGGAAGAAGTACGGACCGATGATTTCGCCAGACTAAAATATGCACCAAACAGTGACTTTCTCGGGATGCATTTGGTGTATCTCGTGTGGATTGATATCATCCAAAATTCGACAATCTTGCTTGTTCACATATCCATTCATCCAAAAATGAGCCTCGTTGCTAAAGATCATCTTTTTGGCGAAATTTGGGTCAACTTCCAAATCCAAAGCCATTCAGCGAACACACGGCGTTGTCTATGGTCATTTACCTTAAGTTCCTTTGTCAGTTGGATTTTATACGGGTGCAGACTCAAGTCCCGACGCAAAATTCGCCAAGTTAAGGTCTCAGAAAAGCCAAGCTAAGGTCTCAGAGTTCTTGTGAATGACGAGAAATTGACTGCCTCGCGTTTTCCCGTACACTCTTACGCACAGCAGCGATGCTTTCAGCAGATCTATTTTTTTTGTTTATCACAATAGATATGTTTCAATTTAGTATTTTAAATAGAGATTATTGAATCAGAAATTTATTTTGTTATGCGATACCTTTAAAACATACAAAAAAAAAACCAGTAGAATTACACAATTCAATTACTTTTACCATCTAAAAATCCTAATTGATTTTGACGAAAAAACACTTTTATCAATATCATTGCTGCCGAAATTATAAAAATTATATAAAAGTAATTATCTTCTTTTACTGGTGGACGAATAATATGAAACAAAAAATATTACTTAAAGTTTTTCATTATTTCTGATAATAACTGTTGTTGGTTTTGGTAATATTTCACCTAAACTGAAATTTAAGGGAAAGTTTAGTTTCATTAGTGCAAAGTAGTACTTTTGACGTTCGCTGTATGCGAATATTTGCAAAATAAAATAAGTATAAAAAGTGTCAAATTTATATATGATGTTATTTAAAACATTTCAACATGTTTTTGTTTATCGCCACCCTGTATAAGTTTAGAACATTTAAAAAATACTAGAATTAGACAGTTTCCATGACTTTTGCCAGCTAAAGATTCTAATTGGTTTTAAATAAAAAAACCGCTCGCTTTATCGATATTATTATGGAAATTATAATAATTATATGTAAGCAATTATATTTTTTACTGCCAGGTTAACATAATAAAACGATAAAAAAAAGTGCCTACAACTTTCTATTATCTTTTAAAACAACTATTGTTGCGCTTGATAATTTTTCTGTTAAACCTTACCATTTAGAACAAACTTTTTGGCGGTCTCTGTATGCGATCTTTGCAAAATGAAATAAATATAGACGATGTCAAATTTATATTTGATTTTATTTGAAACCTTTCAACGCGTTTCTTTTTTATTGTCATCCTGTAATTTGTATCTCCAATCGCGTCCACTTATTTGGTATATACTTTCTTCAGGAAATTCTGGACGATACAATAAGTACACAGGCATCGGAGAAGTGTGTGTTAAAGGAAGGATTTTCCAAGATAGGCTTCGTTGCAAATGCAGTCAAGCTGCCGAAAATTGAATTGCCCCCACCGATGCTGAGAGGGTCAAGAGTAGGAATACTAGAACTCCCACCGATAAGGTAAGTCTTTGTTCATAAATATCCATTTGAGAAATCCAAAGTTATATATTATAGTAATAATTAAAGCCGCCACCCACGGTTTATTTTTAAAGATTAATGAATTATAATCAACAAAAGTAACCCTACTAAATAAAATGTCTAAAACAATCATCAGAAGCCATAATTTCATACAGTAGGGTGGGTGTTCATACGGGCATAATGCCATTTTTATTTGCAATTACAGTATATCAGTTACTTTTGGGTAAAAGACTGATATACTTTATTCAAATCGTTGCAATCAATATTTTTTTTTTTTATTTAAAGACTATTATTTTCCTCTTCCATTTTCCCATATTTTAAATATAAGTAGTGTAATATCTGGTTCTGTGTAAGACCACTGTTGTGTATAGGGTTGCCACCTTCTATTTGAGCAAATAAAGTATATTGGTTGTTAAAGGTAGGAAAAAAAGTAGGTATATTGTATCAAAATAAAGTATTATTCATTTTACTTTATTACTTCGTTTAAAAACATGTATTTTATTACTTTTAGCAATATTCAACAAACAATGAATTTTTGACACGTTTAATTATTATACCCGATAAATTCGAAGTACCATTAAATTTAAAATATGTATAAAATGGAGAGATAGACTGGAGATGTATTAAATATAAAAATAAAAATTAATGTCATATAATTTTTTTTCTCAAAAATCCATTCAGATTGCTATTGCAAATCTCTAAGATATAATAACTTCAAAAATATTCATAGTTTTCAAAATAATAATCAAATATTGTTTTAAAACACCAATAAAATATAATATCACTTATTTTCAATAATACTTGTAATATAATAATGATACTATATTAATTATTGAGACAAAATTTAAGCATTTAGTATCATTTAAATAAATTATGACCATATTCACGAATATTATATTTTAAAGTTATGATTCTCCGCCTAATATATAAACAACAAATGCTATTGGTATTGTTCATAAGTTAATCAAATGTACTTTATTGTTATGTCTATAAATATAATGATAGGATTATTGATTTCAATATTTCTAAAGTATTTAAAACGAGTTAATAATTTCAGTATTACCTATAATAGTTTTTTTTTATTTTTAACGAGAAGTAATGAGTGTAATAAAATATATATTCAATATTATGTTTTTATTATTTACAATATATTACTTAAAGTAAAACGGTATGTACGAATAGAAATACAATTTTAAATAAACAGTTTTAAAACCTTAAAACAGACTTCTCCACATGGAGAACTCTATCTCGAAATTGAGTGACTGAGAAAAATAAACCAACACATAAATGCAGAATATGTGTTTTATGCGACAGTTTTACTTTTCTCAAATAGTCTACCCTCGTGCTTTCTCATGACCACTGAACAGAGTGGGGTGTATCCTATCCACTTCAAAATCAATAGATGTCGTCTAGTAGACGTCCCTAATCAGAATCAGTTGAAACCCGATCGATCCGACACGATTTAATTGAGTGATCGTGCCAACAAAAAAAAATTCTCAAATAGTCCACCACTGTGCTTTCTCATGATCCATGAACATGGTAGAGTGTGTTCTATCCACCTCAAAATCAATAGGTGTCGTCTGGGAGACGTCCCCGGTCAGAATCTCAAAACCTGATCGATCCGACATTATGTAGTTGAGTTACCGTGTTAATGAAAAAAATTTTTCAAATAGTCCACCGTCGTGCTTTCTCATGACCCATGGACAGGGTGGGGTGTATCTTATCCACCTCAAAATCAATAGATGTCGTCTGGGAGACGTTCCTGATCAAAATCAGTCAAAACCCGATCGATCCGACACGATTTAGTTGACTTATCGTATTAACAAAACAAATTTTTCAAATAGTTCCCCATCGTGCTCTCATGACTCATGGGCAGGGTGGGGTGTATCCTATCCACCTCAAAATCAATAGATGTCGCCTGGGAGACGTCTCCGATCGGAATAAGTCAAAATCTGATCGACCCGACAAGATTTAGTTGAGTTATCGTGCTAACAAAAAAAAATTCTCAATTAGACCCAAGGCAGGGTGGTGTGTACTATCTACCTCAAAATCAATAGGTGTCATCTGGGAAACGTCCCCGATCAGGCTCAGTCAAAACCCGATCGATCCGACAGGATTTAGTTGAGTTATCGTGCTAACAAGAAATTTTAATGCCGACGATAACGACGATACACATAGCAAAAAAAATTTTAAACCATTTTTTTTGGATTTTAGGTCGAAAAACGAAAAATAAACCCAAAAAAAATTTTGTTTTTTCACTTTTTCTTTACACGATTACATTACTTCTCTGCTAGTATAGTGGAGTGCGGAAAAGTGAAACTAATAAGGATAAGCTAAAAATTTCTTGAACCGATCTAACTTTTTTATCGATTTGTTAATGAATAAAAATTATTAAATACCTTATATAACTAATTTAGGTAATTCAAACTATCCTATAATCGGTAGTTCTAAATTTCTTGCCACCGGCTGACCAAGATATAAGCCAAGCCTCCACCAAGATTTCCAATACGCAAAATTACGATCAACTTTTTAAATCTTTTAATGATTTCCGTAAAATAAATCCCAGAAAAATCAAACTATGTGAAATAAAATATTTTCGCGTACTTTATTGTTCTCATAAAATATAGAGTATAATTGCGCGAAATAACGTACAACACTTTATTATAAAGTAGGGGTGGCAACCCTAGTTGTGTATCATTACAAGACAATATACACGGTGTTCTATTTAAAACGAAATACCCGGAATAACTGTTTACACTGAAATTAAGAACTACCCACCCTGTAAAAATGTTCAAATGGTAATATAGGCCGAGTGATAGATCATTTGAAAGGTATTTGAACTCTAATTACACCTTCGGTGGTATATTTTTGCTCATTGGCCAATTCGTAATCGGAATATTTGGCTTCGTATTTTTAAATCTAATTTAACAAAAAAAATTATTAATCTTCTTAGTTACTGCCAGGTAGTCAATGGTGCACAATTTGAACATTCTATTTTCTTGATTTTTTAAATAATCATTGCTATTAAATTTAATATTTTGAAATAGCAAAATCTTTTTCTTATTTTTTTTATCTAACCTATACTCACGAATATTCAAATTGTTTTAGCGCTGTACTATAATATACTTACACGGGGCTCGGGTAATAGAGTATTAGAAAGGTACAGCTTGTCAAGAATAGGAACAAGTCTCAAAACTGCGATATCAGTACTGCGAAACAGTAAATAGCCTGATCTTTAGTCAGTCGCATTGTGACCTTTGCAGAGTGAATATCGGTGAATATATTGATCATCAAGAATAGGAAAAAGTGTGAGATTCTCTAGGTATGCCTAGAAGAAAGAATGAGCCAGCATTTGGAGGTAAAAGGATGTACTTTACGCGTGGCCAGATCGAATTCTGTGTACATTCACATTTAATATATATACATTAACCGATATGGACAATTTGGACATTTAATTTATTTGGTTGATTTTTTAAATAATCATTGCTATTAAATTTAATATTTTAAAATTGCAAAATCTTTTTTTTTATTTTCTTATCTAACCTATACTCACGCTAATGTAGGTCATTATTGTGGTATATGTAGAAAAATGTGCACTTTCACATTCTGTAATAAAAAATGCCATCTGCCATTAAAAAATATCAATGAAATCATACCTCCGACACGAATCACCCTGTATATATTAACTATATCTTCAAAAATGCCCTACTAAAAATAAAATTTGACAGTTCCGAAGATTTTCCCCAAAAATTATTCCTTTAATTGTTAACGAATTTATTCATTATTTTACGAAAACACTGTATGTTATCTACCAATATATCAGCCAGTAATTATTTTCAAATACCTGTATATCAGAATTTTCTATTTGAAACAGAAAACTTAATACTAATTCCAATTATGTATTTCATGAGATAAAAATGAAAAGGAGACCTTTAACTGATACGTCCTTATTAGGAAGGTACATATGCGATGTGACGTAGAATTGACGTGTGCCAATATTTTACGAAACTGGTGTTTTTTACAGATAATAGCATCCCACTGAAATAATTATAATTTAAACTGGAACCGTACCAAAATTTTACCCGCCTCAGTTTTCAGTTATAATATATTACTTTAATGTCACAAATCACGTATACGTACATGCTATATGTACAAGCTTGTTTCCTTGAGCATAACTAACATGAATCTAGAGATACTCGTATATTTAATCAACCCACAAATTTTCGACATTGTAGCAATTTTTCAAGTTTGCAAGTGTTAATTGAGGTTAAAACTAACGTCCGTATTTTCACCGACGTCACACCATTTAATGGCATTGATATTAGAAAACTTATCTATAGTATGGAGACGAAATAATAAGGGACTTTTATATATCAGAAGTGATATTAGGCCACCATCACTAAACTAAACCATTCAGTGGTTTAGGTTTTATCACAAATAAGGGCAAACGATAACTTGGTCTGTAAAACAGAAATTTCCAGTTGAGTTCTTGTCTTCCATTAACATGTTAAAAAGACTATTTATACTCACAATCAGTGTCGTTTAGTGAACGATTGTTAAAGACACAGTTTTTATGGCAGACTGCTATAAGTATTTTAAACACTAGTTTTAGGAACAGGTTGGAATCTTCAATGCAGAAATAAAAAGAGGAGATCGATTTTCCAGGAACACCAAAAAATTATACGTTAACTGATGCGCATTTCGCCTATTAAGTTGACATCCTTAGCAGATGATTAAAACTATAACTACATTAAAACTAAAACAAAAGTTTTAATCGACTTTTTAACACATTTTTAACGACAATAATGCATTTTATCACAGTCGACGATTAGTTAAAACTGTAGGAATATAACGCTAAAAGTGCTTTTAATTAATATTATGCAACGCCAAAAAAAAAGCCAATACATTAGATACGTAGATAAAATAATTTATTAACACCTTAAAAATAATTTTGGTTTTGTTTTATTATTTTTTAAAATTCGTCGCCTTCTCACATGATACGCCCATGGTATACCCCACACATATCACTCGTCTAAACAGTTCACATTCGCCGTTGAATAACTTCAAATTATTTTAACACTGTTCTATAATCGAACTATACAGGGTTCGGGTAATAGAGAGTTTTGTTCATGAGATTAATTGCGGTGAAATAATACACGAATCGGTTTTGTAAGTAGCATAAATTTAGCTCGGAGACTTTATTGTTATAACTGCATTTTCAAATATTACAATACAATATATATGATTTTGATAAGCTGACTCAATGCTGATTCTTCTTATTTTTATCTCAGCTCGATAAATATGGTTTATAACATTTATGTTATGAATTGAATAATAATACATAGGCAAAAAATATAATATACGAGGGACATCACTAGAGTATGATCTTATACAGGGTATTTCAATACGGACGGTCGAAATTTGTTAGGTTATAGCGGCCATGTTGTTAAAGCAACTCTCATTTGTCAAATTTATTGTAAATAAATTTGCAAAAACACGATCTTAAAGAACCTTCTGTTTGACGAAAGAACGTTTCTAGTTAAGATCCTCGTTGGGTTTGAGTTCGTGTTGGACCCCAAACCTTCCCCACCCTTGTGGGTATCTTAGTTATATTAAGTTAAGGTAGGTATCAGTGGGTGACATGTTAGAAGGCATCTATCGGCCGTACCAGGAACTATAATCTAGAAATGATAAAATAGAAAACTGTAATTTGACATTGGGCTACCGTCGGATAGATAGCGACACATTTGCGTTTTTATGTAACATACCAGTTCATAAAGGGATGTACTTTTTACATTTTCAAAAATACGATCTTAAAGAACCTTCTGTTTGATGAAAGAACGTTTCTAGTTAAGATCCTCGTTGGGCTTGAGTTCGTGTTGGACCCCAACTCGTCCTCACTCTTGTGGGTATCTCAGTTATATTAAGTTAAGGTAGGTATCAGTCGGCGACATGTTAGAAGCCATCTATCGGCCGTACCAGGATCTATAATATAGAAATGGTAAAATAGAAAACTGTAGTTTGACATTTGGCCACCGTCAGATATATGGCGCCACATTTGCGTCTTTATATAATATATCAATTCACAAAAGGATGTACTTTTTTAGATTTTCCAAAAACACGATCTTAAAGAACCTTCTGTTTGATGAAAGAACGTTTCTAATTAAGATCCTCATTGGGTTTGAGTTCGTGTAGGGCGCAAATCCAGTAGTGTATGGCAAATCACCATGGGTGGTTATAGCGTCCAACAACGGGTGCAAATCATCAAATTTTATTTTCAAAATTAGTGCTCCGTTTGAGAAACCTTCTGCGCATTACGTGATTTTTATGCTCGACACAACCGTCCCGCCGAGTCGACTATTCGACGTTTGGCGGCCAAATTCGAGTCAACCGGTTTGATAAATAATACGCCAACACCCGTACGTCACCGAAACGCAAGGTCTGCTGAAAACATCGCTACTGTGCATGAGAGTGTACGGGAAAACCTAAGACAGTCAATTTTTAGTCGTTCACAAGAACTTGGCCTTTTTGCGACTTCAACTGCGCGAATAGCTGGAACTGGAAATGGGCGAATTGTGCGTTGGGACTTGGGCCTGCACGCGTACAAAATCCAACTGACCCAGGAACTTAAGATAAACGACCATAGACAACGTGTGTTCGTTGATTCAGCTCCAGAGCAGTTAGAGGTTGACTCAAAATATACTTCAGCAACGTTTTTTTTCTTTTCTTAACAATCATGATCAAGATATCGAGATCTACGAAAAGGTGGGACATCTAACGGTTGTTCATTTCAAAAAAAAAAAAAGCACATTTTGGCATTCACTAGTATGCGTGTCTCAAAATAAATGATCGAGAATCCATCTTCATCCAGTTTTTATGTCTCTTCTTGAGAAATATTGAGAACGTCAAAAAATGCCCACGCTTATCTTATGTAATTCTATTAAATACGTAAAATTTCAGGATGTAGTAAAGAATATATTATTTCGTGTGAAATAAATTGATGTCAACTTGTTTCGTGTTATATACAAAATAAAATGCATCCAATGTTCATTGACGAATTCTAAAAATTGTACAAACTATGCAATGCCATCTGTTCTCAAAATATTTTTTTAGTTCTGTCGATTTTTCCCAGTACAATATTAGTGACGAGCATAGGTGTATCAAATTTCACATAGTCGAAAAAAAAAACATTGCCACATTGTCGTGGAAAAAACCTCCTAATTATTGCCTGGACCGACCACGCTTATTTAATTTTTTAAACGATTACTTAACACCCATCAGCGTGCAAAACTCGACCAGAAATAATAGACAGCTTGGTGCCGCCAGGCCAGGCCAGGCTACGTTCAATTAACAGAAAAATTCCTAGAATTGTATTATTAGGTTTTCGCTAACTCTGACGTTTGCAATGTGTGTGTGACAGACAGAAAAGTAATCACATTAGACATGGGCTGTCATCAATTAAAAGATCTAAACCGTTCGAGTATCTTTTGTTCTATTAATCTTTTTTAATCGCCGTCAGGTCAACGTCCGCAGTAGACATCAATTATAAAATTACTTATCAAGGTTTTCCTGGAAATTATCAGCGGTTTTTTTCGCTCTTGAATGGCACTTCAAATAAAAAAAATATCTTAGTCGAAGGTGGCTTAGGATTCTAAAAAAATTTACTTTGGTGGTCCAGTTTTGGGGATATATGCTTGGAAGTTTATATGCTTTTGTATTTTTTTAATGATGGATTTTACTAGAGTACGAGATTTATGTCTATTTTTGAATTCGCTTGTTAGTTAATGGGTAATTGGCATTTTCGAGAGCACTTCCTACACCTAGCAGTAATAGCAAATGAATTTTATGCGTGTATTTCGCAAAACTCGATTTGTGATTCATAAAAAAATACTGGTAAATCAATCATTCACACAGAAAAAGTTAATAACGAGTCGCCAATGTATAGAATAAAACCCCACAAAATTGATGAAACATTTAACTCAATAAATTGGTCTTCTGAAACATGAGGAATAATTGTAGAGAACAACTTCCAGCAAAAGGTATGTCCCTTTTGTTGAAAAATCACCACGGACGTCGCACAGTGGGACAAAATCGCAAAAAAGTGCTCAAAATTCAATAACTTATGTAAAAATTTAACCGAAAACTCAAAAATTTGCACATTCGCTAGTCTCACAGAAAAGGTCAATAGTTTAGTCGGCAAAGCTAATTAGATCATATTTAAAGGCCTGAAAAGATAAAACAATGTTAGGAATATAATTAAAATCAAGTTTTAATTCAAAATTACCAAAATATATTTACTAAAATACTTAAGGATACCTAACAACTTACATAAAAAGTAAAACATACTTACTTTAAAATACTTTAAAATAAAATATATATATATATATATATATATATATATATATATATATATATATATATATATATATATATATATATATATATATATATATATATATATATATATATATATATATATATATATATATATATATATATATATATATATGGATTTCTACGGCTGTCGCCGTCTCTCCGTCCCCAGTTTCCACATTTTTCTTTCATGACACATTTCCTCGGTTAAATTTCTTGATCTCATTGCGTCATCTACGTCATTTCTCCAGCTCCTTCTAGGTCTTCCCCTCTTTCTTTTTTCTGGCGGAGTCCACTCTAGTATTTTTCTTGGCCACCTATGTTGCCTCATTCTTTTTGTATGTCCGAACCATACCAATTGTTTCTTTTCGACCTCATCTATAATATCTTTTTCAATGCCAATATTCTGCCTAATTATTTCATTTCTAATTCTTTCTGTTCTGGATATCCTACAACTTCTTCTTAGATAGTCCATTTCTGTGGGCAAAATTTTTCTTTTGTTTGCTTTATTTAAATCCCACACTTCCGCTCCATACATAATTACGCTTTGTACGATGCTTTTGTAGATCCGTAGCTTGGTGTCTTTCCTTATATTCTTTTCCCACAATATTGAGTTTAATGCTCCAATAGATTTTCTACCTTTATTAATTCTTTCCCTCACTTCATCATTGCTGTTTCCCTGTTTATTAAAGATAACTCCTAAATACTTGCACAATTGCACTCCTCTAATTACACCGTTTTCTAGTTCCAGATCATTACATTCGCCACAGCCGGCTGCCAGATATTCACACTTGTTTAAATTTATTGTAAGTCCAGCTCGTTCATACTCTTCTCTTAGCTTTCTCGTCATGTAGCTCAGATCTTGTTCATCTTCCGCTATCACTACCTGGTCATCTGCAAAAAATAGGCTGTAAAGTGTGCCGTCTCCCACTTTAAGACCCATGTTTCTGCATTTTCTTATCCACCCTTGTATGGATCTGTCAAGATATACTTTAAATAGAGTGGGAGACAGACAACATCCTTGTCTTAAGCCTTTCGATGTTCGGAAATATTCTATATGCCTGTTATTCCCAGTTTTTATTGCGGCACAATTATCTTTATAATAGAGTTGTGTAGCTTTGATTAAAGATTGGTTTATTTCCAGGTTTCGCATTTCTGTCCATAGTTGTGATATGGGGACACTGTCATAGGCTTTTTCTAAGTCTATTAGGGCTATATGTGTTTCTCTGTTATGTTGGGTACGTTTTTCCATGGCAAGTTTCAGTGTAAAAAGGTTATCAATTGTCGATCTGCCCGCTCTAAATCCTGACTGCTCTTCCGGTTGTTTATCTTTTATGTCTTCTTCTATCAAGTTCTTAAGAACTCGTGAATATATCCTTCCTATTGTTGGTATCACCGCTATACCTCTGTAATTTTTCGGATCATCTTTAGACCCCTTCTTATATATAGGTGTTATATAGGAAGTTCTCCATTCCTTTGGGGCTTCCTCTCCATTTAAGCACCTTTCATATAGATTTTTCAGCATTTGTGTTAGTTTCAATGATCCGTATCTTATAAGTTCAGGATATATTCCGCCAGATCCGGGTGATTTTCCTATTTTTGTGGATTTTATCGCCTCTTGTACTTGCGATATCTCGAGATGTATGTGATCAGCATTGAGTGGTTCTTGATCTTCTCTCATATATTGCGGTCTCTGCTCTTCTAACAGGTGTTTAAAATGTTGTGTCCACTTTGAATTTGTTATACCGTTTAGACTAGTTCCTTGTTTGTTATTTGTTCTCATTGATTTTATTGCCTTCCAGGCTTCTGAACTTCGTGTACCTCCTATCTGTTGATCTATGTAGTCGCATCTTTTAATCCAAGATTGGTTCTTCTTCTTTAATACTTCTGCCTTTACTTTTCTATTTGTTTGCTTATATTCTTCTCTTGTTTCTGCATCCTTCTTCTGTAGGACTCTTTCGTATATTTGTTTTTTCTCCTTAATTTGTTTCTCTATATCCTCGTCCCACCAGTATGGTTTGTTTTTGTTATTCTGCATTCCGAGAGATTCCTGGGCTGCCTCAGTTATACAGGATTTAATATGGTGGTATTCTTCTTCCGTTGTTCTTTCAATTTGTGTTAATTTCTCGTCTAATCTTTTGCAGAATAGGTATTTTGTACTATCGTGTTGTAGGCTTTCGAGGTTATATTTCATAATGTTTATATGATTTTCTTTGGATGTTATTTTCTTCAGAGTACTAGTTGCGATGTATGGTACATATATTTTCGCTACCACTAAGCAGTGGTCGGATCCACAGTCTGCTCCCCTGTTTACTTTCACATCCTGTACTTTAATACCTGGTTGCTGTCTAGTAATGAGGTAATCGATAATCGATTTAAGTCCCCTTGTGTGCTGGTACCACGTGTACTTATGTATGTCTTTATGTGCGTAAAATGTGTTCGTTATCTTTAGGTCATATTCGTCACATATATTGATTAATCTTTGTCCGTTATCGTTTATAGTTTCTTCGCCATGTCTTCCTACCACTTTATTATTATTTTGTTTCCCTACTCTTCCGTTGAGGTCTCCTGCTATTATAATTTCATGATGATTCGGTATTTGGTCGATAATGTTTCTTAGGTCTTCTTCAAAGGCATCTTTTACTTGGAAAGTAGCATCGTCATTAGGGGCATATACTCCTACGATCGTCATATTTCTTCCTCTTATTTGAATCGTCAATTTCATAATACGTTCGCTCATCGCTTCCCAAGATTTTATGTATTTTTGAAGTCTCTTGTGTATCATTATTGAAATTCCTGCCTTTGCTCTTTCACTTTTGTCAACTCCGCTGTATAAAAGAATAAAGTCTTTTACTGTTTCACTTCCTTGTCTTTTCTTTTTCGTTTCTGAGAGGATTGTTATATCTAATTTACGCTGGATACATTCTAGGACAATTTCTTGTTGTTTATTTCTTATTCCTTGTACGTTCCATATTCCTAAATTCAATGTCCATTTTCGTTGCTGTTTTCGTCTATTTTTGGATCCGTCCGAATTCCGAGGCATGTTTCTGGGTGTTTTAGCGTTTTTAGTTGTTTTATGAGTGTAAGGTTGCTGGCCTTACGACTCAAAATAAAATACTTACATAAATTTTAATTTTACTTGTACTAATTTGGATTTACTTCTTTTTTTTATTTTTTATTTTATAGGTACTAAGTTTATACTAAAACTGGTACCAAAATACTCGTCTTACTTAATTGATTATACTAATCAATCACCATGGGAACAAACCCAACTATACTCACTTCAACGATATCCTCTATCAAATCATCGTCATCATCAATTGATTCATTGCTATCCGCATCCTCAAGAAAAACGAAAAGAAGTTTAGCATCAGATTACAAATTTCTTGAGGCTGATGATTGCCATTGAGACCGTCATCTATTTCATCAAAAATGAAATAAAAAAAATCAGAAGACACAAGGAGGCTATGTACATGGTGACCACCGGGAACCGGATGTTTTTAGAATGCGTAGTGCGGAGCTTAGCGCAGTTGCAGTGGGGAAAATGTGGTGTTACCACCTGCGTAATGTTATTTCATTTCAATAACCATGGAGCGATGAACAGCAGTGCATCGCGTGTTTGCATACGACACGTTTATTCGCAATGGCGAGTTAGTAATAACTACACAGCGGCTTTTTCGCATTCACTTCAATATTGGTCGGCGGGGAGCTGTTCCGTTTCACAACACCATCCTAAGATGGGTCAACAATTTGAGAACAACTGGCAGCATAATGAAGAGAAAGTCACAAGGTCCACAGAGGACCGTTAGAACCCCTGAAAACATCGAGCGAGTGAGAGAGGCGATCATCAGAAGTCCTATACGGTCCGCCCGAAAACATGCAATGGCATTGAACCTGCATCGCGAATCGGTTAGGAAAATCTTGCATAAGGACTTAAAATTCCACCCCTACAAACTATAGATTGTTCAGCAGTTAAAGGAAAGAGACTTTGAAACTCGTGAGGATTTCGCTACCAGAATGCAAGTGATTTTGGAAGATAATTTAGGTCTACAGCTTCTAATGAGTGACGAAGCTCATTTTCACTTAGATGGAACGGTTAATAAACAAAGCTTCAGGTACTGGGCTCCTGAAAATCCACAAACTATCCATCAACGACCCCTTCATTACGAAAAAGTTACAGTGTAGTGTGCTATTGGCCTTAATTGCATTATTGGTCCCTATTTTTTTGAAGAGGCCGGGCGTACCGTCACCGTTAACTCTAACACCTTCGTTGAGATGCTCCAAAATTTCTTTATGCCAGAACTTCGCAGAAGACGGATAAATCTAAGGAATCTGTAGTTCCAGCAAGATGGTGCCACGGCACATACTGCTAACGCATCAATGAATGTTGCCCGGCACATGTTCCTAGGAAGACTAATTTCACGCTTTGGAGATGTGCCGTGGGCCCCAAGGTCTCCAGACCTTTCAATCTGTGATTTTTTCTGTGGAGGTACTTGAAGAGTCTGGTATATGCTAACAAACCGCAGAATTTGATCGACTTGAAGAATGCCATTCGTGAGGAAATTATGAGTATCGATCGAGCGATGTTGGAGCGTGTCATGCACGATCTCGTGAAGAGGGTCGAAAACTGCATTCGACGTAATGGACACCATCTCGATGACATAATCTTCCACACGTGATACACATCGTAAATGGCATTGCGTGCGCTTCATTCTCATGTTAATAAAACATTATTATCTTGCAAATTCTTTGTGTAACAGTTATTTCAAAATCGTCCGGTTCCCAGTAGTCACCCGGTATAATATCCTCGTTGATTGCAATTTGAGAACATTTTCCAGTGTTGTTCAGCCTAAATATTTTGAAGTCCTTGTTTCTCGCCTCCTGGGCCTCTTTGGACATACATCCAATAGGCAACGGTATTGAATCCATCAGAATCTTCCCATGGTGAAGAATCAAGCGAATTGAAGCTTATGTATACCAATTATAATAGCTTATATATAACTTACATATTTCTCAAGGATATTTCTCAAATTTCGAGGAATTCATCTTATTGCCACTAGTAAGAACTTGTAGAATTATGTAATATCTATAGATAAGGTCTCGATTTACAGTTGTTACCGCAGCAAATTTCCGATTCATGGAAAACGGACGAGCTGTATTACCATCGTTGGATGATCCATTTCCTTGCTTCGGTATATCCACTGTTATAAGCTTTCTGGATGTGCTTGTTCCTTTCTTCCTTCAAAGATTTATCTTATATACTCCATAAATCGAATCCATGCGTGGAGCGTCGAGATCCCGTAGTCAGTCGAGCATCTTTGATAGTTTTCCGCTTCACTAAACGCAGATTGTTCATCTCGGAAGATTTCGCTCCACAAATACAGCAAGAGGACGAGTAAGTTTCTTCAGTGATGAATTTCCAAAACTTTCCATCTATCATTGTGAAATAGAGTTTGTGATGGACAATAGTATGCCGTTAATTGTGGGCAACGTTGAGCGGCTCAATCGATAATCGATGATCATCGGCGATTAAAGACTTATTAGATAAATAATTAAGCAAACAATCAACGCTTTTATCTTATGAATTAAGTAAAACATAATTACCGGAAATACCACTGACTTCAATTATTATCTGACGAAACAGTATCTGTATCATTTGATTGAAAAACAATAGCTTCCGAGCATATAAATGCCCCACCTTCGCTCGATTGTTTACATAACCAGAACGCGAACGTGTTATAACGTGATATTTTAGGCTATAGATTCAAAGTTTGCAAGTTACCTAATCGCGGTAGAAGCTCTTCATGTAAACCTTTAGGAGATATTTAAGCTTGAAATGAAAGAGACACAAGAAGGCACAAAAACCATAGAATAAATGGAAATGTTACTCATACCTTGACTCAAATTTTACTGATCTCGGAAATTTTCCAGTTTTCACTTCGAATATTATTATAGATTGACCAGATAAAATCATTCCAATCCATACTCAACTCGGAAAATAACATTTACTGCATGAGATTTTATAATTTTTTTAGAATTGTTCTCCACTTTTTCATATCATAGTGAATTCCTACGGTCTTGCAATCAATGAAGCCTTCTGAAACTCGAGTTTTGATTGCCCCAGATGGTAGCCAACATATATAGACAGCTAATTATCTCAAAGAAAAATATTTAACAAATTGAATTTTGAGCATTGTTTACGATGTTGCCCCACTGTGTGTCGTACGTACTGCAAGTGTTCGTTAATAATTTAATTAACGACAATTCGTTAAACATAAAATTTTTCTGGCGAAGTCTATTTTCCGTTATTTAACACATTAGTGAAAATAGTTTAAAATTATGTAAATTTTGTATTATTCTACGATAAAAATCATAATTCAAAAACTGTCTGGAATTACAATGACAGAAAAACCTCACCAGAACTGGTAAACACATTTTGTCAATCAAAAAATGATCGACATAAACAGACGATACTATTCGGATAATTATTTTATATTCACTATCACTTTTGACCAACTAAGTTTTGATATCTCGGCATATAAAATTAGTATTTCCCTAACAAGTTTTCTTTTATTTATTTAATAAGTATATCGTCATAATTGTCACTTTCATATGACTTTTCTAAACTAATAATGACTCTTTTCATATAATCTTAGTCTAAAACTTACATAGAGAAAACACATAGAGAAGTTGCCCTTTCATCTGTATATTTTGGTACATATATTTTTTGTTCTATATATTTTTCTCAACGTCCACAAGCATTTGATATTCCTGAATAACTGTTAGTTCTGCAAAATCCAAAGTGTGATCTTCGTCTTCTCAAAAATTGACTTATGTAGTTTAAAGTCAAGATATAGAGAAACCTACTTTCTCTCCTTAAAATCTCATACAGTAGAGGGAAAAGTTACATATAGAGACGAAGTTCAACACATCTATTCTCAGGGGATCAATGCCTAATATTGTGGAAATATCCTTACTCTGTTACATTGTTGAAAATCTGCTATGGAAAAATGTTAGCACTTTAATGGCATAAAAATAGTGTAAAATTTCACTATTTCTAGTATAAAATCTAATACCGGACCAGTCTAATTCGTAAAATTTTACGCAATTATAAAATTTTATGCATTTTAGGTAGGAAAATTAATATAAATGCACCACAATATAGAACACTTTACTTTGCGCGTGGTAGATTATAACCCCTCTGTGGTGACTATTATAGAATACTAGCATCTATGTAGTGTTCGCGTTGACACTGTTGAAAAGTGAGGTTCCATCGTGAATTATCAAATTCACTAATAAACTTTTTCACTTGGTGAGCATATAAACATTTTATGGGCCTTCACACGTGCGACATACTTTTTTATTAAATTAAAACGTTTCAACTAACACAGAGGACACCATACGTACACCTTCATCGATAAATCAAGATCAACTACGGCTCTTATAATAAGATTTTCTCCTTATGATGAGATCTTATAATGAGATTTTATGAATATTATTATTTTAGAATAACTAAAATTTGTGAATTTGATAAATGTAACTTTCGCTGCAGTAAAAATATTCATGCCCTACAGGAAGCGCCAATGGCATGCAGCGCTCGCCCACAACCTTATTAATTACTAATTAATAAAATTACCATGTACCATGGAAATTGTTCAGTGAAATGTTGGATATAAGACATCCATTCAGCGCATCCATAACATACCACTAGGTTTGTCTGATTGTAAGTAAAACCTTCAGTTTATTAGTCTTGTATTTTTTCGTTTTTGGACTGATTTAACTCAACCTAAGTATAGCACTCTTTTGTAACAAATGATTAATACCCTTTTAAGCACATATTAACACTGTTTCCCCATTTCCTGTTACTTATTTTACAATACAATAATACATTTTATTACAAAACGAATGCTATTTTTGAAATTAAAAGTCGGTTTGTTGGAAGCCTGCGGGGCGTTGAATTAAGTCCAGCGTAAGTATCGAATAAAGTCCAAGCTACAAAATATTAATGTAACATTTTGTTAAATAATTTGCAGGCGGACTAGTGTGCCAGCATCTTGACGTTCATTTTCCGAGAAGCCGTTTTTTTTACATACATATATTTATAAGATTGGCAAGTGCATCGATGTAACACTACGCAGGGGCATTGACTCATTACCAACGCGACTACTACGCTAAATACACACGATTTTACTTAGAATTCGCTAGCTGGGCAACTAGACGACTTTCCAATTTTGTTTTTTTTTTATCAACGTTAGGATCTATTTTTGTGCCACCGTACGAGTGCAATGTGCGATTATATCGGCAGATTGATGTGGCACTAAAAGCCGCTTTCTTGGAATATTTTTGTGTCAGGCTAGACTAAGAATGACAAACCTAGTGATACCATTATTATTATGTGAAGGTTAGAACAGATTCCCTATTATTCAGTTCGGTGTGTCACTATAGGGGGTAATTTCTATTTCTAATTTGGAGGTTCACCTCAGTTCCGATCTCCTACAATTTTACGCCCTTTTCTTAAATTTGGGTTCAAAAAAATGTGTTATACTTGAGGTAATATTTCTGTATAAATATGAGACACTTATTTGGGTGAAATACGTGTCATTTGTTTTAAAACTATCTAATGGATAGTAATAATTGCGGCAATAAATTGACATAGGTGATCAGGAGTACCCCAAGGCTCAATTCAGGGACCTTTATTATTTTAACATATAAAGTATGTCTCATTTGGGACTATAAGATGTAATTCGTGAATAAAACTAGTAATAATTGCCAAACTGAGGTTTCTTATTCTTCAACATAAAATGGAGACGATACGGCTACAAATGGGAAAGAATATCGTTCATGTGACCGCCTTGACTCATCTGGCATGATGTCATTCGTTTAGCAAAGTTGTCCGTAACATAAGCATATAAAACTGGCTTTATTTTCCGAATAACAAGTTGAATATTTGCTTTGAGGTCATTGATTTTTGCTGGCTGAGTGACGTACACCTTTCCTCTTGACATAACTCCAAAGAAAATAGTCCAGAGGTGTTAAATCACATAATTTTGCAGGCCAATTGATGTCAGCATTCCGTGAGACAACATGATCAGGAAATTTGGTATGCAACAGAGTTATGGTATCATGTGCTGTATGGCATATTGCACTGTCTTGCTGAAACCACATGTTGTTCAAATTCTAATCATTAATTTGGTGGAAAAAATTGTTTAACATGTCATGAAAGCATTCCCTATTTACTGTGATAGCTTTATCAGCTTCATTTTCAAAGATATGTGGTCCAATTACTTCACCACTCCAAAATGCGCATCAAACCGTGCATCTCTGTGGGTGCATTTCTTGTTCGTGAACAGCATGTGGACTTCTATCAGCACCTCCAATTTTACAATTTTGTTTGCTATCCGTTCGTTTCAAAAATGTGCTTCATGTCAGCACTAGTCAAAATCAGCATCACCTTCTTGCTTTTCTAACACCCAATTAACAAAAGTACAACATTGTAAATAATCTGCAGCTTTTAATTGTGACGTCAATTGCACTTTTTATGCTGGCAGATGTAAATCTTTCTTTAAATACCGATGCGTGGTGGCTCTTGACAGATTCAATTGTTGTGCACGAAGCCGAATTGATGTGTTTGGATACTCTCGTACACTTTCTCTCACTGCAGCAACATGTTTATCTGACCGACCACGACGAGGACGTATTCGTGTTGCATTATCAATAACAGCATCTGTCTCTTCAAATCTCTTGATTAAGTTACAAACTATTAACTCTGTAGGTGCTTCATTTTGTTCTAATTTTGTGAGAATGTTTCTTAATACAACTGTAAATGATCGCTCACTTTCCTAAAACAGTTGTACACAAACTATTCATTGTTGAACTGTTAATTGCGGCATGTTCATGTCGTAAAGTTTGTAGATGGCAGTGAAACATCGCGCAATTCAAATCCTATACTTATATACTTACCGATCACATCTGCTCGGAGTACTTGTGTCTCCCATAGTTTAAGTGTTATATAAAGTATATCGTTTTGTTCTTCAGTCTTGTATATAGGAACCACGCGACTTACATATTCATATATTTGGTGTATTGGCTAGTCCGATCATAAATGACCGGCTTAACCAGTATCTCAGTATCTATAGTTTTGTTTGTCCACAACGTCGTTTAAAGAAAACGTCCCTTCGTCCAAAAATACAACTAAGTTGAATTGACCATAAGAATGTACTGCTCACCAAGATTTCGGGAACTTGAAATGAACACGATATAAACAAGGTATACTGTTCGTCAAGGATAGGAAAAAGTGTGAGATTCTCTGTGTACGCGTAAAAGAAAGAGTGAGACAGTATTCGGAGGGAAAAGGATGAATTTTAAACGCGGCCAGATCGAACTCTATGTACATATATATTCATCGATATTCACTCTGCAAAGGTCTCAATGAGACTGGGTAAATACCAGGTTTTTTACTGTGTACCTCGTGGGCGGTCCGATATAGCAGTTTTGGACTTGTTCCTATGCTTGATGAGCTGTATCACGTCAAGCATTTAATGGTGGAATCGATTCCGGTGATTTGGATCATCCTCGCTTCGCTTTTGTGCTAGTTTAACTTGGTATGGATGATACTTATTGCCCTTATTGCAGATTTTTTTGAACCGATAAATTGGACATGATTCATCTACAAGCCTTCGGATCATCGATTCCGATTTTCATGGAAAACAAAATGTTTAAGCTAGTTTGATCGTTCACAAGTCTCTTACGTCTAGTCCCAGGAATAGCATTAACAGTGCCATGCTCTCTAAATGTATTTTAATCTTGCTCATTGTAGATTCACTTATGATTTTATCCGGATGTTTTATATTGAATATACTGCAAACTTTCGTAGCTTTTATCGAGGCATATTCGGGTTTTATTGATGTTTAACATCTTTATTAATTTAAATGACCGATAACACGTTTAATACAATAGTATTTAATGCCACCATAGTGTTTCATTTCTTATGAGCCTTTGCTTACATCATTATTATATTTTTCATTACTCGAATATTGACTCTTTCAATACTGACCATTTGAACAAGATTAGGCCTAATTGTAGCAAGCGCACGTAAATAAATCGACACAAATTTCATACAGGTGCACGTTAATCGTCAGGTTTTAACCATTCAACTTACTATACAGGCCTACAAATTTTGACATACTGAAAGTCAATTTGGGTTTGATAAATGATTATAATTGAGTTATTTACTCTGTCATATATATTAATATCTACCTTCAGTTTTTGCCCCTCATATAAGGTTTTTGATCAACTGAATAATCGGAATAAATTAAAAACTAAAAGAAAAATTACATTTTAATAAACATTGTATTTAATAAACATTAAAAAACATTGAAAAAGGCAACAACGCAAATATATTTGAGTCTTTAATTTCTTTTTTTCTTTGAAAATATCTTCCTTTTTAACAAAAAATTTGGTTTTGTAGTTTTTCTTGTGTTGTTGTAGTTCAATCATTCGTTGGATGTTCTCTTTTCAGTATCCAGCAGTAATCTACCATCATCGCCACATCTTATCGACCCTGGTACCTTTTGTCCATCTCCTTTATGTCTTGATGGAACCTTTCACCTTGCTCCTCCTCACTAACAGCACCAAGATTTTCTGGAAAGTAATCCAGATGAGCATAGAGAAAATTAATTCTTATGCTCGTATTACAACCAAGTTGCTTAAACTTATCCAGCATTTTATTGACAATTTCCTTATACTGTGGATGTTTATCATCATCATGAGGTCATCAGTCCTAAGACTGGTTGGACGCTAACCTCTAGCTTCTCCTATCTTGTGCTAACCTACGCATTTCGCTAATTGTGCTACAACCTACATCCCTTACTATTTGCGAGCAGTAGTCTAATCTAGGCCTACCTCTGCCTTTCTTCACTCCTATTTCTGCCTCCAAAATATCGCAGACTATTCCCCCATGTCTCAGCAAGTGGCCCAATATTCTATCTCTTCTTTTCTTTATATTTTTCCACCTACTTCTTTTCTCGCCGACTTTCTCTAATGCTTCTTCGTTTCTAACCCTATCAGTCCATGGTATTTTCATCATTCTCCGGTAACACCACACCTCAAAAGCTTCTAATTTCTTCCTACTTGCTTCCTTTACCGTCCAGGTTTCGCAACTGCATAGTGCCGTGCTCCATACATACGTTTTCAAAAATCTCTTCCTTGCTTCTAAGTTTATTACCCCCGAGCATAAAAGTGCTTTCTTTTTGTTAAAAGCTACTCGACCCTGCGATATTCTTTGTTTTATATCTTTCTCGCTTCTTCCATCCGAATTTATTTTACTTCCTAAATAAGTGAAGTCTTTAACTTCCTCCAATCTTTCATTATTAATTTGTATTTTCGTTTTTGCTCTGCTCTCGCGCCCTCTGTACACTAACACTTTAGTTTTGTTTTTATTCACGCTCATTCCGTATTCCTCTGTCAACACTGCCTCCATTTCATTCAACGCTGATTCTAATTCCTCTTTACTAGATGCTAATACTGCTATATCATCCGCGAATCTCAGCATTTTTAGTTTCTGTCCCTGTACTTTAATCCCGAAATTCACTCTATCTTTTACCACATTAATCGCCTCTTCGATGTACACATTAAAAATTAGTGGTGATAGCGTACAACCTTGTCTTACTCCTTTCCTAATACCTACTTCCCTTCTTTCCCCTTCTACTTCTATAACAGCAGTTTACTCTTTGTATAGATTGTGTACTCTGTATAGATTGTGTACTCTCCTATCTCTATACTTCATTCCCGCGCTCTTTAGTATCTCGAAAATTTTTTCCCATCTTACATTATCAAAAGCTTTTTCTAAATCTACAAATCCTATATAAGCGTTCTTTCCTTTTTCTATTGTTTTCTCTAATATTACTCTTAGAGCCAGAATAGCTTCGCGAGTTCCCCTGTTTCGCCTAAACCCAAATTGGTCTTCTCCTAGTATTTCCTCCGCTCTATTTTCCATCCTCTTCTGCACTATTCTGGTTAAGATTTTTGACGCGTGGGAAGTTAGACTAATCGTTCTAAAGTTCTCGCATTTGTCGGCTCCTCTCTTTTTCGGTATAGTAACGATAATGTTCCTCTTATAATCCTCCGGCATCTCGCCCGTTTCGTATATGTATTTTACCAGTTCAAACATCCTATTTACTACTTTCTGTCCCGCACAATTCAAAATTTCCGCCTGTATTTTATCTACACACGGCGCTTTATTCTTCTTTAGCCCCCTTAGTGCTATTTTAAATTCCTCTCTCAATATAGGTTTTCCTAAATCTTCCCTATCGATGCTAGATTCTTCCTCTAATATCCCTCCTAATTCCTAACCCTCGTATAAATTTCCTGGATTAATTTCCTAAAAATAATTCTGTTACATTTTTAAAGCATATCCAAGATTCTTTTTCAATTTCCGTTATCATTTCTTCAAACTGTTGGTCCTGCATTAATTTTCTTATTTGTGGTCCTACGAAAATGCCTTCCTTTAATTTTGCTTCAGAAAGAGCTGGAAATTTGCTACATAAGTACTTAAAACAGTTCTCATTTTATCTATAGCTTTTACATATTGCTTCATTAATCGTAATTTAATATGAAGTGGCGGCAGAAGAATTTTTTGAGGATCAACCAAATTTGCATAAATAACGTTTTTTGAACTAGGTGTTAAGTTTATAACAAAATATATTTGGTGTATTTTTACAACTTCTAGGCATTTTCAAAACAAAATAAAAACACACGACGCTATGTCACGAGTAAAAGTACACACATTAAAAACGTACTATAGCGACTATGTAAATACCCGAATAGTATAAAACCGTAATGTTCCCATTGGTCAACTCTGTTTCGGTAAATCCCTCACATTTGTGTCTACGTTTCAAAACTATTAAACACAAGGGCTCTGCGAAGATTGTGGCAAAATTTAATTTTATAGAACCTCGGTTTTAAAAACTACAAATTATTGTACAATTTACATTTACAAATAGTGCGTGATGGAGACAAGAAACAGTATTTCTATAGTTCATGGTATGTAACTAAGCTAAAATGTCAAAAGAAAATCCTATCACAAAATCTTTGTTGACCTGTATTATTAATAGATTTTTGTTAAATTACATCCAGTCTTATATTATTATGAGTAGATTCTCAGGTCTGGGTTAGAGATACGGGGGCTCCAGCAGCGTTAAAGAAATAAAACTGCTCTAAGAAACAGTGCTAATTTTAACCAATCAGCAGGCGAAGCCACTTGTTCCATTCGGGAGGCGATGGCGGAAATGCAAACGAAAATGCAAGGAGAGCTGTTACAGCTGGTCCGCAGATATAGCAATGGATTTACCCACAGTGTCATGTTCTAAAATAAATTCACACACTGGTTGTTGGCACCGAGTCAAGAGGGAACCGTGTAATGGCTTTTTGAAGTGTCCAGCCACGAATCGTTTAAATGACGTGTTTTACCAAGTCGGATGTTATGTACAGGGTGATTCGTTGAGATTTACCATCCACTTTAACTTTACTATCTCTTAAGCCATTTTTTAAGCTAGAAAACACTCTTAATATGAATTTGTGGTTTTCCTATATTTATAATGCTGGTCTGACTGGAAAATTGGGGGTTTTTGTTTACAATGCTGATAACAAAATATAAAATGACAATTAGCGTGGTCTACTTCAATTTGAAGCACCCTCTATTTGCTTACAATATTGGGATAGACTAAACCGCGACTTAACACTGTTGTCCTGCGAAAAAACTTTTTAAAAAACAGAAATTTTATTTTGAGCTAATTTTGCGTCTATTGTCTTAAACATACAAATTACAACTGACTTTATTTCTAAGTGAACATAATAAAATAATATTAGTATGGTGTGTTGCTGTTGACTCGGCTTAAATCTTGAGGTTGGTGTCGTCGTTCTTGTGTTATGAGGATAGTCCTAGAAGTACTCAACCTAACAAAGAAAACACAATAAATTTGAGAAAAAATATCTTCATTTCTCTACATAATTTCCTTTTAGCTCAATACACTTTCTCCAGTGATGCTCAATAGCTTCTATGTCCTGTTTATAGTAAGAATCATCGAGCTCCTCAAAATAGTCATCAATCGCAAACTCCTCTTCATTGGTGGCAAATCTTTTACCACCGAGCCATTTTTTCAAGTTTGAAACAGAAAATAATTCGAGGGAGCTAAATATGGCGAATGGGGTGCATGATTCGAACTTTAATTCATTGATTTCGATCATCGCGATAACAGATGTGTGAACTAGTGCATTGTCTTGATGAAACAAAATTTTCTTTTTCGCCAAATGCAGTTTTTTCTTGATTTCATCATTCAAACGCTGTAAATAAGTTCGCATAATACTCGCCGTTGATTATCTTTCCTATCTGAATATAATCAATGAAAACTATTCCAGGCGCATTTAAAAAAACTAACGCCATACTCTTGCATGCAGATGGAATTGTCTTCGGTTACTTTGAAGCCGATTATTCCCTTTCAGTTCATTGTTTTGACTGATCCTTCATCTCAGGTGTGAAGTAATGGACCTATATTTAATCCATGCTTACGATTCGACGCAAAGACTATGCTTTATTCTTGTGAAACTTCGCCAAATACTCGATTGAATATATAACTCTATATTTTTGTTCCATTGTGAGTAATCGGAGCACTCATCTTTCGCACAGCTTTCTCATGCCCAAGTTTTCAATTAAAGTGTTGTTAACGAAGGAGAAGACTCCCATAGAGTAGAATATGTCTCCGCCTTGATATTGGTTGGACTGAGGCCTTTCATTTACTTCAACGATCACCAATTTTTTCCGTGTTTACAAATTTGCTGAAAGCGTTCACTATCGATGGCTGCCAAACAAACACTAAACAACGTAGCGTCGTCAAGCTTCAAACTTAAGCTTTATAAGGTTGGGTGTTTTCTACCATAGTCATTATTTTCAAACAATAACCGCCATCTATACGTCAGATCAGGTACCAGGTTCACATTAAAAATTATCAAGGGAAAATACAATGCATGGATAACATGAAAAAAACTAACGAAAGGTACGACTTATTTAACAATTTAATATAAACAATTAAAAAAGATGTGTTAGCTTCTCACAAAAACTATCCAAAAAAGAAATAGAAAATAAATTTAACAATGTTTGGTCTTATATCGCGAATAAAAAGAAATTTAATACATGCTCATCCTATTCATACATTCCTCTCTTATCTATCTTATTCTATACCAACATTAAATAATATCGCAGATTATACAGATACAAAGTTACTTAAAAAATATGCCTATTATCAATAATATTTCCAACCTAGGTGTACTTCAAGCTATAAAAAGACTAAAAATGACGATGGGCCCGAATCTAATACCAGCATTTAATATGCGACTGTGCCCAGTCCCATAGACTTAGTCTCTCCTCTAACAATTATTTTTAATCTAATATTAAAATGGAACTTTTCGTGAAATGTGGTAAATGGTGCCGCATACAGGTATGTGCCACATATAAAAGCGGTAGTCGTGATGGTATTGCAAATTATAGGACTACTACCATCATATGTAACTTCTGCAAGGTCATTGAGTTAATTTTACATCAAAACCTATACAGTCATGTGAGAAATGAACTACAATCAATATGGTTTTATAAGAGGTAGATCTACATAAACTAATCGTATATGTTTAAAGTACAAACTACAGAAATAAGGAATTTTTATACTCCAACCCATCTGCAAATGCCTTATATAATGAGGACTAAACAAATTGGGTCAAAACAGCTATTCTCCTGGCTATATGCCAAACGCCGAGCGCTGAATTACATGACAAAATTTGCCGTATTTTTGTCTAACAGAGTTAGCACTAAAATACAGTAATTGTTCCAAAACCACAAGAAAGATGCAAAGTGTCACCCATCCCAGGATATCCTTAAGTGAAGACCGGTTTCGACCTTTCTATCTTGGGTCTCGTCAGTGCAGTCTAAACGAGTATACCTTTGACAGACCAAGCTCACATCTAGTAGACGCTGCTACGTTCCACCGGGCATCTTTGTTGGTGCTCTCCGGAATAGACGCTTTAGTTATTAAAGTTCCTTGTAACTGTATTTTGCAAAATAACTAGTATTTTTGATGAATATTATGAAGCAAAAAAAAAAACAAAACGAACGTCCTTATATGAATGTGTACGTATTTTCAATCAAACATTTATAAAGTAATCAATTCCAGAGCGGTGGCGTACAACCCCCATGTACAAATCTCTGTACTCGTACATTTATGGGCCATTAAAATTTAATGGAAAATTTTGACGGCAGTATAAATCAAATAACGGATTTAATGTTTGGGAAGAGCAGACGTTCTTCTCGTACCGTTTATCACTATAAATTAGGACAATGGGTGTCCCTTTTGTACTAAAATTCATGTCGGGCTGGGCTTTATTGAAATTTTTACATCTCCTGCTTTATCCTGTACCCTTTTATTTCATTTAAATTCTATAAAATCCGCGAAGCTGGCCAGGTCTCTCACAATGGAATTTTATGGTCCGTTTAAAATTCTTGTCGACCGGTCATAAAAATTTATAAGTACGGGATTTTGTATTTGAGGAAATGTAAGCCCTAAGTGTATCATTATAAAAGCATTAAAAGCAACTATTTCATTATTGGGGTTGTGGATTATTCAAATTTGTGGTTCAAATACGGAATTATTGTATAGTGCTTTTGTAAAGTAATGAACAAATTTATTAAAAAATTAAGGATTAACTTTTAGGAGAAATTCTCGGACCAATTAAATTTTATTTTTGGTTGCCATTTCTTGAAATATAATTAAAGGTGGCTATATACGTAACTGCAAGCATGCATGATCAACCTTTCTGTACAAGCATACTTGAGCGTCTGTAGGACAATGTTGCTCAAACATTTTTCTACAGACGCTCAAGTATGCTTGTACAAAAAAAAATTGATTATGCATGTTTGTCAAGCTTTCAGTTACGTGTGTAGCCACCTTAATGCATATAGGGTAGTTTGCGTAGGAGATATGACGTTATCGGTATGTCTTTCAATGGAAATCCCCTTTTTTCGTCACCGAATGTGAAAGAGCACACTTTTTACATACGCTGCGGTATCGTATATTATCGTAAGTAGATATAGGTTAGATATTGCAGTGGGATAGATAGGTTTGATAAGGGAGTATAAAACTAGGTTTGAAAAAAATGCTAATCAAGGATATAGCTGAATATGAGTGTAATGGATATTCTGTTGGGATAGTTGAAAAAATGATTAGAAAACTTAAGTTTAAAGAAACATAATTCCTCATTCCTCGACCTTTCAAACTGGAAGGGAACATCCAGAAAAAAATATGTATCTATTCCTTACAATCCTCGATTCACCCGTGGTATTAGTAAGGTTTTTAAAGCTAACGGTAGTTCATTGATCAATAAGTAAAGTAAAACAACTTTTAGGTAATCCAAAAGACAAAATTAACACAAATCACAGGTCGGGGATATACGAAGTCAGCTGTAACGACTATAGTCAAAGGTATGTTGGACAGACCAGACGATCTATTCAAACCAGGTTCAAAGAGCACATGGCCCATCTCAAATATGCTAGAACAGATAAGTTCAGTGTTGCCCAACATGCCTTCTAGGATAACCATAAGATATATATTAGCAACTTAACAATAATTAGGAATATAACAAATACTAGACAGCTAGATGTATTTGAAAGTCTAGAACTTGAAAAGTGTAAAAATAGTATGAACAGTGACAGAAGGCCTATTCCACATAGCCCCCTTCATTGGTTAGTTACTCACGCTCACTGGGCCTCAACCGTGACGGTCTTAGTTCACTGGGCCGCAACAATATATAGGTATAAATAGAATACATTGTTAGCATAATTTTAATCATCTCCAGATGATGCCAACTTTGTTGGCGAAACGCACGTCGAGTGTAGTGCATAGTGTTTGGTGTTTTGTGGAAAACTAAGTCAGTGTTATAGATTAGACAAAAAAATGAAGCAAAATTATTTTGCAATATCAAAATACTAAATTTATTTTTTTTTTATTATGCAATCTGTTACAATATAACAATAGGCATATTTGCTAACAGGTAAAATGATGTGATGATGTCCAACGACACATGTCCTAATATGGTTTACATTAAAGATATTTTATGATCATTTTACATATCTCAACATTCATTCTAGTTTCACTTATTAATTGTATGGTAAATCCAGTGGAGTCTTTTGTTTTAATCGCTTAGTATGTTCATTGTTGTCCAATAGATTTATTGCAAGTACATTCAAGTGGCTTTCTAGCCTCCAGGTATACTTTACACTACATTCCCTAATCACTTCAGTCACTGTCGATAGCTCCAGATCACTGTATATGTACCTGTTTGTAATGAACCATGGAGCGTCCGTTATTGCACGTACAATAATACCTTTAATTGGTACTTATCCATGATGGATATATTCGATTTTGACGCTGTATCCCAGAGCTATATGTTCAGACTGATGGAAAATGGCAAAACTTCTTCGTGATGCAAAGTTTTGATTTTCGATTTAAGAGCCAGTAATGTTTTTGTAATTATAGATCAAGTTGCTTACGTTTGCTCCATATATGGTTCCACCGTATCAGTTACCGTCCAAGTGCATACCCAAATATTTTACACATTCTGCTCTAGGGACTTGTTTATTGTTAAGTGTAACTGAGGGTATTATTATTAAGGTTTTATTATTAGTTTTAGTTTATGCTATTAGTTTTTATTATTAGTACTTATTTATGATCAAGTGTAATTTTTATGCGCCATGTGTTGGCCCAGTTTTGGGCATATTGTTTTACTTGGCACCGACTTCAAAATTATATAAAACAATTAATAATAATTACATAATAAACAATAATTTCCTAATTACATTAAACGAAACAACAAATAAGTATTACATTGTTGTTGAAAACATTCATTTCTTGCTTTTTAGTTCAGTTACTTTTTTTTTTTAAGTGAATACTTCTTTGGCGGCGTTCTGATATTTGACGAGAATGGAGAGTGAATTGGAAAAAATGTAACGTTTCCAGATTTCGTTACATGAGAGAGAAAAAAGATATAACGTAGAGAGAAGGAGAAAGAGGGCTATACATTTGGTATACCTAAAACACAGGCTTCGTTACAAGACAGAGTACACAGATATATAACATAGAGAGAAAGTGAAAGAGAGCTATACATCATATATGTCAGTTTAGGCTATCCGCGTCTCTCTTTTGTGCGGTCCTTCATCTTTAACGCCCACTCATACGCTAAGTCCAAGGTCTAAGTTGCTTGAAGGGGGAATAGCTAAGGAAGCATCGTACGAACAAGAGAGAGAGAGCCACGTATTCATTGAATACTAGGCAATAGAAGAAAATATAGTATGACGCGCATGCGCTCGAGTACGTACAACTCTGATGCCACACGGGAGTGGAGCAAGAGAGAGCGATATAAATTCAGTACGAAGCGATGAAAAAATATCGTCATCGCAGCCATCTATATCTCACCGAACCAAAATCCAGAAGATATAATATATTTCATTCACCGCTCCCTACTGGTTTACAGCCACACAGGTGCAAATGCACTTGGAACAGGCGAAGACAAAATCCCTTTGATTCTCGGGGGAGATTTCAATGTAAATTTCGGATCCAATGATTCTTTGACGTTGATTAACTTTCTTCGAGAAACATTTGGTCCGCTTATAAATACCAATCTCAAAGACTCAACAACAAAATCCGGAACAACAATAGATGCAATTTTTACATGTTATCTAGAAAATATCGAATCACGAACATATATTTCATAGTTTAGTTATCACAAACCAATCATATCAGTATTACCAATTGAACCACCACCGATGATAGTGTAGATAATGAATAAACCGAATATTTTTTATACAAATTTTATATTGCTATATTTGTTTTGAAGTTATCTCTCTCCCTTTCTCTCTCTCTCTCTCTTTTAATCTCTCACTCTTAATCTCTTTCATTCTCTATTCTAAAGAAGTATTCACTTCTATCACGTGTACTGTGCTGCACATATTTTTTTTTGAAATCGGTTTTCTTTAAACTTATTTGTAGACTGCACATATACTCACTTGTATTACACATTCTAGGTAATTCTGCAAATATTTTTTTTTTCTGTTGGGCAATAAAGACATTATTATTATCATTTTTATTTCATTATCTGGTGCGAACTAACCGTTCGGCCTGGGCTAACCTCACGCTGAGATACATAAAATAGGTTACACCCTTCGACAACCCTCCGGATAGAAGTAGGAGGGTCCCCTCGAAGCCGTCACACGAAGAAATAGCGTGCCCTATTAATTTAACAGTATGATTTACGTAACTGGGTTTTATGGAGAGGTCGATCGTAAAAATTAGGATCTTTGCATAAATACCTCGGGGTGGGAATCGGACGAGCTAAGGTAGAAATGTACGATAAAATAAAAATAACTTTAACTTTATAGTTCGGCCGTCATTGTCCCCGCGCGGTGGGGAAAGCGAAATCGAAAGAGAAAAAGTAATAAAAGAATCGTTAAACTTTTTATCACTGGTATTAGCTGCCATATCATTTTAAGTTTAGTGTCGATAAATTTTTCCGTGCGTAGGTATTTTTCATGTTGTGTAAATTGTATTTTCAACGGTCGCCGCGGCACCCCTCTTCAAATTACCGAAAATGGGTAATAAAATCTTATTTTAAAAATATAGCCGACTTGAATATAGTAATGGCGTCGGTTTAGTGGCATCTCTTTGGTGAGAAAACTTTCATCTTTCATCCCCTCGTCAAAATTAAATTGAAATAGTTAAATCTTAATTAGTTAGATCTTAAATTAAATTAGTTATAATATTTGTCGTTAACAAAATGAAAGAGCATAACTCGAAAATTACTGGGTTTGAGTTGCATTTATCTAAGTTTCTATTTTTGAATATATTATCATACGAGGGTGTACTCAAACAAACCAGAATCGTTTGTTTAAATTTTTTTAATTCAAGATGACATCTTGAAAAAACTAATTACCTTCATAATACTATGCGTTAGATGATGAAATAATAAAAATACAAATAAATGCGACTTATTTTTGCAAGTAATTTTAATCGGTGACCAGTAAGGGAGTAAACACTGTATCGAACGTTCCATATTTCCAGACTGATATTTTCCATTTCATCGGAAATTATTTGAAGGCCAACTAAATAGCCACCGCGTTCACCTGATTTGACCCCCTTGAATGACCCCCTTGGATTTATTCTTGTTGGTTACTTAAAATCACGCTTCGTTTTTAATGGATCTGAAACATTTATAAGAGGATTTGAAACAACCAATTCGAATATAAATGAAAAACATCACCCCGGAAATCATTGAACGTTAAATACAAAGTGTTTACACAGTTTTCCGTCAAAGTCAGATTATTATGGAAGACGTTTTAAATTTTTAAAAGTAAATAATAATATCGTAATTGTTTTATTCGTATTTTCGCCCCCCCCCAAAAGAAAACACCCTCTTACACAAAATAGGAAATCTCTGATATGGAGCACCATTGTATTTAAAATACTGGAAGGATTTTTTTGCAAAAAAAATGCAGTTGCAATTTATAAAGTTCTGTGATGTCGTTTTGAATTTGTCAAAAATTATTTTCTAATTTCTTTATTCGTATATTTCTCAAAAAACACCCTCTAGTATATGAAATAGGAAATCCCTAATATGGAGTACCGTTGTATTTGAAATACTTTAGGGAATTTGTTTTTTAATAAAAAAATGTAGTTGCACTTTTAAAAATTCTGTGATGCCAAACATAATGAATTTGAAAATGAAAAAAATTAATTTGTATGTCATCAATCATTTTAAATAAGGTCGTGTCTAAGTTTTTCAAAAATCACTTCATAACTAAATTATGAATATTGTACAATACTTTATCGTGTTAGAGTTAGATGCACTTGTCCGAAAGGTCTTTCCACTGTTCGAAATATTTTTTTATATTCTTCTCAAGTAATGCTGTTAAGTGCCTGCAGTGACTTTTTCTTAATCTGTTCTACATCTTGAAAACGAGTTGCTATTAAGTTTTTCGTCATTATTGGGAATAAGAAAAAGTCATGGGGGGTTAGATTGGGGGGTTTGGGCGTTGTCATGCCGTTTTTTGTCAAAACTGGTTGATTTTTAACATTTTGAAGCAGGCATGTTTTCATGATGAAGATATCAGTCTCTCGATCTCCAGAATTCAGATCGTTTCTTCTCACTACCTGATACAATCGCTTTAGCACTTCTAGATAATAATTTTGGTTCACTGTGGCGTCCTGGTACAAATTCAACGTGAACGACTTCTTTTATGTCGAAAAACCAAACCATCATGGACTTCACATTTGATTTTATTTCCCGTCCTTTTTTGTCTTGGGCGATGAAGGTGTCTTCGACTGGCTGGACTGCTGTTTTATATCGGGGTCATAACCGTAACATCAAGATTCATATCCTATGATGAATTTTACCAAAAAATTAGGGTCAGTCTGTGCATGTTTTTTCAAGTCCTGGCACACTCTCAGACGGTTATGTCTCTGGTCATCGGAAAGCAGTTGTGGAGCAAACTTTGCCACGATGCATCTCACGTTCAAATCTTTACTTAGGATTCTTTGGCATGAACTCCAGGAAATTCCACTTATTTTTTCCATTCCGTCGATTGTTCTGCGACGATCAAACATGATGACATCTCGCACTTTTTGAAAATTTTGGTCTACTATGGATGTTAAGGGGTGACCCGGGGTCAACTTCAAGTGACATTTGTCATAATATAACGAATATCGGTTAGATATTGTCATATCCTATACGTTACATCATATCCCATTGTAGTTGTAATGCAATTACATACCTTTTTTAGCTCCTTGAGAAAATGTAGTCCATCTCACTAAGATTTTTTGAATTACATCATGGACAAAATGAGGTAATCGGCACATAGTGGGGTTGATAACCCCATAAAAGAAATCGGGCCTTATTTGTATCCTCTCAATTAATATGAATAATAAAACTAGCAAGACGAAACAATCACACAACAGATGAAACAAGATTTTTTGGACTTTAACAACATTCAGCTGATCTTTAAATTCCTACAGTTAGATAGTATGATGAAGGAAGGACTATTGGTTGGAAAAACATACGTGAAATAATGATTCAGAAAAATAACAGATAAAATTTACTTTAAAATTCAGTCATTTAAAAAATAATTATCAATGTATAACTTTAAAATGAACGACCCTAGATACCACATGTCAACCATCTTATTTAAGTCATTCCCTGCCTAAAATAGGTAGTGATAAATTTAATATGATGTTATGTAATGGCGCAGTCTCCGTCATAACATTTTTAAAACATGTAAAATTCTACAAAAATCTGCCATATTAACTATTATTATAGATAAATCTTTTGTGTTATTATATATAAGTTTTCCTGTATTTTAAAGTGTTATGTTTACATATTACGTGTTTCAGTTTTTTATTTCGTTCATTGTAATATGTTTTATCTTTTTAATTTAGAATAAAAGTGTGCATAATAAATTTTTGGGTTCCTGTTATTATTTTCATTCATTTTTAATGATTTATTTACAATTTTAGACCAGTTTTTTTAATAAAATTTTAGACAGGGCGTATGTTTAGATATTTTGTGTGCATTTCTGTAATTTTTTTTATTACCTGCTTAAACTCATCTTCAATGTTTTCTAAAAACGTTTGAAATTGATAAATAAGTCTAACCTGTAATATCTTAAAACCTGGCCTTTTTTGTGATACGCTCTTTTGTCTTGTTAACGACGTATTTTCGAGAGAATGGCAATAATTTCCATGAATTTAGTTCCTCAAAATGCTTACCATAACCAGTTACAGGTTCTAAGTAACTACCCCGTCTCGTGACAACTAGTTCAGGAGATAAAAGTGTCTGGCAGAGCCAGTGGCGGCGCTAGCATTATTTTGAGGTTGGGCGAAAATAGACAGGAAATATCTAAGGTGGGCGAGGGCGTTAAATACGTTATTTTATGTGCGAATATGATATAGTGGTGTTATAAGAGGTTATGCAACTGGTTGGACGAAAAGGATTTTGCCTGGGCGCTCGCCCACCCGTGCCGACCTCTGTCGCCGCCACTGGGCAGAGCTTCTATAAACGTGTCTTCTCCGAGCAGAAGAGAGTAAGTTTTCCACATTCGTTATTGCCTCGTTAACTAAAGAGAAATTGTCTCTTATTGTTTCTGTTATTCAGTTAAGTGTATAAACTGCACATATAAATAGTATCATATTTCGAAAACTTTAGGTTAATAGGTTTCTTGCTTTTGCATATATGCAACTGTCAAACACACGACATGATTCTCAATGTCACGTGAACAGTGAAAACGGCGATGACATGAAAACAAACCCATAATAGGCCTCTGTGTAACCTGCGGTGGCAATATCGTTGCTATAGAAACGTTATTGATTGTTAGTCCGTCTGTGTTGCGACTCGCCGAAATAGACGTTTCAATTACCACCTTGTGGTATGTCCTCCAGGTAAGAAGTTCATTTCGTGTCACATATTTAATTCCAGAATCGAAGGTCGTCCTAAATTCTATATCATGGATATGAATATTGGTATTCGCGCATCATATGTTCGTACTATTCGGTTACAGAAAATCAAACGTTTAAAAAAACAAGACTTATATATAGATCCGAAGGAATGTTCAAGACGACACACAAACAGGAAGGACCCAACAGTTAACTGGACATCGCCAGAATTCTTGGCAGGCTGGAGTTTTTCTTAAATTTAAACTGTAATTATGTTACTTGAAAATTAAATATGAGACACTTCAAAAACTGTATACATCTGCATGTTGTAAAGTAATTTAGAACGCATTTAAAAATATACTAGGTGTTCTGTTGTATAAGAGACAAGATAGATAAGTACACTCCTAGGATTGTTTTCCACGCCATATTCTATTACAGTCGAATGCATAGGGTATTAAGCTGTGCGCTGGAAAAGTTGCAAAATTCTAATGTTGTCATTGACCCAGTGGGATATATTAGAAGTAAATCTATTCAATAAATCACTTGGGTTGTATAGGGCGTTCTGTTTAAAACACTTGGATAACAGCTGATATAATATTTGAAAGAAAAATTACCTGACACATCAATTTTGGGTTTTTTTATAAAAAAATATGGATTATTGCTGAAAAAAAACATTTTCAAATACGGAATGTTTATGTATATTCCCTTAACTTGACATAACTGTGCAAATAAAGGATATACTAAGGATGTTGACTATTTATTTTCAACCTCAAAATATCCCAAACAAATTCTGAAAATTTGAAAGTGCTGTGATTTTTACTTTTCCGTTTTAAATGTGTTCAGAATGATTGAATTTGTCGTTTTTGATAAAAATCAATTTAAGGATGAATTTTTTATTTTATATTAATTTTTTGAGGTTGAAAATGTTTTTTTTAGCAATAATCCATATTTTTTTAATAAAAAAATGTTAATTATTTTAAGAAAAAAAATATTTCCCGAGTAATTAATGACTAATGATAAAACTGACTTTTTTGCTTTGAATGACGATAACCTAGCGAAAAATCATCGTATAAGACTTTTAAACCTTGTCTAAAAAAGCTTTATGATTAAATCAGTGAAAAAAAGTCCGTGAACCTTTTGAAAGGCAAACAAAAATTTGGCTTTTCTTCGATGGTTTTCCTATAATTACTCAAAAACTGATGATGGTTAAATATTTTGAACTGGAAATCTGAAAACTAGAAACTTAGAGCATGAGTTTTCTTTTTTAGAATTGCTCTGGAACTATTTTTTCCCAGTTACAGCCCTTTGAAAATCACCTAAAAATTTAGGATTCTTTTATATCCGTTAATTTTTGTGTCTAGTGTATATTTGGGACTTAATATTTTTTTCAAGTCCCTCACACACAAGTGGCAAATTTTGTCAACAATCCTACATCTCCATGTAGGATTTTATTTGTTCAAAAATTAATGAATTTGTTTTCAATATATGTTCCTTCTCTGGCCAGTTTTATTTATATAATAGTTGCACTTTATACATAAAAATTACTTAAAAACGAACAAGCCAATATATTAAAAAGGGAGATTATCACGTTGTGCGTGAATAATCGCGATTTACTGCAAACTTAGAACATATTTACGTAATTCGAAATCATAGAGACATACATAAATATATACAGTGTCACAACGAACAAAATAGTAGATAATCAAACCGGAAGGCAAAATTAAACTGAACTGGTAGAAGTCTGCGTGACGGAATCTCGGCTGCCGCAGAGTTACCAGAGTGTAACACCACTGCTTTACTTATGAAAGTTAAATGATTTTCTCTGTGTGGACGGATTTTCTTAAATACTCACATACAAACCCCTAATGTAGCCATCCTTTAAAAATAAATATATTTTATTCCGTATGTTTTTTACAACGGAATATTTTTTCTTCCACAATCCTTTACGACCCCCCAGAATCAAAACCCTGACTTTCTAACGCCGGTAGCCCTTCGCACAGCAACACCACCGCGGGGGTGCTTAAACCACTGTTCCGACGCCGATGGTGTCGGCCCATAAATAAATCGCGCCGAAAAATAGATCGTAAAGTCGACGAGAGCTCCGTTTGATTTTTATAGTTGCCGGATTCACGGGGCATCGGCACCCCCGAAAATAAATCAACCCCTGTGGCGTTTAAAATATTTTATGGAGCCGCTCTCGGTCGGGAAGGGCAGAATGCGCGCGTATGCGTGCGACGTGGCTCGTAAAGTGCGAGGAACGAATTCGGGCCGGGCTCATGTGGACCGTTTACGATAATTCCTTTTTATTTGTTCGGGCTCGTTGAACAATTGTGCACTTTCCCGGTGCACTCCTCGCCGAATCCGGGTCGACGTTCAATTTAAGTTTCGTAGGTCGACCGTGGTGCCTCAAGTTCAACCTTCCGCCAGGCGCAGTATGAATCCAAACACATTCGGGCGCAATGCATCTGAGAGATCCCATAATCAAATATTACACAATTTAGATTTTAATGAGGTGGAGACTTAAACGCTTATTTTAATTAATACAATACAATAATAAATATCTCACACTAGTTTTTAATCGCAATAATTAAATTTACATAAAGAAGCTCATTTCATGTTGTAAAACAATAAATTTGGAATATTCTTATAGGAGAACCAGCTATTGACAAGTTTTTTTCCATTTTAAGGACAAAACACACACATACATTAATGTTGAACAATATTTTAAATTTGAATACAGAAAATAAACCACCTATTTTTTCATGAAAAAGTCATAAAGTTATATATAAAAAAATATTGGACGTGAATTAAAAAGAAAAGTTATAAGTAACTGCCTATTTTAAGTGTAGCGAATTATAAATCGTGTTCATGATTTTAGCATGTTCCAAACAATAATAAACGTCATATTGTTGGTAACGATATTTAGAGTAAATCACTAATTTAATACCCAAATGTGTTAATTTTGAATAATAATACTATAAAAAGCCAGAATAAGTAAGTGTAGAGATCCCAAAAAATATTATTAATTTAAATAATAAAACAAATGTAACAAAATATAAAAGTGAAAATATTAACGTAATCAGGCGCAATGCATCTGATAGACCGGGCGGTCCATACAAGGCCAGAGAATGCACTAGAAAAAATTGCCACCATATGGAGAAGAGTGGTGTGGAGTTAGGAAGTCATGAGGAAGTTCGAGTTAATATTCGTAATACACACGAAAGGGCCAAAGAAAAAAGTGGCTGCCGTATCTCACAAATCGGCTGCGCCCGACGGAGGATTAAATCGCATGGCCTGTCGGTGTCTTTCCTTTTGTTATTTCTATTTTTATTTGAGGTTAACAAATTGTATTAGCGAAGAACGAGATCAAAGCAACAATGTAGATTAAATAGAACAGGTGTATCATCATCATGAGGTCATCAGTCCTAAGACTGGTTGGACGCTAACCTCCAGCTTCTCCTATCTTGTGCTAATCGACGCATGTCGCTAATTGTAGGTTGTGCTACAACCTACATCCTACTATTTGTGAGCAGTAGTCTAATCTAAGCCTACCTCTGCCTTTCTTCACTCCTATTTCTGCCTCCAAAATATCGCGGACTATTCCCCCATGTCTCAGCAAGTGGCCTACCATTCTATCTCTTCTCTTCTTTATGTTTTTCCACATACTTCTTTTCTCGCCGACTTTCTCTAATACTTCTTCGTTTCTAACCCTACCAGTCCACGGTATTTTCATCATTCTTCGATAACACCACATCTCAAAAGCTCCTAATTTCTTCCTACTTGCTTCCCCTACCGTCCAGGTTTCGCAAGCGTATAGCGCCGTGCTCCATACATACGTTTTCAAAAATCTCTTCCTTGTTTCTAAGTTTATTACCCCCGAGCATAAAAGTGCTTTCTTTTTGTTAAAAGCTACTCAACCCTGCGCTATTATTTGTTTTATGTCTTTATCGCTTCTTCCATCCCAATTTATTTTACTTCCTAAATAAGTGAAGTCTTTAACTTCCTCCAATCTTTCATTATTAATTTGTACTTTCGTTTTTGCTCTGCTCTCGCGCCCTCTGCACATTAACACTTTAGTTTTGTTTTTATTCACCCTCATTCCGTATTCCTCTGTCAATACTGCCTCCATTTCGTTCAACACTGATTCTAATTCCTCTTTACTAGATGCTAATACTGCTATATCATCCGCGAATCTCAGCATTTTTAGTTTCTGTCCCTGTACTTTAATCCCAAAATCCACTCTATCTTTTACCACATTAATCGCCTCTTCAATGTACAGATTAAAAATTAGTGGTGATAGCGTACATCCTTGTCTTACTCCTGACACAGGAACAGGTGCATGGCAAAAAAAAGTATTTGAACAATTTTAGTAACATCGTTACTGTACTGTTATCTCATTCATATAAACGTATATATAAAAATGACTTGCCTTTGAAGTATGTATCAATTTAGTATCGACGCTAGTGCTACACTAGGTTTTTATTTATTTGTATAGAGTGTCTTATATAGAGTGTCCGTCTTATATAGAGTGTCTTCATAGTTTTCTACATAAAATGGAGATGATACCGTTACAGATGGGAAAGAATATCGTTCATATGTCCGCCTCGAATCACCTGGCATGATGTCATTCGTTTAGCAAAATTGCCCATCACACGGGCACATAAAACTGGCCCTATTTCCCGAAGAGCACCTTGAATGTTCGCTTTGAGGTCATCGATTGTTGCTGGCTGGGTGGCATACACTTTTCCCTTGACATAACCCCAAAAAAATAAGTCCAGTGGTGTTAAATCACATGATCCTTCAGGCTAATTGATGTCAGCATTCCACGAGACAACATAATAAGGAAATTTGGTATGCAACAGAATTATGGTGCATGTGCTGTATGACATGTTGCACCGTCTTGCTGAATCACATGTTGTTCAAATTCAAATAAACAATTTGGTGGAAAAATAAATTGTTGAACATGTCACGATAGCGTTCCCCATTTACTGTCGTAGTATTACCAGGTTCATTTTCGAAGAAGTATGGCTCAATTACTCCACCACTCCAAAATATGCACCAAACCGTGCATCTCTATGGCTGAATTTCTTTTTTGTGAACAGCATGTGAAATTTCAGCACCCCAAATTCGATAATTTTGTTTGCTGACGTATCCGTCAAGATGAAAATGTGCCTCATCGCTGAACAAAATATTGTTGCAAAAATCAGCATCACCTTGTTTCTTTTCTAACACCCAGTTAACAAATGTACGACGTTGTAAATGGTCTACAACTTTTAATTGTTGTGTCAACTGAATTGTATGCCGACAGATACATCATTCTTTAAAGTCCGATGCGTGGTGGCTTTTGACAGATTCTCAAAAGAAGCTTAATTATTGTGCACAACGTCGAACTGATGTTTGAATACTTCCATACACTTTTTCTCACTGCAGCAATATTTTCATCTAATTGACCACGACGAGGATGTGTTTATGTTGCCTTATCAATAACAGAACCCTTCTCTTCAAATTTATTGATTAACTTACGAACTCTTAACTTTGTAGGGAATTCATTTTGTCCTAATTTTGCGCGAGTGCAAACTGTAAATGATCGTTTATTTTCATAAGTAAACGATCAACAGTACGATGGTAGTTTTATAAGCTGTTGTAATGTGGAGTCTTATACTCCAATCCATCTGTAAGGTTCTTAAATGTTACGGATTAAACAAATTAAGGCAAAACAGCTATTCCCCCGGCTATATACCGTCGACGGGCGCTGAATTGTGTGGCGAAACTTGCCGTATTTTATTCTAACATAGAACTAAAATACTATTTTGTAAGTTTAGTTTTAGAACAAAATTCAGCGCCCGTCGACGGCATATAACTGGGGGAATAGCTGTTTTGGCTTCATTTGTTTAATCCTTAATGTTTAAGGATCTTACAGATGGATTGGAGTATAAAGCTGCACATTACGACAAATCAACAGATGCGTAACGAGTATACGAGTACCTAACACGTGTACACAAACTATTCGTTGTTAAGCTATTGATCGCGGCATGTTGACGTCGTATGGTTTGTAGATGAAAGTCTTTAATTCAGGCGCGCAATTCAAATTCTATAGTTCCAATTGAGACACCGTATAGTATACTGTAGAAAAGAAATCTGAAACATTTGAAAAATCTCGCAAAATATTTTCTTCCTGCAAAAACCCTCTAAGGTGTCGAAATGTGTTTTAAATTTTCCGTCTTTTTTAATACTTTCATTCTATGTACAGTGGTGTACATTTGTAGGGTCAAAGGAGGCGCATTTCCTTAAATAGCAACCCCTATTTTTGTTCAATATAATGAAAGAGAATATTTTTTTGAGGGTTGTTATCAACATTTTATTAAACTACATAAAAAAGTTTGGAGAAAATTGCAAATAAAGTTTTAAGTGTGATTGTGTGTGTTAATTGATTTATTTAATATGTCTTTGATAAATGATCCAGACAACGAAGTAACCAACAACCAGCCCCGAATTGAACTAACTACAAAAATGGACTTAGATAAAAAGAATAAACTTTTCTGTGACCCCCAAAATGTGTGTCAAAAGAGGCTATTAAATACTTCTTATGTACAAGAAGTACAGAAGAATTATGAAGTAAGAAAAAGAAATAATGATATAAGAAAGTAGCAAGGGAAAATGTAAGATACATTATGTCAAATCATTACGCAAAAGTTGATAAGCATCTCATATCAGAAATATAATGACAGACGATGTTTCCTATTAGCGATATACTGGTCTATGGTATACATGGGAGAAAATGCATACTAAATGTCATCTATACGCTGCGCCTCAACATATACCATAATAAAGAATGTCTTTGGTAGAAATTCATCAAGTCAAGTAACTTGATGTTTTTATAAATTACTTGACTTGACTTGAAAACCAAGCTTTTCAAAAATCCGCTACTTGACTTGATTTTTCATCGTTACTGCTTGACTTGATATCAAGTAATTTCAAGTTACTTGATATTACTTGATAACCAAATAACCATTCAAGTATGTACGAGAACGCGCGAATTACGACTGCAAGATCTTGCTTGCTTTAGCAATAAAAGCTGTAAAAAGAATCTTGAAAACAGTCTAGCAAAAAAATTGAAAAAATCTGAACATTTACGTAAATATTCTGAAAAATGTTGTAATATTGTGAACTTGAAAATGGCTATGCCAATATTTTATGTCATAACAAGGTGGAATTCAACTTTCGAAATGCGACGGTGTAGCTTAAATATGAGAAGGGCTTTGAACATCCTTTGTGATAATATAGACATCTTAAAGACTCTGAAGCCAACAGATACGGAATGATAATGGAGAAAGTTTGCAAATACTTGACTATTTTTAAGACAATTTCCACATCATTACAAGGTGAAGCCTACTGTACACTTCCGATGGTGATAATTCGTATAAATATGCTTCTGGATAAACTTGAAAAATGGGCTATAGAACTCGACAATAACCCATATAGAGATGAATGTGATGAGAAAATAATATATAGCATTCAAGCGGCAAGGGACAGTCATTAAAAATTACGAGAGAAGTAACTGGATATACTGTGTTGTTTTAATCTTAGACCCCCAACATAAGGTGGAAACATTCTCCAATACAAATGTTGGAAAGGAGTTGCAGATGGATGCAGTCAAGCATTTTGAAGAAATTTTCAAAACAAAGTATTTTAGGTCCAATTCACTGCTCATACCATCTTCATCTTCAAAACCAGATGAAAATAGTGATTGCGGTGAATTTGACATCGATCTACTAAGTTTATTTAAGAAATCTCCTGTCAACCCAAAAGATGAAATGGCTTGGCTCTATGAAATAGACAAATATTTGTCTGATTCATGAGCTGACAGTTGTGAAGATATTTTAGAATGGTGGAAAAGACACGAAAGCGTTTTTCCACCCTTGGTCATAATGGCCAAAGATTCTTTATCAACACCTGCATCTTCAACTTCTGTTGAAAGCCAGTTTTCTAGGGCTGCTTTAACTATTGCAAAAACCCATAACCGATTAGGCGATAACTCTATTAGAAGTATCATGTGCCTTAGATCATGGATGGCAAACGATGATATTAAAGACTTCTTTTAAATTTTGCTATTACTACGATGTCACTGAAGAAGAAATTCCCTCTTCTTCTTCAGTGACATCGTATTTGACCATTTGTCGTGGACTATTATCAACGTAACAGTAGATGGTTATAACTGTATGTATTGGTCTCACTGGATTCAATAATCGAATAGCCACCATCAATATAATACATATGGACTGGAATGATAGGAAGTTCTTCTAGCTTCTTTCTTGCCTTTTAAGAAAATCTTACTGTTGCGTGACATTGAAAAATCATTTTTATCGTTATCAGTTTTATTATTTTCTTTAATATTTTAGAATAAAATATTATGTTATTAATATGTCCAATAAATAGTTTATTATTAGTATTTTTTACATTTATATTTATATATTTATTATATAGATTATAATTAAAGATTTAATTTTGGAAATAAAAGGCTTTATTGCAAGGTTTCCCTTATTTTTATTTCTTGATAATATTAAATGATTAATGAAAGATCAAGTAGTCTTGAAAAAATCAAGTAGTCCTCAATAACTACTTGATTTTTCAAATACTTGAAATATATCTACATGACTTGAAGTTGACTTGATTTCAAGTCAAGTCATGTCAAGTAGCTTGAAAGTTAAGTCAAGCCGTGCATCCCTAGTCTTTGGTATAAACGCTCATGTAAGAAGCTGATATAATATATGTGCTAATTAAAGAAGATTTTGGTCATTAGTTTAAAGAAGGATGTGTACAAAAAACGACACATTTAAAGGACAATCAAGATCAGAGAACAGGAAAAGTCAAAAGACTTATGTCTATGTTGTAATCGATTATCTATAAACACTTTGAGCCAAAAAGATCGCATTGAAACAGAAAAATAACGAGAAAATAAAAATTAATGCATTTGTTTAAATTAGTGGTGTCATGTAATAAAAGAAATACGTACCATTTCATATAAAAAACCATAAAATTAGAAGAGATATTTCTGTCTGTCATTTAGCATCCAGCATTCAGTTTAAAAATTGTCAACGAAATGCTTTATAAATTCCAGTGCACTCTTTTCTACTAAAAAAACTATTGTTTCAAGTTAAGAAACTTCAAAACTTAAAAAAACAATACATATAATATAATACACGTTGTCTAATTGGGATACACATTGACTAAACGCAGATCTCTTTTCAACCGACATTGCCAGTGCCGGCGCTTGAATTCGAACAAATTTAGAAGCTAGTTGTACTTGTCACATAACGCGGTTTAATCAACTGAGCTACCGTAATGGTAGCTTATACAGGGTGCGGCATAACTGTCTTCACTGTAAGTCTTCAAACATCGTCCAAGGACCTTATTACAACTGAAGGAGGGCATCCGTATGGAAATTCCAAGAATACAGCAAGAAATGCTAGCAAGTAATGATAAAGTTCAGAAATCGCTTGCAGCAGTGTTGCAATAATGGTGGACAGCACTTGGCCGATTCTCTTTTTAAAACTACATAAAATACAACGGTATTAGCTGTACTTTTAAGATATAAAAATAAATTTATTGCATTTCAAATAATAGTTGTTTTATTACACTTTAAAAATAGGGAGACAGTTATGCCGCACCCTGTATTTATTTCTCGAAATTATATTCAGCATTACTGTATATGGAAACAAAAACTATGTATCCTAAAACTATAAATTGATAACTATTGTAGCATATTAGCTTTTCATTGATGTTTTTATCTTACAAATTTATATGCAATTCAGAACACATTATTGCATATCGATTTTTTTATCCTTATCTCCGCATTTTACCGACGCATCTCGCCGGATTTGTAAATAAATCTTTTCTAAATTCGTGTCAGAATATGCCATCCATTATCGGATTTTCTGAATCGATAATACGAGATATTTTTTTATCTGGTATTTGTCTTGTAATTCATATTAAATCGTTACAACATTTACATGCACTTGTAAATTAATCAAGCGTGTAAATCCTGATGGCTAGACGGGCTATTGCCATTATTAATATTTATGGAAATACTAAACCAAATAAATGTTTAAATATTGCCAGTGCTAGATAAAGAAAATGTAATTTATTACCGAATAAAAAATAATTAATATCCTTGTCGTTGGAACTATTTTGGAAGTAACGGTCTCTGTATACTGCTGTATACAAAGTGATTGGCAGGAAAAGGCTGAGCTCAATGTGAACCTGAAAGAATTTGTGCGAATTTAAAAGCGACGTCATAATTTATCCTTCTGATGGATAACTATATTCAATATGTAGATTATTGCTATTATTTTTTATCAAGAACATTTTAAAATGTATTTATAAATAATCAAGTACATCACTATACTGCTTTGCATATTTACCAAATATCTGTCAAATCTGATTAGTGTATCAACTATAGCAACAGTAATTGGTGAACATTAATTATATTACTTCAGGGGGTATTCTGGTCTAGAGGTACAAATTTTAGGCGTTTTTTCAAGTGCGACAAAACAATTATACTATCCATTTTTTTACCAGATATTTATTGATATTTTAAGAACATACAAAAAATGTTTCAAAAAAAGATTAAAAATTAAAAAAGTTACAGGCTGGTAAATTGGTGAGTAAAAAAAGGGCGCGTCCTGGTTGACACGATTCGAACCCTTCTAGTCATCTGAAACAAAAAAAAAGATTCTTAATTAGTAAGAATGTTGTTATACACCCTACTTCACAGAAAAGGAGGCGACTGTTTGAAAAAAAAATCCTTTTTTGTCCTTATTTTTTTCAGTTTTTAATTTTTTTAAAATAGTAAAAAAAATTTTGACATAATTCTGATAGGGACACTAGAGGGTTATATAGAGAAGGTCCGTACCAAATTTCACGTAAATCGGTTCATTAGAACTTGAGATATCATGTCAACCGTATTGAAAAACGTAGTTTCGAGAAAAACGCGTTTAATTATTTGAGCAAAGTTTCAGTCAGCCTAAGTCACATAATGGTGCGTTATACTTACATTTCGTTAATCGGCGATTCCTAATTCATACAATGGGCCTTACATTCTTCTACTTCAAATTGTAAATTTTTCGAAGTTCTTTCTGCTAGATGAGCAGTTCTAGCTTCCTTAGAAGCATCAGAAGTTCAGAGCGCTCAATCCGAGTTTCGTCCTGTCTGATAGCGAACGTATGAACTTCAGGACAAATAGTGATTCCCATGACGTTCATAATTTTTAAAACTGGTAAAAAAAACCTTCATTGAAAATGCACACAGCTATATAATTTGCATTTTCAAATGTCCGTGTTCCTGCATGTTTTGGTGCAAATGTCCAGATCAATGAAATTAACGATTCATTATTATTTTGGGTTTCTGAACCCAAACATCGATGTAATAAGGTTTCTGAAGACAAATTTTCATATATCGACTTTATTACTTTCAATACTTTGTCATTTAGAGCGGGAGTTTCGTAGACAAAGTCATTTAAGTAACTATAACTCCATACATAATTGGAATTTTGAAAATTCCTTTGGAGGATACATTCTTAAAGGTCTAATCATTGAAAATATGCGAAGAAAGATCGATTTTTTAAAAATTCTAGACCAGAATACCCCCTCAAACAACTTCTTAGTTTACGTACCTTCTTAGTCTTGACATACACCGGACATGGATATTTCCAAAACAACGTTCAGCCAATGACAGCTGGAGAGCTGAGGAGATCCAACTCCTTACCTGTGATATTCTAACCACAATAAAAATACTAGTGGCTTTCCCTGGCCCTCGATGCGTGGTTCCCATGCTAATTCAGTCCTGGAGACCGCTTAGCATGTAATGAATGGGTAAAGACTCTTCTATAAAGATGGTAACCCTAATGAAATTGATGGAAATAATTTATTAGGTGTACTTGTATTTAACATCATATGGAGTACCTCAAGGCTCAAATTTAGGACCCTTATATTTTATCTTATTTGTTAACTTAGATTTGTGTCACATCATCTTCTTTTTGCCGATAACTTAAAATTATTTTTAAACATAATCTGCTTAGATAATCACTTCAGGTTGCAAACATTCATCAGTTATTGTGTCGTGGTGTTCAGAGCATACACTATAAATAAACATAGAATAAATGTAAGTTTGCTCGTATACTTTGCATAAGCAACCACTAATATGTGACTATCTTCCTGGTGGCACAGTTTTGATACATTCCGAAAGTATTAAGCATCCTGGTGTGTACTTTCATGATAAAATATCGTTCTCTGTCCATATCAGTCATGTGGTTCTTAACGCATATAAAACCCTTGGCCTCGTGATTTCGGATGATCATTTAAAAACACTGCTATATAATTATTATCCAATAAGAGGTTACGATACTCTGCTTCTACGAAGATTTGATATCCAGCCATTGAACACTAAAAGTGTTCAATGGCTGGATGGATGGCAAACACTTTTATTTAAACTGTTCCATAACAGTATAGATGCCATCGCATTACTAAGCATGTTTAGTATACGCATATCTAGATTAGGCTCTCGAGAAGAAAGTATCTTTTATTGCTAGACTGCAAGAACTAACGTGCTGTTAAAATCACCAGTGTTTGCAATGTTACAACATATTAATTTAATATGAACAATTGTACCCATAATAAATATTTATTTATGTATTTATAAATAAGTATTTATTTTCATTTTTGTCCTATAAATGGATTTTTTTTCTATCCGACACTTATTATTATTATTTAGAGTGCCTCCTAATTTTAGGAGGTTATGTGTGGACAGTTAAGGGGTCAATGGTCAGCTTGATTGTCTTTTTATTGCAGTTGTAGAAATGTGCGGCATGCTGCAAGTGTCGATAATTACTGATTTCTGCATCTGGGGGTAGGTGTTTTCCTTAACGTTTAATGACTTTAGGGCTGCTTTCAGGCTGGTAGCCATCTGACCCGTGGCGCCTATTACTATAAGAATTATGGTGACCTTCTTCTGTTGTCACATGTGTTTGATCTCCTCAGCAAGGGATAAGTATTTAATGATTTTTCCCTTTCTTTCTTCTCCATGTTCTCTGGTAGTCGTACGGTGATATCTATTACGTATGTTTGTTTTCCTAATGTAAGTATTATATCTGGCCTGTTATGGGGGGTGCACGCTCGACATTTATCCGTGGTAATCGTGGTGTCTTTAGCTATGTGTTTCATATAATCGCGGGTAGTTATTAAATTGTCCTGTATTGCCATCAGGAATTCTTCGGCTTCTGGGAAGATATTACTATTTACTTTTTTTTTTTTTTATAAAAACCAGTTACCACTGTAGCGACGCATTAAACTGGCGCATTAGCAAGGATAATGAATGTCCCTCAATAGCTCAGCGGTCAGAGCAACCAACCGGCAATTGGGAGTTCGGGGTTCGATTCTCGGTCAAGGCATGCACTTTTATCCTTGCTATCGCCAAAGGGGTGACCCCGACGTGATTTGTTCCAGTACATCGAACCTCCCTTACATCTCAAATTCGCGGATTCGATTCCCGTCCTATCCATCGCCCTATATATAGTCCGGGGGTTACCGAACAACGGTTCGTAAGAATGGTGAACGCCGGCACATTCCGTTAATTGTATCGAGACAAACCATGTCTAAAAAACGAAAAATAAACCCAAAAAAAATTAGTTTTTTCACTTTTTCTTTATACGATTACATTACTTTTCCGCTAGTATAGTGGAGTGCGGAAAAGTAATATAAAATATTTGAGAATTTTATTTGAAAATCAATACTTAAGTGGAATATTAATAGATTCTCAATGAATTTTACAAGAATCAATTCGTTGAGCTCGATTAAGCTCTGTTATTTGGCAAATATAAAATCATATTTCTTTTACTCAATAATTCTACGACTTTCCTCTTTCTGAAATAAAGACAGTTGAACTGAATATGTATATAGACAGGACTAAAAACAATTTTATAACTGTGTGAAAATGATGATGAAATCTATCTTCAAGATTATCCAATATAAAAAAATAAAAATAGCACACCTGCTATTTTATATATAACACTCGTATATAATAAAAAATGCGGAGTACTAAAAATACAACATAAACTATTATTTGGGTTCGCGAAAAATTATATTCGCACAAAAAAATAAAGCAATCTAAAAACAACCAACTTTATTTCCTGGTTTGTTCCAGTTAGATACATTAAATTTATGTTTACAATAACCGTGTAAAAATCGCTGTGGGTGTAGATTTATTGAAAATGACAAACGGTTAACAGCTTTTCCTAAGGTTGTTCTGCATCACTGTGGCATATGATACCAGGTCTGAAGGACTATTTCCTTTTTTCTGGGCGCGTGTTAGCATTCATAAAATAAGCAGGCAATTGGTGGCCAATTCATAAAAAAATCTCAAATAACCAAAACAATTGCATAACCGTTTCGTCCTGTTTCATTCTGTGAAAACTTTGTTATAATAGCAAATTATAGGTTGTTCAGTTATGAGTTTTTACCATGAGTGCAATGCGAGACTAGTACTATGGACATCTACCGGCTGGATAGCAAAGTAATTATCTTTGCGGGGCCTATCAAGACCCATTTGTCGTGGACTATTATCAACGTAACAGTAGATGGTTATAACTGTATGTATTGGTCTCACTGGATTCAATAATCGAATAGCCACCATCAATATAAGGTAAATACATATGGACTGGAATGATAGGAAGTAGTCTTCTAGCTTCTTTCTTGCCTTTTAAGAAAATCTTACTGTTGCTAGATATTTAGACATTCTACATTTCCAATTAGTACCAACTGCAGCAGTTCTTTATCCAAACACTGAGGATGATGATGTTTTCCACAAAATAATTTGGTTTGAACAAGACTGGATGATGATTTGAACAATACTGGGAGATGCAAAGGGCGACGAGGGTCAATTGAACAGCCGTCACGTTTTGACCATTTAACACCTTTGGATTTCTTCTTGTAGAGTTACTTAAAAAGTTTTTTTGTAAATATTTGGATTATGTAAGAGACAAGTATACCAAATGTTATCCTGTTGTTCCAGAACGTTCACAGTTGCATGTGTCTCTAGCTACGCAGGAAACACCTCATCAACCAACTCACAAAATTGCATCAAAGCTTGCAATTATGTGTCAGTCATCTATTTTGAAATGCCTCAAAATGAATACGTGACACCCATACAAATGTAATTAGTTCACCAACTTGTGGAAGATGGTTTCGATCACAGAATAGAAGTTCTGAATTACCGAAGCAGTAGTGCACGAATCCCATTCCCAAACTAGGCTGTTTTCTCTATCTGTTTATTTAGACTCAGTGTTCGGCCTTCAAAAACCCTCGTTGGACTATAGAAGGATACACGTAGTTCTCAAAGAAAGTCAACGTGCGGGAAGGAATTATTGGTACCAGAATTATAGAACCATACCTTATTAATGGTGTATTAACTGCTAAAAAGTATGTGGAGTTGCTACAAACAGTTCATAGTGACCTCGGCCCTTGTGGAATTGAAGCCAAATAATGAAAATGTGGTACAGTATATACAGTTCAATAGAGCAGTCCAATATAGTACCAACATGATAGCACTCTACCACATTATTCACGAATTGTGCGTGATTATCTAAAGACCATCCTTCCAATAAGTGGATTGGTAGATGAGGAAGCATTGAGGAGAGGAGTGGAGGGTAGAAGAGGAGATAATTCAACTCCTTTGAACTATTTTTGTGGGGTTAACTTAAATCCAAATTATATCTTAACAAACCAAATACTATTACACTAAAAACAGACTTCAGACCGACCACCATTTTCCAAACGGCTGTGTCCAGGATATTCACATACTGTATTTTTTTTAAATACTCATTTTACGTGTGTTGTAGTTGTTTATTTCTTGTTTAAGAGCATCTAATACCATAAATCGTCCTTGTAACGATAAGCCATAACGATAATCTATTAATACAGATATCCGCAGATAGTCTCGAAGTAGTTTACACTAATCTTTTGTCCAGTGGTATACTCAGCATACAAATGAAAACACAGAAATTCCTACCCATAATAGACCTCTGTGTAACATGCGGCGACAATGTCGTTGCTATAGAAACGGACATCGGCAGCGTATCGGTTGTTGGTCCGTCTCTGTTACGCCAGAATAGACGCTTTACGTGCCAATGGATATTACTCTATATCATAAACTAATGATGTATAAAATGTTCTTTTTTTCATTATAGCTATATTATTTTCTAGATGCTCTGCAAAAGTCAATTTTAAACGCCTGTTATCTATGGAAATTTAATGTCATACTTCTGAAGAATGTTCTGAAGTACTTTTCCCGTATTCCCAATAAAATTTCATGTTTTTTTCCGAAAGCTATACAGACTATTAAACGGGGCATTTGGAAGGTTATTTCAGGCAACTGCGCAAAAAACATTCGTAATCTCCTTACTAATCTTCGTTATTATTAAACCCCTTAATCCACGAAACTCTCTCATTCTGAATTTATACCGCGAGAAATGACCGTAGATACACTTTTGTCGGCTAATTATCATTTAATTTAAAACAGTTATTAGAACAAGATAACGCACTAACAGCCGTACTTTCTTGCGGGATAATTCGTTTATCGCTTTAACAAATCTGAACGGCTAAAATGGGTCATTTCAGATAAACGCTTTGCAGCCGCATCGTCGTATATCCAAAAATAAAAATATAACCGCGTTACCAAATGATAAAGTGTCGGAGATAGAGGCGTTATCATAAATGCGGCTATATACGGGGTGGGAGCTTTAATTGGAATAAATTCAGTAACTCGGATATGGAGGATTTCAATAAAAAGTATCCAGGAACAGGTCGATTTCTAACTTTTGTTACTCATTCGTAGGATGTAATGACTTTTAGTTGTTATCCTGGAAGATGTAAACTACCCACATGTTCTTTTTTCAAATATAACGGTACGGAGGGCCATGCAGATGATGTATTCATGTGATGTGGTTATAGGAATACATCTGGAAACACTGATAGGGCTAGTTGAAACCAACTTGTCAGTAGTCAAGCAATGGTTAACAGTCTTCCCTCCCTTATAAGAGGTAATAAGGTTGGTCATATCAGGAGGCCGAGATTCTATGGAGAAAAGCTCAAAGTCATAGATTCGGTGAGGTATCTAGATATTATCTTGGATGATGAGCTGAGCTGGAAAGGGTACCTCCAATAGAAGCTGAAGAAGTTTTGTTCAAACTTCTTGATCTGCAGGAAGTCATTCGGCGTCACTTGAGGGCTGATACCAGCAATGCTTTCTTGACTCTATAATGTGATGCTGAGGCTTCGACTGCTATATGCGAAAGTAATGTGGTGGCCTAGGTCCAATTGGTCCCAGCCATGAAGGAATTGGAGCATTGGTACCAAAGGAAATTACGGGAGCCATGCCAATGGCAGCGTTGGAGGCTTTCACTGACTTTCCCCAAAGGATTCCTGGACCAGCTTATCTTCTTCATGCCACAGGGCGGGATGAAAATACCCTACACCTTTGAATATAGATTCATGGTGATTAGGCCCAATAGAGAGGACTAGAGAATCGGCACTATCTTTCTGATCGGAGACATCTGGTTCACGGATGGCTTCAGGGCCGAGCAGAAGGTTGTGGCTGGAGTAGATGGGCACGATGGAAGGGAGCAGTACTCGATTTCTCTCGGAAGTTATGTCTTGTATTCTTTCAGCCAGAGGTGATAGCCATCCACGAGTGTGTATAAACGCAACTACTGAATGGAGTAGTTGGTAAGCGCATTACTATATGCTCCGACAGCAGGGTGATTTTGGATACTTTAGAGGCCCCAGGAGTGAAATTCTGGCTGGTAAAGGAATACAGAGATGCAGTAGAAACACTAGCCAGAGGTATTAAGCTGATGTTGGTCTGGGTGTTGGGTTATACTAGTAACCAGAACAACGAATTAGTTACTACTACACTAATACTACTATACGAGTTCGAACGAACTACTATACTAGTAACCAAGACAGGAAATAAGAGGGGTTTAATCGGTCATGAACCAGTGATCAGGATTACACACTGCCTCGGCAAGAGAGTAATCCAGGAATGTCTGGAAATTGAAAGACTCAATTGCTGGCCGAAAATCCAGGGATGCATGTAGACTGAGCTTTTGTTGCCTCTAACCGAAAAAGCTCCCGAGGGGTGATAGAGAGAGTTCCCGAGAAGTTACGGGGTTGTTAACAAACGACTCTCATCTTAACTACCATCTTAGCAACATTTGCTTGAGTTCCAATAAGAAATGCAGATGGTGTGGAGAAGAGGTAGAGACCTCTCAACATGTGCTATGCCAATGTCTGGCTCTGGCATGGCGTAGGCGTTTGGACTCTTTTTCTTCAATCCAAGCGAGTTGAGAAATATTGGCATCGAGGGAATATTGAGCTTTTGGAAGAAGGCCAAATGGGTACTCGAGAGCTGACTGATTTACGGGGAGGTACAATGGGCGGTAACCTGAGTCCTGCAATGCTTCGCGGTCCTTCCTAGAAAACTAAATCTAAACCTAAGGGTATGTCGAATGATGAATAATTTTGTAGGCACGTAGGGATACAATGAACACCTTCTTCGTCACTAATATAAAACGTATTTTTTCATTCTTTTTTACCATCCCCCCTCTGGATACTACTGGAAAAAGGGTGAATTTGTTATTTGTTTTTATACAGTCCACAAGTACTATAATTGATTTTAGGGTATGAATAAAATTTATACCAACGCCCTGAACAACCCTTATATTTTAAAAAACATTTGGGGGTGGTTACATCTCCCAATAATAATTCCCCGATAACTAAAAGTCATTACCTCTTAAGTATGTAGAACAAAAATAAAAAATCGCCCCGCTTTAGGAATCCAGTTAAAGTTTCCACCCCGTACAGAACCATCGATAGCGTACTAATTTTTTTTTGGTAGCAGGAAGTAGCAGTTTTGTCACAGAATTTGTCACTATAAACTTTAATATAGCGGTCTCAATTTGAAAATTTGTGTATGGTCGCCGTGCCAAAAATCGAAATAGAAATACCAGCAAGTTTGATAAAAACATGCCAATTTACATTTGTATGCATCATTATAAAATACAAGGTTGATTCAGATATAAATAGACAAAGTTATTAACAAGATATTAATTACTCTTTTGGACGTACCATTTCGTTTTAATATATATTGTTGTCCATAAGTGATGGATACCTACATTCATTTTCTACATAATTTACTATTAAAGAAACATTTAGACAATTTTTACTTTTTTTCATTAAAATGTATTTGTAATTGTAACAATTTTATTAGGACTTTTTTAATATACTTGTGAATCGGATGTAATTGTGGCAATCTGATATATGATAATTATGATAACCTGTTGTTAGTTTCAGTTTATTTTTAATGGTTCTATACCTACCCTTAAACCTCGATATAAAAACAGTTAAGTAAACCGTTGAAAGTTACCGTCAATTTAATTTTTAACTGTTTTCTCTCATAAAATGTTAATTAAATTATAACAGTTTAATTAACACTTTTTTATATATTTAAACACCTAATACGATGAATCGTGCAGTAATGGTAACCTCGCTATAGAAACATAGTTATTGTCTTTTCATTTTCCTTTTTAGAAAAGCGCCTCTTGGGCGTTTAACATTGGACACTAGATTAAATTGTTTAACAATTTTTTCCTAACATCTAGAGTTAGCTGTTCTGTAGATAAGCAGCCACCCAACGACACACTCCACATAGCACTAATCATTTTTTTTATGTGTTAGACATACAGCAGATAAAGGACAGGTCCAGGGACGAAGCCCTGAGGCACTCCAGCACCAATCTTGTTATAGTTATTTTTCGCCATGTTTGACTATGAAGTGAACGGTCATTGATGTATGAGCGAAGAATTTGGCTCATTTCCTGTGGCAAATACTTTTCTAGTTTGTATTCTAGGTCCTGGTGCCACACTCGGTTGAGTGCTTGGGCTATATCTAGGAATATCGTTGCACAAATTTATTGTCCTTCTAGTGCTCTCCCAATTACATTGGTGAATCGATGCACTTTATCAATGGTCGAGTGCTTCTTACGAAATCCAAACAGATGAGATGGAATAAATGGCTTTTCCTCAATGATAGGTTTGAGCCTCTGAAAAAGGAACTTATTGAACAGTTTGCAGCAAAATAGTCTCACAGCAATTTTAATAAAAGAAAATTGAAGCTTTAAGTTTCCAATTTTTAGATCTTGTGATATATTTTTTTTACCCTTAGCTGTTTTCGAGCAATCATAAGAAAATCATCAGAAAAAAATCCATATTTTTGTTTGCTTTTCAACTAAACTCAACTAAATCGTGTCGGATCGGTCGGGTGTTGACTGATTTTGACCGGGGACGTCCCCCAGATGGCACCTATTGATTTTGAGATGGATAGGACACACCCCACCCTGTCCATGGGTCTGTTTGAAAAAATTTTTTGTTAGCACGATAACCCAATAAAATCTTATCGGATCGATCGAGTTTTGACTAATTCTGATCGGTAACATCTTCCAAATGACACCTATTGATTTTAAGGTGGATGGGACACATACCACTCTGTCCATGGGTCATAAGAGAGCACGATGGTGGACTATTTGAGAAATTTTTTTTGTTAATGCGATAACTCAACGAAATCGTGTAGGGTCGATCGAGTTTTGGCTGATTCTGAAATAAAACGTCTCCTTAGACGACACCTATTGATTTTGAGGTGGATAGGATACACCCCACCCTATCCATGGGCGATGAGAAAGCACGACGGTGGAATATTTGACAAATTTTTTTTGTTAACACGATAACTCAACTAAATCATGTCGGATCGATCGGGATTTGACTGATTCTGATTGGAGACGTCTCCCAGATGACACCTATTAATTTTGAGGTGGATAGAATACACTCTACCATGTTCATGGGTCATGAGAAAGCACAATGGTGGACTATTTGAGAATTTTTTTTTGTTCGCACGATCACTCAATTAAATCGTGTCGGATCGATGGGATTTCGACTGATTATGATTAGGGACGTCTACCAGACGACATCTATTGATTTTGAGGTGGATAGGAACACCCCACCTTGTTCATGGGTCATGAGAAGGCACGATTGTGGACTATTTGAAAAAAAGTAAAACTGTCGCATAAAACACATATTCTGCATTTATATGTTGGCTTATTTTTTATCGGCCACTCAGTTTCGAGATAGAGATGTTCTACGTGCGGAGAAGTCCGTTTTCAGGTTTTAAAACTGTTTATTTTCGTTGTGTTCGACTTGATTGAATTTGTCGTTTTGCTAAAAATCAATTTAAGAATGAATTTTTCATTTTCTATTCATTTTTTGAGCTTGAAGATATTCTCTTATCCATACTTTTATTATCAAAAAGTGTTAATTATTGTAATCGTAATCCATACTTTTTATTATCAAAAAGTGTTAATTATTGTAAAAAAAAGAGAAGATGAAAAAACAAATTAAAAAAAAAAAACGAGACACGAGAAGCCGTCTCTATACGCTTGAAAGCCATGGGAAATATCCGGAAGATGGGAAAATGGCTTCCACATGAACTGAATAAAAAATAGCAAGAAAATCGAAAAACCACTTGAGAAATCCTGCTCGCCAGGAACCAAACAGAGTCATTTCTCTATCGAATTATGACTGGCGATGAAAAGTGGATGTATTTCAAGAATCCTAAGCGTAAAGGATTATGGATAACTCCAGGCGAATCATCGACATCGACTACAAGGTCAAATCGCTATGGGCGGAAGATAATGCTCTGTGTTTGGTGGGATCAGAAGGGTGTGATCTATTATGAGCTGCTAAAACCTGGCCAAACCGTTAATACTGAACGCTACCAATAAGAAATTATCGATTTAAATCAAGTTTTACGTGAAAAATGACCAGAATATCAAAAGAGGCAACACAAAGTAATTTTGCTTCATGATAATGCGACATCAAACACAGTAAAACCGGCCAAGGAACCGATTGAGGCATTTAGTTGGGAAATACTTGCGCATACGGCTTACTCACCAGACTTGGCTCCGTCCGATTACTACTTATTTGCATCGATAGGACACGCACTTACTGAGCAGGCTTTCAATTTTTACGAAAATCTGTGAAAATGGCTCGATGACTGGTTTGCCTCAGAGCAAGAATTATTTTGGCACGGAATCCATAAATTGTCAGAGAGACGGGAAAAATGTATAGCTAGCAATGGGCAATACTTATTTAATACATTCGAATAAAATATTTTTTTATCATGTTCATACAATATACGCGTATTTTTTATACAAAAAGTTCTGTTTCATATTTACATACCTGGGACATACACGTCTACGTGGCATAGATAACCTCTTCAAAATTTCATATAAATCACCATGCAATCTCGTACACAACGAAAAATACCTCGTAATACCCCATAGCATCGTTTTTAATCCCAACTTTGGCGCAACCTCATCTAAGGCCCTTGTGCCGTCGCGTTTAATATTTACAAAGATGCAGAAGGCCACGCTATGCCCAGCATTTTATATGCGTCCCTATATAATCATTAACGCGACGAAATGTTGCGCCCCAGAAATTCATATTTTTAACGTGGAATTATTCAAGCGGGCTTACCGGATTATAATGCGATAAGATAAATTGTGCAGAAATTCAAATGAATATGAATTTGTCAGCGCTGGAAGATGGCAATTTGCTACAGATGAAGTCTTTATTGTGGATTCAATAATAAGCAAGAGGAACCGGCGAGAATATAAAGAAGTGGGTAGACTTTTTAAAACTGCAGTAGTAAATCAGTAAACGTTAGATAGATTAATATCAAGGGCGTTCGAATGTACGAGGGTGGATCAAATATAAACGGGATTTTTCGTTCCTGAGCGTCTACGGTTATTTTCGGTTTTAGATCTGGGGACGGTTGGGCATGGGAAAATTTCTGGGGTCGTGGGAAAATTGAAACTTGCGTTTTTACCTAATTCACAAAAACTTGAGGCGCCGCGCGCCGGTGTCTTCATCGAGATACATCGAAGGGTTGCCGCTCGCAGGTGTTAATTACAGATGCGCCATCGGCATACATCAATGAGATGCCGCTCGCAAGTGTTATTTAAAGGTGCGCCAGCGTGACACCACCCCCCGCAGGTCTTTGCACCCCCCCCCCAGAGCCCCTTATGCGTTCGCACAGGGCTCCAGCGCCCTTACAGGCCTTCGCCCCCACCTGGGGTTTGGGGATCCGCGTCAATGGCGGTATTAGGAAAAAGAACATGGCGACAAAAAACAAGGCGACAGAAAAATATGGTGGTATTAAGAAAAAACATGGCGGTATTAGGAAAAAAACATGGCGACAAAAAAACGTAAGTTGAAAAAAAATCTTTCCCCGTTTCATTTCAACTGAAAACTCGGTAGGACCGGGCCCAAGGTTCTACTATGCTTAGGTGGGGTCATTACGAATGGGGAGAGTCGGCCATTACCCACTCTCAACCAGTTCGTCAGTAGCGCTCACGATGTCGAAGCGAGAGGTGCACCCCGCTATTGCACAACGCATTATTATAAAATTTCTTGTTCATGAAGGAGTTCAAGGGGCGCAAATTTTCCGTAGGTTGACTGCACAGTTCAGGGATCAAATACTGTCAAGGACTAATGTGTTTGCCTTGCATAAATAGTTCAAGGACGGGCGAGAACGAGTGAAAAATCAGAAACACGATGGCCGTCCTCGAACCAGTACTACGGACGAACACAATAACGCGATTCGAGACATTCTTAGAGAAGATCGACTGGTGACCATATCCGAAATTGCAGAAAAGGTCGAAATAAGCTATGCGAGCTGTCAATCGATCATCAAAAACGACCTGGAGTTCCGTAAAGTGCGTGCCAGATGGGTCCCTCGCCTTTTGACCGCAGACCAGAAGTTGAGACGTTTGGAGGTCTGTCAGAAGCTTACAGCAAGGTTTGCGGAAGAAGGTGATGAATTTTTGAGTCAGATTGTCACCTGCGACGAAATATGGGTCCACCACTACACGCCCGAGTTCAAATAAGCCAGTATGGAGTGGCGGAGCAAGGCGGAGGAAGGCGGAGGCAGCCCCAGCGAAAGCCCAAGACTTGACTGTCAGCTGGCAAGGTTCTATCAACCGTTTTTTTTTCGATCGGCGAGGCATTTTGCTCATTGATTTTGTGCATGAGTGACGCACAATATTACCGCTTACTACTGCGAGATATTGAATCAGATGAGGGCTGCATATCGCCGCAAAAGACGAAACTAACCGATTCGAGAGGCAATCCTTCTTTACGACAACGCCAGGCCCCACACTGCAGCTCTAGCGGTTAAAAAACTGAAAGAAATTTTCATTTATTTAGGCCGCTTAAAGAAGTTCTAGGAGGGAATGATTTGATTATGACCAGGGCGTAGAGGAATTCGTGCGCAATTGAGTCCTGAGAATATATTGGTGGACAGAGGAGATCTCTGCCCAAAGGAAGAAGTGCGTCGCTGCACGAAGGCAATATATTAGGGATAGGGCCAGACGAACCTGGAACCCTAATGGGCAGGGAGAGGCGGAGATAGCGTACAAAGCTGAAAAGAAAAAGCTGAGGGACCCTATCAAGGCAGAGAATAGGAGAAAGTGGGATGAGTAGTGTGCCGACCTAGATAGAAATGTCTGGGGTAACGGGTACAAATTTGTGGTGAAAAGGACGAACAGTCGCCAGCAGAAGATTCCTCTAGAAAAGATGAGAGAGGCGGTGGATGCGCTCTTCCCCGAGAAAGCGGTGGAAGAATGGGAACGCCAGCCAGGAGCAGTTTTCGACCCGCTTACGGAGGAGGAACTGCTAAGGACTTGTGTCAAGATCAAAAATGGCAAGGTGCCTGACCCGGACGGTATCCCCCCTGAGATCCTGAAGGCCATGGTGGAGCAATATCCTGCGGAGGTGCTGCGAATCATGAAAGATGTCATGAGCAGCGGCGACTTCCTCGAAGTATGGAAGATGGCCAGGCTTGTTCTAATCCTCAAGGAGCACAAGCTGGTGGAGGACCCCACATCTTTCAGGCCGATATGTCTGATCGATATGCTCGGGAAACTCTTGGAACATCTCATCCTAGGGAGACTACTAGGGGAGCTGGAGAGAAATGGAGGCCTGGCTGAGAACCAGTACGGGTTCAGGTGAGGAGATCTACGGTAGATGCTGTCATGGTCATAAAATTCATTGGACAGGAGGCGTGGGAGACTAAGAATCTATGTGCCTTGATCACTTTGGACGTGAAAAATGCGTTCAATTCGGCCTCATGGGGAATGATCATGGGGAGACTGCGGGAGCTAGAAATAGCACCGTATGTTATAAACATGATCGCCAGCTACCTGTCTTGTAGGGCCTGATACTGCTGGCCGGGGACGGTAGCGAGAGGAGGAGAATCTCGTATGGAGTGTCACAGGGGTCGGTCATGGGTCATCTAACATTATGTTAGATGGGGTATTTAGACTCAGAGTGCCCGAAGGAGAGAGGGTCTTGGGCTACGCTGATGATGTTGCGGTGGTCGTTACTGGAAGAAGTGATATCGACGTGAGGGAAAATGCCAACCTCACTGTCGAGAGGATCAGGAGATGGATTGAAGATAGGGACCTGACTCTGGTTTTGGACAAAACGGAGGCAGTCCTCTTGATAAGGAGGAGAAAGCCTCTATGCATCACGTTTCGAGTAGTTACTACCGAAGTCGTGCCGAAGCAGAGTATTAAGTACCTGGGAGTCTGGATTGATAGTTCCCTCTCGTTTAGGCAACATATCAAACAGACGCTGGAAAAGGCTGGCAAAACTATCTTGACCCTTAGTCGTTTGATGTCAAACATTAAGGGCCCCAGGGCGGCAAAGAGGAGAGTCCTCAGCGTGGTAGTGTAGTCGATCTTACTGTATACCGCCCCGGTGTGGGTGGATATATTGAGAAGGGACAAGTAGAGGACAGAGCTCATCAAAGTTCAGAGAAGAGCAGCGCTAAGGGTTTGTAGTGCATACAGGACCGTATCGGCAGCGGCAACGCTGGTGATAGCCTGTATACCACCCATTGACCTTCTAGAAAGGGAGAGACGGGAGGTGTACGGAGGAGCTTACAGAGGTGCAGCAAGAGAGAGCCTATGAGAACACTGGCAGGAGAGATGGGAGACGGAGCCTCGAGGGAGATGGATGAGGGTACTAAACCCGAACATAAGGCCATAGCGCGAAAGGGCACATGGCGATGTCGGGTATCACTTAACCCAGGTGCTTACTGGGTACGGCTGTTTCGCGGACTACCTATTGGATATAGGCAAACGCGAGAGCAGAGAGTACTGGTCCCGTGGAGAGGTCGACGATGCCGGCCACACAGTGTTCAGCTGCAAAAGGTGGATAGGAGAAAGGAGAGCTGCGGAGCAAAAGATAGGACATGTTATCATTGTAGATAACATGATCCCAATCATGCTAGAGAGCAGGGAAAATGGACAGTCGTGGAGCAGATGGTAACGGCCATCATGAAGGAAAAAGAGAAGGAGGAAAGGGATGTGGGGAATGAATAAGTACCCTGATTGATATGCCGAAGAGAAGTAAAGCGAGAGCGGTTCCTCTTTGGCATTACACTGATAGGATAGCGGGGGGTTTTTTACTCGGCAGGCGTATACGAATCCGACACTACCTGGCCAAACAATAACAAAACACCAGAGGCCAGGTGTCTTTTTGAAGATTTTCCCCTCGAGAGAAAAGAAAATTGACTCCTGACATAATCAGCTTCTCTCTACGATACTGGGATAAGAAACCTTCCTTCTTGCTGAGAAAAATGTATTTGTGAACCAGGAGACTATGTAGAAAAAGAAAATATCTTTGCCTTTTATTTTTCCATCAATATTTTTCTTTGAATAAAGTCCTGCTTATATTTGATCCGCCCTCGTAATTATGGCGACCTGATGTAAAAAGCTTTGATAACGTGAAGTATGATAAGTTATATGAACCGTTCCTAAGCAAATACATTGATTCAGACGACGCACAATGGGCAAATGACCAATTCAGGCGAACAACATTAACGAATTAGATACAAGAGAGTGTGGTATCTAAGAGGTTGTGGTTAGAGACCACAAATTCCGACGAATGCTTTTGCATGATATAACAGAATATGGAAGGTCAACATCAGTAACATTCTTTTTCGCCATATGGTCCATACTGCGTTAGCATCTTTGTTACAATATTGACTTAGAACCAACACCTTTTCTCCAGATCTTAAGTTTTCGAATTGTCGACTCTTTAAAATGTTTATTAAGTCATTAACTGAGTATCAATTCTCGAATTAAAATTAAAATATGAAATAGACACCCACACATACTCTTTCACATCATTGAGTGATCGATACTTAAATATTATTCGATATATTAAACATTAAGTCATTATTTTCTGTTGATGAGCTTTCCTTTCGTAGATAATGTATTCATGTTAAAATAAATTATATTACACAGCGTTAATGAACTCAAGCAGTAAAAGTAAATGTTGTTCGCTAAATTAATGCTGAACAGTGAAAATTATTGGTATAAAGTAACATTAATAGAAAAATAATAAAAAGAGAAAACCCATTAAAATACTGCTCATCCATTATGCAGGCAGACTGCGAGGCATTTAATATAAATCTTTAATCCATGGGAATAATACCACAATGTGTAATTAATTATGTAACGTATAAATATTGCACGAATTCTAATAAATATTAATTTAATAGTCTTTTGGGTACTCATTATTAATGATATGTTAATCATAAGGATTTTACAATGGCAAACTTTACTGTTTTATTAATGATTACATCGTTTCACCTGTCGCATCCAATTTTTGACAGTTTTCGCTCAAGGAAGTTAATTATGACGGCTCATTTCCGATTTTGTATTGATTAGGACCGTTCGAAACAGCTGCTAAGCATTTTAATAAACAAAGAATCGTATCGAGATCAGTTTTCCATAAATATCAAAAGATTTTAAGTCGCGCGTTTCGCTCACTAACTTGGTATAATCGGGAGACAATTAAGAGTACTTGAGTAACCTTCAGCTGTAATCATCAGGAGGTTTATGACAACGTGGTTAGTAAAACACGCGTCGAGCTACATAATTATTTTTCAGTGTTTGAGGCAAACTGGCCCTTGTTTTTGTTGTCGCAACAGGGTTCCAAACCTCTTTAAATATCGAGTTGTATAATTTGACTTTAGGAAGGTACTGAGTAGGTACTACTATGATCTAAAACAATTTATTTGACAGTTACCAATATTCTGTTTACTTAAAATTACCAGTATCAGTTTCCTTAAAATTAAGCGTGACGCAAATTAAAAGTAAGTAAGCTATAATCTTCTCGATATTATTAATCGTTTCATAATACATTCTTGTATGAAAATCCAAAGAATCGTTTCGAAAAATTTCAAGCTGTGAATTGAAGTGCTGGGGAGAGACAGGCAGTGTTTCAATAAAAATGTTCTTTAAAGTTAAGCGCGTCCCAGGTGAAATGTAAGGAGGCTATAATCTTCTCGATATCATTATTTCTTTTCTCATGTATTCTTGTGTAAATAACCAAAGAATGGTCTCGATAGTTGTAATCTGAGAAACATAGTGCTGTGGAGAGACAGGCAGTGTTTCATCAAAAATGTTCTTTAAAGTTAAACGCGTCCTAGGTGAAATGTAAGGAAGCTATAATCTTCTCGATATCATTATTCCTTTTACCATGTATTCTTGTGTAAATAACCAAAGAATGGTCTCGATAGTTGTAATCTGAGAAACATAGTGCTGTGGAGAGACAGGCAGTGTTTCATCAAAAATGTTCTTTAAAGATAACCATGTCGCAAATGGAAAGTAAGAAAACTATAATCTTTTCGATATCATTATTCGCTTCATTATATATTCTTATGTATAGAATCAAAGAATGGTATTGATAGTTGCAACTTGTGAAGCGTAGTGCTGGGGAGAGACAGGCGGTGTTTCATATTTTTTTTAAATTAAGCGTGTCGCAAATAAAAAGTAATTAAATTATAATCTCCTCGACATCATTAATCGTTACATCATACACTCGTATGCAACAGTCCAAAGAATCGTCTTGATAGTTGCAATCTGTGATGCATAGTGCTAGGGAGAGACATGCAGTGTTTTATCAAAAATTTTCTTTAAAAGTTAAGCATATCGCAGTTGAAACATAAGGAAGTTATAATATTCTCGATTTAATTACTCGTTTCACCATATATTTTTGTAAAAGAAAACAAAGAATAGTCTTGATAGTTCTAATCTGTGAAATGTAGTACTGGAATAAGACTGGCGATGTTTTCTCAAAGATTCTTTTTAAAATTAAGCGAATCGCAAATTAACAGTAAGGAAACTATAATCTTCCCTATATTATCAATCGTTTCATCATATGTTCTTGTGTAGAAAACCGAAGAATCGTTAAGATAGTTGCAATCTGTGAAACGTAGTGCTGAGGATAGACAGGTGGTGTCTTCACAAAAATCTGCTTTAAAATTAAATGCGACGCAAACGAAATGTAAGGAAGGCATAATCTTCTCATAATGATTTATAGTTTCACCATATATTCTTGTGTAGAAAAACAAAGAATCGTTTTGATAGTTGCAATCTGTGAAACCTACTGCTGGCGGTGTTTCATCAATTTTATTTTTTTAAATTAAGCGTATCCCAAATGAAAAGCACAGGCGTAGTTTTATCAAAAACTTTCTTTAAAACTAAGCGGTGACGCAAATGAATAGTAAGGAAGCTATAATCTCCTTGATATTAATAATCGTTTCATAATACATTCTTGTGTAAAAATACAAAGAATCGTTTTAATAATTTCAATCTGTGAAATGTAGTGCTGGGGAGAGACAGGCAGTCTTTCATCAAAAATGATCTTTAAAGTTAAGCGTGTTCCAAGTGAAAAGTAAGGAAGCTATAATCTTCTCGGTATAATTATTCCTTTCATCATATATTCTTGTGTAAAGAACCAAAGAATGGTCTTGATAGTTGCAATCTGAGAAACGTAGTGTTGTGGAGAGACAGCCAGTGTTTCATCAAAAATGTTCTTTAAAGATAATCATGTCGCAAATGGAAAGTAAGAAAGCTATAATCTTTTCGAGATCATTATTCATTTCATCATATATTCTTGTGTAAAGAACCAAAGAATGGTATTGATAGTTGCAACTTTTGAAACGTAGCACTGGGGAGAGACAGACGGTGTTTCATCCTTTTTTTAAATTAAGCGTATCGCAAATGAAAAGAAATCTGTAATTTTCTCGATATCATCATTTGTTTCATCATATTCTTGTGTAAAAAACAAAGAATTATCTTGATAGTTGAAATCTGTGAAACGTAGTGCTGGGGAGAGACAGGCGTTGTTTTATCAAAAATGTTCTTTAAAATTAAGCTTGACGCGAATGAAAAGTAAGGAAGCTATAATCTTCTCGATATCATATATTCTTCTATAAGAAAAAAGAAAGAATCATCTTAATAGTTGCAATCTGTGAAACGTAGTGCTAGGGAGAGACAAGCTGTGTTTCATCCAAAATTTTCTTTAAAATTAGTGTCATAAATGAAAAGTAATGAAGTTATTATCTTCTCGATATCATTAATCGTTACATCGTACATTCGTCTGTAAAGAACAAAAGAATTGTTAAGATAGTTGCAATCTGTGAAACGTAGTACTGAGGAGAGACTTTGTGTTGTGTAGTGGTGTTGTCATAAAAATTTGCTTTAAAATTAAATGTGACGCACAAATGAAAAATAAGGAAGCCATAATCTTCTATTAATGATTAATCGTTTCACCATATATTCTTGTGTGAATACCAAAGAATTGTCTTGATAGTTTAATTCAATCATGAAGTCAGTATTTAAGATTACGGCATAAAATATGCTCAGAGGGCATAGTACTCTATAGGACTTAGATGGGACAGGTTGTCTGGAGGTTTATGAATTTCGCAATATAGCATAGAGATAAAACTAAAATGTTTTCAGACTAACGTCCTTTATGTTTTTAACGGTAATAAAGTCAATATTTTTATTTATTCCCAAGACCATTTGACGAAGTATTTATACGAATCACTCTGTACATTATAACTGATTGAGATAAATTTCTCTATAAATTTGGCGTTTAATAAAGTTTTTATTCTCTCACTGCAGAATTTCCTCGAAACAGCGTTATAATGGAGCGGAAATAATCTGAGAGACGCCTTTTGTTAATTATTTCTCGAGGTTGATGAGAATAATCTACGTTCATCGTTATTTCGTGTTGTTACACAAATTTCTTCTGACTTGCAGCGGTATTAAGCGGGCTTACTAATTTCACTCTGTAGTCTTGTTTTTCATGATTTACTGTTACTTAGAAGGAATATATTACATGTTCCAGTACGTTTTTTTAATTTATTGAACCCCTTGTTTTATTTTCCAGTAGAAAGCAAGGTAATATTACATTACTTCGTTCTTTTAAGGCAATTAATTTTGATTTTTATTTCACCAATTCATTTTCAAAAAACAAATAAAAATCACCTGTAATAAAGCTTAAATAGAGCCTTATGGAACTTTATTATGTCATCTGGTGTTTTATTTTTCATACTCGATAAAAACAATAACAAAGTTTTCCCTAGTAACCTTCATATAATTGATAGAAATGTTTAGTACGAGCAAAAAGGAGCTACACCACACTTGGTAGTAGAAATAAAAGTGTATCTCAAACAAGTTTTTCTTTTATTAACGCCAACTGTTTGTTTCATTTAACGGTTTTAAATCAAGAACATTCATCATTGGTTTTGGCGAGCTTCAACGCCAAAATTTAGGTCCACTATTAATCATTATATTCATTAGTGACTTGTGTGTAACTCTATAATCGAATCATTGCTGACGACCTAAAGTTATTTTCGAATGTCACTTGCATTGATAACTTATCGACTTATATCGATTTGGTGTGTAGATAAAAAGATCATACTTTCCAGGAGAATCTAAATTCTAACACAACAGAACCAGAACAAAATACAAATATAAATCCAATCTCCCCTAAAGAAGTAAAAGAAAACATATCCCTACTAAATATCAAGAAGCACTCAGGAATTGATTTGATAACAGCATGAATGCTAAAAGAACCACCCAAGAAAGGAATAGTTATGTTGGTCTACATCTTTAAAGCTATCTTTAGGCTTCAGTACTGGCCTAAAGTATTAAAGACTTCGGAAATTATTGTAACACCAAAGCCTGGAAAGGAACTAGCTGACGTAACGTCTTATAGACCAATAAGTCTGTTGTCTTTCATTTCTAAATTATTTGAAAAGCTAATTCTGCAACGCATTAATCCTATCTTAGAGGTGACTCCAGAACATCAGTTTGGTTTCCGCCAAAACCACTCAACAACTCAACAAAACAACCGCATAGTACATACAATCAATGAAGCGGCAGAGAAGAAAAAGTTTTGCTATGTTACCTTTTTAGACATCAGACAGGTATTTGATAAGGTTTGGCATAATGATATCATACACAAAGTCAAACACTCCATTCCTACACCATATTATATCTTAGTTAAGTCATAAATCTAACAGACATATATTTTAGGAGAAAAGTAGATGACAAAATTTCACAATTTCAACTCATCAAATCTGGAGTCCCACAATTTTATATCTAATATACACTGCAGACCTCCCAACCTCAAACTACACTGTAACTGGTACAGTTGCAGATGACAGTGTCATTCTGGCGATCCATGAAGACCCGATAATAGCAACCGCAAATTTCCAAGATCACCTCTTCCGCACAGAAGATTGTATCAAAAGATCGAAAATCAAAATCAATGAAAGTAAATCGCAACATTTGACTTTTGTATTTAGAAAAGCCATCAGTACTCATACATGAGACAATTATACCGCAAAAATCAAAGGCAAAATACTGAGGTCTCCATCTTGAATCCAACTTCAATTGGAAAGAACATATTTCTAAAAAACGCAAATAAATAGACATTAAAATGAGAGAGCTAAACTAGCTACTTCTAATTAACAAAATCACAAATATGCCTAGAAAGCAAAATGTTAATTTATAAAACTGTCATCAACGTCATCTGGACTAATGGTATTAAACTGTGGAGTTGTGCCAGTAAGCTTAACATAATTATCATACAGCAAGCGCAATCGAAGATCCTTCTAGCAATAGTTGTACGTTATCTACGTCGAAAATCTTACTAAAATCTGACGAAAATAATATTAATATTTATAATAACAAATAATTATTGTATTGTTTTTAGTTTCAATAAATTTTTACTTCTTCATTTATAGTTTTTGAAAATCAAAATAAGTTATGTAATGAGTTCATTACATAACAGTTCTATTACATAACGGTGATGTAATAGAGCTCATTACATAACTAAAATAGTTCAATGAACCCTATATTACAGCACGGTCGTATATAAAATTCATAATACCACGCTTGAGCAAAATTCTTGATCAAAATAAATCTGTCAAATTTGACGTTTTTCAAAACCAGAATTTTTCACCTCCTAATTGACCGGTTTTGTCCGTTTTGGTGGATAAAACATTAAATTACATTCGGGAATTAACAGCCTTTAATCCGCTCGAAAAAATGGGCACTCGAGGCGCAGCCGAGAGAATTTTTTCTCGTGGATTCAAAGCTTGTTAATTCCCTTATATAATTAATAACTATTATATTACAATGTTATAATAATCATACAATAATACCCGAACGCAATGAAATAATTATTCATTCAAATTTTCATGCGAACGGACGACTATTTAAATAATCATTTGGCCCTCACCAATATCATGATTGAGTTATATGTAAATCATAACGTCGGTCGTCTCGTCAATCTCGTATGAGAGCAAATCAAATATTGGCTTAAAAAAAGCTCTCTTCTGATTAAAAGCATATAAATGCATAATGCTGCTCGAAATCGAATTTAGATCGGGGAAATAAAATATGGGCGCAACGAGTTGGTAACAAAGTAGCGTGTAATTATAATTATAGAGACTCAGGTGTTTACTGTGTGATTACTGATTAGATTTTTTATGCCGCGGCGCGGCGCGGCGGGGAGAATTAAATTGGAGTAGCTGGATAGCAACAGTGGCAAACGAGCTCAGCACTCAGAATGTAGGTGTATTGGTGTATAAGGTAGCTAAGATGCCAAAGAAGTAGGAGACAGGGAAGGACGTAGAGGAAACCAGTTACGAAAAGAATCCTCGATTAAAAAATATATCCTTCTCTATTCTGACCAGATTTTTGTGAAAAAAGGCAATGGCGTAAACCGGAGTCTTTTATTGCCTTCCGTTTCAGAGACACAGAGTGTTTATAGAAAATGTGCACTCTAAATTTACCACTATCTCAATGTCTATGTTGAACATCCTAGGTCTTATTACACCATTTGATTACAATTTGAATTGCCTTATTAAAACGTTACATATTTTGTTCTAGAATAGAATAAATATTACTAATATTACTAATATAGGGTGTCTCGGTTGGAACTATAGTATTTGAACTGCGCGCCATTTGTGTTCTGTCAAAGATAGGGAGTCAATATTTAACAACTGTTATCTACATGTCATACGACGTCAACACTTCGCGATTAACAGTTCAACAACAAATAGTTTATGTACAACTGTTTTATGAAAGTGACCGATAATTTACAGTGAAGAGACGGGTTCTGTTATTGATAAAGCAACACCAGTGCGTCCTCGTCTTGGTCATTCAGATGTAAATATTCCTGCAGTAAGAGAAGGTGTACGGGAGTATTTAAACACATCAATTTGACATCGTGCACAACAACTGCAAGTGCACAAGAAAGATCTGCATCTGTCGGCATACAAAATTCAGTTGACAGTGAATTAAAAGAGATTGGTGAGATGAATAGGCCAAAAGGGTTTCAAATCCGATGCGTAGTGGCTCTTGACAGATTCAATTGTTGTGCACAACATCGAATTGGTATGTTTGGATACTTCATATATATTTTCATCTAGGCGACCACGACGGGGACGTATTGGAATTTCATGAATAAACCTATTATAGTTCTCGAGTTATCAAGGTCTGAAAAGTTCTATTTTTATCACTTCCTGACTAACTCACTCATCAAGAGCCTAGACCACTTTTAGGTGACATAGAAACTTGAAATTTGGCATCAAAGTAGATCATTCAATGTATACAAAGAACAAAAATTGCAACCATAAATTATGGATGTGCGGTGTCGACAAAGTTATGTTTGGTATCGATAAAGTTATTGGTGCAGTTAGTTTCAAGTAATAAGTATGAATTAGTCCAACGAAACGAGATGACGCCATTACACTATGTACGTAATTTGTTAAATTATTTTCTTCTTACCAAATACACACATAAAAGTAAGATAAATATTCGTAACTAATTATAATAAAACAAGCAAATTATATTTAGGTATACCCACAATAACCACATTGCGTTATATTAAATAAAACTTAATATAATATAAAAATTAATGATATCTTACCAACAACATAAATGTGAAAAGGGGATCAAATTCGGTACAAGTGACGTTCGGGGTTGTCGGCTTCGCCGATAAAAGAATTGAGATCTGAACGGGTGCCAAGTTCCATAGGAACTTACAACAAGAACATACAATAGGAATGTACGAAGACCTTCAATTGATTTAAAAGATTTATTTATTGACTATTAAAAATTGCCAAGTTATAAGTTCAATATCAAAGAACGTAACAAATTTTCTTTTAAAACAATTTAAGACGGTTGTACATTCCTATTATAAGTTCATGTTGTAGGTTCTTATAGAACTTGTCACCCGTTCAGATCTTAGCTCTTTTATCGGCGAAGCCGACAAGCCCGAACATCGTTTGTACCCAATTTGGCCCTCTTCTCATATTTATTTTTTGGGGGATAATAGGATACAAGGTGTTCCATTTAAAAAATGCAAGTTCTAGTATATATCTCTAGCATATAACTGAATTATACATAAAGCAGTGCCTCAACAAAGTTTTAGCCAGTTTTTATTCAACCTGATATCATCTGATTTAACCTTGGATTTAGATATTGAGATAACAGGGTTCAGTTAACAAGTGCACAATCTTCCGGAACATTCTGTATCTCTGAAACAGAAAGAGATATAAGGCTGTTTCTTTTTTCGGTAAAGCGTTTCCCGTTTTTTAAATATTTTCGCTAAACCTCAAATACAGTTTTCGAGGAAACCCTAAACGCCATTGAAATTGGACTCCGGGTACATCCTTCCGTCGAGCGCTTACTTCTTTGACGGCACAGATCATTAGCCCTGCTGCGGCAAAGTTAAATATCAAGTTGGGTCGTCGTTCTAGTTGTACGGAAGCAGTAGCACACTCTGAACCATTGCTCTGAACTCGCAGGGGGTACATTTACTTCGATATCGAAAATGGGGAGCACAAACACGATGTGATGAACGCATGAATATTTAAAGTCGCCGAAGGATATGTTCTCTCTGCATCATGGTGCCCGGAATAGGAAATTATTCTGCCAAATCGGTTTGCCGTAGAATTTAGGGGGATTATCTCGCAAGAATTCAAAAGTATGCTACTTACTAGAGAAATCAGTTATCCCCGGGAATAATGCATGAGATTGGCGGAGGAGATTTGTAGTTGTAATACGTAATACGGCTTGTTTAGGATAGCAGAATGCTATGTTAAAAACGTGGACACTACGAGAATACAAAATAGCAGGGATATCTTAGTGTTTTTTGTTGGTTAAAAAAACGGTTTTTCGATAACCAGTCAAGTAGGCGTAGTAAAAAGTTCAATACCATCAATCCATGCCCGGATAGTCATGTTTCTCATAAGCAAAAAACTGGAAATATGTGAAGAATTGAGACAAAGTGACTCGGATGAGTAATATAAATTCAAAATTAACAAATGATTCAAAGCTTGCACTGAGGTGTGTCTCTAAATACATGAGTTTGCCTGTGTTATTTGTCATTGTGTTGTATTATTAAATAAACAGTTTTAAAACCTTAAAACGGACTTTTCCGCACGTAGAACATCTCTATCTCGAAATTGAGTGACCGAGAGAAAATAAACCAACACATAAATGCAGAATGTGTTTAATGCGACAATTTTACTTTTTTCAAATAGTCCACCATCGTCTCATGACCCATATGGACAGGTGGGGTGTGTCCTATCCACCTAAATATCAATAGATGTCGTCTGGTAGACGTCCCTAATGAGAATCAGTCGAAACCCGATCGATCCGACACGATTTAATTGAGTGATCGTGCTAACAAAAACATTTCTCAAATAGTCCACCATTGTGCTTTTTCATGACCTATCAACATGGTAGAGTGTGTCTTATCTACCCCAAAATCAATAGGTGTCGTCTAGGAGACGTCTCCGATCAGAATCAGTCAAAACCCGATCGGTGCGACATGATTTAG